>JAHLJS010000003.1:37217324-39617324 GCA_038502445.1 Eremochloa ophiuroides
TAATCGGAGATCGACTAGAAAGCCGATTTCGTCATGTTATGAACTGATAGTATAATAATGAAGTAAAACAGCTATCAGATATTCATGTAAGGATAATAACGTGCTAGCCGATCTAATTCGTTAATGTGTAAAAAAAAATAGATCACGTGTACAGATCTGATCTGTACGTCAAACAAGTAGAGATCTACTATCTGGTCTAGAAGCCGCGGCTTTAAAACCCTCTTCGCTAAGTTCACCAAGTCTGCGTTCACCTGGTCTAACGGCCAGCGGGCTTCAACAAACCCAGCAAACAAACTAGATCGTTTGATATCCAAATAAGTCTATATGCACGATCTATTCGTGAAAGCACAACTGAATCGGCTTTTTAGCCGATGCAGGGTCCATGAAACACGAACGAATGCTAGCGTAATCATAAACAGACCTCAAATTAAAGCAAGTCTAATCTAGCGAACCTTGTTCAGGTTAAACCTGTTCCACCGGATGACACTCAGTTTAACTTAATACATAACATCCACCGGACGACATTATGCTTAAACAAGGATACGAAAATAAGACTTATGATAACCTCAGAACCACTTATGTCTCAACTAGAACCGAACGCACAATATGTAACGAACAAGATTAATAGGGAATTAGCGATAAGCATGGAATATCATCATGGTAAGATAAGCATAAAAAAGCATAAACGACGATCAGATTCAAGTAAATCTAAGGCCAAATCTATCAATCTTGATCGGGCAGAGATATTGTTATAATAAGGTAAATCAATTTAAACAAACAATACTGATAACTTAATGAATCTAACTAAATTGCCATACTTAGCTAGAGCCGATAACTAATCCATGCATGCAAACTATCTCAATCTATAGCCTATCTACCAGATGACATTAACTAATAGATTAATCAAGCAAACAAACACAAATCGATAACTAATCCGCGCGTGAAAACCGTCCTAATCTGCATCTCGTCCACCGGATGACGGTTAACACAGATTGATCGAGTAAATCAGCGTGAATCATCCTTGACTCACTATACTTCCCGCGTCCACCGGATGACGCCAAAGAAACAGAGTTTAGCAAGGACCTGGTTCGCCATGCTTCCGCGTCCACCGGATGACGCTAAAAAGACATAGTTTAACAGGGGTTGACTATACTTACAAGCAAGCCTGCGTCCACCGGATGACACCCAGCCTTGATGAAGTAACTCGCCGGACTCGACTGACTCTAGGGTTTGTTGGCCGGAGCCGAAAGTTGTGTTGTATTGATGTTGTGTTGTTTTACATCCGGCCGCGAACTCATGTATTTATAGGCACATACATAAGTCCCGTCGGTTATGCCGTGTACAAGTTGGACTTTATCAAATCGACCAAACTTAGTAACGAACTAACTATAAAAAAGGAAACACAAAGATACATGGACTCTATTTTTCTTTCTGTAGAATCCTCGCCAACGGAATAATTCCTTTGACCGACGTGTCTTCAGCACACAATCCTTAGCTTTCCATTTTGATTAGTTTCCATATGCATTACGGGGCCTTCTCTTTTATTCGGTCATTGGAAGTTGGCCAGCAGCTATCTTTCCCTCACGTGTACAAAATATCACGTATCTAGCCAGCCTGTAAACTAACCCGGCCGAATTTTCCTCGTTCGCGATACCTCCGCTTTATCTTCCGGCACGAAGTAACTTAATCAACCATCCCAAGCCTATCAGGTCCAAAAATAGATATATTTGACTCCCGTGACGTTGTCTTCCTTTCTTGACCTTCTAGCTTCCTTGCATGCCACGTTTATATCCCAAAATGTAGTATTTTCTTGCCTGCCACTCACGTGTACTCGATGACGGCCCAATTATTTTTTCTTCCATTTTCACTTTGTGGGGTCATATACTTGTATTTCGTCCATGATGCTAATCTCGTGGATATCGATCATCCTTTCTTCAGAATGCATCACACTGCTTCTAAACGTGCAACCGTTCTTGGCCGAATTAATAATTAACTTTTTCTAGTCAGTGAAAGACACCTGAACACCTTGCAGCTGCAATATATTGAGAAATATCTCTGAACCAAATTTTGGTGTAAACACAGGCCCCCTAGTTTGAAGTATGAATTCTCATGTTTCGAACTATTTTAATCTCATGGCCTTCTTGAAAGAGCTGAGAAATCCACTGGCGGCGATAGTCCCTCATCCTTCACCATACTTCCATACTTCTGCATACAAATCCTTTAAAACAACAATTCTCCAATACATGTGGAAATAGATTAGTAGCAAATGCATATGTGTATAAATATTATAGTTTTATCCATTCTTAGATATTGTTGATCAGAAGATGCTACAATGCCGATTACATCTCAAGAGTATCAAGTTTATAACCAAGATTTCTTTTAAATTTAAATAAAATGGTACTTTACTCATCCATCCATCTTTTCAATCATGGGGCATTTACTTCTCACTAAGTCCTCAAGCAATCGTAAAACAGAATAGTTATAGAACTGCTTATCTTTTATCCCTTGATTACTTTTCTTCCAGAGTTTTGATATTAGATAAAATTGTATCACATAATATTGCAAAGTCAAAAACCAAACCAGAAGGAGATACAAGTCATATACTTAGATCAAGAAGTGCTGGTGAATATTTTTTGTATTTTTATTTTCCCTGCACATGTCATTCTCTCTAATCATTTTAAAACTATGAGGCTATTGGGTCTTTGGCCATCTTTTATTCATCCGGCGATCACGCGATCGTCATTTTTTTATCATTTTTTTCTTCTCAGTTCTGGGGGACACGTGCCCGTCGTTTTTATTTCTGAGTTGATAGAATAGCCTCATATATTATCTTAATCAAAGAGAGAATGTCCATGCCTCATCAAGGAATTTTATTAATTTATATCGTGTACGTGAATCTTGATCCTGGAAACATGACTATAATCGCACTAATGGTCACAATAATTCGACAAAGCTCAATATGACATCAAGTAAATTTTATTAATCATTTTATAAAAAACTCTCCGGATTTCAAGTATCTTTTAAAATAACGTCATACCAAATCCTATTTCCATTCACATTCTACAACCACTTTTAGATAAAGATCAAATTTTATGCAACCCACAGGCCTTAAAGATTTCAAGACAAATAACGAACCACTAAATTCAAATCTTAAAGAAATCAAGATTACAAACTAGACACAGGTGAAACATAAAACAGAGCATCTATTCATCATTTCAACAATGGATAAACTAAAAAATTTATATCACATATTTGTAGAATGAAATTACCCTCAAGATTTTAAAGTTTTGCCTTTTAAATATTTTCAACTTTAAACTTTGAAACTGCAAGGGTAGAGTTCCACATACCATCATTGAAGATGTAGGAGTCAATAAAAATCATCCATCTTGTCCTTCTTCGTGATGGATCGCTTGACGCCGCGCAACGTGTGCGTGCGGCGAGTCCAGGCCCCCCGAGGCATAGCTGTTTAAGGCGCCGAGCATGTTCTCCTCAAGCCAACTCCAGATTCAGACAATCACGTCGTTCTTCTAGTATCGTGTCCATCTGAGCTGGCTCCTCAAAATATGATATCTCCGCTTTGGCCGATTCAGAGATGGCCTCCCGAGTCTGTAATCAGCCATCTAAAGGCAATAAGCAGAACCGGCTCCTCATTTTATTTGAAGCCATCAAGATCACCAGGTAGCACTGTCAACATTACATAGTAAGGACCTGCAAGCTGATGACTCTGTTTAGCAGCAGCCAATGAACATTTCGTATAACAGCTTCGTTGATAGTATGACTGGTTGGCTGCACTTGTTTCGCGTGATCATGCTCTACCAGCTTTAATTTCTTTGCCTAATCGGCTGTTGCTCAGTTTGCCGGACTGGCTTCTATCATCAGCCCTAGCACTACTTCATAGTGATGTAGCCGACCACATTTCCACTTTAGAATTGCCGCTGGAAACACTGTCATCGACCACCATCATCACCATTCATCTTGAGATCCAACCTTTATTGTGGTAACAGCACGTCGTTTTCACCGTCAATCATCAGTGCTATCTTGTCAGCCTCCGGCAGCTATTGCAGATATGTCGTTGTCTTGCCTCGGAGTAGTAGCAGGATGCACAGCAAAACTGTCCTTTCCCGCGAATACCAGCATACAGCATGATGGGGTTTCGGACACCACTTACATCTGCTGTAACCTATCATGTTGCTACTTGGGAACTGCCGAGATGGTGATGATCAATGGCCCTAGTCTCAATACACCAATCGGCTATCCTTGTGACTTCAACGCCGGCAACAATAAGAATAATCTAGTGCACAACTAGAGATGAGCCGATACAGCCGATTTCATTAGCCGATTTTCTCCTCTTCCTTTGGCATCAGAGATAACCGATCGGCTATTGCTTCTTCGCAAGGGTAGCTGAGCAGTGTCGACCATGAAATGTATGCACTCTGTCGTAGTATTTCTGGAGCCTGAGGTCGTACCTCCTGATTTTTCTTCATGCTCATAGTTGGCTGATCTGACATACTGCCCAGCAGACCCATCTCCAGGATAGTCCATTATTTTACTCCATTAGCCGATTTTTCATCTCTGCCTTGCTTAGAGGAGATCGGCTGTTACCCACTTGACTATTGCTCATTACATTGTATATACGCTCATACTGGCAGCCTCCGAGAAATGAAAATGCGATCAGCTTCTTTCTCGAATTCCTCTTTGGTCTGCTACCTTGACGCAATGCCCTCGGACTCCTCTTGTGCTGGTTTTTGAATAGCCGACCGGTACTGTTTCCTGTTGGCTTTTGAATAGCCGATCGGCAAGTATGAACTCCCTAGTCAAGCATTCCTTGATTTGGGTTCCAAGACTTCTGATAATGTGAGATAGCTGGTAACTTGATTTCTATTGATAAGAAATCTGACTTTCTAGCAGATATGGCGAATACGATCAACGCAATCGGCCTTGGGGCCTGATTCGTCGAGACCGTCGAGAAACGCAGATGCAGTCAACTCTGAATCAGAATGAATTACTGGACGTATCCATGCCCTGTCCATTGCTGAATCTCCTGATATACCAACTGAAACTGGCCCAATACTAGCCCCCCAGTCGATCTCCAAGCACCATGTTCTGCCCGTCACCAGTACTGTATTGCTGCAGACCTCTGCTCCATCTCGATCGCCGGCGTGAGCGGCCGAGCTGTCGATGATGATCTTGAAGTTCGGGCAGTAAGAGACGCCATCGTCTCGACGGAATGCGTCGGCCTCGACTCCTGATAGTACTCGGATGTGACTAAAACTGCTCTCCATCTCATTCCCCCGCCAGTAGCCGATGGGACGTGGAAATAGGAACTTCTATATTATTTCAATCCGATCTACTCTTCAATCATTAAATAGACCAGCTTTTGTAATCCAGACCGTTTTTCTGACTCATTGGCTCCCACTCAAGCTTCATCCCCATTGTTAATAGCAACTGGTGCAACCAAGCCAACAGCCGATTCCTCTCATGAGCTTTCAAACTGAAACGCAGATAGGCCCCAGGCATCAACTATGCTCAAATCATGTTCTTGGGTCAAAAAATGATTCACGTCAAGCACAGCCGTGAATTACAAATCAAGCTTGCCTGCAGCACTATCAATGTGGCCTGAGTTTTAGAAGAGCAACCTGCTCATTAGGATTGATGGAGTATCTTGGAGCCGACGGACGGAGGGAACGACAACTCAGGATTGTAGCTCATATCGGTACGCATGTTCTCCAATCTGAGCCGATGAGCACCTTTATGCAGGATCCATCTTATACTGAAACGTCTAGTAGTACACTCATCGGCTGTTGCACTTGTATGCTTCGCTTCTTGTGTCTTCTTGGTTTATCAACAACGGAAGGTCGTCTGAAGCTCACACTCTCAGAGCCCATAATCCATAATGCTTCAGCTCTCGGCTCCATACTTTTCTTTGATGATGAAGACTGCATCAGCTCATAGTCGATCGCGGCCGTATTGGGTTTTACATGTCCTCGAAAATATCAGTATCATCAATATTTTCTTCAGCCAACCCTGCAGATTTTGTTTTCGGCTATATTATTTTTTCAGGAATCAGCCGATGAAAGTAAGCGGAGCGGCCGTTTTTCTGAAGGAACAGCCGCTTCTCATTCGTGAGTATGCCATGGTCTTTGACAATCAGACTAGGAATCCTCTGTGAGTGCACCTTCTTGACTATATAGGCCGATCAATTAATCAATTCTTTTTTGAAGCGCAATCAATTAATCAATTCTGATTACACTTCCCAAAAACCTTAATAGTATCGGCCTTTACTTCCTAATGAAGAAGTTGAAATCCATAGCTTCATACTTCAGCTTAACTGTCAACCTCCTATTTTGATCATAGTCACCGTTCCATAAACAAAGCCGTTTTCTGACGCTGCTTTCTAGCTGAACCTGAATCAAATTTAGCTATCATGAATTGCAATGTGACCGGCTAATTATTCTATCAGCTGCTCACTTGACAAAATCAGCCGATTCTCATTCTTCATTATGGGTGTAATGCAGCCTTTGGAAATCTGAAACAGGAATCCCTTATGCCTATAAGATTCTGCTCTGAACAACTTATCATCTTCACGTTGCCATGGACGTATATACACTTGCTAGCATCCCTTCATCATGTGAACGAGAGTACCTTCATCCACTAAGCAAGTTGTCCGTCCTGTACTGGAGTCTTTTCCATTGGCCAGAGTATTTAAACTCAGCCGTAGCAGCAAGAATAATCACTACTGATGGTGCTCCTTTAGTTTCTTTCGGCTTTGAATTTGATGTGCAAGTATGTAGCCGAATCAAATATATTTATTCAAACACTGATCTTGACGATAACGTTGTCTTTATGAATCTCCCAGATTCGATGGCCTTCATGAGCACCAAAAATAGCAGGCGGCTCTGTTATGCATGTTGCCCTTTGGATCATATGGCTTTGTAACTCTTATCTTGTCAGCTTGCTGCACTTGAACAGACACCAGCACTGTTACATACACTACTACTGCAGTGCATTGCTGTTGCTTCCTTGAGTGGCGGATCACTATAGCATAGTCCATCTCTCTGGGATCCCTTCAGTACTGGCTCTTGCACAACTGGGATCTTTAAGGACCAGACAAATCTGACTTTGATCGAGGGATTTCAGAACTTGCCTCTCATCTCGGCTTGTGTTTGCGATCAAATCTCAGTCAATAGAATATGCCTGTACTGTTAACCGCATAGTTTATTTCTTTCGCCTGATCGGCTTCTTAGCCTGATCGGCTAATTGCGAAAACTACCGAGGCCCCATCAGTCTCTTTCTTGCATGTGACTGGTCCATCAGTTGATGCTGTCTCTTCCATCTGAACGTGATTAAATGATGGAAGCACAAATATATTTAATTGGGCCTTCGGCAATCCTTTTCCAATTAATAAAGTAGCCATGATCAATATTGAAATTAATCGGCTTTCCTAGAATAATTCTGTTGGTTTAATGTCTTGCTTTTTCTTTTCAACTGGTCAACGAATAATGAACCCAGCAAAAGCCAATACGATCACATCAGCTGATGGAACACTCCGAACCGGTTGAACGAGGAGCCAGCCGATGGAAGTACTAGCTGACTGATTAATCAGCACACAGTGGTGTATAGACAGAAATCCCACACATCGGCTTTCTCTGCTTTGTTGGCTACTACTCATTTGTCCGATCGTTTGCTGCTTCATTGAGTCACCAATCGGCAGCGGTTCAATGACACCGAATGCAAAGGCTGCATGATGGCTTTTCGTGCCGATCTGACTTAAAAGACGACTTGGTTTATTTTTCTGTTGAGCTGCTTCTTCTGTTTCTGTCAAGTCATCAACTTTTCTGGAAACACAACTCTTCGCTGAACGAAACAATGAGTCCGATCTTGAACTGTTGTTGTATTAAGATCGGCTATAAAATAATCCCTTTGGTTATTCCTTAGCATGTGAATTTCTTACGCATTTTTTCCTGAGGCGTCGGCTTTCCTACTCCCTCATTGTTTTTTTCAGATTTTTTTAATAGCCGACGCAGTCAATCGGTTGTCTGACAGCACACCACCAATTTAACCAGTATTTCGTTGTCACTGCTTCGCTCGCTATATTAGCTTCCTGATCATCTACCCAGCTATCTCATTGGCTACTCAGCAGCCAATTGAGATTCAGGTCTTTGAAATTGAACAGGCAGTACTTCGGCTAGCACGTCAGGCAGCTGGGGTAGTCTCGAAGGATGTCATGACGATGAACTGCATGCCAGGGAGGCAGAGGATATCTTCGGCTGATATAACGTGCATTATCACCGGCTTTTGTTTCTCTCCAATCATAGTCGATTCTTTCTCGAATAGCCGAATCCATCTTCTAACCGCCGATCCGTGTGGACTGTAATAGATCAATCTGATGACATTACACTGACTGATTTTGGTTGACTTCTTGATCAGTTGAATGTTGTCCCACTGGACGTGCCAAAAAGTGTGTTGGCGCAAAAAGTGGTTCCCTAAGCCCAACACACCAGCGAAGCCGGAAACGACCCTTGAAAGCAGTAGAGCTCTCGCAGATCCAGCTAGCTTCGGACCCGGTCTGAGAGTGTCGGTAACACCCATGCGAGCCAGTCAATTTGACCTGCAATTGACAAGGAAACAGGGATAATCAGTAACACAAGGCGGAACTAACTGGTGAGTCCAGATAGTTCCAACTGTACGGCTCAAAGAGCCAGTATAATCGGAGATCGACTAGAAAGCCGATTTCGTCATGTTATGAACTGATAGTATAATAATGAAGTAAAACGGCTATCAGGATATTCATGTAAGGATAATAACGCGCTAGCCGATCTAATTCAGTTAATGTGTACAAAAGAAAATAGATCACGTGTACAGATCTGATCTGTACGTCAAACAAGCAGAGATCTACTAAAGCTGGTCTAGAAGGCCGGCGGCTTTAGTAAACCCTCTTCGCTAAGTTCGCCAAGTCTGCGTTCACCTGGTTTAACGGCCAGCGGGCTTCAACAAACCCAGCAGACAAAGCTAGATCGTTTGATATCCAAATAAGCCTATATGCACGATCTATTCATGAAAACACAACTGAATCGGCTTTTTAGCCGATGTAGGGTCCATGAAACACGAACGAATGCTAGCGTAATCATAAACAGACCTCAAATTAAAGCAAGTCTAATCTAGCGAACCTTGTTCAGGTTAAACCTGTTCCACCGAATGACACTCAGTTTAACTTAGTACATAACATCCACCAGACGACATTATGCTTAAACAAGGATACGAAAATAAGACTTATGATAAACCTAGAACCACTTATGTCTCAACTAGAACCGAACGCACAACATGTAACGAACAAGATTAATAGGGAATTAGCCAATGTAAGCATGGAATCGATCATCATGGTAAGATAAGCATAAAAAAGTATAAACGACGATCAGATTCAAGTAAATCTAAGGCCAAATCTATCAATCTTGATCGGGCAGAGATATTGTTATAATAAGGTAAATCAATTTAAACAAACAATACTGATAACTTAATGAATCTAACTAAATTGTCATATTTAGCTAGAGCCGATAACTAATCCATGCATGCAAACTATCTCAATCTATAGCCTGTCTACCGGATGACATTAACTAATAGATTAATCAAGCAAACAAACACGAATCGATAACTAATCCGCGCGTGAAAACCGTCCTAATCTGCATCTCGTCCACCGGATGACGGTTAACACAGATTGATCGAGTAAACCAGCGTGAATTATCCTTGACTCACTATACTTCCCACGTCCACCGGATGACGCCAAAGAAACAGAGCTTAGCAAGGACCCTGGTCCGCCATGCTTCCGCGTCCACCGGATGACGCTAAAAAGACATAGTTTAACAGGGGGTTGACTATACTTACAAGTAAGCCTGCGTCCACCGGATGACACCCAGCCTGGATGAAGTAACTCGCCGGACTCGACTGACTCTAGGGTTTGTTGGCCGGAGCCGAAAGTTGTGTTGTATTGATGTTGTGTTGTTTTACATCCGGCCGCGAACTCATGTATTTATAGGCACATACATAAGTCCCGTCGGTTATGCCGTGTACAAGTTGGACTTTATCAAATCGACCAAACTTAGTAACGAACTAACTATAAAAAAGGAAACACAAAGATACATGGACTCTATTTTTCTTTCTGTAGAATCCTCGCCAACGGAATAATTCCTTTGACCGACGTGTCTTCAGCACACAATCCTTAGCTTTCCGTTTTGATTAGTTTCCATATGCATTACGGAGCCTTCTCTTTTATTCGGTCATTGGAAGTTGGCCAGCAGCTATCTTTCCCTCACGTGTACAAAATATCACGTATCTAGCCAGCCTGTAAACTAACCCGGCCGAATTTTCCTCGTTCGCGATACCTCCGCTTTATCTTCCGGCCACGAAGTAACTTAATCAACCATCCCAAGCCTATCAGGTCAAAAATAGATATATTTGACTCCCGTGACGTGTCTTCCTTTCTTGACCTTCTAGCTTCCTTGCATGCCACGTTTATATCCCAAAATGCAGTATTTCTTGCCTGCACTCACGTGTACTCGATGACGGCCAATTATTTTTCTTCCATTTTCACTTTGTGGGTCATATACATGTATTTCGGCCATGATGCTAATCCCGTAGATATCCATCATCCTTTCTTCAGAATGCATCACACTGCTTCTAAACGTGCAACCGTTCTTGGCTGAATTAATAATTAACTTTTCCTAGTCGGTGAAAGACAACTGAACACCTTGCAGCTGCAATATATTGAGAAATATCTCTGAACCAAATTTTGGTGTAAACAGAATCTAAACACCATACTTACATTAAAAATCCTATAGAGGCATGATCTCACATCCCAGCTTCAAACTAAACACCGTGCTTAGTTAGAAAGATGTATGATCAACACTTCCAAACCAAAACTTACTAGCATAGGGAAAGGAAATATGACAGGATAACCAAGAGTCATTCAACGGAGACAGATTTTTGAACAAAGGAACCTAGTCAGAAGTTTGCTCAGCCAATCTATTCATACTCAAACAAGGCTAGGATAAGAGAGAAAAAAAGGCATGCCTTGCATCATCTCCAACATGAATTTCTTCCATTATTCATGATAACAACTCAAAGTTCATTAATCAAATGAAGACAGTTATAAGAAGTTGGTGAATAATTATTTACCTTCGCATACCTGAGTATATGTACCGGTAACATATATGTATGAGGCGTTGAAGTTGTTGTTGCGGCTAGCATGATGGTTCTGCTCAGGTGATCTCCTAAGCCAGGCCACACACACATCAATGCACATGGGCCATGGGCCTTGATGATACTACCAAAGGTTCAGAAGAGGGAGACTCCCAATCTTTTTTCTTTTTTTCATAGTTTTCTTTCTTCTTCTTTTTTAGTCTCCTCATCTCTCTTCTTTTTTTTCTTTCATTCATTTTTTCTTCTCTTTTTTTTAAGGCGAGGCTGACATCTTCATCATCATTTTTTTAATGACCCTTTGGTGTGCAAGGAACTTGGGTTTCTCACCGTCCTCCCTCACACTTGGACTTTTGCATAAAAGTCAAGTGCAGAGTTAGGGCCTTCTTACGAGTGTGTTTTATTACGTAGGAGTGCATCAAGCTTTTGTAGTTGATGTCGTTCCATGTCGTCAAACATCATATGACCCAAGTTCTTCTTAATCTTTCCTGAAATAGTTAGCGACATACCCGAAGGTGCATACTAACTTGACAACATGCCGTCACCATTCAAAGAAGATATATATATTTTTTGAAAATAACAATAGTAATAATAATAAAAAATATTTTTTTAAGGATAATCCGGGGTATCTCCCGGCAGTGCTTAAGTTATGGTCTTAAGCTTGACCGTGGGAACTTCTTCTTGCAGCAATCAATGGTGGTGTAGTTCCCAGTTTTACCACCAATCATAGGCATTAAAATTCAAGCTGCAAGGTACGCACCATCGTACTACTACGGGATTTGCAATGTTCATGACAAACATAAGCATTCACAACCATTCTCTCAAAAAGTTGAACAACTAGAATCAAGAGATGGTTGCGAGATCCTCGTAGAAGCAGGTGGTCCGAAGCGAAACAAACTCTGGGGACCTTGAGCATGAAATGTGAGGGACCTCAAAACCATGCTTGTTAGCGGGCCCCTTCTTGGCTCTAGAGTTGTTGCTTCGGGCATGTCCGTGGCATGGATATTTTCATTCTCAAAAGATATATCATGGAGGATGATCACTAAACCTTGACCGTTATCGAGAACAATGTTCTTGATGGCCGAAGGGACATGCATCTTGTTCGAGCAAGGGCGCAGGAGAAGGATTCGCATACTCGAACAAGTAGCTTTGCTTCGCCTTTAGGTTTTCGAGCAAGTGCTATGGCTGGTAGAAGCAAAACATTCAAACTTCTCATCGGGGCTCCCTTCTTTTTTTATATATATAAATGAGATTTTCAAGAGGGTGCCCTATGAGAAGATCAAAATCGAGGATGGCATAGATGAGGAAGTATAAGAAACTTTGGTTTCGTTAATTTCCAATGGCACAACCCTAACAATTCCACAAAACTCAAAGATGAGTCCGGAAGAACTTCTGAAAAGTTTGTTAGTCGGGACTAGCAGCATATCGCCCTAAAAGGGTTTCCGCTGGAATGAAAGTAGTCCCAACTGTGAGGTTGTGTAGGGCTTTCACGGAAGTCTCCTTTAATGAGCAAGACATGGTTGTGGGAGGTGAAAGAATCTGAATTTCTTCAGAAGAACGTTTCCACTTCCAACAAGCAACAACCGTACTTTCGATGACTCCGCATTAGGGGAGACTTCCTAAGAAATGTCAGAATTTTGTGCCAAGAAATGTTTCAAAGTTCTTCCATAATCCTTGAATTTTGATAGCGAACTCCAAAGGATAAAACATTCCTTCCTTCGGTGTTCGTGGTTCGGGCGAGGGCTCAACAGACGAATCGAAGGGTGGCAAGGGAAAGGATTCGGCTGCTGAGGGCTCTTCAGAACTTGACATGCCCTTGTATCGAGGGGTTTGGGTATGATGACGGGAGAAGCGTGCTTCTCTAGGATGTAAACAAGGATTTTCCTCTATTCCATCATGGTTTTTATGAAAATGGCCCTCCAACGGTTATGTCAAAGCATAGGGCAGCATCTATGTCTAGATCCGAACAAAGGATATGCAAAAGCACATTATCGGATAAAGACAAGTCTAGGTCAGCGTGTATAAACATTGTAAACCTGGCCTAGGATGTACCTATGGACTCCTTCTCATTTTGCTCAAAGTCAAGGTTTGCCCTTGGTAGAGCGGCGATACGGGACATAGGTAAGAATGCAAGATAAAACTTGATCTTAAGTTCATCCCATTCTCTATTCGCACTTTCTACGGCATCAGTGTACCGTTGTTTTGCCTCCCCTTGAGGGAGAACAGAAACAACTTCCACTTAAGAATTTCTTGTGTCATGCCAGGAATGCTTAGGCATGAACACAATTCCTCGAATTTTTGCAAGTGGTCAAAAGAATTTTCATTGTCGTGACCAAAGAAGGGTTTTGTCCGAACCATAGCTTTGAATCTTGGGTGGAGTTCATAACTGGATGGAAATTTTGGTTTTGAAAAAGATTGTGGTTCAAAGAACTCCCCCTTTGAAGCAGAAGGATTTTGAATTTGTAGCTGGCTTCATGGTGAAAGGATCGAATAAAAAGGAATATTTTGTTTTTACATAAAGAAAAGATAAAAGATTTTTTTTGATAAAACACAAGGATACACGGGTGAACTAGGTTCGGAGATAAATACGACAACCGTACCCTGGCAACGGCGCCAGAAAGCTTGTTGGCGCTTCTTAGCGTCAGTAGAAAAGTCTGCAAGCGCACGGATGTACCGTTGTAGCCCTCACCCGGAAGTAATCAGGGTATCGTAATTTCCGAGAGGAACGGTCTTTGTACTTAGTCTCTTAAACTAGTTTACTCAAAAGAGACGGAAGGGATAGCTTGGGTAGAGAGGTTCTTCTAACGTCAAACGCATATAAGCGATGGTAACTTCCCCACTACTAGCTTGATTCAGGCCCACTGACGCACCTGGTCTACCGGGCGATACCAGTATCAGCGCTATTCCGCGTCTGAACGTGGGGGGATGCTGGTACGAGTGGACAGGGCTGTCACCACCTGCCACCTACCCCTCTGCCCATGGGCGCGCGTGTTGACACCAGAAGTGGCAAATGGATATACCGCAAGCGTACGGTAGTCAATGTAGCCTTCACCGGGAGTATTCCAGGTATCGTATTTTCTACAGGGAACGTGAAGTGTTCTAACTAGGTTCAAGACTGTCCAGTGATGAGACAAAGGAGCTATGATAACTAGGTAGAGAGGTTCTTATGTAGCAAAGGATATTTGGTTTTGCTGTTCTAAGTACAAAGAGCTTAGTCAGCTCCTCCCTTCACAAGAGGCGACAGGCGAAACAGTAGGAGACAAAACCCCTACCCGAGGCGGCTGTACTATTGTCTTGATGCCTTGCCGTTTTAATAACTTGTCTTACACACATGGTGGAATACAAAGACCAGACAAGGCTGTCACCACTTGCTGGCTACCACAAACAATCCGTGCGACAAGCGGCCTACACTGGCAAGATATAGTCTAGACACTGTGTCTACACTAAACTTACTACTCTAACCTTCGCGAAAGACTAGAGCACTTCACTAAGTAAAGTAATGTACGGGTGAAGACAGTATATACTTAAAATACCAAAACCAGAATATCAAATACTTAGAAGGACTCGGATGTAAGACTTACTTGAAGATTCGCATCCGCTGAGGTACACCTTGGAGAAGATTCCCGACAGGCCCGGGGCTTTCTCCTGAAGACTTCCCTCACTCTCTCCCAACTAGCACAGCACTACAGCAGAGCTAAGCTACTACATAGTGTTTTCTCCTTTGAATCATGCTCTAAAGTGAAGGCCTATGGGGAGTATTTATAGGGGGAGGTGGAGTAGAGGCTACTCCATTGCCACGTCAGCGATCCATGTGCCTCTCCACCTCCACCCTTGGATAAACCGACCTCCAAACCGCCTTTGGATGGACGCCTTGGATCAACCAACACGTGGGAAGCGTGCAGGGAGTCGGTGGAGTGCCAACAGACCTGGATGGACACAGGAAGGGATTTGGCCGACCCCACCCACTGACCTGTGGGCCAAGCCTGGACTTCTAGAAGACATACCAAGTCAGTGGAGAGAAAGTGGGCCCGGGAGGCCACACTTAGTGGTTCGGGCGACCCCCCTTTGATAGGTGGGACCATCCCCCTTGCTTGTGGGCCCTCTCCTCCATCTCTAGTGTGGGTATGAAGTGGTGGGACCCCCTGATCACCTCGGATGATGGAAATGTGGGTCCATGGATCCATGTGACTTCATCTTTCACCGTTGAGAGGAAACACACTTGTGATCCGAGGGTGGAACTTGGCTTAAGAGTACTTCTCCTGGATCATGCCACGTCACCAGAGTCCTGTGGGCCCCATGCATGGTTCGGCCGAACCATGCATGTGCTCCATTTGCCCTGATCTTCCTTGTGTATGCTGATATGACTCATGTACTGGAATGTCATGGTCTGGTGCCACCATATGTGGTTTGGCCGAACCACCTTTGGTGGAACCAAAGGTCCATCTTCTACAGGTGGCTTGCTCATGCAATTCTAAGCACAATGGTGGTGCTAACTTGCCCATGGGTGGTTCGGCCGAACCACTCATTGTGCCCATCTTTTGCACATCGTCTCCAGAAGCTATGATATTAATGATTGTGAAGTTGGTTTGGCATTTGGCCATACTTGGTTGGTCGCGCAACCTTCATATAGAGCTTCCGGACACTGAAAAGTACATGTTCTGAGTGCCTGCAACCAAATAATGATAAGTACATGTGGAACCAAGTTATTTGTACCTAAGTCACTATGTGTTTGATGGTTTTGATGGGGTAAAAACATGGTATAACTACCGTCAACAGTGCGCAACATACGTAGGTAGACTCTGACCTAGACACCACATCTACGAAGGTGACTACTACTCTAGTGGCGTACAGGAACATCCTTCTCTATCAGGAGTCCTCTTACTAGAGCATCCGTCTATAGGACGAACGACGATCCCACAAACAAGTAGTTTTATGGAAGTAACATGCTTAATGAATCAAACCAAAGTTGAACACGAACTTCTTACTTCAAGTAGCTAGACGATCGTAGAAGTACAAGTTGGATCGAGAGCCGACAAACCCGGCACTTCATCCACCCGGAGGCAGAACTGCTTCGACTCCGCTCTTTCTCCAGTTCTCGCCCTCTCTCACACCCTATACTAAATTAGCTAGAAGCCAATGGAATGGAGCTTGCTCTTCCTCTCTACATTGTGACCTCTTGTGTTGGTGAATCAATTCATGAATAGGTGTAGAGAGGAGGCCTTCTTTTATATCTTGAGAGGAGGGGGTTCTATGCAAAAGGATCATCCCCACATGGAAGGACCCAAACCGACCTCCAAAGGGCGGTTTCCACTTTCCATCTATGTTGATCGTAGGTGGGACCGTCCTTGGGGAACCGCCCTACAACCGCCAGAAGAAAACTGGGCTCGAGAGGCCCCACCAGGGGGCTGCCGCCCCCGGGACCGGTCGGTCCCCTGGTGGGCCCATTTGGCCACTGCCTTCGTGTGGTTGGTTCTCCTCTGGGCCTAGACCTCTCCTATGGTTACGAATGGGCCTAGATTTGTAATAAAGGTGGGCTTCTTTGTTATTCTTGGTTGTGCATTCTCTGAATTCACATTTCTCCTTTACGCTTTCCAATTGGTGTTGTGCACTTCCACTTGTTTCACCATAAATCCTGCAAAAACATAAACACTAGGGGTACAAGTGGAACTCTGTTAATAGCATATGTCTATGTGTTAAAGTATGATAGTTTCTCTCCCTTTAGGCATAAGTTGGCGGTTAAAAATGATCTATAAGGACCGCCAACAGGCATTATGTTGACACTTGCGCCGAAATCGCAGATAGCCTCTGGAAAGTTGTGACATCCTATAGAGATAGGAATCACAGGTCTTCTAGGGTCTCCCATCTTCTCAGGTAGTGAGTGATATATCCACTGTATATCTGTAGGCTCAATTTGGTATTGTGTTGCATTGTGAATATCAACATGGTTAGCAGTTTCTAAATCCTCCGGCTGGCCTGGAATCTTTCCTTTCTCAAATAGAGGGACAGCACAGCAAGCTGAGTGTTGACACCAAAGGTGGCAAACGGATATACCGCAAGCGTACGGTAGTCAATGTAGATTTCACCGGGAGTATTCCAGGTATCGTATTTTCCACGGGGAACGCGAAGTGAACTAACTAGGTTCCAGACCATCAGATAGTGATCAAGGATGTTGGTGATCAAAGAGGTTTAGAATATAAGTATAGAGAGGTTCTATGTAGCAAAAGATATCTGGTCTTGGTTTTCTAAGTATAAAGAGGTTTACCATCTCCTTCCTTTAAAAGAGGCGACAGGCGAAACAGGAGGAAATATAACTCCACCCGAGGCGGCTGTACTATTGTCTTGATGACCTGGCGTTTTAATAACTTGTCTTACACACGTGGTGGGATACGAAGACCAGACAAGGCTGTCACCACTTGCTGGCTGCCACAAACAATCCGTGCAACAAGCGGCCCACACTGATAAGATATAGCCTAGACACCACGTCTACACTATACTTACTACTATAATCTTAGCAAGAGACTAGAGCACTTCACCAGTAAAGCAATGTGCAGGTAATGCAAGTATATACTCAAAATACCAGAACCAGAATATTAAATGCTAGAAGGACTCAGATGGAAAACTTACTAGAAGCTTGCATCCGCTGAGGTACACCTTGAAGAAGACTCTCGACAGGCCCGGGGCTTTCTCCTGAAGACTTCCCTCTTATTCTAACACTCAAACTACTATGATACACATGATATTTACTCCTTTGATGCCTCTAAAGTGAAGGACTAAGGGGGTATTTATAGGGGGGAATAAGAGGAGTGCCATGTCATCAATCCATGTGCCTTTCCTCCTTGGCCCTTGGATAAACCACCCTTGAAACCGCCTCAAATCAACGGAGATGATCAATCCAGCACGTGGGAAGTGTGCTCAAGTCGGTGGGGAGGTAACCGACCTGGCTGGGCACCAGGGGTGGTTCGGCCAACCCCCCTATGACCTGTGGGCCAAGCCAAGACCTTCTAGAAGGTGTCCCCACCTGTCCTGGAGTATGTAGGTAGCCTAGGTCCACCATCCATGGTTCGGCCGGCCCATGGGATAGGGCCACCTAGCCTCAGCTCTCTCCCACATCACTCCCTTGCTTGATTCTTGAAGGTGTATTGCTAGGGCCACCATTCATAGTGTCTACCCAGTGTCCACTTGATCCTGGAGTGAAGTCTTTGATGATTGTGACATCACCTTGCCATTTCGTCATAGTTGGATTTGCATTATATCTTCATATTGGGCTTCTAAACTCTAAAATCACCTGTTTTGGGTACCTGCAAACAAATACTAACAAGTACATGTGGAACCAAGTTATTTGTACCTATGTCACTATGTGTTTGCTTGTTCCTTCCCAAAAAGAGTGTTTTGTTGACGGTTATGATGGTAGAAAACATGGTATAAATACCATCAACAAGACCCCCCACACTTGAGTCTTTGCTCGTCCTCGAGTAAAGTTTAGAAAAAAAGGTAGAAATGACATATCCAAGATAGTGGTGATCAAAGTTTTCATTTAGCACATAGCTTATACTAGTGGGTTATGTGGCATTGTCTAGCATATATCCTTGAGATATTGAAAAATGGAATAACTCTCAAGGCAAAATCATCTTACTTTTTACCTTCCTAGTACTTAGAATTTTTGATATTGGTTTCAAAAAGAAAGCACATAGTTCATTCTTACTCCTCAAATAGTACTCTCAAGTCACTCAGTTGTATATGATTCCTTACCAAGGCATATCTTGAGGATGCCTTCTTTGTTTTATCCTACATCTATCAGGCTTATGTGTAGTTCAGGTAGGGATAAATATGGTCGGCATACTTGTATTGCATATATTGTAAAATCAAAACAAGGATCTAAGGAGAAAAATATCATAGACCTAGATCAAGATGTGCAAGTGTGTGGAAAATGGTAAACTATAATGCTCCTTGATATGATCTCTCTCTACTTTGTTTTGGGACATGGCTATCATTTTTTTTCTTTTATTCATATCTATCCTTTTTCTTGGACTTTCACTTGTCCATCGTTTTCTTTTTATTTTGCATAGCCATTGTCCCTTTTCTATATCAACTAAGAGAGATTCATTGACCTTTAAAACATGGAGCAATTATTTAATGGACATGGATGGCATGTTGTTGCGTACTTCCAGTGTAGAGGCAGCATATATGTGTGGTGTGTATGTGATCTTGATCTTTGGACTATGACATACTTCTCAACAAGGGTCAACAAGGTTTTGATCAAACTCAAAGCAATTGCAAGTAGCATGATTAGAAGGGGTTTCCAAACATGATGGTCATATATGGTTTTGGTAGGAATTTTCTTACTATTGAGGAGTAAGTGATACTATGGTTTTGTGACATTTTCAAAAATAAACCTCTAAGTACTTTAAATGGAAAAAGTGTGAGTCATGAGCCAAGAGTTATCTCACATTTATCAACATCTTAGTCAATATGATTTCCTATCAAGATATTGACCCACAAGCATAAGCATGTACATAATTTGAACTTTGTGTCACCTCTACTCTTCAAATGTCATAAATTTTATTCATTTTATTTTGGGATGCAAGATTTCAAGTTTTTATTTTCATTTTATTTAAGAACAAAGAAATGAATTGAATAAATGCGCAACTCGAGAGGGAGGAAGGGTGCAAACCAGTCAGGGATCATGCCCTTGCTGCAGGGAGCCTGGCTGGTGGGACCAGGCCCCTTTGGTGGGGTCGGCCGAACCAGCCAGGAGACCGTTGTCCCGTCGTTTGAGTCTTCTCTTCTCAAGCTGCATTCCTGCACAGTTGTTTCGGCACCGGGCTTCTTTTTGCGGGTCGTTCGAACCCTTTTGTGTGAGCTTTCAAGTCCTGTTTGATCCAGCAGACATGCTGTGCACTGTGGCACGTTTGAAATCACCAATAGATCTATTGAGGGGGTCACTTGTTTCTTCTCATCTGGTGACACAAACAGCGAACAACATAAAGTGCAGGTGTTCTGCTGGTGGCAAAACACCAGCAAAACGCAAAGGCGTTTTATTCAACTTTTTAAAATTGATGTAGGCATGATTATAATTGTAAAGATCAAAATTTGAAATAGGGAAATCTAACTAATGCCTACTTTATTCTAAAGAAATTCTAATCTAAGGAGAGGGTGGATTTAGGATGTCTTCTTGGCCAATGGCTTTAGCTACACGCTTGAGCTTCGCATTAGTGCTAATGCAGAGCGCGCGAAACTTATCCTCCATATCTAAGTTTGCCATCCTTAATTCCGACACCGTCTCCTCTAATTCATTATTTCTCTTCCTAAGGGTGGTTACAATCTTGAGCATCTTCTCCATGTCACTTTTCTCCTTCCGATCATCTTCAAATTGGCCTGGCAGGCCATTGATCGGTGGTGGATCCATCCCCCTCCGAATGGTTGAAGGAGAGTTGGAATTGGAATCAAGGGATTCCCTCAACTGCTTCTTTTCATCCGAATTGAGAGGGGCGACGAACACCTTCCCTGCACCCAGCCCACCACCAATGATCTTGCGGCCTTTGAATATGGTGGGTGTAGAAGGAGTGTAGGAGCTGATGCTCTTTGATGAATCCGAGTAGAGAGAGCTGGGGCACTGTTCCGGCACCTCCGGAGCCTTCCCCTTCAATGCGAATTGGCCTGTAGTAGGCCTAATCGGCGTAGTGGAATGAACAGGGGGCTTCCGGAGATCCCGTCGTGGAGAGAGGGACCTGGGCGACGAAGTGGACCGAGGGGATGGCCGGGGGGTGGTCGACCAAACCCCCCTAGGGTCGGCCGAACCAAGCCTGGCCCCCGGTGACACTCCGGTCGGCGACAGCGAGTTCAGTGGCTCCACCTCCAGCACGTCGACAGCCATTGCTCTCTCTAAGCTCTCGGTTAGGGACCTTTGTGGCTTGGAGGTGTCCTCTCCCATGGGGATGTTGGCATTTTTGCTAGTTGGAGCTATGGTGGGATTCTCTTGTGTCTAAAGGTCGGAGAAAGGTGCTGGAATGGTGAAGGAATACCGGTGGAAGGAGGAAGGCAGAGAGGAAGAGGTTAAGAAGACGAGTACCAACGTTCTCCTTTTCGAAATCGTGAGAGAACGTCAGGGGAACGTTGGCACAACGTTCTGGACCTGATGTGTCTCAACGGGTCGCATAGGGTGGTTCGGCCAAACCCAAATGTGGGTCACCTGGCCATGGCAGTCTCTCCACACGCTCCCCAATTGCTTCCCGAAACATGACACAGTTGATTGGTTGCAAAATGTAGTTCGGCCGAACCACAAAATTGCCCCAAACTTTTTTCACGTGGTCTACAAGAGCTCCTGAACATTGCTCCAAATTTTTAAATCTTGCCAAATGTGGGTCGCCCAACCTGGGTTTGGAGTGCCCAGTGCGACCAGATTATTTGATTCTGAAAATTATATGGCTTGGCTAGATTTTGGTCCGAAGTGGTCGCCAAATTATGGCTATCCACTTCTACTTGGGGTTTTGGGGACCCAAAGTGTTAAAAGGAGAAATTTCTAATTATTTAAAACCTACCTAGTGATCAAGCTATACAAAATGAGAAAGAAGTAAGACATGTAGATTTTAATTATGTGACTTCATTGTCAGGGATAAATTCTATCATGTCAACTTCTTCTTCTATTGGTGCATGTTCATGAAAAACTTTGAGACGATGACCATTTACCTTAAAGATGTTGCCGTTGTCGTCTTGAAGCATGACGGCTCCATGCATTGCTGCATTGATTACCAGGTACGGTCCTTCCCATTTGCTCTTTAGCTTTCCATGGCCAAATAGCTTGACCCTTGAGTTGAACATTAGGACTTTGTCTCTAGGATGGAATTCCTTGGGCTTGATCCTTTTGTCATGCCACCTTTTGGTTCTCTCTTTATAAATCATGGCATTGTGATAGGCCTTTTCTCTCTATTCCTCAAGCTCTGAGATTTGCATCTTTCTATTCCTTCCAGCAGAGGGCAGATCCATATTCCATTGTTTGATTGCCCAATGTGCTCTGTGCTCTAGCTCTACCGGTAGATGGAATGTCTTCCCGTATACAAGTTTGTATGGTGACATACCAATTGGGGTCTTGTATGCGGTCCTGTATGCCCAGAGTGCATCCGGTAGTTTACTCTTCCAAGCTGTTCCTATTTCATTGACTGTCTTCTGTAGGATGCTCTTGATTTGCTTATTGGACGTCTCCGCTTGGCCACTTGTTTGGGGATGGTATGGAGTTCCAACATTATGCTTTATCCCCATGTCGGCTAGGAAACGTCGGAAGCCTCTATCTATGAAGTGTGATCCTCCATCGCTTATGACTAGTCTTGGGGTGCCAAATCTTGGGAATATGACTTCTTTAAACATTCTTTTTGAGTGTGAAGCATCTGCGGTTGTGCAAGGCATATCTTCTACCCATTTGGACACATAGTCCACTGCCACCAGGATGTACTCACAACCTTGAGACTTGGGGAATGGACCCATGTAGTCAATCCCCCATGCATCAAATGGTTCTACTTAAAGGTTGTTTGTGAGTGGCATTGCATCCCGGGTGTTGATATTCCCATGTTTTTGACATCTTGCACATCTCTTCACATAGTCTTGTGCATCTTTGTACATGGTAGGCCAAAAGAATCCACTTTGCCATATCTTTGCGTGGGTTCTGAATACCCCATAATGGCCTCCATATTCTGCTCCATGGCATTTCTCAATGATCTTGATTGCTTCATTCATTGGCACGCACCTCATCAACATTCCATCATTGCAGACTCTGTACAGATATGGCTCATCCCAGAGGTGCACCTTACTCTCTTCGATGAGTTTCTTCTTGTCTGCCCCCGGTGGCACATATCCTGTGACCATGAAGTTGACAATGTTTGCATACCAGGGGTTGGAGTCCGTGACCTTGAGGAGTGTGTCGTCTCGCAGGAAGTCGTCGATGGGCAGATCCTGTTTGTCTTTGAATTGCATTCTAGACAAATGATTGGCTACAGAGTTTTCTACTCCCTTTTTATCTTTAATTTCAAGATAAAATTCTTGGAGCAGTAATATCCATCTTATTAATCTTAGTTTAGCATCTTTCTTAGTGAGCAAGTACTTTAATGCAGCATGGTCAGTGTAAATGATGACTTTAGCTCCAACTAAGTAAGATCTAAATTTGTCTATAGCAAAAACCACGGCCAACAATTCTTTTTCAGTTGTTGCATAGTTCAATTGCGGCCCAGTTAAGGTTTTGCTAGCATATGAGATTGCATGATGTTTCTTATCTTTGGTTTGTCCTAAGACAGCACCTACAGCATAATCACTAGCATCACACATTATCTCAAAAGGAAGCGTCCAATCAGGGGGTTGTATGATTGGCGCAGAGACGAGTGCTTTCTTAAGGTAATAAAAGGAGTCTAAGCACTCATCATCAAAGTTAAAGGGTGCATCTTTAGCAAGCAGGTTTGTTAAAGGTCTAACAATTTGGGAAAAATCTTTTATAAACCTTCTGTAAAATCCTGCATGACCAAGAAAGCTACGGACACCCTTAACATTCGCGGGCGGTGGAAGTTGCTCTATGAACTCTATTTTAGCTTTATCCAACTCTATCCCACGCTCGGAAACTCTATGTCCTAGCACTATACCTTCTCGAACCATGAAGTGGCATTTCTCCCAGTTCAAGACTAAGTGCTTTTCCTCACATCTTTGTAAGACACGGTCCAGATTCTCTAGGCAGTGATCGAAAGTTTTTCCATAGACTGAGAAGTCGTCCATGAACACTTCCTTGATTTCTTCGATCATATCGGAGAAGATGGACATCATGCACCTTTGGAAAGAGGCAGGAGCACTGCATAGGCCAAAGGACATGCGCCTGTATGCATATGTTCCATAGGGGCATGTGAAAGTTGTCTTACTTTGATCGTCGGGATGGATTGGGATTTGGTGATAACCCGAATACCCATCAAGGAAATAAAAGAAAGAATGTTTTGCAAGCCGTTCCAACATCTCGTCGATGAATGGTAACGGAAAGTAATCTTTCTTTGTGGCCTTGTTAAGTTTTCGGTAGTCTATGCACATTCTCCAGCCCGTGACAGTTCGTTGAGGGATTAGTTCATTTTTCTCATTTTTCACGACCGTCATCCCTCCTTTCTTAGGCACTACTTGGACGGAGCTGACCCACTCGCTGTTAGGAATAGGGTAGATTATGCCTGCGTGCAAGAGTTTCAAGACCTCTTTCTTCACTACTTCTCTCATCGCATTATTTAGCCTCCGCTGCGGCTCCCTAGAAGGTGCAACATCTTGCTCAATTGGGATGCGATGGGTGCAGAGAGTGGGACTAATTCATTTAACATCTTGAAGAGAGTATCCTAAGACAGAGCGGTGTTTCTCTAGAATGATGATGAGTTTGGAGGTTTCCTCCTCAGAAAGTTGGTCACTAATGATTACGGGGGTCTCCCTATCACCATTAAGAAAGGCATATTTAAGTCCAGAAGGAAGGGGCTTAAGTTCTATAGAGGGTTTAGATGGGGGTTCAGATTTATCTAAGTCTAAGGGTTCTTCTAGTTCGGCCTCTTCTTAGATGAAATCCTTAACATCCTCTTCTAGATCAAGATGAGAATGTTCTAGAAGAGATGTAGCCATTACTTCCTCTATCAGGTCAGACTCGGGGTGCAATTCTGCTTTAGAATTGGCAGAATTTGCTAGCGGAATCGAAAGACAAAGGTTCTTCCCGAGATGACCTTCAAGGTTCCCCCCATGGAATCCATCAAGGAATCTCATGAGTGGGTGTCCAATTAACAGGTCAAATTCCTCTATATCAAAAATAAAGAAGTGTAAGAGAATATGAACCTTATTAATTGTGACGGGAATGGTCTGTGCAATCCCGCAGCTCTCGACCAATTTCCCAGAGGGTAATTTAAGAAATTTATTGGTCGGGGCTAGAGGTTCCTCTACTAGGAGTGCATTTGCTAATGACTTAGACATAATGCTTACTCCTACGACGGGGTCATAAAGAGAGTCTATGGTGGTCCTATTTATGATGCAAGGAATGGTTGTGAAGCAAGATAGGGTCCTAATAACCTCAGGTGAGGCTTCGGCTTCCTTCAGCCATTCGTCACTCATAATAGACGCGAGCTCTTGAACAGTCTCCTTTAGATAGCGGGTCTCAAGGCGATGTGGAATGTGATCATTTGGAGCTCTACGTGTTGTAGACTTCTTTTACACAGGTTGATTCGAGGCATTTCTGAAATCGGAGAAGATATCGGCATCGATATTAAGAGGAAATTCCAGAGGTTTAACTTTCTCTGGAGGATTTGGTGGTTTTGGTTCAGGTTTGACAGCTTGTGATGTAAGTGGTGAGGTTCCGGCTATCATAGGTTCGTCCTTTGGGGCTTGATCTTCCTCGGGGGCTTCATCATAGATATTAGTGTAGGGGGTGTTCTCGAGAATTTTCGCAAGAACTTCCTTACCCTCACTAATAAAGAGATGCAAGAATGCTCCCTTGGAGGCTAAATCAAGAAATTGTGCGGAATTTTGGCTAAGACCGAGGTAGAAATGTTGCAAGAGGGCTGGCTCGGTTATAGCTAAATCAGGGCAAGCAGATACTAAGTCTGTGAAACGGGCCCATGCCGCACCTAGAGGCTCCTTATCCTTTTGTCTAAAGGTTAGGATCTCTACACGAAGACGAGCAACTCAGGGAATGGAGAAGAAGGTGATACAGAACTTTGATTGCAGCTTCTCCCATTCTCCATTTACACTACCTACGTGATGAGTGTACCATCGTTTCGCAATTCCCGTCAAAGAGAACGGAAATAGCTTTCACTTAAGGGTATCTCATTTCATCCCGTGGATATGTATGCAAGAGCATAATTGTTCAAAATCTCGTAGGTGTGTATGTTCTCATCTTCATCCCCAGAAAAAGGTTTCTCCTGAGCCATCGCTATGAGACTTGGGCGTAGCTCATAACAAATGGCCAAAATGGCCTGTGATGAACTAGGCGGCTCCATACTAGCGCCCAATGGAGCACCATACTCGAAGATGGGTGTTTGATCCATGTGTGTGTGAAAGAGATAGTTTTGATCAATCAAGGATAACTAAGATGACTCGACTCTAGTTAAGATAGCTACCGTTCCCCGGCAACGGCGCCAGAAAGCTTGTTGACACTAAAGGTGGCAAACGGATATACCGCAAGCGTACGATAGTCAATGTAGCTTTCACCGGGAGTATTCCAGGTATCGTATATTCCACGGGGAACGCGAAGTGAACTAACCAGTTTCAAGACCGTTAGATAGTGATCAAGGATGTTGGTGATCAAAGAGGTTTAGAATATAGGTATAGAGAGGTTCTATGTAGCAAAAGATATCTGGTCCTGGTTTTCTAAGTATAAAGAGGTTTACCACCTCCTTCCTTTACAAGAGGCGACAGGCAAAACAGGAGGAGATATAACTCCTCCCGAGGCGGCTGTACTATTGTCTTGATGCCCTACCATTTTAATAACTTGTCTTACACACGTGGTGGGATACGAAGACCAGACAAGGCTGTCACCACTTGCTGGCTACCACAAACAATCCGTGCAACAACCGGCCCACACTGATAAGATATAGCCTAGACACCACGTCTACACTATACTTACTACTCTGATCTTAGCTCGAGACTAGAGCACTTCACAAGTAAAGCAATGTGCAGGTAAAGCAAGTATATACTCAAAATACCAGAACCAGAATATTAAATGCTAGAAGGACTCAGATGGAAAACTTACTAGAAGCTTGCATCCGCTGAGGTACACCTTGAAGAAGACTCCCGACAGGCCCGGGGCTTTCTCCTGAAGACTTCCCTCTTATTCTAACACTAAAACTACTATGATACACTTGATATTTACTCCTTTGATGCCTCTAAAGTGAAGGACAAGGGGGGTATTTATAGAGTGGAATGAGAGGAGTGCCATGTCATCAATCCATGTGCCTTTCCTCCTTGGCCCTTGGATAAACCGCCCTTGAAACCACCTTAAATCAACGGAGATGATCAATCCAGCACGTGGGAAGTGTGCTCAAGTCGGTGGGGAGGTAACCGACCTGGCTGGGCACCGGGGGGTTCGGCCGACCCCCCTATGACCTATGGGCCCGGCTAGGATCTTCTAGAAGTGTCCCCACCTGTCCTGGAGTATGTAGGTAGCCTGGGTCCACCTTCCATGGTTCGGCCGACCCATGGGTTGGGGCCATGTGGCCTCAGCTCTCTCCCACATCACTCCCTTGCTTGATTCTTGAAGGTGGAGTGCTGGGGCCACCATTCATGGTTCAGCCGAACCATGAATAGTATCCACCCAGTGTCCACTTGATCCTGGAGTGAAGTCTTTGATGATTGTGACATCATCTTGCCATTTCGTCATAGTTGGATTTGCATTATATCTTCATCTTGGGCTTCTAAACTCTGAAATCACCTGTTTTGGGTGCCTACAAACAAATACTAACATGTACATGTGGAACCAAGTTATTTGTACCTATGTCACTATGTGTTTGCTTGCTCCTTCCCAAAAAGAGTGTTTTGTTGACGGTTATGATGTTAGAAAAGTCAACACTGAGCTAATTGTGATTCTAACATTTTATTAAAGCTGTGCTGATTCTTTATAGCAGAAGCAAAGGTATCCATTCTAGTATTTATATTTTTTAAAGCTTTATCATTCGAGGCTACCTTTCTAGACATTTGATCTAACAATTTAGATTGACCAGCAACTAAATCTCTTAAAGGCGGAAGATTGTAATTATTATAATTATTACCTTGGTTGTTACATTGGTAATTACCTTGTCGAGGTTGCTGATTCCATCCTTGGTTTGGCTGGTTCCATCCTTGATTTTGCTGAGGACGATAGTAGGTGTTATTGTTGATGAAGTTCACATCCTCTTGCAATGTAGGGCAGTTGACAGCTGAATGCCCGTAATCTCCACATTCTTCACAGGTCATGCGAGAATCATTGATATGCATGACTTCCTTCTTCTCTATGTCGAGCTTCTTCATAATGAGGTCTAGCTTGGCAGTGACCATGTCAATCTCCTTCAGGTGATGGATGCCTCCTCCTCTCTTACGAGGTTGAGTACGTTCTTCATTACAGCTTGAATTTGAGGCCATCTTCACAACAAGTGCTTGAGCTTCTGGAAGCTTAAGTGACAGGAAAGCTCCTCTAGCTGCAACATCTATGGACTCACGGGTGCTTGAGATAAGCCTGTGGTAGAAGGTCTGCAATAGTAGCCAATCCTCTATCCCATGATGAGGACAGTCTTCAATGTAATCTTGGAATCTCTCCCATGCTTCAGTGAATGATTCGTCATGTTGCTGTTGAAAACTTGAGATTTTCCCACACGGAGCATTTGTCTTGCCTGTAGGAAAGAACTTTGCCAGGAAAGCAGTTGAGCATCGGTCCCATGTAGTGTTCTTGTCTTTGTTGGCGTAGAACCACTGCTTGGCTTTCCCCAAAAGTGAAAATGGGAAAAAACGGAGTAAAATAGCATCTCTTGGTACTCCTCTAATCGTGAAGGTGCTGCAAATCTCTAAAAAGTGTTGTAAGTGTGCACTTGCATCTTCATGAGCTTTTCCACAAAACTGGCTAGTTTGAACCATGGTGATAAGAGCAGGCTTGAACTTGAATCCATTCTCCCCCGTGTTGACTGCTGGTCCAATCCGGATGTTTTCTATTGTTGGGGCAGAGAACTCACATAGCGTTTTCTCAGCCATGTCTTCAAACACAGGAGATAAATCTTCTCCTAAGTGTTTTTCTTCAAATGTTGGAGCTGGCTCCTTTGATAAACTAGCTCGAGAAATGATGGGTGTTTTTGATAGTGATTCGGGGTCTTCCCTCGTCTCTACAAACTTCTTTTTTCTCAGGAGTTTCTCTGGATCGTCAATATAATTATTTGGAAGAGAAAAACCATTCATTCATCACCCTGCATAAGATAAGCAAATTATAAAAAACAAGGGTGTGCCTGTTTGAGTTAGAGATCAATCGGTAATACAATCTTATCCATTATGTATACATATGCTATCAATATTTCGTAAGTTTAATGTGCCTTCCCCGGCAACGGCGCCAAAAATACTTGTTAACATCTACTAACGTCGCCAAATATAACTATATAACTTTTAATGCGAGAGGCAAGATTAGAAGATGAATGGTAATTAACTAACTTGTTATTAGCAACTAGCCACTTTTCTATTACCAACATTCTTATGCAAAAACTAGGTTGTCATCCCTAATTAATAATGCTAAGAATAAATAAAGGTTTTATATATTAATCTATGTGACTAGGCAGAAATAAATATAATAATATAAACTAAGATCAATTCTGCAAGCGGACAGATAATTATACCGTTGTAGCATTTTACCTAGGGAGTTCTACCAGGTTGTCGATTTATATTTATACCACTCGGAAGGACTAGGATAAACTTTAATCTATTATATTGATAGTGATGGTATACAATGGATAAGTGACATTACCGATGTCATTTACTCTACTCATAATAGGTAGAGGTCACAAGGTAAATAAAGATAAAGGTGATAAGTATGATCAAGCATCATAAATAAAGATAATCATCAGAGCACTTTTCTAGTCATAGTAATAGCTAGCCAATGGATAAACTAAGGAATTAATATCAAAGGTAATTCTATAACTACATCAATGAATAACTCTAATTAGTGCAATTACATCTAGCAATCATTGTTAGACTAATCCTATATCATGATCTCATGCAAAGGGCATCATCTAGGAAGGATGTGAAACAGAGTCATCATCCAACTTCGCGACCGTGCCTACTGGCCTACATACGGGGGGTGGACTACAGAGGACTCAACGCAGTTGTCACCTACGCGATCTACCACACGACCCGGCACATCAGGGTGCACTCGCAGATAGACAAAATACCTAGACACCACATCTACATATGATTCATCATCTATCCATCGTACGCATGAATAAACGCTATACGAGCAATTACATGAATTCAATAAGATCAAACCAACTATACTAGACATATAATCAAAGTAGACACAGACTATTATAATCAAGAACATATGAGCTATTAAGAACAATGTTTCCCTAATCATAATGAAAAATACAATAATAGAGAAAGAACTAGAATTATACTGAACTCCGTGCTCCAGACAGACGCCGGGGCTCCAGATCCGCCGAAGAACTAGAACTTCTCTACTCTCTAATCTAACTAGCCTTGAACTATGAATTAGGAGGCTCTTGATGAACTAGGAGGCTCTTGATGGCTTGAGGACTTGATGCCTTGAATGAATGATGGGTTGATGCCTCCACGGGGGACTGCCCCTTTATTTATGGCCCGGTGGGATGCACGTGCGCCCTAGGATCAAACTGACTTGAAACAAGGGCCGAGATGACTCCACAAAGGCGGCGGAAGAAGACTCCAGAGGGTGGGCCGAAACCCTAGCAGGGGGGCGCCGGCCGGCCCAACCCTGGTGGGTCTCAGGCCCCGGTGCTTCGGGTGTGTTCCAGATGCTTCTAGTGTTCTCGTGATGATGTTTCCTTGGCGGTTGTTGACACCAGAAGTGGCAAACGGACATACCACAAAAGCACGATAGTCAATGTAGCCTTCACCGGGAGTATTCCAGGTATCGTATTTTACACGGGGAATGTGAAGTGTTCTAACTAGGTTCAAGGCCGTCCAGTGATGAGACAAAGGAACTGTGATAACTTGGTAGAGAGGTTCTTATGTAGCAAAGATATCTAGTCTTGGTGTTCTAAGTATCAAGAGGTTTACCACCTCCTCCCTTTACAAGAGGCGATAGGCGAAACAGGAGGAGATATAACTCCTCCCGAGGTGGCTATACTATTGTCTTGATGCCCTACCGTTTTAATAACTTGTCTTACACACATGGTGGAATACGAAGACCGGACAAGGCTGTCACCACTTGCTGGCTGCCACAAACAATCCGGCGGCCCACACTGATAAGATATAGCCTAGACACCACGTCTACACTACACTTACTACTCTAATCCTTGCAAGAGACTAGAGCACTTCACTAAAGCAAGTATATACTTAAAATACCAGGACCAGAATATACTTAAAATATACTTAAAATACCACACTGATAAGTAAAGCAAGTATATACTTAAAATACCAGGACCAGAATATCAAATACTAGAAGGACTCGGATGTAAAACTTACTTGAAGATTCGCATCTGCTGAGGTACACCTTGGAGAAGATTCCCGACAGGCCCGGGGCTTTCTCCTGAAGACTTTCCTCACTCTCTCTCCAAACTAGCACAGCACTATGGCAGAGCTAAAGCTACTACATAGTGTTTTCTCCTTTGAATCATGCTCTAAAGTGAAGGCCTACGGAGGGTATTTATAGGGGGAGGTGGAGTAGAGGCTACTGCACCGCCACGTCAGCGATCTGTGTGCCTCTCCACCTCCACCCTTGGATAAACCGACCACCAAACCGCGTTTGGATGGACGCCTTGGATCAACCACCACCTGGGAAGCGTGCAGGGAGTCGGTGGAGTGCCAACCAACCTGGATGGACACCGGGAGGGGTTTGGCCGACCTATCCAATGACAGGTGGGACCAACCCATGTCTTCTAGAGGGATGTTGAAGTCGGTGGGAGAAACCTGGGCACGGAAGGCCACAATATGGTGGTCGGCCGAACCACCATTGGCATGTGGGACCACCCCTTGAGTGTGGGACCTCTTCTTGTGTCAATTGGTGAAACCAGGATGGCTGGTGGGCCCCATAAGGGGTTCGAGCAACACCCCATGATGAGTGGGGCCATCCTCCTTCCTTGTGAGCCCTCTCCACCTCCTTTAGAGTGAGTATGAGGTGGTGGGACCCCTTGATCACTTCGGTGGTTTCCCAACTTACATATGGAGCTTCCGAACACTGAAAATACCTGTTCTGATTGCCTGCAACCAAATAATGATAAGTACATGTGGAACCAAGTTATTTGTACCTATGTCACTATGTGTTTGGTGGTTCCCTTCCAGAAAGAATGCCTTTTTGATGGTTTTGATGGTGTAAAAACATGGTATAACTATCGTCAACAAGATCCCCCACACTTAAGTCTTTGCTCGTCCTCGAGCAAAGGTTAGAGAGAGAATGATAAAATATGATTATGACATTTTTAAGGTATTAGCTAACACAAAGCTTTACCCAAGACATATCTCATACAAGTGGGTTATGTGGTATTGTCTAGCATATATCATTCAGATGTTGAAAAATGGAATAGTTCTCAAAGCAAAGTCATCCTCCCATTTTCATACCCTTAGCACTTAGAGTTTTTGATGATGGTTTTAGAAGAAAGCACATAGTTCATTCTTACTCCTCAAATAGTACTCTCAAATCACTAAGTAAGTATATGATTCCTCACCAAGGTATATCATAACATTGCCTTCTTTTGTTTCATCCTACATCTATCAAGCTTATGTGGGGCTTAGCAAGGGATAAGATAGTGTAACACCCTAGTGTTAGTTACTATTTTCACACTTGCATTTGCATGTCGTCAAGCATAGATCATGTCATTTCATGCATTATTATCATTGCATTTGATTTGATTCCTTTTTATCACTATATGTTTGTTTATATGTCCATATTATGCAAAATGTGTTGACATGCAAATGTGATGCTTGTTTACGGTTCTAAATGCTTTATACATGTTTAAGATAACATTTGGAACAATGTTCATGTTGGTGAAATCCCCAAAATACCCCTCTAGCTCATAGTTGACTAGAGAGCCCTTTAAAAGCTATTCTGTTTGACCAAACAAGAAGGGCATTTTAGAGATTCTGCATATCAGTGAACCCTTAATCAAAGTTGTGTAGAATTTTATAAGCAACAAACTTTATTTTTGGGTCAACTCATGAAAATGAGTGGAAGAAGGTCAAAAAGTTGAATTAGTGCAGATTTGGAGCTGTTTTGGAAGTTTTTAAATTTTCCTAAGTCTAAACCGGTTTTCAGTTTCGGTGTACCCCTGTTCATCGACTTGTATCTCTCAATCCAGGCCGAACTAGAGTAAAGAGTCTTAATAAGAAATGATCTACTCGTATAGCTCTTCAACCTATATTAGTGAAGTTTTCGCTGAAACGCCCTGGATCGCGAGTTATAGATCGATAAAAATCGAGTTTCAGTCGGGTCCGCGAAAACTGAATCGGAGCCGATTCAGTTCGACCCTCGGGCGAATCGCGGGCGAATCGCGCGACCGCGTCAGGCCTCGGCCGCCAGATGGCGCCGTACGCCGTCGTTGCTGCCGCGCGGTCGGCTTACAAAGGGGAACACGCAATGCTGTCTCCCGCACGCTCGCCCTCACTCTCCCTGCTCTCTCGCCCTCTGTTCGCTCGCTGCTCTCCTCTTTCCCCTCCGTCGTCGCCATTTCCGCCGTCGCCATTTCCGCCGCGACCGCCGCGGTGAAATCCGCCGCCACCGAGCTGTCTCCGACCGTGCCACCCTCGGCGCAGCTGCGGCTTGCTCTGCTCTTCGTTTCCGACCCGTTGCCGACCTCAGCCGACCTAAGGTACAGCTCCAGCAAGCTTCTCGCCGTCCGCCATTGCCGGAGCGCCGCCGAGCTCTCGGGTCGCCGTGACGAGGGCGATGCCGGGGTCGGCTTCCCTCTCTTTTGCTCGTCTAAGAGTCTCCGTTAGCCGTAGATCCTTTCCACACCGTCGGTTAGATCTACCTCGCCGTGGTTTCGCCGGAACCCGAGTTCGCCGTGAAACCGCTCGCCACCGTGCCGCCATGCGAGCACGGTCAGTGAGTTTCCGTCCACAATAGTTCGATTAGTCGCGCGCACAGGTCCGCTAGGGTTGCAGGAACACGGAACGAGGCCGGGCCGCGCGAGCAACGGCCGGAATCGGCCGGCGCAAGTTCGCCGGACCACCGCCGTCCGCCATTGCCGCCGTCGAGCTCGCTCCGGTGGAGTACGACCCTCGGCAGTTGGTCCATCGGGTTCGTCTCGTTGCCGCGAGTCGGTAGGTAGCCTCGGCGTCGCCGGAGACCTCGCCGTCGGCGAGCTCTCGCCGGTCAGCGCCGGCGGCTCTGTTTCCTCTCTCTGACACGTGGGGTCGGGTCGACCCCGAGGCCCGCGAGTCAGCCGTTCGGGTGCGCCTCTGGTTCGCTGAGCCGGGTGCACGTAGCAGTTCTATCGGGTTTAGGTTTTTGATTTTATAAAATGAATTTCCAGAAAATGTGTAAAACCTTCCAAAATTCATATCTGGAGCTAGGAAGGTCCAATTGGGGTGAACCAAATTTTGTTGTGTTTGTATTTCTGAGCTCTATCAAGGAAAAATATAAAATGTACTTTTTGAATACTTTTTTTGTGCAGTTATAATTAAATTGTTAATTGCTTGTAAACTTGATAAATGCATAAGTAATTGTAGGAATGTGCTAAAAATGTGATTCCACTTGCATTCATCTTGTTTAGGGAAGTAGAATTTATGAAAAATATGTTTGCTGGTGTTTCACTGTTATTTATATGATGTCTAGTATAATGTGCCTTTTATGTTTTAATCTTGCAAAAATCACCATGCTTAATGTGTTAAGGTTATGGACATGAATATTTTTCCTGGGCTATGTTAGGTTGGAAAGAAGCTAAGAAAATTAGGAAATCTGTTGTTTGATACTTTTCACTGTGTTAAGTATTTTCCATTGCTTAAAAGGCTGGTTGCTTGTTATTTTTGTGTAGACTGTTATACTTGTCCAAATGACTTGAAATTTTGTCAGTAGGCTAATCTGGATGTGTAATAGCTACTGTAATTTCTATGGATTTTTCTGGTCACAGTAAGCAGTAGGTCCAGTTATAGGCTAGGGTTTATTTAATTGTTTCTAAACAAATATCTTTTGGTTGTGGTAGGTTAGTTGATGCATGTTAATTATTAAGTGCAGGTTGTAGACCTCTCACCCGGGACGAGAAATTGTTCTATGCTTTGCTTAAGAAGGGTGAGTATGAGTTGGTTGTCTAGGAAAGAAATAAATGAGTGTGGATTGTTAAACTGATTGCATATCATGGGTTAATTCGTGCATCTCTATCTTGCATTTCATGTGCATTCTCAGTTCTCATATATGCATATCATGCATACAGGATCGCCGGGAGGAGTGACACTGTTGCAATTCGATCCACCGGAGGAGCGAGTTCCGCCGGAGATTGAAGTGCCCGAGGTTTCCGAAGGACAAGAAGAAGAGGCTAAACTTCCGGAGTGCCCGGATCACCAACCCGCTAACTTTGTGAAAGGCAAACCCCGGAGCATTCCTAAGTCTTCACCTACTCTTTTTACAAATACACTGGTCTTTATTAAATCGTATGATTGTGCACTTAAGTATAGGAGTGGATATGATACCGTTGCTGCATTTATTCCTTGTCCACTTATACTTGATCCTGAAGTTATTACTAGACAAGGGGATGGGTTCGATCTTATTCTTAGCCATGCTTAGACCGGTAGAAGTCGAGGGATTTCCTGTCCTTCGCGAGCATAGGTGGTTACTAATGATGATGGGGTTGGATTCCACATGATGGACTATATGTGCCACCATGCCACAGTGTCTAATGAGAGAATCAAGGCTAGGTAGCGGGGAGCCGCATGACATGGTTGAGGTCATGCCGTCTTCGGTGCTGCTTGCGGCCGACTAGGACTGAGGCCACCAGACATCAGTTGAGATTGAAAGACGTCGTCACATAGCTGGCCAGATAAGTCGTTCTGACCGCGAAGCCGAGTATTTCTTTCTGAGCCGGGAATTGGGCGTGATAAGGCAGACATATTCTGGAGGTAGGAAGGATGTGCGGAGACACCATCTTACCAAGGGCAGGTCAGGGACCTGATGCATCCTGGAAGTGGGTTTGTCTCTGAGAATATGGACCCCTCCAAGCCCGCGATACATATTATGTCTCAGAAAGATTTAACGGTGGCCCAAGAAGCCAGTGGCTCGGCTGACAGGGTTTGTGATTGGCATATTTGCCAGCTGGTACAATCGATTCGAATCGCCATCTCTCCTGGTTAGTGAGAAACTGAACTGATCTTCTGGTGAGGTAGAGGCTAATAACTTGAACATAATGATTATGGTGAGATGAGGTTGATATCTGTGGATATCGGAAATCATATGGTTTTATTGATTGCTACAATATTCAGTGAATGCTTAGTATAGTGGCTAATCCTAGTAAATAGTTTAACTGAAATCGAAGCTTATCACAATTAAAATGAATAAGTTGAGGTTCTACTGTAGTAATGCTTTGATGCAAAAATGATGCTACCCTCTGAGCTCCACCAAATAAGCCTTGCATATCCTTGAGAGTCTTTTTATTTACTCCCTGTCGGGTAATTCTAGCTGAGTACAATTGAGTACTCAGGGTTTTATTCCCATTGTTGCAGATGGTGTAGTTTTCTACGCGTATTGCAGGAACTGCTTCACCCCTGCGGGCGAAGAAGACTAGACCCGAGGGCGGGGTCATTATCTATCTTTAGTTGTTGTAAGAATGCTGTGACGGGGTCATGTGATGGTACTCGTATTCGAACTCTGTGGTGTAAAACTATGTTGACTTCCGCTACTACCCTATTTGTGTAAAAGACTATGTTGTACTCTGATGTTTAAATTCGGTTGCGAACTTATGTGTCATGTGATCGGGTATTGCTGAATGAATGATCCTTGGGGTATGAAATGTTTGAAATCCTTCGAGATTTCCGGACTACCGGGTTTATATTGGCTCAAGTGCGACTGGATTGCGGCGAAAATGCGATCGTTGTACTTGTGCTCGTATAAATTGGTCGGTTCTGTGACAGATAGCATACTTGCATTGCATTTATTATAAAGTCAAAACAAGGATCCAAGGAGAAGACTGTCATAATCCTAGATCAAGATGTGCAAGTGTGTGGAAAATGATGGAATGTATTGCTCCTTTATTTGATAAGATCTCTCTCTACTTTATTTTATTTGAGACATGGCTAGCATTTTTTTCTTTCTTCTTTTTTTTAAAGCAATGGACCTTCATGTGTCCACTCTTTTTTTTGAATAAGGTAATGGACCTTCATGTGTCCATTTTTTTGAATAGCCTTTGTGTCTCATCTACTAAGTCATACTTAGAGAGATATTCTAAACTTTAAAACATGGAGTATCTATATGGTGGAAGTGGATGGCATATTTTTGCGTACTTCCAATGTAGAAGTAGCAATCATGATATGTGGTGTGTGTGATCTTGATCTTGGGACTATGACATAATTCTCAACTAGGGTCAACAAGGTTTGACCAAACTCAACACAAGTACAAGTAGCGTATATAGAAGGGGTTTTGAATCATGGTATGAACATATATGGCTTTGGTAGGAAATTCGTTAATATTGAGGAGTAAGTGACACTAAGGTTTTATGACATTTTCAAATTCAATCTCTAAGCACTTTGAATAGAAAAGGTATGAATCATGAGCTAAGAACTATATCACATTTGTCAACAACTAAGTCAATATGATATTCCCATCAAGATATGTGACCCACAAGTACAAGCATATGCAAGAATTAAACTTTGTGATGCTTCTACCCTTTAAATGTCATAAATCATGTCACTTTTTATTTTCAGATGCAAGTCTTCTTGTTCCTATTTATATATATATTTTTTCTTTTATTTCATCTAAGCAAATAAAAGATAAAAGTAAAAATGAAAGAGCAGAGGGGAGTAGGAGTGGCAAACCAGTCAGGAAGCAAGTAGACGCTGGGTGGATACTGACTGGTGGGTCCAGAGGTCCCAGGTGAGGTCGGCCGACCCCACCATGGAGCTTCTAGCCATTCCGGTGATCGCCATTCGAATCCTCACCTTTGAAGGTGCTCCTGTACTTGTGTTTTTGTCACACCCAATTTTAAGGATAAAATGGGATGCGTAAACTTATGTGCACCCAGAGATCAGTCACACACATAAGCCAACAAATTGCATAAATTGTATCATAACCAATGTTTATTACATAGCGAATAATATCAAAGTCAGTACACAGCGGAAAATAAAGATAACTCTCGCGGTAGCTCCATAGCACAGGGACGTCGACTGGTGAAGCACAAGTCTAGTAGTCCTTTGGGTAGTCCTTATCACTATCACCATCTGTTACCCATCCAGGATTTTTAACCAAGTAATGAAAAATAAACAAGCGTAAGTACATGTCGTACTCAACAAGACTAGCATGGGTTCATGAGGCTCAAAAGGTTGACATGGGTTTAACAGCTGTTTGCTTTTAATTAATCACCTTTTATGCAATTGAATAGCAACAAGTTAATAAGCCCATTCTCATGATCATAGTAAACATAATTAATGAGTAGCAATAAATAGACTAGCAACAAGTAAACATCACCCCGAAAGATAACTACTCCGTGAGTTTTCCGGGCCACTCGTGACCGTGAGCGCGGCTAGTATACCAGTTTTACACTCTGCAGAGGTTGTGCACTTTCACTATGAGCCGTGTTTCCCATTTGCTCGGGTTAATTACTCCCATAACACTACCAAGGTGAGAGAGCAAGGTTTCACTATGAAGTCTTTCAAAGTACTCTGCCTAACAAGTTAGGGCCGCTAGGGACCCGGCAAGCAGATCTAGAGCCCCCCTTCGTCGTGGCATAAGGTCACGCAGGTTATACACACTCGGACAGGAGCCGCACTATACACGAGTTGTCAGGCCCCATCACGCCTTTCGGTAACCTCTAACAAGCTAGAAAAAGGACCTATACTTGACTAAAACCAGAGCCATGTAGCCCTCATAGTTGCACTGTAAGTCCCAGCTTTTGCTGACAGATCATTAACAAGGGGGAAGGATATGTTGCATCACAAAACTATGCTCCAATCCCCTAGTTCCATGTTGCTAAAAAGACATCTTTTAATCCTTATTGCATATTCAATTAATCAGTTTACATGATCATGATATCAATAACGCACTAGCATCAATTACCATATGCATAATCCCATAGGTTGCAAGGAACAGGATAACAAAACTACGAAGTAACTACGGTTAACAAGGAAGACACATGCAAATGCAATTATTTATTTGGTGAATAGGACAACAAGGATGATCCATACTAATACTTGCCTTGATTAGCAAACTCCTGGAGATCCGGGTTGTCGAAGTACTGATCTTGATAATCCACGTAAAGCTCACCGTCTATACTCGATCCATCATAACAACACACGCGCATACAGGGGCAATCATGCATACAAACAAGAGTTTTCATTAGAACAGTACACCAACAGAGAGAAAATAAATTAAAAAGGTTATAAAACAAATCTACACGTCGCTACGATCACATCGATATAAAGTTTGCGCAAATCGGATTTAAAACGAGGAAGATATGAATTTTACAAGATTTATAATAGAATAATAATAGATTAAATATAATCTCGAATTTTCAAAGTTAATAACATATGAAACAGTGGTACCATCATATAGATGATGAAATTACGAATCTAACGCAATTTGAATCGTTCAAATCGGAGCTAAAACGTGGAAATTATAAATGAAACGACTTCGATTTCAAATCTAAAAACACATTTTCATCTACACCGAATTGAAATGCGCCTTTTAAACTGGAAAACATAATCTACTGAATACGCTAAGGGCTGCGGGTTAAGCATTAAAAACGTCGGGGTCTCTTTTGCAAAAAGGCGACCGAAGGGGTATCTTCTATTTTGGGCCGTTGATCTCAGATCGGACGGTGCAGAACAGATCGGGGAAGGGCTCGTCGGCGCTCCGGCCGGAAACAGAGCCGGCGCAGTGGCGCCATGGCCGGAGTTGAGCGGCGCGACTCGGAAACGGCCTACGGGCCATCATACACCACGGGAAAAGGTCCGGGAGGAAGAGAGCTCGATGGGGAACTCGTCTAGGGCATCGGGACGGGCGATTACGGCTCGAGGAGAGAGCAGCGCGCTCGGCGGCGGCAGCATGGCGGCGGCGAAGCCATGGGTGCGGCTACCGGGCATGAATTCGAGGAGGAAAAGGCCGGGGAGGTTCCTGACCTTGCAGCAAAGCTCGGAGAACCACCAATTTGGACGGGAATAGCTTCTACGGTGGTTTCGACGGCGGCGGGCAACTTCGGGTCCGGCGGCGGCTCTGTTCATGCGGGGGCGAGCGAGGAGAGGCGGCTAGGGTTGGGTGACGGCTACGAGGGGGTGTGGCACTGCTTAAGTACTCCCGAGGCGTGACGACATTCTCGGAGATTGAATCAAACACGGCAAGCGGTGAAATCGGCTTCGGCCGTTTCTTCTCTGCTTCGGACTCTCGGCGCGGCATAGAGGGAAGGGGAGGGGCTGTCCTGTGGGTCCCACGGGTCGGTAGCACAGAGCGCTGGGGTCGGGCTGGCAATCACTGCAGAGGGACGCTTCGCGCGCGCGTGCTCGGCCGCGGCGGCCCGGCCGTGCCCTGCTCTCGGTTCAACCAGAGGAGGAAGAAAGGAAGAGGGAGAAGAGAGACTGCCACACGGGCCCGCCCTGTCAGCCACAGAGAGGAGAGGGGGAATGCTGCGTTGCTGCTGGCTGGGCTAGCTTGCTAGCTGGGCCGGCGCGCTGGCTTCAGCCCAATAAAAAGAAGAGGGAGGGAGCAGGCCGGGGGAAAAGAGGGGAACTGGGCCCTCGGGCCAAAAGGAAGGGAGGTGGGATTTGCTATTTTCCTTTTCTATTTTCCAACCCATTTTCCAAATAGGATTTGAATCATTGTTTTGAACATTTGAAAAAAATTCAAATAAGCTACAACAGTACAAAGAAGAAATGCTCCAGCATGAATGCATCATACATGTGTATGACCTAGGTTTGATTTTATATTTGTGAAAAATTATTATTTCCCTATATTGGAATGATCAACTAATTGCATAATTAAATAAATTCCCACTATTTAAAAGAATGCAATTTTTCGGGTGTTACAATTCTACCCCCCTTAAAAATAATCTCGTCCTCGAGATTCGGTTGGTGCTTACTCAAACAACTCCGGGTACTTTTCTCTGAGATCTTCCTCTCTTTCCCAAGTAGCTTCTTCCTCAGAGTACCGATGCCACTGCACCTTGCACATTTTTATAACTCGACTTCTTGTAACTCTTTCTGCGGTTTCCAAGATTTTCACTGGGTGTTCCTCATATGTGAGACCCTCCTTGAAAACTATTTCCTCGACAGGAACCTGCTCTTCCGGTACTCTCAAACACTTTCTCAATTGAGATATGTGGAACACATCATGCACACCGGACAAACTCCCCGGAAGTTCTAGCTGATATGCCACTTCTCCACGTCTATCTAGGATCTTGACAGGACCAATATACCTTGGTGCCAATTTTCCTTTGCTGTTGAACCTTTTCACACTTCTCATCGGGGACACTTTAAGATATACATAGTCTCCTACATTAAAAGCTAGTTCTCTTCTCCGTGTATCCGCATAGCTCTTCTGTCTAGATTGTGCTATTCTCAAGTTCTCTCTTATTGTCTGGACTTGCTCCTTTGCGTCTCTCAACACATCCGGTCCAAACACTTGACTTTCTCCAGTTTGATTCCAAAACAAGGGTGTCCTGCACTTGCGTCCATACAATGCTTCGAAGGGTGCCATCTTGAGACTTTTCTGGTAACTATTATTATAAGAGAACTCCGCATACGGCAGACTCTTATCCCAACTCGTTCCATACTGTAAAGCATAAGCTCTCAACATATCTTCCAGAATCTGATTAATCCGTTCGGTTTGACCGTCAGTTTGAGGGTGATATGCAGAACTGAAATTCAACCGTGTTCCCAATGATCTATGCACTTGTTGCCAAAACTGTGAGGTGTACTGCGTACCCCTATCGGACACTATCTTCTTTGGAACTCCATGTAGACACACAATCCTTTCCATATACAACTCTGCAAGTCTTGCTCCGGTATAGGTGGCCTTGATGGGGAGGAAATGAGCAACTTTAGTCAGTCGATCCATAATTACCCAGATTGAATCATAACCTCTCTGAGTACGTGGCAACCCAACTATGAAGTCCATACCGACTTCTTCCCACTTCCACTTAGGTATCTTTAGTGGTTGTAGCAATCCTGCAGGCCTCTGGTGTTCAGCTTTAACTCTCTGACAGGTATCACAGATAGCCACATATTCTGCTACATCACGCTTCAGTCCAACCCACCAATATTTTTCCTTCAGATCCAAATACATCTTGGTACTTTCTGGGTGTATAGAATATGCTGACTCATGAGCTTCACGCAGTATAGCGTCTCGGATGGATTTCACTTCAGGTACACAGAGTCTCTTCCCAAACCATAAGGTTCCATTCTCATCTAGCCTGAATCCGGGTGATTTTTCAACCACAATGTTCTCTGTTATTTCTTTGAGCTTCTCATCTTCCAACTGAGCCTTTCGTATCTCTTGCTCTAGTGTGGGTTCAACCTCCATCTCCACAGCATTGATCACAATTCCCAAGTTGAGACGCTCCATCTCTGCACACAACTCTGCAGGAATAGTGGTTGTTCGAATCTCATTAGCATAACTTTTTCTACTAAGAGCATCGGCCACAACATTTGCTTTGCCTGGATGATAATGCACTTCCAGGTCATAGTCCTTTATCAATTCCAACCAACGACGTTGCCTCAAATTCAACTCTGACTGGGTGAAGATGTACTTCAAGCTCTTGTGATCTGTATAGATGTCACACTTATGACCAATAAGATAATGTCTCCAAATCTTCAAAGCGTGCACCACAGCTGCTAACTCCAAGTCATGAGTAGGGTAATTCAACTCATGCTTCCTCAGCTGTCTCGATGCATATGCTACGACTCTTCCTTCTTGCATGAGAACACAGCCAAGACCTAGGCGGGAAGCATCACAATAGATAGAGAACTTCTTACTTAGGTCCGGCAAAACCAACACTGGCGCTGTTGTCAATCTCTTCTTCATTTCTTCGAAACTAGCTTGAGACTTCTCAGACCACACAAACTTGGCATTCTTCTCTAGCAAGGAAGTCATTGGCTTCGCAAGCTTGGAGAATCCTTCAATGAACCTTCGGTAGTAACCAGCTAAACCAAGAAAACTACGAATGCCAGTCACATCAGTTGGCGGCTTCCAATTTCTGCCACCTTACTTGGGTCTACAGAAATTCCACCATTGGATACAATATGTCCTAGAAAAGCAACTTCTCTCAACCAGAACTCGCACTTACTTCGCTTGGCATACAGCTTGTGTTCTCTGAGCTTCTGCACCAATGTCAGATGTTCGGCATGCTCTTCTTCATTCTTGGAGTAGATCAAGATATCATCAATGAACACCACAACAAACTTATCCAAAAATTCCATGAATACCTTGTTCATCAGATACATGAAGTAGGCAGGTGCATTAGTCAAACCAAAGGACATTACCGTATACTCATACAATCCATACCGAGTAGTGAATGCAGTCTTAGGTATGTCAGAGTCACGAATTTTCAACTGATGATAACCTGAACGGAGATCAATCTTGGAAAACACACAAGCACCTCTCAACTGATCAAATAAGTCATCAATTCTAGGCAACGGATACTTGTTCTTAATGGTGACCTCATTCAATGACCGATAATCAACACACATCCTTTGACTACCATCTTTCTTATCAACAAAAATAACCGGGGCTCCCCAAGGTGAAGAACTAGGACGAATAAAACCTTTTTTCTGACAGTTCTTTAATTTGTTTCTTAAGTTCTTCTAATTCTTTAACTCTCATTCTATATGGACGTTTAGCTATAGGTGCAGTACCAGGTAACAACTCAATGATAAATTCAATGTCACGGTCAGGTGGCATACCTGGCAACTCATCTGGAAACACATCTTCAAACTCATCCACCACTGAGTTATCCGGCTGCACTTCTTCTCTGAGCTGATGTACTGTGGCTTTCTGTTGAACTTGCAAAACAACCTCAACTCTGACCTCATCTCCCTTCTGGGTAGTGATAGTCACGACCTTCTCCTTGCACTTTATATTGATGTCGTTCTTCATCATCCAATCCATACCCAGGATAAGATCAATTCCGGCAGTATTTAGCACAGTAGGGGTTATCTCAAATTCTACCCCCCTTAACGAGACAGTAATCGGGAGACACTGAAGAGTAGCTTGCATAACACCACCCGGAGAAGAAACCATAATAGGATGTTTCATGACACTAAGGGGAATACCATGCTTTCTAACAAATGTGTGCGAAATGAAAGTATGCGAAGCACCAGAGTCAAAAAGAACTGTAGCGGGGATGGAATCGATATTGAACGTACCCATCATGACCTCTAGAGTCTCCTGTGCCGTATCAACCGACACATGGTTCACCTTCCCGGTGTGAGGTGGCACTCCCTGCTGGTTGTTCTGCTTCTGGGAGGCTTGGGGATTCTGCTTCTCAGGACAATTGTAGGACAAGTGTCCTTCTTTGCCACAGCGGAAACACTTGTTGGGGGCACCATTCTTCACTGGGATGTTGTTGGGAGCAGTCAGTTGTGGCGCCTGGTTGCCACCTTGTCGCTGGTACTGGGAACGCTGCTGGTTCTGGGAACGTTGTTGATTCTAGAAATTGTTCTTGAATCCAGACTGTCCCTAGAAACGTTGTTGCTGCTGAGGCTGCTGCTGGTTGTTACGGAAGCGGCTGTTGCTTCCAGACGACTGCCCTTGAAACTTCCTCTTCTTCTTCTCATCTATCTCACGGGGCTTGCTCTCGATGATCAAGGCTTTGTCCACCAACTGTTGGAAGTTGGCGAAAGTGTGAGAGAGCAACTGGTACTGGAGATGATCATTCAGTCCCTCCAAGAAGAGCTCTTGCTTCTTGGCATCATCTTCAACCTCTTTTGGAGCATACCACGACAATTGGATGAACTTGTCACGGTACTCGGCAACTAGCATGCCTCCTTGCTTCAGAGAAAGAAACTCCTTCTTCTTCAGCTTCATTAAACCCGCAGGCACATGATGATTGCGGAAACCGTCACGGAACTGCTGCCAAGAGATGGGGTCGGCACGTCCAAAATGGAAAGACTCCCACCAATCCAGAGCAGCTCCCTGCAACTGCCCATATGCATAGAGAACCTTCTCGACGTCGTTGCATTGGGCGATCTCCAGCTGCCTTTCTATTGCTCTCAGCCAATCATCAGCTTGGAGAGGATCATTGGAATGGTCAAAAGTGGGAGGGCGTCCCTTCAAGAATTCGCTTCTCTTGTCACGGGGTGGTGGAGGTGGGTTCCCGTTGCCATTGTTTCACTGCAGCAGTTGAATGTTCTGGGCCATCTGCTGCATCAGCTGTGTTTGCATCATCATCAGTTGCTCCATATTAGGCTGTGGCGAAGGTGGTGGTGGATTAGCATTTTCTTCAGAGGTACCATCACCCCTTGGGTTCCTCCTGGTGTGGGCCATCTGCTGTTCAAATCATTGAGGTGAGGTTTAGAATTCTTTTCCATTAAAATAACACTTAAAAGACTAGAACAGGAAATTCTGGGCGCGATCCAACAACGGCAGAGTAGAAAAACAGTCATATCTGGAGTTCCTGAAGTCAAACAGAGACATGCTATGCATGGTTGGAAAGAATGAGAAAAACTCTACAACTTTTATTCAGACCATCTCTCCAGATTCTATCGTTAAGTTTATCAAAAACAAATTTGATTCGAAACTATTCCAGAGTAACAGACAGCGCAGAAACTTTGAATTGTGACATTTGTTTCTCCCAAACCGTAATTGATATTGAGATGATTCTTGCGGCCAAAGAAAACTACAGAAGTCTAGTTTTTCACACAAAAAAATTCACGATTTTTTGTCGTATATAATTAAATAGGAAAAATAACTAAGGCAGAGAGGTCTGAAAAACAGCACTGCTGAAAACTGAGATAATCAACCCAAACTATTATGCATTAATTCAAACCTATATAAAGAGATTTGCGGACATGCCCACAATCTCAGCACTCATTACAAACTTCAAATCAAGCATTGTTCATAAGAAAAAGCAACCTAGCACAAAAGTTCACAAGACACGAACTAGACTCGACTTGACTCAACTTGCGCTACTAGCGTCTTTTGCTACTAACTGGGGGGTAACTCCTCTAGGGATCGATGTCGGTGCGGGTGTGAGCATCTCCAAGGTCACCTCGGTTCCTTGGCGGTGACTCAGCTGGGCACCTTGGTGATGGTGGAGGGGGTCCAACACCAAGTTGCCTGTTCAACTCATCCACCGCCCGGCTGAGCTTGTAGTTAGCTTCAGTCCTGGTGCTTAGCTCATCCAGTGTCTGGTCCAGAAAGGTGTTGGTCTGGGCCAAACACTCCAAGGCAGCGTGGAGTCAGGCGTTCACTTCTCCAAGTGGACCGGCGATGCTGCAGTTAGCTTGGCCACTCTGACGGCGGGGAAGGTAGCGGTGCATCTCCCACTTGATGATGTCCCAATTCTCATGGCGGTGCACCATAAGAGCTTGTCGTGCGGCATCCTTGATGGCGGCAGCTTTGGAGAGTCAAACGGAGACAGCATAGTGGATATTCTTCACCTGGCTTCCCTCCTTGATGTACACCTTCGTCTCATAGTAGTCGGCGTAGTCTGGGTGCTTCCAGTGCTCTGTCTTGTACAGCACCGAGGCGTTGGGGTAGAAGCGGCGCACCAAGTCGAGGAGCAGCGGGTGGTAGTAGTCATCACCATGATGATCATAGTGAATCATTCCCACCCAGGGGTTTCCACCTTGGTCTCCATCGTCGTCGCCGTCGTCATCGGGGTCGTCGGAGTCATCCGAGTCACCTCCATCATCCCCGTCATCAGGGTCGCCAGCACAATCCTGGTCGCCCTGCGGCTCCACCTTCTCGGGTTCATCTTCCTGAGGGTCCTCCATAGGTACGTCTTCGGAGCTGTCTTCCAAGGGCTCTTCACTGGGCTCCTCTGCGGGCACCTCCTGCTGGGGCTCCTCCACGGGTACGTCTTCTACGGGATCTTCCATGGGTATCTCCGGTCGGGAAACGCGTCCGCCAGAGATGAAGCGTTGCAGGTACCTCTTAGGTGGCATGACACGCTTGCGAGCAGTGCGCTTAAGGTTGGCCATCTACAAAAATTAAGATTAAGTCAAAATTTTGCAATGGAAAAGGGTAGGATATCTGCAAAAACTTGTAACAAATTAATACAAGTAAATGAGGTAAACAAAGCTAAGGGCTATCCAGTACTAACTAGGCTTGCGTCCTACAGTCAACATGGCTTTGATACTAATTTGTCACACCCAATTTTAAGGATAAAATGGGATGCATAAACTTATGTGTGCCCAGAGATCAGTCACACACATAAGCCAACAAATTGCATAAATTGTATCATAACCAATGTTTATTACATAGCGAATAATATCAAAGTCAGTACACAGCGGAAAATAAAGATAACTCTCGCGGTAGCTCCATAGCACAGGGACATCGACTGGTGAAGAACAAGTCTAGTAGTCCTCTGGGTAGTCCTCATCACTATCACCATCTATTACCCATCCGGGATTTTTAACCAAGTAATGAAAAATAAACAAGCGTAAGTACATGTCGTACTCAACAAGACTAGCATGGGTTCATGAGGCTCAAAAGGTTGACACGGGTTTAACAGCTATTTGCTTTTAATTAATCACCTTTTATGCAATTGAATAGCAACAAGTTAACAAGCCCATTCTCATGATCATAGTAAACATAATTAATGAGTAGCAATAAATAGACTAGCAACAAGTAAACATCACCCCGAAAGATAACTACTCCGTGAGTTTTTCGGGCCACTCGTGACCGTGAGCGCGGCTAGTATACCAGTTTTACACTCTGCAGAGGTTGTGCACTTTCACTATGAGCCGTGTTTCCCATTTGCTCGGGTTAATTACTCCCATAACACTACCAAGGTGAGAGAGCAGGGTTTCACTATGAAGTCTTTCAAAGTACTCTGCCTAACAAGTTAGGGCCGCTAGGGACCCGGCAAGCAGATCTAGAGCCCCCCTTCGTCGTGGCACAAGGTCACGCAGGTTATACACACTCGGACAGGAGCCGCACTATACCCGAGTCGTCAGGCCCCATCACGCCTTTCGGTAACCTCTAACAAGCTAGAAAAAGGACCTATACTTGACTAAAACTAGAGCCATGTAGCCCTCATAGTTGCACTGTAAGTCCCATCTTTTGCTGACAGATCATTACCAAGGGGGAAGGATATGGAGCATCACAAAACTATGCTCCAATCCCCTAGTTCCATGTTGCTAAAAAGACATCTTTTAATCCTTATTGCATATTCAATTAATCAGTTTACATGATCATGATATCAATAACGCACTAGCATCAATTACCATATGCATAATCCCATAGGTTGCAAGGAACAGGATAACAAAACTAGGAAGTAACTACGGTTAACAAGGAAGACACATGCAAATGCAATTATTTATTTGGTGAATAGGACAACAAGGATGATCCATACTAATACTTGCCTTGATCAGCAAACTCTTGGTGATCCGAGTTGTCGAAGTACTGATCTTGATAACCCACGTAAAGCTCACCGTCTATACTCGATCCATCATAACAACACACACGCATACAGGGGCAATCATGCATACAAACAAGAGTTTTCATTAGAACAGTACACCAACAGAGAGACAATAAATTAAAAAGGTTATAAAACAAATCTACACGTCGCTACGATCACATCGATATAAAGTTTGCGCAAATCGGATTTAAAACGAGGAAGATATGAATTTTACAAGATTTATAATAGAATAATAATAGATTAAATATAATCTCGAATTTTCAAAGTTAATAACATATGAAACAGTGGTACCATCAGATAGATGATGAAATTACGAATCTAACGCAATTTGAATCGTTCAAATCGGAGCTAAAACATGGAAATTATAAATGAAACGATTTTGATTTCAAATCTGAAAACACATTTTCATCTACACCGAATTGAAATGCGCCTTTTAAACTGGAAAACATAATCTACTGAATACGCTAAGGGCTGCGGGTTAAGCATTAAAAACGTCGGGGTCTCTTTTGGCAAAAGGCGACCGAAGGGGTATCTTCTATTTTGGGCCGTTGATCTCAGATCGGACGGTGCAGAACAGATCGGGGAAGGGCTCGTCGGTGCTCCGGCCGGAAACAGAGCCGGCGCAGTGGCGCCATGGCCGGAGTTGAGTGGCGCGACTCGGAAACGGCCTACGGGCCATCATACACCACGGGAAAAGGTCCGGGAGGAAGAGAGCTCGATGGGGAACTCGTCTAGGGCATCGGGACGGGCGATTACGGCTCGAGGAGAGAGCAGCGCGCTCGGCGGCGGCAGCATGGCGGCGGCGAAGCCATGGGTGCGGCTACCGGGCATGAATTCGAGGAGGAAAAGGCCGGGGAGGTTCCTGACCTTGCAGCAAAGCTCGGAGAACCACCAATTTGGACGGGAATAGCTTCTACGGTGGTTTCGACGGCGGCGGGCAACTTCGGGTCCGGCGGCGGCTCTGTTCTTGCGGGGGCGAGCGAGGAGTGGCGGCTAGGGTTGGGTGACGGCTACGAGGGGGTGTGGCGCTGCTTAAGTACTCCCGAGGCGTGACGACATTCTCGGAGATTGAATCAAACACGGCGAGCGGTGAAATCAACTTCGGCCGTTTCTTCTCTGCTTCGGACTCTCGGTGCGGCATAGAGGGAAGGGGAGGGGCTGTCCTGTGGGTCCCACGGGTCGGTAGCACAGAGCGCTGGGGTTGGGCTGGCAGTCACTGCAGAGGGACGCTTCGCGCGCGCATGCTCGGCCGCGGCGGCCCGGCCGTGCCCTGCTCTCGGTTCAACCAGAGGAGGAAGAAAGGAAGAGGGAGAAGAGAGACTGCCACACGGGCCCGCCCTGTCAGCCACAGACAGGAGAGGGGGAATGCTGCGTTGCTGCTGGCTGGGCTAGCTTGCTAGCTGGGCCGGCGCGCTGGCTTCGGCCCAATAAAAAGAAGAGGGAGGGAGCAGGCCGGGGGAAAAGAGGGGAACTGGGCCCTCGGGCCAAAAGGAAGGGAGGAGGGATTTGCTATTTTCCTTTTCTATTTTCGAACCCATTTTCCAAATAGGATTTGAATCATTGTTTTGAACATTTGAAAAAAATTCAAATAAGCTACAACAGTACAAAGAAGAAATGCTCCAGCATGAATGCATCATACATGTGTATGACCTAGGTTTGATTTTATATTTGTGAAAAATTATTATTTCCCTATATTGGAATGATCAACTAATTGCATAATTAAATAAATCCCACTATTTAAAAGAATGCAATTTTTCGGGTGTTACAGTTTTCATGTTTTGTGCCCGTCGCCTAACCTGCATTTGAAGGCTTCTTGGGACAGGTTTTGTCGAGCTGACGTGTCTCGTGTTCCTGAGTGTGTTGGGGAGGTCACCAACCTCCCCCCACACTTCGATTGCTGCATACTGGGTTAGAGAGACAAAGGAAATGTCAAGTGCAGGGGCTCTACTGGTGGCAACACACCAGCAGAACCAAAATTTTTGTTAAACATAGGCACAACTTACTAGGATAAAGATTGAATGAATTTAGCTATGTGCCTAGCATATTTGTGAAGAGGTTTGAGATATCTAGTGAAAGTGGTCAAAGGAGGATGTCCTCATACCCCATTTTATTTTTGTTTCCAAGTGCAAACCATACTAAGGTCCTTCTTCAAGAATTTCTTCTCAACAGTCATCCTCGAAGAGCCTTGACGGCTTCTTTGACATGGAGGATTATCCTTCCGCCAGGTGGTCTTTGGGAGCTAGTGGTGTTTCTCTACTCACGCAACTACTTCTTCTCGTATGTGAGCTGGGTAACAACATCTTCCCTTGTCCCAGCCCACCGCCAATGACCATGTGGTTCTTCATGAAAGGTGGGCGTCGAAGGCGTGTTGGGCTGGTACACTCCATAGGGCTCAACCTCAAGCACCTTGACCTCCATGATGACCTCTAGGGTCTCGAAAAGTGATCTCTCGGATGGATTAAGGTCGAAGGAAGGTGCTGGAATGGTGAAGAATGGAGGTGGAAGGAAGAAGAAGGAGAGAAAGGGGTTAAGAAGACGAGTGCCAATGTTCTCCATTTCGAAATCGCGAGAAAACATCGGGGGAACATTGGCACAACGTTCTGGAGCCGACGGGTGGCACCAGAGCGCCATTGGTGGTTCGGCCGACCCCAATAATGGGTCGTATGGCCGTGGCCACTTCCTCACTCATTTGCCAAGTGATTCCCCAAATGTGACGAGTTTGGGGGATGAAACGTATGGGTCGGCCGACCCATATATTTGCCCCAAACTTTTGTCACGTGGCCTACAAGAGCTCCTGAACATTGTCCCATTTTCCAAAATTTCAAATTGTGCCAAGTGCAGGTCGCCCAACCTGGGTTTGAATGGCTCAATGCGACCAGATTATGCATTTCCGAAAATTATATGGCTTGGCCTAATTTTGGTCCCAAGTGGTCACCGAATTTCGGCTATCCACTTCTAATTGGAGGTTTTGGGGACCCAAGGTAAAGAAAGGTGGAATTTCTAGTTAATTGAGAATCTATTTAATTATCAAGCTATACAAACAATTGAAAAAGAAAGTAAGACATGTAGATTTTAATTATGTCAATTCATTATCAGGGATGAATGCTAGCATGTCAATTTCTTTTTCAAAGGTTCATGTAAATTGAAAACTCTAAGAGGGTGGCCACTTACCTTAAAGATGATGAGTTGTAGTAGTGGTCCTCCTCAGTTGCGTTGAAGTTGTCCTTGCCCATACAACTTCACTTTTGACCATGAGGATCTCAATCTATCTCCCTGAATGATCTTATGACTTACCCATGATGATGTCGAAGTTCTTGCTACAGGGGTTAGTCCAAAAGTGCAACCAAGTTCTATGCAAGTATGTTTTGATCCAATAATCAAGCTTAACACCATGTCATGTTTGATTAAGGTAGTCCATTTAACCTAAGCACCATGCTTAATTAAAAAGACTATGGAGGTATGCTCGAATCATACAACCAAACCCAAGCATACTAGCATAAATTGGAAGCATGAGATAATATACAAGATTCATCCAAAAGCTCGAGAGTGAAGCCAAGGACCATTTTTTTCTTTTATTTTATTTTAGAGGGTTGAAGACAAAAGTAAAAGAAATGCACGAAACAAGAGGAAGAGGAAGTGACAAACCAGTCAAGAAGTATGGCTCGACATAGTGGAGGTTGACTGGTGGGCTGAGGGATCCATGGATGGGTCGGCCGACCCCACCTTGGAGGCTCCAGCCACTTTGGTTCTTCCCTTACGCATTCTTACCTGTAATGATGTGTTCCTGCACTGATGCTTTTTGTTCAGGATATCCTTCAACGCCCAAATGTGTCAAGGGGGTCAAATGACCCCCCCCCCCACACTTGGTGTAATGTGCGTCCTGAGTCATGGAAATAGAAAATATCAAGTGCAGGGGTTCTGCTGGTGGCAACATACCAACAGAACCACAAGTCTTACTACCCTACTCAAGTTAGGCACACAAGTTAAATGATGTTAATTTGAAGCCAACTTGTGGGGGCCTAGCTATAAGAACTCATACCACCACGAGATTTGGAGAACTTATGATAAACAAAAGCATCTACAACCTCTATTGCAAAGGTTTTGAACACAAGAAGATTGAAGGGGTCGTAGATCACTTGTTGAGTAGTGGTGGAAAGAAAGATTGAGTTGGGATATTTCTCAAATGAGCAAGGACTTGATGAGAGGATCAAAGGATAATTTCCATGCTTATTGATAAAATTCTCCATCTCAAGGAGTGGGTGAGCGATTTTCTTCTCATGACGTTCCAAATCCTCCTCAAGACTTGGATGTGTCATGATTGTTTGTGAAATCATCATAAGCTCACCCCTTGGATCAAGAATAGATTTAGATTCTACCCATATGTTGAGAGGCTGTGAAGACCAAACAGGTAGATACTCGTCACCTATTCTATAACCAAGCTTCTCATTTCCAATGTCCTCCAAGATTCGCATGATTGGCCTTCCAATGAATGTGAGATGAAAGGAACGTCCAGGAAGGTCAAAGATGTGAAACTCTAGGGAGATCTTTAGATCATCTATCACTACAGGTACACCTTGAAGGACTCCTAAACAATCAAGAACTTGATCATTTGGGAGCTTAAGGTATTTTTGGGATTGTAGCAGGTGATTCTTTGATGAGCCTTGAACATGGAAATGAGGAATGATGTTTATCCTAAGGCTAGGATCATAGCAAATTTCACTATAGATGCCCATGACTTGACAAGATATTCTCCTTACATGAGTGGGCATCTTAGTGATTTCATTAGAATCTTTGGTCTCCTCTAGCCATTCTTGACTTACAACAGTGGATGGATTCTCCAACTGTTGTTGTTTTTCTTCTTGGTTAGATTTATGGGCCTGGTGACTCTCATGCCTTGGGTGTCTTAATTAATCCCCAGAGTCAATGACCGGATCATCATAAGACGTTGGAGGAAGGGCACAATTAGAATCATTGGGATCAGGGATGAGTTTAGAGATGGGTTCAAAGGACATGGTGGATGTGGGCATAGAAGGGGAGAGTATAGATTTTTCTTCTAAGCATTTTAGTTCTCCTTCTATGGTCACAGTCAGCATTCCTTTTGGAGGCTCATCCAAGATCCTAGATGATTTCCTATCTGCCACATGGGACATCGAGGCGTCAGATAATGCTAATTTGGGAAATTTTTGAAGAGATCCATTCTTGAGTGGTTTCGAATGAAGTTTCTTAGAGGGTCTCTTTTGGATAGTATAATTGTAGGCATTCCCAAAACTAGCAAGGTCAGATAAGAGTTTAGCCTCACAATCGAAGGACTAATTTGGAGTATGGATCCCATCCTCCTTCGATGTTTGTGGTATTTGAGGTTCAGGGTCGATGGCGGAATCTTTGGATAGCATTGTTGGTGATTCGGCTATCGAGATTTCTTTTTGCTTGGGGGCTAATTCCTTTTCTTCCTTAGGAGGTTCATTATACCCTTGGGTGTGGAGAGTGTTTTCAAGAATTTTAGCAAGAAGTTTCTTCCCTTCGCCAACGGAACAACGAAGGAATGCTCCTCCAGAAGATATGTCAAGGAATTGTGCGGAGTTTTGGCTAAGACCGAGGTAGAAATGTTGCAAGAGTACCGGCTCGGTTATAGCTAAATCAGGGCCAGAAGATGTTAAGTCTATGAAACGGGCCATGCCGCACCTAGAGTCTCCTTCTCCTTTTGCTTGAAGGCTACGATCTCTCTTCGAAGATGAACAACACGAGAGATAGGGAAGAAAGCTAAGCAGAATTTGGATTGAAGGCTTTCCCACTCTCCATGTGCACTCTCTACGTGTCGAGTGTTGGTATTTCTTAACGTCGTTACCAAAGATAAACTAAAAGTCCATCCCCGGCAACGGCGCCAGAAATGCTTGTTGGCATTTCTTAGCATCACTACTAAAGATAGACTATAAGTCCTCCTTAATAACAATACTAGAAACGTAAGTTGACGTTCCCAACCACCATTACTTCAGAAAGGTAACCCTTGGCCCTTAATGGCGCCGGCCTAGGCAATGCAATCTGGTAATAGCAGTTAGAAGTGCCGGATTGGCCTTCCTAACCGTCATTACTTACGATATGCAAAACTGTGATACGGTGCCGTGGGGTGCACAAGATTTACAATCCTTAAGTAATGATACTTAGGTACGCCAATCAATAGCTCAGTAAGAAATAAGATTACTCTACAACCGCACAGAACTATTATTGTAGCATTTCAACCCGTGAGGAGGGTGTCGTATTTATAATTTCCCGTAGGAGGGCAATATGCATCAAGCATGGTGTAAACATGATCACTTATTGAGTGCAATGGTAAGCATAGAGTAAACAGGAGTAAACCATGATTTCAAGATAGTGGACACACATATGGATCAACCTCAAGGATAAAAGGAAAATAAAGAATAATAGAATATATCAAACTGAGCAGGCATTGGTCATATATAATTATGCAAAGAACTGTTAGCAAATCATCTAATTAGTAGTTCTAGTATCAAGACTAAGTCTGGGGTGATAGGAAGATCCCTGCAGCTGGTCTGCCAGCCGATAGAGACTTTACGAACTCCTACTCAATATCCGAACGTGGGGGAAAGCTAGGGATGGACAGGGCTATCACCACCTGTCCACCTACCCCTCTGCCCGTGGGACACCGACATATCCGCCGATCTCCGCATACCCAAGCTCCATGTTTGCATAATTGGAAACAACTCCTAACCCCCGCGGACCCCAAACCTTCGGATTGACAGGATAGGTTAAAAGCAACCATGACAGCACGACGAACCATCACCTCATTCCTAGTTCTTCCTCTATTCATACTAATTCGATGAACAATGAAGAACGATGATGAACGAGTCAAGAACATGATACATAAACTATGTTCTAGCTCATATACTATGCTCATAACAAGATCATAACTAGACTCTAGTTCATATGCATAATCATATAAGTATGATAAGAACTTGCTCATGGAAGAAGACCGAATTGTATTCATACCAAGATGATCCTTTTCTTCCAAGGAGTCAAGCTCTTCTTGATAGCTCTTGCCTTGCTCACAAACTACTAATACTACTCTAAAGATACAAGTGAGTGGTGTGAGGTAGATGACTCCAAATGATGTGTGTGTTGAAGGGGATGGAGCACCATCTATTTATAGTGGTACTATGGCGGTTTGGCGCATCTAAACATGGAAGGAGGTGAAACCGCCATCAGCAAACCGCCATCAGCACCGCCTCCGAAGATGAGCCCGAGAGGCCCCACCTGGGGGGCGGTCGCCCCCGGGGGCGGTCGGTCCCTGGGGAGCGCCATCTGGCCACCGCCTTCGGGTGGTCGGTTGCTCCCTGGGCCTGGGCCTCTCCCGTGGTTGCGGATGGATCCAATTACACTTTGAAGGTGGGCTTCTTTAGTATTGTTTGTTTGCGCATTTGTCGGATTCGTCATTTGACTTTGCGCTTTCTCCATGTTGATGTGTATTTCCACTTGTTATGCCATAAAACCTGTAAAACATGAATGCTAGGGGTACAAGTGGAACTTGTTAGTAGTAAAGGCATATGTGCTAGAATATGATTGTTAATCCTCTTTTTAGTCTAAGTTGGTGGTATAAAATTTATCCATAAGGACCACCAACAAGACCCCCAAGCTTAACCTTTGCTCGTCCCGAGCAAATAGCCAAGGCATGGTTGTTGATCAGGAGTTGCTACAATGCCAATATAATTCATAAGTGTCATACCTATAACATACCATTCATTCGTAATTTAAGTAAGTTGGCACTCTATCCACTCTTTTACCTTACTTTCTTATGGGGCTTGTAGTTTCTCCAATTTCTTGGGCAGTTGCAAGATAGAATGGTTATAATGGACTCACCAATCATTCATTCTTTGATAGACCTTTTATCCTGAGATTTTATGAATTTTTGCAAAATAAAACAAGTTCCTCAAATGATTCTCTTAATCACTCAATGTGTATGATTTACCTCACCAAAGGCATTGTCGTGTTGCCTTTTCGTCCTACTACTAAGGCTGAGAGTGGAGTTTTGGGCAGGAATGAAGGTAGGCGTACTTACATTACTTATATTGCTGAGTCAAAGACCGGGCCATAAGGAGATACAAGTCATATACCTTGGTTGAGATGTGCAAGTGTGTGGGATTGTGAAAACCTATCTCTAATCTTTTTGGCACTCCATGCATCATGTCTCTCTTTTTATTGGATGGAATAAAACTCTTTTGAGGAATATGGGCTATAGAAAAATCATCCTCTTTTTCTCTCTTTTTTTTAACGGGTATTTGGATTTTCTTTCCCGTTTGTTTTCTCATGCCCTTTGGCCTCTTTTTTTTAGCATAGCCCATATTTTGATTTGACAAATGAAAACTTTTGGATGGAGAGACGTCATGATGGTGAACAAGGAGTGAAAATTTTTTTTGTATGCTCGGCTCTCAAAGTGAGGGTCGGCATTTTTATTTGGTGGATCAAAGGTGTATGTTGTGCGCAACTCTCAGGATGAGAGTCGGCTTTATTTGGTAGGTGTACGTGAATCTCAATCATGGGTGTATGACCATAATCTCACTAGGTCTCAGCATTTTGACTCAACTCAAAATTCCGTAAGTAGCATATGACTAAGTTTTTGTAAAAGTAGAGCATGTCATATGGCCTTGGTAGGTATTTTATAATCATTGGGGAACTTTTGATTTTTGAATTTTTGAAAAGAAATCTCCGGATGTCCAGTTTCTCTTAGAACAAAGTCATACCAAAATCTATTTCTACCATCTCATATCTTGCAACAACTTAGAAAAGGATCTTGCAATCGCAACCCACAAGATTTCAAGTTCTCAGAATGAGATATTTTTAGCCAACAAACTTAAATCTTGAGGAATACTAAGTTATAACTTAGACACAGACGAATTATAGACAGAGCAACTATTCATCATTTCAACGGAAGAGAAACTAACATATGTTAGCACATATGGGAGTGGAATATTATTTTTATTATTATTTTTTTATTTTATTTTTTTATTTTTTTCTTTAATAATAAAATTGCAGAATTTAAAAGTGCGCGAAATAAAGTGCAAGAAATTGAAAGATAAATGTTACCTCTTGTGGGGTCTCCTCCCCCAAGCTAGTTCAAGGCCTAGGTTCCGGGAATTGTCCCATGGACCGAAGGTAGGCCATCTGTGCCTCGTGCCGCCGCCGGTTCGCATCTTCGAGGTTCATGAACTGCTGCTGGTACTGCTCATGCCATTGGGTAGAAGTCTGGATGTGAGCATTGAGCATACCTTGGATTTGTCTGTTTTGCAGTTCTAGTCCTCCCATGCGTGTGTTGAGGACTTCTAGTGTGACCGGCTGTGGGTGTATCGGAGGTGACATGCCTTCAGAATCTGGAGAATGCTCATGCTCGGGCTGCCTTGACCCCCCTGCCTCCTGTGAGTGTTGCCACCCTGACCCTCCAACCGCATAACGATGAGGAACATGTCCCATACCATATCCATACCCGGGGGTGAACCCAGGTGTAGATATGACCGGCGACCATTCCATCCTTGGTATCATGGTAGGCATGGCCGAGTGTGGTGTAGGCTGCACAGGCTACGCAGGCTCTTCCTCCTGTACTTCTCTCCTCCGTGATCTCCTGTGAGAAACAGAACTCCTGCGTGCATCTTCCTTTTCAACAAGGTTGAAGGTGAGAGATGGGGATTTATACAAAGCGAGATCCGGGTTAGGTAATGGAATCTCGTTTATATATCCTGGATAATAAAATACCAGGTTTGTTCCCGAGTCATCACGTTTTATGGTATGAGCTTGAGTAAAATAATACTCATTGATCATAATGCGCGGAATGGAGAGATAAACAATAGTGTTAGCACCATGAGGATCAACACTAGCAGCAAGACGTGTGATGAGTGAAGTGCACATAATTGGTGTGGAAGTTTTAAAAGAGTTTAACTAGTGCTTAACAATGTCATAGACAGGAGCGACTTTAATCTTTTTAAGCGCAGCATAAAGCAACTTCAACTCAATATCATAAGCATGATGAGTGTCCTCTCTAGGAAAGAAAGAATTAGCAATCCATTTATACATAAGCCTTAGAGAAGGATGGTGGATGGTGTTGATGTTGGGTTGGAATTTTCCAGTCACATTTTGTCTGGTTATCAAGTGCCAAAAAGTATGATGCTGATAACCCGAAAGAGTAAAACCCAAATCAATAGAGCATCGCTCATGAAAACCCAAGTATGTAGCAAAATCATTCCAGTAAAGGCTATGTTCTTTCCCAAAGCAGCGAAAGGTAATACCATAGTCGACAACTTGTAGAGTGCACAAGATTTGGATGGTCAAAAGACGAGATCCAAGTTCGTGCACGGGGGCAACTTGGCTCCAACCAACATTTTCGAAAATGGTATTAAATTCAATGTTCATACCTGTCTTCTAGAGAAAGTGTGGGTCGAAGGCCGATGTATGCAGGAATTCACATCCCTTGAGGAGGTTGTATGCTTGCATCTCCTGCTCGCTCTCCAAGTCGATGAAGGGAGCGTCGGCCTCGTCGATGGCGTGGCCTCTTGGCACCTCCTTTTCTTCATGCAGCGCGCTCTCCTCACGTGTGGGAGTACTTTGACTAGACTCCCCACGAGAGCGACGGCCTTTCCGGAACATGCCGAAAATCCGACCTCCGATCCCACTCATGGTGAGCTTGGCACAAGAACTTGACTTGTGATGGGAGTGGAAGAAGTTTGCAGGATTTCCTTGCACTTGAACTTTGTGGAAAAATGCTTGTAGAATGGTGGAGCAAGAGATTGATGGAGGGAGTGAAAAATGTGAGAATGAGAGAGGTGAGGAGCTCCACCCGAATGCTCTGGTATTTATAGGCTTGATCGTAGGCGGAGGAGTGTTGTATGCAATGGCTAGTAGCCGTTGGCAAAAGGCTACGCCACATAGCCGTTGGACAGGGGGCGGTCGCCCCTGGGACCGGCCGGTCCCCTGCTGGGGTCGGTTTTGCCCGGCCTTTTTGCAGTTCCCTCTAACGGCTATCTCCAGCATGTAGCCGATTACGAATGACTCCCATTCGAAATTTTGCTCCAGTTTTCGATTTTCCACAAGTTTTATTTGAAACTTTTTGATTTTTAAAATTATTCTAAAAATAATATTTAGACTCAACAAGATTTATTCTTTCAGAAAATTATTTTCATAGAATTTTTTGGAGAAGAATTTATTTTGGAATAAAATTTTATAATTCTAGGAAGAGCGAATAATTTATTTTAGTGCAAGAAAATAATTTTATGAAATATATATATTTTTATTATATAAATATGTATATAAATATTCATTTATTAAATATATTTTTTCCAAAAGATAAGTTACAATACCTGAGTAGGGACACCTCCCCCAAGCTTGAATGATGGTGTGGGCCCCTTCAGATAATTATTTATTTATTTATTTTTATTTATTTATTTATTTTTAGATAATTACCGATGACTTTCGGCAAGGGCTCAACGTTTATAGTCTGTTGGCCAGACTTTCCTTCCTTTATTGATCTGTAGCTGCATGAACAAACTCAGGGGAAGTCTCGGGTTGCCCCGCAATTTTTCCCGTATTGTTGACAGGAATAGAAGCAGCTATTTGTGCCATTTGCGTTTCTATCATTTTGTTAAAACTTGCTTGATTTTAAATAGAAGAAGACAAAGTTTCAAGCTTCGCATTTATATTTTCAAACATTTTATCATTGAAGGATAGCTTTTTGGTCAAACTTTCATTGATTTTAGCTTGTCCTCGAACGAGATCTTTTAAGGAAGGTTGGTCTGAATTGAAATTTGAATTGAAATTATTACCTTGCGGGCAGGGTTGGTTGTTCCACCCGCTATTACCTTGCTGAGGTTGGCGAAACCCGTTGTTGACGTATGAAGCCTCTTCTTGGGTTTTGGGACAGTTATTCCCTGAGTGGCCAACGTTCCCGCAGACTTCACACGTCATATGTGAGTCCATGGCCTGGACGGTACTCATGGTAGGGTTGGTAGCACGATCATCAAGCTTTTGCATCAGCAAGTCTAATTTTGCGGCAAGCAAGTCCGTCTCCTTCACGGTATGTGAGCCTTTTTGTGTTTTTCTTTCTTCTCCTGAACTCTGATTGGCCACCATCTTCTCAATGAGTGCAGTTGCATCCGCGATGGTGAGAGAGAGGAATGCACCTCCAGCTGTGGCATCTACGTGCCCTTTTGACATGGCCGTGAGGCCTTCATAGAAGTTTTGGATCACGAGCCAATCTTCCATTTCATGATGAGGGCAGGCTCGGATGTACTCTTGAAGCCTTTCCCATGCTTCGGTGATAGATTCAAGGGAAGATTGCTGGAAGTTTGATATCTTTCCCCTTAGAGCGCTGGTCTTGCTCATGGAGAAGAACTTGGCGAGGAATGCTGCGGAACACTTGTCCCACGTGTTGACGGCTTCCTTATTTTGATAGAACCATTGTTTCGCTTTCCCCGTGAGGGAGAAAGGAAACAAGCGGAGCCTGATACTGTCTTGTGTGACGTCTTTGATGACAATGGTGTCGCAAAGCTCAAGGAAGTGTTGCAAATGAGCATTTGCATCCTCGCTTGGCAAGCCACAGAATTGGCTTGCCTGCACCATCGAGATAAGGCCTGTACGGATCTCGAAATTTCCATTTCCGATGTTGACAGCGGGCCCAACAGGCACGTTGGCAACAGCGGGGATGGAGTAGTCACGGAGTGTCTTGGCCATGACGGTAGTAGTGGATGGTGCAGGAATGAACGATTCGTCTACCGACGGAGTAGCAGGAGAAGAAACGGTACGAGACCTTTTCTTCCTTAGGAGTGCTTCCGGATTGCTGATGAAATTGTTCGGCAGAGCAAAACCGCTCATACAAAGAGGAAGAAAACAGTGAAGTTAGACTGTTTAAACTACATCTACCAATGCTTATTTTGTAATCAATGTTTTTGCCAGCTTAGATGTTTTTGCCCTCCCCGGCAACGGCGCCAGAAATGCTTGTTGGCATTTCTTAACGTCGTTACTAAAGATAAACTAAAAGTCCATCCCCAGCAGTTGGCATTTCTTAACGTCGTTACAAAAGATAAACTAAAAGTCCATCCCCAGCAATGGCGCCAGAAATGCTTGTTGGCGTTTCTTAGCATCACTACTAAAGATAGACTATAAGTCCGTCCTTAATAATAATACTAGAAACGTAAGTTGACATTCCCAACCACCATTACTTCAGAAAGGTAACCCTTGGCCCTTAATGGCACCGGCCTGGGCAATGCAGTCCGGTAATAGCAATTAAAAGTGCCGGATTGGCCTTCCTAACCGTCATTACTTACGATATGCAAAACTGTGATACGGCGCCGTGGGGTGCACAAGATTTACAATCCTTAAGTAATGATACTTAGGTACGCCAATCAATAGCTCAGTAAGAAATAAGATTACTCTACAACCGCACAGAACTATTATTGTAGCATTTCAACCCGTGAGTAGGGTGTCATATTTATAATTTCCCGTAGGAGGGCAATATGCATCAAGCGTGGTGTAAACATGATCACTTATTGAGTGCAATGGTAGGCATCGAGTAAACAGGAGTAAAACATGATTTCAAGATAGTGGACACACATATGGATCAACCTCAAGGATAAAAGGAAAATAAAGAATAAAAGAATATATCTAACTGAGTAGGCATTGGTCATATATAATTATGCAAAGAACTGTTAGCAAATCATCTAATTAGTAGTTCTAGTATCAAGACTAAGTCTGGGGTGATAGGGAGATCCCCACAGCTGGTCTGCCAGCCGATGGAGACTTTACGAACTCCTACTCAATATCCGAACGTGGGGGAATGCTAGGGATGGACAGGGCTGTCACCACCTGTCCACCTACCCCTCTGCCCGTGGGACACCGACATATCTGCCGATCTCCGCATACCCAAGCTCCATGCTTGCATACTTGGAAACAACTCCTAACCCCCGCGGACCCCAACCCTTCGGATTGACAGGCTAGGTTAAGAGCAACCATGACAGCACGACGAACCATCACCTCATTCCTAGTTCTTCCTCTATTCATACTAATTCGATGAACAATGAAGAACGATGATGAACGAGTCAAGAACATGATACATAAACTATGTTCTAGCTCATATACTATGCTCATAACAAGATCATAACTAGACTCTAGTTCATATGCATAATCATATAAGTATGATAAGAACTTGCTCATGGAAGAAGACCGAATTGTATTCATACCAAGATGATCCTTTTCTTCCAAGGAGTCAAGCTCTTCTTGATAGCTCTTGCCTTGCTCACAAACTACTAATACTACTCTAAAGATACAAGTGAGTGGTGTGAGGTAGATGACTCCAAATGATGTGTGTGTTGAAGGGGATGGAGCACCATCTATTTATAGTGGTACTATGGCGGTTTGGCGCATCTAAACATGGAAGGAGGTGAAACCGCCATCAGCAAACCGCCATCAGCACCGCCTCCGAAGATGAGCCCGAGAGGCCCCACCTGGGGGGCGGTCGCCCCCGGGGGCGGTCGGTCCCTGGGGAGCGCCATCTGGCCACCGCCTTCGGGTGGTCGGTTGCTCCCTGGGCCTGGGCCTCTCCCGTGGTTGCGGATGGATCCAATTACACTTTGAAGGTGGGCTTCTTTAGTATTGTTTGTTTGCGCATTTGTCGGATTCGTCATTTGACTTTGCGCTTTCTCCATGTTGATGTGTATTTCCACTTGTTATGCCATAAAACCTGTAAAACATGAATGCTAGGGGTACAAGTGGAACTTGTTAGTAGTAAAGGCATATGTGCTAGAATATGATTGTTAATCCTCTTTTTAGTCTAAGTTGGTGGTATAAAATTTATCCATAAGGGCCACCAACTTTGAGCATACCAATGTTTAGCTACTCCCGTCAAAGAGAACAGGAATAGCTTCCATTACAAGGTATCTCGTGTCATGCCCTCAATTTGAAGACATGAACACAATTGCTCAAAATCACGTAAGTGAGAGTAAGGGTTTTCATCTTCTTCCCCAGCAAAAGATTGTTCCTGAACTTTAGCTATGAAACTAGGGCAAAGCTCATAGCTAGGTGAAACAATGGGTTGTGATGATGGTGGTGACTCCAAACAAGCGCCCTTTGGTGTGGCAAGATGAGAGATGGGTGTTTGGTTCATGGTGTGGAAAGGATAAAAAGAAAAGAAAGGTAAAACAAGGATAACTCGGACGACTCAATTCTAGTTAAGATAGCTACCATTCCCCGGCAACGGCCCCAGAAAGCTTGTTGACACTAGAAGTAGAAAACGGATATACCGCAAGAGTACGGTAGTCAATGTACCTTCACCGGGAGTATTCCAGGTATCGTATTTTCCACGGGGAACGTAAAGTGTTCTAACTAGGTTCAAGGCCGTCCAATGATGAGACAAAGGAACTATGATAACTGGGTAGAGAGGTTCTTATGTAGCAAAGATATCTAGTCTTGGTGTTCTAAGTATAAAGAGGTTTACCACCTCCTCCCTTTACAAGAGGCGATAGGCGAAACAGGAGGAGATATAACTCCTCCCGAGGCGGCTATACTGTTATCTTGATGCCCTGCCGTTTTAATAACTTGTCTTACACACGTGATGGAATACGAAGACCAGACAAGGCTGTCACCACTTGCTGGTACCACAAACAATCCGTGCGACAAGCAGCCCACACTGATAAGATATAACCTATTCACCACGTCTACACTACACTTACTACTCTAATCCTTGCAAGAGACTAGAGCACTTCACTAAGTAAAGCAATGTGCAAGTAAAGCAAGTATATACTTAAAATACCAGGACCAGAATATCAAATACTAGAAGGACTCGGATGTAAAACTTACTTGAAGATTCGCATCCGCTGAGGTACACCTTGGAGAAGATTCCCGACAGGCCCGGGGCTTTCTCCTGAAGACTTCCCTCACTCTCTCTCCAAACTAGCACAACACTATGGCGGAGCTAAAGCTACTACATAGTGTTTTCTCCTTTGAATCATGCTCTAAAGTGAAGGCCTATGGTGGGTATTTATAGGGGGAGGTGGAGTTGAGGCTACTCCATCGCCACGTCAGCGATCCGTGTGCCTCTCCACCTCCACCCTTGGATAAACCGACCTCCAAACCACCTTTGGATGGACGCCTTGGATCAACCACCACGTGGGAAGCGTGCAGGGAGTCGGTGGAGTGCCAACCGACCTGGATGGACACCGGGAGGGGTTCGGCCGACCCATCCAATGATAGGTGGGACCAACCCATGTCTTCTAGAAGGATGTTGAAGTCGGTGGGAGAAACCTGGGCCCAGAAGGCCACAATATGGGGGTCGACCAAACCACCATTGGCAGGTGGGACCACCCCTTGAGTGTGGGACCTCTTCTTGTGCCGATTGGTGAAAACAGGATGGCAGGTGGGCCCCATAAGGGGTTCGGGTGACCCCCCATGATGAGTGGGGCCATCCTCCTTCCTTGTGAGCCCTCTCCACCTCCTTTAGAGTGAGTATGAGGTGGTGGGACCCCTTGATCACTTCAGTGGTTTCCCAACTTACATATGGAGCTTCCGAACACTGAAAATACCTGTTCTGAGTGCCTGCAACCAAATAATGACAAGTACATGTGGAACCAAGTTATTTGTACCTAAGTCACTATGTGTTTGGTGGTTCCCTTCCAGAAAGAATGCCTTGTTGACGGTTTTGTTGGGGTAAAAACATGGTATAACTACCGTCAACAGCGATTAAGTAACGTGGTAATCATGCTCTTTAACCCTTCTTTTATGCCTTTCTGGAATAGCCCCTGGAAAATTCAGAACATGCAAAACTCATGGAAACTGTCAGTTAAAACCCTAGACTAGTGTGTATTCATGTATCCTTTGGTGTCTAAAGTTCTAATAAAAGTTGACGTTATCCACCGTCAACAAGGTGCCGATGCTTGGGCGGCTTGTCAAAAGTAGCTTTATGCGCGAAAACCAACTTGGCAGTGCCCTGCTCGGATTCTGACTCATCAGACTCAGAAGATACATAACTTTTCCTAGCCTTGGGCGCCCTGAACTCAGCCGAAAGCACGAATACCATCTGTGCATCGGCTATTGCCTTCCTCTTGTCCTGAGAGGGCTTCTCCCGCCAGACATGCCTTTGGCCGCCTTCTGCTTTAAGCTCTCTGTTCCTGAGGCACCGCACACGGCATCTCTGACACTTGGTCAAGTACCCAGGGCACCACTGGCCTTCCTGCCAGGCCGGCTCCTCGCGATCGACTAACGCTGCATCAAGCCGATCATGCACATCCCTTTTTTCACACCAATCCTGCATGTCTCGTGGGCGTCCAAGCCTCTCATGCACAGACCGGCAGTTGGTCTGAGATTGCATGTACTCCCAGTACTGATCACTACACTCTGGGCAATTACGGATAGTCGGCAGTTTCAAACCTTCATTCCTGCAGTGTCGGAAGAACGGGCAATACCAGTGCTCTTTTTCTTCCTCCCGACGGTAGGCTAGTTCTTCCTGATAGCGTGCTTCCTCTTCATCACGGGCCCACCTTCGATACTCTTCTTCTTCAAGCTGTCTTTGGTGACTCTTCTCCCTCTGTCTTCGCCATTTATTCAATAAATTGCGAGAAGTCACCCTGGTCTTACTGGACTCCCCCTGCTCAAGTCGGTTCCTGTTCTACTCCCTGCTTTTCTTGATCATCTCCAGTTCTTCGGCTGTTATCTGCATGCCTGGATCAACCGACGCATTCTTTTTCGTCTAATCAGAGGTCAGGACCCTTACCTTGCCCGCAGGGGATGTCACCTCGACCATGTTCTGGCCTTTCGGGAACGGAAATTTATCAATCTTCATTTTTCCCTTGGCAGGACTATCAAACTTCAATAGGCCACGAGAGATAGCTCTCTGGATCTGAGTTCTGAACGCACAGCACCCATTAGTATCGTGCATGTCACGGCCGTGGTACTGGCAAAATGGCTTCCCCTTCAATTCTTCAGGAGAGGGCTTGTCATAATCTGCAGGGAATGTGATCTGCCCAGCACTGACTAGTAAATCGAAGAGCTTGTCCATCCTGTTTGTATCAAAATCATATTGATCTTCAATGCTCCAGTTCTTGGGCATAGCCATGGGCCTCTTGCCCTACTTCAACTCGACGGCAGCAACCTTGTCCTCACCTTCATCTTCTGAATCAGATTGCCGACGTACGTGGCGTGCTTGTACTTCACGTCCTTCCTGAAGGCTTGAGCTTGCAACTCTAGTGCTGATACCCTCTGCATCACCTGGCTAATAGTGTGGAAATCAGTGCCCACCAGCTTCTCCTGAACGTGCGGGAGCAATCCACTAATGGCCAGGTGAGCGAGCTGCTTGTCCGTGAGGTTCAATGAATAGCACATGTTCCTCGTTTCCCTGAAACGTTTGATGAAGGCTGACCCAGTCTCGCTACTCTTCTGGCGCATGCTGGTCAGATCAACAATAGTCTTTTCACCAGTACCGGAGAAGAAATAGTTGTGGAACTTGCTCTCTAAATCCGCCCAGTTCTGTATCGACTCTGGCTCCAAAGTAGTGAACCAACTGAAAGCCGGGCCAGTCAATGATAGTGAGAAGAAGCGGACCTTGTGAGCGTCCTCATACGACGCCTCGCCAAGCTGAGTAAGATATCGGCAAATGTGCTCCAAGTGGACACGTCATCCTGCCCACTGAACTTGGTGAAGTCTGGCATGAGATACCTAGGAGGCAGTGCCACACGATCGAACCACTCTGGATACGGGCGTCTGTATCTGATCGAGAATCCTGCCTTCGGCTGCAAGCCGAATTGTTCCTTGAGCATTGCACTCATTTTGCTCAGCAATTTGTCCTGAGGTGACTAAGTATAACCTGGGTGTGGTGCCGATGTAAGCTCACTATAAGTGTGTCTGATGTGATAATTTGGAGCTGTTGGAGGTATGTTCCCGGCCTGCACGTTCCCAGTTGTATTCATGCAAGCAGCGATCTGTTCAGGAGAGTACTCTCTGTATAGCTTGGGCTGCGCAGCTATTTTTGGAGCCGAATCCGTCATCATATTGGGATTTTGAACAAACGGCTTTGGCGGATTCGGCTGTTGCGGCGGAGGATTGGACGTTCCGGCCGCTGCATTTGGGTTAGAATCTTCTGGAGGTATGTTGAAGTATGTTGGGCCCAATGATTCCCAGTCCTACCTCTTGATGACTGTCTTCATGATGTTGTAGAATGTCTGCAGGAAAACGTTGTGATGATGCCCGACTGCCTGATGCGAAGCCTACCAGATGGCGCTGAGAAGATAATCTTTGAACTCTTCTTCCCCCTTGTCACTGTGGCCATGCAGGATCCACCTTGGAAAGGGATTCTTCTTCACCACTTGACCCTCACGGGACTTGCTGAATGACAGCAGGCAGGCATCAGAAAACTCCTCGATGAGCTACTCCAAGATCACAGCATCTTCAGGCTCGATCTCTTCACGCTTGACCCTGATGACGCCGTCATCCCTTGGAGGGTTGTCCGCAGCTCCCTTGTTCTTGGCCATGAGTGAGAAACGGTCCCACCGGGCATGCCAAAAAGTGTGTTGACGCAAAATTTGGTTCTGCAGCCAACACACTAGCGAAGCCGGAACGACCCTTGAAAGCAGACAGAGCTTTCGCAGATCCAGCTAGCATCAGGCCCAGTCTAAGAGTGCTGATGACTCCCAAGCGTGCCAGTCAATTTGACCTGCAATTGATAAGGAAAAAGATATGATACAGTAGACGGAACTCACTGGTGTGTCCAGATAGTTCCGAATTTTCGACCTTACAGACCCTGTTTGCAGGCTATCGACTAAAGAGTCGATATCCGGATGACATGAACCGATTTTCGTGAGATAAGCATTATGACATAAATTAACCGATTCCCTTGCGTCAATAGCAGTAATGACTTGCATGAGACAAAATATAACCTATTTAATGCACACATGTCAAGTTAATCTAATCAAAGGATATCTGAATGTAGAAACAAGGCGAAATCGCTAATTAGCCGATTCGGCAAATACGAGCAACACACAAGTAGTTAAGACGAGTAATGCTTAGATCTTCAAACCAATACATTTAACTCAATGTTTACAATAGTGGGGATCGAGCGGATCGAGGCAGCCATAATGTAAACTATGATTTAAATCTATCGATCATCGAATCCAAACACTATTTATCTTATTACTTGGGTGCAATTTGTACACAATCAAGACCTAGATCTATCGGCTATTGCAAGCATATTCTATTTATCAATGTATAACCATGTAACAATTATCATTCATTGAACAAATAGATCTAAAGATATAAAGTCGATATAAATAGATCAAGATTGGGCGAATTTGGTGAGTGATACATGTAAATAAACAAATAAACTCAAACATCACCGATAATTTGATGAATTTAACTAAGATGCCACTTTTAGTTAGAGCGATAACTAATCCATGCACATTAACCAAATTAATCTAAGCCTTCCTCCACCGGATGACGCTAAACATAGATTAAGTAAGCAAACAAGCATGAATCGATAACTAATCCTTATTTGATCTAAGCCCACGTCCACCGGATTACGCTAAACTCATATCAAACAAGAATCGACACTAATCTACAAAAGCTCCCGTGTCCACCAGATAACATTAAGGAGACAAAAGCTTAGCAAGGCATGACGGTACTTACAAGCAAGCTTGCGTCCACCGGATGACACTCAGCCCGTTCGAAGAAACTTGCCGGAATCTACTTTACTCCAACTCCTAAGGGTTTGGCCGGAGCCGAAAGGTGTGTTGTATTGATGTGAAAGTACGTATTACAGTGGCCGGGGGCTTATATTTATACCCTGAGCGTGACAAGATAGAGTCCTAATCGAATTACAACTCAAAAATAGAAATGGAAACTAACAAACTTTGCAATTCTAAAGGTAACTTGGAGTCCAATCTTCCCTTTCTAAAACGGACTCGGAATGTCATCGCTTCCCGGCGCTGGAGACTCTTGCTGACGTCGTCAATCGACTCTTGTCTTCAAACACGTCGTCTTCGTTCCGGTTCAACAATCGATTCCGGACCGGATCGGCTATTCTCAGCTTTTCGCATAAAAGGCTCTGCTTCCCGAAAATCGAATGTCCCTGCTCTTGGCATCAGCTATCCATTCCCAGTACAAATTTTGGTGTAAACACTCTCAAGAGGTACGTTGGCATTTCTTAACGTCGTTACAAAAGATAGACTAAAAGTCCATCCCCGGCAACGACGCTAGAAATGCTTGTTGGCGTTTCTTAGCATCACTACTAAAGATAGACTATGAGTCTATCCTTAATAATAATACTAGAAACGTAAGTTGACATTCCCAACCACTATTACTTTAGAAAGGTAACCCTTGGCACCTAACGGCGCTGGCCTAGGTAATGCAGTCTGGTAATAGCAGTTAGAAGTGCCGGATTGGCCTTCCTAACCGTCATTACTTACGATATGCAAAACTGTGACACGGCGCCGTGGGGTGCACAAGAATTACAATCCTTAAGTAATGGTACTTAGGTACGCCAATCGATAGCTCAGTTAGAAATAAGATTACTCTGCAACCGCACAGAACTATCATTGTAGCATTTCAACCCATGAGTAGGGTGTCGTATTTATAATTTCCCATAGGAGGGCAATATGCATCAAGCGTGGTGTAAACATGATCACTCAGTGAGTGCAACGGTAGGCATAGAGTAAACAGGAATAAAACATGATTTCAAAATAGTGGACACACATCTGGGTCAACCTCAAGGATAAAAAGGAAAAATAAAGAATAAAAGAATACAACTAACTGAGCAGGCATTGGTCATATATAATTATGCAAAGAACTGCTAGCAACACATCTAATTAGCAAGTCTAGCATCAGGACTAAGTCTGGGGTGATAGGGAGATCCCCGCAGCTGGTCTGCCAGCCGATAGAGACTTTACGAACTCCTACTTCAATATCCGAACGTGGGGGAGTGCTAGGGATGGACAGGGCTGTCACCACCTGCCCACCTACCCCTCTACCCGTGGGATACCGACATATTTGTCGATCTCCGCATACCTGAACACCATGCTCACGTACTTGGAAACAACTCGTAACCTCCGCGGACCCTAACCCTTCGGATTGATAGGCTAGGTTAAGAGCAACCAAGAAGGCACGACGAACCATCACCTCATTCCTAGTTCTTCCTCTATTCATACTAATTTCATGAACAATGAAGAACGATAATGAACAAGTCAAGAACATGACACATAAACTATATTCTTCTCCATATATTATGCTCATAGCAAGATCATAACTTTTCTCTAGTTCATATGCATGATCATATAAATAAGATAAGAACTTTCTCATGGAAGAAGACCGAATTGTATTCATACCAAGATGATCCTTTTCTTCCAAGGAGACAAGCTCTCCTTGATAGCTCTTGTCTTGCTCACAAACTACTAGTACTACTCTAAAGATACAAGTGAGAGGTGTGAGGTAGATGACTCCAAAATGATGTGTGTGTTGAATGAAAAGAGCACCATCTATTTATAGTTGAACTAGGACAGTTTGGCGTCTCTAAACTTGGAAGGAGGTAAAACCGCCCTTGGGAAACAGCCTAGAGCACCGCCACCGAAGACTGGGCCTGGGAGGCCTCACCAGGGGGCGGCCGCACCTGGGGGTGGTCGGTCCCCTGAGTGGGCCCGCTGGCCACCGCCTTCTGGTGATCGGTTTCTCTCATGGCCTAGGCCTCTCCCGTGGTTACGATTAGGCCCAGATATGCATCGAAGGTGGGCTTCTTTATTATTCTTGTTTGCGCATTTGCTGAATACGTCTTTGGCTTTTGCGCTTTCTTCATGATGTTTGTGCATTTTCACTTGGTACACCATTAAACCTGCAAAACATGAATACTAGGGGAACAAGTGGAACTTGTTAGTAGTAAAGGCATATGTGCTAGAATATGATTGTCTTTCTTCTTTTTAGTATAAGTTGGCAGCATAGAAATGATCCATAAGGACTGCCAACATGGTATACAACAAAAGTTGACTGAACTCAATGCAAAGCAAGCAGCATAAATATGCAAAGGTTTTCCTATCTAAATGTATCATATATGGCTTTGGTAGGAATTCGTACTTTGTTATACAAGAGCTCATCATGTAGATTTTAAGTTTTCAGAATAAATCTCTAGAACTCAGTAATGCTAGGAATAAGATAAATAGCAACTCAAACCTTCATGTATCATATCAATCAATCATCTAGACTTAGCTCAATCATATGCCTCCACAAGTTTCAGGTTCAGAGTAAATTCTCAAATCAAAACAGCAATATCTAAAACTCAGAGGAATTTAAGGTTGAAAACTAGGCACTTGAAAGGTATGATAACAGAGCAACTATTCATCATCTCCAAGATAAAATTTTAGAGTTCATCAATTTTAATTAATTCTAATCTAGACTGACTCCGAACATATTCTAATATAAAACTAAGTGTTTATTTGGTTTTAATGATTTTTTATTGGACTCAAAAAGACTATGATTTGTGGACCTTCATGTGCCCACATATTTTTGGTATTTTTTTAAAATTTTCCTATGATACTATGGTGAACCTTCTTGTGCTCACATATTTTTGGTATTTTATGATTATATAAAACAGACTCAATAATCGCATAGGTATAATTACCTGGTAACTAGGGGATGCTCCTCCCCCAAGTTAGATGTTTGCAATACTTGGTATTGATTGATCTCCAGAGTGAGCTAGCCAGTAGTGATCCTGGTGGGTGCCACTAATAGACTCTCTCCTTAGTCACAATATTGTTCCTGCATAATTATACTCCAACAAAAAAACCAAAACTCGAGGTTTGAATTTAACAAGAGGTTAGCGGTCAGCCAATGAGTAACTGATTATTCTTTTGAGTTGATTTTAATTGACAAATTCTAGCAAGATTCTAACAGGATTCTCTTTTTGAGTTTTTTCTAATTTTCTTATGCAACAATCAAATATGTATGCATGCTAATAATAATTTTTTTATGCCACCACAGAGAATATTTATTCTCATGGGGCTTAAGATTTTTATAATGCAACAAAGTAAATACATAATATATATATTATTTTTATTTGTTTTTATTTTTATGCCACCACAGTAAATATGTTTACAAGGTTTACCGTAAGTGCATTTACATGGGGCTTAGTTTTTTATGATGCAGTAAATAAAGCAGTAAATATTTTTGTTATTTTATATTTAATGTGCAAAAGTGATTGTACTAATATATGTGTTAAAGAAAAATTACTAATAAATGCTAACTTAATTAGATAACTATCATTCTAACCTTATGGCTAGGGTACGGATTTTAAAGTCTACCGACAAGATCTACATAGAGGAGAGTGCTTACTCAGTAGGTTCATCGTCTGAGGTTACCTCAGCCAATTCCCCATTTTGCGGTGGTGTAGTAGGTGCTTCTTCTTTCTCCTTCCATCTTATTTCTGTCTTTTCTGCTTCTCTCTTTTCTACCTCCAGCTCTTCCTTGTCACACTCCCTCAGGTGTGCTTCTCTTGACTCTTTATCCTTCTTCATCCATTCTTCTAATTGTGCCTGGATCTCTTCTTTCTCTGCCTTAACAATCTGATCCATCTTTTCAGCTTCCGCTTCCCACTCACTCCAGCGTGGTGCTTGTACGGCTTCCTCTTGCTCCTTGTAGCATTTTTCATACTTCACAATCTTGCCAGGAAATTCCTCCTATCCACAGTGAGGCTGGGCTGCCTGACGGCGGGCTTGGCGTCTTCTCCTTTTGCGTTGCTTCCTGACCTGCTCAAGGTTAATAAGTGTTCTAAATTGACAGCGTACCTTTCCCGTGGGTAGGTTGAAGTGGATCTGTCCAGACCCGATGTAGATAATAGCATTGGCGGTGTAGAGGAACTGTCTTCCCAAAAGAATAGGTGATTCATCGTCTCCCAGCAAATCAAGAACTAGAAAATCTGCGGGTATATATTTATCTTGAATTCTTACCATAACGTTCATAACCAATGCCTTCAGGGAATCTTAGTGATTGGTTTGCCATATGCAACTGAATGTATGTTGGGTATAAAGGTAAATCATTAAATAAATCATCATATACCTATTTGGACATTACGTTGACGTCTGATCCAGTGTCGCAGATGTTGTCGGCAAAAGTGGTGTCTCTGATTGTGCATTCAATGATCGGTACACCTGGGTCACTTTTCTTCGTTGGAAATGGTTGGGGGAGCATATGATCATTTTCTGTGTTGAGAGTAGTGATTTGTTGAGCAGTTTCTTTAGGTACATGCTGGGGCTTGTTCTTCCTCCATCTTCTATTGTTCTTCTTCTTGGGTGCTGGTTATTGTTGCCCTTCTTGTTGATGGAATTGCTTCGGGACTGCAGGAGTCTTCAAGATGTGGTTCTTGAACGAGAATCTCTCTGTCTTGTCCTTGATGGAAAGGACAATCTTGGCATGTTCTGCATAGATGATGGCTTTGGTTGTGCACAAGAATGGTCGTCCCAAGATAATGGGTGCCTTCTCATCTCCTCATGTCTCCATGATCACAAAGTCAACTGGGACATATGATTGCCCCACTCTGATAACAGCTTCTTCTAGCACTCCCTCGGGGTAGCAACTGGACTGATCTGCAAGCTGCAAATGCATATCTGTGTACAACAAAGGATCACCTAAAATTTTCTCATAAATTACCATGAGCATTATGTTCACACTTGCGCCAAAATCGCAGATAGCCTCTGGAAAGCTGTGACATCCTATAGAGATAGGAATGACAGGTCTTCCAGGGTCTCCCATCTTCTTAGGTAGTGAGTGATCAATCCACTATAGATCTGCAGGCTCAATATGGTATTAGGTTGCATTGTGAATATCAACAAGGTTAGCAGTTTCTAAATCTTCTGGCTGGCCCGGAATCTTACCTTTCTCAAATGGAAGGACAGCAGCAGCTAGCTGAGCTAATTGTGATTCTAACATTTTATTAAAGCTGGGCTGATTCTTTATAGCAGAAGCAAAGGTATCCATTCTAGTATTAATGTTTTCTAAAGCATCATCATTAGAGGCTACCTTTCTAAACATTTGATCTAACAATTTAGATTGACCAGCAACTAAATCTCTTAAAGGTGGAAGATTGTAATTATTGTAATTATTACCTTGGTTGTTACCTTGGTAGTTACCTTGTCGAGGTTGTTGGTTCCATCCTTAGTTTGGCTGGTTCCATCCTTGAACTTGCTGCGGACGACAGTAGGTGTTATTGTTGATGAAGTTCACATCCTCTTGCAATGTAGGGCAGTTGACAGCTGAATGCCCATAATCTCCACATTCTTCACAGGTCATGCGAGAATCATTAATATAAATGACTTCCTTATTCTCTATATCGAGCTTCTTCATAATGAGGTCTAGCTTGGCAGTGACAATATCAGTTTTCTTGAGATGATGGATGCCTCCTCCTCTCATGCGAGGTTGAGTATGTTCTTCATTACAGCTTGAATTTGAGGCCATCTTCTCAACAAGTGCTTTAGCTTCTGGAAGCTTAAGTGATAGGAAAGCTCCTCCTGCTGTAGCATCTATGGACTCACGGGTGCTAGAAATAAGCCCATGGAAGAAGGTCTGCATTAATAGCTAATCCTCTATCCCATGATGTGGACAGTCTTCAATATAATCTTGAAATCTTTTCCATGCTGCAGTGAATAATTCATCATATTGTTGTTGAAGCTTGAAATCTTCCCACGCAGAGCATTCGCCATGCCTGTAGGAAAGAACTTTGCCAGGAAAGCAGTTGAGCATCGGTCCCATGTAGTGTTCTTCTCTTTGTTGGCGTAGAACCACTGTTTAGCTTTCCCCAAAAGTGAAAATGGGAAAGACGGAGTAAAATAGCATCTCTTGGTACTCCTCTGATCGTGAAGGTGTTGCAGATCTCTAGAAAGTGTTGTAAGTGTGCACTTGCATCTTCATGAGCTTTTCCACAAAATTGACTGGCTTGAACCATGGTGAGAAGAGCAGGCTTGAGCTCGAATCCATTCTCCCCAGTGTTGACTGCTAGTCCAGTCCGGATGTTTTTTGTTGTTGGGGTAGAGAACTCGCGCAGTGTCTTCTCAGCCATGTCTTCAAACACAGGAGTTAAATCTTCTCCTAAATGTTCTTCTTCCAATGTTAGAGCTGGCTCCTCTGATGGACGAGCTTGAGTGGTGATGGGTATTATTGATAGTGACTCAAAATTATCCCTCGCCTCTACAACCTTCTTCCTTCTAAGAAGTTTCTCTGGATCGTCAATGAAGTTGTTTGGAAGAGAAAAACCATTCATTCATCACCCTGCATAAGATAATCAAATGATAAAAACAAGGGTGTGCCTGTTTGAGTTAGAGATCAATTGGTAACACAATCTTATCCATTATGTATATATGTTATCAATATTTCCTAAGTTTAATGTGTCTTCCCCGGTAACAACGCCAAAAATGCTTGTTGACATCTACTAACATCGCCAAATATAACTATATAACTTTTAATACTAGAGACGAGATTAGAGATGTATGGTAATTAATTAACTGGTCATTAGCAACTAGCCACTTATCTATTACCAACATTCTTAGGCATGAACTAAGTTGTCATCCCTAATTATATAAGCTAAGAATAAATAAAGGTTCCATATATTATTCAATGCGACTAGGCAGAAATATATAAATATAAACTAAGAACAATTCTGCAAGCGGACAGATAATTATACCATTGTAGCATTTTACCTAGAGTCTACCAGGTTGTCGATTTATATTTATACCACTGGGAAGAACTGGATAAATTTTAATCTATTATATTGATAGTGATTATATACAATGGATAAGTGACATTACCGATGTCATTTACTCTACTCATAACAGGTAGAGGTCACAAGATAATAAAGATAAATAAAGTGATAAGTATGATCAAGCATCATAAATAAAGGATAAACATCAGAGCATTCTCTAGTCATACTAATAGCTAGCCAATGGATAAACTAAGGAATTAATATCTAAGGTAATTCTATAACTACGTCAATGAATAACTCTAATTAGTGCAATTACATCTTGCAATCATTGTTAGATTAGTCCTATATCATGATCACATGTAAAGGGCATCATCTAGGAAGGATGTGAAACAGAGTCATCACCCAACTTCGCGACCGTGCCTGCTTGCCTACATACGGGGGGTGGACTACAGAGGACTCAACGCAGCTGTCACCTACGCGATCTACCACACGACCAGGCACATCAGGGTGCACTCGCAGATAAACAGAATACCTAGACACCTCGTCTACATATCGTTCATCATCTACCCATCGATCGTATGGATAAACGCTATACGAGCAATTACATGAATTCAGTAAGATCAAACCAACTATACTAGACATATAATCAAAGTAGACAATGTCTATTGTAATCAAGAACATATGAACTATTAAAAACAATGTTTCCCTAATCATAATGAAGAATACAATAATAGAGAAAGAACTAGAACTATACCGAACTCCGCGCTCCAGACAGACGCTGGGGCTCCAGATCCCGCTGAAGAACTAGAACTCCTCTACTTCTAATCTAATTAGGCTAGAACTATGAACTAGGAGGTTCTTGATGGCTTGACCGAAGACTTGATGCCTTCGATGAATGATTGGATGCTCCAAGGGGGTCTGCCCCTTTATTTATAGCCCGGTGGGTTGCACGTGCGCCGTAAGATCAAATCGACTTAACCAAGGGCCGAGATGACTCCTCAAAGACGGTGGAAGAAGACTCCAGAAGACAACGGCGAAACCCTAGGGGGGCGCCGCCCGGCCCCACCACCTGCCAAGCGGGGCCCCGGTTGCTTCGGGTGCCTTCTACACTCTTCTAGCTTGTCGATGACATATGTTGCCTTGCCGTTCAAGTTTCATGATAATTAAGCACTTTAATCCCTCTCTTAAGCTTTTCTGGATAATCCCCTAGGAAATACAGAATATTCAAAACTCGTGGAAATTGTCAGTTAAAACCCTAGACTAGTGTGTATTCATATATCCTTTGGTGTCTAAAGTTCTAATAAAAGTTAACGTTATCCACCGTCAACAGCCGCACACTTTGAGTCAAGTGGTTGGCCTAGGTATTTTGTCTACACTTTTGCCTCCCGCCAAGGTGCCAAAATGACCTGAAATACCCTCGCACTCCCGCCAAGATCAAATGCTATGTCACTAGCAGTTCGGGGTACTATTCGCCTATACAAGAATGCCTATTTTGGATCTGGTGTGCTAGCGTAGAGGTGTACATGTGGAACACAATCAAGACCAACTGGCAAACTAATTCAATAGGTAGTTCAACAAAAGTAACAATTCAAAGATAATTTAGTACCATTACCAGCAGCTGGGTCATAGTACCATTAGAATAAATGAAGCAATAGGTGGAGAGAATGAAAACAAAGCAATGTAGTATTTGGGTTTTTTAGTTAGTCCTTCCGTTATGAAGCCACTGACAGGGCCGAGAAGTGTTTGGGAACAAGACGTGCGCTTCTAGGATTCTTGTTTAACGGATGGTCCAAATTGATTAACAATGAGAATAGACAGGACAAGACAAGTGAAATAGTATTCGTATGAAGCCGACCATTGCCACACTAATTGATGAGGACACGCCTAAGAGCCCAAATATTTCTTGACATTTCATGGTTTAAAAGTCTTAGTGGCTAGAGGGGGTGAATAGCCTATTAAAATCTCTACAAACAACACTTAAGACAAAGTAGTTAGCAAATTAAGAGGCGAACAAATTTTACACTAGCCTATTAAAGTGATGCAAGCCACCTATCCAATTCTATACTATTATCTTTAGAAGCACACCAAGAGGCATAAGTCATGTACTTCTACTTTACTTCTAGTGAACAAGCTGACTAAACTAACTCTACATAGGATATGGCAAGAAACAAAATGAGAGAGATAGTAACCTTTATACCGTCGGTGAAGAGAAGATGAAACAATTAATCACAATAAAAATGAAATCCTCGGCAAGAGATGACACAATGATTTTTACTGAGGGTTCACTTGCTTACCCGGCAAGTAGTGATTCACACAACCAACACAAGGTCGGGATCCATAAGTTATGAGCAATCCACTAGATTAGCCAATTTGCAATCTCCCATGGGGAAGGCTCAAGAACCCATACAATCCACCAATTGGTGCTAGAGAAAAACACCACCCTCCACTCAACAATCCTCATTGCTCCAAGTCGTCTAGGAGTCCACAAGACCCAAGAGTAACAAGAGAAACTATAGCAAAACACAATCATCAAGTGCCTCAAGATGCAATCACTCAAAGCAATGCACTTGGAAGCTCTCCAATCTCACCAAATGATGAAACAATAAAGTAGGATGAGTGAGAGGAGTGGTTAGGCTCACAAGGTTGCTATGTCAATAAAAATGGCCAAGAGGGGCAACCCAAACCAGCCACACCCCAATTTATAAGCCCCACCAAAGAATAGAGTCATTGCTCTAAAATTCGAGGGCACCGAACACAGGCATCAGACGCTCTATGTCCAGTTGTTGTGCGTTCGATCCATGGATGCATGCCATGTGGCCGCTCCTTTGAATTCGTGCCGTCAGATTCCAACGGTCGGGCACTATTCCAACTGTCTAATGTTGCACTAGACATTGTGGCAATAGCCCGGTCGAACCACAGTTCAACGTCCGGTTGTTATGCAGAATGGACCAGAGAGGTTCTAGCAAGCACCGGACGCGCTAGACCACACGCTATGCAACAGACTTGCACCGGACGCAACAGCGACACTGTTCACGTGTCCAGTCCTAGCATCCATTGCGACGCGAGAGAGGTTCTAGAGATGGATTTTCACAACTGGACGCGTCTAGTCGACCACCACCGGATGATCGCCAGGTCTGGTGTCATCTATCTCGCTGAGAAACACTAGGGTTAGCTGCTGGACGCTCTAAAGCAGAGTCCGGTGCAACATCTGGTGCTTCTTTGAGCACTTTCTCGACCTCTTCTCGATGCCCTTGTTCACATGTGCTAACTCTTAAGTATTTCACTCACTGGTTCATGGGTGTTAGCATTTTTCAAAGTATTTTCAAGGGTTTGTTAGCACTAACTGGCATCTAAATGCATATACAACATCTAATGGCACTTTGATAACCGCATTCCAGGCGCAAGTTTCGCCCTTCTTAATAGTACTGACTATATATCCTAAGTGTTATCACTCTCTCTACAGAGTTTTGATCACCAAACTGAAAAACCCGATTAAAATACCTTTGCCTTGATCAACTCATCCATCACCAATTTGATCTTGTGGCCTCCTTAATCCTAGTCACTTTGCTCGATTTTGTTGTTTGCTAACCTATCTCATGAAACACTTAGGGCAATCATTAGCAAACTAGGTTTCATCAATTATCAAAACCAAACCTTAGACTTTCAATCTCTCCATTTTTTGTAATTGATGACAACCTTTACAAAGATATGAAATCAATTCAAAATTAAACTTTGGCAGTACAAGCTCCCCCTACATATCTGATTCCTTGAGTTTGGTTTAAATGTTCACATATGCATGGATTAGAAGTTGTGGGTGAGCTACTACTACCAAATGATGCTAAGGTATATGGAATGGACCTTTTTCTAGAACACGCAAGAGAGTTGTGTATCTTTATATTAAGAGAGAAAAAGGATGGTCCAATTACAAGAAAAACAATCCTCACCTTGGACCAGAGTGAGGATTGCACAACGCTAAGAAAGAGGAAAAGAAAGGCTAAAACACCAAAGGACTAGACCACCACAAACTAGGTCTAGGCCACACTCAGCTCAAGATATAGGGCAGAAAGCCCCTTAGCCCCAGCAAATTTCCAAACAAGAGCTTCATCCTTAAAGACTTGAACCGTAGCTTGCAGATTTGGCACCGACCCCTCGAATACGCAAGCGTTCCTATGTTTCCATATGATCCAAGCCCCAAGTATGCAAAAAGAATTAAAACCCTTCCTGTGTTGTTTCTACAGCTTCCTCTCAACCTTCCTCCACCAAACATCAAAAGAAAGATTCCTTATAGGTGTCAATCTTGAAAGGTTTAGGGGCTGCAGAATAGTACACCAGAACTGTCTTGCAAAAACACAAGTAGTGAGTATGTGTTGAATTGTTTCCTCCTCTTGGTCACAGAGCAGGCAGCGCTCTGGGTGTGGAAGACCTCTTCTTTGCAAATGATCTGCAGTCCAGCAACGATTCAAAATAGCTAGCCACACAAAGGTCTTGCATTTCCCCGGCGCCCAAGATTTCCATAATCTCTTCCAAGGTTCGAAAGTCATGGAGCTGGTAAAAAAGTTTCTATATGCAGATTTTGTAGAGAATAAACCTAAGGCTTCGGGTTTCCAGCGATGGGTGTTTTCGGTGTCACTTAAATTAACCTCCGAAATCATATCCCAAAGCTCAAGATATTCAATTAGACCGAACCACCCAAGGTCATTTCTGATGTCAGACACCCAAGTGACATCCTGCAGTGCCTCACTTACAGTTCTCCTCTTTCTGATCCTTAAGGGAACACACTTTACAACATTTGGAACTAGATCCTCAAGGCAACAGCCATGCATCTAGCGATCAGCCCAAAAGAGGGTGTTCCTTCCATTCCCCACAGTGGATTCAATTGTTATAGCAAACATGGCAGAGGTGTTGGAGTAGACAGGGATTGACAAACCAGTCCAAGGCAGATCCGGCTTGGTCTTCTCTAGCCAAAGCCATCTCATTTGGAGTGCCCAACCCATGACTTCCAGGTTGTGAATACCCAGCCCACCTAGATCAACAGGTCTCATGACCTTTTCCCAAGCCACTACACAGTTGCCTCCATTGGCACTTTTCCTCCCTGTCCACAGACATCCTCTTCTAATTTTATCAATAGCCCGTAAAAACCACTTGGGTACCTTGATTGCGACCAAAATATAGATGGGAATAGCAGTGAGCACAAATTTTACTAAACTCCACGGCCAGCTAGAGTCATTAGTGAAGCTTTCCATCCTGGCAACTTGTTAGCTATTTTCTCAATCCATATTAACAGATCACATCTTCTCAGCTTCTTGTTCGAAATGGGCAATCCCAAATAAGTAGTAGGGAAATCAGAAGTGGCACACTGTAAAGTACTGTTTATTACTTCTCCAATATCCTCATTGCATTGTATGGGAAACACACAACTTTTATGCAGATTGGTCTGCAAACCTGAAGCCTCACCAAATAAATGCAAAATATTTTTTGTGAGTTGCAGATCATGAGCGTTCGGGCTGATAAAAAGTGCTACATCATCTGCATAAAGGGAGAGTCTTTGCCAAGAGGAAAGTAAAGGACATAGCAGCCCTTCCGAATCGGCCTTGACAAACAGGCTGTTTAAAACATCCATTGCTAAGATAAACAACATTGGAGAGAGTGGGTCCCCTTGACGTAATCCACTTTGATGGAAAATGGGCTCTCCTGGCACACCATTCAGAATTATTCGGGTAGAAGCTGACCTTAACAGGTTGGATATGATAGAATACCAAGTAGGACCAAACCCCAAGTGTGACAAAATCTCTAGCAGAAAGGACCAATCCACCGAATCAAAAGCTTTAGAAATATCCAACTTCAAGAACAAACTCGAGACCTTACGTTGATGAAGCACCTTGATTGCCTGATGTACCAACATAAAGTTGTCATGTATACATCTTCCTCTGGTAAATGCGCTCTGATTTGAAGCCACCAAGGTGTTCAGTTGGGGGGCTAAGCGATTTGCCAAAATCTTGGTAACAAGCTTCGCAAAGCTATGAACCAGACTAATGGGGCGATAATCTTTTGCTTCCAGTGCTTCAAGTTTCTTCGGAATTAAAGTTAGATAAGCTTAGTTGATTGCTTCTAAATTCCTCATATCTCCTTGATGAAGGGAAACCAAGGCTGTCATGAGATCATCTTTAATAATCTGCCAGCAAGACTTGTAAAAACACCTAGTGAACCCATCCGGTCCCGACGCACGGTCAGCTGGCATTGCTTTTATACATGCCCATACTTCTTCTTCAGAGAAAGGCATTTCAAGGACAGAAAGGTCAGTTCCTTCCCGATGGAAAGCAGTCAAATCTAAAGAAACAGATCTGGTTCTTGCCCTCCCAAGAACTACCTCAAAATAATCGAACAGGACCTGGTGCTTCTCCTCTTGTGTCGTGACTACCCGGTCACCCACCACTAATTTTGGGATAAAATTTCTTCGCCTCCGAGAGCTAGCTTGTTTATGAAAAAAAAAAGAAGTGTTTGCATCGCCTTCTTTTAGATAGCGAACCCGAGAACGAAGACGAGCGATTGTTCTCTCCGAAGAGGCCAAAACCAAGCAATGCTTTTTCAGGTTACGTCTCAGCCAATTCTCTTCTATAGACAACTCTCTGTGATCTTGGGCCGACTCTAGGTTGTGCAAGATGTGCCGCGCAAGAGCTAGCTGTGTGCTGATATTGCCAATCTGCTTCTGATTCCAAGACTGCAAGGCTTTAGCAAGACGTTTCATTTTAATTGAGATTTTCAGAAGGGGAGGGCAGGATTGTACTTTCTCATCCCACGAGCGCTGAACTGTTTCAAGAAAACCACCAAGTTTTGTCCAGTAACTTTCAAAATGAAAACATTTCTTTCCCACAATGCCTTCCCTGAGGCCTAAGACCAGCGGGCAGTGATCTGACATTTCTGTAGCATGGGTTTGGGAATGGACCTTTGAAACATGATACCATTGGAGTTGTCAATATATACCATCTTTAGCACCATGATTTACTAGACATACATAAAAAACTTTAGATACCTCGTCTTTTGTTCTTTTCCTTCTAACTCATAAGCTATAGTTGTTATAGTATATACTTATTAGCAGTACATTAGAAAATGCCAAATCAAACTCACCCAATTATTGTCACTGATCCGTGAAAACAAAAAAAATATTGTGGTTATTATTAGGATTTTGTACTTTCTATTAAAAATATAGCAATCAAATTTAATTATAAATGCCATGGTTTTGATTTATTAAGTTTGAGAAATTATAGATAAAAAATACTAATATTTATGATATCAAATAAATATCATTAGATTAATTATGAAATGTACTTTCATATTAATTAATTTAGAGTCATAAATATGAATAGTATTTACTAAAAATTTGACAAACATAAATTACTTTTAACGGAGTGAGTAGCACAACTAACATGCATTGTTTTAGGGGCTGTTTAATTCTCACCCTAAAATTTATACACCTATCACATCGGATGTTTGGACATATACATGAAGTACTAAATGTAGATGAAAAATAACTAATTACACGTATTACGTTTAAATTACCATATGTATCGTTTAAGCCTAATTAGTTCATGATTTGACAAGATTGTGCTACAGTAAATATTTGCTAAAGATGGATTAATTAGGCTTAATAAATTCGTCTCACAGTTTACAAGAGAATATGCAATTAGTTTTTTTATACACAACCGAATAATCCTTCCGGCATCTCATAAAACATCCACGCAAAATTGTTGTACCCTGAATCTAAAGACAACCCCCTCCCCCCCCCCCCCCCCCCCCCAAAAAACAAAAAAAAAAAAAGCAAATTCCGGCATCACCAGTACGGTGTGGTATATGACAAACTTTTAGTGCAACTAATCAGTGAGCAAAAAGGTGGGATCCACGGCAGTCTGCATCTGAAGCTTCTTGTCTCCCACACTCACTCCGTGCTGTTCCAACATATGGAATGCAAGCATGGAATATAATAAAGAGACCATGATCATGTTCAGATTTGAACTTTCAACTGGACGGCCAGCATGCACCCAGCTCCCATACAAGTCGCAGGCAATTTTACTTTCTCAGATAAGAAGATTCCGCACGAATCATGCATGTGTACATAGCGGATAAGGCTTTATATAATAAGCTAACTACCATAGTTATTTCTAAGTGGGACAGTCATGGACTATAGGGGAAGGATACCTGTATCATATGAATTGTTTTGTGCATTACACTTTGTACTTATACCACCATCATGAATGAAGAAATCATGCTTTAATTAATAGCCCCTATCTCAGCTCTTTACCTGACTGCAATGGAATCGACGAAATGGGAGGAGATATGCATGCAACTACTACCTCGTCGGATCCAGTTTGGTGTCATGGTGTGCTATTTTTTTGGTACACTCTATAGGTACAACAGGAGGAGCGGCTGGCTGTACTCAAGACGATTGTACAATAGGCTGGTCTCCGAATGGTCCATGAAGCCAACCTCTGGCAATGTGTCGATATGCGGCTTCTGTCAAGTGAATACCATCCCAGCTCCAGTGCGTCTTAGGATCAGCACAGGCCGAGGCACCAGGTTCACCACACTTTGCTGTTAGATTGAAGTTGTAAGGGCCCCTCCCAGGAGCGCCACAGCATGCTCTTGGTGTTTGTTTGTAAAATCCTGCATGGAGGGAAAAACTTTTAGGTTACTTAGTTCAGTAGGGAAACAATCAATACATATCCTGGTCCCAAAAGTAGTATTGTATATCCGGTTATGTCCTGGCACACAAACACTATGACAGACACAAAATAAAGGATGGCCACGCAGCTCTTGACCCATCATGCAAAGATGACGATCATGGAAGAATTTGTACCCATCTCTTGATGTCCAGGAAAAAACCAATGCATATGTACTGTGTAATTCGCAAAAAAAAAAAGAGTAGGAATAAACAAGATGTGAAACAAACTAAGATAAAAAAAATATGTCAGCTACCCGGCTACAAATGGAGTCACGTAGCTGTGTTAGTTAAAAGCGTTTGTACTTCTTGTGATATTGTGTTCATGAGAAGATGTTTTATCGACATGTCCAGAAAGAGAGAAAACCTAGGCCCGTGGTTAACTAGCACCAATTTTCACAACCAACAGAGTCAAGATGTTGCCTTCTACTTACCTTTAATTTTTTCCGGTTAAAACTACCAATTCACTAGTCCGTGTACCTCCCACTACAGAAACATGTTTAAACCCTTTTACTGTTTTTGACAATCAGTTTAAGCAAATGGTACAAACGCAGCACACGCCAATGCTTTGTTTTAAGATGGCCTTTGTTTTGTGTATCAAATAAGAACAGGCCATACAGTTTGTAACATAACTCCAGCCTAACAACTAGTCGTTCTAGAATACCACACTATAGAAAATGTGATCTGAATTCTGTTAGAATAGCTTATCTCATCTCACAAGAACGCAAGGGTGATAGTTTGACTCTGCTGTAAAGTTGAATGAAAACTATGCCACGCAACATTAGACCTGTCTCTGATAATTAGCCGTTAAAAGCTTATCCTTAGCCGTATCAAACTGCTTCAGTGACAGGTGACCATATCGACAAATCCACATTATTATGGTATAGTGGTAACGCAAAAATAAGAAGCCGAGAAGCTCACCAAATTTTTTGGGTTGAAGTATGAACTGGATGATCGGCGTGAAGTAATCGCCATAGATGATCCTCACACCAGGATGCTTCTCTCGGAGCTTCTCCAGCGCGCGCTTGAGCATTGCATTGTGCACCCAAGAGAATGTGTTGAACCGCTTGAGGCAGCCGGTTTGCGAGCCATGCTCTTCCTTTGGGTCAATGTACATGGTCAAGTAGACTGGAAAGCACCCGGATGGCATCACTCCGGGCACAATCAAATCCTTTGCCCCCTCGGCAATCAATCGCTGCAGGCAGGGCAGGGCACATACCAGGGATTAGAGAAGAAGCCACACAGTAAGCACGCCGAGTAGCCAATTCTTACCTCAACTCCATCAGAGATGCCTTGAACCACGTGGGGCATCAGCTTGTATGCCTCCTTGAGGTCCTTGCCGGCGAACAGCGGGGCGTTGTAGTCATTTCCACCAAATTCACCTACGATAAACAGGCACCTGGCGAAGAACTCCTTGCAGTTCTTCGCAACCAAGGAAAGGGGACAAAAGGTAGCAGCGTCAAAGCTACGCACCAACATTGACGAAACGATTACTTTACAAGAAAGAAAAAGATGGTAAAGAATCGGTGAAATTTGCATTCTTGGGTGTCGTGTACCTTGCGCGGAGCCGCAGAGCGATGGCTTGAGGTCGCGCAGCCACTGGATTTGTGTGAAGAGGGAGCCGGAGTTCCAGACGGTGCTGCCGAGCCCCCGCTTCTGGAAGAAGTCGGTGTCGAGCGCGGTGGCGCCCGTAATGGCGAAGTTGGCGCCCTGCGCGAAGCTGGCGTTCTTGGCCTTGGACGGCGGCAGCAGCGGGATGCCGAACTCTTCCGCTGCAGGAGCAGAAGGCCAAACCCAAACCCATGGAATTCCGAACAGAGGGAGGGCCCTTCCCAAGAAGGCACGCGAAAGGTGGCCGAGAACTGGCGAAACAACTTACCGATGAAATCGACGACGATGCGGCCGTCGGAGCACCTGCCGGTTGGGTAGCCGAAGTAGGTCTGGCCGTAGGGCAGGCGCGCGGTGGCGAGGTAGTCCGGGATGCCCTCCGTGACCAGGTTGCCGGCGTCCACCAGCGAGTCCCCGAAATTGAACACCGCGCGGTACCTCCCCGGGGCCTCCGCCGCCGCCGCCGCCGCCGCTAGAACTAGAAGTGGCAACGCCGCAAGAAGCGCGCAAACCCAGCTCGCCGCCCTTCCAGCTGCTCCCCCATCTCCCGGCATGGCCTGTGCCCCGGAATTGGCAGCGAGGAGCACGAGGAGAAGAAGAAAGAAGAAGGGCGGTTTGGTTTGGCCGGGCCCTGCTCGGGTTCTTGGCCGGGCTCGTGAGCGGCTTGCCCGTGCCGTGGCGCTTGTGCTCTTGTAGTTGTAGGCCAGGCCAGGCACAGGCAGGCAGCGAGTGACGAGCCAGGCTCCTGTGGACTGTGGAGTTCACCGGTGTTCGGGTGGGGAAAGCGAAAGACTGATTCTTGTTCGCTTCTTGCGCCCACCACCCGCCCGCGGGTGGAGACGGGGAACACGCGGACGGCGGAACGCGGGCAGTGAGTGCATTGACTGCGGCCGTGGCCTGGCGGTATGGAGGAATTGGAATGCAGTTGGGTGGGAGGAGGCGCACGGCCTCGGATCGGAGGTGGTAAATGGCGGCGTGTCAACGTGTTCGTTCGCACTTTCGCCTCCGATTCGGGAGAGATCATCGCACTCGAGCACACACGCGCAGCAGCTGTCCTTGATCGGACAGGTTTGCATGTACTATGAATTAGTGCTCTAGATTTGGCATGGGCACATCACCCAACACCCATGGCAAATTGCCGTCATATCTTCGCATTACCCGGATAATGGAGGGGTCACCTTGTTGGCTTCTTGGCCAACTGACGCGTGCTCACCAGAGGGGTCACTGTGACACTGTCCGTGAGTTGGCCGTCCTGGTTATTATGGTTAGAGCAAGTGTACTAGAGGCACGTAGCCACGTAGGTGGGGCTCAATATTGAGATGAACAAGATAGGAAAAAAGAGACTCAGTTTATTATACATAAGAACCTAGAAACTTTAGGAGAGAGAATTGACCTTTAATAAGACAACCACTATATGATTATGCTGATACGTGGGTTGCAAATGCATAAACTTCAGTTGAAGACTGTATTATTAGTCTTACTCTTATGATAGTGTTCGATTCTAGAAAAATATTTGTTTTAGCAATATTTATTAGATCCAGGTCGACCAGTCAATTTTGCATAAGATTAAGAGTGATCATGTTTAGTCTAAAATTAATGTTATATTTAGTCTAAGATTTATTTCATAGTTAGCCTAATAAATTCTCTCAACTCATCAAGATACTAAAAAGATAAGCTAGTTTTTTTTCCCATGGTTCAAACTAATGAATTGAGCGTTATCAAGCGGTGGTTATCCAAGGAGAAGCTAAGGGCGCCCATAATGGTTAGAGTCAGCTACTACTCTAATCCAACTTCTGTAGTAGTGCTAGCTTTAGGGTCTGTTTGGGACTTCTTTGCTCCAGCTATTGTAGCTCTGCGCTCAAGTTTTGTCTTGACAGACACTCCCAACTTCACAAACCCTGCTCTAAAAAAAAGGTGGCGTTAGAGGCCAACTCTATATTTTTTTAGGCGAAATAGTCAAATTCGTCCTTGAACTATCGCCGAAAGCTCAGTTTAGTCCCTGAACTATAAAAACGGCCGTTTTAGTCCTCAAACTTTTACAGCCGGCTCAATTTCGTCCCTAAACTATGAAAACGATCGTTCTCGTCCTCAAACTTTTGCAGCCGGGTCAATTTCGTCCTTAAACTATGAAAACGACCGTTCTTGTCCTCAAACTTTCACAGCCGGCTCAATTTCATCTCTGGTCCGATGTGGAGCGCCACGCTGGCTTGTCTCGTCATCACCCAGTCAGCTGGAATCAGTTTTCGAAAGCCTGTAACTGATTTATTCTTATTCCAACTTATCGCAACTAGTTATAACTCTTCAATACAAAATGGGATGAAGATGATTTTTTCATAAAAATTGTGGATCTCGATAAGATTACAACTTTCTAGTTTTAATGTTTTTTATTTGAGGACATTAAGATACTCAAAAAGTTCATATTATGGTGCTAAAATTTTATATTAACTTTTATATTAATTACAAGTAGCAGCAGGTAATTATTATGGTGCTAAAATTTTATATTAACTTTTGAGCATCTTAACATCCTTAAATAAAAAAATTAAAACTAAAAATTTATAAATTTTATTGAGATCTACAATTAAAAATCATCTTCATCAATGTTGTATTGAAGAGTTACAACTAGTTGCAACCAGTTGGAATAAGAATAAATCAGTTGCAGACTTTCAAAAACTGATTCTACCTGACTAGGCGATGACGAGACTAGCCAGCGTGGCGCTCCACATCGAACCAGAGACGAAATTGAGCCGGCTGCAAAAGTTTGAGGACGAGAACAGTCGTTTTCATAGTTTAAGGACGAAATTGAGCCGGCTGCGAAAGTTTGAGAACGAGAACGGTCGTTTTCATAGTTTAGGGACGAAATTGAGCCGGCTGTAAAAGTTTGAGGACGAAAACGGCCGTTTTCATAGTTCAGGGACTAAACTGAGCTTTCGGTGATAGTTCGAGGACGAATTTGACTATTTCGCCATTTTTTAGGGCATCTTTGGTAGAGCTTCACTTCTTGATTCTCTAGGTGCATTTCTTGATTCTCTAAAGGAGTGATTCTGGTGGGAAGTAAGCTGAGGAGCGTATGCGAATCAGTTCTGAAGTGATTCCAGTGGCAAATGAATGGGGAGAAGCGGGGAGCGGTGGGGAGCGGGTTTTTTATCTCCCAGCTCATAGTGTAAATGGAGAAATGATTCTCATCAGCTCCCCACCTAAATCCAGTTGCATTTTAGATATTTGGCAAAGCTCCGCAGAAGCTGGGCCTAGAAGCTCTGTCACTAGGACCCTTAGTGTTGGATTTAATATAGATTTACCCATATTTCATTCAATTAAATCAAATAAATTCTAAGGTCATATAAATGTTGAGTGCTAATAGTGGAGTGAATATATTTGATGATCAACTGGTAACAGCTATGTTTATGGTGGGGTTACTAGTAACTCCCATGATTATAGCGGTAACTCCCATGATTATGATAATTGTTACCAGTAACTCTACTATGATAATGGTGGGAGTTACCGGTGATCAATGGATGCTTCATAATGTCCTGGTCCTCTGTTATTCATCCTCTACGTTTTGCGTCTATATATATATGGGCGCTTGTCTACATCCGCAATGAGATACAGACGAAACACCATTGTTCATTCGTTGAGTTGCTCTTGAGCTTTCCCATAGTATTGGGAAAGTACGTGCCTCCGGAACCCTCGTTCGCGTGAGATCTTTACACGGGGTGCACGGCGATTAAGTTTTTGGGGAGCGACTCCACGACTGCTTATTCTCATCAACTAATCGGTGGCCTCATCGACTAATTGGTGGTGATCGGCTATTCGCTTCATCGACTAATTGGTGGTGATCGGCTATTCCTGATAGGTGGAGATCGACTGTCTTCATTAGCTATTTCCTAGTGATCGTTTGAGTGACTGCACTGTGAACCTCTACCTGCATCGACTATGGTCCACGAGTTCGAGCAACGCACTATGTCGACTACTGCGAATGGAGCCTTCGATGCCCTTGGCATTGGACCCTCCGCTTGGTACATTTCTCTATTTATAGTACTTTGTCTACTTAATCCTATGATTGGTATGTCATTCTTGCATACTGTACCTTTTGAGAGTGATATACGCATGCACATATATGTTGTCATAAAATTGCTATTATTTTATTTCTTGACTAAATTGACTTGAAAATTGTCTAAATTCCTAACAATCTAAAAACCTAATGTTAGGCAATTTTATGTCTGTGGTTTTGCTGTGGGTTTGAAGCTAAACACTTTCGATGGCAAAAATTTGATGATTTGGCGTGCCAAGATGGTGTTGTGGTTGACTGCTATGAACTGCTTTCACGCCGCACAGGGAAAGCCTGAATAGTTTACTCCTGACGAGGAGTGAAAGTTTGTGGCTTCTGATAACTTATTTCGTGGCGTCGTAATTAGTGCACTTCACAGTAAGTATGAGAAAAACTACATATCTCGCACATCGGGCAAAGAATTATGGGATGCTCTTGATGCAACGTTTGTCGTTTTCGATGATGTTAGTGAGTTGTACCTTATGGAGCAGTTGTATGACTACAAAATGGTTGAGGACCGATCTGTACTGGAACAGGCTCTTGAGATACAGGATATAGCAAAGGAACTATGACACTTTTCATGTGTTTTGCCTGACAGATTTGTGGCTGGCGGCATAATCACTAATCTGTCACCTTCTTGAAGGGATTTTACTACTTCTCTAAAACATAAGAGACAAAAGTTTAGTGTGGCTGAGCTTATTGGATCTCTTGATGTTGAGGAGAGGGCGAGAGCAAAAGACAACCGTGGAAAGGGAATAGAGTTTTCTTACGTTGGCAATATGATGCAAAAGAAAAATTCATTTGCATCCCGTAATAAAAAGAAGAAGAAGAAGCAAAAGAACGATATAAAGCCTACATAGACTGCTGAATTTAAGAAGAAAAACACCAAGAAGAGTGGTGGCTGTTTTGTTAGCGGAAGTTATGAGCATTGGGCAAGTGCGTACCCAGACTGTAAATTTAAACAAGCAGAAAAAAAACATGGTAATAAGTGAGACCGAAGGAGGAACACATAGTTATGGTAACTATTTACCCTTTGTTCTTTCAGTCTGTAATTCGCTTGAATGGTGGATGGACAGTGGTGCTAATATTTATGTGTGTGTTAATATTTCTTTATTTTCTTCTTATCAGACCGGCGGGTCTGGAGCCTTAATGATGGGGAATGGCTCGTATGCGCGTGTTCATGGTGTTAGTGCGGTCATTCTAAAGTTCACTTCGGAAAAGACGGTGCTATTGAAGAACGTGCAATATGTTCCCTCCATAAAAAGAATCTTGTTAGTGGCTCTCAAATATGTTGGGATGGCTTTAAAATTATACTTGATTCCAATAAATGTGTCTTGTCAAGACATGGAACATTCAGTTGGAAAAGGTTATGATTATGGAGGGTTGTTTCGCTTATCTTTGCTTGATGATGTGTGCAATAAAGTTGTGAACAATGTTAATATTTCGGATGAATCGAATATTTAGGCATTCACGACGTTCTCACATAAACTTTGGCTGTCTCACGTGGCTTGCAATTCTGAATTTAATCCCGAAATTTAATTTAGTCAAGGTTCTAAGTGTCATGTGTGTGCAGTTGTTGGCGTTTCTTAGCGTCATTACTAAAGATAGACTAAAAGCCCATCCCTAGCAACGATACTAGAAACGTGTGTTGACATCCTAACCACCATTACTTCAGAAAGGTAACTCTCGGCCCTTAATGGCGCCGGCCAAGATAATGCAGTCTGGTAATAACAGTTAGAAGTGCCTGATTGGCCTTCCCAACCATCATTACTTACGATATGCAAAACTGAAGCACGACGCCTTGGGGTGCAACAAGAATTACAGTCCTTAGGTAATGGTACTTAGGTATGCCAATCATGATAGCTCGGTATAGATAAATCTGCAAGCGCACAGAATTATCATTATAGCATTTTTCCCCGTGAGTATTCAGGGGTGTCGTATTTATAATTTTCCGTAGGAGGGCAGGACGAATGCATCTAGCTTTGGCATAAACATGATCACTTATTGAATGTATAGGTAGACATAGCATAGGTAGGGGTAAATCATAGTTACAAAGATAGTGGAAAAACATCTGAGCCGACCTCAAGGATAAAAGAGAATAAAGAATAAAATAATATATCTAATTGAGCAGGCATTGGTCATATATAACTATGCAAAGAACTGTTAGTAAACATCTAACTAGCATGTCTAATATCAGGACTAGGTCTGAGATGACAGGGACGATCCCCGCAGCTGGTTTGCCAGCCGATAGAGACTTTACCAACTCCTACCCAATATCCGAACGAGGGGAGTGCTAGGGATGGACAGGGCTAGTCACCACCTGCTCACCTACCTCTCTGCCCATGGGATACCGACATATTTGCCGATCTCCGCATACCCGAGCACCATGCTCGCGTACTTGGAAACAACTCATAACCCCCTAGGACCCCACCCCTTCGGAGTGACAGGCTAGGCTAAGAGCAACCGAGAAGGCACGACGAACCGTCACCTCATCCCTAGTTCTTCCTCTATTCCATACTAAGTCAATGAACGATAAAGAACAACGATGAACATATCAAGAACATAACACATAAACTATATGCTAGTTCATATATCATGATCATAACATCACCAAGACTATACTCTAGTTCATATGCATTGCTATATGAATAAGATAAGAATTTGAACTTGGAAGAGAACTGCATTGTATTCATACCGAGGTGTTCCTTCTTCTCCCAAGGATACAAACTCTCCTTGCTAGCTCTTGCCTTGCTCTAATACTAAAACTAATTCTAAAGAATACAATTGAGAGGTGAGGTAAATGGCTCCAAATGATGGTCTATGTTGGAGTGGAGCTCTCCCTCTCTTTTATAGTCTAACAAGGACAGGTTCGGGCGCCAACAAATATGGAAGCAGGTGGAACCGCCTTGAGGGAACCGTCCTACGCACCGCCTGAGAAGACTGGGCCCGAGAGGCCCCACTAGGGGACCGGCCGCCCCTGCGACCGGCCACCCCCCTGGTGGGTCCGTTTGGCCACCGCCTTCGCAGTGGTCGGTTTGTCTCTGGGCCTAGACTTCTCCTGTGGTTACGAATGGGCCCTAGAATGCTAATGAAGGTGGGCTTCTCTTCTTCTTTGCGCCTTTTCTGAATACGAATTCTGGAATGCGCTTTCTTTATGGTTTTTGTGCATTTCCACATGTCACACCTGTAAGTCAAGTACACACCAAAACTTGTGAAAATATTAGTTTAAAGCCCTACCTACTATTTATTTTAGTAACATATTGTCGGTAAGATATAGGCTCTAAGGACCGCCAACAGCAGTCAAAGTAACCTCACAAGCCCCACAAGGCTATTGAGGTGAGAAGCTTGGCACCATTAGAACTCATTCATTTGAATTTATACGAAATGAATAGCGAATTGACTAAAGGCGGCATTAGATACTTTATGACATTTATAGATGATTGTACTAGATTTTGCTACGTGTATTTATTGAAAATGAAAGATGAAGTGTTGCTTTATTTTAAACCCTACAAAGTTGAAGTAGAAAATCAACTTGAGAGAAAAATTAAACGGTTAAGGTCTGATCGTGGTGGAGAATACTTTTCGAGTGAATTTTCTTAATTCTGCGTAGAATATGAAATTATTCATGAGAGGACATCGCCTTACTCACCATAATCCAATGGGGTTGCCGAGAGAAAGAACTGCATTCTAACTGAGTTGGTGAATGTCATGTTGGACACTGCGGGACTATCTAAGAAATGGTGGAGTGAAGCAATTTTGACAACGTGTCATAGGTTAAGGTCTAATCGTGGTGGAGAATACTTTTCGAGTGAATTTTCTTAATTCTGCGTAGAATATGGAATTATTCATGAGAGGACATCGCCCTACTCACCATAATCCAATGGGGTTGCCAAGAGAAAGAACCGCATTCTAACTGAGTTGGTGAATGCCATGTTAGACACTACGAGACTATCTAAGAAATGGTGGAGTGAAGCGATTTTGACACGTGTCATATCCTAAATAAAGTTTCTACAAAGAATAAAGATATCACATCATTTGAGGAATGAGAAAAGAAAATATTAATTCTCTCATATATGCGTACTTGGGTTTGCTTGGCCAAAGTGAATGTGCCTATCAACAAGAAACACAAACTTGGATCTAAAACTATTGATTACGTGTTCTTTGGTTATTCTCTTCATAGCGTTGGATATATGTTCATAATTATAAACTCTGGTGTACCTGACATGAATGTTGATACGATAATAGAGCCGAGAGACGCTATATTTTTTTTAGAATGAATTTCCCATGAGAAATACGTCGAGCATGTCTGGTCATGATTCTTTAATTCTCCATGAGCATGAGAATTTTCTCCTGGTAGAACAAATTGAGGAACCCCATATGCAAAATCTAGAGGAGAATGACACTATAGTCATTAGAAAGAGTAAGAGACAAATAACTGCAAAGTCTTTTGGTGATGACTATATTTCGTACCTTATGGACGATACACCAATGACCATTGAAAAGGCACATTCCTCTCTTGATGCTGACTTATGGAAGGAAGCAGTACGAAGTGAGATGGATTCTATTATGTCTAATGGAACTTGGGAAAGAAATGACCATCCTTATGGGTGCAAGCCTATAGAGTGCAAATGGGTGTACAAGAAAAAGCTTAGGCTTGATGGTACCGATGAGTGGTACAAGGCAAGGCTTGTAGCTAAGGATTATACCCAAAGAGAGGGTAAGAATTTCTTCGATACATACGCACCAGTTACCATTGACTACAATTCGAATGTTGCTTTCTCTGGTAGCCTCTATGATCTTATTGTTCATCAAATGGACGTTAAGACAACTTTTCTAAATGGAGAGTTAGAGGAGGAGATCTATATGAATTAGCCGGAGGGGCTTGTAGCAAATGGTCAAGAAGGCAAGGTGTGTAAATTGTTGAAATCATTATAAGGTCTAAAACAAGCTCCTAAACAGTGGCACGAGAAGTTCGACAGAACTTTAACATTTGTTGGCTTTGTTATGAATGAAGCCAACAGATACATGTACTATTGGTATGGTGGGGGTCAAGGAACTATCTTGTGCTTATATGTTGATGACATACTGATCTTTGGTTTCAACCTCAAAGTAATTGAGGAGGTTAAGGATTTTTATCGAGTAATTTTGAGGTGAAAGATTAGGAGAGGCTGATGTTATTCTTAATATTAAGCTTCTAAGAGAAGCTGATGGTGGGATAACTCTATTACAATCACACTATATGGAAAAGGTGTTGAGTCACTTTGGGTTTAGTGGCTGTCAGCCTGCTCCTACACCTTATGACTCTAGTGTGCTATTGAGGAAAAATCAGAGAATAGCAAGGGATCAATTGAGATACTCTTAAATCATCGGTTCACTCATGTACCTTGCTAGTGCAATAAAGACTGACATCTCTTTTGTTGTATGCAAGCTGAGCCGACTTGTGTCAAACCTAGGAGATGATCATTGGCATGCTCTTAAGAGAGTATTGCGCGATCTAAAAGGTACTATGAGCTATGGTGTTCGATATATCGGCCACCCAAAAGTGTTGGAAGGCTATTGTGACGCCAACTAGATCTCTGATGCTAATGAGCCTTATGCCACAAGTGGATATGCGTTTTTGCTTGGAAGTGGCATTGTTTCCTGGAAGTCTTGCAAGTAGACTATCTTAACAAGCTTAACCATGGATGCAGAACTTACAGCATTAGACACCACATGCGTTGAGGCCGAGTGACTTCGTGAACTCCTTATGGATTTACCTGTTGTTGAGAAATCTATACTGGCTATTTTTATGAACTGTGATAACCAGACTATGATTACGAAGGTTAATAGTTCTAAGGATAACATGAAGTCCACAAGGCATGTCAAAACAAGATTAAAATTTGTTAGAAAATTGAGAAACTCCGGAGTGATAGACTATGTCCATATGTTTAATAATCTGACAAATCAATTTAGTAAGGGTTTATCACATAATGTGATAGAAAATGCATCGAGAGAGATGGATTTGATACCCACATGAAGTCTACTATAGTGGTAACATGTTCTATGTGATCGGAGATCCCGTGAAGTAGGATGGTGAAATAAGCTGGTAGTAGATTGAGAGGAAAGATCCCTTAACAAAATACATATATGATGCATATCTTTCCTATATGTAAGGCAGGTTAGTTTTACCTTAATGTGTTCCAAGTGGCTTAGGTGAAGCACAAATGTCCTACAGAACTTCTTTTGAGGAACACACCTATATGAGTCAGACTGGTGGTCACAGTCTATGAGATTTGGGTGATCTCTAAATACTCATAAAAGGTATTGAGTATGACTTATATGCTCTAACCAAAGGAGATGCTTTTGGCAACCTTTTATCAGTAAAGGACTTAGGTGAAACTTATTTCGCACAAAACTATCAATTCAAGGCATAGTCCATTGTTCAGTTGTGAAGAAGTGTAACTTCTGTTCTCGATGCATGTTCAACTTAACAGTCTCTGTCTAAACACTGGTATATCAATGAGTCGAGAGCATACTATATGTGTCATAGTATTTGATGGAGATTATTGGATTTAATATGGATTTGCCTATATTTTATTCAATTAAATTAAATAAATCCTAAGACCATATAAATGCAGAGTGTTAATGGTGGAGTGAATATAGTTGATGACCAACTGATAACGGCCATGTTTATGGTGTGATTACTAGTAACTCCTATGGTTGTGGTGATAACTCCCATGATTATGGTAATTGTTATTAGTAACTCTCCTATGGTAATGGTGGGAGTTACTGGTGATTGATGGACGCTTCATGACGTCCAGGTCCTCTGTTATTCATTCTCTATGTTCCGCGTCTATATATATGGGCGCCTGTCTACATCCGCGATGAGACACAGATGAAGCACCATTGTTGCTCTGTTGAGTTGCTCTTGAGCTTTCTCATCCCGTAACTCTACGCATACGGAGTATCGGGAGAGCAGGAGCCTCCGGAACCCTCGTCCACGTGAGATCCTTGCACGGAGTGTGCGGCCGATTAGGTTTTTGTGGAGCGATTCCACGATTGCTCATTCTCATCGACTAATCGGTGGCCTCATCGACTAATTGGTGGTGATCGGTTGCTCGCTTCATCGACTAATTGGTTGTGATCGGCTATTCCTGACGGGTGGAAATCGACTGTCTTCATCGGCTATTTTCTAGTGATCGTTCGAGGAACTACACTGCGAGCCTCTACCTATATCGACTGTTGTCCACGACTTCGAGCAACGCACTATGTCAATTAGTGCGAATGGAACTTCCGATGCCCTCGGCATTGAACTGAGACAGAACCGCCTTAATCACAGGGCCCACGTGCACCGTCATCATCCCTAAGGACCCACGGTCAGTCTGCACGAGTTCCCCTTGACCTAGGTGGCCTGCCGGGTTCCCTAGGAAACCCTAATTTCCTGAGGATCTCATTGTAAGTATTGCAAGTATTACAACAGTTTACACAAATAAGTTGAATCAGAGTATAAGGTGCGGAAGTATTACATAAACATAGGTTTACAAATATAGATTACATTAGCTCGAACCAGAGTTTCATAGTGGAGTAGCATATACAACTAAACACCCTGCCCAAGGGTTATATCATATACATATCTTCACCCATGTGCGATCCGTCAACCGGCACGGTCCCGAGCATGACTGTACCCTCAGCTCACCTGCAACAGGGGTTAACAAACCCTGAGTACTGGGGTACTCTGCAAGACTTACCCGACTAAGAAAAAGGAATGAGACTCAGGAATGCAGGCTGAGGGGAATCAAGGTAAGGCTTTAGCAAGAGTCAAAGTATTTTGCAGAAAGGCATTACTATCCTATTTTAATATTTTAACTCAATCTTATTTGAATCTGAATCCATAATTCCAAATTTCATAATCATATATCATCATACTTTCCAATTAATTATTCTCAAAGACACCTAGTTCCGAACCACTTTTCAATTGTAGGTCAAAGGATCAAGTCTCCATATCCGAGGAGCAACGACGATTCGAATCGATTAGTACCCAGCTGGGGATCCCTATCCACACTGCATATGTAGCACTTAAGCTTGCATATACCAACCCCGCCTACCACGGCTTTTCTACCCCTAAACCGGTCCTGCGCCACCCAGAGAGCACAGTACTCCTCTCCTCTCCAGGCACGCCGGCCACGAGGGTACACGCTACTCACGCCATCTCTCCACTCCCAGTGCGTGGTTGTCGGTTCAAGTAGTAGAGCCACCGGAGTCAGAGGCTTTCCGTAGTATGTGGCTAGTTGCAAAGTCTCGATCACAGCAGGACCTACAATGAACGGTCCCTAATTCATTTTTCCTGTCAGAGACATTGCATTAGGACTCTAACCCAAGTACAAGTAACCGCACGGTTTTCAAATCCCCTTTTCCGCCGGTGGTCAAGCATTGGGACTCTAACCCAAATTCACAACCACCGAGCAAGAAAATCCCTTCTCGTCTGTGACAATGTACTGATTAGGTGCACAGCCACAGAACAAGAATATACCAATTCCCTGTTTCATGGATTAATCAATGACATATAGTATATATATCACAATAGCTCAGAAATAGCATTTTATGCAAATCTAATTTATTCAAGCAGGGCTAAGCATTTTCAAACATTTTATTTTAAAATAGGATTCCAAATATTTCATTGGTCAAGGTTGGTAATGCAGCAATTGGGTTATAAATCAACTCCTATCAACTTAATGCAGTAGATTAACTCAAGTTATAAACGTTTTTCAAATCACAAGGAGAGGGTTGAATGCACCGGGGCTTGCCTGTGTTGCAGGTCTGTCACTCTCGTTAGAAACCAGAGAAACCCTCTTGACTTCCCCTGATGAATAATTCTTCTGTCGGGGAGCAATCAAGAATTCCCTCCGAGCACCCGATCACTACACGTAAAATAATGATGCATGCTTACATGATGCGGAATGACAATGAGTGAAAAATGTAGAACAAACATTTAATTAACAACCTTGAGTACAACTTTCCTTCACGATAAAGTTGCAAAACACCTCTCAAAAGGTAAAAGGGTGTTTTCGTATTTCATTTCTATTGACCATCTTAACAGTCATAGAAAGCCGCTGCACAACTTATTCAATATCTACCGCAATACACCAGTTAACGTGCCAAGGATCACTATAGCGAATGACCCAGGGTCAACATTCAATCCATAAGTCGCACAAAACCTACGGTGAATAGGTTTTTCCTTTTGTCTTATTAATCATTAATGATACGTAGAGGTTACGTAATTTATTAATAAAAATTCCCAATTACAGGCTAATGACTGAACTTAGACAACAAGTAAAGTGCCAAGGGTCACTTTGGGTTAATGACCCAGGGTCAATACTCAATTTCAAAGGCCATACAAAACCCTAATACATTAAGGGTTTTCTATTTCTTTTATTAATTAATAAATATGCATATATTATGAAACAATTTAACTTCTTCCTGATAACCTACAAATTTTTGTGGAGGTAGCCCACAGTATAAAACAATGACTACATAATTTTCATGATTTTTGGATTAATATTTTAAGCTATATAATTCATACAAGTGCCATTAATTAATTAAAGAGCACATTTTTATTTCCTGCAGAAAATGCTAAAAATACATATTTCATATTTTTAATATAAACTTCATCACGCAAGGAAGATACTCAATTATTTTCATGATTTAAGGAGCAGTAGTTATTTTCTGACAAAATAAACAATGTCCAATACTATTCCCATAATCAGAAAATGGAAAATTTCATAAAAACAACTCGGACCCAATCTAACCCGAGCCAGCCCAGCGCGAACAGGCTGGCCCAACTCGGCCTTCCTCTCTCCCGCGCTTTCTGCGCGTCCTGGGCCGGCCCACGCGCGGCCCAGCTCACTCTCTCCCTCTCTGCTTCGCCCTCCCGCGCACTCGGCGGCGTAGGTCGCGGCGGCTCACCGCCGGTAGATCTCCGGTGAGGAGAAAGGCATCCAAATACACCCCAACACCCACCCGCGCATATTTGGCTAGTCGAGCAGGTAGTTTAGGATTCGGCTCGAGCTCCATCGCGGCCATGGTGGCTTGGCTAGCGAGCAGCACGGCGGCGAGCGGCGTTCCGGCCGTACCGTCATGGTAGGGTTTAAATAAATGGCATGGTTGGAAACGGGAGCTCACCAAGTGCCCAGTACGCACGTCGGTTGGGGTGGAGTGCAGTCAGAAGTTCTCTGTCGATGCTGAGGGCGGACGCGGTCGCGAGCTCCGGTGACTCCGTGGCCGTTCCGGTGGCCCCTACGCACAAACAAGAAAACCGTCTAGGCCCAGAGCTTTACGAGACTAAGGCAAACTCTAAACGCCGGGAAAAACAGCAGCACCGATTAGTCCGAACCGTTTCCCCCAAAGGGGAAGTCCTCGGCGGCGCTCGGCCGGAGCCGAGGAAGAAGACGGCGTTTCGGCTCCTCCGACGATCTACCACCGGTTTCAACGGGTTGGGGCGAGACGCAGGGGAGTGGTGAACTCGATGGCAAAAGGAATCGGACGACGGGACTCCGAGCAGTGCCAATTTGGCCAGAGACGGGGTGAGGTCGTCGGCGTCTGGGAGGGAGAAGAAGAGGGAAGGAGGCGGCTCGTCAACTTTTAAAGGCGAGCCAACGGGGAGAACAGGCGACCGGCAATGCCCCCGGACCCCCCCACGACCCGACAGCGCCGGTGATAGGCAGCCGTGAGACCGGGCGGCGACGCCGCGCTGCCGGCACGCGTGCTTTGTTCGCGAACATAGGCAGGTGGCGAGTCCCTGTGCAAAGTACTGTAGCCGATTCTTATCTCTTCTACTGTTTTGGTTCAATTACTCCCATTTTTATGTGGCAACAAGAAAAATCTTTAATATAAAAGTTGTAATGGACTTCATCCTAAACATCTTTGGTTTTTAAACCAAATTCAAATTTTCAATAGATTTTGAGCAATTAAAAAGGGGGTAAAAGTTCAATTTGAAATTCATTTCAAATTCTCAATATTTTTCTTAATAAGGTGAAAATTTTCAAAAATAAACATTGTTCTACTTGCCAAGCCCCACAACTTTCATTAAAGGAGTTTTGTCAGATTATTGATAATTTTTGAAATGACATTTAAAATTTGAATCCTTAAACACCAATTTGAGTTTTACTTAAGATTTCACTCAATACCTGAAAATCCCCAAATATAAAAGTTGTTCAATTTGAAAAGCTTTACATCTTTTATTAAAGGTGTTTGGTCAAATTCTTGATAATTTTTGAATTTGTATTACAAATTTACATTTTTAAAGGGTAGGGTTTTATTTGAAATTTTATTTAATAACTTCAAAATTACCCAAAATAGAAGTTGCTAAACTTTTAAAGATTTACAACTTTTGTTTAATGCCCAACACTTAATTCTATTTAGTTTTTGATTTTAGGGTTTCGGGTCCGATTAGGGTTTTTAATTGTTTTTCCTTTTTATTTTCTATTTGGATTTAGAGGCATACACACAAACAATTATTTAAATCATAAAGTCACCCAAGGGTACCTAAGCACATTCACATGTGGAAATAAAAATTGTCTTAGTAATGCACAGTAATTATGAGTTTATGTAAGATGATTTGCATGCAATCATGATGACATGACAGGTTTTAGTGGCGTGGTGTTACATGAACCCTCCGCTGGGTACATTTCTTTATTTAAAGTACCTTGTGTACTTAATCTTATGATCGGTATGTCATTTTTACATACCGTAGCTTTTGAGAGTGATATTCATATCCACATATATATCATCACAAAACTGCTTTTGTTTTATTTCTAAATTAAATTGACTTAAAAATTATCTAAATTCTTAACACTTAGCAGCTCAAGGGGTACTCCAGAAATGAGTTTTTAACCTCCTCGTAGAGGTGTAGCGATATTACCCACCATGGCACCGGTAAGGGCAATGAACCGGTACCTTTCTTTCTCAGCTTCGTGCTCTCTGGTCTCGTCTTCCTCGTGACCTGGCGGTATAGTATGGAGGAATGCAGTTGGCCTCGGAGGTGATAAATGGCGGCGTGTCAAAGTGTTCGTTCCTACTTTCGCTTCGATTCGGGAGAGATCATCGCACTTGAGCTCACGCGCAGCAGCTGTCCTTGATCGGACAGATTTGTATGAATTGGTGCTCTAGATTTGGCATGGGCACATCACACATGGCAAATTGTCGTCATATCTTCGCAATACCCAGATAATGGAGGCGTCACCTTGTTGGCTACTTGGCCAACTGGCGCGTGCTCACCAGAGGAGTCACTGTCCGTGAGTTGGCCGTCCTATTATGGTTAGAGCAAGTATACTAGAGGCACGTAGGTGGGGGCTCAATAGTCAAGATGAACAAGATAGGAAATAAGAGAGAATCAGTTTATACATAGGAACCTAGAAACCTTATGAGGTTGTTTGCTCAAAAAAAAAAAACCCTTATAAGGAAGAGAATTGACCTTAAATAAGACAACTACAATATGATTAAGCTGATAGGTGGGTTTCAAATGTGTATACTTCTACCTGAAGACTGTATTATTAGCCTTACTCTTATGATAGTGTTCGACGGTAGCAAAACATTTGTTTTGGCAATATTTATTAGGTCCACCAGCCAATTCCTATACGGCGATCCTTACAATTGAATTCATTTTAAGAATCATAATTTACGCACATATTAATTAACTAAATATGATTATATATTATATTATATTATATTATATTATATTATATTATATTATATTATATTATATTATTATTAGCTATACGAGAGAGATATTTATATGTGTATTTTTACTATGTGGGAGCGAGTTGAAGCACGTGTTATAAATTGCAAAGTAGAAATATAGCATGGTGATTTAAAGAATCAAATTTCATCTCTCACCCTATGAATTTAGGCTAATGTGTGAACTTTGAAAAGTGGTGGAATATCACATTCCAAGTAAAATAGGCTAAATTGTTAACTAGATTTTAATTTCTCCAAATGAAAATATCCAAACGGCCCCTAAGATTAAGTTAGTGATCATAATTAGTCTAAAGCAATGTCATGTTTAGTCCAAGATCTATTTCACATTTATAATATCCCAACTACCTGATGTAAATTTTTCGGGTATCTCAATAGCCACCTGCTTAGATCCCTCCATCCCAGAGTACACATCATTGAGTCATTAAAATTTTTTATCGTAATAGATGTCGTTTTAGCTCCTAGAGCATACAGACGAGTACAAAACCAGTCCATCCATCAAGTCTGTGTCGTCCACTACATGAATAAGAAAATATAAAAAACTGACCATGGGAGGGACCTCAACCTTCTCTCCGTCCATCTCGTTCATTTCGTCCCTCCCGTGGGCGGCGGTGTGCTGCGGCTTCTGCTTGCCACCATCCACCGATTCTGCGTCACTCACCAGAGTCTAGCAGCCGCACACAGGGAAGGAGCTTGTGGCGATGCAAATCTTCACTAGTAAAAAAAAAAAAATTCTATGTTGACACCATGTATTTATTTTTATAAGTGGATTTAATTAACATAGTGTCACTAGAAATAAAACGGTGGGGACAGATTTAGAACCATCTATAGAAATCAATTTGTACAGACGGTTTATCGAAGAAAACCGTCTGTACAAATAGGGCATTTCTATATGCGGCTCCTTAAAAAACCGTCGGTAGAAATCGCTACCAATTTTAAAAATGTAATTTTTCAAATGACTTTAAATAGAAAAACTGTCTATATGAAAGTTGTAGATCTCAAAAAGTTATGAAACTTTGTAGGTTGAAACTTTTTTATTTGAAATCATCTTGTTCACTTAAATTGCGGTCAAAGTTTGAAATTTGAAATTTGACTTTTTGAAAAAGGCCTCGGATGAAAAACCAGTCTACACGAAAGTTGTAGATCTCGAAAAGTTATGCAACTTTGTAGTTGACAACTTTTTCATTTGACTTCGCTTAGGATCTCAAACAATTAATTTTCTATTGGCTGCATAACAATATGTGGCGAACCTAATACAATTAGGACACATGTGAGTGCTAGGTGGAGTGGTTAGGGTGCCTTACGCGCGAGGGAGAGGTCGCAGGTTCGAACCCCTGCGGCCACGTAGCGCGCGATTTTTGGGTGAAAAATGCCGCCGCCAGTACAAATCGGATTTGTACTAGCGCTTCGTAAGCAACCGCCTGCACAAACCTACGAGTGGGGAGGAGTCCAACTACCGCGTGGGGGGAGAAGGAACCCGTCAGCGGAGCTTCAAGATCGGGACTTGATGATGAGTAGGAAGGAGTCTAGCTACAGTGCGCGGGGAGGAGGAGCCCGGTAGCGGTGCTTCAAGCTTGGGGGTGACGTGTGGGGAGGAGTCCTGCTTTCACGCGCGGGGAGGAGGAGCCCGATAGCGGTGCTTCATGCTCCGACTCGGCAAGAGTGGTGTACTAGATCATTTGTTTATGCAAAAATTAATTCTGTAGTTGGTGTGAGTGGGAAGGAGTAGAAAGGGATGCGGATATCAAGGCTGGTATACTATATCATCTCAGTTGAACAGTACTTTCATAATTATCTGTAGGGCCATGAAGGCCTTTTACCAGCCACCTTGGTCTTTAAGCCTCCTCTTAGAACGACGTGTATTCTGGGACCGACAGGAATATAAGCCTAGACTTAACTCATCAAGATACTAACAAGACTAGTTGTTGTTTTTTTTTTTTGCCATGGCTCAAACTAATGAGTTGAGCGTTATCAAGCTGGGATTATCCTGAGCGCTAAGGGCACCCACAATGGTTAGAGTCTCCTACAAGCTCTAATCCAACTTCTCTAGCAGTGCTAGCTTTAGCACTTAGCTTTTAATATAGATGACCTCACATGATACTCTCAATCACCTAAAAATGTGTGCAAGAACTTAGCTCTTAACTAAGGGCGTCCCAATGGTTATTTATTTGGCTAGCTATTATGACGTGGGCACGCAAAAAATATGAGAAAGAATATGAGAGACAAACATGTGGGTCATCAATGCAGGAGATATATAAAATATTTTTTACTTTTGTCTCTCACCCTCTGCATCAGCTAGCTACGTAACTAATACCATTGTAAATGCTTAAGAGGTAGTTTCTATCTCTTATTAAAATACAAGAAAAATGCTTGGAGACAGCTTAACCCGCTGTAGGGGCTAACAAGCTTTGAATTCTTGAGCCAAACGGTGAAGGCGCACATCGAGCCACCTCGTCCACTGGCGGGCCAGATGTGTCACCGAGGTGTGATGGACTGCTCATTCCCAATCCCAGGTCTATTGTGCCGGGGTGGATCCGGACACAACTGGCGTCGAGCCATGTCGGCCGACAATAGAGGGCTTCAATCCGGTGCATTGGGCACAACAGCCTGCTGGACCCTCTCTCTTTGGGTTGTGTGGCCTTGTGAGGTTTAAATCTGGACTAAATTCTGTTTGGATCCAACACCCGACCTCGAGAACTCCGCCGGTGGATTGTTCCTAAAGGCATTCTGACTGTGGCAGTTTCCAATGCCTGGCAAATGACTCTTGAGGGCACGCCAAACCGTGACGACATTGTCCAGTTGTCCTCCAAGGACGAAAGCCAAGTACACCCTCCAGTCATAGAAGTACTCCTATATTTCAGAATTCAGATGAACGCCGGTTGCTTGCCCAGCATGTCCTGGACAGAAATATTTCATGGCTTCCGTACGTGGCCATGAAGTTCTTGCAGTGCTATGCAGAGATAAGTTGTTACTCTCTCCGCCCTACAAAACACGCAACTACGGGTTGCGTGCCACGAAAAGTAGTTCACGTTCAACCAAATATTATTCATATTTATGGCTCAAAATTAATATATTATGAAAATACATTTCATAACTAATCTAATTATGTTTATTTGATATTTTAAATATTTATTGTTTTTTATCTATAATTGATCAAAGTTGGTATACTAAAATATATTACTATGCTAGAATTACATGTTTTGTGGGACGAAGAGAGTACAAAGCCAAGCCGTGCAGCATCCGGTACCTGCAGAATGTAGGACTGGTGGTGTTTCAAATTGGTCCATTCCATGGATTATTCAGATCCAGCAACCTCACTGAGTTGTCAAATATCAATTAAGCCGCCGTGGTATTCATACCAGTAGTTGGTATTTCTATTTCTCACCCGTCCACATCAAAGCTATTTCAGCTGGATCTGAATAATGTCGGTTGTCATGACCGAATGGAAACTGCAAGGCTATACGCGGATGGAAACAAATAATACTTACCTGATAAGGCTGCAGAAACTTAGTTACTTTTCTTATCTCATATTATTGACGTAATATTCGAAAATAAAAACAAAAGAATCAGAAAACATGTCATACACGGTGCACCTGTACTTGAGCCATTTCAGCTGGGAACATATCTATACCGCCACAGTTTATACCAGTCTTTCAATGAACAGACTAAATAAATAGCTTTACCATACCCATAACTTATGTGACTTGAGAACCGGAACATATCTATTGCCTGAAACACTCATATCTCTAGCCGCGGCAGCTGCAGCGGCGGTGTTACATACAGTTTAGCTATCTCAATTATGATTTGAGAATCGGAGGTTCAGCATATGGGCCATTCAACCAGCCATCGGCGACCTTTTTGTATGCAGCTTCAGTCATGTGGATGCCGTCCCAACTCACGTACGACGACGGGCTGGAGCAAACGCTTGCGCCCTGCTCGCCGCACTTCTTCTTCAGGTTGAAGTTGTAGTTGCCCTGCCCTCCTGCGCCGCAGCATGCTTGCAAAGCCGTGCTGAACCCTGCAGTAGCTCACAATGTTCATTTCATGGAACAGAATCTGAACCATACAATCAAATTACAGGCAAACGAAACGGTTTCAGTCTGCAAGTCATATGGACAACATGTCTTCTGTGAAGGTTTTATGATAAGAATGCGGTCTGAAACTCTTTCCAACTACCAAGATATACTGGAGAAGCATAATAGGCTACAGAAAAAGGGAGAACTCACCAAATTTTCCAGGGTTGACGACAAACTGCATTGCAGCCTTGAAGTAATCCCCATACATGATTTTTGTCTTGGGGTACTTCTTCTGAAGTGCATCAAGCTGCTGCTTCAGCTCCCTGTTGTGATGGAAGGCGAGGCGGTTGTACCTCCGAAGGCACCCAGTGCGGGCGTTGTAGTCTGCTTTGCTGCTGGTGTTGTACAGAGTCAGGTACAACGGAAAGCAACCAATTGGGAGAACTCCAGGCACCAACAAGTCTGTTGCCCCAAGCTCGATCAATTTCTGAAACAAAAACATTTTTCTTAAAGTTTGCAGAATGTGGCTGAAGATTAGGGCAATATAATTAAAAACATATGTTGCGGAACTAGCTTTACTCGTAAGTACGGGGTATGAAACCGTTAAGCTAGTTAGAGATGCACCACCACCAGTGTCATCAAATTAATATATCATGTTGTCTTGAAATTTGTGGGAACAACAAACCATTGTTTACAACCATGTCATGTGACGGCCATTTCATGATGGGCACGTGCATAGCAAATGATTCCTTGCTATCTTTACCCCCTACCTTTTACAGGCTCATTCTCTCTTCATTGTGCAATCATGTTCTACCTGAACTCCCCATCAATGCATCACATGGGGCTGCACTAAACAACTATCTGATGGACTGTGCTGAAGCTCCATTCAGCATGCAAAGTACAGAACCACGCCATCACAAATTTCAGATGTAATTGATTTACAAGGAATAAGGAAACAACATTTCTTTCCATCCTAAAAGAGTTGAGCTACAGATACTTCACATTAAGCACCTAGTGAAAAGATTCTTCCCGTTTACGAATTACGAAGGCACTATACCTGTCACATGTTCACTCCTATTATAATGGTTACAAAGATTGACAACCCAACTGATCGATTTGATAATAACACATTGAGATCTACAGATCCAAGTCAAGAAAATATGTGAATGCTTGTTTCCTATTAGTTAAACTACCCCCTCCTCTCTCCCCTCCCTCCTCTCTTAAAATATTTAAACCACCCAATTTAAAGTATTTCATGGCACACTGTGTATTCGTCTTGCAATTGCATGTTTATTCGCGAAAAGCACCACCTTTTGAAACTTTACTACTTCAGCATTGTATATGCAGAATGATGTATGATGTAATGTAAGGATCACCATCTACTCTAGGCTGGTTAGTGAATTTCAGACTCATAGTTCAGGAATGCTACCTCAACGCCATTGGCGATGGCCTTTGCAACAAGGGGCACATAAGTCTTGACTTGAGAAAATGGGACAGCGGAGAACAGCGGCGCGTTGTAGTCATTGCCCCCAAACTCCCCGACGACAAAGAGGGACTTGCTGAAGTAATCCTTGCAGTCTGCAATTAACACATAACCAATGAGCTGAGTCGTGATCCATTAAAAATTTCGAGAATATTCAGTGCACGTGGATTGGAGTCAGTGGGACCTTGCTCCGATTTGCAGAGAGACGGCTTCATGTCCTGGAGCCAGCCGATCTGGGTGTTGATGGAGCCGGTGTTCCAGATACGCTGGTCGATGCCGTGCGCCTTGAAGAAGGAGTACTCCAGTGCCGTCGCGCCGGTGATGGCGAAGTTGGCACCCTTCTTGAAGTCCTTGCCCCTGGCCTGTGACGGCGGTGGCAGTGGCAGCCCGAAATGCTCGGCTGCAGAGTTGGCCAAAGATTCCAATCAGAAAAGGGGGGCGAAATTCACATGACATCATCGAATGCTACTGCACGATGTACAGAAGGTCATGATTCATAAGGGAGCAATGCTGCTCAGTGAGGAACATATTGCCAATTGAAAGGTTGCAGCAGGAACATAGTAGTATTTCCGGTCAGGTTTATCTTTCCTAAAAGCAAAAGGGAAAGAGACTTTAACTCACATCAATACTACTACTCTGCTAGTAAGTGCTAACTCTAGCAGAGCCGAGACAGCAATAATTCACAGCGCGGCAAAGCAGGAACCCTTTTACCAGCAGTTTTCTACCGCTCGTTTACATCTTTTTATTATAAAGAAAAGGTCGAAAAATAATCACCCCTTTTGACCTCGCCCTCACCTGATTGAAAGGTTACCATCACAGGGAAATGAAGAGCTGAGAGCAAAGAAATAGCACTTTTGTCAACAAATTGTACTAGTCACCTCATCTTTAATCCCCCTTTTCCAAGAAGAAAAAAATTTTATTTATTTGACTATATTTTAGCTTTGCTCGACCAAACTTTTCTTAAAAAAAAACAAGAATATGGGAACGGAGTATGGAGCAAGGGAAATTGAGTGTTGGACTAGAATACTGAACAGGTCAATTTCATCTTGACCACCGAAGTCAGAGCCTCTTGACACTCAAATCAACACTTTCCGCAACAGAGACATTTGAATGAATTAGATATTCCAGACTCCAGAGTCCACAAACATAAGTAGAAGTAGTTGGCAAAAAAAAAAAAAAAAAAGGTAATCACAGAAGCGAAATAAAAACAGTACCGAGGAAGTCGACGACGAGGCGGCCGTTGGAGCAGCGGCCGGTGGGCTTGCGGAAGAAGGTCATCCCGTAGGGCGGGCGCGCGGTGGTGAGCGCCTTGGGCGTGCCGTTCACGATGAGGTTGCCGGCGTCGGAGAGCGAGTCCCCGAAGCTGAAGATGGCCGCGTACGACTTCTTGCTCCTGGCCGCCGCGGCGCAGGTGGCCGGCACGAGCGCGGCGAGGAGGAGCAGGAGGGGGAGCGCGCCCCGGCGCAGCGCCATTGCGGCTGCGGGTGTCGGCAGGCACTGCAGGCAGCTGTGGCGACGCGGCCCGACGCGCATGTGCGGCAAGAGAGGGGAAGCGGGGCAAAGTTCTTTGCTTGTGTGGCGCCTTGCTCTGCTCTGCTTTTGCTTTTATATAAAATGCTGCTGTGCCTATGGGAGTGAGAGAGTGAGGATGAGGTGGCCAGTGTGGCCGGTGCTGGATGCTCGCGGAACTCTGCAGGTGCGGCAGCGCGGCGCAGGGCTGAGGATGAGGTGTGGCCGCCACCGGCACTGTTTTGGTTTGGGCTAATAGTTACTCTCTCCCTCCAAAAAAAAAATTTTAAATATTGTGTTTAATCTTTGTTTTAGTTAAAAATTTTATATAAATGATCCTACCCGGACGTCCGGACGATACACGAGCGTGGGCCGCCCCCTTCCCTCCGCGCGTGCCGCGCGCCCCCGCCCCACGCGAGCGCGGAAGTGCCGCGCCCCCCGGCCGTTCCCTTTTTTTTGTTTTTTCTTTATCTTTTTTATTTATTTTTCATTTCTTTTTTATTTTTTATTTTTTATTTTTTTCTTTTTTCTTTTATTTTTGATTTTTTACTCTTTGTTTCCTTTTAATTTTTCTTTTTTATTATTTTAACATTTATATATTTTGTATTTCTTTATATGGATGTTGTAAAAGTAGATTATAAATATTGCACATGTTGTTGTAGGTGTTTCAAATATATATTACAAGTGTTGTTCAAAATGTTTCATTTTTTCTAGACGTATGTTTTAATTGTATGTTTCTAATGTTTCACCTCTATTTTTAAAAATCAATATTTGTAAGTGTTTTATTTGGATGTTGCATAATGTATTGTTAGAACTGTTTTATCTGAATGTTACATATGTTTGTAAATGGTTTTTCAATTTTAGATTTTTTTCAAATATTTCATCCGCATGTTTCGAGTGTTTCAATAGTTCCGTACATATGTTACAATTGTTGCATCTAGATGTTTCAAAATTAGATCTAATATTGTAGTTAGTGTTTCATATGCATGTTTCATTTTCATCGCCTGGATTGGGAGGCTCGCCACCGGCGGCGATTGTTCTCCACCCAGTCGCGCGACCTCGCATCTTCCAGCAACCCCTAATCATCCCTATGCCCACATCCTCATCTTTCTTGTCTCCTTTTGTGCTTCATAGAGGCCATTCTCCATCCTCGGCAGCTTCGGATCTGATACGACCGGCATACCTCCGACCAGCCGTCGTCTACCTCCTCTGTTGTCGACTATCAGGATCGACCGTTCCCTTCCTTTGCTCAGCTTTGTCTGAAAGAAGCGGTGAAATATGCATGTTGGAAAAGCATATATACAGTGTTTCATTAGTTTTAAAAGTATATTATAGGTGTTTCGTATAGATGTTGCAAAGCTGTTATATATATGTTGTAAAAAAAATTATCAAAATATATTCGTGTGAGATCTTATTTTAAAGATTTAATTACCAGAAATACAATGGTGCAATCGGTTTTTAATTAGGGTATTTGATTTAGGAGTTATAGCTTTTTTAACATCCAAAATCATCACGCAGTACTAGGTGGTATGCATGCATACGGGTGGGCAGCCAGGCTGGCGGCCTGTGCGGGTGGCCAGTTGGGCTTGATGCACGTGTCTCTATAAGCATTCGGACGGTGAGGAACGCCAGACATCCGGGTGCTGGTTGTAAATAAATTATTATTAAAATATCTCTATAATAAAATAAGTCATAACAAGGTAAATGATATTTATAAAAAAATTTGAATACGAATGGTCAAATAATATATTGCCCATTAACTTCTTTAGGGTTGACTGAAGGGAATAACAAGATATGAAATCCGATATTTTTTTTTACGGAGGGAATACTCCTTTCTTCCTAAATTACAAGTTGCTTCAATTTTCATTTTAATACATCGAGTTTATTATGCATCTAGACATAATGTATATCCAGATACAAAGTAAATTGGTTGGACTAGTCAAAGCGGCCTATAGCTTGAAACAGATTGAATAATTGCTAAAATTAATGAAGTGGATCCAAATGGATCATACTAATCTAGACATAATGTATATCCCGATACAAAGTAAATTGGTTGGACCAGTCAAAGCGGCCTATAACGTGAAACAGATTGAATAACTGCTAAAATTAATGAAGTGGATCGAAATATATGATACTAAAAGACAGCTAATTATTATTTTGATACATAGCTAGTAGTTTTTAATTGCCTGTTCCAACTTAGCTAATGATACGTGAGAAGGCGATTTTTAGCCACCTGAAAGGTCCTAAATGGCTAGAGGGGGGTGAATAGCCTATAAAAATCTACAAACAACGCTTTACAAGACCATTAGTAACAATACCAAGCTTTACAAAACACTAGCTCTAAACTATGCTATACAAACCACCTAGACAAGTATACTACACTATGATCACTAGTTCACACTCAAAGGCTATGTCACTACTATACACTACTCCTAAGTGAGCAACTAACTAACAAGCTACACATGAGAGTAAGTACACAAAAGTAAAGAGAGAAGGTGATTTCAATACCCCTGGTGTAGAGAATATATGAAGTCCAATATAACCAATCAATCACATATAAGGAAAATCCTCATTAGAGAGATGACACAAGATTTTTTACCGAGGTTCACTTGCTTGCCGGCAAGCTAGTCCTCGTTGTAGCGATACACCCACTTAGAGGTTCACGCGCTAATTGTCATCACACGCCAAACCCTTCTCAAGGGTGCCGCACAACCAACACAAGATGGGGATCCACCAAGCTACGAGCAATCCACTAAAGATGCCTTTCGTGATCTCCCGCGGGGATAGGCTCAAGAACACCTCACAATACCTTGATCGGAGGCGGAGACAATCTCCAACTCCCCTCAACGATCCTCGCAGCTCCAAGCCGTCTAGGAGTCGGCAAACTCCAAGAGTAATGAGAGAAACCGCTGCGAAATACCACTACCAAGTGTCTCTAGATGATCTCTATCAATGCAATGCACTTGATGCTCTCCAAACTCACCAAATGATGAACACAATCAAGTAGGATGAGTGAGAGTGAAGTGGGAAGGCTCATAAGTATGCTATGATGTTCAGGAGTGCCAAGAGCTACTCCACAAATCGGCCAAGTGACTATTTATAAGCCACACACAAAGAACTAGCCATTTAGACTTTTCTGCATACCGTCGGACTATCCGACGGCCAGACCGTCGGACTAAACAGCACGGTCCAACGCCCCGGATGAATGCCACGTGTCACTAGCCGTTTGAAGTCGAACGTTGGATCACAACGGCTAACTTCCCGCGCTAAACGAACCGTCGGACGGTATAATCGTCGGACTAAAACAAACGGTCCGACGTCCTCAGCTGACACCGTCGGACTCAGCGGGACGAAGCCGTCGGACCAACGATCGCGGCCGTCCGACGTTTCCAGAGAGCTCGCCGAGCCCTGAAAACCGTCGGACGTTGGTCCGACGCTCACCGTCGGACTAACGCCGAGAGTCCGACGCTCTCAGAGCTCGCCACGTGTTATCTCTCGCACGAACTGCACCGTCGGACGCTTCGGCTAATGGTCCGACGCTCAGGAACTGAGCGTCCGACGCTCTCAGCAGTGTTAGCCGTCGGACTGAGGCTAATGGTCCGACGCTCTGTGACAATACGGTCCGACGCTAGTTTTTCTATTGTAATGTCTCCGAAATTCGCCGAATCCTGCCTCGCAAGCTCGGCAGGAGGAAGAGAGGACCAAACCCTCTCTAACCCTCGAACTTCACCCTGTTTCTTAAGGTACTAACACTTCCAAAGTATCTCTCACTTAGGTGCACGTGTGTTAACCTTTTCAAAGAGTTTTCCACGGGTCAAGTTAGTGTCACTAGCATCTATATGCATATGCAATGATCATGAACACCTAATGGCACTTGATAACCGTATTTCATCAACGATTCCGCCCCTCTTGATAGTACGGCTATCTATCCTAAATGTGATCACTCCCTCTATGGAGTCTTGATCACCAAAAGCAAAAGAGCTCCTATGAATTATACCTTTGCTTTGAGCTCCTAGCTTTTTCACCATCTCTTGATGAAGCTTGTGGACTCCTTTTGATGATGGACTTATACCATTTGTATGGATGCCGTCATTGCCCTTCACTTGTGGCCTCCACCGACCCGGTCCTTTGCTCCATCTTGTTGTTTGCTAATTAATTCTCATAAAACACTTAGAGCAATCGTTAGCAAACTAGGTTTCATTAATTATCCAAAACCAAACATGGGCTTTCACCACCCTAATGATTTTAGACGAGCGTATATAAGAGAATATTGATATTTATGGTGTATAATTAGTATCATTAGATAAATAATAATATATGTTTTTATAATAAACTTATATAATAGTTGATTTATTATTTACTAATAGTTTATTAGCTAATAGCTTATATGTGTCTAATATTAGCTTACTAACTATTAGTTACTTGTTAGCTGGAGGATGTTCGAATGCACAGCCAACGAAAAATGCTACTATTAGCTGCTATTATCTGTAAATTGTGAGATAATTAATATCTAGAGGTCCACCTAACACTAAGAATTAGCTATTTTACTAGCTGGACCAACTTAGATTAAAAGATATGACTACTGGCAAATAGCTATTATCTATAAGGATTCAAATAAGGCTTTATTTAGATATATAAACATTTAAATTTAGTCAAACTTATGAAATTTTGACCAATGTGAACCTCATAGTAATAACGCTCTTTTTTTGGACAGAAGTAATTGCTAGCTACCAGTAGATCCAAATGAAACTTAACTAGAACCGTTGCCGCTCGTTTCATCCCATATTTTGGCCATTGAATTACAAGCTCCAAAAGTTTGGGTGAAATGCTTGGTCATGGATCTCTAATGACGAACTTGCACAAGAAAACACAGTAGAAACTTCTGTAGCTATCAGACAGACCAGCGAATGAAACCACTGACGCTAACATTTCGAACTGCCTATCGTTTCAGCAGCGTTCAGGATTAGCGTACGTGTGGGGTGTGGATTTATTAATCCAACGACCTCTAAAAGTACGCGCTGGATTAAAGTAATTCAACACTTAGGGTGTATTTAGTTCGCGAAAAGTGGGTTGAAAAGTCACTGTACCATATGGAGAATCTTTTCCAATAAGTATCTAATTATAGCCAAAGTAGACTCAAAAGATTCGTCTCGAGAAAAACAGGTAAACTATGCAAACATGCAATACCTGCTACTACATTTAATACTCTATGTATGTGTCTAAAGATTCGATGTGACGGGTAATAAACAGGTTCTTGGAGTTGGAACAGGCAGCGGCTAGCGTGGCAGACGATAAGGAATGGTTTTCTATTGCTGGGGTGGATCCACGATCATTATGAGATGCTGTTCCTCTTTCTGTGATCCTGTACCATTATGAAATGGATCTACGCGTGGTTCAATCCCGACTGGCCCCTCTTTTTTTCTCTCTCTTTTGTGACTTTTGGAGCTCCTGGGCGCTTTTCTTTGCTCGATCGTTTGTCTGCCTGGTCTTTCAACCGTCCATTCATTTGCCCCTCCCCTCAACTCTTCATTGACTTTAGCGCTAGAGCCTTTGTAGTTTTCAAAAATTGCACAAATATGCACGTGTATTCGAACGAAAACACTAATGGAAACACCGACGTGAATATTATAGATAATATCTATTTGTATTTTAGCTTCTGTAAATTTTGAATCTAAAATTTATTTTATGCATGATCATGATATCTACAATATAAGTTAATGTTGCAAATAATATCATGTTACCCTATATATTAAACTTATATCAAATTAAAATGCAACTAACCTTGATATATTTTTCTCCTATTATAAAGCATAGAAATATTTAGAACTAAATATATAATAAGTTTAATTTTTTTACTATCCATCCGTTGTTACATCTAAATATTGAGTTCCATGAGTTTTTTTAAGAAACCCCCCCCCCCCCCCCCAAAATATGCAATTCTAATCTTTGATTAAAGTCAGCAAGACTTAGTTGTTAATGTGTTAAGGACTGATCTATTTGTTAATGATTACAAGGGACATCCTATTGATTTTTCACATGCTAACTCTCATCATGGATTACAAAGATACATTTGTTTGGAATAGGTAAGACAACAAACTACTTATGATTTTGGTTCACGGGTTGATTAAGTTGGGTTATCAGTTGATCCAAATTTTAATAAGAATAATTGTTTCTAACCAAAACTACATGAAACAAATGGTGAAAATATTTATTTATTATGAAAAGATCAATGCTTCAAAGACCCATAATATTGTAACTATTTTTAGTTTTTGAGTTTTATTAAAAAAACTACTAAACAAAATGGAAAAGGAATTATGGGACAGAAATAGAAATTGAATTATGGGATAGAAATAGAAATGGAACAAACAAAAACTACTAAACAAAACAATGACCAAAACAAAGTAATAAATGACCAAACGAAATAGTAAGGGACATAGAAACCCAAAAAAGTTGATTAAAACAATGTAGAAACAGATTGACAAAAAAGAATGCAGGAGGGATGGATGAAAAATAGGATCAAATTTTGGCTCTTTAGTCCCTCCGTTCCAAATTTTTAGATGTTTAACTTTTTTACCACAAGTTTAATCACTTGTTTAATTCATTATGCAAAATATTATTTTTTTGTGGTAGCTTGCTTTATTAATAAATATTCTTCAAGAATGACTTAAATTTGACTATACTTGCACAAACTTTTTGAACAAGACAAATGGTCAAATATAGGGTCAATAGTCAAATGTCTCATAATTTGGAATGGAGGGAGTATTAAGTATAGATATTATAGAATTCAATATTCAAGTCAAATATTCCATACTAACTTTGCATACGATTTTATGCCTTCTAAAATTTAAATTTACTGTTAGCATGTGAAATAATACACTCCCTCCATCCACAAATAAACGCAGTCCTTTGACTTCTACGATTTCTATTTGACCATCCGTCTTATTAAAAATTTTTAATAAATATTGTTTGTTTTGTTATGACTTATTTTATTGTTAGAGGTATTTTTATAATAATTATTTAATTTATTGTTTGTATAGAAAATTTAAATAAGATGAATGGTCAAAGAAAAATAATAGAAGATAAAGAATTACGTTTATTTGTGGACGGATGGAGTACAAGATTTATAATGGCCTGTTTGTTTGCAATTTAAATTAGATCTGCGGCCGCCCCCACAGTGAGGAGAAAGAAAAATCCTAGGAAACACTTCGGCTGGATGATTGATTCTTTTCACCACGCGAGACACAGAAACTGCAAGATTGAACTAGGGCTTGTGTTTCCCACGCCGCGGGCCGGGCTGAAGGCCACGGTGGCGATAATGCACTGTGATGAGCTACAGAGCATTGTAATGTTACCAATTTGGATCGAATTTACAATTGAAGCCAGCTACTTGCTAGCATTTCTAGAAGATCATCCATTTTTGCATGTTTTATCACGTTGCTGATACCATCCTATATGTTTTACCATCATACTGTGGATCACTGGATCTCATCATTATGCAACTAGACAACTAGGGGAGGGGAGTGTACGCAGCGCACTGAGGGATATAGCACGGATCTTGTAGCAGTAGTGCAGTGCTGTGCTGGGACACCCCGGTAGAGGAGTGATCTCTGCAGTCTGCACACGCACCCTTGTGGTGAACAGATGCTCCAATCCGGTGCCCCCATGCTTGTTTGTCCGTCCCAACAATGCACCCCAGCTCAACTGCACAATGGCTAAAGCCTAGAGGCACCGCGGTTGTTGAGCCATAACTATTTGTTGGTTGGTCATGTACGTACAGTGCCCAACAGCCAATGTGCAACAACTACTACTCTTGTGTTGCTGCTACATTGGGGAGGAAGCGGACGCTTCTTGTTTTGTTGGTGTTTTGGAGAGAAGAGATTACAGTACAGTGTAGAGGACGGGAAAAAAATAACTGCAGGAGTACATGCCCGTTAAAAAATCGTACTCCAGCGTCCTTCGTGTTGAGTACTCCTAGTACTTCGTTATTATAATAATGTGCATTAATTTGTTTGGGCACGGTATTAAATATGTAGTATCTTATATAGGGCCGTGAAGTGTAGGAGCAGAGGAAAAAGTTATTTCAAAAAAAAAAAGAATATATATGTCGCTTAATTAAATTGAATACCTGGCTCAAAAAAAGATTGAATGGTTCCTCGCATGCACAAATCCGTCATCGATAGATCTGTGGGTCATCCAAAACTTTCGGTACAATGAGCTCAGTGTGCAAATTTGGTAAAAGAGAGCAAGATAGACCTCCTCCGACCTGAGTTCTGTAACTAATTACTAACTACTGTGTACCTACCTTAGGATTCACTATCTGCTGGTAGTTAGAGCGAGTGCGCACCTTGGCCTTGGCCTTAGCGGGACGTGTCACAATGATCACATAGTCAGTGCAACAGTTAAGGATGACACAATGATTAAATAGATGAGTGTGAAGGGCAAATGGATAAACACCACATGCGCCTGAGGCTGCAGCAACTTCTCTTTCCTTCTACCAGATGTTTTGAGCTTCATCTTCTTCCTCCCGTTTTCTTGAGCTTGAGCTGCGCTCTGACATCTTCGGCCCAAGCTCCCCGCCCCCCCCCCCCCCCCCCCACACACACACACACAAGGAGCTTTGGCAAGCAGGCTACCATGACCCAGATGTGATCTGGTGCCGGTGGTGCCATCAGTGGTTCCTCTGCTAGTGGATTTGGTATGAGTTTCACCTAAGGGTATGAATTAAACTCATCTCTAATGCATATGATGATGTGTACTGCAAGGGTCTGTTCTATCTTGTTCGGTAGCGGATCTGCATTTGCAATGCTTAAGGTGGTAATGTTAGTATCTGTTATATCACATTTTTATGAATTAAAGCATGGCGTAAAATGATTAAATATTCAACAGTTAGTTGGATAGTAATTATTTGATTGGTCTAGATTGTGTGATAATAATTATCTAATCTATCGTCTCTGTTCCACTGACTGAATTGTACGGTTGACTAGCTGATTGCTGTGAGAGAAAAACATTGCCGAATGGCTGGCTGATGCTGACCGGCAAGGCTGACAGTTACCAGCAGCGTATCTAGTAGACCTAAGCGATGGGTAGATGTTGAACCTTGCTCTTGCAGAGGAGAAGCAATAGGACATGAATTGAACTGAAGCGTGCTCTCTGCATGTGCGGTCAACCAATCTTGGAAGCTTATTAATGCTCCTGCTGCTGGTGGTGGTGCAGGACGGATCGGAGGAGAGGAGGGGAGAGAACATGAACATGCATTGGCTGCCAACGCTCTGACAGTAATCACAATACTAAGCACGCCGCATGCGCTGACTACTTAGGACTCTGGAGGGGTTTATTTATTTCTCAAACCGAAGGACAAATATCACTGTACAGAGCAGTATCTTTTTTTTTTTCCTTCTGTACGTAGTATTTCACAACTATTTAATTTCGAGCGCACACATACTATACTCCTGGCTGTCTGCAGCTCAACGGGTAGTGTTAAGTAGAGTGTATTGTTTTTTAAGGAACCACTCTTATTAACTAGTGAGATAAACAAAGCACATGGCAAATTTGCAAGGCACTTGTTCAAATGGCAGCAACAAGCCAACAAAAGTAGAGCCATCTTCCTCGGCCAGAATTAGTAGCAAATAATGTGTCGATGAGTGAGCGGATGGATCGGGCACGCGGGTTAGGTGAGGGCAGCGAGCAAATGCACGACGCACCAGCCTGGAACGGAATCGGAATTGGTTCCCTTCCCCGCAGTGCGCATGCTTCAGGTTCAGGGGCAGCTAGCTCTAGCTGCAGTAGGTATCGCCTTCGTTCGGGGTCCATTTATTTCCATTCCATTTCTATTTCTATTTCTTCGTCTCGCGCGCGGGCGTGGTGGCCGGGTGGGGCTGGAACAGAGCACCACCCAAATGGCAAAAGCTGCGAATAATGTCGACCCAGTAGGTGAGCCAAATCTATCAAGCTGCAGCAACCCCGTCCGTGGCCCCTTGGAAACTTCCAAAACCATGGATGTGGTGTGCTTGCAAAAACGATAGAACCTACAGTACTCCATAGGTACTAGTACTAATGATGCAGAGACGTTTCAATCAAAGATATTGTTACCTTTGTTCAAAAAACTATACTTCACATCGGTTTTCTTCCAAGTACATAATTTCTCTAGATCTAACCGAATTTATAGAACCCCACCCCCACCCCGGCCCAACATTTTTTTAAAAAATACAATTATGTTATTAAAATTTTTCATCATGAAAGTAATGTTTTGACAATTCATTTATTTGTCCTTGTGAATTGTTAATTTGTTTCTAAAATTTAGTCGAAGTTGCGGTAGTTTGACTTATGACCAAAAAATAAAAATAGAGTAGGGAGAGGGTGAAGTGGAAACATCTACGAGTATGTTGCACTCTGACATTAATTGGATTGTCAGCATGCATGATGCTATTTAATTTGATATGTAAAGTGTGCTTTGTGGTCGTCTGTGAGGGGAAGAATATTTTTCGTTAACACAGTTAAGCGTCGTAATCAGGATTTGAGGTTCTGTTATCACGATGAGACCTCCACATTCTTCTTCTTGTTTCAAAAGATAATATTGTCCCTTCAGATGACGACTACGTACTGTCCTTTTCTTTCTTAAAAAAAACACTTTTTTCTTCAGTTACTATTGCACAGGATTTGATATGTACAAAATATATTAATTACCTCAAAACCGGGTTTCTCACCTTTTGCTACTCCCCATTCTTCACCACTTGATCAGCAAGTCAGCAGACCAGCATCATGAGATTCGCCCCAAATGCAAGGGACAACGCCAGCGCTTTGCACGCATGGGATGGAAGAAGGCTTGGTCCTGGTGGTGCACAACTAGTCTTATGTTCTACTCTAGTAGTGCCACCATGGAAAGCATATATGCATCCATGACTAGTGTATATGGTGCCGTTTGGTAATAAGCCCGACCTAGCTCCGATCCATCTCTCGGTCTCTCCACAAGACCACAACACAACACGCATGCAAGCACATTAAATTACTAGCTGATTAGCGAGCCATCTGTCAGTGCGGTCCTCGATCGATCGGCTATGATCTAACACAGTAAGTAGGCGCCTTGGCGGCGGCTGTTTTTGCAGGCTGTACGTGGAGCACGTGAAAACATGAAACCCTGAACGCCTCAACTGCAGCAGCGTACAGTACGTGTAGAGCTGGCGGTCCACACGATCTAACTCTAGCGAAAGCGACAGTTCAACTCACCCTGGACGGAGCTCCCTCCGATCCATTTGCTACAACATGCCGTGGGCGCTGGAGCTCCAGCCAACAAACGGGGAGACGAGAGACGACAGTCTAGCAGCGATGGAGATGCATGGAGGCAATAATCATCAGCAGCACCCGGCCCCGCACTCGTACACCAAAGGAGGGTTCCTGCCTGCTCTTGCTCCTTCGCTGGGGACCATTGCCATATGTACTCACACAACCATCCAATCCATCCATGAATCCATCTATCTGCTTCTTCATGCACGCGCACCCCAAGTCGCATTAATGATTTTTTTGTTGGCCCTGCGCCCCTGCCCCTGGCCCTGGCCTGGATGGATGTGGATGGGGGCGAGCTCAAATCTGGCTCAAGTTAAACTCTGGATGAATCTTCAGTACAGGCACTATCTATTCATTTTTTTTTAGAAAGACGGCGAAGCTGCTTCGCTGTATTTTTATTAGACGATGAAAAAAAGGAAACAGAGGAAAAGAAAAAAATCCCAACGGGGGGAAGACCCGGAAACACTAAACACTACTTAAAAAAAAAGGACGCAGCTAACTTACGGCCGGCCAGTAATATAAGCTAATGGCACGGCCTTGCCGTTTTTAGTAAAGTACGAGTAGTATATTCCATTTTCAGCAATAATACTTTCTTGGCACCCTGCACGAAAAGTTTTCCTACCCTTTTTAGGTTGGTTTGCTGGCTTGCACAGCCCATCTTTGTCATAAACAGGAAGATTAATTCATCCTTCATCCAGATTAATCCATAGTAAAGGGGAAGAATAGGTGAGCAATTCTGTTACTACTATTACAATTCAGTTACTTGAATTCAGCTATTTCTCAGACCTAGAATTCTACAAAAAAAAGGATCACAAATACAAGCAACCAGATATGCTGATTCAGTTACTAGTAATAACAAGGTAGTTTTGCATCACTAGTACTGTAGTTCCTACTGTAAAATCTGATCCTAATTGATGTACTCCTACAGATATACATCTTGCTATATAAAACCTTCTTGTGTTAGCTGCTATACATGGTTGTTCAGTTGATCATATTTTGATGATTGATGGTCATCACCCCTGCAATAAAAGTCAGAAAATACTGAATATTTGTAGCAAGAACCATAGAAAGGTAATATATTTGTAGCAAGAACCATAGAAAGGCAATATATTTGCATCTAAAGTTTTCTAGAACACACAACAATACATATGAAACAAACTTCTGTGTGCTTACCTAGAAAATGTGGGTTTGCTGCTTCTCTTTACATGACCTGCAAGTTAAAAAAAAGATAGCATGTGTTAAAAAGATAGCACATGGTTCAATATATAATCACATGATCTAGGACTGCATGATCAGAAAAAATGTACTTAGCAATTTAAGTGTCATTCCTTAGGCAAAAATGCCTTCCTAAATAGGAAATTTATGTATTCTGAAAAAGAAAGTATAGTGTCTATATTTGTTTGCATTCCACAGCCCTACCCTCACCCCCCGATCCCCGATTTATTTGCCAAACAAAAAAATATAACTCAGTTTTCATTTTTTTAATAGAACTCAATGACTGCAGGGCTAAAACAATACAGAACTCAATGCATATAAACAAATTTGGCTGTGTGTAGAAGACATAACATTAGTTAGAGGAGAAAAACTACTAACTTGTTAGACTAAATATTAACAAGTTCATAGTTGTACATGGGCTTCTTTGTCTCATTATCACTATTATCAAGTCTTCCAACTAATTGCAACTGATCACAGATTAGTAGTCCTAGTCAGATGGCCTTTTTGACTAGTAAGGAAAGGCTAAACTAACTATTCAGAGGCACATTGTTGCCTAACAAATGGCACTTAAATTGCTAGAAAGAAATTACGAAGGTGCTAACATGGGGCTGCTAGGAAAAAATAGGTGACACCGGGTTGCTCACCTTCGCGTGCTAACATCCACCTTTTCACTAGACCATGGATGTTGATGCTCAGTTGGCGGAGATCACCGCACCGCTTGCAGCTGCAGCTCCACCCGGAACGTGGCTCCACCCGCCTTAGCTTTGCCGGGCATCTGTCAAAGGAGGAGGAGTTGAGGACAATGATTATCCATTCCGAACAGTTGGAATGAAACACAGAGTGCATAGGAAATGAGCTTGTTCAATTGATAAAGCCTAGGGGTATATCAATGATCTTCGATTGATGAAGCCCAGCACAGACAAACATATGACTATTCTTGTAAAAAAAATACATGTAAATAGTGCATTGAACTGTTCAAATATACATGTGCAATAGCAAGATGTAGCAACTGAAAAAAAGTACCTAAAAAGTGCTAGGGGGTGTTCCTAGAGCCTTCATTGGTTATGAGCATGTTGCTGCAGGGTAATGTTGTAGTGAATTGCATTTTTTAGGCAATTTAACTGTCATCCATTAGGCAACAATGACTTTCTAAGTAGGCAATTTAGCCTATTCTTACTAGTAAAAAAGACATCACATCGTGATAAACAAAGCATGATGAGACAGAGACACAGAGCATGTATAGTTGATCTGTAGTGCGATTGCCATTGTTGAGAGAAACTTATGTAAATATGGAACTTACATAAATATGAAACTTAGTAATCCACCAGTGATTAGAGGCAGCCCTGATGGGAGAAGCAGAGAGAGCAGACAGTGTACTACAGTAGGTGGACCTGCTCTGCTGCTGGTTTGCTTGATCTGCTTAAAGGTGAAGAAGGTGTTGGCCATGTGCTTGGACTAAGCACAGTCGGTCAGGAGACTGGGGAGGTGATTGTGGAAAATGAAGAAGACGACTGCTGGTGCTGTGCTTAGGTTGCGGGTTGAGCAGGGGCAAGGAGAACTGGAGGAGGCTTTATGCATGGGCGCTGGCTTGCAGTGCTCGAGGTGGGAAATGGTCCTCCACTGACACAGCCACCTAAAATGATTTTCAGAATCAACGGAGATCCCTCTGCTGATGGAGCAGCTAAGTTCAAACATGCATAATATATTGCCTATTTGCATTTGCAACCCACGGACCCACCCCCACCCCCTGGTTTATTTGTAAAAACATATGAAACAGAGGTAAGGTCGTGATGTCAGAAAAATAGCACCACATGCTGCACTCATGATGGAATGAAAAATAATCTATGCAAGTCATGATTGCTTAAAAGGTACTTATTGTATCATGAAAATCAGAATAATGATAGAAACTAAAAAAAATTGCAGGCCAAGTTACAGTAACTAGCTAATGAGTGAATAAAGATGAGTAAATCTTAGCTGATAGCAAGTAATGATCACATAAGCACAACAATTTCGTTCCACTGAATTGCTCTTGATAAACTAAAAGGTACACAGAGAAATATTACCTGAAGTCCTAAATTGTTGCTGGACTGCCGCTACAAAATTATTAAGCACTCAAAAAGAGCTAGTAGGTCAGGATAGATAAATCAATACAAACACCAAACAACTGCAAAGAAGCTAGGAGAACATGACAAACCATTGCTCAAACCTGATGTGACAAACTTTCTTTTTCTATGCAGCATAAAAAAGAACCAAATGGCATTTTGTGTGTGTGCAGGGATGCAACTAAAATAAAAAAGCTAATATTGTTGCTTATCCAAATGATATATTGTTGACAATCCAATGTTATGTTATTGCCGATCTAAACACTTATTATTGCCTATGCAGTGCTATATTGTTGCTTAAACATACAAAGGTCTCAAATGCATTGTGTCCTCTAGTGTGAGCAATACTCAATGATCTGAATCCAGTACTCAACAAGCCACCGCATGCATCATACAAGGGAATGATCAAGTTACCATTTCCGTCACTCAGTCGTGCACTTAATAAAGAACCGTGCATCTTCTCTTCATCAAAAGCAAATGACAATAAGTGTTAGTCTAACTCAACAATTTTGATAAATGAACTGTACAACCTTACAACCTTAATTACGCTTGCAATATTGAACTCCAAATTTAGTATTCCAATACACTATTCTATTGTAAATTCACTGAAGCAACAAGTACAACAGTACGATCAGTTTTCAAATGTGTACTATATAGTGGAAGATGTATCTAATCAAACAGCAAGACTATAATTAAATCATGAACGTATGTGTTCCAAATGCACTAAGCAATATAACAGTTCAGTAAGCAGAACAACTAACCAGTCCTACTGTTGCTGTTTTAGTGAACACATTTCTAACTACAAAGGCATATCATGGCTGATAGATCACTAATATACAAAATGCAATACTGCATGAGCCAGGAGGCTTGTTGAAGCGAAGGGCTTGCCAGCCATCCGGCCTCGTCACTTGAGAAGCCGCGTAGGCGGCCTATGAAAGTTCTGCGCCTCTGCAGTCTACCGGGCGGAGAGCCAGCGAGTCCCTGGCTGTGGACGCCGGTTGGCTGTGCTCGGCCCCAGACCCCAGGCGGAGGCGGTCGCCCTGTCACGGGGAAAGGCACACACGGTACGGTCAGACGGGAAATCGCGGGGCTTGGGTCGCGATGAGGCATGACAGACGGAGGCGCAGATCTGAGGCACAAATAGCGCATAGCTTTTGTTAGGGTTCGGGGAGCTCAGTTTCGCACAGCAGGAGGGGGAAGGAAAGCAGGGGGCGAACCTGGTGGGTGCTCGTCGGCGACGAGCAGCCAAGGGCCCGATGAACCTCCTCGGCACCTGGCTCTGGGTAGGGCAGGGAGTCCCCAATCTCTGGCGGATCCGCCATGGCCGGCGCGGCTAGGGGTGGGGAGGAGCTCGACGCGGGCGCGGCACAGGAAGGCAGACGGAGGGCCGCGCGCGTGATCGTGAGAAGGAGGTCACTGGGGAGGAGCTCGCCGGGCCTCGCTCGCTGGTCGCCGGTCGCGCGCGCGAAGAGAGAGAGAGAGAGAGAGAGAGAGAGAGGGTAACAAACGGTTGAAGATGACGCATGTGAAAGGATAATACAGTCGTAGTGGTAGCACGACACAGAATGAGCACCGCAACGTCAGGTGGAGTGAACCCTGTCCTTCCGATCATCAAACTACGATCGATGCGGCAGGCCATGCCGAGCAAACAAAAAACGGCCGGTCAGAATGAAGTCTTTACCTTAAAAAAAAAGAGATAAAAATGGCCCCTGTACCGGAAACCACTGAAGACTAAAGACTCAAACAAAAAACCAAAACTACTGCAGTTGTTGTTGTGGAGAAGCAAAGGTTGTCGTCGCCATATGGTACTGTTCTATTTCTTCCTTTCAAAAAGGGCTACTTGTAATGGTTGCAGTTGTTTGTTTTGGAAAATCCTACGGTTTCGTTCCTTCCAAACATTCCAACAAAAGTATACCATAATGCCCTCAAACTTTCTTCTTTGTTCCCTGTCAATCTTCATTCTGCATTTGCGCCAATATTTATATAGTGATCCAGCCCGCCTTACTACCTCAACCGGCACTAGTCCAAACCATTGTTTGATCATTGCCCATACTTCTTTGGTGAAGGTAGAGTCCTTGCAAAGGTGACTTGGCGTCTCTGGTTCTAAACACAGAGTTCTATCCATTCATCTATTGTTACTCCTTCACTTTGCCATTCAAAATCAAATCTGCTCTCCTTTTTTGCTGTTTACCATTCCTTAATTATTTTCGCGGTTCATCATGTTCACCGGTGCAAACTAACTAAGGATTGACTTTTGATAGTTTGAGAATTATTTGAAGCTAAGGAAAACATCCTACGATGCTAGTTTTGAAAAGACATATACAGTCAGATAATGCAAGAGTTCCCCACTACCAAGTAAGCTCTTTCTACTTGTTCACCTGTGTACTTAAGGATGAGTGGCAATGAATGACCCAATGGAATCGGAGAGAAATTAAATGGAACGGCTTATTATCGTACCTGTTTCTTGCATCCCATGCATGCTCACGAAAGTGCCATCTACTATACTACACTACTACTTTTAGTACTGTACAAAGAAAAGTGAGAGAACATATGCCGCACTCAACTTTAGCATCGATCCTAGCATGTAGACATGTAGTCTTTATAAGCGTAACGTGACGCGTGCATCCGGGTATAACTCTGTGCTTTCAGTCAGTTACCTTGTTCCTCTGGAACTAAAAATAAATGTTGATTTTGGTTTATACTGATTTGTTATGAAAGTATTTTTTTAAAAACGACAAAAAGCTAGCTTGCCGAATTTTTATTAGACGATAGAAAAGAAAAAAAAAATCGATACAAAGTTAAAAAGAAACACAAAATAATAAAAAGAGAGAAAACTTAAACCACTAAGTACTCCTATCCACTACTGGCTAAAAACTATACAAATAGCTACTGCAACCCGTGTAGTATAGTGGCCAGATGGTAAAGGTCGATATCCTTCTTGCACCGAAGGGACCACTTGAAGTGGTTGAAGGGCCGTATTCTGGAAAGTACGCCGATTCGTTCTTTTCTATAAGTTCCACCAAAAATAGATCATGCTAACGTCAAAAAATTTCCTCGTTGCCTTGTCAATTTTCAGCCTGCATTTTCTTCGGTATTTATGTAAGGATCCTGTCATTCCAATATTATCTAACACTAGCAAAACATGTCCGTGCGTTGCAACAGGATCCAACTTTGTACATTAGTTGGGCATGTGGCTATGTAACTCGATGCTCACATGAGTACATCTTATCGAGACAATTAAGTAACTATGATTTTAATCTCTTATCTAAGAAAGTCATAACAACTTATAATTTACGTTGTAACGGGAGAAAAAAAATAAATGAGTATTACATATTTCTTTATATTTATATTGTTATTTTTCGAATCAAATATGTGATCTTTTAAAAGTGCCAAATCAGAGGAGTCCGGATAGAGTACGCTACTATTTTTGGCTTTTTTTCTATGATACGCCTCGCTCCTAAATCATGTTGACAGCTGTTGCTCGGGTAAATAGTTTTTCTCTTATTGTAATCTTTGAACTATTATTTAATATGGATTTTGATACATTTTTTCCTCTTGCATATTTTGTATGACTTTTATAATATGTTTTCTCGTGAGATTCTTTTTTATGATTAAATAAACTTTTTATTTTATAGTGTGCTTTGCAGGCGCAACTATTTCTTGTGACCATGCATACATAACGCGCGAGGACAGATCATAGAGGAGTCCATCCCCTCTTGCTTATCATGGTAACAGCATCATTAGGAAGGACTAATCCTTAGCTTCCGGACATGGTACAGCTTCTCCAGTCCAAATCTGCCTACATAACGGAGTGTCCAAGAGGGGAAGGGAACCCAGCTCACCAAACGACTCCACCAGTCCACCTTTATACTCTCCGTGCCTCCCATGCCTGACGCCTTCAAGGCTCCAACCACAGCCGCACACACGGTCAGGCCATGGACTTCTGCATCTGTCACTGCCAGCACGCCTCGCAACGCATGTAGGTCGGGTTCCTGCGGGTGGCTGCGCCCGCACGGGCTCAACTGCCAGGATGCGCAGCAATGGCCTCCAAGCTGCCAGGGGCACCTGGCCAGCGAGCGCAAAGCCTGCGGCGCGGGCTCTCTTTTGTCGTCCATTCGATTCTTCTTTCTCTTATTTCGTCTTCCAATTTCATCTTCCACCGATTGGCGCAGAGGCTGTGGCGCAGGCGCCCTAGAGATGCGACCTCATCTGTTGTCCGTGCAGTATCGATGCATTGTATTTATAGTTTGGTTTGTGGCTAATTTATGTTAATTCGTGCTTCATCTATTGGCAAGAGAGGTATATTGTATTTGTGTTTGGAAAGGTTTTCATGAGAAAACAGGGACGCTAGGGACTCTTTTGTTTTTGGGGGAGAATAGAGGAATATGTGGAGGTTCGGACAGGAGTCCATGTCGTAGCTGCCAGGGACTTTGATTTCAACACACTCGGTCAGGCTGATAAATAGGCTAGAACAAAACAAAGCTTCACGAAAAAAAGAAGGTATAGTAATATCCGGTGTATTTTTGTCATGACTCTGTTTTTTTGCTTAGTGCGTCTGCCAGTTTGTTGTTTATCCTGGCGCGGACTCTGTTGGAGGAGCAGGGCTATCCGAGTGAGTGGGCCGGTAGTTAGGAAGGATGGACGTTGTCCGTGCGTTGCAATGGGTGATGGTGAGGATAAACACACGATTACTACCAATTTCATAGAGGTGAAGTCGGGTCGGGGAAACATGATCGAGAGGTGAAGTCGGATCGGGAACGCATGGTCGAGATCATCTAGGAGCAGCTATGCTCGTCCGCGAAGCACCGAGGAGAGGTCGCGCCACAGGAAGGCCGCACTGGGAGGAGAAGCAATACTCGTGTGGTCCGTCTAACAAAGTAGCAATGTTACCTTGGATATGGGGCCGAAACCTTCATGCCCAAGCTAGTTCTCTTGGGCAAAATTTACGGTGCCCTCGTAGTGTTGCTTGCAACGGGTGATGGCGAGGACAAACACACAATTACTACCAATTTCATAGAGGTGAAGTCAGGCCGGGATAGCATGATCGAGAGGTGAAGTCGGATCGCGAACGCATGGTTGGGATCATCTAGGAGCAGCTATACTCGTCCGCGAAGCATTGAGGAGAGGTCGCGCCACAGGAAGGCCGCGCTGGGAGGAGAAGCAATACTCGTGTGGTCCGTCTAACAAAGTACCAATGTTACCTTGGATACCGTGCCGAAAACTTCATGTCCAAGCTTGTTCTCTTGGGCAAAATTTGTAGTGCCCTTCGTAGTGTTGCGGTTAAAGAGGAGCGACCTGGAATCGTCAACTTCCTCTGCATAAGCATGCCTCATCCATTATCGTCGTCAGATAGTTCAGAATTCTTCAAGGTGGCCAATCGTGCTTTCTTTGCTTTGTCCACATACAGGTCTGAACCGGCGGCCGGACATCAAGCACGGGGCTACACCCTACACCAGAGGAGGAGGACCGGATCATCTGGTCGCTCTACAGCTCCATCGACAGCAGGTGGGTCTCACTCTCTGCCAGTGCCAGGTGCTCGATCGATTTCCGTCTGCGCGCGCGTTTGGCCGACCGAGCTATATGCATGCATCATTGCATCCTATGTCAGGTGGTCGATCATATATCGCGTCGCGTCCAAGCTCCTTGGCCACGGCCGGACCGACAACGACGTCAAGAATTACTGGAACACCAAGCTCAAGAAGAAGGCCATGGCAGTGGTGGCACCCGCCGGAGCCAGTAGCAGCAGAGGAGGAGCCTTCGCGGTGCCCGCCACCCCGACTCCGACGCAGACGCCGCCAGCGCTCTCGCCCGCCTCCTCGTGCGTCACCAGCTCCAGCAGCGACATGCGCTTTGGCACCACGTACACGGAGCCGCCGCCGCCGCAGCAGCAGCAGCACATCGGTGGGCTCATAAGCTTCGACGCGCCGTGGACAATGGAGCTCATGCCCGTGCCTGTAGTCGCCGCCTGGACGCCCGTGGCGGCGGCGTTGGACGGCGGGGACGTGTTCCTGCCCGAGCTCGGCGGCGACAGTAGCTGCTGTTCCCGTTCGGCGACTTCTTCGCCGGGCTGCCAGACAGGGCCCTGGAGCAGCTCTCGGCGTGCTACTTCCCCAACATGGCCGAGATATGGAGCGCCGCTGCCGTCGCCGCCCCGACGGCAAGCCGTCGCGGTGTCTATGCAACACCCTTATATAGGAAGGTGACGCCGATCGATCGAGCCGGGACGATAATAGACCCCTTAGTTCACGGCCTCACGGGATTGATGCGCAGAAACATCAATTTGGTACGCTTGCGTGCTCCATCGATTCATCGTTCATGGACGACAAAAAGCCGATATTCCACCATTGCCGGGCGCGCTCGCCGCCGTTGCCAGGTGTTGTCGGGCGCTCTCGCCGCCGCTGCCGATGTCGTGGGGGAGGGAGATGTAATCATGGACTTTTATTTTAGATTAGATGTAATATTTATGAAAGTACAAGCACATTTTCTCATTATGGACTCAGTCGCCTATCTGTTTGTTGTTTTTCCTGACACAGACTCTATTGGAGATTTCTATTTTAGATGTAATATCTATGGAAGTGTAAGCACACTTTTACACTATAGACTCCGTTTTTTTGTTTGGTGTGCCTGCCTATTTATCCGTTGTTGTTTTTCTGACGCGGACTCTGTTTGAGGAGCAGGACCATCCTAGTAGGTGGACCGGTAGTTGGGAAGGCTTGACGAAACAAAGAGTGGAGAAACTTTGCCTCTTTAGTATTAGGTATAAATTGAGAGGTCGAACCAATGTTTGAGTATAGACCAAACTTGCTTTAAAAAACTACAGTCTTTGCAAAGGTGTGTGGGGGTCTCGGGCTCCTCACCACAGAGTTTGCGAATTGGATCGTATGGCCAATTGCGCTTCATCAGGTTGTTAGTGGTTAAAATTTTTTTTGAGACAGTAATGTCCAAGCAAAGAAACAACATTTGGGCTCCGCCTTGGCTTTCCAAATTGGTTGTAATTTAATTTGCTGAACCTCCCTTGTAACTGAATGTGATAGGCGCTTTTGGCGGTATACTCCCCATCTGTTGTCCATCGCCAGCATATATCGTCTTCCCTCTCGGCTATGAAAGTAAAATACTATTTAAAAAATATTGATTTTAGCTGATAAAACTCAAGCAAACAGCTTATCTTCCCGTCTCCGTCTGAAAGAGAGCGCTTCATTGGAATGTTGCGGATGCATTTGAGCGATCTCTATCCATCAGACATGGAGTTCCTTGAATTTCGATCTGTCTCGTGCTTCTGCTCTCTCATGCCTGCCGTACGACGAGTGACCAGAAATAGGTGGCAACCAAGCACACATACAGTAGGGATTCTTATGTTCTCTGCTCAAATTGTGCCACATGAGTATAGAAGACACGAGCATGACAGCTCGCTCCATGCTCGTCAGATCGTACGTCAGCTAACAACTTAAAAGATACACCTAGATCTCATTCAAATCGAATCTGTCACAATAACCCGCTCTTGCGTCGGCCCAGTGCATGCAATACTAATGCGTTATGCGTTAATTGGGCCGGTAGCACGCTCTGAACAGGCCTATATATAACATTCGGGTCCATTTAGCCCTGGGTTGTCTCGGTGCAATGGCCTGGCATAACTGAAACTTGCTCCACCCATGCTGGCACAATTAGGGCACGATTGGTTAGCATTCGGATTTACCGAATTCGGATTCATGAAATAACTGAATTCACAAAAAATCTTGTCAAACGGTTTAGATTCACTTGGATTCGGATTTTAAAAACAGTGAATCTTAGAGTTGGATTCATCATTTTTGTGGATCTCCTCAAGAGGTGATTTACTAAGCTTAGTTTGGTGAATCTAAAGAAATTAACTACCACTGCCATTGAATACATAACATACCGTTTCATTTCTTTCTTTCTCCATCCGTGCATCTTCTTCCTCAGTGGCAATTTGCCCACCCTCATGCTCCTCCGTAACTAAGGTTCCTTTTGGACATGCTATTTTGCTAATGAACAACTGTTGTGCATCAAAGGGAGAAGCGCAGAAGATAAAGAGGTGGTTTACTGAGCCGAGTTTGGTGAATCTAAAGAAATCAACTACTACTGCCATTGATTACATAACATACCGTTTCATTTCCTTCTTTCCCCATCCGTGCATCTTCTTCCTCAGTGGCAATTTGCCCGCCCTCATGCTCCTCTGTGACTAAGGATCCTTTTGGACATGCTATTTTGCTAATGAACAACTGTTGTGTATCAAAGGGAGAAGCGCAGAAGATATGTTTTGGGCCATGATGGCCATTGGAGTCTGAAGACTACATCGACACCCTCAAGGCATACCTACAGAAATGCAGAGAGGCCTATTCAAATTCCAATGGCAGTGATTTTGGTGTTTCTTCCTATTGTTCTGCTAGAACACTTCTCATTATTGTTTTCACATTTTAGTACTCATGGTTACAAAATGGTTGTCTTTATATTTTTTGACTGATAATTTATTCCCTTAGAGTCTCACTCCTTGAATTAATAACCTGGATACCAGATTCCATTCATTACTTTTGCTAAGATTAGGTTAGCTTGCTGCATTGTGTAACTGTTTTGCTCCTTGAATCACAGTTATCTGCAATAGACTTTGGGAGCATCCTCTTTTCATTTTTTTATCACAGTTAATAGTGAATAGCTTCTGAGTGGACCGTCTTTTTCCTTGCACCACAAGAATGGTTACTACGTGAGCACTCTGGATTGCCTCATTACCTACATGTCCGGCGAGAGGATTGTCTTTTATTCATAGTTTTTGTTTCCTATGGTGTATACATGAAATCTTTAATTCAATATTACAAAGAAACTAAATCACACGAGAGACCTGATTAGTCATCTATGAAAACTCATGCTAATGGATCTGTTTAGTTGGGGTTTCCTTTTTCTTTTGTGTATCTATCACTAAAATCTATCCATATTATGAGTACTCTGAACGGGATATGAACATTGTAATCAATCGCTTTGATCTGTCTGTGGTGGCCTACATACTAGAAGCAACACATCTTAATTATTTCTTGGTTGTCACAACCAAACCTAGAGATGAGATAAGGTGAGAACTATTGTTTTTTGCGTCCACATGATTTTCAAAGTTTGTAATGGTACTGGTCATATTTTTAGATTTATGATATGGCTACTTCTGTTATTTGTATATTCCTTTAGCGCTTGACACAATTAGTATTGTAACTAGACTTGGTTCAACTAAAATGGGATCATGCTTGGATGTTGTTTCAATTGCTTATATGGTTATCCATCCTTGGATTTTGTCATTTCTCAGTCGTAGAGGACAATTCAGCTAGCCTAAATATTAGTTTTGAAATTTCCTCCTCATATTTTGGTTTTTTTGGTGTATTGTTTTAATCAGTTAACATCTCTTGTATTACAGGCTTTCGCCTCATAGCAAGAGCCAACAAACGTGATATTCTGACCACAGTGCATTATTCTCTTTAACTAATGAGCCTTCATAGCTTATTAGCTTGTCTGAAGTCCACCAAATATGTAAGCAGGCAGGAGCTATGTAGGAAGCTCTTTTCTATATGTGCAATCACCTAAGTGTTCGTTGGTGAACATGGCTACAAACTATGAGCTATTTCCCATATTATGAGCCACTTTAGTTATTTTGATGAACATGTACTTGTATTTTACACTGTTTGAGCTAATAATGAATTTTGGTATTGGCATATTATAGTCTGTATGGATAGATAGAAACCATATATGGTGTATAAAGACCGTACACTTGGTGTTATGATTAATAATATATGAGTTCCTTCATATGTATTGTATTATATTGTATTGTATTTATATTATTGCTTCCCATTTCCCAATGTGATGCTGGTAGGGCGCACGGAAGGACACTTCCTTTTCTAGTTTCCGTTAAATGAAACAGAAGTATAGAAATACAGGAGTTTGTGCTCTGAAGACATTAAGGAATAAGTCTAGAAAGGGATCGTCAATTGGAGGAGCAAGTTCCGTTGATGGCTCAATTTACTGAGCGGTAGATTTGCTTTGAGAATTTTATTGGTGACTTGTACTCGATTTGGAGTGTGTTAAGATACACGTAACAACCTTGGCAAGGACTGTAGAAACCGGTGCATAGTTGATACATACGGTTGCATGGCCACGTATATGTGACGGACACATGAAGCCAAGATGAGTTTGGACTCCTGTAACATAGAAGAGTTTGTTATGATGTAAATCTATGAGATAAAGATCTTTGTAATTCCTTGATGTACAAGACACGTGTTGACGGCAATTATTGTATGAATTTACCCGTCAACTAAATATGAAATAAGGGTATAAAAGCAAACACCACCATAGAATAGGGCTTTAACTGACAGAATTCCACAGTTTTGGTGAATCAATATTTTGCAGGGTGTTAATCAGAAAAGAACCAGGGGAGACCCACATATCAAACTAGAACATCGAATTCCACCGTGAAAGAAGATCATAAATATTCCAGAGAACACCAGAGAGTCACCGGAGGAAGCGGGACCCACCTGTCATCCAGAGGGGGCTCGGTCGACCTCCTTCACAGGTCGGCCGACCTGTCAGGGAGTCCTTCCCGTGTGCGTTTTGACGTGGACCCATAACCCGATTTTTAGAGCAATCTCCACCGCCCGTCGAAGTCGGTTTGATCCAATGGCTACGGTTCATCCCATCGGCCTATATAAACAGCCCCAGACCCCCTTAGGGTTTCATCATCAATCAATCAGATATCAGTTGATCTAGTTCAGAGAGCTAGAAACCCTAGAATCATTAGAACTTCACCATCTAGAGCATAGCTACATAGGTCAGAAGTAGAAGGAGGCAAGTTCTACCTGAGTTCCGGATCTTGTCTGGAGCTGGAGGCTTCCCGAAGCCATTGTAAGCTCTCTCTTGTATCTTAAACCTCTCTTGAGTGTTTGAGATAAAGTTGATTGACATTGTTCTACTATTGATTATGTTCTAATTATGCTATTCATTGCTTATATATCTAAATTGTATACTTTGCATAGTTAGGATGCATTCATATTCATACATAGGTTTGTATAGCAATCATTCATTGATATCATGGGTGGGTGATAAACAGCATGTAAGCATGGTGCTTAGATGTGGTTTGTGTGCAAATGCGCCTTATATTCTGGGTTCTGTGGTAGATCGCGGATGTGACACTCGCGTTGAGTCCTTTGTAGTCCACACTCCGAATGTATGGGAGTAGGAGGTTATTATTACTTTAGAAGGCTGGCTATGATCTTGATCTTTCTTAGTAATATTCCCTTAAGTATGAATGTGAGGTATCTTTGCCATAATTGCTAGTATAATTGCACCAATCTAATATGTCTTTGATAGTATAGTTAGAATGACCTAGGATATCTTTATGTTTCAGTCTAATCGATGCTAGTGCCTAGATAGGAAGTGTTCTAAGTGATCATTATTATATATTGATTGAATGGTTGATTGATCATTATGCTTATCATATATATCATTATTATTATGACATAACCCCTGTTCTGAGTAAGTAGATCATGCATGGTACTCCATATTTGCATATGCATATGTTAACTATATATCTACCTCCATCCCATTTATTGTCAACCCTTCCCAGTGATAAAATATAAATGACAACCCGGAATACTCTTGCGTAAAATGCTACAATGGTGTATATTTTATCTGTGTGCTTGCGGATACAATATAATATATTTCAGTCACTTGCTAGAGGGAGAGGATGAGAGTTCAAGTGATCTATAGACTAATCAGGTGGCACATTAATCTATACCTCCCATCATTTTTAGCGTCATTGCTGAGAGTAGAGTCTAACTCTATTTTTGGTGGTGATGTTAGAAATGCCAACAAACATTTTTGGCGCCGTTGCCGGGGAAGGCTATTTGCAATACATAAGATGTAGATAGATCATATGCATAACACCAAATATGTTGAGAAACCATACAAACCTTACTCAAACAGGCTCACCCTATCCTTGTTTATTCTTTGTGTAGCTTATGCAGGGTGATGTATGAACAGATTTTCCTTCCACAGAATTTTATTGAAGACGCAGAAGCTTTGATCAGGAAGACCCGAGCCAAGCTCAGGAAGACCCCAGATCCTCCGCCGGAAGACATCCGTACAAGAAGTTTGGCAACAAAGTTTAAGGCCATGGCTAACAAGAGCCCTCGCGAGTTCTCTGCTCCAACCACCACTAACATCCATACGGGACCACCCACTGATGTTGGAGACAATGGATTTGAGCTCAAGCCTATGCTCATCAACATTGTGCAAGCTAGTCAGTTTTGTGGAAAGGCGCATGAAGATGCGAGTGACTATCTCCAATACCTTTTGGAGATATGCAGCACTTTCACCATTAAGGGAGTAACCAGAGATGCAATCCTGCTCCGCCTGTTTTCATTCTCGTTTTTGGGAATAGCAAAATAGTGGTTCTACGCAAAAAAGACAAAAACACTACATGGGATCTCTGCTCCATTGCCTTCCTAGCAAAGTTCTTCCCTGTGGGCAAGATGAATGCTCTCAGAGGGAAGATCACCAGCTTTTAGCAACAACACGATGAATCAATTCCAGAAGCATGAGAACGCTTTCAAAATTACATCTCAGAATGTCCTCACCATGGGATGGAGAATTGGTTGCTTATGCAGACCTTCTACCATGGGTTGACTACCAGCACCCGTGAGACGATGGAGCTTTTCTGTCACTCACCATTGAGCAAGCTACCACCCTTGCGGAGAAGATGACATCCAACCAAAGTTAGAATGAAGAACGAGGCCCGACCCACAAGAGAGGAGGAATGCACCAGCTCAAGGAGACCGACATGATTTCTGCCAAGATGGACCTGCTGATGAAAAAGCTTGATGACTGAGCCAATGATAAGAGACAGGTCAAGCACATTCATGATGCCTACATGACTTGTGAAGAGTGCGGAGGCACTGGCCACTCAGGTCACAGCTGTCCGAAGATTCAGGAGGATGTGAACTATGCCAATAACAACAACAACTACCATTCCCAGAATCAGAATTGGAATCAGCAATAGAGGCCCAACTACCAAGGTAATTACTCGGGTAATTACCAAGGTAACAACTTCAACACACCGTTGAGAGATCTAGTTTCTGGCCAGACCAAACTGCTAGATCAGATTTCCAAGAAACTAGTCTTCAATGACAAGTTGCTAGAAACCATCAACAATAGGATGGATGGTTTTGCCTCTGCTATCAAGAACCAGCTCAGCTTTAATAAAATGCTAGAATCTCAAGTAGATCAGCTGGCATCGTCTATCCATCCGGCCAATGAAAGAAAGATCCCAGGCCAACCAGAAGATCTAGAAACTGCAAATCTGGTGGATATATTCAATGTAAGATGGTACCATGCAGAGCATCGGTCCAAGCGGTGGAACGATGATTCTCTACCAGAGAAGAAAGGAGACCCAGGAAGACCCGTCATACCAATAGCCATTGGTCAACATGCCTTCGAGGAAGCAATCTGCGACTTTGGCGCAAGCGTCAACATTATGCCCAAGGTGATCTACGAGAAGATCCATGGAGATGCACTCATATACACGAACATGTGCTTGCGGCTAGTAGACCATTCACTCTGCTATCCGAAGGGGATCATGGAAGATGTCTGTGTACGAGTTGGACACTTGTATGTACCTGCTGACTTTGTGGTAGTTGAGACAGGAGGAGATGAGAAGTTGCCAATCATTTTGGGACAACCATTCCTTAGCACTGCCAAGGCTATCATCTACGCCGATAGCGCCAAGATCTGCTTCACTACACAAGGATGTAAAGAAAGGTTCAGCTTCAAGAACAAGACACTCGAAAGTCCTGCCCATCCACAGAAGCCGTACATCTATGAAGATAAGCCTGCATAGAAAAAGACAAGCAGAAGAAAGAACAAAGTTAGGCAGACTCACACTGAAGCTGTGAGGATGATCAACTCAGTCCGAGCTGAGTACGATCACCTTCTGGTTTCACCACACATACCCAAGCTAGAAGATCTAGGAGTACCGACGATCGACTGCACAATTAATCAGAAGATCTTCTACAAGACCTTCTGCGATACAGGATCGAGTGTCAACATAATGGCCAAGGTAACCTATGACTTCCTATTTGGCAAGACACCCTTGTACTATACCTACACGCAACTGCAGATGGCGGATCAGTCATTCATATTTCTAGAGGGGATTGCTAAAGATGTTATGGTAAAGATTCGAGATCATTATGTCCCCACCGACTTCTTGGTCCTGGATATGGGAGAAGAAGAGTACGATCCACCACTCGTACTTGGGCATTGAATATGAAGATACCTTTAGTCCGGTAGTAAAAGCAACTACTATTCGTCTCGTGTTGTCACTTGCCATCTCAAAGAACTGGTCACTAAGACAGCTAGATGTTCAAAATGCCTTCTTGCATGGATTTTTAGAAGAAGTTTATATGAAACAACCTCCTAGATATGAAGACAAAACCAAGCCTCATTACCTGTGCAAACTTGACAAAGCCTTATATGGTCTCAAGCAAGCTCCCCGAGACTGGTATTCATGGTAGTGTAACAAATTGCAGTGTCTTGGTTTCATTCCATCAAAGGCCCATACATCTCTATTCTTCTATTGTAAAGGCGGTCATACTATTTTTATGCTTGTCTATGTTGACGATATTATTGTGGCTAGTTCTTCACAGGAGGCAACGAATGCTTTGCAGTAGGATCACTGGCTGGCCAAGAAGGGGGGGGTTGAATAGGCCTGCAAAATTTCTTCGCAAACAGAGATCAAACACAGGTGCGGCAGTGCCGGCCTGTAGAGCGGCACTGCCGGGGTTCCCAGCACTACTGCTCCTAGAGCGGCAGTGCTGGACCTCGCAGAGCAGAAACTACACAGTTCAAAATTTAACCAACGAAATTTAGATCAAGTAATTTACTGAGGTTCCCTGGGTTGTGTAGAGTCTAGAGCACAACTTCTTCACAGCTAGAACACCACCACAAAGTAGATCGGAGCCAAACCCTAGAAATCAAGGAACTACAACAAGTAGAGAGCAAGTGAACCAAATCAAGTGACACAAGATTTATCCCGTGGTTCAGCTCACCACAAAGGCTTGCCTACTCCACGTTATTGAGGCTCCACAAAGGAAACTTGGGTTCACAACTCCCAATCCTCGTTCTCAAGTCAAGGAAGTTAATCCTTGAAAAGAGGGGTGATTTCACTAGCTTGTGAGGGTGGTTACAATCCTCCCGGGGCTGCCACAAGATTGGCAAGCTCTCCGGGCGACGCTCTAGCCGGCTAGGAGCAAGCTCCAAGAGTAACAAATGCAAACCACCGGCTTGAACGCGAACCAAGTGCTTGGAGAAGATGAAGATCACAGCGAGAAGCTTGTTCTTGTTCAAGACTCTTTAAGATTTGAGTTGGATTCCAAAATGGGAGGAGTGGAGAGCTTTGGGAGTGAGAGAGAGAGAGAGCAAGAGAGAGCCTTCTCTAGTTCTGGAATTGTGCAAATGGCCGAGATGACCGTTGGGGGCGACGGGGAGGTGATTTTGAATCACCCCCGAGTCTAACGGTCAGAATAAGTCGCGGCAGTGCCGTGCTGCCAAAACAGATCAGAATGATATGGAATTTTGTGGCTGGTTTTGGCAGTGGAAATTAGGATGTTTGGTATGAATATTTGCACTTGGTCACACTTTCAAACCTGTCTTTTGCATCCCCCTTAATAGTACGGCTTTTCCTATACTCAAATTCAGAATAAAAACGAATTTAAACCTCCTTTGAGCCGGATGCCGCATTCATAAGTTGTTAGGGGTCCACTTGCATAAGAATACATCCTTCTAATACCCTTGCCTATCCATCATCTCAATAAACCACATTAGTCTTCTAATCGCGTGGTCATTATCACCAAAACCCACATTAGGGCTTGATTGCACTTACAATCTCCTCCTTTTTGGTGATTGATGACAACCCGATTAGAGAGATAAAGTGTAATATACAATAAGGTTTAAATGAGATTTAGAATGTAGAGTCTCCCCCTGAATATGTGAATGAAGTTTGAGTTTCCAACTTAGCATGAAAGGTTGAGTTTCACATACTAGAGTGAAATGGGGTTTCCCCCTACATCCATGGTCTCTGTGGGGTGCTGCACATAGTGTCAAGTAGATAATCGTGATGCAAATGACATGTGAGACAATCAGAGTGAGCATCTGCCTTCAGATAGGGTGGCACTGCCGCTCCAGGGCGCGGCACTGCCGTCTCTCCCTGAAGACAGAGACTTCGCGGAAGCAAAGCACCTACACAGATCATATATAATATAGAACTAGTTTACGCACAAACACAGGCTGGTTCTTAAATAAAGTACTTAGGTTTACATTCGAATAAAAATAGAGTGCATGAAAGTACTTATTACAAACCAAAAGAGTTTGAGAAACACTCTCAACTCTACAACATAGCTCTCACAAGATCTAAAACAATAAGCTCACAAGCTGGAGCACAGTGAAAATGATGAAAAATAGTTGTATCCCTCTCTAATCCCCTTCTCCCCCTTTGGCACCAAGCACCAAAAAGGAAGAAAAGAGAGAAAAGGGAAGCACAACTACTCGTCATCATCGTCATCAGCCTCCTCCTCCTCGTCGTCGTCAGAGATGATTGCACGGCCCTGGCGGTGAGTAGTGGCGGTGAAGCGAACACCGCGGCGAGTCGACGTGCCGGGACGGTCCTCCTCCTCCTCGCGTGCTAGCTGGTCCCAATCAACGTCCTCGACGTCGGAACCGGACATCTCGCTGAACTCTGGAGGTGGAGTAGGAGGGCTAATCTGTCGCAGCCCCAAATGATCACGAATCTCCCGGTTCTCCATGCGGGCCTTGTATGTGGACTCAGAAGCATGCATACAAGCCCCAAAGATCCTCTGTAGCATACGGGAGAGACAGCTCTTCTTCCTGGGCTGCCTGTGTGAGCCAGAGCGGGAGGAACTGGGTATGTCCGACGACGAGATAGCACGCCTGCTGGAGGAGCGAGTGGCTGCCCTGCCCTCACCTCCTGCAGAGTGGTGAGTCTTGTCCACCCGGAACGGCTCATGGGACACATCCTTCTTGAATATGATGCCAGACACACGCTCAATCAAAAACATAATGTAAGGTGCATATGGAAGTGCCTTCCTCGCATCCTCAGAAGTGATGATCAACTCATGCCACATGAAGCGAGAAACTGAAAACCACGGACTCCCTGGCTGTGTCCTGGCAAGCATGTTCCTGGCTGTCCCATAGAGATTGGAAGCTGAACCAACCTTGGGATGAAGAGTCTGGCGAAACATGTTGTTCAAGACATAGTATCAACTCTTCAGCCCCTTCACCAATCCATCGGCCTGACCGGGGACATCATACAAGTGAGCCAACTCATCATCAGTGAGGGCCCTCTCATCATGAAGATCATAAGCTATCCTATCCCACTCACCAAAACCGAGGATACGAGCAAAAGTAGTGTAATCCACTCGGTAGTGATGAACATCGGTCATCCAGTGCAACTCATCGTCCTCTCTGTCAAAGTAGCAGGTGGCTAGGAACTGATATAGTATCTCTGTGTTCCAATCACACCTGAAACCCATCAAGTCATATATACCTCTCTTCTTGCAGAATGCGATGATATGGTTGCACACTCTGTCATTCTTTGCTGCCAAGTGCTCTCAATCAATGTATCTCATCGTGACAATCTTGGGCTTCTTGGCGGCAAGGAGAACGGACTCATAGAAGTCTGATTGGAAAGCGGACCAAAACCTGTAATCGAGCTCCTCATCCCTACGCCTCGCATAGGGATTAACTCGCCTCTGCTCTTGCACTGCCCTGAACTGATTTGCGTAGTCATACTTGTGACTCTGCCTGTTCTCATTTGGAGGATGCACGAAGTGCTCATGTTCATCCCACTCCATGTATGCTCCATCGAACATGGTGAGATCATCAGGCGTATCAGGGTATGCATCATCTGGTATGGTCCTGCCTACCTGCTCAGCCAAAACAGCATCTCTCATGGCTTGCCTCTGAGATCTGCCTGCAACCTCTCTTCCCCCACGCCTTGCTGCCTGCTTGGTCCGTGGAGGGCGCGGGTTGCTTGGCCCAGCCCCTCCACCAAAACCACTGCCTCCGTCCGCCATCTATGCACAAATGAAAAATATACGTGTAAATAATGGAAGAAATGAGTGCTGAGCCAACCTGTGAGATGAAAATAGCAAACCTATGGTGTCTATCGTTGAGGCAAAAACTGGATGGCAAGGGCTCACAGCACAGGGCCCGGCACTGCCGCACCTAAGCCCGGCACTGCCGTACCTGCGCAGTGAGGCCCCTCTGCCTCCAATCTTCCTCAACGATGGAAACTACGGATCAGCTAATTTCATTCCATGGATTCGACTCCAAACCCATTAAACAACCCATAGCAACACTTTTCCTCAATCAAAACCAACACATGACGATTCTTCGATTTAGGGCTTCATACCTTGAAGAATGGAGAGGGAAGGAGAGGATGCTGCTTCAACAGGGCCTTGGAGACCGGCAAGGAGAGGAGGAAGAAGCCTCCACGCCGCCGGACTGCAGGGCCGAGGGGAGCTCGCGGCAGGGAGGGGCGGCGGTGCCAGGCAGGGGCGCCGCTGCCTGTTCTCTCGGTGTGAGAAAGAGAGAGAGAAAAACCGAGAGAAAGAGAGAGGGAGAGACGGTCTCGGGTCAGGAAAAGACTTAGAGAGGGTGCCCAACCGTTCTGACTAAGGTGGCCCACGAGCCGCCAAACTGGCGAGGCGCGGCACTGCCGGCCTGCCTTCTAGCAGAGATCCTAAACCTAATCTGGTCTGCACCTAGGTCATGGTTACAGGATAATATTCATGCAATCACTTGGTCAGAGAAAGTAAGAAATAAAGGCAGTGACCAAGATTGCATAACCACACATTCGAAGAGGTTTTGAAAGACATAAAAGAACTTTTCAAATGTTTTTCCAACCAACCTAGCTTAATCAAACAGTCATGTGCTAGGTTTCAAACCACGTTTCTTGAATCAAGGATATTTAGTTCACTACGCAAAGCGCAAAACCTTGACTCATCAAGAGGCTTAGTGAAGACATCGGCTAGTTGCTTTTCGGTGCTCACATGGCGTATTTCGATATCTCCTTTGGTTTCGTGGTCTCTCAAGAAGTGATGTCGGATGTCAATGTGCTTGGTTCTTGAGTGGCTTACGGGATTGTTTGCAAGCTTTATGGCACTTTCATTGTCACACAATAATGGGATTTTGGTAAAGTGACATCCGAAATCACGAAGGGTTTGCCTCATCCAAAGTAGTTGCGCACAACATGCACCGGCTGCAACATACTCGGCCTCGGCGGTGGAAAGGGCTACACAATTTTGCTTCTTAGAACTCCAAGACACTAGGGACCGTCCAAGGAATTGACACGTCCCCGAAGTGCTTTTTCGATCTACTTTGCAACCGGCGTAATCGGAATCCGAATACCCAAGCAAATCGAACTTAGAGCCCTTAGGATACCACAAGCCAAGGTTTGGAGTGTGTACTAAGTATCTCAAGATTCTTTTAACGGCCATCAAATGGCACTCTTTCGGGTTAGCTTGAAATCTAGCACATATGCACACGCTAAGCATAATATCGGGCCTAGATGCGCACAAATAGAGTAGAGAGCCGATCATGGAGCGATATACCTTGATGTCCACGGCTTTCCCTTCTTCATCAAGATCAAGATGTCCGTTGACTGGCATGGGAGTCTTGATATGCTTTGCATTTGCCATGTCAAACTTCTTGAGCATGTCATGGGTATACTTGGTTTGAATTATGAAAGTTCCTCCCTTCAATTGCTTGACTTGAAAACCAAGGAAGAACTTGAGCTCACCCATCATGGACATCTGAAATCTCTTAGTCATTGTCCTACTAAATTGCTCACAAAATACATTGTTAGTACTACCAAATATTATGTCATCGACATATATTTGGCACACAGATAAATCTTTACCAACTTTGTGAGTGAAAAGAGTAGGATCAGCTTTGCCTATTTCAAAGCCTTGTTTGAGTAAGAATTCCTTAAGGCATTCATACCATGCTCTTGGAGCTTGCTTAAGCCCATAGAGCGCCTTATGGAGTTTGTAGACATGGTCGGGGAACTTGGGATCTTCGAAACCCGGTGGCTGCTCCACATATACCAACTCTTGTATTGAGCCATTAAGAAATGCACTCTTCACATCCATTTGATATAGCTTGAAGTTGTGATGGGCAGCATAGGCTAGAAGCATTCGGATTGCTTCTAGTCTTGCTACCGGTGCATATGTTTCTTCAAAGTCCAAGCCCTCTACTTGAGTGAAACCTTGAGCCACTAATCTTGCCTTGTTCCTTGTCACCATGCCATCTTCATCTTGCTTATTTCTGAAAACCCACTTGGTGCCAATGATGTTGGTGTTGGCTCTTTCAACAAGAGTCCACACTTGATTTCTCTCGAAGTTGTTCAACTCTTCTTGCATGGCTAGCACCCAATCCGGATCACCAAGTGCATCTTCTACCTTGAGAGGTTCCAAAGAGGAGACAAAAGAGTAAAATTGACAAAAATTTGCCAAATGTGAACGAGTGGTTACCCCCCTTCGAAGACTCCCAAGGATATTGTCAACGGGATGATCCCATTGAATCGTTTGTCATAGCCTTGGATGATCAATGGATTCTTGTTCTTCTTCTTCTGGCCAAGCATCTTCATCTACTTCAAGAACAGGTGCCAGATCTTCCCTTGGAGACGGTGTCTTCCCAGCTGTTGCAGGAGTAGATGGCTCTGCTACCTGGGGAGAGCGGCACTGCCGGGCCTGAGGCCGGCACTGCCGGGATACCTTCAGCAGTAGGCCCTGCAGTAGCTTTCTCTTGAGGATGATCCACCTCTGGTGCCTTGTCTTCTTGTGGTCTAATATCACCAATGGCTACTTGCTTGATTGCTTCACATGGTGGATCCTCCTTTCCTACAACACTTTCATCAATTTGCTCTACTTGAGAGCCATTAGATTCATCAAATGTCACATCTACCGCTACTTCAACATGACCGTTGGTCTTGTTGAAGATACGATAGGCATGCTCATTTAATCCATAACCAAGTAAGAAACCCTCATCAACTTTAGATGCAAACTTAGATGTTTTGGGCCTTTTGTTAAGTATGAAACACTTGCACCCAAACACTCTAAAATAAGACACCTTTGGTTTGTTACCGGTGAGCAGTTCATATGAGGTTTTCTTCAGCTTCTTGTGTAGGTAAAGACGGTTGATGGCATGGCAAGCGGTGTTGACGGCGTCACTCCAAAAGAGATCCGGCGTCTTGTACTCATCAAGCATTGTTCTTGCCATGTCAATGAGAGTTCGGTTCTTCCTCTCTACTACACCATTTTGTTGAGGGGTGTATGGAACTGAAAACTCATGCTTGATGCCCTCTTCATCAAGAAACTTGTCAACTTGGGTGTTCTGGAATTCGGTCCCATTATCAGTTCTCACTTTCTTGATGGGAAGCTCGAATTCCTTTTGTGCTCTTCTAATGAAGGTCTTCACCTTATCTAGTACCTGACACTTATCAAACAAGAAAAATACCCAAGTGAAACGGGAATAATCATCAACTATAACAAGTCCATATTTGTTACCCCCGATGCTCAAGTAGGCCACCGGTCCAAAGAGATCCATGTGAATCAACTCCAATGGCTTGGTGGTAGTCATGATGCTCTTTGGTGGGTGATGTGCTCCTACTTGCTTTCTGGCTTGGCACGCATTGCATATCCTATCTTTCTCAAAGTGAACATTCGTTAGTCCAAGAATGTGGTTATCTTTTAGAAGTTTGGCCAAGTTCCTCATCCCAACATGAGCTAGCCGGCGATGCCAACATGAGCTAGCCCATACTAGATTTTGCCACTAAACAAGTCTCAAGGTTAGCTTTACTTTTGTTGAAGTCAACTAGGTAAAGCTTTCCTTTCAAACGACCCGTAAAAGCAGTAGAGGAATCCTCCCTTCTAGTGACTTCCACACCCTTATCCGTAAAGAGACAATTGTAGCCCATCTCACATAATTGTGATACGGACAACAAGTTGTAACTCAACGAATCAACATGTAAAACATTAGTAATTGAATGCTCATGAGTTATAGCAACTTTACCAAGACCGATTACTCCCCCTTTCGAGTTGTCTCCAAAGACAATATTCTCACTAGGGTTCTCAATAGGGGAGTATGAGCTGAACATACTCTTCTCTCCGGTCATATGATTTGTACATCCGCTGTCAAGCACCCAACTTGATCCCGGAGGAGTATGCCTGCAAAACAATTTAGTTCCTTATTTTAGGTCCCCAAGTAACATTGGGGCCTTGCATGTTAGTCACAAGTATCTTAGAAACCCAAATTGCTCTCCCAACGACCTTGCTGGCCTCTTGACCAACAATCTTGGCGACAACTTTACCACGGTTGTTGCACCTCAACACATAGCAAGATTTCCAAACTTGCACGAGTGACACTTGGCTTTGGTCGATGCACAAATTTGTTTTTGGTCACCCATATTGATTCTTGAGGGTTCTGGACAACCTGCTTCTGCTGGGGCACTTCTGGACATGTGTCTTGGTATGATCAGGTTTTAGATTGGTGGCCTTCCCTTTCTTGGGGTGCGGCACTGCCGCTCTGGGCCCGGCACTGCCAGCCTGGAGCGCGGCACTGCCGCGGCTCTGTGCAGGCCGAACTGTACCAATCTGCTCCTTCCTCTCAAACCTGACACATTCCACACCATTTTTCATATATCTTCCATTGGTCTTGCCCCCAGCAACATGGCCTAAGCCACTCTTGATGTGAGGATGCCTTCCATCCTTGTATTGCACCTTTGGTTGCTCCTTAACCTTTCCTTTACCTTTTTGTGCCTGAGAGCTCATGTTCTTACCAGCAGCAAGAACATTCAGCCTTGCCACTTCCTTCTTCATGGCTTCCAAGTTTGCATGGTTAGTAGCATATGCATTTAAATTAAGTTTGGTGCATTGTTCACATGTTGGACTAGTGGAAGAGCTAGATGCACTCTTGCTTTCGATAAGGAGTGAGTTACAATCAGCAAGAAGCTTATGTTGATCCTCAAGTTTATTGTGCTTTTTCAACAATGCATTATATCTTTGATTTAGATCAACATTAACCTTCTTAGTGATAGTATGGGCTTTTTGCTCTTTGGCCAAGGCCTCGTGCAAAGAGTCCACCTCACTACTTTTCAAAGCAAGAGCTTCCTCACTAGTAATGTAGAGGTCTTCTTGCTTAATAAGAGTTTTCTCTCTAGATGCTAGCTCAGCTTGTGTGCTCTCTAGTTCTTCCATTAGCTTAGCAATGAACATTTTAGTTTTGTTATCCAAGTTCTTAGTTAGTTGATCAATTTCTTCATCATTAGATTCATCATCACTAGCATAATCACTTGTATCACTACTAGAGATGTCACTAGGAGAAAGGGTTTTGGATTTGGATTTGAATTTTACCTTCTCACCCTTTGCCATGAGACAAATGTGAGGGGAGCAATCATCATCATCATCGGACAAGTTGTTGAATAGTTTTGGTGTTGAGGATGAAGCTTGTATGGCAACGGTTGCAATCTTGCTATCCTCATCACTTGAACTGTCCACGGTTGAGTCCCATTCATGTCCAATGTGAGCTTCTCCCATATCTCTGTTGTATCTTCTCTTGCTGCCCTCTTTGTGGTGTTTCTTGTCTTGCCTCTTGTCCTTCTTCTCATGGGGACAATCGGCTATGAAATGCTCCGTGCTACCACAATTATAGCATGTTCTTTTTTTCTTGTTGGGGAATGTTCTCTTCACTAACTTGTAGCCATTTTTTTATTCCCTTGCGAAACCTTCTCATGAACAAAGCAAAATCATCAATATGTTCTTGTTGTTGCTCACTTTCGCTTTCTTCTTCACTTGATGATGATGTTGTTGGCACTTGTTCCTTCACTATCTTGGCTGTCCTTGACTTGAACGAAGCACCTTGCTTGTTGCCCTTTTGATTGCTTGATGTAGATGGCTTGCTTGCTGCGGGCTGCATGCTTCTCTTTCTTGCCTTGAGTGCTACATCTTTGATCTTTATGTCCTCAAGCTTGGTTTGCAGCTCTCCAAGCCTTTGCCTCTCAAGTGCTTCCTCTCTATGCATGCCATGTGTCAAAAGCCTTCCAAGAACATCACTTGGGGTGAATTGCTCAAATCTTTTTTTCTCTCTAATCAAGGTCACAAGGGTGTCATTTCTTGGTGTGAAAGCTTCCAACATAACCCTCACAACCTTGTGATCATTCACTTCGGTGCCACCAAGACTTCTAATCTTGCCAACAATGACCATCAACCTATCAAACATTTCTTGTGGCCCTTCTCCTTCATGGATTGCAAACCGGTTGAGCTTGGCCATCAATATGTCTATCTTGGACTTCCTCACCTTGTCAACACCCTCATGTGCCATGTGCAAGGTATCCCAAATCTCCTTGGCCACTTCCATACCCATCACCTGGTTGTACTCATCTCCATCCAAGGCACTAAGCAAAGCACTAGTGGCTTGGGCATTAAGATGAATGTTGCGGAACTCAGCTTGTGTGGGTTTCTTTGGGTCAACCGGTGCCTCCAAGCCATGATGCACAATCTCCCAAATCCTGGGATGAAGACCTACAAGATAAGTTTTCATCAAGTGCTTCCACTTGGCAAAGTTGGTCCCATCGAAATGAGGCAACTTTCCCGCAGGCACATTGATGACAAGTCTAGTGTCAATGTTAGACAAGGATGAATAATCAAAGGATACGGCTGCATAGTCGGTATAGCCGCTGCTCTTCTTGTTCTTGCTGCTCTTGCTAGGTTGATAGGTGCTATCATCATCTCCATCTTCGGTGCTACTTGAGTCATCATCACTTGAAGCTATTTTCTTCTTCTTTTTCTTCTCTTCTTCTTTTCTCTTCTTTTCTTCTCTTCTTAGCCTTCTTTCTTCTCTTCTCTTTAGCTTCTCTTCCTTTCTTCTCAGCTCTTCCTTTTCTTTTCTTCTTTCCTCTCTTCTAGCTTCTTTTGCTTCTCTTTTCAATCTTCTTTCTTCTTTCTTTCTTGCTCTTTGTCCTTCGGAGATCTCAGCTGCAGGTGGCAGCGTGGATTGGCTTGCCGTCCACACGCTGTCATCACTGCTGCTGCTCTCCGTGGTGTGAAGATCAACATCACGAGCCGTGCTCGCCTCCGCTTCACCTACTTTGGCCATATCTCACGCGGTTAAGCGCAAGACTGAGGTACCAGGCTCCGATACCACTTGTAGGATCACTGGCTGGCCTAGAAGGGGGGTTGAATAGGCCTGCAAAATTTCTTCGCAAACGGAGATCAAACACAGGCGCGGCAGTGCCGGCCTGTAGAGCGGCACTGCCGGGGTTCCCGGCACTGCTGCTCCTAGAGCGGCAGTGCTGGACCTCGCAGAGCAGAAACTACACAGTTCAAAATTTAACCAACGAAATTTAGATCTAGTAATTTACTGAGGTTCCCTGGGTTGTGTAGAGCCTAGAGCACAACTACATCACAGCTAGAACACCACCACAAAGTAGATCGGAGCCAAACCCTAGAAATCAAGGAACTACAACAAGTAGAGAGCAAGTGAACCAAATCAAGTGACACAATATTTATCCCGTGGTTCAGCTCGCCACAAAGGCTTGCCTACTCCACGTTGTTGAGGCTCCACAAAGGAAACTTGGGTTCACAACTCCCAATCCTCGTTCTCAAGTCAAGGAAGTTAATCCTTGAAAAGAGGGGTGATTTCACTAGCTTGTAAGGGTGGTTACAAACCTCCCGGGGCTGCCACAAGATTGGCAAGCTCTCCGGGCGACGCTCTAGCCAGCTAGGAGCAAGCTCCAAGAGTAACAAATGCAAACCACCGGTTTGAACGTGAACCAAGTGCTTGGAGAAGATGAAGATCACAGCGAGAAGCTTGTTCTTGCTCAAGATGAGCTCACACTCTTGAAGATTTGAGTTGGATTCCAAAATGGGAGGAGTGGAGAGCTTTGGGAGTGAGAGAGAGAGAGCAAGAGAGAGCCTTCTCTAGTTCTAGAATTGTGCAAATGGCCGAGATGACTGTTGGGGGCGATGGGGAGGTGATTTTGAATCACCCCCGAGTCTAACGGTCAGAATAAGTCGCGGCAGTGCCGGGCCAGAGGCCGGCAGTGCCGTGCTGCCAAAACAGATCAGAATGATATGGAATTTTGTGGCTGGTTTTGGCAGTGAAAATTAGGATGTTTGGTGTGAATATTTGCACTTGGTCACACTTTCAAACCTATATTTTGCATCCCCCTTAATAGTACGGCTTTTCCTATACTCAAATTCAGAATAAAAACGAATTTAAACCTACTTTGAGCTGGATGCAGCATCCATAAGTTGTTAGGGGTCCACCTGCATAAGAATACATCCTTCTAATACCCTTGCCTGTCCATCATCTCAATAAACCACATTAGTCTTCTAATCGCGTGGTCATTATCACCAAAACCCACATTAGGGCTTGATTGCACTTACATTTGCTCCGTGATCTGGCAAAGGATTTCGCAATCAAAGATCTCGGAGCATTACACTACTTCTTGGGTATACAAGTTCAACTAAAGGATGGCACACTGCTACTTTCACAAGAACGGTATGCCTCGGAAATTTTGAAGAGGGTAAATATGCAGTCATGTAAGCCTGCTAAAACCCCACTCTGTACCACTGAGAGGCTCTCAGTTGAGGGTGGAACACGGCTTGGAGCAATTGATTCTACGAGGTATAGGAGTGTCGTTGGTGCGCTGTAGTACCTTACATTGATTAGACCGGATCTGTCTTTCTCTATGAATAAAGTATGTCAATTCCTACATGCTCCAACCACCAAACATTGGGAGGCTGTGAAACAGATCTTGAGATATGTACAAGGTACTATCAGATTGGGGATTCGGATCAGTAAATCTAACTCAATGCTTGTGAGTGCTTTCTCTGATGCAGACTGGGCCGGTTGTCCTGATGATCGATGATCCACGGGGGACTTTGCCATATTTCTTGGTAGTAATCTTATATCCTGGTGTGCCAGAAAACAAGCAACCGTGTCCAGATCAAGCACGGAAGCAGAATACAAGTCTCTTACAAATGCAACAGCTGAGGTAATGTGGGTTCAAAAGCTACTCGACGAGTTAGGAATACCACATCCGCAAGCAGCGTGTCTATGGTGCAATAATATTGGTGCTAAGTATCCCTCTGCTAATCCAGTCTTTCATGCTTGTACTAAACACATTGAGATTGACTATCACTTTGTGAGAGAACAAGTTGCAGCTAAACTTCTTGATATCAGATTTATTAGTACAGCAGACCAGATAGCAGATTGATTTACTAAAGCACTTTGTTCCTAAGAGATCAACCGCGAAGTACAAAGACAATCTCAACCTCACAGACGCGTTGTGATTGACAGTGGGTGTTAAGATACACGTAACAACCTTGGCTAGGATTGTAGAAACCGGTGCATAGTTGATACATACGGTTGCATGGTCACGTATATGTGACGGACACATGAAGCGTAGATGAGTTAGGACTCCTGTAACGTAGAAGAGTTTGTTATGATGTAAATCTATGAGATAAAGATCTTTGTAAATTCCTTGATTTACAAGCCACGCCAGGGGCTCTTCCTGGCTATATTAACACGAAACCTGAGCCTCGGGCGGCATCACGTTAACCCAATTTTACAGAGTGGACAATCGATCTTAGTGCTCCTAATTACTCAATTTAGAATTCTTGTCCTATCCGATTTGGAGCCTTTTCTACTTTTCTTCTCATCCTTTCCCGTGACGTAGCTGAATAAACATTGAACGGGGAACCATGAACTGGACGTACGTGCTAGTCTTATATAGTCCATACAGATTGTTCTGTACATTGACGTAGTTAGTTAGGAGAACCGGGCCAAAATCGTGGAGAGAAATTTTTCTCTTTATTATTATTAAGGAGAAATTATTTCGACGCGTTCATGCTCCCGGTTGAACAAATACACACAAGAAACACACTACTCACAGTACAACCCAATGCATACAAGGACCCAACACGTACCTACGGCGTACGGTCGTACGCGCGCGTACATTACTGTAGAAGGCTGCTTGCATATCCACGTGAATGCTCCCTCTATGGGCTCGTGGGAGCAGCCGACGACGTGGGCGGTGGGTCGCCGTGGTGTATGGGGTCCGGGCCGGAGGGCACCTCTCTCTTGTACTCGCCAGCACCGTCGTCACGCGGCGTGAATGACGCGAGCCTCGGCCGACGGCCGACGACGTGGGCGCGCTCCCTGTAGGCCGCATTGCCGCCTCCAATGACAGCGGCGGCAACAGCAACCTCACCATCCGTCGTCGTCAGCTGCCTCCCCATTCGTGCCGCTTCCGACGCCGTCCAAGAAGCGAAGAGAGCACAGAGCAAGAACGCAGCCATCGCCACCGTTGCCATCCTTGTCCCTCCTGACCACGCCATCGTATCGATCACCAAGCAAGTCGACGATCAAAGTTACATGTAAATGTTATATTATATGCTACGGGTGAGTAACAGAGAGGATCTATAGCATATATGCACAACAGACGGTGGTCGATCGATGGATGTGGTCAAACACATGCAGCCCAAGGCCCATATATATACACACCCGCGCCGATTCGAGGCGAGGCGAGGAAGCAGCAAGGAAGAATCATTGTTAACTAACCGATGGCTAGTTTATTTCTGGTACTAATAAAGCTGCAGGCTGGCTCGAAAAATCTATGAGCTTTTCGGAGGGAGAAGATACGCTTGCGGAAAGGTGTAGTGGGGGTCGCTTCGGAATCGCAACGATCAGCATGCATATGGCCACTAGCTTGCAGATGAGTCCAGGGCTGGCAGTTAATCGTGCATGGGCACCCTGAAGCATTAGTTTAGTCGTAATTAGTGCAGCATCCCTCGTTATCCTGTCGAATCCCGGTTCGCTCAGAAGCCAAGGACCACTTTGGTGCTAAATCCACTCCTAAATATACCTAGATTGAACTCGGATAGTGTAATTGCACTCATGCACAGCACACTTTGACTGCATGCAGGCCACCGACCGGATCAGCTTGTGTTAATTCTTTGGAGATCAGATATACTTGTAGTTGCTATAGGTTTTTTTCCTGTAGTTACAACCATAGCTTTACCCAGTTTTATACCAAATTAATTCCATGACCCATAATAAATGTTAGTGCAATAATAAAGTATTAATCCCATATATTCAATTGTTTGAAGAGACTGGCTCAAATTAAATATATGCATGGCTATTGTTCATGTATGTAATATGATTCACACGCCTCCATACGCACCATGACATGAGTGATGAAGCCAAGTATAAGTTTTGTAGTTCCAAACTAAAAGTGAGAAATGTGACAGTTAAGGCATGCTGCTGGCGCGAGGGATGTAAGAGGAGCGATGAAACGCGTGGTAACAAAGATTTTGCAGTTCCAAACTAAAAATGAGAAAGATGACAACGCTGGAGCGAGGGACTTAGGAGTGAGAGATGGAACAAAGAAATTTGATGTTCAATATTATTACTAGGTATTGGCCATGTTTGAATCCTCTAGCTGTGCTACAGGTTAGAGTTAGTTTCTAACTGCAAACTAGCCCTCAACTAGCTCTATCTCAAGTACTGTTTGGATGTAAGTGTTAGATTGACAGAAAAAAATACTTTTTAATCATTTGTGTGGCCATAGTGTGGCTATATGTGAGGGAAAAGTATGGTCCCTACCTGAACTAGCCCAAATAATCACCTCTTGGAGGGGCTAGTTTTTTGGGGTGGGTTAGTTGCAAATAACACTACTCTAGCCCTCCTGTTTGGATGCTTTTGGGTTAGTTGAGCTCAAACTAGCTCTAGCCCCTGGATCTAAACAGGGCCATTGATAGATTAGGTGCAGTACATATAGATTTAATATTAGGTATATGTGAAAATATATAGATATATAAATAATTCATAATTAGTAACATTAAATCAATCGCTGAATATATTTTTGTAATAAACTTTTTTTGAGATACAAATATTACTAAACTTGTTTAAATATTTTTTATAAACCTAGTTAAACATTAGAAAGTTCAATCAGCCCGAATCATATATAGCGATTTTTTTTTGGGGACGGAAGAGAGTAGATTGCTTGCATGGTGCTGTGGTTCAGATGATCTATGTTCGTGTTGGATTCGGTTTTAGTGGGGTTAATCCAGTAGGCAGTGCTTTGTCGCATGCATATCTGAGACGAAGTCTACGTGGTATATTGATAAGACGACGTGAAAGAGCTATCTTGTCTCGTCACCAACTCACCATTGCCAGATTTCTAACACAAGGTTTAGTTTATCTTCAGCCTATCCAGGCCGAGATGCTGTCGATGCGGCAGTGTGGATCAACATGATGGCCATTCGCCCCCTCCTGGTGGGACTTATCAATAATATACCAAAGGCCAAAATGTCTGTATCTGATTGAATACTTCCAATCCGTTTTGCAAAGTACCACTGACAGCCGATGTCACAATTAACTGCGTACCTCACTGTTTGCTGATATATATGCATCCTTAATTCCAGAGGAACTACAGAAATGGCCACTAAGTTGTAACTATACTGTTGTGGTACCCACACAGTACTCCCGATTAAACAAAATAAGAGTAAAAAAATGGTCATTCACTAGTACAAATTTATCGTTACTACAAAGATTCACAAAATATTTGTTGCAATGATGAAAATCGTTTCGTAGGGCGGTTATTGCAATTGTCCCTGAGGTCTCTAGAAATAGATGACTTCTAAGAACAGTTCAACACACAGACCGTCCTTAAAGATGGATAAAGAAACACTTCCGTCATTTTTGTGGTGGACGAGTTTATTTGGCACTGGAGTGAACCTCATGGTAGGTCTAGAGGTATTCTTTTGAGAATTAATTTAGAGTTCTTCGATATTTGCTGGGGGAAGGGCCCTTCGCCTCCGCTTGCCCTGCAACCCTCGCTACTCTTCGGATTAACCTTCGGAACGAAGGTCCGCCTTCATCTCCGTTTGTTGCACATGAGGAGAACCTTCAATGACACATACGTCCCGCTTAGACAGGCGCGAGGACCTCAGGGAACGACCAGGGAGATGGCTTCGCCTACAAGATGGCCAAAGAAGGCTTGTGCCATCTTTTGGGTTAGGAGTTCTTGGGCTGAAATACCCTTCACCCGTGTAACATGGCCCTGGCACGTGTGCTACTACAGAAAGAGTCTCTTCAGTGGCGAATAAACGGGCTTTTCAGGGGTGGTTTGCCTAACCGCTACAAGCGCACCGACTGGAAAGATATGTCGTTTCTAGCGACAACCTTTTAACAATCTCTGAATATAGATTTTTGGAGGCGGTTCTGTTACGAAATGCGCCTTTGAAAATGCCATCTTTAGGGGCGGTTTCAGTAAGACAGCCGTCTTTAAATATGTATTTTCAGAGGCAGTTTCAATAAGACAACGACCTCTGGAAAAATATTTTTATGGTTGATTTCAATAATACAACCGCCTCTAAAAATATATTTTCACAGGTTGTTGCGATAATAAAACCACTCCTGAAATTAATTTTATCAATGACGGCTTTTGCAGTGAAACCACCTGTGAAGATACAATTTTAAAGGCGGCAAAACGAACCGTCTCTGAAAAACAGTTGTCAAACTTTTGAAAGCTAGATTTCTCACCATATTTGAAATCGCGTTTTTCCACCAAATTTCAAGCCCAACTGAAATGATTCAAATTAACTAAATAAATACTCAGCAGTGAACTAGTTAACCAGAATATCACCATATAAAGTATTTACATCATGGGAGCAAAACATTATAAACTCCAATAGTTTTTAGTACAGGTTGCTCGACCCCAAAAAAAAGAAAAGAAAAGAAAGGGCGCGCATATGCAGCGTGAAGAGAGGTGAACTTAGGATGTGTGACATATTCTGAGTCTTTATCCAAGAGCGGAGCCCCCTCCCGAAGAACCTTCTTCAGCAAAGACTTGCATAAATCATCTTGAAGTTCCTAAATATCCTTTTGGTCAAGGTAGGTGGAAGCTGAATATAACCTATACTGAGATTGAGTTGCTATTCTTAATATTGTTGCTATTCGTACTGTGCAACGAGAGGTGAGAGGTATGTTCACTATTATTGCTCCTAGTTTTGTTACTACTTCTAATGTTTAATCTACTTTTACTCTTTTGAAGAGTCCAGCATTGGCCTAACGTCTAGCGTTTTTGTTTTGAACCTTACCTGTAGTATTTCACGTTTACTTTATAAGTTTATAAACCATTTTAGTGAATGGATTATAGAATTATTTTAGTTTTTTTATAAGTCTTCCTTCACTTACACCAAAAATGTGTTTTTCTGAGCTTTATTACACCTAATGTGAAAATCCTAGATCCACCATTGACTATCAGTACATAGGCCTGATATCCTTACAAAAAGTTGGCCAGCAGTAGTTCATGAATTTGGTGATATGGGAAAGAGGATTATTTGAAATGTATATTAACAAAGCATAAAAAACAAATGCTTCAATCTCTGATTATGGCATTTAGCACATGAGGTTATAGCTGTTAAATTGTACATGGACACAAATAACTTGATCTGTCCCCAAAGAATTATAGCGGCTATAGCATTAAAGCTTGGGAAAAAATTTTGACTAGTGTATAAATTTATTTCAAGAACATTAATGAACAATCAAGTTTCCATCAGAGGTATTGTATCATAGAAGATGGTAGCACAGGAAGTATTATATCACATTTGACAACCAGATGCACTATTATGATATATAACAAATAATAAAAACCTCTTGAACAATGATATCTTGCAAATGTCATTTATAATGATAGTTACAACAAACAAGACAATTTATGCACATGGTGTTATCATAATTGTGTTGTTCTACTTCAGTAGACCACTGATGTTCAGGCTTCAGAAAATTGTGCGCAGCTTATCAATTTCCAAGCAAAAGTTATAAAATTGTGCAGATTACTATCAGGCAACTGAAGTTTCACAAGAAAATTTGTATACGGAAATGCCCATGGGATCGTCTTCTGTCAGCAAAGGATGCCAAAGAACCAAAATGCGGAGTAAGCATGCAGAATCACCAAGATCATTTGGTTTGGATCAATAGAAATACAAACACTCGAAATGGGAAAGAAATAGAGAAGCAACCTGACTCAAGAGTAAAGGCACAATCCGGTGACACCAAGAGGATAGCTATTAATTGGTAGATTCACTGAGGCTGCATCACAGCATGTCCTATTGTAGCTTCTGCTCCCTTTAGCTAGGAGGGCGCATGCACAAGTGTTGGACGAACTTACCATCAATTATAACCCAGAGCTAAGCATAGCGGGAAAAGCGATACACGATGGCATCAGTCTTTACTGTGTTTGTAGTAGTACTAGTAGCAGATCACGAATGGGCATTACAGATTGAGTGTTGAGATGGTGGCCTAAATACTGAATTCCCTGATATAGACTTCCGGGCCTTGGGGATCAGCAAGGAATAGCATCAAAGCTCACAGAAGCATCCCCTAACGTAACAATTTCCTCGAATACCAGGAATCCATATCGTGACCCATTGTGGTGCCATCGTCAGTGAGGAACAAATCAAATCCATTATTTTGCAATTTATCTTATTTTCCCTTTGGGGACAACTCATTTTCGATCAAGAAGATTACAGAGAAGGGGGAACCAACCAACCAATCGAATGCAATCGAATCCAACGAGAAAATTGGGCCAGGAAGCGAGAACTCCTGTTCTAAACTGTACAGCAGACGCCTATCTGAACCCCTTCCGGAGGGAGGATCTGGCCGCCTTCGCCGCCGGGGCAGCAGCGTCCCCATCCCGCAGTGCTGCTGCCGGTCTCACCATCGCCGGCAGCAACGGATCGGGCAAGGTCAACTCCGTCGCCGCAGCCGGCGAAACATCCAGCTCCTCGTGTCTCGCGACCGCCGAGATCGCCTCGATCAGGTTGGTGATGTCCCGGAGCGGGACCCGGCGCAGCAACCGCGCCCTGGACGGGCGCTTCTTCACTCCGCAGCTCTTGACAGCGTAGCCATGCCGCCGAGGCACCGCAGCAGCCGAGGCCGTGGCGTCCGAAGCAGAAGGAGCAGAGTTCTCCTTAGCTGCAGAGCTGGCGGCCATCCCGGGTCGCGAGCTCGGGTGCCGGGGCCGGGCGGAAGGCGAGGCTGGACGCTGGAGGTGGTGGGATTGGAGAACGGGGAGTGGCCATGGCCCATGGGTATTTGAGAGCTGTTGTTGCCGAGGAAGGCGGAGCCGGGATCGGGATCCATTTCGCGAATTTGAGTTTTGCGCGCAAATGGTTGCCGCGGAGACGGAGTGGAGGGAGCGGACGGGGTCGGGGTGGATTTCGGCGTTTTCGTTCCAGCGCGCAAGTGAATCTGGGGAAAATTTGGCGAAACGCTCGGCGGAGGGAACTTCAATTTTTCTCCCGGTCCGAGAGAGACATGTGAGTACGCGCGCCCGTTTGGTGACTCCCAAAACCGCAGGCGGGCAGGCGCCACCGTGACTCCGTGTGTTTCGCGGACAAGTTTAATTTTTCAGACCACGCTAGGCTCACCACACGTGGACCCTTTCACACCGTACAAGTTGCACGCCCTCTCCATTTCAAAAAAAAAAAAGAAAATCTTGTCCCAAATGATAAGAGTATTTTAATCATGTTTAATCATGAAGAGGTCAAACAAAATATATTTTGACCAAATATTAAATTACTATATATTTTCATTTGTTGAAGGAACAATATAATTATAGAGCCACTTTGAATGCAAATTCACTACTACAAGTTTAATATTATAAACTTTTATAAATTGTATAATTGTTTGTCAAATTTGTATAAGTTGAATTTCTTTTTGTGTCAATATGACTATCATTTCGGACTGCAAACATCTCTAAAATACTGTAACAACCCCACAATTTACACACCAAAAATCCCAATCATCAATTTTTTTTTATAGAAAAACCCATATGTGATTGTATGTGCCAAATAGTTCTAATCTATAACAAGCATTCATGGCCTTTTAAAGATAAGTCACTTAACTAATCATGCATCTATTTGATACATTATTTCACGCATTCATTTATTCATGTAAATACTTACTTAAGCGAAGTGATTAAGTTTTGTAACATGTATATTTAAGGTCACAATATGATTGGATCTTGATTGACTTTTATGTATTGATTTATAAAATAAGCAAACCATCAAACATTAACTGCATAATCATGCACAATAGATATATAAACATATATACATATATATAGGGAAGCATACACCACATATATGAAAATGGAATTAGAGGTATATAATTGAAACAAAGGGAATAGAAGTAAACCGGAAAATGAAAAGGGCATTTAGACCAAACACTACAAACAGGCCTGGCCTACTACACCGCCCCCCGCGCGCGCCACCACAGTTGGGCCGGTCCAGCAGCAGAATACGCGTGCTCGCAGCCACTCAACATCGGTCACAGACAGGAGAGGGCCACCCGTCAGCACCATCTTCCTCACGTGCCCGATAGCCGGCATGGTCATGCCATTGGCGTGACCACGGCCCCACCCGGTCTCCCGCCTGTTCCCCGCTTGTCTCTGATCCTTGGCCATCATGGAAACCCACGGACACGTGAAACCCTAGCCGGTTCGCACCACAACCATCTGATTCGCCAGGGGTGGATCGCGGTTGTTTGCCATACGAGCTCTTGGGGGTGCTCTATAAAACCCGAGCACCCTGGTGCTCCAAGACCCTACCACCCACGCCTCCGCGATGCGGCTCAACGACACCACCACTGCAGTCCCGAGGAGTAGAGGCATGGAAGGAGGGTAGGACAAGCAGAGCCGAGGTGTCGCCGGACCCGCGCAATGGTGTTGTTCCTCACCGGTGAAGAAGCCGCACCGGACCCTACGCTGCGGAATCGCACTCGGCACGCTCAACACCGCCCCAACACTGCAACGATTCACCCTGCATCGCCATTCTATCTTCGCCGCTGTTGGCGCTTCTTAGCGACAGCAGAACAGTCTGCAAGCGCACGGAAGTACCGTTGTAGCACTTCACCCGGAAGTATACAGGGTATCGTATTTTCCCAAAGGAACGGCTTAAGTTAGAGGTCTCTTAGCTAGTTGACCCCAGAAAAGATAGGAGGGTAACTTGGGTAGAGAGGAAACACTAAGTCAAGAAACTCTAAGTGAAGATGATTTTCCCACTACTTGCCTGCTTCGTGCCCATTGACGCACCTTTTCTGCCAAGCGATACCAGTATCAGCGTTATTCCGCGGCCGAACGTGGAGGGATGCTGGTATGAGTGGACAGGGCTGTCACCACCTGCCACCTACCCCTCTGCCCGTGGACGCGCGCAACAAACGAAGGTAGACACCAACTTAGACACTACGTCTACGAAGGTGACTACTACTCTAGCGATGGCCAGGAACTTCCGTCTTTATCAGGAGTCCTCTAACTAGAGCACCCGTCTCAAGGACGAGCGACGATCCCACAAACAAGTAGCTTTATAAAAGTAACTCACTTAATGGATCAAAACTAGAATGTATCACAAACCTCTTACTTCAAGCAGCAAGATGGTTGTAGAGGTACAAGTTGGATGTGAGAGCCGACAGGTTCGGCACTTCGTCCACCCAAGAGTAGAACTGCTTCGACCCCGCTCTCACTTCTCAAGCTTCTATCTCTCTCCCTAACCCTATACTAGCCTAGCTAGAAGCTAAACTAATGGAAAATGGTGGCACTCCCTCCTTCTTCCCTATTGTATCAAGTTGTTCTCCATGGACGGAGTGGGGGCATCATTTTATAGCTTCATAGGACGGTTCCGGCGTAGTTAAGTTTGGAAGGAGGTGAAACCGCCCTTGGGATACTGCCTAGAGCACCGCCTCCGAAGACTGGTCCCGGGAGGTCCCACCAGGGGGCGGCCGCACCCGGGGGCGGTCGGTCCCCTGGCTGGACCCACTGGCCACCGCCTTCGGGTGGTTGGTTTGTTATTGGGCCTGGACCTCCCTCATGGTTACGAATGGGTGCAGTTCGGTGCTTGAGGTGGGCTTTCTTCTTTGTCCTTGCTTGGCGCCTTTTCTGAATATACTTTCCCGTAGTGCGCTTTTCTTGTATATTTTGTGCATTTCCACGTGTCAGACCTGCAAGTCACATATACAACAAAACTCGTGGAAGGATTAGATAAAAACCCTACCTTCTATTTGTTTTAGTATTAAAATGATATTGTATTTTAGTTTGCTAAGGACCGCCAACAACTCCCCCACACTTGGTCCTTTGCTCGTCCTCGAGTAAAGTGCTAAGGACCAAATGGTTTCGTCTTCCTTGTCAAAAGAGTCTGCATACAGGATATTTCAAGCTTCACCTGAATTTATGAACTTCAAAGTGTCTACCGAATCACCTTGAATAATTGAAAAATGGAATAGCTTGGAATCAAATTCTCTTACTCTTGCCCTTGCATAGAGACTTGGGTTTTGCAAGATTTTGAAAACATAAATATAGCTTGTCTTCCTTGAATGATTCTCTCAAATCACTCATTTTGTAAGTGGTTCCTCACCAAGGCATGAAAAGGTGATGCCTTCACTTTGATCATTCTACCTCTAATAAGGCTTATCTGGAGTTTTAGGTAGGAATGAGAAATGATGAGGCACACTTACCCTGCATATGTTGTCAAGTCAAACCCCAGACCATACCGGAGGGAGTGCGCCATACTCCTAGATCAGAATGTGCATGTGTGTGGAAAGTATGAAGGTGGAAACCTAATTCTAAATCTTTTTGGTACTCCATGCATCATGATTCTCCTTGGCTAAAATTTAGGAGGATATGGGTAATAAGATTTTTATATTTTTATATTTTTATTTTTTGAACGGGTATTTAAACTTTTTCTTTCCCGTTATTTTCTTATGCCCCTTGGCATGATAGCCCCATATCTTTTATTGGCATATGAAGAACTTTTAAATAAGGAGATATCATGATGGTAGATAAAGGAATGGACGATTCTTAGGATGAGAATCGACACTTTTTATTTGGGCGAGAAAATTGCGCAACTCTCAGTGTAAGAGTTGGTATATTTTTGGTGGGTTGATGAAGTGCTTGTTTTGCGCAACTCTCAGGGTGAGAATTGGCTTTATTTGGTGGGTGCAAGTGAATTCTGATCTTGGGAGCATGAAATATCTCTCAACAGCGGTCAGAAATTTGGCCAAACTCAACACAAAATAAGTGGTATATGTGGAAGGTTTCATCAAATATAATCATATATGGCCTTGGTAGGTATTTGTCAATCGTTCAAGGAGCATGCTATTGAGTTTTTGTTTTTGTAAGATAAATCCCAAGTTCTTTGCAAGAATGAGCAAGCATCATGTCATCCTACTATATCTCATTTGTTAATTACTTAGATATAAACGGGGTTCCTAAATAGTGTTCATAAATCTGTAACAATTTTAGCAGGGAATAAAAAGTATGCAAATATTTTGAATGTAGGAAGACATGTTTTGATGGAGTATGGAGTCATCATTTTAAATTTCATCTTAAAAACTTTTTTTTAGTGAGAGAGAGGAGAAATTTGCACAAACCGAATTCTGATTTTTTTCTTTTGTGCAGTTTGAATTGGAGAGTCCTCCCCCACACTTGTTTTCTTTCCTGTCTTAATTAATCACAATATATAGAGAAAACAAGTGTGCAATATATATATAAAGATAAAAGACTTCTATTCCATTAATGGATCAAATAGGCACATTACATTGAAAGGGAACATGATTGGAAAATAGAAGATTATGAAGAGGAAAAATGTGTGCCTAATTATTTGTGTAGCAGGAGCGTTCTAAAGATATTTAGAGAACGTGCTCAACTCCTGCTGCCTTAGCGATCCTGCGCAGCTGCTCTCCATAGCCACGGCGCATCTCATCTAATTCATCCCTAAGACCTTTTACGCTGAGATGAGCCTCGGCTATGCGAGTTTGGGCCTTAACAACATTCAGGCGCGTGCTTTTGATGCTAGCATTGAGGGAGGCGATGGTTGGCCCCTTAGGAGGCTTCTCATCCTCACTATCGCTAAAGAAACCCTTAGGCTGCCCCCTAATTATTTTCCTTACAAACTTGCGCTTGGCGCCGGAGGGTTCGGCAGAGGGTGCCGGATTACTAGAGGGAGCTTCACCCTTACGGAAAAGACCCTTGGCGTACCCTCCATCGGGTTTGCACACTCCCCTAATGGTATAAGAGCGACTATCCTTAGTGGAAGATGATAGGGAAGGTAAATTGGAGGTAGAGGGCATCACGGCAGCACGTTTGCTAAGCCCGCTACTACTAGGAGCCTTCCTCTTGAGGCCTAAAGCGCCGGTAGTTGGTCGGGCAGCAGTACTCTTCTTCTTGGCACCTCCTTTGGGTGCACGGGAGCGTGCCGTGGACTTCAAGCTTGATATGTTGCTGAAGTTATCGTTAAGGGGTGGTAGAAAGGCTAGCGGCTTCTCTACTATGACACGAGCTTCATCTCTCACAAAAGAATTCTCTTGATAGGGTGCTATGTCTAGTTTGGCTATGGAACCAGGAGCTTGGATCAGCGAAAGAGCATAGCTAGACATGGTAAAAACTTGTAGGTGGAGGGCTTAGCAACCTTTGCAAGAGGGAGAGGAGATTGGTTTGGTGTGAAGAGAGGAGATGCCCTTTATGATGATTATATAGGTTCTACCGTGGTCTCTGTTGAGGAAACAAACTGATCGTAACCATGGACGTGATGCTGGAGCGATCAGAGGGAGGTACGAAAAAGATTGGCTCTGATTGAGCCAGCTAGGGGTGCGGCCGGTCCCCGGGGCGGTCGGTCCCCTAGGTCTGCCTACCAGCCTTCGTCTTTTGCCCACGTATCTTGCTTATTGAGTAGATCTCTATCCCGGTTATGATCAGGTTTGATGCGCAGCGGATTAGTGTGATGGTGTAGGTGATAAGGTGTGATATTTTTTAAAAATAATGCTCAAGATTACACTATCATGCATTTATGAGAGAATATACCTATGATCAAGAAGATTTATATATACACAAAGAAAGAGCATAGGAATTTCTAGATATATCATAAATGCAACGTCAAAGTTTTTATAAAATAGCAAAATGTAAACGTAATAAATAAGTTTATCTTATTTGTTATATATATATATAAGTTTTTAGTAAACTCTTTGAAAGATATTATATTTATTTCATCAATAAAATTAGGTTCGGTTTCAAGGAATACCTTGAGACGTTGACCGTTTACCTTATGGGTGTTTCCATCATCGTCTTCTATTGTGATTCTCCATGTGATGATACGTTGATGACGGTATAAGGTCCGTCCCATTTACTTCTGAGCTTACCTTTCCCGAACAATTTGACTCTTGAATTGAAGAGTAGAACTTTATCGCCTAGTTTGAATTCTTTGTGCTGGATTCTTTGATCATGCCATCTCTTTGTTGTTTCTTTGTAGAGTTTGGCACTATGATAGGCTTTTTCTCGCCATTTTTCTAGTTCTGCGACTTGTTTCTGTCTAAGTTTATCAGCTGTCTTGAGATCCATATTCCAGGTTTTTATTGCACAGTGAGCTCTATGTTCAAGCTCAACAGGCAAATGGCAACTTTTTTCATAGACCAGCTGATATGGTGACATCCCGATGGGGGTCTTATAAGCTGTCCTGTATGCCCAGAGTGCATTAGGTAGCTTATCTTTCCATCCCTTTCCCATCTCGTTTACCGTTTTCTGAAGGATGTTTTTGATTTGTTTATTTGAAGTTTCGGCTTGTCCAATGGTTTGGGGATGATAAGGAGTAGCTACATTGTGCTTGGCTCCCAGTTCTCGCAGGAATGCTCTGAAAGTCTTGTCTATGAAGTGTGAGCCCCCGTCACTTATCACCATCCTTGGTGTTCCAAAGCGAGGGAAGATCACTTCATGAAACATCTTTCTTGCATGTTTTGCATCTGCTTCTCGGCAGGGTAGCTCTTCGACCCATTTTGATACGTAGTCTACTGCCACTAGGATGTACTCACAGTATCCCGACTTCTGGAATGGTCCCATGAAGTCAATGCCCCAGACATCAAAGACTTCAATTTGGAGGTTGAAATGAAGGGGCATGGCATTGCGGGAGCTGATGTTGCCTTGCAGCTGACATTGTTGACACCTTCGGATGAATTCTTTGGTGTCGTTATACATTGTTGGCCAATAGAATCCGCATTGCCAAATTTTGGCTTGTGTGCGGAAAACTCCATAATGGCCCCCGTATGGGGCTGCATGACACCTCTCAATGATTTGTGCACCCTCGGCAGTAGGCACGCATCTTCTCAACAGTCCATCGGCACATACCCGGTACAAGTAGGGTTCATCCCATAAGTGGCGTCTGCTTTCATATTCTAGCTTTTTTCTGGATTCGCCCGGAGGTACGTACCCTGAAACCATGTAATTCACAATGTTTGCATACCACGGGTTTGTGTCGGTGACCATGAGGAGCATGTCATCGCGTAAGAAGTCATTGATCTCTTGTTCCTGCATGTTAGTAACTTGCATACGCGAAAGATGGTCGGCAACAGTATTTTCTACTCCTTTCTTATCTTTTATTTCAATATCAAATTCTTGTAATAACAAGATCCAGCGGATCAAACGAGGTTTAGCATCTTTCTTGGTGAGCAGATATTTTAAAGCGGCATGATCAGTATAAATAATTATTTTTTGCTCCCACCAAGTAAGATCTAAATTTATCGATAGCAAAAACTACTGCAAGGAGCTCCTTCTCGGTTGTGGCATAGTTGAGCTGAGGTCCTGTTAGAGTCTTGCTAGCGTAAGCAATCGCGTGATGCTTCTTATCTTTGGTTTGGCCAAGGACCGCACCAACAGCATAGTCACTAGCATCACATATGATTTCGAAGGGTAATGTAATGCCCAATCCGGAGGTTGGATTATAGGCGCCGAGATGAGTGCTTTCTTGATGGTTTCAAAAGCTTTCAAACACTCATCCGTGAACTCAAAAGGTACGTCTTTTGCTAACAGGTTAGTCAAGGGTCTAGCGATCTGTGAAAATTCCTTGATGAAACGCCGGTAGAACCCAGCATGGCCTAGAAAGCTACGGATCCCTTTAATGTTTATCGGGGGAGGTAGTTGCTCAATAACTTCTATCTTTGCTTTATCTACTTCTATCCCCCTTTCGGACACTAAATGTCCGAGGACAATGCCTTCGCGGACCATGAAGTGGCACTTTTCCCAGTTAAGCACCAGGTCCTTCTCTTGGCATCTTTGCAAAACTTTTTCCAAATTCTCGAGGCAATGATCAAAAGTTTTTCCATAGACTGAAAAATCGTCCATGAAAACTTCCATGATCTCCTCAATCATTTCTGAAAAGATGGACATCATGCATCGTTGGAACGAAGCGGGTGCATTACATAGCCCAAACGACATTCTTCTATACGTATACGTTCCATACGGACATGTAAAGGTTGTTTTGCTTTGATCGTCTGGATGGATGGGAACTTGGTGATAACTAGAATACCCATCAAGGAAGCAAAATAAAGAATGTTTCGCCAATCGCTCCAACATCTCATCAACGAAGGGTAATGGGAAATGATCCTTTCATGTTGCTGCATTGAGTTTTTTGTAGTCAATGCACATCCTCCATCCTGTGACGGTACGTTGTGGGATAAGCTCGTTCTTAGCGTTCTCAACTACCGTCATTCCTCCTTTCTTGGTAACCACTTGGACAGGGCTAACCCAGTCACTGTGTGGTACGGGATAAATGATCCTGGCGTGAAGAAGCTTAAGGACTTCCTTCTTCACAGCTTCCCACATCGCATTATTGAGCCTACGCTGCGGTTCGCGTGATGGTGTGCTCGCAGGGTCAATAGGGATATGATGGGTATAGAGCGTTGGGCTAATCCCCTTAAGATCTTGCAATGAATACCCAAAGACCGATCTATGTTTTTCTAAAACGGTAATAAGTTTCACCGTCTCCTCATCTGAAAGCTTGTCACTAATGATGACGGGAGTGCTTTTGTTGCCATTTAGAAAAACTTAACGTAGTCCTTCAGGCAGGGTTTTTAGCTCAACGGGAGGTGGAGTCAGCACTTCCTCTTTAGGAAGGTCAAAGGTTTCTCCTACGTCATCCTCTTCTTCTATGAAGAAGTTGGCATCTTTTTCTAAGGACGACTTAGGAGGCTCAAAAGGTGAAACTGACATAACCTCCTCGGGTAGGATAGGACAGGGGAGAGGGTCTGCCATCGAGTTTTTAGCTCGATAAAAATGTATGGAATAATCATTCCTCCCCAGCTTAATATTTAATTCCCCTGTTCTTGTTGCATTGGAGAGAAATTTCTCCAGGGGATGCCCGATTAGCACGCTAAAGTCTATGTCGTCAAAGATGTGAAAATCTAAAGTTAAGACAACGTCATTGTGCTGAATTTTGACGTTGTGAACCAACCCTTGTCCTAGCTGACAAGTACGCGAGCTATTTCTTATGGACAGGGTCATAGGAGCAAAATTCTTATCATTCAGATAAGTGCGTGCAGAAGTCGTGGACATCAGATTTGCTCCTACCGTGGGGTTGTACAATATCTCCACCCAATCATCTTGGATTTTGCAACGGATGCTTCGCGAAGGGGAGCAAATCTGAATTACTTCAGATGAAGACTCCCTTTCGTTTGTCCATTCATTACTCATGATAGCTGTCAACTCCCTAATGGATTCCTTTAAAGAATCGAGGCAAGGTTTTGGAGTGACAGGGACATGGGTGCTTCTTCTGTATGCATACTTCGAGACATTCTCATAATCATCGAAGAATTCGTCGTCGAAGTATGGAAGATCTGAAGGTTGAAGACCTTCCTTCGGACCTTCTGGTTCGGGTGAGGGTGTCTCTATAGGTAACGTTGGTTCGGCCTCGGCCGAAGAGATTTCCTCGTGACACAGCTCTGGCTCTACTCGGAGGGGTTCTAGCGGAGTGTTCTCTAGAATGCGATCTAAAAGAGCCTCTCCTTCGGCTGTGGTTTTGTGTGTGAATGACCCCCCTGCGGCTATGTCAAGTTGTTGGGCAGATTCCTAGCTAAGTCCTAACCAAAAATGTTGCAAGAGCACATGGTTGGGAATAGACAAGTCTGGGCCAGATTTTGTTAAAATCATAAATCTTTCCCAAGCTGCACCTATGGATTCCTTCTCATGTTGTTGGAAGTTGAGAATCTCTTGATGTAGGGCAGCGATTCGGGATATAGGGAAGAATGCTACACAAAACTTGTTTCGCAATTCTTCCCAATCACTAGCTACCTTTCCTACGTTGAGGGCGTACCATTGTTTCGCTCTCTCATTAAGAGAGAAAGGAAACAATTTCCACCGCATTGTTTCATGTGACATGCAAACAATGGTTAGACATACACAGAGCTGCTCAAACTCTCTTAGGTGGTGACATGGGTTTTCGTAATCTAATCCTGAGAAGGTTTGTTCCTGAACCATAGCTATAAAAGCTGGGCGGAGTTCGTAACTTGAAGCTGTGATTGGCTTTGCGGATTGTGGAGGTTCAACAAACTCGCCCTTAGGAGCAGAAAGTTTGGAGATGGTAGGTTGCTCCATTGGATCAAAAGTGGTCAAAGAAAAGAAAGGTAAAAACAAAGGATACACGGGCAACTAGGTTCGGAGACTAAAAACGACAACCGTTCCCCGGCAAAGGTGCCAGAAATGCTTGTTGGCGCTTCTTAGCGACAGCAGAAAAGTCCACAAGCACACGGAAGTACCGTTGTAGCACTTCACCCTGAAGTATTCAGGGTATCGTATTTTCCCAAAGGAACGGCTTAAGTTAGAGGTCTCTTAGCTAGTTGACCCCAGAAAAGATAGGAGGGTAACTTGGGTAGAGAGGATACACTAAGTCAAGAAACTCTCAGTGAAGATGACTTTCCCACTACTTGCCTGCTTCGGGCCCACTGACGCACCTGGTCTGCCAAGCGATACCAGTATCAGCGTTATTCCGTGGACGAACGTGGGGAGATGCTGGTACGAGGGGACAGGGCTGTCACCACCTGCCACCTACCCCTCTGCCCGTGGGCGCGCGCAACAAACGAAGGTAGACTCCAACTTAGACACCACGTCTACGAAGACGACTACTACTCTAGTGATGGCCAGGAACTTCCGTCTTTATCAGGAATCCTCTAACTAGAGCACCCGTCTCAAGGACGAGCGACGATCCCACAAACAAATAGTCTTCTTTAATCATGTTTTGACATGGTGTTGAAATTTGATTAATGAACCTTAAGTTGTTTTCATAAACAATGGCAGTAATCTGATATGGGGATAAGTCTTGGCTATGTTTTCGTTGTATCTTTTATATCAGCCTTGTTTGAGCTCTAATAAAAGTTGGTTGAACAAGTTCCTAATAAAATAAAAATAACTAAATAATAAAATTTTGTTTCCTTGATCTTTTAGCCAATAAGACCCTTGCCTGTTGTAGTCCCTCTTGTTTTGTTTTCTTTGTTATAATAAAAGCAGGTACAAAAAAATAAGTGTGGGGGAGATCTCTCAAGCATAACTACAACAAATTCGAGATCTTCCTAACATATTGCACAAACATCGAGCAACCCATCAAACAAAAGGATGAGATAAACAACTTCCATTAGTTCCTTCATCTTCAACGATGGTTTGTGCAACTCTACCCCCGCTCTTTTCAAAGTTTTGAAATTTAACTTTGAACACTTTTGAAAAGACAAAACTTTTGATGCTCCATCTCCCTGGCATCCTGTGATTAAAGTTTGCATACTCTTTATTCCGTGTCAATATTCCTATTACTTGTGAACACTTATCCTGTGATTAAAGTTTGCATACTCTTTATTCCTTGCCAATATTCCTATTACTTGTGAACACTTATCATAGGGACCCCATTTTATCTAAGTGATTGACGAATGAGATATAGTAGGATGACATGACGCCTGCTCATTTCTTGCAAAGAACTTGGGATTTATTTTTACAAAACAAAAATCAATATAGCATGTTCCTTGAATGATTGCAAATACCTACCAAGGCCATACATGATCTTTCATGACAAAACCTTCCACATATGCATCTTACTTTGTGTTGAGTTTGGTCAAGTTTTGTGACCCCTGTTGAGAGAAATTTCGTGCTCCCAAGATCAGATTTCACGCACCCACAAATAAGGTTGCCAACTCTTACACTAAGAGTTGCGCACAACATTCATCCATCCACCAAATAATTGCACTACTCCTACCTTGGGAGTAGGCGCAAAATATACCTTCCACTTTGATCCACCCAAAATGTTCTACTCCTACACTGGGGATGAACCAAAAATATACTTATTAGGTCCCATCCAAATAAATGCTCTGAATCTTTGTTCACATCTCCCTTAAAGTTTTTGTTGCAAATAAAAGCATGAGGCTATCTTCCAAAAGGTGAAAAAAGGGTGGAGAAGAAAAAAAATGATGAAAAAAATAAGAAAATAAAGTGGAGAAGAAAAGAAGAAGAAGAGAGGGAATAAGGATAACTCATGCCCTCATAAAAGATTCTTCTAAGTCCTGATAAGGAGGGAGATGTGTTTCAAAGAGCATAGTGGAATTAGGTTAGACACCAATAATACCCATCATATTCTTTCCACGCACATGCACATTCTGATCTAAGAGTATGACGCTTCCCTCCGGTGCGGTCCAGGGTTTGACCTGACAATACATGCATGGTAAGTGTACCTTAGTATTTTCCTCCCTACCTAAAGCTCTAGATAAACTTTTTAGAGGCAGGGTGATCAAGTGAAGGCAATCCCTATATATGCCTTGGTGAGGAACCATATACAAATAAGTGACTTGAGAGAATCATTCAAGGAACAAGTGCTATCTTTTTGTTTTTAAAACTTCACAAAAACCCAAGTTTCTGAGCAGGGATACGAGTAAGAAGATTTGAATCCAGGCTATTCCATTTTTCAATTACCCAAGATGACTTGGTAGACACTTAGAAGTTCACAGGTTTAGGTGAAGCTTGGAATAACCTGTACGTAGATTTCAAATCAAGGAGATAAACCCGCTTAGTCCTTCAAACCTTTACTCGAGGACGAGCAAAGGACTAAGTGTGGGGGAGTTGTTGGCGGTCCTTAGAGTCTATTTCTTACCGCCAATATGTTACTAAAATAAATAGTAGGTAGGGCTTTAAACTAACATTTTCACAAGTTTTGGTGTGTACTTGACTTGCAGGTGTGACATGTGGAAATGCACAAAAACCATAAAGAAAGCGCATTCCAAAATTCGTATTCAGAAAAGGCGCAAAGAAGAAGAGAAGCCCACCTTCATTAGTATTCTGGGCCCATTCGTAATCACAGGAGAAGTCCAGGCCCAGAGACAAACCGACCACGCAGAGGCGGTGGCCAAACGGACCCACCAGGGGGGCGGCCGGTCCCCTAGTGGGGCCTGTCAGGCCCAGTCTTCTCAGGCGGTGCATAGGACGGTTCCCTCAAGGCAGTTTCACCTGCTTCCATATTTGTTGGTGCCCGAACCGTCCTTGTTAGACTATAAAAGAGAGGGAGAGCTCCCCTCCAACAGGCACCATCATTTGGAGCCATTTACCTCACCTCTCACTTGTATTCTTTAGATTAGTTTTAGTATTAGAGCAAGGCAAGAGCTAGCAAGGAGAGTTTGTATCCTTGGGAGAAGAAGGAACACCTCGGTATGAATACAATGCAGTTCTCTTCCAAGTTCAAGCTCTTATCTTATTTATATAGCAATGCATATGAACTAGAGTATAGTCTTGGTCATGTTATGATCATGATATATGAACTAGCATATAGTTTATGTGTTATGTTCTTGATATGTTCATCGTTGTTCTTCATCGTTCATCGACTTAGTATGAATAGAGGAAGAACTAGGGATGAGGTGACGGTTTGTCGTGCCTTCTCGGTTGCTCTTAGCCTAGCCTGTCACTCCGAAGGGGTGGGGTCCTAGGGGGTTAGGAGTTGTTTCCAAGTACGCGAGCATGGTGCTCGGGTATGTGGAGATCAGCGAATATGTCGGTATCACACAGGCAGAGGGGTAGGTGGACAGGTGGTGATAGCCCTGTCCATCCCTAGCACTCCCCCACGTTCGGATATTGGGTAAGAGTTTGTAAAGTCTCTATCGGCTGGCAGACCAGCTGCGGGGATCTCCCTGTCATCCCAGACCTAGTCCTGATACTAGACATGCTAGTTAGATGTTTACTAACAGTTCTTTGCATAGTTATATATGACCAATGCCTGCTCAATTAGATATATTCTTTTATTCTTTATTTCTCTTTTATCCTTGAGGTCGGCTCAGATGTGTGTCCACTATCTTTGAACTATGATTTACCCCTGCCTATGCTATGTCTACCTATGCATTCAATAAGTGATCATGTTTATGCCAAAGCTAGATGCATTCGTCCTGCCCTCCTATGGGAAATTATAAATACGACACCCCTGAATACTCATGGGTTGAAATGCTACAATGATAGTTCCGTGCGCTTACGGATTTATCTATACTGAGCTATCATGATTGGCATACCTAAGTACCATTACCTAAGGACTGTAATTCTTGTTGCACCCCAAGGCGTCGTGCATCAGTTTTGCATATTGTAAGTAATGATGGTTGGGAAGGCCAATCAGACACTTCTAACTGTTATTACCAGAATGCATTATCTTGGCCGGCACCATTAAGGGCCGAGAGTTACCTTTCTGATGTAATGGTGGTTAGGGATGTCAACACACGTTTCTAGTATCGTTGCTAGGGATGGGCTTTTAGTCTATCTTTAGTAATGACGCTAAGAAACGCCAACAACCGTCAACAACTCCCCTAAGCTTACCTTTTGCCAGTCCCTTGGCAAACAAACTAAGCCTAATTACTAATGTATTTGGATCAGGAGTTGCTACAATGCTTCCATTCTTTCCAAGTACACATGTTTTCAAACAGAAATTCTCATCTAGATTAGACAACAACTGCTCTAACCTTCAGACTTACTCGTTTTACCTTTAACTATGGAGCTTTACAACCCTCGCATAAGTCTTGAGCAATTGAAAGATAGAACAATTAAGTCAAGTGCTATGTCTCAAATTCTTCACAGTACCATTATTCCGGAGTTTTGCAAGTTTTCGAAATAAAACTCAGAGCTTAATTGTATGACACCCTCAAGTCTCTCAATATGTGGTATTTGTGGATCTCACTTAAGGCATTAATATTATGCCTTCCCATAACTAAAGATTATAATGGAGCTCATAGGAGTGGCAATAATAAGGTTTAAGCATACTTGCAATTCATATGTTGTAAAGTCAAACGATGGATTCATAGAGAATCGAGGCATACAATCAAACCAAGATGTGCATGTGTATGGAATATGGTGGATAGGTGTATATGTGGTGTTTAGTGGCTAATTCTAATTCTACTTATGTTCTCTTTGGAAATGATTCACTCTCCTTTGGAACTTGGAGGAACATATGGGCTATCTTTATTCTTTCTCTTTCTCTCTTTTTTTTTTCAATTCCTGAGGCGGGCATCTAGTACCCATTGTTTTAATGCTGGGACACTTGTCCATCTTTTACTCCCTTTTCTTTTCATACTTTTGCATAGCCATATGCATCCAATACATGATTTGGAGAGATAACAATAGTGAAAACTTAGAGCATTTATAGCAGGGCTGTCCTATGGGGTTTATATATTTTTGGTGCTCACCCCCAGTGCAGGAGAAAACATTTTCATAATGAACATATATGAAAGTGAAAATGGTTGCGATTACTCTCAGGGTAGGAATAACGCATATGTGCTGAAGTGTGTACGTGATCTTGGTTTTAAAAGCATGACAAGACTCTCATATGGTATTCAACAAAGGTTGACTAATGTAACACCTGAAAAATTGCATTCTTTTAAATAGTGGGAATTTATTTAATTATGCAATTAGTTGATCATTCCAATATAGGGAAATAATAATTTTTCCTGAAAAATAAAATCAAACCTAGGTCATACACATGTATGATGCATTCATGCTGGAGCATTTCTTCTTTGTACTGTTGTAGCTTATTTGAATTGTTCAAATATTCAAAACCCAATTTGAAAATCCTTTTGAAAATGTATTTAGAAAATAGAAAAGGGAAATAGGAAAACCTTCCCTCTCTGATTTTGGCCCGAGGGCCCAGTCCTCCTCTTCCCCTCGGCCTGCTGCCCGCTTCCCCTCTGTCTTGGGCCGAGGCCTAGCTAGCCAACAGGCCAGCCGCAGCAGTGCAGTGCCCCTCTCCTCTCTGCGGCTGCAAGCCGGGCCCACGCATCAGTCCCTCTTCTCCTCCTTCCTTTCTTCTCCCCTGGGCGCCCAAAGTAGAGAGCAACGCCGCGGCCGAGCACGCGCGCGCGAAGCGTCCCTCTGCCGTGACTGCCAGCCCGACTCCAGCGCTCGGTGCTACCGACCTGTGGGACCCACAGGACAGCCCCTCCCCTGTTTCACTCTGCTGCTCGACTGAGAGTCCGACGCGGGCAAGAAGATAAAACGGCCGAAGCCGAGTTCGTCGCCGCGCCGAGAAGTCCGAAGCAGAGAAGAAACGGCCGAAGCCGATTTCTCCGCTCGCCGTGTTTGTTTCAATCTCCGAGATTGTCGTCACACCTCGGGAGTACTTAAGCAGCGCCACACCCCCTCGTAGCCGTCACCTAACCCTAGCCGCCTCTTCTCGCCGGCACTGCCGAGCTCCCGCGAGAACCGAGCAGCCGCTGCCGCGAGCAATTAGCTCGATTCGCCACCAATTTCCTCTCGGTAAGCCTTTGAGGAGCCTCGCTGTGATCTTGTGAAGTTCCCGAGCACTTTCCCCCTTCGATTTGTGCACTGACACGCCTCCGCCGCCGTTGCAGAGAGCCACCGTCCGCCGGGTCACGCCACGAGCTATCTCCGAGTCGATTTCCGACCTTCCCATCACCCTAGGTGAGCTTGCGATGCCCTTCCCGATCTATTGGTACCCTTCCCGATCTATTTCATGCACCGAAGGCCGAGTTCACCTTCTCCGGCGGCCCTCCGGCCATGGCGCCGCCGCGGTCGGCTCTGCTCCGGCCGGGAGCACCGCCACGCCTTACCCCCGATCTAATCTCGGCCGTCGGTTTTAAATCGGACGGCCCAAAATAGAAGATACCGATTCGGTCGGCGTTTTTGCGAATAACCTCCTGCAGTTTTTAATGCTAAACCCGCGATCCCTTAGCGTATTCTGTGATTTGCGCTTTCCAATTTAGAAAACGTATTTTCTCCTGGTATTTAGAAAATGTGTTTTCTATTATTTACAGATTTGCCACTAAATTTCATTTGATCATAATTTACTTGTTTTAGATCCGATTTGAACGATTCAAATTGCGTTAGATTCATAATTTCATAATCTATCTGATGGTACCACTGTTTCATATATTTTCAACTTTTAAAATTCGAGATTATATTTAATCTATTATTATTCTATTATAAATGTTGTAAAATTCATATCTTCCTCGTTTTAAATCCGATTTGCGCAAACTTTATATCGATGTGATCGTAGCGACGTGTAGATTTATTTTATAATCTTTTTAATTTATTTTCTCTCTAGTTGGTGTACTGTTCTAATGAAAACTCTTGTTTGTATGCATGATTGCCCCTGTATGCGTGTGTGTTGTTATGATGGATCGAGTATAGACGGTGAGCTTTACGTAGGTGATCAAGATCAGTACTGCGACAACCCAGATCACCAGGAGTTTGCTGATCAAGGCAAGTATTAGTATGGATCATCCTTGTTGTCCTATTCACCAAATAAATAATTGCATTTGCATGTGTCTTCCTTGTTAACCATAGTTACTTCCTAGTTTTGTTATCCTGTTCCTTGCAACCTATGGGATTATGCATGTGGTAATTGATGCTAGTGTGTTATTGATATCATGATCATGTAAACTGATTAATTAAATATGCAATAAGGAATTAAAAGATGTCTTTTTAGCAACATGGAACTAGGGGATTGGGGCATAGTTTTGTGATGCTCCATATCCTTCCCCCTTGGTAATGATTTGTCAGCAAAAGCTGGGACTTACAGTGCAACTATGAGGGCTACATGGCTCTGGTTTTAGTCAAGTATAGGTCCTTTTTCTAGCTTGTTGGAGGTTACCGAAAGGCGTGATGGGGCCTGACGACTCGGGTATAGTGCGGCTCCTGTCCGAGTGTGTATAACCTGCGTGACTTTGTGCCACGACGAAGGGGGGCTCTACATCTGCTTGCCGGGTCCCTAGCGGCCCTAACTTGTTAGACGGTAGTACTTTGAAAGACTTCATAGTGAAACCCTGCTCTCTCACCTTGGTAGTGTTATGGGAGTAATTAACCCGAGCAAATGGGAATCACGGCTCATAGTGAAAGTGCACAACCTCTGCAGAGTGTAAAACTGGTATACTAGCCGCGCTCATAGTCACGAGTGGCCCAAAAAACTCACGGAATAGTTATATTTCGGGGTGATGTTTACTTGTTGCTAGTCTATTTATTGCTACTCATTAGTTGTGTTTACTATGATCATGAGAATGGGCTTAGTAACTTGTTGCTACCCAACTGCATAAAAGATGATTAATTAAAAGCAACCTGTTGTTAAACCGTGTCAACCCTTTTGAGCCTCATGAACCCATGCTAGTCTTGTTGAGTACGACATGTACTTACGCTTGTTTATTTTTCATTACTTGATTAAAAATCCCAGATGGGTAACAGATGGTGATACTGATGAGGACTACCCAGAGGACTACTAGACTTGTGCTTCACCAGTCGACGTCTCTGTGCTATGGAGCTACCGCGAGAGTTATCTTTATTTTCCGCTGTGTAATGACTTTGATATTATTCGCTATGTGTTAAACATTGGTTATGATACAATTTATGCAATTTGTTGGCTTATGTGTGTGACTGATCTCTGGGCACACATGAGATTATGCATCCTATTTTATCCTTAAAATTGGGTGTGACAACTAAACTCAATGCAAAGCAAACAGCATGAATGTGCAAAGGTTTCCTATCTCTAAATGTATAATATATGGCTTTGGTAGGAATCCACATTTTGTCATACAAGAGCTCATCATGTAGATTTTAAGTTTTCAAAAAGATAAATCTCCAGAACTTAGTAATGCTAGGAATAAAATAAATAGTAGCTCAACCTTCATGAATCATATTAATTAATTACCTAAACTTAACTCGAGCATATGCCTCCACAAATTTTAAGTTCATAGTAAATTCTCAGATTAAAACAGTAGTATCCAAAACTAAGGAGAATTTAAGTTTGACAACTAGGCACTTGAAAGGAATTGGGCAGAGCAACTACTCATCATTTCCAAAACAAAATTTTAGTGTTCATCAAATTTAATTTGGTTCTAGCCTAGACTGACTCTAAACAAACTCTAATATGTAGCTAAACATTTAATTGGTTTTCAAATTTTATCTTACTAGCTAACTCTCGCGAAAAGCGATATAGTAATAATGATAAGAATAACAGTGTGGGAACTGATACTTAGCTGGACTTAAATGGAGGGCGCCCTCCCCCAAGCTTGAAGTTTGACAGCGTCTTTGATGTTGTAAATTGAGTGATCCTTCTGGAAGCAGGTGTATCAACAGCGTAGAGGTGTCGGGTTGACTAGCTCTTTGATCTTGTATTTTTTCCTGTGAAACTTACTTGCCAACAAAGATACCAAATCTTATGGAGAGGGGTTAGGTTTAGTACCACTCCATGGTAAGTGATTGATTTTATATTTCTAGCAAAAGCTTCCTAACTGAGTGGACCTTCATGGTTTTTTCTAAAAGGTGTGGACCTTCATGTGCCCACATATTTTTGGTATTTTTAGATTTTCCTATGATACTATGGTGAACCTTCATGTGTTCACATATTTTTGGTATTTTGTGCTTGTATAAAGTAGACTCAATAAGCGCAATGGTATAATTACCTGATAATTAGGGGATGCTCCTCCCCCAAGCTTGATGTTTGCAATACTTGGTGCTTGAATGTTTCTCAGAGTGAGCTAGTAGTAGTCCTGGTGGGTGCCACTAATAGACTCTCTCCTTAGTCATAATATTGTTCCTGTATAGTTATACTCCAACAAGAAAACCCAAACTTGAGGCTTGAATTGTCAAGGGGTTAGCGGTCAGCCAATGAGCACTTTGATTATTCTTCAGTTGATTTTAATTAATAGATTTTAGCAGGATTCTAACAGGATTTTCTTTTTGCGGTTTTTCTAAGTTTTTTATGCAGCAATCAAAAATTGTATGTATGCCATATATGTCTCTTTTTTATGCCACCACAGGGAATATTCATTCCCATGGGGCTTAGGATTTTCATAATGCAACAAAGTAAATATAGATTGTTATTTTTATTTTTATTTTTATGCCACCAAAGTAAATATGCCTACAGGGTTACCATTGGTTTATTTACATGGGGCTTTGGTATTTATGATGCAGTAAATAAACAGTAAATATTTTTGTTGTTTTATTCTTAATATGCAAAAAAATGATTGTACTAATAAATGTGCTAAGCAAAATTACTAATGAATGCTAACTTACTTAGATAACTACCATTCTAACCTTATGGCTAGGGTACAGAATTTAAAGTCTACCGACAGGACTTAGATAGAGGAGAGTACTTACTCAGTAGGTTTATCGTCTGAGGTTAGCTTAGTCAATTCCCCATTTTGCGGTGGTGTAGTAGGTGCTTCTTCTTTCTCCTTCCATCTCTTTTCTGTCTCTTCTGCTTCTCTCTTTTCTAGCTCTAGCTATTCCTTGTATGCTTCTCTTGATTCTTCATCTCTCTTCATCCATTCTTCTACTTGTGCCTGGATCTCTTCTTTCTCTGCCTTAGCAATCTGGTCCATCCTCTCAGCTTCCGCTTCCTACTCACTCTAGCGTGGTGCTTGTACAGCTTCTTCTTGCTCCTTGTAGCAGTCTACAATCTTATCAGGGAACTCCTCCCATCCACAGTGAGGCTAGGTAGCCTGACGGCGGGCTTGGCGTCTCCTCTTGTTGCATTGCTTCCTATTCTGTTCATGGTTAAGATATGTTCTAAATTGACAGCGTACCTTTCCAGTGGGTAGGTTGAAGTGGATCTGTCTAGACCCGATGTAGATGATAGCATTGGCGGTGTAGAGGAACGGTCTTCCCAAAAGAATCGGCGATTCATTGTCTTCCTGCATGTCAAGAACTAGAAAATCTGCGGGTATATATTTGTCTTGGATTCTTACCATTACGTCCTTAACTATGCCTTCAGGGAATCTCAGTGATTGGTCTGCCATCTGCAACTGAATATATGTTGGGTATAATGGTAAATCATCAAGTAATTTATCATATACCTTTTTGGACATTACGTTGACGCCTGATCTAGTGTCGCAGACGGTGTCGGGAAAATTGATGTCTCTGATTGTGCAGTCAATGATTGGTACACCTGGGTCACCTTTCTTTATTGAGAATTGTTTCGGGAGCATATGATCATTTTCTGTGTTGATAGCATTGATTAGTTGAGCGATTTCTTCAGGTACATGTCGGGGCTTGTTCTTCCTCCATCTTCTATTGTTCTTCTTCTTGGGCACTTGTTGTTGTTGCTCTTCTTGTTGATGGAATTTCTTCAGGACTGCTTGATCCTTCAGGATGCGGTTCTTGAATGAGAATCTCTCCTTCTTGTTCTTGATGGAGAGGACAATCTTGGCGTGTTCCGCATAGATGATGGCTTTGGTTGTGCATAAGAATGGTCGTCCCAATGATAATGGGTGCCTTCTCATCTCCTCCGGTATCCATGATCACAAAGTCAATTGGGACATATGATTGCCCTACTTTGATAACAGCTTCTTCTAGTACTCCCTCAGGGTAGCAAAAAGACTGATCTGCAAGCTGCAAGCGTATGTCTGTGTACAACAAAGGATCATCTAATATTCTCTCATAGATTACCTTAGGCATTATGTTGACACTTGCGCCAAAATCGCAGATAGCTTCTAGAAAGCTGTGACATCCTATGGAGATAGGAATGACAGGTCTTCCAGGGTCTCCCATCTTCTCAAGTAGTGAGTGATCTATCCACTATATATCTGCAGGCTCAATTTGGTATTGTGTTGCATTGTGAATATCAACAAGGTTTGCAGTTTCCAAATCTTCCGGCTGGTCCAGAATCTTACCTTTCTCAAATGGAAGGACAGCAGCAGCAAGCTGAGCTAATTGTGATTCTAATATTTTTTAAAGCTGTGCTAATTCTTTATAGCAGAAGCAAAGGTATCCTATTCTGGCTATTTATGTTCTCTAAAGCTTTATCATTCGAGGCTACCTTTCTAGACATTTGATCTATCAATTTAGATTGACCAGCAACTAAATGTCTTAAAGGTGGAAGATTATAATTACTATAATTATTACCTTGGTTGTTACCTTGGTAATTACCTTGTCGAGGTTGCTGATTTCATCCTTGGTTTGGCTGGTTCCATCCTTGACCTTGCTGAGAACGATAGTAGGTGTTATTGTTGATGAAGTTCACATCCTCTTGCAGCGTAGGGCAGTTGACAGCTGAATGCCCGTAATCTCCACATTCTTCACAGGTCATGCGGTAATCATCAATATGCATGACTTCCTTCTTCTCTATGTCAAGTTTCTTGATGATGAGGTCTAGCTTGGTAGTGACCATGTTGGTCTCCTTAAGATGATGGATACCTCCTCCTCTCTTGCGAGGTTGAGTACGTTCTTCATTACAGCTCGGATTTGAGGCCATCTTCTCCATAAGTGCTTGAGCTTCTAGGAAGCTTCAGTGACAGGAAAGCTCCTCTAGCTGCAGCATCTATGAACTCACGGGTGCTTGAGATAAGCCCGTGGTAGAAGGTCTGCATCAGTAGCCAATCTTCTATCCCATGATGAAGACAATCTTCAATATAATCTTGGAATCTCTCCCATGCTTCAGTGAATGATTCGTCATGTTGCTGTTGAAAGCTTGAGATTTCCCCACGCAGAGCATTTGTTTTGCCTGTAGGAAAGAACTTTGCCAGGAAAACAGTTGAGCATTGGTCCCATGTAGTGTTCTTGTCTTTGTTGGTGTAGAACCACTGCTTAGCTTTTCCCAAAAGTGAAAATAGGAAAAGACGGAGTAAAATAGCATCTCTTGGTACTACTCTGACCGTGAAGGTGCTACAGATCTCTAAAAAGTGTTGTAAGTATGCACTTGCATCTTCATGAGCTTTTCCACAAAACTGGCTGGCTTGAACCATGGTGATAAGAGCAGGCTTGAGCTCGAATCCATTCTCCCCCGTGTTGACTGCTGGTCCACTCCGGATGTTTTCTGTTGTTGGGGCAGAGAACTCGCGCAGTGTCTTCTTAGCCATGTCTTCAAACACAGGAGATAAATCTTCTCCTAAGTGTAGTTCTTCCAATGTTGGAGCTGGCTCCTTTGATGAACTAACTTGAGCAGCGATGGGTGTTCTTGATGGTAGCTTGAAATTGTCCCTCGCCTCTACAAACTTCTTTCTTCTCAGGAGTTTCTCTGAATCGTCAGTGAAATTATTTGGAAGAGAAAAACCATTCATTCATCACCCTGCATAAGATAAGTAAATGATAAAAAACAGGGGAGTGCCTGTTTGAGTTAGAGATCAATCGGTAATGCAATCTTATCCATGATGCATATGTGTTATCAATACTTCCTAAGTTTAATGTGCCTTCCCCGGCAACGGCGCCAAAAATGCTTGTTGACATCTACTAATGTTGCCAAATATAACTTTATAACCTTTAACACTAGAGACGAGATTAGAAGATGTATGGTAATTAATTAACTGATCATTAGTAACTAGCCACTTATCTATTACCAACATTCTTTAGCATGAACTGGGTTGTCAATCCTAATTATATATGCTAAGAATAAATAAAGGTTTTATATATTATTCCATGTGACTAGGTAGAAATATAAATAAATATAAACTAAGAACAATTCTGCAAGCGGACAGATAATTATATCATTGTAGCATTTTACCTAGGAGTTCTACCAGGTTGTCGATTTATGTTTATACCACTGGGATGGTCTTGGTTAAACTACAATCTGTTATATTGATAACAACTATATGCAATGAATAAGTGAAATTACCGATGTCATATACTCTACTCATAACAGGTAGAGGTCACAAGATAATAAGGATAAATATAGGTGATAAGTATGATCAAGCATCATTAATAAAGATAAACATCAGAGCACTTTCTAGTCATAGTAATAGCTAGCCAATGGATAAACTAAGGAATTAATATCTAAGGTAATTCTATAACTACGTCAATGAATAACTCTAACTAGTGCAATTACATCTAGAAATCATTGTCAGATTAGTCCTATATCATGATCACATGCAAAGGGCATCATCTAGGAAAGGTGTGAAACAGAGTCATCACCCAACTTCGCGACCGTGCCTGCTTGCCTACATACGGGGGGTGGACTACAGAGGAATCAACGTAGCTGTCACCTACCACACGACCCGGCACATCAGGGTGCACTCGAGATAAACGAAATATCTAGACACCACGTCTACACATTGTTCATCATCTACCCAACGATCGTTTGGATAAACACTATACGAGCAATCACATGAACTCAATAAGATCAAACAAACTATGCTAGACATATAATTAAAGTAGACAAAGACTAATGTAATCAAGAACATATGAACTATTAAGAACAATGTTTTCCTAATCATAATGAAGAATACAATAATAGAGAAAAAACCAGAACTATACCGAACTTTGGGCTCCAGACGGATGCCGAGGCTCTAGATCCCGCCGAAGAACTAGATCTTCTCTACTCTCTAATCTAACTAGTCTAGAACTATGAACTAAAAGGCTCTTGATGAACTAGTAGGCTCTTGATGGCTTGAAGACTTATTGCCTTCGATGAATGATTGATTGATGCCTCCTAGGGGGGTCTGTCTCTTTATTTATAGCCCGGTGGGATGAACGTGCGCCGTAGGATCAAACCTACTTAAACATAGGGCCAAGATGACTCCTAAGAGGCGGTGGAAGAAGACTCCAGAAGGTGGGGCCAAACCCTAGCCGGGGGGGCCCCGGCCGGCCCCACCCTGGCAGGGTGTAGGCCCCGATCGCTTCGGGTGTGTTCCAGAGGCTTCTAGTGTTCCGATGATGATGCTTTCTTCGCGGTTACGTTTCGTGATAATTATGCACTTTAATCCCTTCTTTTATGCTTTTCTAGGAATGACCCCTGGAAAATACAGAACATGCAAAACTCATGGAAATTTTTAGTAAAAACCCTAGACTAGTATGTTTTCATGTATCCTTTTGTGTCTAAAGTTCTAATAAAAGTTGACGTTATCGACCGTCAACAAACCACTTTTGAGTGCTTGAGATAAAGTTGATTGACATTGTTCTACTATTGATTATGTTCTCAATTATGCTATTCATTGTTTATCTAGATTGTATACTTTGCATAGTTGGGATGCATTCATATTCATACATAGGTTTGTATAGCACTCATTCATTGATATCATGGGTGGGTGATGAACAGCATCTAAGGATGGTGCTTAGATGTGGTTTGTCTGTAAATGCGCCTTATATTCTGGGTTCTGTGGTAGATCGCGGATGTGACACTCCCGTTGAGTCCTTTGTAGTCCTACACTCCGAATGTAAGGAGAGTAGCAAGTTATTATTACTTTAGAAGGCTGTCTGTGATCTTGATCTTCCTTAGTAATATTCCCTTAAGTATGAATATGAAGTGTCTTCACCATGATTGCTAGTATAATTGCACCAATCTAATATGTCTTTGATAGTATAGTTAGAATGACTTAGGATATCCTTATGCTTCAACCTAATCCATGCTAGTGTCTAGATAGGAAGTGCTCTAAATTATCATTATTATATACTGATTGGTTAGATTGATCATTATGCTTATCATATATATCATTATTATTGTGACATAACCCCTGTTCAGAGAATATGGGTCATGCATGGTTATCTCCATATTTGCATATGCATATGACATCTATCTATCTACTTACATCCCATTTATTGCCAACCCTTTCAAGTGGTAAAATATAAATGACAACCCGGAATACTCCTGAGTAAAATGCTACAATGGTATAATTAATCTGCGCACTTGTAGATAATTTGAACTTAATATTTTATATCCTCTTTAGTCACTTGCATTCATAATAACTGCTTAGTATTAATCTGGGTAGTTTCCATTCATGTCTCTTATATTCATACTAGGGATGACAACTTAGTTATTGTAAGAGATATAGCTTTAAAGGAGGTGGCTAAGTAATTTATCAAGTGACTCTTAATTAATACCAACCGACGTGGACCCACATCTCGATTTTTCACGCAATCTCCACCGTCCGTCGAAGTCGGATTTGATCCAAGGGCTATGGTTCATCCCACCGGTCTATATAAGGAGCCCCAGACCCCCTAGAGTTTCATATCAATCAATCAGATATCAGTTGATCCAGTTGTAGAGAGCTAGAAACCCTAAAATCATTAGAGCTTCACCATCTAGAGCATAGCTACATAGGTTAGAGGTGAAGGAGGTAAGTTGTACTTGAGTTTCGGATCTTGTCTGGAGCTAGGAGGCTTCCCGAAGCCATTGTAATCTCTCTCTTGTATCTTAAACCTCTCTTGAGTGCTTGAGATAAAGTTGACTGACATTGTTCTACTATTGATTATATGTTCTCAATTATCCTATTCATTGCTTATCTAGATTGTGTACTTTGCATAGTTAGGATGCATTCATATTCATACATAGGTTTGTATAGCACTCATTTATTGATATCATGGGTGGGTGATGAACAACATGTAAGCATGGTGCTTAGATGTGATTTGTCTGCAAATGCGCCTTATGTTCTGAGGTTTTGTGGTAGAACGCGGATGTGACACTCCTGTTGAGTCCTTTGTAGTCCATACTCTGGATGTAGGGTGAGTAGGAAGTTATTATCACTTTAGAAGGCTGGCTATGATCTTGATCTTCCTTAATAATATTCCCTTAAGTATGAATATGAAGTATCTTTGCCATCATTGCTAGTATAATTGTACCAATCTAATATGTCTTTGATAGTATAGTTAGAATGATTTAGGATATCCTTATGTTTCAACCTAATCCATGCTAGTGTCTAGATAGGAAGTGCTCTAAGTGATCATTATTATATATTGATTGATTGGTTGATTGATCATTATGCTTATCATATATATATATCATTATTATTGTGACATAACCCCTATTATGAGTAGGTAGATCATGCATGGTATTCTCCATATTTGCATATACATATGATATCTATCTATCTACCTGCATCCCATTTATTGCCAACCCTTCCCAGTGGTAAAATATAAATGACAACCCGAAATACTCTTGGACAAAATGCCACAATGGTGTATATTTTATTTGTGCGCTTGCAGATACAATGTAATATATTTTCAGTCACTTGCTAGAAGGAGAGATCTTTTAGAATCATACTAGGAATGACAACCTAGTTACTTCTAAGAGATAGAGGATGAGAGTTCAAGTGATCTGTAGACTAATCAGGTGGCACATTAATCTATACCTCCCATCATTTTTAGTGTTATTGCTGAGAATAGAGTCTAACTCTATTTTTGGTGGTGACGTTAGAAATGCCAACAAGTATTTTTGGCGCCGTTGCTAGGGAAGGCTATTTGGCATACATAAGATGTAGATAGATGATATACATAACACCAAATATGTTGACAAATCATATAAACCTTACTCAAAGAGGCTCACCCTGTCCTTGTTTATTGTTTGTGTAGCTTATGCAGGGAGATGTATGAACGGATTTGACCTTCCACAGAATTTTGTTGAAGATCCAGAAGCTTTGATCAGGAAGACCCGAGCGTAGCTCAGGAAGAACCCAGATCCTCCGCCGGAAGACATCCGTACAAGAAGAAGTTTGACACTAGAGTTTGAGGCTATGGCTAACAAGAGCCTTCGCGAGTTCTCCGCTCCAACCACTGCTAACATCCTGTATTGGACCACCCACTGATGTTGGAGGCAATGGATTCGAGCTCAGGCCTGCGCTTATCAACATGGTGCAAGCTAGTAAGTTTTGTGAAAGGCGCATGAAGATGCGAGTGCCCATCTCCAACACTTCTTGGAGATATGTAGCACTTTCACCATCAAGGGAGTAACCAGAGATGCAATCCTGCTCCTCCTGTTTCCATTCTCGTTGCTGGAAAGAGCAAAACAGTGGTTCCACGCAAAAAAAGATAAGAACACTACATGGGATCTCTGCTCCACTGCCTTCCTAGCAAAGTTCTTCCCTGTGGGCAAGACTAATGCTCTCAGAGGAAAGATCACAAGCTTTCAGCAATAACACGATGAATCTGTCCCGGAAGCATGGGAACGCTTTCAAGACTACATTTCAGAATGTCCTCACCATGGGATGGAGAATTGGTTACTTATGCAAACCTTCTACCATGGGTTGACTACCAGCACCCGTGAGACAATGGATGCCGCTGCTGGAGGAGCTTTTCTGTCCCTCACCATTGAGCAAGCTACCACCCTTGTGGAGAAGATGGCATCCAACCAGAGTAGGAATGAAGAACGAGCCCAGACCCGCAAGAGAGGAGGAATGCACCATCTCATCGAGACCGACATGATTTCTGCCAAGATGGACATGCTGAATGAAGAAGCTTGATGACCGATTGAATGATAAGAGAGAGGTCAAGCACATTCATGATGCCTACATGACTTGTGAAGAGTGTGGAGGCACTGGCCACTCAGGTCACAGTTGTTCAGAGATTCAGGAGGATGTGAACTACGTCAGCAAATAACAACAACAACTACCGTCCCCAGAATCAGAACTGAACCAGAACCAAGGCTATCATCTATGCTGACAGCGCCAAGATCTGTTTCGCTATCAGGGGAAGCAAAGAAGGTGTCAACTTCCAGAATAAGACGCTCAAAAGTCTAGCCCAACCACAGAAGCCGTACATCTATGAAGACAAGCCTGCACAGAAGAAGACAAGCAGAAGAAAGAACAAGGCTAGGCAGACTCACACTGAAGCTGTGAGGATGATCAACTTAGCCTGAGTTGAGTACGATCACCTTTTGATTTCATGACACATGCCCAAGCTAGACGATCCATGGGTACTGACGATTCGACTGCACTATCGATCAGAAGATCTTCTATAACACCTTCTGTGACACAGGATCGAGTGTCAACATAATGGCCAAGGTAACTTATGACTTTCTATTTGGCAAGACACCCTTGTACGCTAGCTACACGCAACTGCAGATGGCGGACCAGTCATTCAGATTTTCAAAGGGTATTGGTAGAGACGTTATGGTAAAGATCCGAGATGACTATGTCCCCACTAACTTTTTGGTCCTGGACATGGGAGAAGAAGAGTACGACCCACCGCTCAGTACTTGGAAGACCGTTCCTCAACACTACTATAACACCCTAGGTATTAAGCTAGCACACTCACACATGCATTTGCATAAGCACAAGCATCATCCGTGCATTCATGTTCATGATCATCTTTGCATCATATGTTACTTTGATCTTTGTCTTATCTTGCTTGATCTATGTGCTTGATTACCACTTTGTGTGTGGTACTTGTGTGCCTAGTAGTCTAACTATCCCAAAACCAATCTAGGGTCAATAATGATGTCATTTGGAACAATGTTCATGAAGGACACTTCATGAAAAGATGACTTCAAGTGATAGCTAACCCTAGAGCCCTCCCAAACCTCTTTTATTTGACCAAACTAGGAAAGTCAACTTAGAGACTTTGCATGTCAATGGGGTTTTAATAAGAGTTGTGAATAATTATATTTGGAACAACTTTTATTAAGGGGTCAACCCATGATTTTTTGCCTAACAAGGTCAAACAGGGCCCACAAGTCAGTTTTTGCCTGTTTTTCACCCTTCTATTTTCTGCTAAGTCTTGTGAGCGTGCACAGTTTCCATGTACCCCTGTTTGGAGCCTTGTATTTCTCTAACCAGCTCGAATCAGTGGAAGTGCTCCTAATATCGATTGAAGATCTCACGTAGTACTTCAACTCGTATTAGGGAACTTTCCTCTGAAACGGTTTAGATCACGAGTTAGAGGATGATCAAAGGGGCGGTTTCAGTCGACTGAATTGACTGATTGCCGATTCAAACTGGCCTGTCAGAGCCAACCGCGCCCAGGCCGCGCACGCCACCTGGCGGCCGTACACTGGCGATAGTGGGCGGTGCCGGTCTACAAGGGGCCCGGCCACCCCAGAGTCGACGCCAGTCCTCCTATTTCCATTTTGCGCTGCCCCTGCCTCCTCCTTCGTCTCCGACGTGCGGAGCACCGAGGGCGCTCGCCGCCGCGGCATTGCCAGCGGCAATACGCCATCGTCGCAGCTCCGCCACCCAATCTAGCTAGCCCATAGCTTCACCGTTGTCCCCTCCACCTCCTTGACCCGTGTGCTCGAACGTTCGAGCCCTTGGTGAGCCTCTAACCTTTGCGCCGTCGCAGACGCTCGCCGGAGCACCCCGCGCGCTTTGCGCCGCTGTGGCCAGCCTCACCCGCGAGGCTAGTGGTCCGCTTTTTCTTGTGTCTTTGGGTCTCTATGATCCGTGGTTCAGTGTAGCGGTAGCTAGTTTGGCCAGGAGAAAGCTTTGGTTCGCCAGAATGCGACCTCGCCGTCGCGGTGGTCGCCCTTGTTCCACCATGCACGAGCTCGAGGCTCACTGCTGCGGGCCGTTTGTCACTAGGTCTAGGTCGTAGCTTCCCGTGGTAGTCGTGGTGCCGTCAGTAAGGGGATCACGTCGGTGCCCTCTGCCTTGCCAGAGAGCTCGCCGTCGGCGAGAAAGCTGCGGTCAAAGGCTCGCGGTTCGCCTCTGTCTCTGACCAGTGGGACCTGTTGACCCGCAGGGCCCGCGCGTCATTCACTCGTGTCCGATCTGTGTGCATAGATCTGGGTCTTCCTAGCGAAAACAGCCGGTTTATGGTTTTCCTGTGTTATTTAAATACTTTTTATTCCTGTTAAATGCCTGTGAAATTCATAGTTTGAGCTAGATAAGTGCCATGAATGTGAAACAAGTTTTGTTAGATGCATCTTGAAATGTTCTGTCTAAAAAAATATGTTAAGTAACTTTTTAATACTTTTTCTGTATAGTTTTATTTAATTTCCTATATGCTGTTGATCTGAGAAAAAGCTTAACTAATTATGGGAATGTGCTAAACATGTGATTCTAGTTTTATTTAACTTGTCATGGTTTGTTTTATCTGTGAAAAATATATCTTAGGGTTGTTCTGTGTAAAATATTAACATCTTGTTTTTATTTATGTCTAGAGCAGATCCTTGTTAAAATTGTTAAAAATAAAATGTGAACTGCTGGAACCTTGGTATTTTTTGTACACTCCTTATGCACTGTCTAGCAGCTATGAAAAATATAAAATATGTTGTTTGATGACTTTCACAGTGCAAAGTATTTATTGCCTATTTCAGCCTGCTGTCTTGTTATTTTTGCACAGACTGATAGGTACCTTAGTTTGCTGTGAAAACTTTACTATGTTAATTCAGAGAGCATGTTTTAGCTTCTATAATTTTATCAGAATTTTTGGTAACCTGGAAGCAGTAGTCACAGTTCTACCTTATAGTTGTTGCATGGAGAAACAAAGAAATGTTTAATCCTTTTTGGGTGACTATATGAGCTTTTGTTGTTGTGAGGTAAATGCTTTGGCTGTATTTAAAGGTCAGATCCAGAATGTTAAATTGGGCAGCAAGCTTGTGATGTTCTTTATGTTTAAATAAGTTAAGTTGTAGTTTAGTTGCTTGTCTAAATTAGTTAATCTCCATAGGTGCAAGCTGTCGCCCTTTGACTGAGGACGAGAAGCTGTACATTAGGTTAAGGAAAAAGGGTGAGTAGTAGAATCTGTAATGCTTACTCAGTATAGCATCTCATATGCATCATGTCATTGTGCACTATGAGCTTTCATTCAGTGCATAGTATCTTAGATTTCGGCATTGTCATGCAATAAGGGTTCCGGAGGGAGTGGCGCTGCTGGAGTTCGAGCCGCTAGACCCGGAGCCCGAGGAGTTGGAGTCCACTCTGGAGCCTGAAGGACCCGCTGAGGAAGTTGATCTGGAGAATCTCCCGGAGTGTCCTGACCATCGCCCTGCTTCTTTCCTGAAAGGCAAGCCCCGGAGCATTCTAAGTCCCCCATGTTTTGCAAATAAATTACTTGAGTCTTTATTCTTATGTTATGCTGCATTAAGTTATAGGAGTTGCTTGAAACCCTTACTATTGCATATCCTCCCTTGACTACCAAATATACCTGATTCCTATTTAGGTCCAGAATCGAAACTATGCTTAGCTCTGCTTAGTTCGGTAAAAGTTGGATGATACCCTGTGATTCGTATAATAGTGATGGGTACTCTTACCTTGACCAGTTCTTGAACACTTGGCCACTGTGGAACTTAACCATTGTGCCTGATTAATCGGAAGATACAGGAGGATGGTGGAGAACCAACAAGGCATGGTAGTCCTTGCTGCATATCCACCCCCAAATGTGCTATTAAGGACAGTATGCTTTGTATGTCCTCGTGTCATGTTGAACCCTACCTCTCGGTTAACTGGCTGGATAAGTTGTTTCTGACCGTGAAGTCGAGTAGTCCAGCTCAGGGTGAGAGATCGACTGGTTTGAAGTGCGTTTTCCCTGGAGGTTGTGGATACGACCATGGGCGAGGGACCTAGTGGGCTGGTCGGCGCAACCGGTTTAGGGAAGATCCGAGCATCTTGGCCACCGTTGAATCCCTCGCATACGGCGCCGGGGTGAATTCACTCTAACTTTTTCCTGAGCTGTTCGAAAGATCGCCCGAAAACTGCTCTGACGGGGCAGGTGTAAGGCGAGCATTTGGTATTTACTCCAGCTGGATAGGAAGTTCAGCGACACTGTGTGCTCCAAACTAATTGATAAACGGAGGTACATGGTTGGAAGGTTGAATGGCAACTTATGAACTGGTTATGAATATGATCTTGCTTGATTAGTGGCAGGAGTTGATTGTGTATAGAGAGAACCTAAGCAAGCTAATCACTTAATCCTGTTTCCGTCATAATGAGGATGTTATAATCTAGTTGAATAGGTATTCACCTAGACGGGTAATTGTATCGCAAGCTGACCAATGAATTGATAAAACTTGTATCAACCTGCTTAATGAACCTTAAGCTTTTATGCAAAGTGCTGTCAGCCAACCCCACCCAAGATAACCTTGCATTGATCTCAGTGTCATTTTATTTCTAGTTTATGATGGTAGCTGAGTACATCCAAGTACTCAGGGTTTTATTCTCATTGTTGCAAATGATATGATGTATCATGGCTATTGTAAGGTTTGTCTTCACCTGGCTGTGGATGAGGAATAAGTCATTCGGGCAATGATTCTTCCGAGGGCTCCCTCTATAGGTTGCTTTTGTGAGGTTGATCTGGTTACTGGCATGGTATTTGAACTCTGGTGTTTAGTTCGGCAAAACTACTTTGATTCCGCTATTTGAACTTGGGTTGTAATAACTTATGACTCTGATGTATTTGTGTTGTGAACTATGCTTCGAATGATGTAATATGCGGATGGTTGCACTAAACTCTGCATGATCTTGGCTATTATGTTGGTTGATCTGAAATCCATCAAGATTTCAACGAACTACCAGGCTTATATGTGCTCAAGTGGAAAAGTTTTGAATGCTTCGGTGTTCTCTTTTGTACTTGTGCTCTTATAAGTTGGTCGGTTCTGTTACAACTACAAGAGCAATTATCTATATGAGATCAGGGGAGGTCCACTTCTAGTTCAACAAGGAGAAGGTCCGCTGCTACATCAACAGTTACACAACTTATGAGCAGTCGAAGAAGAACAGGTCAATGAGGAGATGCCGTTCCTCTCAACACCTAAAGACCCAACCACTCAAGGATAGTTGGGAAGATTATAAAGAAGAAATCGAAAAGAGTAATTCCGAAGAAAAGAAGGAAGAAGAGACTGTGAAGGATGAGCTCCTAGCTTCAACCTCACCAGCAACATCAACTTCACCAACCAAGAAGGAATGGAAGAAGAAGGAGTCACCTTCTAGCTCATCATCAGAAGTGCTACCAGGGTCATCTCAACCCGACGATGCACCCCGCAAGGAATGAATAGACCGAGAGTCCTGTCAGCCACCAAGCCTTCACCAAAAGGTAAAACTGGTACTTCTCCATATTTACTTCCAGCATTGCATTAATATCTTAATAGTTGCATATTTTCGTTCCTTGCACTAAAAAGAAAATAAAAATATTTATTGCTTTGCATAATAAAATCTAAAAGCCCCATGTGGCTAATCTTGTGGCATAGCTCATAAAGACTATTCACCATGGTGGCACAAAAATAATTTTGCATCTAGAATAGACTATCCGCATTATATTCCTGCAATCATAAAATTGAAAATATCAAAAATATGTGGGCATATGAAGGTCCACACTTTATTAAAAATACTAAAAATATGTGGGCACATGAAGGCCCACACTTTTAGAGATTTCCCTAATTAGGTGAAGAAACTGAAAATTTCTGCTGGAACAATAAAATTAATCACTTACCATGGAGTGGTATTAGACCTAACCCCACTCCATGAGATTTGATATTCTTGTTGGCAATTTAGTTTTACAGGACAATACAAGATCAAAGAGCCAGTCAACCAGACGCCCTTACGCTACCGGTACACCTACGCTAAGAAGGATCACTCAACTTGCAACATCAAGGACCATGTCAAACATCCAGCTTGGGGAGGGCACCCTTCATTTAAATCCAGCTAGGTATAAGTTTCGCACCTTATTACTATATCATATTGCTTTTCGCGTGAGTTAGCTAGTGAGATAAAAATTTGAAAACCAAATAAATAGTGTTTAGTTTAGTTAGTGTAGTTTGAATAAAATAAAAGGAGAGTGCTTACAATAATTTTGCTCAGACTAGATGGACACCATGCACAGGAATTTGATAAGTAGCTGTTGACACTTGTTATCATCCAAATTTTATTATCAATTATCCTTGCATTAAACATGAATATCCAGTAGAATAGGATTATTACTGACAGATTCCACTAAGTTTTGGTGAATTGTCTATTTCCCAGGGGATTTTTCAGAAAAGCTTAAAAGAAGGATTAAAGAGCATAATTACCACGAAACTTAACCGCCAAGGAAACATCATCACGAGAACACTAGAAGCATCTGGAACACACCCGAAGCACCGGTGCCCGAAACGCACCAGGGTGGCGCCGGCCGGCGCCCCCCTAGGGTTTCCCCCTGCGCCGCCTTCTGGAGTCTTCTACCATCGCCTATTAGGAGTCATCTGGGCTCTTGGTTAAGTCGGTTTGATCTAACGGCGCGCGTGCATCCCACCGGCCTATAAATAGAGGGCCAGACCCCCTAGAGGAGAGCCAGATCAAGAGATGAAGACCCTAAAGCATTAGATAGATATCCACTAGATCTAGGCTAGCAATCAAGAGAGAGATTAGAGAGATAGAGTAGATGAGTAGAGATTCGGAGGAGTCCCGGCCTGTCGGAGCTTCATCGTAGCTGTGTTCGTCTGGTTTCAGCTCCCTCGCCCGGAGTTGCGTTCTGAGGTACTTTTGTATTCAACATCCTGATTCAAGTAAGCATTTGTTCTTATTCATTCTTAAGTTTACAACTTCTATTTGAGTGCTTTGATCTAGGTAGCTCCTTGGTTAAAGTAGTAGTTTGTAGTGTAGACGTGGTGTCTGGGTTATAATTACTTGTGAATGTCCCCTGATTGGCTGGATAGTGGTAGATCGCGTAGGTGACAGGTGCGTTGAGTCCTCTGTAGTCCACGTCCCGTTGATAGGATCGATAGGTGTATAAGTGTCTGGTAGGAGGAAACTCTGATTTTGCCTCTTATTCATGTCACTGCCCAGATTAGAACGACATTATTCAAAGTTTACCGGTTGTCGGATCTAGATAATCATTTGTTATCTTCCTCATTCTTGATATTCTCAGGATTGATTGTATTATCGGGTTAAGAGCCAATAGACTTAGTCAGTATAACCTACTGTTCCTTTGGGTTCGATATTAAAACCGGGATTGTCGGGGGAAGTGCTACATCGGTTGTTTTATCTGTGCGCTTACGGATACCTTGATAATAATAATCTTTAATAGAGTGCAGTTAATTTATACCAACAAGCATTTCTAGGCGCCTTTGCCGGGGAACGGTTTGCTGATTTTGGCTTAGTCTATCTTAATCTTGTATTATACTTTTATCTTTTATCTTTTACCTTTTAAAGTATGGAACCTACATCCCAACTTTTATATCAATATGGAGCACCATCGGGATCGTATCTCCAGCCAAAAGAATAATCTTTACCTATCACATCATCTGGCTATGAGTTACGCCCGGGATTAATTAAGTTAGTTCAGGATCACATTTTTTCTGGTAGTTCTAGTGAAAACCCCTATTCCCATTTAGCCGATTTTGAGCAGACATGTTCATGTTTGCACATTAAGGGCATGACAGATGAAACTTTAAGATGAAAACTCTTTCCGTTTTCATTAACGGGAAAAGCAAAGAAATGGTATAATCGCCATGTTGGGAGTAGCCAAGGAGATTGGGAGAGTATTGCGTGCTAATTTTTGTCTTAAATTTTTCCCTATCGAAAAGGTCGCTAAACTTCGTTTTGAAATTATTGGATTTAAACAATTAGATAACGAATCATTAGGCAAGGCTTGGGAACGCTTTGATGGATTTATAAATTCTGGACCTAATCTTGCTTTGGCAGAACTTATGTTTTTGCAACATTTCTTTTTATGCCTTGATGATAAAAATAAAGAGTACCTTAATTTGGCCGCAGGAGGAGCATTTATGCATATTACTGCTTCACATGCAAAAACTATTCTTACTAATGTCTTAATTGATCTTCTTGAAGAAAAAGAAAAGTTGTTAGAAGATGAATTTTTGTCATTTGATTCTAAACTTTTGTCTGATTCATCTCAACCTTTACCTGAACTATCTAATGAGAAGGAGATAATTCCTATTTCTGATTTTATGCTTGAATTTGAGGATGAACTTTTTGATGATTATGGAAACACCTCACACTATCATAAAATTATAAAACCACAAGAGTCTATGAATTTTAAAAGTTTTAATGTTTCATATTCTGCTGATTTAAAATTCCTTAGAGAGATAACTACAGAACTAAATTTTGTTATGAGTAATGAGTGGTTGATAGAATCTGAGCTTTCAAATGATATAATTCGTTTAAATTCTCCTGCCATTACTATTAAATGTCAAATTGATGCATATCCTTTTGATGCCTTTTATAATCCAACAATAGGTGTCAATATCATGTTTTTTACATTTGCTGAAAAATTCTTGAAAGATATGCCATTAATGCCTACAAATAAATTATTGAAAAATCGTTCATGACATATTATTCCTAGTTCAGGTGTTTTATGTTCTCTTCCTATTGTGATTAATGAATTCCAAATTTTGCTAGATTTCTAAATCTTTGATGTTTGGGATTTTGATGTAATGATTGGGTTACCAATAGGAAAACTTTTGCGAGAAGGTTGTGCGGGTAATTTAGAAATTAAACTTGGGAAAGGATTTAATCTCTCAGTGCCTATAACTCATGCATTAAAAGTTAAGGCAGAGCCACCTCCTGAGTTAGATCCGATAAAAGAAATTAAGGCTGTGTCATTTGAGGAAATTTATTGAACCTAATTTAGAGGATGATACTCAGTTCTCCATTAATGAAGAGGAAGAGGATCTGATTGATCCTGAACCTCTGGATAAATTACTAGAGCCACCTAAGCCTTCTATTGAGCTCAAGCAACTACCTTCTCGTCTTAAGTATGTTTTTCTGAATAATGATCAAAATTCTCCTGTGATTATTTAGTGATAAACTTTCTGATGAAGAGTCTTTTAGATTAATAACTGTCTTAGAAAAATATCGTGCTGCTTTTGGTTATTCACTCCAAGACCTTAAGGGGATTATTCCTAGTTTTATGCACCCATCGTATTCCAACCAACCCAGAAATTACACCTTCTAGAGAGCCCTAACCCAGAAAGAGGTCTTGAAACTTTTGCATGCTGTGATTATTTATCCTATTCCGCATAGTGAGTGGGTAAGCCCTGTTCAAGTTGTACCTAAAAAGGGTGGTATGACCGTAGTTAAAAATGATAAAAATGAATTGATACCTTAGAGAACTGTTACATGATGGCGAATGTGTATAGATTATAGAAAACTCAATAAAGCAACCAAGAAAGATCATTTTTCACTGTCCTTCATTGATGAGATGTTGGAGCGTTTGACAAATAATTCTTTCTTTTGTTTCCTTGATGATTATTCTGGATATCACCAAATTCCTATCCACCCTGAAGATCAAAGCAAAACCACTTTTACATGTCCTTATGGAACTTATACTTATCATAGAATGTCTTTTGGATTATGTAATGCACCTGCTTATTTTCAAAGATGTATGATGTCTATATTTTCTGAAATGATAGAAGAAATCATGAAAGTTTATATGGATGATTTTTCAGTTTATGGAAAACTTTTGATGATTGTTTAGAAAATCTATATAAGGTTTTGCAGAGATGTGAAGAAAAAGCACTTAGTCCTTAATTGGAAAAAATGTCATTTTATGGTTAGAGAAGGAATAGTGCTAGGACATCTAGTGTCTAAAAGAGGTATTGTTGACGGTATTTATACCATGTTTTCTACCATCATAACCGTCAACAAAACACTCTTTTTGGAAGGAACAAGCAAACACATAGTGAAATAGGTACAAATAACTTGGTTCCACATGTACATGTTATTATTTGTTTGCAGGTACCCAAAACAGGTGATTTCAGAGTTTAGAAGCCCAAGATAAAGATATAATGCAAATCAAACTATGACGAAATGGCAAGGTGATGTCACAATTATCAAAGACTTCACTCCAGGATCAAGTGGACACTGGGTGGACACTATTCATGGTTCGACCAAACTATGAGTGGTGGCCCCAGCACTCTACCTTCAAGAATCAAGCAAGGGAGTGATGTGGGAGAGAGATGAGGCCACGTGGCCCCATCCCATGGGTCAGCCGAACCATGGATGGTGGACCCAGGCTACCTACATAGGACAGGTGGGGACACCTTCTAGAAGGTCCTGGCTGGGCCCACAGGTCATAGGGGGTCAGTCGAACCCCCTGGTGCCCAGCCAGGTCGGTTACCTCCCCACCGACTTGAGCACACTTCCCATGTGCTAGATTGATCATCTCCATTGATTTGAGGAGGTTTCAAGGGCGGTTTATCCAAGGGCCAAGGAGGAAAGGCACATGGATTGATGACATGGCACTCCTCTTGTTCCCTCCTATAAATACCTCCTTGTCCTTCACTTTAGAGGTATCAAAGAAGTAAATATCAAGTGTATCATAGTAGTTTTAGTGTTAGAATAAGAGGGAAGAGAGTGAGGGAAGTCTTCAAGAGAAAGCCCCGGGCCTGTCGGGAGTCTTCTTCAAGGTGTGCCTCAGCGGATGCAAGCTTCTAGTAAGTTTTCCATCTGAGTCCTTCTAGCATTTAATATTCTGGTTCTGGTATTTTGAGTATATACTTGCTTTACCTGCACATTGCTTTACTTGTGAAGTGCTCTAGTCTCTAGCTAAGATTAGAGTAGTAAGTATAGTGTAGACGTGGTGTCTAGGCTATATCTTATCAGTGTGGGCCGCTTGTCGCACGGATTGTTTGTGGTAGCCAGCAAGTGGTGACAGCCTTGTCTGGTCTTCGTATTCAACCATGTGTGTAAGACAAGTTATTAAAACCACAGGGCATCAAGACAATAGTACAGCTGCCTCGGGAGGAGTTATATCTCCTCCGGTTTTGCCTGTCACCTCTTGTAAAGGGAGGAGGTGGTAAACCTCTTTATACTTAGAAAACCAAGACCAGATATCTTTTGCTACATAGAACCTCTCTATACCTATATTCTAAACCTCTTTGATCACCAACATCCTTGATCACTATCTGATGGTCTTGAACCTAGTTAGTTCACTTCGCGTTCCCCGTGAAAAATACGATTCCTGAAATACTCCCGGTGAAAGCTACATTGACTACCGTACGCTTGCGGTATACCCGTTTGCCACCTTTGGTGTCAACAGGTATAGAGGTAGATAAGGCAAAAATTGAAGTAATTGAACAACTACCTCCACCTATTAATATAAAAGGAATCCAAAGTTTTCTTGGTCATTGTGGTTTCCATCGCAGATTTATAAAAGATTTTTCATATATTGCAAGACCACTGACTAACTTGCTAGTTAAGGATGTTCCTTTTAAATTTGATGATGCATGTTTAAAATTTTTTAATATTCTTAAAGAAGCACTTACATCAACACCAATCATTCAACCCCCTAATTGGTCTTTACCTTTTGAAATTATGTGTGATGCTAGTGATTATGCTATAGGGGTAGTATTAGGACAAACAAAAGATAAGAAGCATCAGTGCAATTGCTTATGCTAGTAAAACTATGATAGGAGCACAATTAAATTATGCAACAACTGAAAAAGAACTCCTGCCTATTATTTTTGCTATTGATAAATTTAGATCTTACTTAGTAGGAGCAAAAGTAATTGTTTATTCTGATCATACTGCTTTAAAATATTTGCTCACTAAGAAAGACGCTAAACCTCGTTTAATAAGATGGATTTTGTTACTCCAAGAATTTGACTTAGAAATTAAAGATAGAAGAGGAATAGAAAATCCAGTTACTGATCACTTGTCTAGAATACACTTTGAGAAACCTCAGGAATTGCCTATTAATGACTCATTGAGAGATGACATGTTGTTTAAAGTGACCAAGTCAGACCCTTGGTATGCGAATATTGTCAACTTTATGATTGTAGCTTGTGTACCACCAGGGGAAAATAAAACGAAGCTCATTTATGAAAGTCGTCTCCACATATGGGATCCACCATACCTCTTCAGAATTTGTTCAGATTGATTACTTAGAAGATGTGTACCAGTAGAAGAGGGCATGCAGATCATTCAGAAATGCCATGCATCACCATATGGAGGTCATTATGGAGCATTCCGCACTCATGCTAAAATCTGGCAGAGTGGGTTCTTTTGGCCAACTATATATAAAGACACCAAATATTTTGTTCGGAGATGTGGATCATGTCAGAGGCATGGAAATATCAATGCAAGAGATGCTATGCCACTCACCAACAATCTCCAGATCGTGGTCTTTGATGTCTGGGGAATTGATTACATGGGACCATTTGTGAAATCAAGAAATTGTGAATACATTCTAGGTGGCAGTTGACTATGTATCCAAGTGGGTAGAAGCTATGCCATGCATGAATGCTGATTCCAAACATTCAAAGAAGATGTTCGAAGAGATTATATTTCCAAGATTTGAAACACCAAGGATGGTCATTAGTGACGGAGGGACACACTTCACTGACAAAAAGTTTCACCGATACTTGCAAGCTCATGGCATCCATCATAATGTTGCTACACCATACCATCCTCAGACAAGTGGCTAGGCAGAAACATCAAACAAACGAATCAAGAATATTCTACAGAAAACAGTAAATGAAATGAGTACTGCATGGAAAGACCGATTACCCGAAGCACTTTGGGCATATCGGACCGCATACAAGACACCTTTGGGTATGTCACCTTACCAGCTAGTATATGGTAAGACCTGTCATTTACCAGTGGAGTTAGAGCATAAAGATCACAGGGCTATTAAGAGATGGAACATGAACTTTGAAGCCGCTGGAGAAAAGAGAAAAATGCAATTATCAGAATTAGAAGAATAGAGAGAAAATGCTTATCACAATTCGAAGATCTATAAAGAAAGAACAAAAAGATGGCATGACAAGAGGATCAAGAAGAAAGAGTTTGCACCAGGATATAAGGTATTACTTTTTAATTCCAGGTTCAAATTATTCGAGCTTGGAAAACTACGAAGCAAATGGGAAGGACCATTTACGGTTGTGAATGCATCACCACATGGAGCGGTAACTCTACAATCATACGAAGGTACGCTATTCAAGGTAAATGTCGCCGACTTAAATTGTTTTTAGAACCATTTAAATTAGAAGTTGTTGACGGGCTGGATTTTGTCCAATTACCCACTTTTTAGTCCCGTCATTATCCGTTATGAAAAATTATCGCGCATCGCAACTAACAGGAAGTAGGAAGAGTCTAGAGGCTTCACGAGCTCGGCCACCCAGGGATTACACCTGGTGGGGCCGGCCAGCGCCCTAGTGGGGCCGGGCGGCAACCCCTGTCCCCTCTCAGTCCTGACTCAAGTTTCCTTTTCTTTCTCTATCTTTCATAAATACAATCCTATAGATTCCCGATGCGTACGGATAATCTTTCGTATGAATCCTGTAGAACTTAGATTTGATCTTATCCTATCTCCTAGAAACCCATATAAATACGCACCTATACTATAACACCCTAGTGTTAGTTACTATTTTCGCATTTGCATTTGCATGCCATCAAGCATTGATCATGTCATTTCACGCATCATCACCATTGAATTGAATTAAATTCCTTTATAAGCTATATGTTGGTTTATATGTTTGCAGTGCCATAGATGTGTTAGCATGCAAATGTGATGCTTGTTTACTGTTCTAGATGACTTACACATGTTTGGGTTAACATTTGGAACAATGTTCATGTTGGTGAAATCCCCAAAATACCCCTCTAGCTCATAGTTGACTAGAAAACCCTCCAAAACCTATTTTAGTTTGACCAAACAAGAAAGTCAATTTAGAGACTTTGCATGTCAGAGCACCCTTAATCAAAGTTGTGTAGAATTTTATAAGTAACAAACTTTATTTAAGGGTCAAGTCATGAAAATGGGTGGAAGGTGGTCCAAAAGTTGAATTAGTGCAGATTTGGAGCTGTTTTGAGGTTTCAAATTTTTCTCTAAGTCTAAACTACATTTCAGTTTCATTGTACCCCTGTTCATCGATCTGTATCTCTCTATCCATGCCGATCTAGCTCGAGTAGTCCTAATATAGATTGGAGTACTTGTGTAGTTCTTCCATCTCTATTAGTGAAGTTTTCGCTGAAACGCCCCAGATCACGAGTTATGGATCGAGCAAAATCGGGTTTCAGTCGGTTTTCAGAAACTGAATCGAAGCCGATTCAGTCCGGCATTCAGTCGTCGCCGCGCGGCCGCCGTCAGTAGAATCGCGCCAGGTGGCGCCGTACACCGTCGTTGCCCTCGGCCAGGCCTGCAAAACCGGAAGGCAACACGCCACCCGGTCTCCTGCGCACTCCAATCGCTCTCTCTCGCTCTCGCCTCTTTGCTCTCCGATTTTCTTCTCCGCCGAAGCCATGGCCGCCGCGCCGTCGCCTCGGTGAAATCCGCCACCACCACACCGTCTCCGATCACTCCATCTCCACACAAGCTTCGCCTTGCTCCACTCTATCTCCTCGACCTGTTGCTAGCCTCAGCCGAGCTAAGGTATAGCGTTTTTGACCTCTCCGCCGCCGTGAACTCGTCGGAGCGCCGCCTGAGCTCTTGGTTTGCCGCGACGAGAGCAATGCCGTGGCCGTTCGTTTTAGTTCTTGCTCGTCGTGGTGTCCTCGTGAGTCGTAGATCTAGCCTAGGTCGCTGGTTGGGTCGATCTCGCCGTAGTTTTGCCGGAACCCGAGCTCGCCGGAGTTCTGCCCGCCACCAGCGTCGCCATGCGCATGGTTGGAGCAAGCTGTCGTGCACCGCTGTTCGATTCATCGAGCACGGAGCTCCGTTAGGGTCTAGGGAGTGCAGAACGTGGGTTGGTTTCGTCGGTGAAGGCCGGAATAGGCCGGCGCATGCTCGCCGGACCGCCGCCATCCGCCATGGTCGCCGTTGAGTGTGCTCCGGTGACGGTTAGGTGTCGGAAGTGGGTGCATCGAGTTCGCCTCGTTGCCACGAGTCGGTAGGTCGTCTCGGTGCCGCCGGAGACCTCGCCGTCGGCGAGCTCTCGCCGGTCAGCGCCGGTGGCTCTGCTTTCTCTCTCTGACGTGTGGGGTTGAGTTGACCCAGGGACCCGCTGGTCAGCCGCTCTGGCGCGCCTCTGGTTCACTGAATCGGGTGTGCATAGCAGTTTAAACCGGTTTTCGTTTAAAATGATTAATGAAAATGATTTCCAGAAATTTGGTAAAACCTTCCTAAAATCATATCTGGAGCTAGGAGTGTCCAAATGAGGTGAACCAAATTTTGTTGGGTTTGTATTTTTGAGCTCTATACAAAAATATGACTTTGTGGTAATTTTTCTGTGCAGTTATAATTAATTTGTTATATGCTTGTAAACTTGATAAATGCATAACTAATTATAGCAATATGCTAAAAATGCGATTCCACTTACATTAATCGTGTTTAGAGTAGTTGTTTGGTTACTGTTATTTATATGATGTCATGTGTAACATGCCTTTCATGCTAACTTTTTGATAAATTCACCATGCTTATTGTAGATAAGTTATAGTTATGAATATTTTTCTTGAGCCTTGATTTGTGATATAGAATGCTAAGAAAAATGGGAAATCTGTTGTTTGATACTTTTCACTGTAGTAAGTATTTTCTATTGCTTAAATGGCTGTCTGCTTGTCATTTTTGTGTAGCATGTTATATCTGTCCAAATGGCCTGAAACTTTGCCAGTAGCCTAATGTGGGAGTGTGTTATGTACTGTAATTTTTCTAGACTTTTCTGGGTACAGCAAATAAAGGATCCAGTTATAAGCTAGGGTTAAAATTAATTGCTTTTAATCGATTAATGAGTTGTTAGCAAGTAATTTCCATGCATTTCTGAGATGTTTTAGTTCAACAACCTTGCTGGACATTTGTGTTGCTGACTTTATTTATGTATAAAGGCAGCAAGATTAATATTCTTTGTGTGGGTGCTTGTTCATGCTTGTTTCTTTACTAGTTAAGTGTAGTTAGGTAAGTTTGATTCAAATTAATTGTTAGTGTTGGTTGTAGACCTCTTACGCAAGACGAGAAATTGTTCTATAGCTTGATTAAGAAGGGTGAGTATGTGTCGTTGTTTAGAGAAGAAATATGCACATACTCAGTAAATGTTTGATAAATTATTGGATGCTCACATGTTGTCTAATGCATCTCATGGCTCAAGTTGCGCATCTCTATATTGCATTCCATGTGCATTCTCAGTTCTCATATATGCATATCATGCATACAGGATCGCCGGGAGGAGTTACACTGCTGCAATTCGATCCGCCGGAGGAAGGAGTGCCCCCGGAGATCGAGGTGCCGGAAGCTCCCGAGGCCGAGTTGGAAACTGAACTGCCGGAGTGCACTGACCATCAGCCATCGTAACTTTGTGAAAGGCAAGCCCCGGAGCATCCCTAAGCCTCCACCTATCTCTTTTTATATAAATGCACTAGTCTTTATTAAATCGTATGATTGTGCACTTAAGTATAGGAGTTGAATTGATACCCTTGCTGCATTTATACCTTGTACACTTGTCTGCTATCCTGGTACTATTACTAGATAAGGGATGGTTTCGATCTTATGCTTAGCCATGCTTAGACCGGTAGAAGTCGAGGGATTTCCTGTGCTTCGCGAGCATAGGTGCTGACTAATGATGATGGGGATGGATTCCACATGGTTGACTATATGTGCCACCATGCCACAATGATAATGAGAGAATCAAGGCTAGGTAGCGGGGAGCCGCATGACATGGTTGAGGTCATGCTGTCTTCAGTGCTGCTTGCGGCCGACTAGGACTGAGGCCACCAGACATCAGTTGAGATTGAAGGACGTCGTCACATAGCTGGCCAGATAAGTCGTTCTGACCGCGAAGCCGAGTAGTTCTTTCTAAGCCGAGAATTGGTGTGGCATGGATAGACATATTCTGGAGGTAGGAAGGGTGTGCGGAGACACCATTTTGCCATAGTCAGGTCAGGGACCTGCACTTCCTGTGAGTGGGTTTGTCTCCGAGAATATGGCCCCCGCCAAGCTCGCGATATAATATGACTCAGAAAGATCTAACGGTGACCCAAGAAGCCACTGATCAGGCTGACAGGGTTTGTGATTGGCATATTTGCTAGCTGGTACAATCGATTCGAATCGCCATCTCTCCTGGTTAGTGAGAAACTGAACTGATCTTCTGGTGAGGTAGAGGCTAATAACTTGAACATATTTATTATGGTGAGATGAGGTTGATATCGGTGGATATCGAAAATCATATGGTTGTATTGTTTGCTATAATATCAAGTGATTGTTTAGTATAGCTGCAAAGCTTAGCTTAATAGCTTAACTGGAATGGAAGCTAAACCATATCTAAAATTTATAAGTTGAGGAACTACTGTAGTAATGCTTTTTATGCAAAAAGTTGCTATCCTCTGAGCTCTACCAAATAAGCCTGCATATCCTTGAGAGTCTTTTTATTTACTTCCTGTCGGGTAAGTCTAGCTGAGTACAATTGAGTACTCAGGGTTTCATTCCCATTGTTGCAGACGGAGTAGTCTTCTATGCTTATTGCAAGAACTGCTTCACCCCTGCGGGCGAAGAAGACTAGACCTAGGGGCAAGGTCGTTATCCATCTTTAGCTTTTGTAAGATGCTGTGACATGGTCAGCTGGTGGTACTCGTATGTGAACTATGTTGTTTCAAAACTATGTTGACTTCCGCTACTGTTACATTTATGTAAAAGACTATGTTGTACTCTAATGTTTTAATTTGGTTGTAAACTTATGTATCATTTGATGGGTTGTTGCTGAATTTGTAAGATCCTTGGGGTATGTTCTGTTTAAAATGTTAGAAATCCTTTGAGATTTCGAGACTACCGGGTCTATATTGGCTCAAGTGTGACTTGATTGCTACTAAATTGGCGATCGTCGTACTTGTGCTCGTATAAATTGGTCGGTTCTGTGACAGCTGGTACCAGAGCATAATTCAGCATACACCATCACTTGACTATTTGAAAACAAAAATGGTTTTGGAGTTTTGAAAATTATTTGACAATTATTAGTTGGGTGTAGGTGATTTAAACCGAGTGTTTGCAAAAATTATGAGTACCATTGACCAAGTCCTATAGCACTATATATGTATATGTGATAATTAGGTGGCTTATGTAAGTACTAACTGGGGGATTGCATCATGTTTCTATTTGCGGTTCATTGGTTTTATTGCGCGGATATATGTGACATTGCGGCTTCTTATTGCTTCTTGGGCTGATGATTTATACTGGCCACTTCGCATGAGGTAAGATGAGATGTGAGTGTACGATCGAACAACCGTCGATCTATGGGGAGTGCTTGTGGTTACTGAAGTGAGTACATGTAGTTCGTATGTGTACTTATGGAAGTATTGGGGAGTAATTACTTTCGGGGTCACAAGTGCTCACGGGAGCATTTTCGGCAAAAAGTGCTTCTTATTGCTATGCATACATTGGGGAATGGGCTGAAATGAATCTTCTGCAGGTACACTAACCAAGCAAAACGTGTAGTACGACCAGTTACGTATATGAGAGCACGTGGTATGCCACCGACTATAACGTTAGTTAATTAAATGATAATGTGTGAGGTCGTTGGCACGTGCATGCATCATGATCATGAAATTAATTTAAAATTTCTGTATTCTTCTCTTCCCTGTAATAAATCGGTGCTATCCTGTCTTATTCTAATGCTGCAAGATATTGCATTGTACCAGATGGCAGCCGAAGGTGCGCCGCAGAGTGGTCAGTTTCTGGAGCAGTTTGGCACACCCACTGTGTTGTGGAGGTTGTTGGAGTCAGTGGGGTATTCAGAGCCGCCACTGTATTTCTGGAAGCCAGCAGAGACCATGGTGCATCCTTGGTTTGATGTTTGGGTGGCAATTCCTGCTCTTGAGGGGCATTGGTCTTTGCCCGAGCTCAAAGTCGAGGTAGACATGAAGACGCCATGGGGTGGTGCTCAGTTTGCAGCCTTCGAGATGTTGATGGAGATTTGCACTAGGTTTAACAAGAGGGCTGAGTTGGGGCCAGCCAATATGTTCCCAAGGGCAGATGCATCACAGGATGAGTGGGCTCAGTCTAGCCAAGCTCCTTTGGTGCGAGGCAGAGATGAGCGTGCTCATAGCACTGGGGCTCCTATGAGTGCTATGTTTGCTGTCCTGAAGATGCACTGTGCCACTAGGGATAGTTGGATGCAGTGTATTAATGCCCTGCATGAGGCTGATGAGAAGAGACTGGAGGCGGAAGAGTTTGCACGCATTGCTCGTCGCAGTGCAGACGATCAGATGGTAGCGCTTACCGCCTGTCGCGATGAGTTGCTACGATGCACTGGTGCTTTGATAGCAGCTGTTCGCCGTGTTACTGAGCTTGAAAGGCAGAATGCGGACCTTCGTCATTAGCTTTTTTAATCACAATATGAACCTGGCACGTCAGCGAGATGACTTTTTGTGCGAGTTGCGTGCGAGTCAGCAGCAGGTCTGGGAGCTGCAGCAGGATGTTCATCGTCTGAACAACCATATTGACCCGTTTCACCATCCAGGTGCAGCAGAGATCGGTCCTAAGATCTTCGTAGCAGCTGATGATGGTGGGCAAATCGCAAGACCGCCTATCCTGTGGTTGCTGATATCACCTGGGAGCAGTTTACTAAGGATTTCAGGGGTCATTTCATCCCAGCTGGGTTGATCAAGATGAAGGTAAATGAGTTCATGCAGCTTACCCAGGGTACCAAGACCCTTACTCAGTACCATCATGCTTTCAACAATCTGTCAAGGTATGCTTCTTGGACGGTGGACACCGATGAAAAGAAGATTGAAACTTTCAAGAGAGGCCTTAGCACCAAGCTCATGAAGACTTTGGCTAACAACACTCGTACAACTTTGAACGAGTTTCTCAGTGATGCTTTCATTCAAGAGAAACAGAACAATCTGCACACTGCTTTCAAGGGAGGCAAGAGGCCTTTGGAAGGAAGCTCTTCTCAGCCAAGGGCTCCAACAGCAGGTCGTGCTATGGCAAATCGCCCTGCTTATCGTCCGGCTGTTCCTGGAGCAAGGTTCAGACCTCCTCCAAAGAAGCAGCCAGCACAACAACGCTACAAGAGGGGTTTCACTGTACCTTTGAACAAGAACAATGCTCCTCCAGACAATACTGTTCAGGTAAAAGCCAACCAAGGGTTGGGGCCGTGTTTTAATTGTGGTCAACAGGGGCATCTCGCTCGCTATTGTCCTCAACCAAGGCAGGGCCGTGTGCACCACACTGCAGCTGATGAAATTCCTGAAGGTGAACCAGTCACTGCGGGTATGTTTTCTGTAAATCAACATCCTGCTATTGTATTGTTCGACTCTGGATCATCGCATTCTTTTGTGAGTCAAGCATTTACACAAAAGCATGCATTTCCAATTGTTGAATTGAACTGTAGTTTCCGGATAACTTCAGCTGGGGCTGAGATTTGTACTCGTCAGTGTGTCGAAAGTGTGGCCATTGAGGTTGGTGGCAGGGTATTTGTCAGCAGTCTTATTGTGTTACCTCGGTTAGGGCTGGACATTATTCTGGGGGTGTGTTGGATGAAACTGTGGGATGTGGTTATAAATATTCCCAACTGGATGTTGACATTAAGGGAGCCACAGGGTGAAGGCACCTTTCAAGTTTATTTGCCCCGTAGGGAAGATCCTTTTAGTCTCTGTTTTGCGGTTGGGGCTGCAACCCTTCATGATATCCCTGTAGTGTGTGAATTTCCTAATGTCTTTCCGGACGATCTTCCTGGACTTCCTCCTGACCGGGATGTGGAGTTTGCGATAGAACTTATTCCCGGAACAGCACCTATCTCTCGGAGGCCATACAGAATGCCACCACATGAGTTAGCTGAGCTTAAGAAACAACTCCAGGAGTTATTGGATAAGGGGTTCATTCGCCCTAGTTCTTCTCCGTGGGGCTGTCCTGCTATCTTTGTGAAGAAGAAAGATGAAACTTTGCGCATGTGTGTGGACTACAGGCCACTTAATGCTATGACGATTAAGAACAAGTATCCTTTACCTCGTATTGATATCTTGTTTGATCAATTGTCCAAGGCTAAGGTTTTCTCCAAGATTGATTTGAGATCTAGGTATCATCAAATTAAGATTAGGCCACAAGATATTCCCAAGACAGGTTTCTCCACTCGGTATGGACTGTACGAGTATTTGGTTATGTCTTTTGGGTTAACCAATGCTCCTGCACATTTCATGTATCTAATGAATTCAGTTTTCATGCCGGAGTTAGATAAGTTTGTGGTAGTCTTTATTGATGACATTCTGATTTATTCTGAAAACATGGAGGATCATGCTGAACATTTGAGGATAGTTTTGACTAGACTCAGAGAGCATAAGCTATATGCTAAGTTTAGCAAGTGTGAGTTTTGGCTAACCAAAGTACCTTTTCTGGGCCACATCTTGTCTGCTGAGGGTATTTCTGTGGATCCCTCAAAGGTGCAGCAGGTGTTGGATTGGAAATCGCCCAACAATGTGTCAGAGGTTCGTAGTTTCTTTGGGTTAGCTGGGTATTATCATCGTTTCATTCAAGATTTCTCCAAGATAGCTCAACCTATGACCAAATTGTTGCATAAAGATATCAAGTTTGTTTGGAGTGAGGAGTGTGAAGCAGCTTTTCGCACCTTGCGGACGTTGCTGACCACTGCTCCAGTTCTTGCACAACCCGATATTGAGAAGCCTTTTGATGTGTACTGTGATGCCTGTGGCACTGGGTTAGGTTGTGTGCTCATGCAAGAAGGCCGAGTCATTGCTTATGCCTCGCGTCAATTGAGAAAACACGAGCAGAATTATCCTACCCATGATTTGGAGCTTGCTGCAGTAGTACACGCACTGAAGATTTGGCGTCACTACCTGATGGGCCATATATGTCATATCTATTCTGATCACAAGAGTCTTAAGTACATTTTTACTCAACCTGAGTTGAACATGAGGCAAAGAAGGTGATTGGAGTTGATCAAAGATTATGATTTGGAGGTACATTACCATCCGGGCAAGGCTAATGTAGTTGTTGATGCTTTGAGTCGAAAGTCTCATTGCAATGCATTGCAGCCGTTGCTAGCGGACGGGTTTAATCTTATGCATCCAGTGGTATTGAATAATATTACTCTTAGTTGTACTTTGGAAATTAGAATTATTGAAGGCCAGAAAACAGATCCGGGTATATATCACATCAAGAGAAAGATGCAAGAGCAAGAAACACTTCACTTCCGGGTGGATGAAAAAGGTATATTATGGTTCAAAGACCGATTAGTAGTACCAAAAGATCGTGAGCTGAGGAATGAGATTATGGATGAGGCTCATCTTTCCAAGTTATCTATTCATCCTGGTAGCAGTAAAATGTATCAAGATTTGAAGCCTAGGTTTTGGTGGACAAAAATGAAGAAAGAAATTGCAGCTTATGTAGCTAGGTGTGATACCTGCTGTTGTGTGAAAACTATTCACCTTAAGCCAGCCGGTTTATTACAACCTTTGCCAGTTCCTGGCTGGAAGTGGGATGTGATAACCATGGACTTCATAACGGGCTTACCATTAACGCAAAAAGGCCATGATTCTATTTGGGTGATTGTAGATCGACTGACTAAGATTGCACATTTCTTACTAGTTCGAACTACGGATCGTCCTCATCAGCTGGCACAGCTCTACTTTGCACAGATACTTCGGTTACATGGTGTGCCGAGGACAATAGTTTCTGACAGAGGCCCACAATTTATTGCACGCTTCTGGGAGCATCTACACAAGTGTTTGGGAACCAATTTGGTTCGCAGTTCAGCTTATCATCCTCAGATTTCGGGTCAGACTGAAAGAGTAAATCAAATATTGGAAGATATAGTTGAGAGCCTATGTCATTTCGTCCAAAGGTTCGTGGGAAGAATGGTTACCATTAGCAGAGTTTTCATACAACAATAACTATCAAGAGAGTATTCAGATGGCTCCTTTTGAAGCTTTGTATGGGCGCAAATGTAGAACTCCTCTTAACTGGATTGAACCAGGAGAAAGGAGGTACTACGGAATTGACTTTGTGAAAGAGGCCGAAGAACGAGTGCATACCATTCAGCAGCATCTCAAAGCCACACAAGCTCGCCAAAAGAGTTATGCGGACAAGCGTCGAAGACCGTTGGAATTTCAAGTTGGTGACTATGTGTACTTGAAGGTGTCACCCATGAAGGGCGTACAACATTTTGGGGTGAAACGAAAGTTAGCTCCAAGGTTGTGGGTCCTTTTCAAATTTTGGAAAGAAGTGGGAAAGTAGCATACAAGTTACGGTCGCCACCACACATGTCCACTATTTTCAATGTCTTTCATGTATCGCAACTCAAGAAATGTTTGCGTGCACCGGAAGAACAAGTGGATCTTGGTGATATCAAGTTAAAATCAGATTTGACATATGAAGAGAAGCCTATACAAGTGGTAGATTACAAGGAAAGAGTCACTCGCAGCCGAGTGGTCAAGTTCTTCAAGGTGGTTTGGAATAACCAAAGTGACTGGGATGCGACTTGGGAAAGCGAAGATTATCTCAAGGAAGTTTATCCTTCTTTATATAAACAATGGTAATTAACTCTAATCTCGGGTACGAGATTCTTTTAAGGGGGGAGGGCTGTAACACCCTAGTGTTAGTTACTATTTTCGCATTTGCATTTGCATGCCATCAAGCATTGATCATGTCATTTCATGCATCATCACCATTGAATTGAATTAAATTCCTTTATAAGCTATATGTTGGTTTATATGTTTACAATGCCATAGATGTGTTAGCATGCAAATGTGATGCTTGTTTACTATTCTAGATGACTTAAACATGTTTGGGTTAACATTTGGAACAATGTTCATGTTGGTGAAATCCCCAAAATACCCCTCTAGCTCAAAGTTGACTAGAAAACCCTCCTAAACCTATTTTGTTTGACCAAACAAGAAAGTCAATTTAGACACTTTGCATGTCAGAGCACCCTTAATCAAAGTTGTGTAGAATTTTATAAGTAACAAACTTTATTTAAGGGTCAAGTCATGAAAATGGGTGGAAGGTGGTCAAAAAGTTGAATTAGTGCAGATTTGGAGCTGTTTTGAGGTTTCAAATTTTTCTCTAAGTCTAAACTACATTTCAGTTTCATTGTACCCCTGTTCATCGATCTGTATCTCTCTATCCATGCCGATCTAGCTCGAGTTGTCCTAATATAGATTGGAGTACTCGTGTAGTTCTTCCATCTCTATTAGTGAAGTTTTTGCTCAAACGCCCTAGATCACGAGTAATGGATCGAGCAAAATCGGGTTTCAGTCGGTTTTTCAGAAACTGAATCGAAGCCGATTCAGTCCGGCATTCAGTCGTCGCCACGCGGCCGCCGTCAGATGAATCGCGCCAGGTGGCGCCGTACACCGTCGTTGCCCTCGGCCAGGCCTGCAAAACCCGAAGGCAACACGCCACCCGGCCTCCTGCGCACTCCACTCTCTCTCTCTCGCTCTCGCCTCTCTGCTCTCCGTTTTTCTTCTCCGCCGACGCCATGGCCACCGTCGCCGTCGCCTCGTTTTGCCGGAACCCGAGCTCGCCAGAGTTCCGCCCGCCACCGCGTCGCCATGCGCGCGGTTAGAGCAAGCTGTCGTGCACCGCTGTTCAATTCATCGAGCACGGAGCTCCGTTAGGGTCTAGGGAGTGCGGAACGTGGGTTGGTTTCGTCGGTGAAGGCCGGAATCGGCCGGCGCATGCTCGCCGGACCGCCGCCGTCCGCCATGGTCGCCGTTGAGCGTGCTCCGGTGACGGTTAGGTGTCGGAAGTGGGTGCATCGAGTTCGCCTCGTTGCCACGAGTCGGTAGGTCGTCTCGGTGCCGCCGGAGACCTCGCCGTCGGACGAGCTCTCGCCGGTCAGCGCCGGCGGCTCTGCTTTCTCTCTCTGACGTGTGGGGTCGAGTTGATCCAGGGACCCGCTGGTCAGCCGCTCTGGCGCGCCACTGGTTCACTGAATCGGGTGTGCATAGCAGTTTAAACTGGTTTTCATTTAAAATGATTAATGAAAATAATTTCCAGAAATTTGGTAAAACATTCCAAAAATCATATCTGGAGCTAGGAGTGTCCAAATGAGGTGAACTAAATTTTGTTGGGTTTGTATTTTTGACATCTATACAGAAAAATATGAAATATGACTTTGTGGTAATTTTTCTGTGCAGTTATAATTAATTTGTTATATGCTTGCTAAACTTGATAAATACATAACTAATTGTAGGAATATGCTAAAAATGTGATTCCACTTGCATTAATCTTGTTTAGAGTAGTAGGATCAGGAAAAAATATGTTTGTTGGTTGGTTACTATTATTTATATGATGTCATGTGTAACATGCCTTTCATGCTATCTTTTTGATAAATTCACCATGCTTAGTGTAGATAAGTTATGGTTATGAATATTTTTCCTGAGCCTTGTTTTGTGATAAAGAAGCTAAGAAAAATGGAAAATCTGTTGTTTGATACTTTTCACTGTAGTAAGTATTTTCTATTGCTTAAATGGCTGTCAGCTTGTCATTTTTGTGTAGCATGTTATATCTGTCCAAATGGCCTGAAACTTTGCCTGTAGCTTAATGTGGGAGAGTGTTATCTACTGTAATTTTTCTAGAATTTTCTGGGTACAGCAAATAAAGGGTCCAGTTATAAGCTAGGCCGCTAGGGTTAAATTAATTGCTTTTAATCGATTAATGAGTTGTTAGCAAGTAATTTCCATGCATTTCTGAGATGTTTTAGTTCAACAACCTTGCTGGACATTTGTGTTGCTGACTTTATTTATGTATAAAGGTAGAAAGATTAATACTCTTTGTGTGGGTGCTTGTTTATGCTTGTTTCTTTACTAGTTAAGTGTAGTTAGGTAAGCTTGATTCAAATTAATTGTTAGTGCAGGTTGTAGACCTCTTACGCAAGACGAGAAATTGTTCTATAGCTTGATTAAGAAGGGTGAGTATGTGTCGTTGTTTAGATAAGAAATATGTACATACTCAGTAAATGTTTGATAAATTATTGGATGCTCACATGTTGTCTAATGCATCTCATGGCTCAAGTTGCGCATCTCTATATTGCATTCCATGTGCATTCTCAGTTGTCATATATGCATATCATGCATACAGGATCGCCGGGAGGAGTTACACTGCTGCAATTCGATCCGCCGGAGGAAGGAGTGCCCCCGGAGATCGAGGTGCCGGAAGCTCCCGAGGCCGAGGAGGAAACTGAAATGCCGGAGTGCACTGACCATCAGCCATGTAACTTTGTGAAAGGCAAGCCCCGGAGCATCCCTAAGCCTCCGCCTATCTCTTTTTATATAAATGCACTGGTCTTTATTAAATCGTATGATTGTGCACTTAAGTATAGGAGTTGAATTGATACCGTTGCTGCATTTATACCTTGTACACTTGTCTGCTATCCTGGTACTATTACTAGATAAGGGATGGTTTCGATATTATGCTTAGCCATGATTAGACCGGTAGAAGTCGAGGGATTTCCTGTGCTTCGCGAGCATAGGTGGTGACTAATGATGATGGGGATGGATTCCACATGGTTGACTATATGTGCCACCATGCCACAATGATAATGAGAGAATCAAGGCTAGGTAGCGGGGAGCCGCATGACATGGTTGAGGTCATGCTGTCTTCAGTGCTGCTTGCGGCCGACTAGGACTGAGGCCACCAGACATCAGTTGAGATTGAAGGACGTCATCACATAGCTGGCCAGATAAGTCGTTCTGACCGCGAAGCCGAGTAGTTCTTTCTAAGCCGAGAATTGGTGTGGCATGGATAGACATATTCTGGAGGTAGGAAGGGTGTGCGGAGACACCATTTTGCCATAGTCAGGTCAGGGACCTGCACTTCCTGTGAGTGGGTTTGTCTCCGAGAATATGGCCCCCGCCAAGCTCGCGATATAATATGACTCAGAATGATCTAACGGTGACCCAAGAAACCACTGATCAGGCTGACAGGGTTTGTGATTGGCATATTTGCTAGCTGGTACAATCGATTCGAATCGCCATCTCTCCTGGTTAGTGAGAAACTGAACTGATCTTCTGGTGAGGTAGAGGCTAATAACTTGAACATATTGATTATGGTGAGATGAGGTTGATATCAGGTGGATATCGAAAATCATATGGTTGTATTGTTTGCTATAATATCAAGTGATTGTTTAGTATAGCTGCTAAACCTTAGGTTAATAGCTTAACTGGAATGGAAGCTAAACCATATCTAAAATTTATAAGTTGAGGAACTACTGTAGTAATGCTTTTTATGCAAAAAGTTGCTATCCTCTGAGCTCCACCAAATAAGCCTGCATATCCTTGAGAGTCTTTTTATTTACTTCCTGTCGGGTAAGTCTAGCTGAGTACAATTGAGTACTTAGGGTTTCATTCCCATTGTTGCAGACGGAGTACTCTTCTATGCTTATTGTAAGAACTGCTTCACCCCTGCGGGCGAAGAAGACTAGACCTGGGGCAAGTTTAGCTTTTGTAAGATGCTGTGACATGGTCAGCTGGTGGTACTCATATGTGAACTATGTTGTTTCAAAACTATGTTGACTTCCGCTACTGTTACATTTATGTAAAAGACTATGTTGTACTCAAATGTTTTAATTCGGTTGTAAACTTATGTATCATTTGATGGGTTGTTGCTGAATTTGTAAGATCCTTGGGGTATGTTCTGTTTAAAATGTTAGAAATCTTTTGAGATTTCGGGACTACCGGGTTTATATTGGCTCAAGTGTGACTTGATTGCTACTAAATTGGCGATCGTCGTACTTGTGCTCGTATAAATTGATCGGTTCTGTGACATATACCACCCTCAAATGCCATCCCATCATCATTGCCTTCCTCTCCTCCAAAGAAACTCTCTGGTTTAGATCTAGTAGCAATGGCAAGCAAAGCGGTCGTCGGCGCTGACTCTGGCAAGATCCAAGGCGACGACTCGAAGGCCATCATACTCGCACAGCCGAAGCCCCTTGCCATCGTGCCGCCAAAGCACCTCGCTGTCGTGCCACCGAAGCATCTTGCTACGGTGCTCCAGCAGTTCAAGCAAGTCTACTACGGTGCTCTATATTTTTGGTACGCATGTTGTCTCCACATGTTGCGCAGAAAAGTATGCAGGAAAATAAGTGTGGGGGAGGCACATCGCGACTATGGAAATCAATTCGCTCAGGAAAATCACGTAATTCGGAAGATAATCAAACCTAGGACCTCGCACACCGAAGTAGACCTCGTGGGGCTATAGTGGCACGCCGCCCGGCGCCCTACCTGGGCCGGCCGGCCCCCTCTCTGCACCCTCTGCCCCTCTCGATCATGGTCAGGTTTGATCCTCATATAATTTAATTTCATATGTTTTGATTTCTGTTTTCAATCCAAATTAAAATTCACATGCTAAAATTACTTTTAAAAGAGAAGAAGAAGATTGTTTAATTCATACCATAAGAATAAATTATATAACACTTTTCTAGGAATCATGTTACTATTGGAAACTATTTATAGGGACCCCATGATTGCTTATGTCGTTGTGAAACATGATATAGTTGAATAATGAGAACTCAATCCTGATGTTTTGTCTTTGGAGATTTTATTTCGAAAATTTAAATGATTAGTTATACCTCTCCTTTGTGATAAAAATATTGTCCTACCAGAGCCATATATAGGATAGAAGCCTACTACATATAATACTTGTCTTTGTATTGAGTTTGGACAACCTTTGTAATTGTCATATTTTCGAATCAAGTGCCAATTCCACATAAGCATTACTCTAATCCGGAGTAATAGAGAGTCATTCTATTGAAAATGTTTCTCTCCAACACTGGGAGAAAACACCAAAAATAATTATATAGCATAGTTACCAAATAATTGCTCCATTGTTTCGTTAAAGTCTCTCAACTACTAAATTCAAAAGAGGTATGAGCTATGCAAAAGAAGAAGGGAGTGCAAAAATGGACAAGTGTCCAAAGAAATTAAAACAATGGGTACTTAGATACTCGCCTCCTTTGAAAAAAAAGAAGAATTAGAGAAAGAGATAGCTCATACTCTCTGATTAAGCTCAGTTGTATAAAAGAGAGATTTATTTTTCTTAAGGAGCAAGGTAGAATTAGGTTCCACCATATTCCACCAAATAAAGCTTGATTCGATTATATGCCTCATTTCTCTGTGGATTCATTGTTTGACTTTACAATAAATACAATGCAAGTATGATTTCGCATTTTACCTACCTAAGATCCACATAAGCTTTTTAGAAGTAGGATAAAGAAGGCAATTTCATTAATGCCTTGGTAAGGATACAAAAATACCAGATATATCAGTGATTCGAGAGTACTACAGGAGAAGGTAAAGCTAAGTTTATTTGCAAAATTACATACCCTCCAATTGACTCAACTAAAGGAAGAGAGAGATCTGTTTTCAAGCTATTCTGTTCTTCAAATACTCAAAGATTCATGGTAGACACTTTGAATTCCATAGTACATGCATGACTAGACTAGTTTTATATAATGTACTCTTAAGTTATCTTTTAAATGCTCCATTCTCTCTAAGAATATTACATCTTAAAACCAACCTTTTTCTAGGGACGAGCAAAAGCCTAAGTTGACACTTGTTATCATCCAAATTTTATTATCAATTATCCCTGCATTAAACATGAATATCCAGTAGAATAGGGTTATTACTGACAGATTCCACGAGTTTTGGTGAATTGTCTATTTTCCCAGGGGATTTTCTAGAAAAGCTTAAAAGAAGGATTAAAGAGCATAATTACCACGAAACTTAACCGCCAAGGAAACATCATCACGAGAACACTAGAAGCATTTGGAACACACCCGAAGCACCGGGGCCCGAAACCCACCAGGGTGGGGCCGGCCGGCGCCCCCTATGGTTTCCCCCGCGTCGCCTTCTGGAGTCTTCTACCACCGCCTATTAGGAGTCATCTGGGCCCTTGGTTAAGTCGGTTTGATCTAACGGCGCCCGTGCATCCCACCGGCCTATAAATAGAGGGCCAGACCCCCTGGAGGAGAGCCCGATCAAGAGATGAAGACCCTGAAGCATTAGATAGATATCCACTAGATCTAGGCTAGCAATCAAGAGAGAGATTAGAGAGATAGAGTAGATGAGTAGAGATTCGGAGGAGTCCAGGCCTGTCGGAGCTTCTTCGTAGCTGTGTTCGTCTGGATTTAGCTCCCTCGCCCGGAGTTACGTTCTGAGGTACTTTTGTATTCAACATCCTGATTCAAGTAAACATTTGTTCTTATTCGTTCTTAAGTTTACAACTCTATTTGAGTGCTTTGATCTTGGTAGCTCCTTGGTTGAAGTAGTAGTTTGTAGTGTAGACGTGGTGTCTGGGCTATAATTACTTGTGAATGTCCACTGATTGGCCGGATTGTGGTAGATCGCGTAGGTGACAGCTCTGTTGAGTCCTCTGTAGTCCACTTCCCGTTGATAGGATCGATAGGTGTATAAGTGTCTGGTAGGAGGGAACTATGATTTCGCCTCTTATTCATGTCACTGCCCAATTAGAACGATATTATTCAATGTTTACCGGTTGTCAGATCCAGATAATCATTTGTTATCTCCTCATTCTTGATATTCTCTGGATTGATTGTATTATCGGGTTAAGAGCCAATAGACTTAGTTAGTATCACCTACTGTTCCTTTGGGTTCGATATTAAAACCGGGATTGTCTGGTGAAGTGCTACATCGGTTGTTTTATCTGTGCGCTTGCGGATACCTTCATAATAATAATCTTTAATAGGAGTGCAGTTAATTTATACCAACAGTAGCACCCCACCATGATTCCTCAGAACACTTAGTTTTCAACCTTGAATCATCCCAAGCTTTAGACACAACCATTTTAACTTGAAGATTTACTTTGAACCTGAAACTTATGGGTAGCAAATGTTTGATCTAAATCTAAGTAATTGAGGGATATGATATGCAAAGTTTAAGCTACTATTTATCTTGTTCCTAGTGATACTTGGATTCTGGACATTTATTTTGAAAATCCTTAAAACCACATGATGGGTTCCTGTAGGACAAGAGCTTTACATTCGTACCATAGCCATACATGCTAGAATAGGAAAACACACATCATATTATATGCTACTTGCTTTGTTTTGAGTTTAGTCAAGCTTTGTTGATACCTTAGGAACTTGTCATGCTTTTATAATCAAGATCACTTGTACTCCACCCATAATGCACTACTCATATCTGGGTAGGCACATCCACATTCCATCTAATTCCACCCAAAAAGTTTACTCCTACACTAGGAGGAAACACTCAAAAATATACCCCATTGGTTACCCTAGTTCAATGCTCCAAAGTTCTTGTTGCTATCTCTCAAAAGAAAAAGAAAAAGGAAGTACTGTTGCAGAGAAGAGGCATGTGGCTATGCAAAAGAGTGAGATGAGAGAAAACAATGGGTACAGACATGCCCGCCTGAGAGGCAAAAATGGACAAGTGTCCGAATTTATCAAAACAATGGGTACTCTGATACCCGCCTGAAAAAAGGAAAAAGAAAGATAGCTCATGTTGTCCTGCAGCACAATTCTCCTAGTGCTGAAAAAGAAAGAGAGAGATGTTTTGAAGGAGCAAAAGAGTAGAATTAGGATTAGCCACCACAAATATCCACCAACCACCTCACATCCACACACATGCACATCTTGACTCAATTGTATGACTTGTTCCTTTGGATCCATTGTTTAACTTCAACATATTCATTGCAAGTATGCATGAGCTGTCTACTTACCCATGAGCTCCACATAAGCCATTTAGTTATATGGTGAGAGAGAGATAAAGAAGGCATGCATTACTATTGCCTTGGTAAGGATCCACAAATACCACATATTGAGAGACTTGAGAGAGTCATACACAGGAAACTCTGAGTTTTATTTTGAAAAATTGCATAAGCTCCAGGATAAGAGTTGAACGATAGAGCTTGAGACATAGTGCTTGACTTAGACATTTTATCCTTCAATTACCCAAGACCCAAGAGAAAGCTACAGGCTCCATAGTTAAAGGTAATAAAGGTAAGTCTGAAGGTTAGCTTGATCTACTGAAATCCTTGAGTACTACTTGCTTTAAAGTTGAATACTTATGAGGGGTAGCTATAACTTACGATATCTGCTAAAGTTTGGCTTTGCTAAAGGACTAGCAAAGGTTAAGCTTGGGGGAGCTTGTTGACGATAATTATTTTATGAATTTACCAATCAACCATAGAAACAAGGGTATAAAGGCAAACACCACCATAGAATAGGGCTTTCAACTGACAGAATTCCACAATTTTGGTAAATCAGTGTTTTGCAGGGTGTTAATCAAAAATGAACCAAAGGAGACCCACATGTCGGATCAAAACAACGAATTCCGCTGCGAAAGGAGATCAAGAATATTATAAAGAACATTCAGAGGCACGCCTGACGAAGTAGGGCCCAGTTGGTAGCCAGCGGACAGTCGGCCAACCTGGCCCAGAGTCCTTTTCGCGTGCGTTTTGACGTGGACCCACAACAGTCTTTGAGGATCAATCTCCACCTACCCGTCGAAGTCGGTTTGATCCAAGGGCTACGGTTCATCCCACCGGGTTTCATACTGTCGGGTACCAAAGTTTGGGGTACCCAGCTTCAACGCAAAAACGATCATTCCCAACGCAGCCTGGCCCAAGTAAGGCCAGTGGAAGTCCACGAAGGCCACAGCCCGAAGCCAAGGAAGGCCTGCGTCTACGGAGGCCCACGACATCATTGCACCAATGATAGCCAATTCTCCGATTCGCCCGTGCCTCCCCGGGAGAGCTCGGGAGAGTGGCACCCTCGGCGCCCAAATCTTCGATTCGCCCGAGCCTCCCCGAGAGAGCACGGGAGAGCGGCACCCTCGGAGCCCAAATCTCCGATTCGCCCGAGCCTCCCCGAGAGAGCTCGGGAGAGTGGCACCCTCGGCGCCCAAATCTTCGATTCGCCCGAGCCTCCTCGGGAGAGCAGCATCCCCGGCGCCCATTCTCTGATTCGCCCGAGCTTCTCCATCCCCCTCGAGCACAATCTCACAAAGGCATCCAAGGCACCGGTGATGTCAGCAGAGCAATCTTGGACCACAAGAGACCTTCCTGACCATTTTACGGGCACTGTCCCGTCAGGCGAGATTCTCGACACAACTGTGCTTCGCACGCCCCTAACGGCCATACCATATGTCAGGATTTCCCTGGCAGTGGATTTGATAGGCCCACTACGGCCGTCCTCTCCACGGTATGGTCTACGGTGCGCCGCCCCTGTTTTCCGCCGGGGTCTATCAACTCCGACTGCGATAGTCCGAGCGCCTGACGACGGGCTACGCAAGAACGGGAAAGGCGCCTACTGCACTGTCCACTCGAAAGGACGAGCACGCCTTTCAACCAGGCCCACCTCACCCTCAACAAGTAGTGATCAGAGGCCGGAAATATGACCAGGGGAGATATCACCCCGCTCCATCCCATCACGCTTTCAGGAGTCCCGAACCTCGGGAGACAACGCCCCGAGATGACTCACCCTCTTGTCACATCGTGCGGAAGGACAGCCGATATGTGTGACCCTACGACACGCCGTAATCCGATGACTGTTGCCGCCTTGGAACTGACCAAGATCGTGCGAACCACTACGGCCATATCTCGGAGACGCGGAGAAAAGACCGTAGCTGACGACGTGACATAATCAGACGACTGTTCCCGCCTTGGAACTCGCCAAGACGACATGACGTAATCCGACAACTAGTTCCTGCCTTGGAACTCACCAAGATCGTGCGAACCATGACGGCCATACCCCGGAGACGCGGAGAAGAGACCATAGCTGACCATAGTCAAACGGGGAACTAGCAACTCGTCGCTGTAACATACGTAGCATTGTAAGCGCTGCCCTTGCCTCTCCTTTGCGGCTATAAAAGGGAGAGCAGAGGCTAGCTTTAGAAGGGCCCGGGAAGTTCTAAGTTCTCACCCACACATACATACCCACAGCAAACGACTTGCACACACTTAGACACTCACAAGAGACCTGGGAGCACTTCCCTCTCTCGCCTAGTTTGTAACCCCCTACTACAAGCACCCCAGTGCAAGGCAACACTGACTCTCCTCTCCACTAGACGTAGGGATTGCTTGGCCTGAACCAGTATAATCTCTGTGTTTCCCTTTGCACACTATCCGTAGCCTCAACCGCAAAACGCATATTTACTAGCCGGTGTTAGCCCCGACTAAAGCTAGCACCGATAGTTGGCGCGCCAGGTAGGGGCCTTTTGCGCATTGACGTAGGTTTCGGATGGCAGCCAGCTCCACCACACTTCCCACTGGCGCGGTACTCTGGTTCGGGACTCTCGAGTTCGTGGCCACTGGCCTAGGCCTCGAGATGAACCTGCGCCCGATCGGGCCCCGCGTCGTTGTCATCCCAACTCCGGCCCCGTAGGCGGCCGGAGAAGGGACCCATGCAACGCTTCCACCCGCCTCAGAGGACGGGGGAAACGTTGCACGCCGCTCTCAGCGGATCAGGAGGAGGAGCCGCTGCAGTGCCAACCAGCCTCTCGCCGCGGGAGATGCGGCCCACCAGGCACCCCCAACGGGGGAAGCCAATACTGCACCGGCCGCGGTCCCGGGATCTCCGGCACCAGCAGTCACGTATCCGCTTACTGCCCGAAGGACGGGCGAGGGCGGAAAACGCGACGCCAGCCGATCTTTCTCTCCTGCCCTCACCGGCGGAGGGGAACGGCGCCGTCGTCCCTCTTTGGGCTCCAGACCGCCATGGACGCCCACGTTCGTGCAGTTCATGCATTATTGCATGAGCTATCGGACACTCCAGTCCAGCACCTCGAGCACCAGGACAGCCTCGTGGGAGACCACGCGGCATCCTCACCGCCATCCCCTGGGGAAAGTGCCAGGACACATGGCGGTGGGGAAACAGATACCACCATCAACCTCACCCCTCGAGGACATTCTGAGGGGAGGGATCGTTATGACCAGGCCTCGTCGTCTCGTCGCAGCTACAGCGATGATGATGACGAGTTCTGGGCAAATGTGGACTTCGCCGCCCACACCGACGACTCGGGGGAGAACGCACCGAGCGTCATCTCCAACTCAGACCTGTCCTACATCGACCCCTCTCGGGAGTGCTACAACTTGATGCACCCTGATGAGGGGTGGGTGGAGGATGCCTACTCGGGGGAAAATGACGACATACCCCCTCCGTCGCAACCCCAGCACGAACAAGTCACGCCCCCTCCAGTGGCCCCGCAGCCCGCACGGTCGGCTCCGCCGCTGGATCAGGGGGCAGGAACCTCTCGCCCCGCACCTCAAACCCCGGAGCTAGAGCAGCTCCAGGAGCTTGAGGTGCGGATGGACGAGGACCAGCTTGCGCCTCACCCAGTTGCGAGCTATGCTGGAGCGCGGACGAGCGGCAAAGCGATGGAGGAGCAGCTCGGCGTCGAGCCCAAGATGTCCTAGGCCCGAATCGTTCCTGACGACGGGGCCGAGACACCGGGGGCCGCCCCCCGGGCAAGCCGAAAGCTCGCGGAAGCAGCAATGCTGCTTCTGGAGCAAACCTGAGCCCTCCACCGAGGAGGCACGACAGCTCAGAAATCAGCTCAAAGACCTCCTGGAGGATGCAGCTGTCCTCCAGGCAGAAAGCTCAGCATCGCGACACCTGTGGCGCTGAAAGTCACCAGCGTGGCGGCATAGCACGTCACGAGCGCGAAGCCTCCGTTCGACCTGAGGCTCCAAGGGCCCCGCCAGTCCACCAATGGCTTGGCAAGGACGTAGATGTCCGAGCCATTCTACAAGCCCGCGGTCGGCGAAAGACTGACGGAGCCAGCGCGCGGCTACAGCGTCCATCGGGGCGGGCGCTACGACTCGGATGAGGATCGTCAACCCTCACCCGAGCCCTCAGGACCACGCGTCTTCAGCGAGGCCATCCAAAGGGCCAAGTTCCCGTCCCGGTTCCGACAACCGGCCAACACAGCCATGTACTCGGGGGAAACTAACCCCGAACTCTGGTTAGCGGACTACCGTCTTGCGTGCCAGCTTGGCGGCACACAGGATGACCTCATCATCATCTGCAACCTCCCCCTGTTCCTCGCCGACTCTACAAGGGCTTGGCTGGAACACCTTCCCCCGCGGAAGATCTTTGACTGGAGCGATCTGGTCAAGATCTTCGTAGGGAACTTCCAGGGCACGTACGTGCGCCCTGGTAACTCCTGGGACCTCCGCAGCTGCAAGCAGAAACCGGGTGAGTCCCTCCGGGGCTACATCCAGGCGCTTCTCCAAGCAGTACAACGAGCTGCCCCAGGTCGCCAACTCCGACGTCGTCGGAGCGTTTGCCGCAGGAACTTCCTGCAAAGAGCTTGTTCATGAGCTCGGACGCCAGACACCCACCAGTGTCTCTGAGCTCATGAAGATCGCTACCAACTTCGCCTCGGGGGATGAGGTGGTAGGAGCCCACTTCTCTGACCCCAAGGGCAAACGAAAGGAGGAGGCCCCCGAGGGCACCTCTTCCCGAGGCCCGAACAACAAGAAGAAGAAGCGGAAGGGAAAGGCCCCACTCCGCGACGACTCCCTCGTGGCGGCCACCGAACCCAAGGGGGAACGACCCCCTCGAGGCCGCATTCGACGACATGCTCAACAAGCTGTGCCCTTATCACCAAGGTCCAGTGCATCACACACTTGGACAGTGTGTGATGCGCAAGAAGCACTACAGCCGGGAGCCGTTCAAGGACGACGCCGGCAAGAAGCCCGCCAGGGATCAGGAGGACAAGGGCAGGAAGGACAATGAGTTCCCGCCCATCGACAAATGCCTCATGACCTTCGGCGGGCCCGGGACCGCCCCTACGTCGCGGCAGCGAAAGCGCGAGCGCAGGGAGGTCTACTCCGTCGGACCAGCGACACCATGCTTCCTCGACTGATCCCACGACGCTATCACCTTCAGCCAGGACGACCACCCGGACTACGTCCCATCACCAGGACGCTACCCACTTGTTGTTGACCCCGTTGTCGGCAACACGAGGCTCTCCAAAGTCCTCATGGACGGAGGCAGCGGCCTCAACATTCTCTACGCTGAGACCCTCGACTTGATAGGGATCAGTCGCTCGCTCCTTCGGGCCACGACATCCCTGTTACACGGGATAGTGCCGGAAAGAGCGTGCAACCCCTCGGGCAGATCGATTTGCCCGTCTACTTCGGGACTCCTGACAACTTCAGGAAGGAGCCCCTGACATTTGAAGTGGTAGGCTTCCACGGCACCTACCACGCCATCCTCGGGAGGCCATGTTACGCCAAGTTCATGGCAGTCCCAAACTACGCCTACCTCAAGCTCAAGATGCCAGGGCCAAAGAGGGTGATTACCATCAGCGCCTCCTACCAGCACGCGTACCAGTGTGACGTCGAGTGCTGCGAGTACGCCGGCGCGCTAGTGCAGTCAGAGGCCCTCATGACCGACATCGACAGGTTGGAAAAGGAGGTCCCCGACCCCAAGAAGGCCACGGGCACCTTTAAGTGCGCTGAGAGGGTGAAGGAGGTGCTCCTTGACCTGAGCTCCCCCAACGGCAGGGCGCTAAAAATCAGCGCCACCCTCGACCCGAAATAGGAGGCAGTGCTCGTCGATTTCCTCCGCAAACACGCCGACATGTTTGCGTGGAGTCCCTCGGATATGCCAGGCATCCCGAGGGAGGTCGCCGAGCACTCCATGGACATTCGGGCCGGGTCCAAGCCGATGAAGCAGCGCCAGCGCCGATTCGACGAGGAGGAGGTACAGAAGCATTTGGCGGCCGGATTCATCAAGGAGGTCTTCCATCCAGAATGGTTAGCAAATCCTGTTTTGGTTAAAAAGAAAATGGAAAATGGAGAATGTGTGTCGATTACACTAGTTTAAATAAAGCTTGTCCTAAGTATCCGTTTCCATTACCTCGCATTGACCAAATAGTAGATTCTACTGCTGGCTGTGAACGACTTTGCTTTCTTGATGCTTATTCCGGTTACCATTAGATCCGCATGAAAGAGTCCGATAAATTAGCGACCTCTTTCATTACTCCTTTCGGCACATATTGTTACGTAACCATACCATTTGGCCTCAAAAACGCGGGCGCAACTTACCAGCGTTGCATGCTCAAAGTTTTTGGGGACCTCATCGGGCGAACCGTTGAGGCTTACGTAGACGATATAGTGATAAAATCTAGGAAGGTGAGTGACTTAGTAGCCGACCTAGAAAAAGCATTTGACTGCCTTAAAAAGAAAAACATAAAGCTAAACCCCGAGAAGTGCGTTTTCGGAGTCCCACGGGGCATGCTCCTCGGGTTCATCGTTTCCGAGCGTGGCATCGAAGCCAACCCGAAAAGATATCGGCCATCACGCAGATGGGTCCGATCCGAAACCTTAAGGGCAGTGCAGAAGCTCATGGGGTGTCTCGCGGCCTTGAGTCGATTCATCTCAAGGCTCGGCGAAAAGGGTCTTCCCTTGTATCGGTTGCTTTAAGAAAAACGAGCACTTTACCTGGACCGCCGAGGCCCAGGAAGCCCTCGAAAGGCTTAAGACTCTACTCTCAAAAGCACCGGTTCTTGTGCCTCCTACGGAGGAGAATTTCTTGCTGTATGTCGCTACTACCAACCAGGTTGTGAGTGCAGCGATCGTCGTAGAGCGGCAAGAAGAAGGACACGCCTTACCGGTACAGCGGCCGGTCTACTTCATCAGTGAAGTCTTGTCCAAGACCATGACACGCTACCCTCAAATCCAGAAGCTAGTGTACGTGATCGTTCTTGCTCGACGCAAGTTGCGACACTACTTCGAATCCCATCCCGTGACCGTGGTGTCATCCTTCCCCCTCAGGAAGGTGATCCAAAATCGAGAAACGACTGGGAGGATCGCCAAGTGGGCCATCGAGCTCATGGGTGACGGCATCACCTACGCGCCACACAAAGCCATCAAGTCCCAGGTGCTTGCGGACTTCGTGGCAGAGTGGACCGAGACACAGCTACCGCCACTCCCGACCCAAGAGGAATATTGGGTCATGTACTTCGACGGGTCGATGATGAAGACTGGTGATGGCGCAGGCATCGTCTTCATCTCACCCCTCAGGGTCTGGCTCAAGTACCTACTGTGGCTACACTTCACGGCTTCTAACAACGTGGCCGAATACGAGGCTCTGGTCAACGGTCTCCACATCGCCATCGAGCTCGGGATCCAACGCCTCGAGGTCCGAGGCGACTACCAGCTCATCGTGGATCAGGTCATGAAGGAGTCGACGTGCCAGAACCCCAGAATGGCCACCTACTGCAAGCTGGTGTGGTTGCTCGAGGAAAAATTCGACGGCCTCGAGCTCAACCACATTGCGCGTCGGTACAACGAGGAGGCCGATGAGTTGGCAAAAATCGCATCCGAAAGGGCCACGGTCCCAACGGGCGTATTCGCCAATGACCATCCACAAGCCCTCGGTCAATGCCGATCCCTCGGGGGCTGAGGGGATGAAGAAGACCCCCGAGCCCCCGGGAGAACCCGGACCGCCTCCAAGCCACGCAAGCCCTCGGGGGTTGCCGACCCTTCCGGCGAAGGGGAGTCACCCGAGACCATGGCTGAGGACGGTGACGAAGCCGAGGCAATGGAGATTGAAGCCGAGATGGACGACGACGAACCAGACTGGTGCGAGCCACTGGTCAGCTGGCTCGTCCGAGGCATTTTGCCCCCGGACAAGACCAGAGCACGACGACTGGCTCGCAAAGCCAAGTCTTTCGCTATGATTGACTGGTAGCCTCTACCGGCGGAGTCCCTCTGGCGTGCTTCAGCCCTGTATTCCTTTCAGTCAGGGCAAACGCCTGCTCGAAGAGATACACGCGGAGCCTGCGGTCACCACGCAGCGCCAAGAACCTTGGTCGGTAACGCCTTTCGACAAGGCTTCTACTCGCCAACCGCCGTGGCCGATGCTACTGAGGTGGTGCGCTCCTGTGAAGGGTGCCAGTACTATGCTCGGCAGACTCACTTGCCGGCTCAAGCCCTCCAGACGATCCCGCTCACTTGGCCGTTCGCTATTTGGAGACTAGACCTTGTCGGGCCCCTACAGAAGGGCACCCGGGGGCTTCACCCACTTGCTTGTCGCCATCGACAAGTTCTCGAAGTGGATCGAGGCTCGGCCGATCACCCAAATTAGCTCGGCTCAAGCGGTGTTATTCTTCACCGACATCGTCCACCGGTTTGGCAGTCCCGAACTCCATTATCACTGACAACGGCACGCAGTTCACCGGAAAGAAATTTCTGGCTTTCTGCGACGAGTACCACATACGAGTGGACTGGGCAGCCGTCGCCCACCCGAGGAACGAACAGGCTAGGTAGAACGCACCAACGGCATGATTCTCCAAGGCCTTAAGCCAATGATATTCAACCGATTGAATAAATTCGGCAAGAGGTGGCTGTCGGAGCTCTCGGCAGTGATATGGAGTTTAAGGACCACGCCATGTCGAGCCACAGGCTTCACGCCCTTCTTCATGGTGTACGGTGCAGAGGCCATCCTCCCTATAGATCTGGAGTACTGCGCCCCGAGGGTCCGAGCCTACGATGAACAGGCCAATCAAACGTCTCGCGAAGACACGCTGGACCAAGCCGACGAAGCTCGGGACATGGCCATGTTGCACTCGTCCAAGTACCAGCAATCCCTATAGCAAGTACCATGCTCGGCGCGTCCTAGGTCGAGCCTTCAGCGTAGGCGATCTGGTGCTACGGCTCAGGCAGGACAACAAAGGGCGCCACAAGCTCACTCCGCCGTGGGAAGGACCAGTTCATCGTCGCCGAGGTGCTACGCCCCGGCACATACAAACTCGCAAACGAGAAGGTCGAGGTCTACAGCAACGCTTGGAACATCGAACAGCTATGTCGCTTCTATCCTTAAGATTCCGAGCATTGTACTATTTTGAAAATGTTGAAATCAATGAAAAGACCCGACTTCTACTCTTTCTACACGATTTTTAGATTTTCAATCCGAGCCTACACTCGGGAGTGAAATGACCCTTTATCTCACCGCACAGTAAAAGCGAGGCTTGGCCTAACTTACGGAAAGGCCGACCCTCCCTCGGGGGCTAGGATGGGGGGTACCCCCGGACTTTCCCAAGATTCAACAATTTTGGAAACGCAAAAATTTCAAAACTTGTCGAATTTGTTTTTCCCTAAAACGCGCTTCCTTCCATCAAGAATGAACTTATAGAATTCGAAGAATGAGGGAAGCCCCAGAGGATAGAGCCGACCGAGTCGTAGACCGCTTACGCTCTAGGGCCACAGCATCTCCCCTCGCCACTCTGTGTTCGAAGGCTAACCCGCACTCGGAAGAAAACCTATAAGATCTACGCTCGACCAAGGGAGGAAGCCCAGGAGGAAACACCTAAGCTTTCTTTTCTAAGGATTCTTTCTGCCAAAGTTCCTAGGCCATCGACTGCGTCCATGCCACTAAAGCTACGACACTTGAAAAGCCCCCCGAGGCTCGATGGCCCGGGCACAGGATCGACAAGAAAAAACGCCTAAGAAAAAAGGCACGAAACAAAGCGAAACAAACATTCAGCAAATATTACATAAATGTTGAGGCCACGAAGGGCCATATTGTTCGTTTCCTTTCAAGCCACACACAAAAGGTTACTTTCTACATGGGCACTGTGGCCCGCTCCTTCTTCACGGTAGGTTCAGAGGAGGGAGCTCGACCTCGGCTTGGAAGAGGCCAGCCAGCGCTTCTCCCAGCTCCTTCATCGAATCCTCCAGCGCCAGGAGCTCGGCGTCGTCGGCTTCAAGGAAGCCCTCGCTGACAGGGCCAGCGTCAAAATTCCCGTAGTGGGACTTCACGACCGCCAGTGTCTTTTGGACACCCGTCAGAAGGGCCTCCTTGACGCTGCCGCTCATGCTGCCGTGGAAGTGCCTCCAGTCGGCTCCGGAGTGACATCCCAGAAGGTTCTCCACTGGTGCCGACGGAGTCACACAGCGCCCGCGTGACCTTCTGCAGGTCCATGTGTTCGGCCACCTCGCCGTCGTAAGACCCCTGCAAAACTGAGGGAACAAAGCACGAAGATGAATAAAAATACAGCGAGCAACCGAGACGAGCAGAATGGAAAAAATACAACGCCGCTCTTACGGTTAGCCTCTTCCCGGCCAAGTCCGCCGCGGCGAGCGCCAGGCGCAAAGCGTCCCGAGTCTCATCTAGGTCGAGAGCCAAGGCCTCGACGGCCGAAATATTCTCGGCAGTGTGCTCTTGGGCTGGCGTCGCGCTCCCTCGTCACCGTGGACAGGGCGCTCTCCAACACCTGCACTCGCGTCGCCGAGGCAGCAACTCGTCCTTGCGCCTCCGCGACCTCCCCCTTTAGGATAGTGTTATCGACACTAACTTCGGCAAGCTTGGAGGTCGCAGTGGCAAGCTCGCCCTGGGCGCAGCCCGTTGAGATCGAGCTGCTTCCAGAGCCCGAGCCTGCCACGAAGGAAGCGAGACTTGTCCCAGGAGGTGTGCATGAGGTCCTGGAAAAAAGGAAGAAGCGAAAACGGTAAGAACGATACTCACATGCAGAAAAATTTTACAAGACGCAGGGATTTACCTGGAGCTGAGCCGGGAGGTCCTTCTCGAGGATGTCGGCGATCGCGTGGAGCCTTCGCCGCCGAGCTAAACCTGAGCTCCTGAACGGCGTCCCACTTGGGGGCCTCGAGGTCGTCCCAGAGCGAGAAGACGGGCGGCGCCTAAGGGTCCGCGCGGTCCGCCCACTCGATCCGGGAGGCGGTCAGCTCCAGAGGCTAAGGTCCACTCAAGGCCAGTGCCTAGGGGCCTTCCTCACGGGTGGGGGAAGCTCCGGCGCTGACATCCGCGGCCGATGACCCCGTGGCGGTAGGTTCCGTGGGGGCGGCATCAGCTGGCGCTCCTTGAGGCATCATCCGGAACCGACGGTCGAGGCTTCGGAAGCCCACGCTGGCTCCGCCTCCAGGTCAATCACGGGCACGACAACGGCGGCCACCGCCTGAGATAGCATTCCCAAGGGAGGAGCCTCGAACGCCATGGGTGGACCCGCGGGGGCAGGAACTTCTTCGACCGCCGACCGGGCACTCCCCCCTGGCCATGTCATGGCCCCGCACCTTCAGGTGCGACACCTGGAGGTCCGCCCCCGAGCGTTTCCTGAAGCAGAGATGGAAGAAAGGAACGCTCAAGAAAGGATCCCCACTAAGAAGGAATTACAGGTAAAGATACTTACCTCGTCTTCGGAATCACCCTCTTCTTCGTCGCAGCGCCTATGCTCGGCAAGACGACGGATGGAGCGGGCTGCGCCGGCAGCGGGGGAATGGGCACCAATCTGGCGTCCGGGCCAGCACCGCCCAGTGACGAGGGCTCCGCCTGGGCGCCGGGGGCCGTCCCGACTTCATCGCCCCTCGGCGGGGAAGCCTGAGCCCGGGAGGGCCCCAGCTCAAGTGACGGCGTCTTGGCGCCGGTGGGTTCCGGCTCCGGCGGCGTCTTCCCAGCACTCCTCCCGCCTTCGGCCAGTTGCGCCGACCAACGACGCGTCGGCAGGGAGGGTCCGCTGAAACAGGGGACTCTCGGTCCCCCCGCTGGAACCTCGGGGCATCTCGGGCGCCAGGCCTAAGCCCGTCCCCGGCCCCTCCGGCCGAGCCACGCCGCTAATGGCGGGCGGAGCCCCGCCTCCTGATGTTGCCCTGCCAGGAGCCGCGTCCTTGGACGCGACCTCCGGCAGGTTTGCCCGAGAGTTTGGATCATGAACCCCGGCACTTCCGCCGGCGGACGCTGACAGCGGAGCCTTTCTAGGCTCGTCAGCACCCACCGCGGGCTGTGTGGCCGCAAGCGGCGGGTCAGACTCCATTAGATCAAAAATAGAAAAATCATCTTCTTCTTCTTCGTCGTCATCGGCGTCATCGTCGGTGGGGGTATCCACCTTAGGTTCCCCGGCCTCCCTCAGGCGACGGTGGCGCTGGGAGGACTCCTCCACCTTACGCGCCCTCTTCTGCTTCCGGGCAGGTCACCTTGTCCTTCCTCGCCTTCTCCTCCGTGGCCCAGAGGCAGTTCTGGGTTCGCCGCTCTTATCCTCTGGGACGGGCGGAAGGGAAGCCTTCCCGGTCCTCGAGAGGCCCTACGAAGAACGAAGAAAGGTCAGAAGAAAGACGGGGAAGCCAGCGGCCCGATCGAATGAACAACACTTACCAACACCGGAAGCCCGCGCAGGGACGCATTGGCACCCGGTTCACCTCCTCCCAGGTGGGATAACCCCCTACCATATAGCCGACCCGGCGCATGACTCCGCCTCGCCAAGGTCACGGGGCAGCATCACGGTACCTTCCCGCCGCGACCCGGTCACCATCTGATGAAGCGCCAGGCGGCGCTCCATCAGAGGTAACACCGTCCGCATGTGGAAGTTCCCCGCCACGCCAGCTCCGGTAAGGCGCCTCCTGTTCAACTCCTTGAGCGCGCCGAAGTACACGTCTAGGTGCTTCGACTCCTTCGACGGGCACCCCCACTCCCATTGGGGAAGAGGGACTATGAGTGCCCTTCCTGTGAACTTGGGGAAGAGACCCCCGTCGTTGCGGTGGTAGAACCAGCCGTTGTGCCACCCCTTGTTGGAGGAGGGGGCCTTACAGGGGATGTACAACGAAGAGCAGATCACGAGGCCGCATCCCCCCACGCGCTGGATCTCCCACGGCTTCCTCGCGCCGACCCACTTGGTGTACCAGTCGACGCGGGAAATGCAGCACCACAGGTTCCAGTGCGGGGGCACCCCGAAGTATCCTTCACATAGGGCGGCGAAAATCGACGCCTGCGTGATGGAATTCGGGGTGTGGTTGTGGAGCTCTAGCCCATTCTCGAAGAGGATGGCCCGGCAGAAGCGGCTCGGCAGCGAGCCGAGCCCGCGCTCGTGGTAAGCAACGAAGCTCACCACGTACCCCTCGCCGGGGTTCGGCTCCTCGTGGTCGCGCGGCGGGACGACCCATTCCGGGTGCTGCGCGTCGGTACGAGGACGCAGCAGCCCCAGGGAGACGAGGCGCTCCAGCTGCGCCTCCGTCATAGTGCTCCTCGGCCACGGCTCCAGCCTGAGGACGCCGGCGGCGTCCACGGCAGCATCGGTGGCGACGGCATCGGTCGCGGCGGCTTCGGTCGCAGTGGCTTCGGTGGCAGCGACATCGGCGGCGGCGTCGACAGCAGCGGAGGAGGAATCCATGGTAAGAGAAGGGGGAAAGGGCTGCGGGAAGAATGACGGCCGCGGCAACGGTCTCTCTTGAAGCAGGCAACGAAGGCAAAACAGCAGGCGACGAAATTAAGAAAGCAAACGGTCGAGCGAGCGAATGGCTAGGGTAGAAAAAAAACCGTAAGTTTTCCTTATAAACTCCGCCGGCGGATCGTGGGTGGGTGCAGAGAATCCGCCACATTAACTGCGTGGGGCTCGCCATGATCCCCACGCCGCCGCCATCGCCGCGCACGCAAACCGCCTCGATCGAGCCGAACCGTCGCGTCCGTTAGGCGTCGCGCCTCAAAAGGTGAGCCGAATCATTACAACCGCGCACCTCGATTCCGCCTACATTTTCTCCTTCCCAACGAAGGAACCCCGGGCTCGGGCGCCCGTTACATTCCCAGAGGATCGAAGATTGGCCCTCCGTGGCTCGAACAGTCGCCCCAGGGAAACCAAGTTAGGGACAGCTAGTGGATGGGTCACGAAAACGGCTAGTATCCCGATGCCCGAAACGTCACAAGGGACATCCCACGCTGTGTCCAAGTCCCAGTAGCGAGTCAGTTACGTGGAATCCCTCCGTGGGAGGCATCATGCCCTCGGGACCCATCGAAGGGACCCGACATCCGCTAACTGACCCTCGGGAAATAATTGGAGTGTGCTCAGGCCACTAGCCAACCCTTAACGAACGGGGCACGGACCTCCACTTGGACCAACCCATTTGTAGCTCACCGAAAATGCTGACTCGTGCCCAAGCGGGGAAGTCGAGCAGGACCAAACCTTCCTCTTCCCGAAAAAAGAGCGTGAAGGTCGAATTAAAAAAGATAGGGAAGGACCCGACCGATCTCCGATACGAAACAGAGACTCGGGAACTTGCCCTGCACCTTGGAAAGACCACCGAATGACCTCCCAACATGATGGGAGGCTCGGGGGCTCCGCTTCCAAGGAAACAACCCTCCTAAATAAATCAAAAAACACCTGAGGACTAACAAGCACGATTCTAAGACTTTGAAGGGATATACCATCCCTCCAAAGCCTCGGGGGCTACACCCGGCGGGTGCGCTCGCGCGCACCCACCTGGAAAAAAACAATCCACACTTTATCTTTTTTGACAGGAAGAACCAGCATGAACCTGTGGAGGAGTGCCTTCACTCCGCCACAGGCTTCAGGGGCTACTGTCTGGGAACCAAAGTCTGGGGATACCCAGCTTCAACGCAAAAACTATCATTCCCAACGCAGCCCGGCCCAAGTAAGGCCAGTGGAAGTCCACGAAGGCCGCGCCCGAAGCCAAGGAAGGCCGCGTCTATGGAGGCCCACGACATCATTGCACCAATGATAGCCAATTCTCCGATTCGCTCGAGCCTCCCCGGGAGAGCTTGGGAGAGCGGCACCCTCGGCGCCCAAATCTTCGATTCGCCCGAGCCTCCCCGGGAGAGCTCGGGAGAGCTGGCACCCTCGGCGCCCAAATCTTCGATTCGCCCGAGCCTCCACGGGAGAGCTCGGGAGAGCGGCACCCTCGGCGCCCAAATCTCCGATTCGCCCGAGCCTCCCCAGGGAGAGCTCGGGAGAGCAGCATCTCCGGCGCCCATTCTCCGATTCGCCCGAGCTTCTCCATCCCCCTCGAGCAATCTCACAAAGGCATCCGAGGCACCGGTGATGTCAGCAGAGCAATCTTGGACCACAAGAGACCTCCCTGACCACTTTACGGGCACTGTCCTGTCAGGCGAGATTCTTGACACAACTGTGTTTCGCACGCCCCTGACGGCCATACCATCTGTCAGGATTTCCCTGGCAGCGGATTTGATAGGCCCACTACGGCCGTCCTCTCCACGGTATGGTCTACGGTGCGCCGCCCCGTTTTCCACCAGGATCTATCAACTCCGACTACGACAGTCCGAGCGCCTGACGACGGGCTACGCAAGAACGGGAAAGGCGCCTACTGCACTGTCCACTCGAAAGGACGAGCACGCCTTTCATCCAGGGCCCACCTCACCCTCGAGAAGTAGTGATCAGAGGCCGGAAATATGACCAGGGGAGATATCACCCCGCTCCATCCCATCACGCTTTCAGGAGTCCCGAGCATCGAGAGACAACGCCCCGAGACGACTCACCCTCTTGTCACATCATGCGGAAGGACAGCCGATAGGTGTGACCCTACGGCACGCCGTAATTCCGACGACTGTTGCCACCTTGGGACTCACCAAGATCATGCGAACCACTACGGCCATATCTCGGAAGACGCGGAGAAAAGACCATAGCTGACGACGTGGCGTAATCAGACGACTGGTCCCGCCTTGGAACTCGCCAAGACGACATGACGTAATCCGACGACTGTTCCCGCCTTGGAACTCACCATGATCGTGCGAACCATGACGGCCATACCCCGGAGACGTGGAGAAGAGACCATAGCTGACCATAGTCAAACGGGGAACAGCAACTCGTCGCTGTAACATATGTAGCATTGTAAGCGCTGCCCTTGCCTCTCCTTTGCGGCTATAAAAGGGAGAGCAGAGGCCAGCTTTAGAAGGGCCTTGGAAGTTCTAAGTTCTCACCCACACATACACACCCACAAGCAAACTGACTTGTACACACTTAGACACTCACAAGAGACCTGTGAGCACTTCCCTCTCTCGCCTAGTTTGTAACCCTCTACTACAAGCACCCCAGTGCAAGGCAACACGACTCTCCTCTCCACTGGACGTAGGGCTTGCTTGGTCTGAACCAGTATAATCTCTGTGTTTCCCTTTGCACACCATCCATAGCCTCAACCGCAAAACGCATATTTACTAGCCGGTGTTAGCCCCGACTAAAACTAGCACCGACACATACCAATCAGTTGATCAATAGAGAACAGAGCCAGAAACCCTATAATCATTAGAGTTTCACCATCTAAAGCATAGCTACATAGGTTTAGAAGTAGAAGGAGGCAGTTCTACTTGAGTTCCGGATCTTGTCTAGAGCTGGAGGCTTCCCGGAGAAATTGTAAGCTCTGTTATATCTTAAACCTCTTTTGAGTGTTGAGATAAAGTTGATTGACATTGTTCTACTATTGATTATGTTCTTAATTATGCTATTCATTGCTTATCTAGATTAGTATACTTTGCATAGTTAGGATGCATTCATATTCATACATATGTTTATATAGCCCTCATTCATTGACGTCATGGATGGGTGACCAACAGCATGTAAGCATGGTGCTTAGATGTAGTTTGTCTGCAAATGCGCCTTATATTCTGGGTTCTGTGGTAGATCGCGGATGTGACACTCCCGTTGAGTCCTTTGTAGTCCACACCTCGAATGTAGAGAGAGTAGGAAGTTATTATTACTATATAAGGCTAGCTATGATCTTGACCTTCCTTAGTAATATTCCCTTAAGTATGATTATGAAGTATCTTTGCCATGATTGCTAGTATATATGCACCAATCTAATATGTCTTTGATAGTATAGTTAGAATGACTTAGGATATTCTTATGCTTCTACCTAATCCTTACTAGTGCCTAGATAGGAAGTGCTCTAAGTGATCATTACTATTGATTGATTGATTAACTGATCATTATGCTTATCATATATATCATTATTGTTGTGTTATAACCCCTGTTCTGAGTTAGTAGACCATGCATGGTTATCTCTATATTTGTATGTGCATATGACAATCAACTATCTACCTGCATCCCATTTATTGCCAACCCTTTCCAGTGGTAAAATATAAATGACAACCCGGACTTGGGTAAAATGCTACAATGGTGTATCTGTGTGCTTATGAATATAATATAATATAATTTCAGTCACTTGCTAGAAGGAGAGATCTTTTAGAATCATGCTGGGGATGACAACCCAGTTATTTCTAAGAGATAGAGGTTAAGAGTTCAAGTGATCTGTAGGCTAATCAGGTGGCACATTAATCTATACCTCCCATCATTTTTAGTGCCATTGCTGAGAATAGAGTCTAACTCTATTTTTGGTGGTGACGTTAGAAATGCCAACATACGTTATCGCTTTCGCACCTACAAGCTTCTGTGGATGAATTAGTTACGTAATTCCACCATGTGGTGATGTATAAGTTAATGTAAACCTTGTTATTTATGTTATAGATCTGTAATCAACTGAGATTTGATTAATATATAAGATTGTTCATTACAATTGGTTTTATTACACTGGATTTCCCATTGCGAAAATCGGGGTCGTTTCAAATACTGAACTGACAAATTTCAAGATTAATAAAGCTAACAGAAGTAACTTGTTATCGATACATATGTCATTGACTAATGAAATAGAAACTATTCCGTCCACAAATAAATTCGGGATCATAAGGGTGCACATGTCAAGTCGATGACTTAAACCACTACTGGAAACTATCAAGCAAACCATGTTCTGCTTAATAAATTCACATTACGACTTACGAGTCATGGAAACTATCAAGCAAACCATGTTAGGAGAGTCCAAATTGCAATGGTGGCTGCTAGGGTTCTAGGATGAGGGATTCGGACGCTGTGCAACAGTGCCCGTAGGTACTGTTCACAGAGAGCGGCGGCTAGGATTTGGGGCGCTGGGAAGGCTGGCCGCGGGGCTTTGCCCACGGCCGGCAAGAGAGAAGGGATTTCCTTGTAATGTCTTGCTTGATTTAATTGATACTTCTCATCTCCTTCTATAGAGAGGTTTACTTGATTTACAAGCAAGCGACGAATTAATCCTAATGGGCTAAGGCCGAATAGGCCCTTGACTCTCCTAACACATGCCTTCTTTGGAAGGTTGGAAAAAGTTTGTTTTCTTTGTGTTTCTTATAAAAAATTGATTTTTGAGAAAATTTGTACAATTTTTATAAACTTCCTAAGTTCCAAAGGAGTCTCATAGCGGGTATGGAAACTCGGATTTATTTGTTGTTATAAAATTGTTTGTACCAAATCTATTCTACGAATTTGGTTAGGTCTCATTTGCATTTCAGTACTTTTCCAATATCCTAGGTGTTAACGACAAACAACTGGAATTTCTTGAGGCTCATGATTTTTTTCTAGGAGTACTCCCTCCGTCCCGAATTATATGTTATTCTAGAGTCTGGCAGCAAGACCAAGATAAAAGTTAAAATCTAAAATAATCCCTATGTAGTCACTATACATGACAACGATCTCTCTCCTCTGCATGCTAACAAATCTTGCTGCCAGCCATGCGGGGTGGGGCACGGGCCAATGACGAGCAAACTAAGATGGATGTTGTGGTAATAAACAAATTAATTAATTAATAAATAATGATGGACGGACAGGAGAGGTGGGATGGGTGACAGGATTGCAGGGGCTGATGGTAGCTTGTGGACCCACGCATAGTAGCCTAAACGACTCTTATTTTGTGACAACACCTACTGGATCGTTAGAACGACACATAATTCAGGACAGAGGAAGTACATTCCAAGATGGATCTATTTTGGGCTCCATCGCAATGGTGCAACGAACTAGTCATTCCTTGCCCACGTTCATTCTCCCTTTCTTTCTTCGGCCTGCCTGGTGCACTCTAGATTGGGTCTATTTGATCCATGCTGTTTGTGCTGGCTCTTTGATACGTGTTAACTGTTATTGTGTGGCCGGTGCTATTGTTTCTCTACAGTGTTCAGGCAAATAAGTACTAGTCTACAAGGTTTATCCTATCCGAGATATAAAAAAAATCGCCATCTCTAAAACCATGGTGGCCGGAACAGGGAAAGATAGGGGGGAGTAAGAAAACATAACATTTTTTATCTAGGTAATCTATGAGCTTATGTACTACTCTATTTTCTCAATAGTAAATGTTGCAATATACTATTTTGTCACTAATAAATGGCATAACCGTGAGGAAAAAATATTTAGTCACAATTAACCAATTTATTAGTGGCAAATTAATGTTTCTCCGCTAAGTTTGCCACTAAAGGTGCATCCTGTGGCGATATAGTAGCTTGCCACTAATAATCCATGCAACAGTGATAAAAATTAGTTTGGTCACTATAATATACGAATCAGTGAGAAAACATAACTTTGCCACCACATTTTTATCATTGATGCTTGGTCTTCCTGTAGTGTGGTTAGGGTTCACATGCTTAGGGTTAAAGGTCTTCTTCGTCCATAGATTGTTGGTCGGCCGCCGGCCAGGGGGCGACAGCGGTGGTAGATTGCTCGGCAGTGAGCTAGGCAGTGTCTGCGGTGCCGAGTGGGTAGGGTAGGTGGCGAGGGCGAGGTCTTACTGGCCATGGTAGCGGTTTAGGGGTGGGGGACAAAAGGTGATCCTATGAGACCATACCTCGCCGTAGTGGGGCGGTTAGCAGCGCTAGGGGCGAGCACCTGACAAAGTGAGGGTGAGGGCGGGTTTATCCGCTGGGGTTCAGTGTTGGGCGTCGAGCGGAGAGGTCACAGGTGGCCTAGGCGGTGGTCGAGGTAGGTCGTAGGGGACGAGGGGAGGTGCACATCGGGTGAACACTGTAGCTGCGGGGATGGGTTGGTGAGTGTGTGTTGCTATTCTTAGCAGTGTGAACGTCAAGAAACTCTCGATCACCCTGGCCCCTACTCGTAGTAGTTCCAACTCTCCAATTCTGTCTCTTACTACCGTATCTTCTCCACCGGCCACCACTGCATCTCCCTTGCCTTTGTAATTGTGATAGTACAACAACATCATGAATTTTGATATACTTGAGCTCCAATGCTACAAGCCATGGCCGTGCTCGAGGATCCATTGCGCTCCTTCGCAAGGACTACTACAAATATGAAGGATGTAGCCGACGAGCTCCTTCCTTTTCGATCCAGTGCCGGTGTCACCCCTACTTTCTGGTGACGCCATGCTACTGCACGCTTGATGGGCTCGAGCTAACGGCCGACACACCATGTCTAAGTGGTATAAGCTCCTGTCGTTTCTAGGAAATCATTGGGTCTGAATGGCCGGACCTGAGTCACCCATCGAACGAGAGCGCAGGAAGTGCGGGGCACTATTTCTCTACCCTACATCCTCTCCTCACAGCCCATGACATGGCCCATGATCCACCACCGTGCCCATGCCTGAGCTTGTCGATGCCAGAGATGACGAATTCGCCGCCATTTTGGTTCTGACGAGCCTCCTCTATCCTCGATGAGCTCTCTCCATCCCTATTTCCTCCTCCAGCAGGTATAGAAGAAAGGGGGACTGGGGTGAAGGGAAGCCATGCGGTGGGGAAGGTCACTGGGTGGTTGTGGGGGCCATGGCGGTGGCTGTGGTGGCCGGGCCAGATCTATGGCGGGGGTTTGTTGTCGCCAGCGACGATGTTGGCAGCGTTGAGCATTGCCATGGTGGCAGTGACGAGAGTGGGGGTGGGAAGGGGAAGAAGGGCGGCGCCACGGGCGTGCTAAGGCTTGCTGGTCGGGCCAACAATGAAAGTAGAGAATAACAGGATATGTCACTCCTGCCCACGGGCTTAGTTGCAGGCCGCTAGCCAAGGGACGATGGGGCGTCTAAGGTCTAGCCATTTGGGCCGGACCCGCACGCTGGCCGCTTTGTGGCGGGGACTCAACTGAGGATGAGGAGGACAGAGGCGGGGATGCGGGCAAGTGGAGGCAGGGCTACGGGCACGAGGAAAGGACGGGAAGCGGCCGTTGAGCGGGTTCAATGCGAACAGCTGGACCTTAGGCGCCCCCCTCTGCCTAGGCTGGGACCGACAACTGAGCCTGCAGGCGTGACACATCCTGTTATTCTCTCCTTGCACTGCTGACCGGACTCTAATCCTGACAATGTATCTGACCATCCTATCGGTTGATCATCCATACAATACCGGCATATATGATTTGCAGGTTGAAGTCCAACGCGCCACTATAATAAGCATGGGAAGCACCAACACCCTGCAAAATGCCGCGTTCAACTACGTGCCAGTCATCTCCCTACCACTACCACACTTCCATTCCATGGCATACCCCAGTACTACCATCGACTGCGCCCAATGCCCCTGAACCTCCACGAAAGAAGAAATAATGCACGACACACAACTTCCGGTGACATTCTGTTATTGTCTCACATCGATCCCCTCCTCTCAGCAAACTCTATCGAATCTCCTCGCGCTCGACACCTCGGCGACAATGCCTGGTGCCTTGGAGTCCACGACGGCGCAATACGTGGGCATAGGCGTCTTCGTCGCCATCGTCCTCTACATCCTCCTCCACTACAGCCGCCGCTCTTTCAATTCGGTCTTCCTTACGCGCCGACAGCAGCAGGACGCCAACGCTGATGCTGTCGCGGCAGGCACTGTCACCGGGCCCGTGCTGCCAGGTTCAGAGCAGGCGCTCGGGCTCCGCCCCGACGACGTCGCCGTGCTGCCGACGTTCACGTACCGCGCGGCGTCGCTGGACAGCCGTGGCGACGGCGACGCGAAGGGCGGCGCCGCCTCGGTCACCGCGGCGGCGGCGGCGGACTGCTGCTCGGTCTGCCTCGACGAGCTCCGCGAGGGCGCGCTGGTGCGCATGCTGCCGTCGTGCAAGCACTACTTCCACGCGGAGTGCGTCGACGTGTGGCTGCTGTCGCTCGCCACGTGTCCCGGTGTGCCGGGGGAGCCCGGGCCCGGAGAAAGTTCGCCGGGGCGTGGCGTCGCTGTCGCCGCCGCTCCCGCAGCTGCGCCGGTTTGGGTCGGTGTCGCCGGAGGGAGGCGAGACCTCGGGAGCCAAGCACGCCGTCTCATCCAGGTCGCCGTCTCCGGTCAGGTCCCCCATGCATTTTGAGCATATGGTTGCTAATTTGGCAATGTCACCGTCGCCAACTCGATCAGGAACGCTGGACACGACAGGCGAATGTGCAGGACAAGAACACCTTCTCCGGCAATGTTGGAGTCGCACGACGTCGGAGTGTAGAGCCAGAGCTGGAAAAAATGTACTTGGTTTTACACTTTTTCAGGCCAGAATTTTCTAGGCTTCATTCTGGCCAGCGACGAATTTGTCATGCATAATGCTGATGAGTTCATGTATTCTTCTCTTCTCCACGATAACAAATTAAGAAGAGCAACTGAGATTTGGTTGACCGACACGAGACAACAAGTCGGTCATACTACCGAACACATTCCTTTCATCCTCTAATCCACTGCTTCCTCTGCTGGACTGCTCGACCCCTGTGTCACTTTATATCATGTATGTACAGACTTCATTTCTTGCTATTCCTGTAAATCTGTAATCCGGTGTGAAGATGAAACCTGTCAAATTCGCCATGTTAGACTTTCAGGTCAATCCTAGAGCGACCCTACAATCTTACAAGAAGCTATGCAAACTCAGGCAGAGCACCCAGGCTATAAGTCATACAAAAGATCGATGTCAACAGTTCATTCTAGGGGTTGCTAGCACGTGATTTTTGACAACATTGGATTTGCATCCGAAGATCAAGGTTAGCTTGACACAGAAGTTCAGTTGAGCCAAATTCGTGCACCGTAAAGGATTCCAACATCTTAATTTTCATTCGCACCAATACACCATAATTGTGCTTAAAGATACACCGTAAAATTGAGTTCGACTTTCCTTCTAAAGTAGCTTTAATTTCAGCACAAGCTAACTATAATTGTGTTATTGAATGGACAATGAAGCGTGGCACCTATATGGATAAAAATGGTACGGATATTTATCCGACTGTCCGTTCGACCGAATCTGTTTAAAGGTGTTCAGGTCTGTCCGTATCCAAGTCCGAATATTCAACATCCGATACAATCCGTATCCGAGTACTCAAATCGTACATTTATGATGTCGACATCCAATTGTATCTTATTCGGTATGGCTGACACTATCGAATTCGAATCCGACTAGAAATATGAAAACAAATGTAATATCAGTGATATCCGTTCGTATCCAATCCGTTTTCATCCCAAGGCACCTACATATAGGGAGAAAAAAAAACAGAACAAGAGAAAGCAATATCTGACGGACAAAACACAGGTGACATCAGTGGGAAAAAATAAAGGTCGTGCGTCGACAGCCTCCAAAGACGTTTTTATTTGTTCGATTTTTCGTTAAAAGATAGGTTAAAGATTTCTTTATGCACAGTCACTTCCCAAACACGCACGGCTAGTCGCACTCTTCACTCTTCCACCTCCCTCCCTCCATCTCTCTCTTTCTCTTATGGTGGACGACCTCCTCGGCCCGTGCCCACCACACCGGCAAGCACATCCCCGGCCCGCACCCCACCGCCTCTCCATGCCACGGCTGCGTGCCTGTGCCCCACCACCCCCCGACGCGTCGGCCTTGGTGGATTCGGCAGCTGTGGCGGCGACTGGTCCACTCGAGATACACCACCTCCTTCGATCTAGGGTTCCAGCGAGCCGCGAGCTGCCTTCTTCTCTTTCCCAACTCTAGTGGGTTTATAAAGGGAGGTGGGTTTCAGGGGAAAGGTAGGGTAGGCGGCGGGGATGGAGGCAGACGGTTTAGGGGCCCTTACTTCTGTGGAGGCAGTCCAGGAAGATCGGGGTGGGTGAACTCCACCGAAGGCAAGCTCCAGCGTGGTGTGTGTGTATGTGTGTGGTGGTGGGGGAGTAGGTGGCACACGGTGAGCTAAGGTTTCACCAAAAACCTAGCTTGCGCTTGGGGACAGTAGCCCCTGACGTGGGCGAGGATGCCGGAGTGGTGGAAGAACGTGCGTTGTGCGTGTCTATTTGTGTGCATGCGGGTGTGAACGCAGGCACGGTCATGCGTTAGCCGCATCCAATAATTAATCGCTGCATAAGTTGCGTTGGACGAAGTTGACTTCGACCCTATCCAAGTGTCTACCAGTAAATTGAATATTCGCTATTCTAGGACTAGGATAACTAATCATGCCTGAACCAGAACATCACTGTCAGCTGTCACTGAATGATCGACCGATGTGAAGCCCGGCAGTTCGACGACTAAACAACAAACGGACGAAAGAAAACCAGCAACTACTCGATCCATAATTATCGAGGCCTGTTAGTTTGTATGAACAATTGAACATCAGCAGCAACATGCAGTTTTCAAGGCCATATGATATTTAGCACGCTGCGTCATGTCTTCTTGACCCAGGCCGAGTCCAGCTAGCGACGACCCAACTCAACTGCAAATCTATCGTGCACATGGCGTGCATGCGGCGCACACATGCATCCCCTTTCATGCCTTCATCTAAATCTCAGTCAACCACAGTTCAATGATTTGATCGGTTCCCACTTCCCGGCGACATGTCTGAAATCATCTCCATACCAGGTCATTCAGAATCGGACGTTCCCGTTGGAGCAGCAGCCATGTCCACCACCGTGTCGCCGCCACCCGACCCTCTCGGCGATGGCGCCCCGGCGGCACCCGGCACCCGCATCTCCAACTTCACGCTGCTGTACATCATCATCGCCGTCCTCGCCGGCGTCATATTGTACATGGCCATCCGCCACGGCCAGTCGGTCCTGGACGAGTGGCGCCGGCTCCAGGCAGGCGGCCACGCCGAGGCCGAGGCGTCCGGGCTTAGCGTGGACGACATCGCCGCGCTGCCCACGTTCACGTACCGGGCGCGGGCCGCGTCGGCGTCGCTGCACGGTGGCGGGAGGAGCCGCAGCAAGGCGAGGAGCACGCCGGGCCGGGAGGTGGAGTGCGTCGTGTGCCTGCAGGAGATGGAGGACGGCGACGTCGTGCGCGTGCTGCCCGCGTGCAGGCACTTCTTCCACGGCGGCTGCATCGACGCCTGGCTCTGCGCGCACTCGACGTGTCCCGTGTGCCGTGCGCACCCGGAGCCCGACCGCGCGCGGCTGGCCGAGGCAGCCATGTCCCCGCCGCTGCCTCAGCTGCGGCGGTGCGGCCTTTCGCCTGAGCGGCCCACGGCATCGAGGGTGCTGGCGGACATCCTGGCGCGGTCTCCGTTGTGCTCGACAAGTGGATCCGAGGAGACCATCATCGTCTCGAAATCAGCATTGCCAAGGCTTCCCTTTGGGTCGAGGACTCCGTCTCCGACGGCGCAGGTGTATGGCAGGGTGAATGACAGATCCTCAATGCCCCCTCCGGGGGTGTCAGAAACCGTGCTTGTCCCATCCAAGTCTACATCGCCGTCGCCGTCGCAGATGACGTTCAGCACAAGCAGCCAGTTGCCGCCGAGGAGCATTGCGACATTGGAAAGCCTGGAGGTGATCGCGTCGGCGTCACCGTCACCGGTGGCAATTAGAGAGGATGGTGGTGGTTCCCTGTCGAAGTCGCAGTAGCCGTCGGCTGTGCCACAAGGGTAGTGTAGTTGGAAGAGCATAAAGAGGGCTTAGGATGCATTTAGTATTTTATATGTTTTTTAAAGTTTTTATTATGATGAAAAAGGTTATCAGTGTTTTTAATCCATATCTCAAGAAGATTATTTGTTTTAGAGGGGTTGTCTTCGGATCCTCTACTGAGTGGGGATAAACTCGATTTAGGTGGCTTCAACGTTGTGTTGTCGGACTACAACAACTCAGAGGGGCATTGCACCTTAAAGAGAGTTATACCAGCTCCATTTTATTGCTATTCTTGCCATGCCAAGAACAACTTTAAAGCCACAAGAAAATAGAAGAAACAAGCACCAATTGTGGACAAGCAAACAACACGCATACCTTCTTCAAGAGAAGAGTATAGGGTTCTGGATACTAGTGAATATTTAGTCATTTTATGGCATGTTTTAACCCATAAATTCGACAGCAACCATAATAACGAAATCATATTAAGCATTGCACATGCAGATCAACAGATTCTACCGAATTCTATGCACAACATCAGAGTACGCATAGCAAATAGTACTTAAGATGAGATTAGATTATACCTGTGGGTGGAACCCGAGTTGGAGTTATGGGAACCATCATTGCCTCTGTTCCCAACTCAGGTCCTCGTCTGGGTCATGGTGGCCTGCTCGGAGCGGTCGATCTACAGTCGGTGCCGGCAGGAGTACGCAGTGACGATCCTTGAATGCTCGACGAAGAACGGAAGCTTCGGATCGAAGACGAACAACGTCTAACCGGAAGCGAGGAGTCGCGAGAATACATCCCCAAAAACTTTATTGCCCGCCTGCACGCCGAGACAAGGCCACGACCCATGGCCCAAGGCGTGGGTGGGCGCGACTCGGCACGGCACGACACGATAGCGCGCGTGTGGTCTCCCCACTTCCTCTCAATTGCACATAGGAGCATCAACCAACATCCTATTTGAGTTGAGCTCATTCTCAGGGAATTTATCATGTTGTACTAATCTCACTTCCACTTAGCACTAATTATAGGCCTTTGAAATTTTAGTTATTAATTGCTGAACTAAACATAGGTCTAGCCCAATTAATCCAACATTATAGGTGGCTAAGTATTTCAACCAAGCGATACATTAATATAATTTATTCTATTCTTGGTAGTGATATTAGAAACGGCATACATTTCTTCACTCTATTAAATTAATGATCAACGGACGATAGTATTTAATTTTCCATCCATTACAAACTATTCAATCGTTTGGGAACTTAAAAACATAGCTATATTCTTTGACAAAATTGGAAGTTCAGTAATACTATCCCGAAACTCATGGAGTACAAGTAGACATTACTCGTATACGGAAACTGACGGAGTAGTACCTAATTGGCCTATTACAGTGCAAATTGCATGAACTTGCCTATTTTGTCGACAGCACGGCCGGGGTGCAGAGCAGATACGAGGGCCTGAGCTGTACACTATTACATTGTGCTGATAGTTAGGAAGCTATACAATGTGTGATGTTTTGGGTGCACCCTACCTTGTCGAACGAGCCGCAGGAAAGAATGAGAAAAGACACGCCGTTGCGTGCGTCTAGCTCCGTCTGAGTTGGTCATGCGGAAAGTGTGTGTCTACTAGTACTTACGTACCATCACAGTTCCAGTTCTGCTAGCTGTAAGATCACCACTCGGCACCTAATAGTCTTAGCCATCCCCATCGACTGGATCCTGCAGTGCAGCGGCGCTACATGCACCTTGCAAGCATGCCGAGTGTTCGCCATTCGAGGCTGCTGGCGGCGGGCCATGTGGCGCCGGACTGCGAAGACATCCGTCTCTGCTCCGTGCTGCTGGCCTTGGTAGTGTTCTTGGTGATCATCTGCATCTGCATGGTCCTCTCCATTGTCTCTAGCACTAGTGCTCTCACCGTCCCCAAGGTCAACGTCATCGTCGGCCCGGGGGCGATCGTGATCGTGCTCGTCTTCCTCGTCTGGCTTGTCGCGTCGGGGGTCCGCGCTCTAGCCGCGCCGCCGCCTCAGGCTCCTCCGGCAACCGCAGCAGTAGGGCCCGCGCGTCTGGCTCGACGCCATTGCGCGTGTGGGCTGTCCGACGACGCGGCGGGCGTCGCCATGCTGCCCGCGTTCCCGTATCAGCCAGCGGCGAGCGAGAGCCAGGGCGAGTGGCAGCAGCCACCGCGCGGGAGCGGCGTGCTGTGCGTGGTATGCCTCGAGGACGTGCGGGCCGGCGAGATTGTGCGGCAACTCCCCGCATGCAGGCACCTGTTCCACGTTGGCTGCGTCGACGTGTGGCTGCGCTCCCACCGGACCTGCCCGCTCTGCCGCTGTGAGCTCCCGCGGCGGAAGGCAACCGCTCAGCAGACCGTTGCCGTCACGCCGGCCACGCCGGAAGCGGTGCCGTTGCCGCCTGTTTGAGTGTCACTAGCTTCGCAGCACATGTTCCGAATGGGTTGTTGCTGGTGCTCTGTCAAAGCTACTAGTACGTAGCTTGGCCTTTCAAGTTGTAAACCATCCTTCAATTCCTGAATATTTCTTTTCGGGAATCAATAAGACATGACGATGCGACGTGATTTGATATGAATATGGGAGTGTCTCCCTAACAGGTGCCTGAAATTTGGTATATATATCAGTCATCTTACCCCACCGATGCTCCTCTGTCCTCTCCGTGTCTTCCTCTTTCCTCACCCACCTTCCCCACCACGTGGGCGCGGCCATGGCGGACTTCCCCTGCACTCCGAGGGCCCTCCCCCACTACGATGTCGCGGCCCTCCCCCAGCCAGTGGACTCCTCACTCCACTCGCCCTGCGCATCGACGACGGACGAGGACATCTTCCTGTCCAATCAGCAAGACTAGGGGAGCCGCCAGGGCCCCGCCTCATCTGCCGCGCGCCTGCCCGCTCTGCCTGCTTCGTCGCCATCACCGGCGAGCATGGCGCTCCCTTATCGCCTACGGGCTCCTCTTCCATCAATGGCGGCAGCGCCGGCTTCTCCACCATGCCCCTCTCCCCAGGACCAGGGGAGCTGCCGGGGCCCTGCCCCATCTGCCGCCCCGCTCGGCATGCTTCGTCGCCATCACCCGGCAGGCATGGCGCTTCCTTACTCGTCGACGGGCTCCTCTACCATCGCCGGCAGCAGCGGCGCCGGCTCCCCCATTCCCTCCCCCCCCCCCCTCCCCCGGCGCGACAGTACAGATACAAAGAATAACACAGACATAGCAATAAACATAAACAATATACATGGAAAATCATAGCAATCCATCTCAAATCCAGCCAACTAGATTAGGTGACTGACATTAAAACAAAAAAAAAAAACAGGCAACTGTCAATGAGTCAACTTCTTTGAATATAATGGGGGTGTTTAGTTACAGCTAATCATCCTGTCCGTCCAGATCGGAGAGCTGCGCTGATCCGACCACCTCCTCTTCCAGCGTGTTCCCATGCACCGCTCCCAGGTTGGCTTCTTCTTCTACTTTTTCCTTTTTCTTTTCTTTGTTCTTTTCTTTCTTTTATTTATTTTTTCTTTTTCCTTTTCCTTTTTTATTTTTTGGTTGCTTTCTATTATGATGGTTATCTTTTATATTTTATTTATTTTATTTTATTCCTTTTTATTTTCCTTTTATTTTCTTCTATTTCTTTTTCCTTTCCTTTCCTTTTCTTAATTTTTCTTTTTCATGGTCTATTATTATTATTATTATTATTATTACTACTACTGCTGCTGCTGCTGCTGCTACTACCACCACCACCAGTAGTGGTAGTAGTAATGCTGCTGCTGCTGCTGCTGCTATTATTATTATTATTATTATTATTATTATTATTATTATTATTATTATTATTATTATTATTATTATTATTATTATTATTATTATTATACTTTGGTTTTGGGATACCATCTGTTGCAGCTGGACTTCAAGTATGTTAGGATGAGTTTTGCAAAGCTATGAACCAATCTTATAGGCCCAAAGTCCTTAGGTGAACAACGTCATCGGTCATAGTTAAAATTCCCAAGACCAAAAAAATTCTTGCTCCAAATGGTATAAATAGCCACCATATCATTATCTTGTATGATTGGCCAGCAAACCTTGTAAAAATAATCTGTAAAACCGTCCGGCCCCATAGCCTTATCTAAGGGTAGTTGCTTGATGATATTCCATACTTCCTCCATAGTGGAAGGCAAATAAAAAGTAGCCAAGTCATGAGACTACAATCCCAGTTTGTTGAGGTCAATGGTATGCTCCCTGTCCAAACTTGTACCAATAATGTTATCATAGAATTCATCCATAAGTCCTGCCTGTCATCATGATTAGTGCAGATTTGCTATCCCCAAACCAGCTTGCATATGAAGTTTTTTCTTTTTCAGTGTCGAGCATGAAGTTAGAAGTATTTTGTATTGGCATCCCAGTCTTGCAGCCAACTAATCCTTGATTGTAGTCTAGAAATTGTCAGCTTCAGAGATGGAATAGCAAGGCTATGTTTCTTGAGTTTATTCTTCAACCAAATTTCCTTGAGGGAGAGAGCTCGATTATCTTGGGTAATCTCAAACTAGTGCATCAATATCTCCCTGGCAAGGGCGAGCTGTGCATTTACATTTCTGACAGTCTTCTCACTTCAGCTCTGCAGCCCTTTGTAGTGCCTTGAGTTTGAGGTCAAGCGTGGCGAAAGTGTATGGATCTGCCGTTACCAAAGCCCAAGCCGCTACCACTATTTCTAAAAGCCCTCGAGCATCGACCAGAAATATTAAATGGAAACGTCTCTGGCCAGCCTTATTATCATGGAGTCCAAGCAAGAGAGGGCAATGATTGGAGTCATTAGAGGCTATTCTTTGAAGCAAGCAATTAGGGAATAAGTCCTCCCAATCCACCAAACATAGTACCCTATCTAATTTGACTTAGGAGTATTTTGCAAGTTTGACCATGTGTGATTCTAACCATTCAAAGGAATCTCCTTGAGGGCAAGATCATTAATCAAAGGCTAGAAATGGCACATCATTGCCCTGTTATAATTCTCATTATTCTTATCCTCATCCATGTAAATCAAATTAAAGTCCCTGGCCATGACCCATGGTCCAATACATTCGGCATGTATATCACAAAGCTCCTATAAGAATTGTATATAAAAATCACTAGAGCCAAATATTAGTAACACAAATAGCAATGAATATGGTTGCTCTAGTTCTAAATGTTAGGCAAGCCACCTATTAACAGTTCTAATAACTAGTATAGTGCCCGTGCGTTGCTAACGGATTATTTTAGAGGGATGTGCATGAAAATTTAAGTTATATCTATCATAAGTTTCAGTCTCAAACAATATTACTTCACATCTTGATAATACAAAAATTTATAAAGCCTTAAGAAGATCTCTGATTTCTCTGGGGATATTAGTTGAGATTTCATTTTGATCGCTCTTCAAGATGTCGACCAAAAACTTCATCCTTAGTGATTGTGATTCCTGTGTTTGTTAGAAGAAAATTTAGCTCAATATTTATCTATGTACTATGCAAGACATACAAATTTAAATTTAAATCTATATACTTACACAGTTGAAATGCGAAATTTTTTTACCATTCCATGTCTTCCTCTAATTCACGTATATGGTCTGTTGCGTAGACAAAATAAGCATAATAGTAAATAGAAATATGCGTCAACGAGAAAAATGCATTGGTGAATATGTGTGTAAATCCAACCTTCATCATCAGAATCGGCAGCAGGGTTAGTATTAGGTTCGAATATAGCAAGATCAAACTCGACATCACCAATCGGTGCATGTGTTGGCTGTATAGGCGTCTCTGGCATAGAAGTTTGGGCACCCAATGTGTTGGCTATTTTTTTCTTATATTGACGCCTCTGCTCGAGCAAGTTTTCTTTGGCCGTCTCATCCAAGTTTAGGTACCAGCTTCGGTTTCTGAGTAGACTCGGGGTGCTTGAATATGCACCTGATAAACAATGCATAGAGAAAAGAAATATATGAGTAAATGTCATATGTTGAGATGTTAGGACGAGGGTTACGGTGCTCGATGCATACCTTATTAATTAGGGTGTTGTTTGAACTCTCAAGATGCAGAGGCCTCAATGGTCGTCGTTGCCTCCTGACGTACTCATCGTTCCTATGTAGTCAGTCGCTGGAATTATTCAGGTCACAATTCTCCTGGCCATGATGCCCTGATACTTGGGTGTGCCTGGGGAGGCACCTGGTCAACAATGCATATCTAAAAGAAATATTTTGAGTAAATGTCGTGCATACATGTATTAATTAGGGTGCTGTTTGAACTCTCGCCACGCAGAGGACCCAATGGTTGTCGTTGCCTCCTGACATACTCATCGTTCCTATGTAACCAATCGCTGGAATTATTTGGGTCATCATTCTCCTGGCCATGATGCCCTGATGGTTGGTAAATGGTATGAGCAACATTTTGAAATGCTGATTCTCCTTAATAGTATATATCTTTTGAATGAATCCACTGACATAATTTGTACAGAAAGCATAAGAGGCACTATTTTGGTCAAAAAAGAGAGGCAAACAATACCCATGTGGGGAAGGTACGATGTCGAATATACTGCATCTGTCATTTGAGCATCTATGCAACCAGATTGAGGTGCTACATGACATGGTTATGGGTTCATTGATTAGTAGTGGCTCCTATTTGTTTTCCTATATAAAAAACAAATATTTGTAGGGATGATGATCGATTAAGCAATACCATGATCAGTGGGGTCGATACTGCCGTAGTTCTTCTCCGTGCACGATACTCACGTTGCTTTCTATTCCTCTCCTCTCTTTGCTCGCTTGTTTCCTCGGCCCTTTTCCGTGCGCGATATTCACGTTGCTTTCTATTTCTTTCTTCTCGCTGCAGTCTATCGACATCTGTCTCTGTCCACATAATATACCACAGTTTCGTTTAAAAATTCATTCATAGTAAATGACCTTAAACGATGAGAAGGAACATACCTTGACCGATGATGTTTGAAATGTCTGGCATTGCAGGGCGAGTTTCTCGCCTCTCCCCCACATGAGATGAGGAAACATTGTTTGGTATGTCGGCAAATGCAGATGGTGTTTCTTGCCTCTCCCCCATATTAGATGTCCTAACATGCAGATAGATTTGTTCAGTTTACCTGTACGTGTTCGGGGCAGCCCCAGCCAGCCCCAGCCGGCCAGAGCCGGCCAGCGGCTAGCCATGGCCGGCCACGGCCGGCAGTTTCCTTTCCACAATTCAAACGTTGATTTACCTAGCAGTTGAGAGCGCATGTCGCCGTTGGTAATTGTGGCCGCCGCCGTCGTGACGTTGTCCTCCACAAGGCTGAAGCCACCAACGCCGTCCTGCCGCGTCGTCGTAAGGAAGGGATGGTGCGATGCGTAGTTGCCGAGACGGGGCGTTGCCGTACTAACCGCGACGGGATTGCTGGATCGCAGCTGGGTGGGCGACGATGGCTCGGGCGATCGTGGCTCGCGATGATGGCGCCGCCCGCTCGTTTTCTGCGGTCGCGGATTATGGCGGCGTGGGCAGCGAACGCGGTTGTGCCCTGCCCTCCACTGCGGCGATCACGGCTTGCTGATTATGGCGGCGTGGCGTGCGCTCGGTAGCCTTTCTGGGGCGTGGATGGCTGGGAAGGCAACGTGGGCTTCGTGGAATGAGGCCCGAGTAATTTTGCTCGTACCTGTGCTTTGCCGATGGCTGAGAGTGCGATACCTGTTGCGATGCTTTTTTTATTTTTTAATTAAATCAATCGGAGCAACATAAAATGAGTGCGATACCTATTGGGATGGAGAATCGAGCCTTGGTGTGGGGGCATTTTTTATGTCGCGGGAGGTGGAGGTTGGACAGGAAAATGAGTGATGATGTTTGATCCAAAGAATATGGACCCTTGGATCTGAGTGAGTAAGAGATTAGGGGGTAAGAGTGTATTAGGAGCGTTGGATTAAAAGAAGTTAGATTCCTAGGTACATGATTTGGGGTGCGCTTAGCAAAGATTATGAGAGATAGACTGAAGGTTTGGTTTGGTGGGGTGCACTTAGCAGAATTCTAACTGGTGCCTTTTATATTAGTAGAGATTCAATGATCTCTAGATGGCACGCAAGAGCTGTGTCACTACACTAGCTAGTAAGTGAGCTAATTATTACTAATTATGCTACTATACTCTACAAGCTAACTACCACTACCACTACACAAGATACATGTGTGGTAATGTGAAGATAGTGGCTAGGGAGGTATACGGACACCAACAATTGAGATGATTCAATCAATAAAATTCAAATGAAGCCAATCACCAGGGGACAAGATGACACAATGACTTTTATCTTGAGTTTCACTTACTTGCCACCAAGCTAGTTCCCGTTGTGTCCCTCTACACCACGTTATTCAGTGGCTAATCGGTATCACACACCGAACATCTCAAAAGGTGCTACAAGAACCTACCAATGGCTATAAGTTGAATGACACGAGCATTCCACTAGAGTTATCTTTGGTAATCCGCCAGGGAAGGTACAAGAACCCCTTAAAAATATTGTAGGTTGGTAAGAGCAATCTCCTTCTCTTCCCACCGCTACACAACTCCTCCAAGCTGACTAGGTGGTGGCAATCACCAAGAGAAATCCACTGGCAAAATGATCTTCGAGTGCCACTAGAAGTTATCACTCAATCAAATATGAAAAGAAAGATTAGTGGAAGGAAGTTGGCCAAGCTTGCAAGAGTGTTAGGATCATCAAAATGTCCAAGCCAGAATCCCAAAGCTAGTTAACCCTCTATTTATAAGCCACACCTCAAAATGTGGTCATTACTTGTAACGACCCACGATTTCCTCAAAGGGAAATCCTCAGGGTACATCATAATGTAGATAATGTAGTAGCCGAAGAAATACTCAACTATTACATTATCATTCATACAGTTGATATCACAGTCATACAACACGGAATTACACATATTCACACCTATATAGGTATACTAATGCATATGCACACCTAACGACTTCTGTGTCGGCGTAGCGCGTCATACAGTGAAGGCTCTTCCTTCACGGTCAATCATCAGAGTCGGCGTAGAACATCTGCGGTCATGGACTTGATCATCTCAACCAAACTTGAGCGTGGCACGAGACCACCTATTCCATCAATTCTCCGTTGTCTCCATCCATGGGCGCGGTCATGACCTTATACCATTTCCAACAATCCAGACGGTCCATCATTCTACACGCCGCCGGATACGTGCAGGCCATGGTCAGCACCTTATGAGCTTTAAGTGGCCTACTTCTAAGGGATTTGGCGATCCTAACAATTGGGCTATGGGTTGCATCCTAGTATGTAATAAATAATAGTAGTAATAATATTCACCGATCACCAGCCCTGAATCCACCAAGGAGTCAGTTTCCCACTCTCCCATATCACCTCAAGTCATCTCAACCATCATCTCTCTTCTTCCACAGTCACACCTCCACCTTGCTCTCTAGTCGACAAGGACTGAGTCCCTCTCATCCTTGCCTCAACGGCCTTAGGCCGGACCTAAGATCACCCAAAGGGGAGAAGAGAAGAACACCTCTCACTATCAAGTGAAGCGTAAGTAGGAGTGTCCATATGTGAGGATGCGGCTATACGTATAGATGGATCAACTCCACAGTGCGTGTACACATGTAACCACAAGGTCACCATCCTCGGCAATGGCCATCCGCTTGGTTGACGCTGAACTTCCTTTCACTCGGAACTATGCCACCCTACCACTCAGCCTTGGCTCACCCCGGAGTCCATCGGCACGCTGAGACTGTGAGACGAAGTACCGGACCACCAAGGTTACGATGCTATCACTAGAGGATGTGGATCATAGCCCATACCTCCTTACACTATCACCTAACAACCTAGCAGTAGTGGCAAAGTTCTGGGGTGGTCGGTCACTCGAAAACAGAAATGAGTGGTGTGCACGAAAGAGTCCTACAACCTGGTTCTCTCAACATACCAGTCCTAGCCCATGCCCCGACAAAACCACCATCCCGGGGACTCGTCCCACAGAGAGTCTCCTCCCTGGGATCCTTTCTCAGAGCCTACCAAATAGCACATGCACCCGCCATAGGTACCTCACATGGGGAATGCCCAGGTAACACTCCTCCCGTGAGACTCGCCCCAAGGCTCGTCGTAGAATCCTGTCCAGTTGGCACAACCCTTATACCTCAACCAAGCACCTCACTCTCAAGGTAAGAAGAATCACTCATCCTAAGTATCATTACACAAGGCATTGGCCACATGGCCATCTTGGCTCGAAAGCCTCCTCTACCATCCACCACTCAAAATCTATCAAGTCTTGGTAATCAAAGTAGTGAAGTATATGGAAGCAAGGTATATCATAAGCACGCACGAATATAACAAGGAGTAGGTACACTAGTATTGGATCGAGTTTTACTCCAGGTTGGGAAGGGGCTTTGCTCCCGGTTTCTCAGCCGGGAGTACGTTTCCGGGAGTGAAGGCCCCCGTTTACTCCCGGTTCCTGAACCGGGAGTAAAGGGGGCCTTTACTCCTGGTTCGTAACACGGACCGGGACTAAAAGTCCCTCCAGCCTAGCCACGCTGGCAGGAACCTTCAGTCCCGGTTCGTAACACGAACCGGGAGTAAAGGTATTTTTTCTTTTTTGCCTCATTTCAGCTTATTAATTCATATTTAGGGTTTAGGGTTTAATATAGGTATTTAAATACGTATTCTATGCTAATGTTATATGCATACACGTATCAAAGCATGCATATGTAAATAATTAACCCAACTATATAGTTAGGAAAATATATATATCACATGTATGATTGAATATACACATAATGTACATAAAATATACACACATTTGTTTGTCTGTGTCCTTAACATAGAATTACAAGCCGAGACAATTACTTTCCGCCATAGTAGTGCTCTCCATTGGGATTAAGACTTGATCATTAATAAAGCCTGCTATTATCTCTTGGATGGCTTTGACGTTATGCTGATTTAGGGTCTTCTGCCTCAACCAATCAGTCTTCAATTTGAGTTAAATTGAGAAAAAAACATATATTAGTATGCATATATATATATATATGATAATCATGTATACCACTAAATATATTTTGCAACTTACTTTGATCCTCTCAACAGGAGTTCTGTTAGAGTGCACCTTGAGGAACTCGCACACGTAGTATCCACATAGGTTGTTCTCCGGCTCCTGCTGCAGACACCACTATACGAGAAAAGAATTCTCTCGTCATCCAGTGATTTGAACTATGACAAATGAAGATGTTAGACACTACATATAGTAAAGTGCTACTTACTACGGGTGTGACTATTTGCAGCAGCATTTTGCACTCGGGACGATGTTTTGAAATGAATTCTGCCCAAATACTATCCAATATATATATCCAATTAAAAGAATCATTTCGGGGTTAAAGAGAGAGCATGTATGTATAAACATATAGTGGAGTTGAGGAAGAGTGAAATTAGATTACCATTGGATCATATCAATCATTGGTTGGTATTGTCCCAGCTCCTTTTTCATAGAGTCAAAGATTAATAACTGACTGGTGGGTAGCTTGATGACCATCAAGATCCAGTGATTGCTGCATAGGAAGGATATAATAATCATAACTCGATAAACTACGGGCCACGTATAAAAAAATGACATTATAATTAATAACACTCACTCGCAGGTGTACGGGAAGAGAATCGTTGTCTTCTTGCTTTGTTTCTCTATCATCGTCTTGAGATTCGCCTCAGCGTCAACTTCCCAATTAGGAGTAACTGGGTCTTCGAATACGATAGAAGGATCAATGAATCCAATGGTATCATCCCTTCTTTTTTATAACCCCATCTCATATCTGGAAATATATATCGAAGAACATATATGTAGTGTGAGCTAGGATATATAATTATATAGACAATATAATAATAGGCGCGGTGCTATAATGACTTACAAACAACACCAGCTCAAGATTGACTTGTCGAGCGAGTCCTGGTGGCATAGCTGGTGTAATTCACTGAATTCAATGAACATGGTATCATCGCAACGGAAGAAGTGCTCGTTGCGAATTTTGACCGATATGAAATTCATCTTTCCTGGCACACGCCTCTAGGTACCACTTGTTCAACAAGTACATTTGTGTACCCAGTTCTGCGTATTTCTCAGGGTTGTAGAGTGGCATACCGTATTCATATTTCCTCCAGGTATCAACAACTTGTGCACTCTCGATGTGTCCACTTTGGAAGATTTGATGTAAGTTGAGACTGGTAGATAGGATGAAGTCACCAAGATCATCCAAATTGATATTTGAAGGTACGGTCTCCATGTATGATTCGTTTGAACCATATTGATCACTTACAACTAGGGGTTCAATCTCCTTCGATTGTTCCCCGAGTTGTGGAACATCTTTCCCTGTTGTTTTCTTCTTCGACTTCTCAATAGTTTTGATGAGAGTTCGGTCATAGTTTGATGGTGGCAAGGGCTTACGAGCTTCACGTAACATTCTAGCTTGGTCGTCCACCTTTTGCCTTAGTGCATTTGGATGCATGTCAAAGTACGGCTTGGGCGGGTTTGCCTTCAATACTAGTTTTTGTTTTATTTTCTCAAAGTAACTAGCCACTTCTTGTTTTGCCTCCGCACTTTTTTGCTCTTCAGTCATGGCAGAAGGCAATGTCTGAGGGATAGTTTTTTCCTTCTTCTTCTTCGGTGGGGACGAGGACTTCGTTTGCACCCTCTTAGTGGATATTGTTTTGGACATTGGAGGGGGCGGAGCCGGCTGTGGCAGAGGGGGCAGAGGCATCGGAGACCTCTTTGGGGGTGGCGGAGGTGCCTGAGGTGGCGTCGGAGACCTCCTTGGGGGTGGCGGGGGTGCCTGAGGCATCGGAGACCTCCTTGGGGGTGGCAGGGGTTCCTGAGGCGTCGGAGACCGTGGCGGAGGGGGCTGAGGCGTTGGATACATTTTTGGAGCACTGTGATGGTCTGGTGAATGAACAATAATTGGACTTAGCTCCCTCTCCAACCTGGGTGATCAGTATAGCAAATAAACGAATGTGAGAATCTGACAAGATTAATTATTAGTTAAGTCAACAGAAACTTAGTGTGTGATTATTTCTCATGTACGTACCTCCGGGGAGGGAGCGGAGAAGGCGACGCCCCAGGAATGATGATGTAGCGCTTGCGCCATTGAATGAATGGATGCTCTACCTCTCCTAGAGTCTTCTCCCCATCACCTCCGGGAATGTCAAGAGGCACATCGCTGAATCCAGAGAGTACCCTATCCACCGACACTTTAGCATATCCAAGTTGGATTGGTTGCCCATGGATTACCTGCTCAGTGGCGACAGGGGAAACAACAGTGGTAGCCACTGGGAATGTGGCATTGTCCTTTGGAATGTGCAACTCACATGCTGTCATATGTTGTGTGACATCATCCACGGGAAAGCGAAGCCCTGCATCTCCTTGAGCTGGCATGTCCATGGATGGACAACTGCTTTTCATCTGATCAAGGGGGCTAATGTTGACCCCAGGTCCCATCGCTGATGTAGACTGTCTCTGGGTGCTCAATTGTCGTTTGATCTCCTGCATTTCTTGTTGCCATTTTCTTTTCCCGTTCTCGCGACTGTAACACAAACTCCTCCAGGAGGTGGAGTCTCTCGTTCTCCTCGTCCTTCTTTCTCTGGCGGCTTTTGTACGTTCCTCTGTTCTGAGGAAAACCATGTGACCATAGGATAGCACCTTTGCCTCTTGTTCGCCTACCGTGCTCAGCACTTTCTAGGGCATACGTCAGTTCATCTTTCTCTCTGTCGGGCTTGAACGCACCGCTAGCGGAAGCGTCTACCACAAAAAGTAATCTTTGTGCTGCCCTTTGGATTTTCTTCGCCATACACTACTTGCCCAGTCTCCAGGTCCATCCTACCACCATGCGCGAAAAACTAATTTTTGGCACAGTCGGGCCAATCGAGTGAAGCCGGCACGAGCCCCTTGGCAATTACATCTGCTTCCATCTTTTCCCACTTGGGGACGAGACTCTTGTAGCCACCGGAGCCCATGCGATGGTGGTATGCCTTCTGCCGGGCATTCTCTTGGTTCCTCCACACCCGTTGTTCACCTTCTTCTGAGGTCTTGTACTGTACGAACTCATCCCAAAATGGCCTTCAACTTTGAAACAGGGACTGGAGCGTTGAAATCCGGCGTCAAGTTCTTTTTCACATAATCATTATATAACCTTTTCTTCCAAGTCTGGAATTGTGTTGCCATCTTCTTCATAGCCCAACTCCTCACTAGCTCTTTCAAATCATCATCGGCTCCTTCAAGTGTGAAATGTGCAATGATATCATTCCAAATCAAATTCTTGTCAAGATCCGGGACATAACTGATATGAGGAGCGTCTTTCTTCTGTTTCCACTCTCGAGCACTGATGGGGAGCCTGTCCCTTACAAGGTACCCACAATGATAAACAAACTTCATTGGCGTTTGGTCCAAGTGGTTCTCCTTTCTCTCTGTTGAATCAGAGATTACGAAGCGGCCCTCCAATAGCTTTGCCGGGCCTCGTACATTTCGACTCTTCGTCGTTGTTGTCGATTCAGAGGGCTATGGATTTAGAAAAAAAAGTTCAATAAGTATATTGCTCATCACCGATAATTTCATATATTTCACATGTTTATATACATGTATACACATATATATTTCATTTATTTATACCTTGCCAACAATCTCTTGCTCATCGTAAAGGTTTAAGTATTGTGCCATGTCATCTACCGTCTGCTGTTTATCAACTTCGTCGTATTGACCTCCAGCAATCATATCCATCATGATATCCTTCATGTTTTGATTAGAATCGGCCATCAGGGACTATATATGAAATTGAGATATATAAGAAATTAAAATTATTGAGATACATATACGAAATACTAATTTACATATAAAGCCTATTCAAAACAAACCCTAACCCTAGCTATATATATGTACTACATGAAATTACAAGAAAACCTGGCCTATAACCCTAACCCTAAACACTTGTGTTGTGTGTGTGTGTGTGTGTTAAACCCTACATATGACATTGAGAAATATACATGAAATTACAAGAAAACCTGGTCTCAAATTCATATATATATATATATATATATATATATATATATATATATATATATATATATGAAATTGAGATAGATACAAAGAAAACCCGGCCTAAAACCCTAACCCTAAATTTATATACATATATATCATTTATATAAATTGAAATATACACATAAATCCAAACCCTAAACCGTATCAATATTTATATATAAATCATGCGTATACATTTTATATATATAAAATTGAGATAGATAAATAAATTGAGATATGAAAATTAATATATATGACACCATATATAATTCAAATTAACATATATATCAATATATATATATATATATCAAATTTCACATTATTTCACATTTTATTTGTTTTTTCTCTCTCTCCTCTCTCTCGGCCGGCTGGAAAAAACAGAGCACACTAGCACACTGTCGTGTAGTGTGCATAGGTGGCGGCGGAACGCCTCACCTGGGCGGTGGCCGCGGGGGGTCGAGGGAGGACGGTGGCGTCAGAGCGTGGACCGCGCATACGTTGAGGTCGGCGGGGCCGGACGGCGGTGAGCGCTAGCTGCACGCGCGCGTATGCGGCGACGCGGCCAGGGGCGAATGGCGGCGCGGGCGGCCGTGGGCAGCCGTGCAGGGTCGAGGCCAGTGTCGGAGCAGGGCCGGGAACGTCGATCGAGGCAGGTGGCCGGGCGAGCAGCGGCGCGGCCGCGGCACGCGGCCGGTGCCTTGCATGGGGAGCTCGGCGCGGCACAGATCGGCGGCGACGATCTTCCTGCTGCTAAATGTGGAAACTGACGATGCCGAGGAGGAGGAAGGACTGTGCCTTTTATAGGCGGGGCACCTTTACTCCCGGTTGGTGTTAACCTTTACTCCCGGTTGGTTACCGCTCGCCTGGGCTACTGTTTTGGGACATTTAGTTGAATTTTTTCCCAGGTTCTCGCCAGTTACCAATTTAGCCTTCACCGTTTGTTTTATTTGTTATACATAGGATTTAATGTAATAATTGCATAATAAATTAATTACTTGGAATATTTTTTATAAAAATAATCTTTATTTTACTTTTCCTTTACTATACCTATGATAAATCTTAAATGTAAAAGTATTTTATTTATTCTTATGTATACCTATTTTTATTAGAAAATAATCACTATTTCATTAATACAAAAATGTATTTTTCATTTAAATATTTTGAAAATATTAGATTTCGATAGGATATTTGTTGTCGCATCATTTCAATATTTTTAATTTTTTTGGGTGCTTATTGTCTAAATTAGTCGTCAGACATCATGAAACATATAAAATTAAATTTTAACAAATCTAGAAAATCTTGCATTCATAGTTTTTACATAATATATATTAGTGTAACACCCTACTTTTTAATTCTAGTAATTATTAAATTTATTAATATTTAGATTTATATTATGGCCAACAAATAATAGGAGCAACTACTATCTTATAAAATTAAAATTTATGCATTCATGCCATTGCATAATTTTCTGGATAAATATATATATTTATTATCTTAAAAAAATCGTAGGGTCTCGATTGTTCTAATTTTTTTATTCTACATCTAAATAGAGAGTGTCTATTGGGTACTAGAGACCCTAATTTTTCTCTCTCATAATTACTTTGGTGATGTAACACTTTAATTAAACATCTACTTTATTTTTTGTAAAGTGGTTAATAGTTTGAAAAGGAAAAAAAAAGGAAGGCAGCAGCACTCAGCTTCCCCTCCCTCTCGGTTTGGGCCCAAAGGCCACTGGCCATTTTTCTTTGCCTCCCCCTTCTTTTTATTCGTGCAGGCGCAGGCGGCCCAAGCCGGCCCAGTAGGCCAATTCAGCTGCAGCAGGCCGCCTCCTCTCTCTCCCGGCTGACAGTGTGACCCCGCGTCCCTATTCGCTGACTGACGGGCCCACCCGTCAGTTGCTCCTTCTTCCTCCGCTGTTTTCGGATCGGAGCAGAGCAACGCGCGCCTCCTGCAACCACCTCGTCCGCCCTTCCTGCGAGCTAGCCCAGCTGCTTGATGCGCCGCCGCCCTATATAGGGACCCGCCCGTGACCTTAGACGCCGCACCGTCGTTTTCCCCACCACCTGTGCTCCGCCGCCAAGCCGCCGTCACGGTAAGGAGCTCGAGCTCGCGATTTTCCACGCACACCGAACCAATCTCCTCACCGTTTGCTCCTCTGGATTCGCAGTGAAGCGCCGCCCCCTCTCAAGCACGTCCCGTCGTCAATCCATGGCCACAAGGGGCACCCCCGCAAGCGCCGCCGCCAGCCGTCCGCCCCGCTCCATCGACCACCGTCACCGAGCCCTTCTCCGGTCGAATTGTCGCTGTGGTGAGCATCCCCAGTGACCCCCTCTCTCTTCCTCCGCCTTCAATTGTGCAGATAAGGGGCCGTAGGGCCTTTGCCGCGCACGCCGACGAGCTCGTGCCGCTGCTCATGGTGCTGCTGCACCGAATCCCTCTCCCCGGCCGCGTTTTGGTCCAAGGCGAGTCCGAGCTCGCGTCGTATGTCACGCAGAACCATTTATTTTCCGAACCATGGCCTAGAACGTTGAACCCGAGAACTCCAGCGAGCCACCGCCGCTGGCACCCTGCTCCGGCCAGCTGCCCCTCCTCTCTCTCCCTTTGATCTAATCAGGACCGTCCGTTGCCGATCGGACGATCCACAGCGCCCCGTACCCCTTCGGGTGTGACTTTGTCTAAAGAACCCCTAGAGTTTTCCAGATTAGAACCCGCGGTCCATTGCGCCTGTACTGATTCCGTATTCACTATTAAGAAAACGTATTTTCCTTCGGTTCAAGTCAAAATACGTTTTCAGGATTTACAGGATTGCCACCGAAACTGTTTTAGCCCTAATTTCTCCATTCTAATTCGGAATTGAACCATTCAAACTTTGTTAGGTTCATAATTTCATAATACATCTGTTTATACCTTTGTTATGCACATTTTTCAACTTTTAAATTTCGAGTTAATAATATCTTAATTATTTTTATATAGGAAATCTTTAGAAAATCATATCTTTCGCTTTCTAAGTCCGTTTTTCGTGATCTCTATATCAAAACGATCATAGAAACAAGTAAAATAGTTTTATATTATTTTCATACTATTTTTCCACTGTTGGTGTACTGTTTCTTATTGTATTTTATTTTGTGGGCCATGTTTGTTGATTGTCGCCAGACGGTGTTGAGTGCGAGGATTCCTAGGATCCGGTGTTCGATACCCCCGACCCTACGCTTTACGAAGGCAAGTGTCCTTGCTCATATTGCACATACTTTTATTTACCTTTGTGTAGAGTAGTTAGATACTTAGTTGCATGCTAAGTCTAAATTTGAATCCCATGATATGGTTTATTAGAACTTGTTTATATCATCCTTGTTAACCTGGGGATTGGGAATATGGTAGAGTCATGCTTAGCCTTGCAGTCATGGGATTGGTAAGAGTATAATTAATATGGATTAATGATATATGAAACATGTGGAATTAGTGATCTTTTTAGAAACATGGTGATTAGGCAAATCCGGCAGGATGGACCGTTTTTGTGGTGGTTATGGTTTGTGCCGTGGAATGGCTGTTGATGTCAGTGGTTTGGGATTGTTCTAGTTATCCTGCCTGCATCCATAGGGCCTAGTTCTCAGAGCATGTAACCTGGCTTTACAGTGCATCCATGAGGTCTGGAGTGGGGCTGGACCTGGCTAAGTAATTAGCTTCTCTAAGTTATGGCTTTACACGGGGATGGTTTGTGTGGCTCAAGAGGGGGCTTCTGCAGTGGGTTGTTACCCCTGTTAGCGGTGAAACCTTATAGCTACGTGTAAAACAGGCTTAGAGGGCTTTGTAATGGCCTTGTAGTGTGACCCCGCCGTTCACCTAGGCAGTGTTTGGCTTAATGGGGAATAACACGACTCGTGGTGAAAGTGTGCAACCTCTGCAGAGTGTAAAACTGATATATCAGCCATGCTCGTAGTCAAGAGCTGGCTTGGACTTCTTCGAGATTAGTTGGTTACTCTGGTACTCGGTTGGGTGGTTCCTTTGGGAAAGGAACGGGTGCTTGGATGGACTTCCGAGTGTTGGTTACTATGAGGAGATGAGATTTTCACCTATATAAATAGGTGCTTCGGATATTCAGGACATAGGGTTGTGTCGCTTCAGGTGCTGTGTCCAACCAAGTCAAGCCTACCTTTGTTTATAAGCCGCATGTCATATTTTCCTACACTTGCGGAGTACATTTCGATGTACTCACCCTTCCTCTTTGTCCCCCTGCTACCCCACCCAGACGACGGCATTGACGAGGAGGACTACGTGGAGGACGGTGGCTATGACCCCGACGACTTGTACTAGGCTGGTGCTGCCCCGGTCGACGTTCCTATGGAGATGGCGTCCCTTCCCGCTAGAGATTAGTTATCAGTTATCATGTACTTTTCTTTTAGACCCACGGGTCCTTTTGTAATAATGTTACGATTATTTATTCAGCATTGCGATGATACTATCATGACGTCGATATATGTATGAGTTATTGATCCTGGCATGCATATATTGTGCATTCGGTTTTATTCTTAAAATCGGATGTGACAATTAGACATTATTACACATCACTACATCAAGCCGCAACAGTAGTGAAGACCTTCTTGAGGTATGTTCCTTGATCATGGTCGCGCCGTAACCATAGATTGTCTTCATTATTTAGCGTGATGCTTGGGTCCTTATTCACTATGAATAGCGAAATTCGGTCACCCTTTTCATAATCCTCTGATAGGTCTGACTGATCCTCGATTCCCACAATGTTTCTTTTTCCTGAAAGAACAATGTGACGCTTTGGCTCGTTGATTGACTTGTCGTTTCTCCCTCTCTTTGGTTTCGTAGAAATATCCTTGACATAGAACACCTGAGTGACATCCTTGGCAAGGACAAATGGTTCATCCTTGTACCCAATATTGTTGAGATCCACAGATGTCATTCCATACTCATTGTCAACTGTTACCCCGCCGCTGGTCTCTTTCACCCATTGACACCGAAACAAAGGTATCTTAAAATTAGGTGAAACGACCGCGATTTCCGCGAAGGGAAATCCACAGGCTCGAATTGTAATTCAACAGATTGCTTGGGACAATCCATGAAATTACCCATATCTCAGTTGACACCAGGAATCCATACAACGGTAATTAAGTCTTACATAAACATTTATTACATCGCCACACCGGCGGAATCAACATTCAGAGAAGCTTTAGAAGATGCGGAAACGTTTCATCCTTCACGGCCAACTCGAGTGTAGCACGTGACCCTATTCCTCGCCATCGTCTTCCTCGAAGTCGTACTCATTCTCGTCACCTGACAGCAAATTTATCAGTACGATTTGTACTGGCCACGGAGCCCACCTATGCAGCATTTGCTTTGTGGAAAGTGGATGCAAGGCTATACAGGCAGACCTATAGGCTGAGGTTTCCTATGTAGCTGTAATCAATATTTAATTAGTCAAGTTTTATCTCTAGTTAACACCATCATCCCTTTCCCATCACCACATCTCACTTACCCACACCTCGCTCTCATTCGACAGGCCCAACTCCCTCTCGGGCCTATCTCAGCGGCACACTACCACAACGGGTACACTGCCGGAAAAATGTCATCCAGGGGGAGAAGAGAACACTCACTACACTAGTAGAAGCTTCACAGGAAAGGTCCATACCCAACAAGTTGGCATATGTATCGATCGATCAACCGTACACTCTGCAGAGGTTTCACTACCCACAAGATTAGCCATCATAGGTGTTGCACAAACACCTAGGCAGAATTCCGGGTGCTTGCTTGCCTAGGTCGATGCCACCCTACCACTCAGCCCTGGGATATTCCGGATCCTATACCGTTATGCTGAGACTGGGAGACACAGTACCGGGCCCATCCAGTGGTACTGCGCATCTAGAACGGAACGGGAACCCATCGACCATCTCCGCCCACCCTTATCACCTCTCAACCTAGCAGTAGTGGCACCGTCCTACCAAGTAGTCCAGCCGTCTCCCGCCCATCAGAAGCGAGTGAGTAGAAAAGGATTCCCATGAACCTGAAACTAGTCCGTCCTAGGTTTGACCAAGCAGGCATCTTCACTTAGGGGATACTCTCCCCGTGCCATCACAGCACCTCCGTCCACGGGCTTCAAACCACCAAGGCTATCCCACCCGGAACCTCCTCAACAACTTTACCCGCCACAGGTATCTCGCTTGGGGATGCCCAGGTTGCACCCCCGGCACGACTTGCCCCATGGGCTTGTCTCACATCCCACTTGGTCGACATCAACCCTTACCACGCACCCAAGACGCACGCAGCACTCTCTCCCAGTGGTTATAATCAGTTATACACCGTCCCAATTCCACCACATAGCATATAGCAAGAAGAAAGTAGTGGAAGAGTAACAGTAAATTAAGCAGCAGCTAACCTAGCAGCGGCATAGCAGGGTAAAGTCTTATCAAGGCAGAGAATTCAAATATACTACCATGCAACCAATCCATACATAATCATAAAGCAATAGCAACAATGTCATTTGCAATGCGTAAATAGGATCTAAGGATTTGGTGGGACGTGGCACCTTCGTAGTCGTCTCCTAGCTCCTGAAAGTACTCGTGGTCGTCTTCCTTAGTCAGATCCTCCTCCTGCTCTGAAATCGAACACGAAATAGTCGCGTGAGCGACTCCTATAGAGTATTTCAGAAAAATCCAATAAAATAAAGAGCCAAATGCACACAAACATAGTCAAGATTGTAGATCTCATTTTTCTGAGAATTTTGATATATGGTGCGTAATTTTTGGACATCGTATGAATAAGTTATGAATTTCCGAAGATTATCCTATTTTCTGAAAATGGAAAATGGTCGATTAATCAGGGGCAGCTCGGGATTGGTCCACGTGGCGCGCGGGTCCAGTAGTGCGGCATGTGGCGCCTCATCAGAACATAGACCCGATGGTCGCCCACCAGGTGTTCGATGCTGGTTCCCAGAGAGTCGCCGGCGTCGGCGTAGCTCGGCGTAGCACGACGGGGCTCGGCGGAGCTCGGCGTAGCTCGGCGGAGCTCGGCGTAGCTCGGTGTAGCTCGGCGGAGCTCGGCGTTGGTCGGGGGTGGTTCTCAGAGGTCGGGGGTGGTTCTCAGAGGTCGGGGGTGGTTCTCAGTGGTCGGGGGGCGTCGGCGTAGCTCGGGCGAATCGGAGATTCGGGGCGCCGAGGGTGCCGCTCTCCCGAGCTCTCCCGGGGAGGCTCGGGCGAATCGGACATTTGGGCGCCGTGGGTGCCGCTCTCCCGAGCTCTCCCGGGGAGGCTCGGGCGAATCGGAGATTTGGTGCGCCGAGGGTGCCGCTCTCCCGAGCTCTCCCGGGGAGGCTCGGGTGAATCGGAGATTTGGTGCTCCGAGGGTGCCACTCTCAGAGGTCGGGGCTAGTTCTCAGAGGTCAGGGGGGCGTTGGCGTAGCTCGACGGTGGTCGGGTGACCTCGGCGGTGGTCGGGGGTGGTTTGTGACCTTGGCCGACCATTCGGCGTGCCATGGCGGCCGGCGGCGAGCTGCCGCAGGGCTAAAGCTCCGGTAGGCTACGTTGCTGCTCACAGCGAGGCAATTCCTCCCCTCCGGGCCCCAATATTCGTTTCTAAGGGATCCAATTTGGCTAACAGGGTCCCTTTTGGTGCTCGGCCACGGCACAGGCGCTTCTCCGGCGAGGCGGGCGGCGGTGTGGTGGCCGGGGATCGGTTTTGGCACGAACGGGTGTGGTTCCCTTCTATCCCACGGCATACGGCGGTTCTCCGACGAGGTGGAGGCGCACGTAGCCAAGGCGACAGACATGATTCGGGGCTCGGCTATCTAGCGGCGGTGCCGAGGCAGACTCGGCGAACCTCGTCGGCCTTTCTCCGCAGCGCGAGGCGATCGGGGGTACTCGGAACGGATTTTAGGCGAGGCGGAACATGTCGGCGGCGATCACGTTTCCCCGAGAACGCACCTCTCGGTGTTCCGGGCTATGGAGGTTCGATCTTCCGCAGCTAAGCTTGTCCGAGGTGGTCGGTTTTTGTTCCTGGTCGCGGTATTGAGATGCTCCGGTCTTCGGCGGCGATGTCGCCGCGACTGTGAGGTTCCGGCGGGGCTAAGGAGGTCTTCTAGGAGATGTATACGCCTCCAGGGTCTATGACGATAGTATACCAACTACCAATTTTGGCTACCGAGATTCTCAAGGTGCTCGGTTGTGGCGGCGGCGTGTCGCCGACGACGGCGGAAGGCGGCAACGCGGCTACGACCATGTCTTGGTTCAATCGAATGCGGTCTTGTCAAATTGGTGAGGCCAGAGAGGCATACAACACTCTAGTGGCGAACTTTAGCTATGGGATGGCCTTCTTTTGGCGACGGCTCGCGGCGGCGCTCCGGCGAGGTCGCGGCGCACTCGAGCAGGGCGGACGAGGCTTCCTCTAGCGCTTAGATCCGCGTAGCTAGCTCAAGGGGTCGTGGCGGTGCTCCACGATGCTCTAACCTATACGGGTGCTAGTCGGATTGCTCAGAATGGGTGATTCGGCGTCGGAACGCGTCGGTGGTGAGCGCGCTACGCCGAGAACGCGTCGTGCTGCGTTCTCGGTCTAGCAAGCTTGTAGTCCGGGGGTTCCGGCCGGTCGCATGAGTGCATGGTGCAGGTGATCTTCCTGAGCCGGTAAAGGCTCGTGCCTGCGCGTCCCGTGGACGGGACACCATGGCAAAAGCAGGGCGAGGTTCGGACATGGCGTGCGGTGGCTCACCGTAGTGTCGGTGAAGCTAGGATGGCGATGCAGTGGCGAGTCGGAGCCGTGCAGAGCGTACGCAGTGCCGTGCCGAACCGCGACGGGGCTCCGGCTTCTCTTCCGTGTCCGGCTCGGCGTGCTCCGCGGCGGCGGCGCTCCGGCAGCTCCTCCTCCTCTGCTCCGCCCTTCTCTCTCTCTCGGCTATGCGGTGGGGTGCGGTGGCTTGTGGAGCCACAGCGTGGCGGCTGCGAGTGGGAATGGGCTAGGGCTCCTCGGGTGCTCCAATTTATAGGCGGCCGGTTCTCGGAACAGCGGCGGACGGTGATGGGTATCGGTGGGTGTACGTGGAGCTCATCCGTGCGCTTGAGCTAGGGTTTCAGGGTGCACGCGGGCTCGCTTGGCGGCCAAGAAAGGAGGGGACAGGAGGGGACAAACCTGACAGAGCGTGGCGCTGTCGGCTATGGGACCGGGGTCACGCGAATTGCGTGCACTCGTCCCCGTCGTCTCTGCGAGGAAGAAGAACAGTGGGGGCAAGAGCGGCTGACAGGCGGGGCCGGGTGGTCAGCGGCTGCGGGGGAGCGGGTGAAACGGTTGCGCGCATGCGGGTGAGGTGAGGAGAAAAAGGCCGGGCTGGCTAGGCCGAATGGCTAGCCATGCTCTCTCTCCCTTTTCATTTTCTTTTCTTTTTCTATTTTCACTTTAGTGTATAAATACATATATTACCCATTTTAAGTATTGAGTAAATACAAACATAAATTGCAATAAATCCCAATTGTGATGCATAAGCTATTATTCTATGTGAATGGAATTAAAATGCAAGCTATACTCCTTTATTTACCAAATTCATAATGAAACCTATATGCTTGCACAAGAAAAATGGGTTTTCATAATAAATAAATGAAAAATTTTAATTGGTTGGAATTTTTAGGCTGTGTGGGTTTTTAGGGTTGTTACAGTTTTCCCCCCTCATTAGGATCTCGACCTCGAGATTCAGAGATAACGTACCCATCGAAGAGGTAAGGAAACATAATCCGCAAGTCCGATTCTTTCTCCCACGTAGCTTTTCTTTCAGTGTGATTGCTCCACTGTACTTTGCATATCGGAATAGTCTTGTTCCGCGTCTCCTTGGTATCTCGTGCCAAGATCTTGATCGGATGTTCCTTGTATTCAAGTGTGTCTTGCAGGTCTAATGCATCCGTAGGAACTTGCTCCTTGTGAAGCTTCAGACACTTTCTTAATTGCGAGACATGGAACACGGGGTGTACTCCAGATAATTCCTCCGGTAGTTCTAGCTTGTAAGCAAGCTTTCCAACCCTTTTACAGATCTTGTATGGCCCAACATATCTTGGTGCCAATTTCCCTTTTACGTGGAATCTGACAGTGCCACGAAGCAGAGATACCTTGAGGTAGACATAATCCCTAACCTTGAACTCAAGCTCTCTACGTCTTCTATCTGCATAGCTCTTTTGCCTACTTTGTGCAATCCTCAAATTCTCTCTTACTTAGGGCAACACCTTCTTCTGCTTCCACAATCTTAGCAGGACCGAAGAATGTCCTTTCACCTGGTTCTGACCACATTAGCGGGGTTCTGCACGGTCTTCCATACAACGCTTCAAATGGAGACATCTTAATGCTTGTTTGATAGCTGTTGTTGTATGAGTACTCGGCGTGGGGTAGACAGCTCTTCCCATCCTTCCTTGTACCTCAATACGCAAGCACGTAACATGTCCTCGAGAATCTGGTTCACTCTTTCTGTTTGCCCATCCGTTTGCGGGTGGTATGCGGTGCTATAGTCGAGCTTGGTCCCGATGGACTTGTGCAAGGATTTCCAGAACTGTGATACGAACTGTGATCCTCGGTCAGATATAATACTCAGAGGCGCCCCATGTAACTTCAAAATGTTTGATACATACAGTTCTGCCAGCTTTTCAGCTCTATACTTCCTTTTGACCGGTATAAAATGTGCAACTTTGGTTAGACGGTCCACTATTACCCATATAGAATCATATCCATGCTCGGATCGGGGCAGTCCTAATATGAAGTCCATGGATATGCACTACCATTTCCATTCTGGTATCTCAACTGGTTGTAGCAACCCTGCTGGTCTTTGATGCTCGGCCTTGATTCTATTGCATGTATCACATCGGGCTACATGCCCTGCAATGTCTGTCTTCATATTCTCCCACCAGAAGTGCTTCCTTAGATCATGGTACATCTTGGCTGACCCTGGGTGAATGCAATATTTGGAGTCATGCCCTTCTGACAGAATCTCTTCTCGTATCGCTGAATCCGTCGGTACACAGATTCTATCTTTGTACCATACAGTTCCCTGCTCATCTTCTCGGTATTCGGGGCCTCTTCCCAGCTTCATCAAACCACGGATATAGTCTATCTCAGGACAGTTCTTTTGCGCTTCACGGATCCATGAGGTGAGATTGTACTCGACGTGAAGTTCATTTAGCATGCCATAGGAGACTACCTCGAGCTGGAATGCGTCGAACTCTCTCCTGAGCTCAGGCGGCATAGAGTTGGTGATGAGGGTATGGCAGTAGCTTTTGCGGCTAAGTGCATCAGCGACAACATTAGCCTTTCCTGGGTGGTAATGGATCTCAAGATCATAGTCCTTGATGAGTTCTAACCATCTGCGCTGCCTCATATTCAGATCTTCTTGTGTGAAGAAGTACTTCAGGCTCTTGTGGTCAGTGTAGATGTCACACTTGTTGCTTATTAGATAGTGTCTCCAAATCTTGAGTGCATGTACCACGGCTGCAAGTTCTAGGTCATGAGTCGGGTATCGCTGCACATGTTCCTTCAACTGTCTTGAGGCATAAGCTATCACCCTTCCTTCTTGCATTAGTACACAGCCCAAACCTTGCCGAGAGGTGTCACAATATACAACAAAATCTTTGTGAATATCGGGCAGGGCTAGTACAGGTGTAGTAGTGAGCTTCTCCTTCAAGGTCTGGAAACTCTTCTCACATTCAGGAGTCCATATAAACTTGTTCTCTTTCTTCAGCAAATTGGTCATGGGTCTTGCAATCTTGGAGAAATTCTCAATAAATCTGCGATAGTATCCTGCAAGTCTCAAAAAGCTTCTGATTTCTGACACATTACGGGGTTGTTTCCACTCTTTCACAGCTTCAATCTTGGCTGGGTCTACTGCGACTCCTTCTCCTGACAGTACGTGACCAAGGAAAGCAACTTCCTCAAGCCAGAATTCGCACTTTGAGAATTTGGCGTATAGCTGGTTGCGAGACAACCTATCCAATATGGCCCTCAGATGATGTTCATGTTCCTCTTTTGTGGCTGAGTAAACCAATATATCATCAATAAATACCACTACAAACTTGTCTAGCTCATTCATGAAGATCTTTTTCATCATGTTCATGAAGTATGCTGGAGCGTTAGTGAGTCCGAATGAGACTACTGTGCACTCATACTGTCCATATCTAGTGACAAATGCAGTCTTCGGGATATCCTCTTCCCTGATCTTCATCTGATGGTACCCTGATCGGAGATCAACCTTTGAGAAGTACCTGGCCTTACTCAGTTGATCTAACAGATCATCGATGCGGGGCAATGGGTACTTATTCTTGACTGTAACCGCATTCAGATTTCGGTAGTCAATGCACATCCTCATCGTGCCATCCTTCTTCTTGACAAACAAAATGGGAGATCCCCAGGGCGAGGCACTAGGCCTAATGAAGCCCTTCTCCAGTAATTCTCCCAGCTGCTTCTTGAGTTCCTTCAACTCATCAGCCGACATTCTGTAGGGTCTTTTGGCAATCGGTGCAGTCCCTGGCATCAGCTCTATAACAAACTCCACATCTCTATCCGGTGGTATTCCTGGCAACTCCTCTAGAAATACGTCATTGAACTCACAGACCACTGGCACATCTCTGAATGTCAGCTCTGTCTTATCTGCTTTAGTCTCCAGTGCACATAGGAGGGCTTGGACTCTCCCGGTTTGAGGTATACATCGGACGGCTGTTCCCCAAGGGTGGGTTACCTGAACATATCTAGGTGAACAAGATATCACTCCCCGGTGTTTGGTTAGCCAGTCCATGCCTAAGATGACATCTAAGCTATTGGAGGGTAGTAGGGTTAGGTCAGCTCGAAAGTCAAGTCCCTCGATTGTGATTATCACTCCCCTACATATGTGAACGCTTCTGAAGGTTCCTAAGGGCGAGCTAGTTAGGATGGGGTTTGCTCTCGGGGTTACAGGTACGTGCTCAGTGCAGTAATAATCTTGTAGTGGTTTAAGTAGGAGTTAGATGTTTTCAACGATTTAAATGAATTAAAACATTTTTCATGCTATCCTACACTCAACCAAAGAAGCATAGAGAACCATAAGAAGCATAAGATCCAAATGTCACTCATCACATAGTTATTATTACATAAAGGATGTTCCTAGCTGCTAAGAAGATCGTGCTATGCGCAGATAGCCAATGATAGGACAACTCATGGTATCACTAGTCTAAGGGCCACGCAGGGTCCCATAAGCTACTGGTGCATAAGGTCGAGTACGGCGTCGGGTATGCGGCTGTCCTCTGCCTCGATCTCGTCGTCAGTCATGGTCAGGCGCTTGACATAGTCGAGAGCTACAGCTAGCTCTGGAGTGGCCTCAATCTCCTGCATCCTTAGAGACGGACACGCTCCCAGGTTGAGCGCAGTGGGTGGTACGCGGAAGTCTCCCTCCCGGGGCTTCACCATCTCCAGTGGGGGAAGCGAACTCTGTACCTTCCGGACCTCAATAGCTCTCCTGGCGTCGGACTGCTTCCAAGCTGTCTCTGTCCTCCGTAGCTTGTCCTTTAGGAACTCCACCATCTTCACGCGGTCGATCAGAATCCCTTGGTTGCGGGTGGACTTCTCCTCGGCTTTCTCCAACTGCTTCTCCAACTCCCTGATCCTGGAGCGCAAAGTGCTCATCTTGACTCCTCTGTCTCTGCTCCTCTGCTGTTCAGGTAGTCATTGCGTAGCCCAAAATCTCCGATCTTGTCTCGCAAGTCGGCGATCTCGGCTCGGTGTAACTCATCACGGCGCTGCATCTCCAACTGCAAGTCAGTGACTGCTTTGCTCAAACTCTCCAGAGTCTGAGTCCCTTTCTGTGAACTATCCTTGACCTCTGCCATGCGTGCTCGGTCACGCTGCCTCCTTTGCTCCAATGAGCTGATGAACTCGTCCTGCTCCTGCAGGTGGTGTGCCACTATGCGTAGGCAGGGGTCAGTCTCGGCCTGAACGATCTAGCTGGTGTACAGAATCCTCTGAATGGGGTCAGGGTGCAGCTCCAAGGCCTGAGGTAGCAGACGGAAGTGGGTCCCCTTAAGGTACTCGTATGCTGTGTACACAACTGCGCGTAGTACCTTGCGGGAGACGGACTATACTCTGTTCTCCACAGTCTCTCCAGTAGTGTAGTCAGTAAAAACCGGCATCCCTGGAAGGGTCAGGCTGATGGGTGTCTCAACTCTGGTAGTGACAGGTCCTTCAAACCCTCTCAGCCTCGACAAGCTTCCCTCGGCTGAAGTACTGGATCTGGTCAGACGGTGCTCCCAGCTCCTCCAATACCTGGCGTAGTACCATGGCAAATCCTGCCGTGGTTCCTTCCGTTGATCGGGATCTCAATAGTGCCGTCGTGCAATGGACGAAGTGGTGGTTCAAGGCTGGTCATCTGCAAATTTTTCAAGAAATGGATTAGCAGGTCCTTGTATTAGATAAGCCATTGCATAAAAAGTGAATGCAATGTCGGTAATATAACCGAAAGAGAGTCTGGCTTCCTATTCTAACGTCCATTCTCTATGGGTCTCGTCCTACAGTCAAGTATGGCTCTGATACCAACTGAAACGACCTCGATTTCCGTGAAGGGAAATTCACAGGCTCGAATTGTAATTCAACAGATTGCTTGGGACAATCCATGAAATTACCCATATCTCAGTTGACACCAGGATCCATACAACGGTAATTAGGTCTTACATAAACATTTATTACATCGCCACACTGGCGGAATCAACATTCAGAGAAGCTTTAGAAGATGCGGAAACGTTTCATCCTTCACGGCCAACTCGAGTGTAGCACGTGACCCTATTCCTCGCCATCGTCTTCCTCGAAGTCATACTCATTCTCGTCACCTGACAGCAAATTTATCAGTACAATTTGTACTGGCCACGGAGCCCACCTATGCAGCATTTGCTTTGTGGAAAGTGCATGCAAGGCTACACAAGCAGACCTATAGGCTGAGGTTTCCTATGCAGCTGTAATCAATGTTTAATTAGTCAAGTTTTATCTCCAGTTAACACCATCATCCCTTTCCCATCACCACATCTCACTTACCCACACCTCGCTCTCATTCGACAGGCCCAACTCCCTCTCGGGCCTATCTCAGCGGCACACTACCACAACGGGTACACTGCCGAAAAAATGTCATCCAGGGGGAGAAGAGAAGCACTCACTACACTAGTAGAAGCTTCACAGGAAAGGTCCATAGCCAACAAGTTGGCATATGTATCGATCGATCAACCGTACACTCTGCAGAGGTTTCACTACCCACAAGATTAGCCATCATAGGTGTTGCGCAAACACCTAGGCAGAATTCCGGGTGCTTGCTTGCCTAGGTCGATGCCACCCTACCACTCAGCCCTGGGATATTCCGGATCCTACACCGTTATGCTGAGACTGGGAGACACAGTACCGGGCCCATCCAGTGGTACTGCGCATCTAGAACGGAACGGGAACCCATCGACCATCTCCGCCCACCCTTATCACCTCTCAACCTAGCAGTAGTGGCACCGTCCTACCAAGTAGTCCAGCCGTCTCCCGCCCATCAGAAGCGAGTGAGTAGAAAAGGATTCCCATGAACCTGAAACTAGTCCGTCCTAGGTTTGACCAAGCAGGCATCTTCACTTAGGGGATACTCTCCCCGTGCCATCACAGCACCTCCGTCCACGGGCTTCAAACCACCAAGGCTATCCCACCCGGAACCTCCTCAACAACTTTACCCGCCACAGGTATCTCGCTTGGGGATGCCCAGGTTGCACCCCCGGCACTGACTTGCCCCATGGGCTTGTCTCACATCCCACTTGGTCGACATCAACCCTTACCACGCACCCAAGACGCACGCAGCACTCTCTCCCAGTGGTTATAATCAGTTATACACCGTCCCAATTCCACCACATAGCATATAGCAAGTAGAAAGTAGTGGAAGAGTAACAGTAAATTAAGCAGCAGCTAACCTAGCAGTGGATAGCAGGGTAAAGTCTTATCAAGGCAGGGAATTCAAATATACTACCATGCAACCAATCCATACATAATCATAAAGCAATAGCAACAATGTCATTTGCAATGCGTAAATAGGATCTAAGTATTTGGTGGGACGTGGCACCTTCGTAGTCGTCTCCTAGCTCCTGAAAGTACTCGTGGTCGTCTTCCTTAGTCAGATCCTCCTCCTGCTCTGAAATCGAACACGAAATAGTCACGTCAGCGACTCCTATAGAGTATTTTAGAAAAATCCAATAAAATAAAGAGCCAAATGCACACAAACAAAGTCTTAGATTGTAGATCTCATTTTTCTGAGAATTTTGATATATGGTGCGTAATTTTTGGACATCCTATGAATAAGTTATGAATTTCCGAAGATTATCCTATTTTCTGAAAATGGAAAATGGTCGATTAATCAGGGGCAGCTCGGGATTGGTCCATGTGGCGCGCGGGTCCAGTAGTGCAGCATGTGGCGCCTCATCAGAACACAGACCCGATGGCCGCCCACCAGGTGTTCGATGTGGTTCCCAGAGAGTCACCGGCGTCGGCGTAGCTCGGCGTAGCTCGGCGGAGCTCGGCGTAGCTCGGTGTAGCTCGGCGTAGCTCGGCGGAGCTCGGCGTTGGTCGGGGGTGGTTCTCAGAGGTCGGGGGTGGTTCTCAGTGGTCGGGGGGCGTCGGCGTAGCTCGGGCGAATCGAAGATTCGGGGCGCCGAGGGTGCCGCTCTCCCGAGCTCTCCCGGGGAGGCTCGGGCGAAGCAGACATTTGGGCGCCGAGGGTGCCGCTCTCCCGAGCTCTCCCGGGGAGACTCGGGCGAATCGGAGATTTGGTGCGCCGAGGGTGCCGCTCTCCCGAGCTCTCCCGGGGAGGCTCGGGCGAATCGGAGATTTGGTGCTCCGAGGGTGCCGCTCTCAGAGGTCGGGGCTGGTTCTTAGAGGTCGCGAGGGCGTTGGCGTAGCTCGGCGGTGGTCGGGCGACCTCGGCGGTGGTCGGGGGTGGTTTGTGACCTTGGCCGACCATTCAGCGTGCCATGGCGGCCGGCGGCGAGCTGCCGCAGGGCTAAAGCTCCGGTAGGCTACGTTGTTGCTCACAGCGAGCCAATTCCTCCCCTCCGGGCCCCAATATTCAGTTTCTAAGGGATCCAATTTGGCTAACAGGGTCCCTTTTGGTGCTCGGCCACGGCATAGGCGCTTCTCCGGCGAGGCGGGCGGCGGTGTAGTGGCAGGGGTTCGGTTTTGGCACGAACGGGTGTGGTTCCCTTCTATCCCACGGCATACGGCGGTTCTCCGACGAGGTGGAGGCGCACGTAGCCAAGGCGATAGACATGATTCGGGGCTCGGCTATCTAGCGGCGGTGCCGAGGCAGACTCGGCGAACCTCGTCGGCCTTTCTCCGCAGCGCGAGGCAATCGGAGGTACTCGGAGCGGATTTTAGGCGAGGCGGAACGTGTCGGCGGCGATCACGTTTCCCCAAGAACGCACCTCTCGGTGTTCCGGGCTATGGAGGTTCGATCTTCCCAGCTAAGCTTGTCCGAGGTGGTCGGTTTTTGTTCCTGGTCGCGGTATTGAGATGCTCCGGTGTTCGGCGGCGATGTCGCCGCGACTGTGAGGTTCCGGCAGGGCTAAGGAGGTCTTCTAGGAGATGTATACGCCTCCAGGGTCTATGACGATGGTATACCAACTACCAATTTTGGCTACCGAGATTCCCAAGGTGCTCGGTTGTGGCGGCGGCGTGTCGCCGACGACGGCGGAAGGCGGCAACGCGGCTACGACCATGTCTTGGTTCAATCGAATGCGGTCTTGTCAAATTGGTGAGGCCAGAGAGGCATACAACACTCTAGTGGTGAACTTTAGCCATGGCATGGCCTTCTTTTGGCGACGGCTCGCGGCGGCGCTCCGGCGAGGTCGCGGCGCACTCGAGCAGGGCGGACGAGGCTTCCTCTAGCGCTTAGATCCGCGTAGCTAGCTCAAGGGGTCGTGGCGGTGCTCCACGACGCTCTAACCTATACGGGTGCTAGTCGGATTGCTCGGAACGGGTGATTCGGCGTCGGAACACGTCGGTGGTGAGCGCGCTCCGCCGAGAACGCATCGTGCTGCGTTCTCGGTCTAGCAAGCTTGTAGTCCGGGGGTTTTCGGCCGGTCGCATGAGTGCATGGTGCAGGTGATCTTCCTGAGCCGGTAAAGGCTCGTGCCTGCGCGTCCCGTGGGCGGGACACCATGGCAAAAGCAGGGCGAGGTTCGGACATGGCGTGCGGTGGCTCACCGTGGTGTCGGTGAAGCTTGGATGGCGATGCAGTGGCGAGTCGGAGCCGTGCAGAGCGTACGCAGTGCCATGCCGAACCGCGACGGGGCTCCGGCTTCTCCTCCGTGTCCGGCTCGGCGTGCTCCGCGGCGGCGGCGCTCCGGCAGCTCCTCCTCCTCTGCTCCGCCCTTCTCTCTCTTTCTCGGCTATGCGGTGGGGTGCAGTGGCTTGTGGAGCCGCAGCGTGGCGACTGCGAGTGGGAATGGGCTAGGGCTCCTCGGGTGCTCCAATTTATAGGCGGCCGGTTCTCGGAACAGCGGCGGACGGTGATGGGTATCGGTGGGTGTACGTGGAGCTCATCCGTGCGCTTGAGCTAGGGTTTCAGGGTGCACGCGGGCTCGCTTGGCGGCCAAGAAAGGAGGGGACAGGAGGGGACAAACCTGACAGAGCGTGGCGCTGTCGGCTGTGGGACCGGGGTCACGCGAATTGCGTGCACTCGTCCCCGTCGTCTCTGTGAGGAAGAAGAACAGTGGGGGTGAGAGCGACTGACAGGTGGGGCCGGGTGGTCAGCGGCTGCGGGGGAGCGGGTGAAACAGTTGCGCGCGAGCGGGTGAGGTGAGGAGAAAAAGGCCGGGCATGGCTGGGCTGAATGGCTAGCCTTGCTCTCTCTCCCTTTTCATTTTCTTTTCTTTTTCTATTTTCACTTTAGTGTATAAATACATATATTACCCATTTTAAGTATTGAGTAAATACAAACATAAATTGCAATAAATCCCAATTGTGATGCATGAGCTATTATTCTATGTGAATGGAATTAAAATGCAAGCTATACTCCTTTATTTACCAAATTCGTAATGAAACCTATATGCTTGTACAAGAAAAATGGGTTTTCATAATAAATAATGAAAAATTTTAATTGGTTGGGATTTTTAGGCTATGTGGGTTTTTAGGGTTGTTACATTAGGTCCATAGTCCAGTTCTCATATGTCCTCTATACGGCCGTAATATATTTGCTTATTCCCATTTGGATCTGTGGCATCTACGCGGACACCACTGTTTTGGTTGGTGCTCTTTTATCTTGGTCCACTGTGTAAAATGCATTTCCATTTATCTCATACCCGTTATAAGTGAGAATGTGCCACGATGGTTCCCTAGCCAACAAATACAGCTGCTCATCAAGACTCTCATCACCTTGACATTTTTTTCGCAACCAACCGCTGAAAGTTTTCATGTGGTGACGTGTAATCCAAGCTTCAGTTTTCCCTGCAAACTCGTTTCTGAGGAGTTCCATATGCGTCTCGATATACGGAGCCACCAAGGAAGAGTTTTGCAGAACCGTGTAGTGTGCTTTATTGAAACAATCATCCTCCTTACCGATATATGTTTTCTTCCCTAGTGTTCCCTTACCACTTAGTCTGCCCTCGTATCGCGATTCAGGCACACCAATCGGGTCAAGGTAGGGAATGAAGTCAACATAGAACTCAATGACCTCCTTTGTTCCGTATCCCTTTGCTATGCTTCCTTCTGGTCGAGCACGATTGTGTACATATTTCTTCAGGACTCCCATGAACCTTTCAAAGGGGAACATGTTGTGTAGGAACACAGGACCGAGAATACTAATCTCCTTGACCAGGTGAACTAGGAGGTGATTCATGATATTAAAGAAGGATGGGGGAACACCAACTCAAAGCTGACAAGGAACTGAACCACATCATTTTGTAGCTTTGCTAGATCCAGTGGATTGATTGCCTTCTAAAAAATTACATTGAGAAATGCACATAGCTTCACAGTGGCTAAACGTACATTTGGAGGTAGAATTCCTCTCAAAGCAACTGGAAGCAATTGTGTCATAAGCACGTGGCAGTCATGTAACTTCAAGTTTAGAAATTTCTTCTCTGCCACGTTGATTATACCCTTTATATTCGAGGAGAATCCAAATGGGACCTTGATGCTATCTAGACATTCGAACATGCTTTCCTTCTCTTCTTTGCTAAGAGTGTAGCTAGCAGGTCTTAAGTAATGGTGTCCATCATTTGTCTTATCTGGATGAAGGTTATCTCGTTCTTTCAAACACTGCAGGTATTGTCGTGCTTCAATTGTGTCTTTCGACTTCCCGTACACACCCATGAAGCCGAGTAGGTTTACACGAAGATTCTTCATGAGGTGCATGACGTCGATCGAACTGCAGACCTCAAGGAGTTGCCAATATGGAAGCTCCCAAAATATGGACTTCTTCTTCCACATGGGTGCGCGCCCGGAAGCATCCTTCGAACAGGTTCGCTGCCAGGTCCCTTTCCAAAGACTACCTTCACATCCTTTGACCATATTGAGTACATCCTCTCTAGTTCGGTTGCGAGGCTTGGTCCAACTCTCTGCCTTACCTTTAAAATGCTTGCCTTTCTTTCTTAGCGGGTGTGTCGCAGGAAGAAATCGGCGATGGCCAAGGTATACGACCTTTCGGCATTTTTTCAAATATATGCTGTCGATGTCCTCAAAACAGTGTGTACAAGCATTATATCTCTTGTTTGTCTATCCTAAAAGATTAATTAAAGTAGGCCAATCATTAATTGTTACGAACAACAATGCTCGCAGATCAAAGTGTTCCTGCTTGTGCTCGTCCCACACACGTATACCAGGTTTACTCCACAGGATTAGAAGTTCGTCAACTAGAGGCCTCAGATAGATATCGATGTCATTGCCGGGTTGCTTTGGACCTTGGATGAGCACAGGCATCATCGTGAACTTTCACTTCATGCACAACCATGGAGGAAGATTGTAGATACATAGTGTAACAGGCCAAGTGCTGACTGCTGCTCTGCTCCCCGAAAGGGTTCATGCGATCTGTACTTAAAGCAAACCTTAAGTTTCTTGCGTCAGCTGCGAAATCAGGGAATTCTCTGTCAATTGCTCTCCACTGAGACCCATCCGCAGGGTGTCTTAAAATATTATCTACCTTACGGTCTTCTTTGTGCCATTGCAGTAACTTTGCATGGTCTTTGTTTCTGAATAAATGTTTCAAGCGTGGTATTATAGGAGCATACCAGATAATCTTCGCAGGGATTTTCTTCCTGGGACGTTCTCTGTCGCCCTCAGCGTCACCAGGGTCATCTCTTCGGATCTTATAGCCTGATGCATGACATACGGGGCATGCTTCTAGATTCTCATATTCAATGCCACAGTATAGGATGCAGTCATTAGGACATGCATATTGTTGATGGTAGTTATTTCTCATTTTTACCCATCAACTAAACATGAATCAAGGGCATAAAACAATATACAACATAGTTATAGGGTTTGATTCTAACAAGTCCCACGAGTTTTGGTGTTCTCACTTGTTTTACAGGGTATGAAGGGATATTCAATTTTTCACCGATTAAAAGTATCTCAGATGAGGAATTGGAGTTCACCATTGCATAGAGCTCGTCGAGACAATCGAAATGGACCTATGGTCTGCTATTTTTACAGTCCGGAATAAAGAGATATGGATTTTACAAACACTGGAAGATTCTAGAACCTGAGGTGCGGGATTAATTAAAGGCTGTGGGATTAATTGGGTCCAAATTAGAATTTGGCCCATTAAGGCCTCTGTGCACTTGGTGAAAAGGTTTACTACCACATCCCTTGCCCAAGGTGGAGGGGAGGCCAGGCGCCCCCATATAAGGAACCCAGGACCCCCGAGTCAAGGGCACCTTTATGGAGTTGTAGAGGCGTCCCTCGAACAGATAACCTCTGAACCCTAGAGAGTTAGGGCTAGACTTTCCAATGTAGTAGATTAGTTCTAATTGAGAGTTAGGGAGAGTGGAGCTGCGCTTCAGTTCTGGAGAAGTCTTCAGGGTTCTGGTATATTTTTGTATCTCATCTTTGTAAGACTTATGCTTTAATATATTTATCTTCTCTATTTACTCATATGCTTTATTATGTGATTGGTTAGTATAGTTGTTATACATTGGCATGGGATCTTCACTCGTATTGAGTGCTCTAGTTATAGCGCATGATTAGAGTAGTATTCATTGGTGTAGACGTGGTGTCTAGGCTAGTGTTTACCTGAGTTTGTGCCCAATACTTACGGTTAGTCGTAGCCCCAGAGGTGACAGCTCTGTCGGTCTTCGTATTCCACCACGTCAGAGTTGGTGTTTCGTAGAGCTTTTTGGTAGCCTTCTCCCGATTACCCCTTCCCAGTCTATTCGAGAACGGAAAGGTACTGTTGCTCCAAAGTGCTATTGTGTGATTGCTGCACCAATCTATCCTTTAGTTATCTTAGAACCCAAGTAATAGAGAAGTATTTAGGAACCTTGAACTCTCCTGTTGTCCTCTCACTTTAGCTATCTACTCTTTTATCATAGAATTCTCCTATGTGTCTATGTCATTTAAGCATAACTCCTATCATTTATCACTTACCCCTACTATAGTCTAGTTGGTATATTAAGTTAGTAGATGCATGATGGTAGCTATCAGATTCCTTAACCATTGTTTCCCTGTGGAAAAATATAAATAACGATACCTGGAATACTCTTGGTAAAATGCTACAAGGGTATTCTGTGTGCTTGCGGAATCTTTCATATTTTAATTGTGCATAAGAAATATCAACAAGCATTTTTAGCGTCGTTGCCGGGGAAGCAATTGGCATAAGAGTTTTATAGTGATCTTGATATCTACTAATTTGGTGTACTACTAGATGTAGTAGGATTACCCCTGTTCTGTTGAGTTGTGGAATAAGACAGGACAGCAGAAGCCATTTTGACCTTCCGGCAAGTTTCCACAAGACAAGAAGATACATTGAAGAGCCCAGGGTGCCTAAACATTCATGATTCATCAACAACGGAACCATGCCATCTCATAGGTTTGCACAAATATATGTATTTCTTTCAAACCTTGTGTAGATTGCAGAAAAAGACATCGTCACAACAATTCAAATCACATCTCAAGTGGCGAACATAGAGGCTGAGCTGCACACAAGTCATGGTAAGTATGATCAAGAAGGTGAGAAAGTCTTGCTCATGGACTTTAAACTTTGAGTAGTTATCTTTTAATTCTTGCATCTCATTGCATATTTATTTTAATCCATGCATCCATACCATTTAGTTTATATTCCCTCATATCAAATTCATAGCATGTTTAGTTCTTACATACATCCATATCACTTGCATATTAAAAAGAAAGAAAAAATATATATATACCTCACTATAATCATATTATTTTATCCCTATCTGAATAAATCCTTGTAATGCTTTCATGCTACCTTTACTTACTATAGTTTATGGCTGGAATAAATTCATACATCTCTTAAATGAAGCTTGGTGCCTAGTTTAGAACTGTTTGATCTTACTTTCAAAGATTTTTAATCTAAGTTTATTAACTAAAAGTGTATTAATTAGAAGGTCTCCCAAGAATTACTTTGTGTCCTAAAATAACCACTCTTGAAAAATAACATGAGCTTGTAGCTTTTGATGTAATACCCTTGAGAATTGAGCATAGAATTATAATTATAAAAATATTCCCTCGGGTATTTTTGTCACTAACCATTCCAGGCTTGAAGTAGAAGGATGACATCATTAGGTATGTCCAACCAATCATCATGCAACATTAATCCATCCAAACTTAACTTTGCCTTGCAAAATTCAAGCTTGGGGGAATGAGCTTATTTAGAAAATCTTATGTTGCTAATATTGGTTGTCTCTACCTTGTCAATCCATGTTCAAATTGTTAATCAATGATCATGCTCTTTCATCTCTGTTTGCATAACTCTCTATAAACTTTCATGTTACCTTTGTTCACTATAGTATACTTAAGGTTTAGAGAAATTTCATACACCTTTTAAATTAGGCATGGTGCTTAGTTTAAACTGTTTTCTGGAATCATAATTAGACAAGGTATTTAGTTTGATTTCCGAACCAAGAGGTGTGATGATTTTACTTTCAAAGGCTTTTTTTATTAAGCGTGGTGCTTAGGTTAAAATGCCTTCCTAAGTCAAATTGGACGTGGTGTCTAGGTTGATTTTTGAGCCACTCGTATGCTGTAGTAGACATTGGATATTTGGTTAGACTAACCCTTACAGAAAACTTCCAATTTAATTTGGGTAAGTCACGAGATAAATTCAAATCAGAGATGAGATAGGGCACATGCTGAACTTCAATAACTTTGTAGAGGAAGACATAGCTCATTCATTATGAATGGAAGAACTATGAGTATTAATGATTCATTCACTTTATCTTCTGCTGCAAGTTACATGGACTCAAGTCATGCCGGTATAGAACATGATCTATGCTAACATAATATCAACCCTATCTTCTCAGTAGCGTAGATGGAACATGATAAAATTCTGGATAAACAACCTATGTTCCAAAGTTGTACATCCCTTCGGGTATGTGTTGTCCACTAATCGGTTACAGGCATAATAATGAATGGAGTGACAAGATGTCATAAGATCAAAGAAGCAAAAGATGGCAAAGAGGATAAGCAACAAAGGAGACAAGATGCTCATGAACAACTCAAGATGAAAGAGAAGGAAAGGACCACATGTCATCTACCCTTCATTACTTAGTGCTATCACGCTCTAATAATGAAGGTAATATCTTAAGGTAAGTGGTTATTATTTTCCTCTTGATCTTGGTATGCACATAAATGAAGATGCAAACTTGTTAGAGTTACAGCTTTAAATGATTAACTCAACATGCTTTGTCCTTTAAGATTCTTCATGGCATCATTCTTTTGATCTCAGTCTTAACCAAATGTGCTAAAACAATGTATTCTATCTTTGGAAGATGATAGTCATACTCATGTGAAAATTTATATATTATGTAGAGATAGACAACCCTTCCATTGGTTAAGCAATTTAAATCTTTTCTGCCATATGAACTTAAATGCAACATTAAATGCTTAATCATCTGATCTTACCACTCATGTCATGAGTAAAACAAATTATGCAACATCAACTTTGTCTGGTTCAATGTGCCTAAGGATAGAGAAAATAAAGAGATAGATTTGGTTCTGTTGGTGTTTTTCCACTAGCAGAGCCCATGCACTTGATCTTTACCTTGGTTGTGCAAACAGGACAACACTTTGAGCAAAATTTGTTAATTCCCAAAATTCTACAAGTGAAAGTTCTGTGAACATGCACGCTGAGCAAGATGCTACCAGCTTCCACTAATTAATGCTCTACTTCAACATGCTGCCCAAGCAAAGAACAAAAGTGACATCACCATCACTAGAGGTGCAACCATCAAGACCTCCATCTCTAAGACGGAGAGATACACAAGAGTGGAAGAAAAAGTCCTGTCGGTACACTTTAAATTCCGCACCATTGTCATAAGGTAACATGGTAGTTATTTGCCTTATTTACTGCATCATAAAACATTAAAGCCCCATATGAATAAATTTATAGAATATTCACTATGGTGGCATAAAAAAATAAAAATAAAAAAAATGATAATAGCATCTGTATTTACTTTCTTGCAATATGAAAATCCTAAGCCCCATGAGAATAAATATTATCCGTGGTAGCATGCATACATATCTGATTGCTGCATAAGAAAATTAGGAAACCCTAAAAAGAGAATCCTGATAGAATCTATCAATTAAAATCAACTCAGAGAATAATCAACTACTTATTGCCTGATCACTAACCTCTTATTAAATTCGAGCCTCGAGTTTTGGTTTTCTTGTTGGAGTACAATTATGCAGGACAACATTATTACGAAGGAGTGAGTCTATCAGTGGCGCTCACCATACTGCTACTGGCAAGCTCACTCTAAAGATTATCAACACCAAGTATTGCAAACATCTAACTTGGGGGAGGAGCATCTCCTAGTTTTCAGGTAATTATACCTAGGCGATTGTCGAGTCTATTTTATATAGTCATAAAATACCAAAAATATGTGAGAACATGAAGGTTCACAATAGTATCATAGGAAAATTTTAAAATATGTGGGCACATGAAGGTCCATGTCTTTAGTCTTTTGTCAGTCCATTAGTTAGTAGATATAAAAAGATGAATAACAAATCAAAGCCAAATTAAAATACTTAGTTATCTATTATGGTATAATCTTACAGTGTGTCCAGAGTCAGTCTAGCTAACATTAAAATTTTATCTTGGAGATGATGAATAGTTGCTCTGCCATAATTCTTTTCAAGTGCCTAGTTTTCAACCTCAAATTCTCCAGATTTTTGGATATTACTGCTTTGATTTGAAAATTTACTCTGAACCCGAAACTTGTGGAGGCATATGCTTGAGTTAAGTCTAGGTGATTGATTGATATGATGCATGAAGGTCTGAGCTACTATTTATCTTATTCCTAGCAATACTATGTTCTAGAGATTTATTTTGAATTTAAAATCTTACATGATGAGCTCTTGTATGACAAAATGTGAATTCCTACCAAAGCCATATATGATACATTTAGAGATAGGAAAACCTGTGCACATTTATGCTACTTGTTTTGCATTGAGTTCAGTCAACCTTTATGGTATACCTTATGAGAGCCTTATCATGCTTTTAAAATCAAGATCACTTACACACTCCACCCACATATGCATTACTCCTACTCTATGAGTAAGCTTAATCATTTTCCACTTTGATCCAGATCCACCTTAAAAAAGGTTTTTCTCCTATACTGGGAGTAAACACCTAAAAATATACCCTATACGACAGCCCTGTTTAATTGCTCTGAGTTCTTATCATTATCTCTTTAATTATTTATATTGAAAGGATGCATGTGGCTATGCAAAAATATTGAAAAAAAGAAGAGAAAAGGGAGTAAAAGATGAACAAGTGTCATAGCAATTAAAACAATGGGTACTTAGATGCCTGCCTCCCTGAAGAAAAAAAGACAAAAAAAGAAAAAAAAGAGAAGAAAAGAATAAAGATAGCTCATGTTTTTTAAAAAGTTCTAAGTTCCAAGAGAGATATCTATTTCTAAAGAGCAAAAGTAGAATTAGGATTAGCCACCTTTTATACACCCATCCACCATATTCCATACACATGCACATCTTGGTTTGAATGTATGACTAGACTCTCTGTGGATCCATTGTTTGACTTTACAATATATGAACTGCAAGTATGCTCATCCTTGTTATTGCCACTCCTATAAGCTCCACTATAATCCTTTGTTGTAGGAAGGCATAACATCATTAATGCCTCAGTGAGATCCATAAATACCACATATTAAGAGACTTAAGGGTGACATACAATTAAGCTCTGAGTTTTATTTTGAAAACTTACAAAACTCTGAAATATTGGTACTGTGAAGAATTTAAGACATAGTGCTTGACTTCATTGTTCTGTCTTTCAATTGCTCAAGACTTCTGAGAAAGCTGTAAAGCTCTATAGTTAAAAGTAAAATGGTTAAGTTTGAAAGTTAGGGCAGTTTTTTCTAATCCGAAGGAGAATTTCTGTTTGAAAGCATGTGTATTTGGAAGGTCATGATAGCATTGTAGCAACTCCTGATCCAAATATATTAGTAATTATGCTAAGTTTGGCTTTGTTAAGGGACTAGCAAAGGGCAAGCTTGGGGAAACTTGTTGATGGTAGTTATTGCTCATTTTTACCCATCAACTAAACATAAATCAAGGGCATAAAACAATACACAACATAGTTATAGGGTTTGATTCTAACAAGTTCCACGAGTTTTGGTGTTCTCACTTGTTTTGCAGGGTATGAAAGGATATTCAATTTTTCATTGATTAAAAGTATCTCAAATGAGGAATTGGAGTTCACCCTTGCATAGAGCTCGTCGAGACGATCGAAATGGACCTATGCTTTGCTATTTTTGGAGTCTAGAATAAAAAGATATGGATTTTACAAATACTGGAAGATTCTAGAACATGAGCTACGAGATTAATTAAAGGCTGCGGGATTAATTGGGTCTAAATCAGAATTTGGCCCATTAAGGCCTATGTGCACTTGGTGGAAAGGTTTAGTACCACATCCCTTACCCAAGGTGGAGGGGAGGCCAGGCGCCCCCATATAAGGAACCTAAGACCCCCCGAGTCAAGGGCACCATTATGGAGTTGTAGAGGCGTCCCTCAAATGGATAACCTCTCAACCATAGAGAATTAGGGCTAGAATTTTCAATGTAGTAGATTAGTTCTAGTTGAGATTTGGGGAGAGCGGAGCTGCGCTTCGGTTCTGGAGAAGTCTTCAGGGGTTTGGTATATTTTTGTATCTCATCTTTGTAAGACTTATGCTTTAATATATTTATCTTCTCTATTTACTTATATGCTTTATTATGTGATTGGTTTATTATAGTTGTTATACTTTGGCATGGGATCTTTGCTCGTATTGAGTGCTCTAGTTATAGCGCATGATTAGAGTAGTATTCATTGGTGTAGACGTGGTGTCTAGGCTAGTGTTTACCTGAGTTTGCGCCCAATTCTTACGGTTAGTTCTGGTAGCCCCAGAGGTGACAGCTCTGTCGGTCTTCGTATTCCACCACGTCGGAGTTGATGTTTTGTAGAGCTTTTTGGCAGCCTTCTCCTGATTACCCCTTCCCAGTCTATTTGAGAATCGGAAAGGTATTGTTGCTCCAAAGTGCTATTGTGTGATTGCTACACCTATCTATCCTTTGGTTATCTGAGAACCCAAGTAGTAGATAAGTATTTAGAAACCTTGAACTCTCCCATTGTCCTCTCACTTTAGCTATCTACTCTTTTATCATAGAATTCTCCCGTGTGTCTATGTCATTTAAGCATAACTCTTATAATTTATCACTTACCCCTACTATAGTCTAGTTAGTATATTAAGTTAGTAGATGCATGATGGTAGTTATCAGATTCCTTAACCATTATTTCCCTGTGGTAAAATATAAATAACGATACCTAAATACTTCCGGTAAAATGCTACTATGGTATTCTATGCGCTTGCAGAATCTTTCATATTTTAATTGTGCATAAAAAATATCAACACATGTATCTTCTGGATTTCTAACCCAAAGGACATATAGCCTGTTTTGCTTCGTATGTAGTGGAGGGCAATTCATTATCCCTCGGAAGCATCCTCTTTTGCATCTGCAGTAACTAACCAAATCCTTTATCGGATAAACCATTCTTTGCCTTTCATTGCAACAACTCTAATATGGTACCCAAGTTTTTCTGTCCCGCATCGGAGGTTGGGTAAAGCAATTTCTTATGATCCTCTAGCATGCGATCAAACTTGATCTTCTCTTTTCACTGTCGCATTCTCTCTGTGCATCATAGATGGCCTGGCCAAGATCATCAGTGGGCACATCTTCTTTAGCTACGTCTTCTTCTTCCCCCATTGCAATATCATGTAAGGGACTATATTGGGCAAATGTATTGTCATCCCCTTCTTCTTCATCTTCGCACTCTTTCATTACAACCCCGTTTTCTCCATGCTTAGTCTGACATATATAGTTTGACATGAAACCTAACTTAAACAATTGTGAATAGAGAGTCCTTGAGCTTGCATACTCCTTCAAATTCTTACATACAGCACATGGACAACACATGAAATCATCACGCTTGTTTTTCTCGGCCACACTCAAGAAATGATGCATGCCCATAATGAATTCTCCGGAGCGGCGATCAGTGTTGTACATCAAGTGTCGGCTCATTTGCATTTCATGACATACCGAATGAAAACCTTAGAGATAATTATTTAATTGCACAATACCAGTCATCATGTTCAATTAAAATGCTAGTCTACGGACACAAACTTTATGTTAAGCTCACTACAATGTACACAATCCTAACTAGCACTAAACAAGCTAAAACTAAAATGCACTTTACCAGCATAAGGATCTGGTGACCAATCCCAACTATAATAGACAGATCATTCGCTTCCTCTACCTCGGCGGGCTGCTTGTGCTGGCTCATTACGTCACCCGTCTGATTGTTTTACACATGTTGAACATACTCTTCCTCCTAGTACCATCCTTTACATCCGGTGCTGTCCCACTGAAATTAGATCAACAAATTAAGAACTTTAATCAAAACCATCAAGAGAATGTAAAAAAACCACAGTATGTCAAATGAGATCCAATAACTCACATTGCGATCCGGGCACTTGTAGAAGATACGACCTTTGTTGGCACACTCCTTCCTCACTCGGAATTCCATGACAATCTTCTGCTTACACTCGCCGCACGCAATGAGAGGGAGGTGCGGCCTAAGTCGCTTAGAGACCTGATGAGAGTTCGAGGACCCAGAAGGAGTCGCCATCTACTCTCTATATTCATTTTTAAAATTGCTATAAATTTAAGCTTAAATGCCCACAAATTAAAAAATAAACTACATTTTGTAATGTGATATTTTCAAAAAAACCAATAATAATATATATTAATTTTTGTATATTGCTATGAATATTATTCACTAATAATATGATTATTAAGCTATATATGAAAACAACTATAAGCTACATATATGACAACAAATAAAAGGTGCATACTAGTTGGAACAAATAACTACAAGCTTTCACCATCTAAAAATACAAACTATCAAGTGAATACAAGTGTAAATGCTCACAAAACAAGAAATCAACAGAAGGTGTTAAATTAGCTTAGATAACCTTTAAAATCAAGCATAAATGACCATAAAATGAGATATACAAGTAATGAAGGTGTGAGAATGAAGTTAGTAACCTCTAAAACCAAAGGATCAACGTAAAAGTGCAAGAAATCTTGTGGTCGCCGAAAAACAGCAAGAACATAGAAGCAAGAACAAGAACAGAGTGTGCTCGGGCTGGAGGTGGAAGAAGGAAAATTTGAGATTATATAGGTGGGGACTTTTACTCCCGGTTGAAAGCACCAACCGGGAATAAATGCATGTTTTTAGCCCCGGCTGGTGGCCCCAACCGGCATTATACCTTTACTCCCGGTTCGGGCCACCAACCGGGATTAAAGGCAGACCTTTACTCCCAGTTGGTATTACCAACCGGGAGTAAGAGTCCCCTAACACACCTGCTCGCGCAACTAGCCGTTGGGCATGGACCTTTAGTCCCGGTTGGTGTCTAGAACCGGGACTAAAGGTCCCTTTACTCCCGAACACAAAGTTTACCGGGACTAAAACCCATTCTCGGTCTCGGATCAAAGGTCCGTTCTCTACTAGTGGTATGCCAGGGTACATGGGTTTCAAACAAGGCAAGGGCCCAATCAATGCAATCAATTAGCAGGCAAGTGATAAAATAAAAAGCTCTAACACAACTATGGCAATGCCTAAATTTGGTTTCTAAGAGAAGGGTGCTGCCATGACACCTGTTTGGTAGTCAATTCTGGTATCCTCAGTGTACTTGCTTTTGTCGTCCTCTGGGTCCTAGGGTTGTCCACGTTCTCCCGCCAACGGGTCCCAATCCAGTCATTGTTATCCTAAAAGATGATACACCGAAAAGACGACGAGACGCAGAAGGAACAACAACATCGAAGGAACACTAAAAGAGAATGACTTAGCCCTCCTGGCAGATATCCGATCCATGGGCCAAGAAATAGGAGTGGCTATTCTCTAAGGACGAGTTCAAGTCATAGCCTAGCCAGTACTTCCCGGGTTGAGCGGGTCGACCTGTACGACTTCAAGTAAAATGGCTGACCCTCTCGATCTGTATGCCATTGTGATCGGCGGGAACCTAGAGAAGATGGAACAGGGGAGAGGGGAGAGGGGTAGTGGTTCACTTCTTCCAAATCGCACGCCATGGCAAAGACAGGCATCTGAAGAGCAACACACTAAAGAACACAGGTTCCCTAATCACTTGTAGGGTAACTCGACCTTGGTGCTCTAAATGCACTTGGGCATCACCAGGGTTCTTAGTGGTGCAGTTGTCACCGCGAGAACCAAGGAAATGCTACGGTCTGAAATAGGTACAAGCATACAAGGCCCGGACACGAATAAGCAAAAGAGAGGGGAGACGGATTCACCTTCCTTCGATCCACTCACTATAGAACGACGGAAACCGAAGCAATGGAATCAAGAGAATGATAAACACCAAAAGAGCGAGGGACTCAATCCATGTCTTGCTGGATCGACGGGGAACGAGTAAAAAAGCAAGATGAGAGAAAAAGGGATCCACACTCTCTCAACGAATGCGCCATTAAACAACAACATAGCTTTTCAGTTCCAAGCAAGTTGGGGAAAGGCAAAATTGAAACCATCAGAAGCTTCAAGTGTCACTGTTCAAGCACTTCAATAGCAGCTTTCAAATTTCTTTTTATTGTATCTCTAGGTATATGTCAAACTTTCAAGTTTGTTTTTGTTGTACTTTTCCATGTCAATTTCGGTCTTTCTCTATCTCTCCTCATAATACTATCTTGTCTTAGGACTTCACAACGTACTGGTGCCTCTGAAAGACTCTTTTGGACAAGGCTATACCATCTCAGCCGAGATGTTGAACAAGCTTTTCTTTGGTGCTATATCCATGGATGATCATGTATATCATTGTTCCCAACTTGGCCCATTCTTTTTTTTCGAGACAACTCGGCCCATTCTCGTGTGACCACAAATCGAACGTAACGTACCTATTTTTGCAATACTCCATTGTGGGACATGTCAAGGCTCCATACAACATAGCAGGTCCAATCAGTGTTCTATAAAAATTTGCCTTTTAGTTTTCGTGGTAGTTTAGTCACAAAGAATGTCAGAGGCTTATTGCCACTTCATCCATCGTATATTGATTCTATGACTAACTTCCGCATCTATATTTCCATTCCTCTGTCGCATCAATCCCACAAAACAATAGGTATCCTACTATTCTAAGGGCACTGCTTGACCTTCCAAACTCACATGCATCTTCCTTCTTCATCAAAGTCACATCTCATGTATTCGGGTTTAGTTTTGATTAGTCTAAAAAAGTAAGAATTTCTCATCTAAACAGAAGCATTGAGTTGATATATACTCTATCCGTTCGTTTACATTTTGAAAACCGGCAAAAGCTATAAACTTATATAAAAAGAGAAGAGTAAATTGAAGAAATGAAATTAAATCTGCAAAGACTCGTTAGCTTGCCGTGCTAGTTCATCTTGCAGCGTTCTTCACCGCATCGGCCGCTCTCCACCAGTGGATAGTTGACAGGGACACCGTTGGGGTGACTGGATGCGGGCGACGCGATAAACATGCACGCCCAGAATCGCTGCATTATTTCCACACTCCGAAAGGACATCACTCGAAAACCGTAAGCCGTGCAAGCATCAGGCGACGCACCGGCGCACGCCTATCTGTATTAGCTCGCTCTTCTCCTCTCGCCGCTCCGTAGTCCTCGATCCATACACCTCAGCAAGCCTTGTTCCTGAGGCAGGCGAAGCACGGAGGACATGCTGTCGCTGCACCCGAGGCTGGTGGCGAGCGCCGTCGACGCCGAGGACCACTGCGAGACCTGCGCCTGCTACTGCGTCGTGGTGTGGTGCTTCTCGATGCTGCTCTTCATCGTGCTGGCCGCCGCGGTGAGCATCTCCAGGGCCTGCGCCATTGCCGGCGCCGTCGTGCTCCTGCTCGGGCTCGTCGGCTGGCTCGCGCCCACGGGGAACGTAGCCAGCAGTCCGGCGGCGCACCAGGCTGCCGCTGCAGCCGCTCCGGCGGTGCGGCTGGTTGTGCACCAGCGGTGCGCGTGCGGTGGCCTAGCGGACGCCGCGATCGCCACGCTGCCGACGTTCGCCTACGAGCCGCCCGCGGTGAATAAAGGCGACGAGAGCGACGACGACGAGAAGCCGCGCGGCAGCTCCGTGCTGTGCGCGGTTTGCTTGGAGGACGTGCGTGCAGGTGAGATGGTGCGTCAGTTGCCGGCGTGCCAGCACCTGTTCCACGTCGACTGCGTCGATGCCTGGTTGCGTGCTCACCGGACGTGCCCGCTCTGCCGCTGCCAGCTCTCACCGGGGAGGGTCAACACAAAGGCAGCACCCGTCGATGCATTGCCGCCGGTGTGAGTGTCACTCTCACTCTCCATCGATCGGATCATCGTCGGAAGCTCCCCGGACCCCGGTGTAAACTGTATTGGACGTTGGACCACATACAACATTGTTCATTATTTCTATATAAAGAACATATTTCTAGATTAGGTTGACGATAGTTGAGTGATGTTGGGAAAACATCGTTTATGTGTAAATTTTGTTATTATTAGAGTGTTATGAGACTGAGACATGCTCGACTATAAAGAAAAAACTAGGTTTGATTTCCAACGCGCACAACCTGACAACCGACGTGTGTGTCTAGGCATGAGCCTGAAAATTGAGTGGTTCGGAACCAAATCTCCCGACGCTTCCAGTCGCGGAAGAAGGAGCATGTAGCCGATGGGGACGGGCAACAGACCGTACGGTCCATCGAGTCTACAACTCGACATGCTTCAATTCTTCCGCTGCCAAATGAAACAGGCATTCTAGATTTCTAGTCTATAAGGTCAGTGCCACCTTATGTTGCACCACGAGGAGTCTCAATGTTGCACGTACCGGCCAATTACAGTTTCGAGAGTGTAAGTTTTAACAGTAACAAATGCATCAACTGGAGCTCCTGGGCGGTTGGCATGTCTGGACGAGATTCTAAAATCCGAATTCAAGATAAAAATAATCTCTAAGGTCCCGTTTTGGATCCTTAGAATTGAATATTCATTTTAAGAATTAAAATTGATACACATATTAATTAATTTAATATGGTTACCGTGTGAGAACGAGTTGAAAAACATTCTATAAATTACAAAGTAAAAATATAGCAAGGTGATCAATCGAATAAAATTTCATCTCCCACCCTACGAATTTGAGGTAGGCTAATATGTGAACTTTGGAAAGTGGTGGAATGCCATAATCCAAGTGAATGAAATAGTCTAAATTGCTAACTAGACTTCAATTCCTCCAAATGAAAGGATCCAAAGGGCCCCTAATATTTTTTAGATTTTGTCCTTTTGTATACTCTAAAGTGTTTGGATGAAATTCTAGGATTTTAAGATTTTTCTATTTCCGGATTCTTGAAATCCTTATGGATCCAAACGATCCTATAAGTTTAGGTGAGCTGAAATAACGTCATCCATCGATGGCAATATGGTATATCTGTTGCTGTTGATCGGTTGGACTATCTGACCGGACGACTGGACTAGCTTGGCGAGAATTTGGACCGGTTCTTTTTGTTTCACTTGCTTTGTGTGGTAGAGGAGGATGGCAAACCTAGATTGAAAACAGTGACACCTGAAAAATCCAAATATTTGGGGTTTTGTCGCTTTTCCCCTAAAAATACTTGGAGTCAGTTCTTCGAGTTGATCTGCTATTTGGGTGGTGGTCGATTGAGTTGGCTCAGTTTAGTGAGTTGCACGGGCAGTGTAACACATCACCACATATTTTATGGGCTTTGGGTTCAGTTTCATCTTAAACTATTAGGTTAGCATTTGTTTTTGTTTTTTTCTTCATAAAGTCGTAATAACAAAATTCCGGCAAACCTTTTTGTCCCCATTTCAAAAAGAAATCCAAATATTCAGTTGGGTTAGGCAGCATAAGAGAGCAAAAAATAAAAAGACTGCTTAGAATACAAATCGCCAAATGGCCAAGACACGACTCGACGAGGATCTCTCTATGTCATGCCATGTCAGCCCACGTACTAGAGGGGAGGTAGGCCACCGCCGCTAAAGCCTGCGCCCGCTTGCTAGTGCCACATGTGCCACTAATGATGGCTGGAGTACGGCTTCATGCTGCCGCGCGAGCTATCCTACTGAACAGGTTGAGGTCGTACAAGCCATTGTATCCTCAGCCAAACAGGCCATACTGCCCAGACCATCGCATATGGTGACGTTGCGCTTGTTGATGTGCTGGCATGGCGTTGTTTGCCGAGTGCCAAAATGAGAAAGACGGAGTAATTTTGAGAGAAGGCGAGGGAAGATAGAATAAAGGGTCGGCAGTGATGATGAAAATGACGACTGTGCGGCTGTGATTTTTTGTGTCCATACGATAAAAAGGCCACTTGAGAGTTATGGTACTTGGTAATTAGGCGTATCGGGCAAGAATCATCATCAGGTCGGGCCACGTCAACATGTCGAGCCACAGTAGCGGCTAAGGCACGAACGTCATATCTATTGGGTCATGTCGTGCTTAGGCTGGACCAAAACACTAGACCATGGGTCATGCTGTTGGGCCTTGAGCCCTTTGGCCTACTATACTCAGAAAATCTAGCGTTGCTGCAACGATTAGCTAACAATGGTTATAGGCCTACAACAAAAACTAGTCACACTGTATGTGGAGGAAGGAGTACGGCATGTTTGGCTGAGGATGCAACCGAGTGACATCAGGCCATGCAGCCTCAACCCAATTATAAAGATGTCCTCAACGGCAAAACATCGCTAGCAACCTTGGGTGACGAAAACAAACAAAAAAAATATATATGAGATCTTTTCAACAAACTCATCATATCATTATCATCAGCCTCCAAACCATTCTCCATCCTCGGATCTGTTGACAGGTAGTTATTGTATGATTTTATCCGTCAACCATTCATGAAAAGGGATATAAATCAGAGCCAACACCTAGAATAGGGTTTAAACTAAAAGAATTCCATGAGTTTTGGTGAATCTGTGTTTTCCAGGTACTATACAGGAAAAGAACCAAAGAGGACCCACACCGTAGAGAAAAATACTGAATTACGCCGCGGCAGGAGATCAAGAACATTTTAGAGAACAATAGAGACACGCCTGCCGAAGCGGGACCCGAATGTCGGAGAGGGAGGGTCGGCCAACCCTCTGACATGGTCGGTCGACCCAGCAGAGAGTCCTTTTCGCCTGCGCTTCGACGTGGACCCACATCCTAAAATTTCACGCAATCTACATCGTCCGTCGAAGTCGGTTTGATCAAAGGGCTACGATTCATCCCACCGGCCTATATAAGGACCCCCAGACCCCTCAGGGTTTCATATGATCCAGAGAGAAATCAATCCAGGGTTTCAGAATTCCACCGACATATTTCAAATAGAGTAGAAACCCAAGATAGGATCTAGAGCCAAGCATCAAGTACAAGATTAGCCTTGTAGTCTCTCCAGGTTAGGGTTATTCTTATTCTAGAAGTAGTGTGATAGTAGAGCTAGAGATGGTTGGAGGAGTTGCCGGCCTATCGGTGACTGCTCTACGACTTGTACCCGCGGATTCAAATCCTTCTTTGCGACTTGTTTCTGAAGATTTCTTCGGAGTTCAACTTCTAATCCAAGTGAGTAACGTTGCTATTATTGTTCTTGAGGTTTACGATTCTTTTGAGTGCTTTAGTCTTGGTGGCCCCTTGATTGAAGTAGTTATTTATAGTTTAAGCGTGGTGCTTAGATTATATTTACTCGTAAATACCCTATACTGTCCGGATCGGTGGTAGATCGTGAGGGTGACCTAGCCTTGTTGAGTCTTACACAGTCCACCTCCCATTAGTAAGATCGTAGGTTTCCATTACTAATGAATTTGCCCTTTGTTGGTGTATTCCTATAGTAATACTCCTTTCAGAACAATCATATTATATCTTGTGAGGATTAGAACTAGAAGCCTTAGCAATCTTCTATATCACCTATTTTCTCCGTCCTTGATAGTACCTCAAGGGTTAAGTCTAGATTCTAGTCATCCTATTTTCCCTGTGGTAAAATATAAATAACGATACCTGAAATACTACCGGGTGAAGTGCTACATCGGTATCTGTCCGCTTGCAGATAACTCTAGTGTTTATTTGTTTGAGTTATCTTATACCAACAAGCATTTCTGGCGCCGTTGTTGGGGAAAATGGTTGAAACATCTAGAGTCTATCTTAACCTTGTATTCATACTTTTATCTTTATTATCTCCTTATTTTCGTTTTCATCCTTATGGATGCCATTGAAACTACCCCTATCTATAAATATGTTGCATCCACGAGCACAAGCCATAGGCTTAGGTAGTTCTCAAAGCCTATCCAAACTCCTACCTATGAGCTACGCCCGTGTCTGATTGAAATGGTCCAAAGCCAATCCTTTTCAGTAGAGGGAGATAATAATCCTCATCTTCACCTACGAGAGTTCGATCAAACTTGTGACTGCTTCCATATAGAGGGCATGTCTGATAAAACACTTAGGTGGAAGCTTTTTCCTTTCTCTTTGAGAGGAAGAGCTAAAACCTGGTATGACCAAATTGTAGAGAAAGAAGGAGGAGATTGGGGAAAACTTTATTTAGACTTTTGTCTCGAATTCTGCCCCCTTCCCAAATTGTCAACCTCAGAACCAAGATCCTATCTTTCAAATAGAAAGATAATGAATCTTTGGCTACACCCTGGGAGCATTTTAACGATCTCATAAAATCTGGACCAGACCTATCCATACCAGACCCGATTCTCATTCAACACTTTTTTGTGGGTCTAAGAAGAAAATCTAAGAAGCATCTCAACTACTCTGTGGGAGGATCTTTCGCTCATGTTTCAGATTTTGAAGCACGCAAGATCCTGGACAACATCTTAGATAACCAACCCAAGGAGAAGTTAGAAGAAGAGCTTAGGGTAGCTGAACCTGAACCTTTACCATCAACATCCCAATCCTCAACTATTTCGATTTCCAACCCTATGGAAAAGGAGGATACTCTGCTTTCTGACTTTATACTAGATATAGAAGATGATCTTTTCTTTGATTTTGGAAACACCTCTCATTTCCATATGACTAAGAAGCCTCAGGAGTCCAAGAACCCATCTTTAGAAACTATAGAACCTCCTGAAGTAGCCTTTTGTAGAAAGACTACAAGAGAGCTTATAGCCATAATCTGCAATGATTGGCTAGAAGAATTAGATGTTTCCTCTGATGTGATCCGATTGGATTCGCCTTCTACCCTAATCAAATGCCAAATCCTTAAAGGCCCTTTTGAAGATTTCTACAATCCAATTGTGGGTGTTAATATCATGTCTGCATCATTTGCTCAAGATTTATCAATAGACATGCCACTAACCCCAACAATAAAGCTTTTGAAAAGTTCTTCCGGGCACATTTATATGTGCTCCCTATCCGGGTAAACGACACCATGCTCCATCTAAGTTTTTATATCTTTGATGTCATGGAGTTTGACCTGTTGATAGGCCAACCAATTGGGAGACTTATTCAAGAAGGACAAACATGGATAATCAATGTTCAATTAGGACCAAACTTTAGATTCGCTTTGTTCATCACCCGTTCCTTAAATGCTAAGACTGAGCCATGTCCTGAGCCTGATCCAATTAGTGAGATCACGGTGGCAGTCCTAGATTTTCTGAGAGAATCCCATCTTGAAGAAGATGAGGAGTTCTTCATTGAGGAAGAAGCCAAAAATGCAGAACCTTTACCCCTTGATGAATTCCTAGTGCCACCTAAACCTCCTATTGAGCTCAAGCCATTGACAGCCGGTCTTAGATATGCTTTCCTAGATGGAGATATGCAATCTCCGGTGATCATAAGTGATAAACTCTCCCAAGTAGAGACCATTCACTTGATCACTGTCTTGGAAAAGCATCGATCAGCTTTTGGCTATTCACTCCAAGATCTGAAAGGAATTAGTCCTGTTCTTTGCACCCATCGCATTCCAACTGATCCTAATATCATACCATCTAGAGAACCCCAGCATAGGCTCAATAATGCGATGAGAGAGGTTGTGAAGAAAGAGGTCTTGAAGCTATTGCACGCCAGGATTATCTGTCCTATGCTGCATAGTGAGTGGGTAAGCCCAGTCCAAGTTGTGCCTAAAAAGAGAGGCATGACTGTTGTCAAGAATGACAAGAATGAGTTAATCCCCCAGAGAACCATCACTGGATGGCAGATGTGCATAGATTACAGAAATCTAAACAAGGCGACAAGGAAAGATCACTTCTCTTTGCCCTTCATCGATGAGATGTTAGGGCGATTGACAAATCACTCTTTCTTTTGCTTCCTTGATGCATATTCTGGATATCATCAAATTCCTATCCACCCTGATGATCAGAGCAAAACCACCTTTACCTGTCCCTATGGAACCTATGCCTACCATAGGATGTCCTTTGGATTGTGTAATGCACCAGTCCTCTTTTCAAAGATGCATGATGTCTATCTTTTCTGATATGATTGAAGAAATCATAGAAGTTTTCATGGATGGCATTTCTGTTTATGGAAAAACTTTTGATGATTGTCTTGAAAATTTAGACAAGGTTTTGCAACGATGTGAAGAAGAGCACTTAGTCTTTAATTAGAAAAAATGTCATTTTATGGTTAGGGAAGGAATAGTGCTAGGACACCTAGTGTCTGAAGGAGGGATAGAGGTAGACAGAGCTAAAATTGAAGTAATTGAACAACTACTGTTGGTGCAAAAAGTGGTTCCCTAAGTCCAACACACCAGCGAAGCCGGAAACGACCCTTGAAAGCAGTAGAGCTCTCGCAGATCCAGCTAGCCTCGGACCCGGTCTGAGAGTGTCGGTAACACCCAAGTGTGCCAGTCAATTTGACCTGCAATTGACAAGGAAAAAATAGTAATCAGTAATCACAGGGCGGAACTAACCGGTATGTCCAGGTAGTTCCAATTATGTGGCTCTGAAAGCCGATTCAGTCAGAAATCGACTAAAGAGTCGATTCCGGCATGTATACGTGTTTCGCCACGGAAGTGGATACTAAATTGATGCATAATCGATGGATATATATGATCCGATAGAACAATCTACATTAAACAAGTTTATGCAGATGGTTATAACAGATTAAAGCACAATCGATTAATGTTAACATGTCAAATCATTCAGTTCGGGCTGTCTGAACGTCAAACAGACAGAAATCGGCTATTTAACCGATTTGGCAGGGAACAATCGGTTAACTGGTTTCCTCGTGAAACACAACTACATCGGCTAATTAGCCGATCCAGGGTCCGTGAAGCAGAAAACTTAGCGGTGACTAGTCCCAAGTATAAATCTGAAACTGATACGAAGCTGGTCTAGAAGGCCTGCGGCTTTATATCAATTTAGATTTATTCTCGAAAGTAACCACAAGTAGATCTAAAAGAATACAAAGCTGGTCTAGAAGGCCGGCGGCTCTATATTCATTCAGATCGACCCTTGCTAAGCTCTCTCATCACGTACGAACAAGATTACGATAATACTGGCCGAATCGAATAAATATCATAACAAAGTATAAACATGGACGGAATATAATGAACATTCTCTCATGTAGATCTGAGGCCAATACTATGCAATCTTGATCGAGCAAAGTGATGTTATATTGATAAATAAACAATAAACAAAAAATAACATCTTGATAACTTAATGAATCTAACTAAATTGCCATATTTAGCTAGAGTCGATAACTAATCCATGCATGCAAACTATCTCAATCTATAGCCTGTCTACCGGATGACATTAACTAATAGATTAATCAAGCAAACAAACACGAATCGATAACTAATCCGCACGTGAAAACCGTCCTAATCTGCATCTCATCCACCGGATGACGGTTAACACAGATTAATCGAGTAAACCAGCGTGAATCATCCTTGACTCACTATACTTCCCGCGTCCACCGGATGACGCGAAAGAAACAGAGCTTAACAAGGACCCTGATCCGCCATGCTTCCACGTCCACCGGATGACGCTAAAAAGACATAGTTTAACAGGGGGTTGACGATACTTACAAGCAAGCCTGCGTCCACCGGATGACACCCAGCTTGGATGAAGTAACTCGCCGGACTCGACTGACTCTAGAGTTTGTTGGCCGGAGCCGAAAGTTGTGTTGTATTGAAGTTGTTGTGTTTTGTTCAATGGCTGAGGGCTTATATTTATACCCTGAGCGTAGATAGAGTCCTAATCGAATTACAACTCATCAACAGATAAGGAAACTAACAAACTATCCTAAATCTAAGGTAACTTGGAGTCCAACCTTCCCTTTCCATAATGGACTCCGATCGTGATCGCACCCTGGCAGCGCGGACTCTGGATGACGTCATCAATACTGATACTGCGCGCCTCCTGTCACCTTGGCCCGATAACCGATTCACCGTGCAATCGGCTGTCTCCTTCCTTCTGTTGGACGGAATCTGCTTCCGAGATCGGCTATCTTCCTCTAGTATCAGCTATCGGCTCCCAGTCCAAAATTTGGTGTTAACACATGCCCTCTAATTTTGGAATAAACTGGTTTATTCCGAAATTAGCGCTTGAGCCCTCAGATAGTCAAACTGCAGCTTCCCTCTCGGCGCTTCAAACTTTCGCACCAAAACGAAACCCTAAACCATCGCAATTTCCACCACGGGCTTCAATTCGCCGCCGTCAGCTTCGATTCGCCACCGTCAAATCATCCCTGAGCTAATGGCGACTCCTTCCGAGGTCCCTGAGGTATCAATTTCATCGATCCACCTCCTGATTTGTGAATCCCTCTTCAACCTTACTAAGTACGAGTTTCAAATCTAGGCACTGAGGAACGATATTCTGATTCCGCTGATGGACATACCCAACACCTACTACTGGGTCCGATGGGCGGTCCGGTCCCGAAAGATTTCATCGTTCAAGAAACTAACCAGTTCCCATTCCGAAGCTCCCTGATGGGCGCCTCTTCTTGGGCCAAGTCCTTCAGAAACTGGCCGAGCATACCTGCTGGATGGAGGAACTGGTTCCGCCGCGTCGCGGCGAAGAAACGCGCGGACTGGGAGATGCGCCATCTGAGCCAATGTCTTGACCTATCATTATCAGAGATGGCAAAGAATGAGCCCCTCTTGATAGCCGCCAGTCACTTTTGGTCCAACTCCCTGAACGCTTTTGTATTCGGAGACGGTCCAAAAACCATTACCCTGGGCGATATCCATATGCTCACCGGGCTTCAGATCACTGGATCGTATGACTTCTGGGATCTCTGCACCAGTGGCAAGAAGGACCCGTACTTCCCGAAGCTGGACACATGCAAAGGATGGAGCGGCTATGTTCAACACCACCAGAAAACCTCTTCTTCCGTCAGCGAGAAAGAACACGTCGCGTTTTTGACCATGTGGCTTGAGAGGTTCGTGTTCTGTGGTGCCACTGCCGGACCAGCATACCCTTATCGGGTCTTGGCAGAGAAACTGGCTCAAGGGCATTCCATCCCCCTGGGCAAACTCCTGTTGGGTGCAGCATACAGGCTTATGAGCTTGGTGTTCAGCTCCTTGATCATAGGTGAAGAAGTACAATGCATAACAGGACCTTGGTGGTTAGTACAGCTGTGGCTCAACCTGTATCTGCACAAGCTGGTAAGAACACAAGTCCAGGGCCTCAGCTTTCCATCCACTGAGTACTCAGAGGAAGAGGATCCAAAAACTAGAGGCTGTCAAAGCTATGGTGAAGCTGCTTCTGCCATAACCATCCCAACTTCAAAGGGCAACATGCTGGAAACATTATACAGGGGCTTGGGACCAAAGGTTACTACCTGGTTCCCCTATGAGGATGAAGATGAATTTCCAGCATCCTCCAGCTTCAAGTTCAACAACGGGTGCTCTGATGATGAGGCTATCAGAATCTTGAATGCAATCATAAGACCTTGTGCCTTGCCAGTAGACTTCAAACACCTTCGGAGCGCAAGCGGCAAGCCAACCAGCTATCCCTCTTATGAATTTTATCACCCAAACATAGCGGTAAGACAGCTAGGCTTTGGCCAATTGCCCCCTCGGCTCCCTTTCTTGAATACCTTGAAACCCAGGGAGAACGTTACAGAGCTCTTTCAGGCTGGCAGAATTTTTCAACTCGGAGTAAACCTGCCCACATTCTCGCCGAAGCCGTAGAATCAAGTCTGCATCACCCATCAGAGTTTTGATGACTGGTGGCAGCGATGGCACGCTCACCTGTTCTGCCAGACCGTCCATGACAAATGCAGAGCCCTGGACTCAAACTTCCAATCTTCCCGAGCAGTAAGTGTTCTCAGCCGATTCCAGTAAAAACGGCTTTAGTCAAACATGTTACCTGACAGATGTTTCTCGCAGGACCCATCATCCAATCCACTAGAGCAAATGGAATACTATCCCCCTTGTCCGACAGCGAGGCTAGGCTCTCGAGCACCGACGCTGCGACAACTAATGTTAGGCCCTGTTGTACTGACGCCCCCTTCTGCTTCAAAATGACCAGCTGCATCTCAGCTTCAAAAGCAAGCACCCAAGAAACGCCGTTCGATAAGAAAAGTTCAGGTATCCAGAAGTAGCATTGACCTTCCTTTACTGCAATATGGTCCGATCCCTAAATCGGCTTTTTACCAGGTGAAACCCCAGCTGATTCAAGATACCTTAGGAGAGAAACCGGCCGAAGAATCACCAGAATCCACCGGCCATGAAGAGTCAGCTGCTCAAGAAGAAGGGATCTAGGAAGAAGGAGCCAAAACTCAGGTACTACTCATTGGGCTTTTCTCTCCTCGACGTAGATACCTTGATTGATCAAATCTTCTTTTCAAAAATACAGCCGAATAGCCCTTCCGACGAAGTCTGGGTGAACCTTGAAGAAGAGGAGTCCCCCCTAAGAGGAATCCAGGTAACTCCTATTCGGCTGTTAGCAATTATCCTTGCTTCCATACTGCTCTTACTCCTGGTTTGCAGAAACCCATCTGCCCGAGACAATGACAGCTGAGGATCCGCATGCCGCAAGAGACAAAACTGTCTTAATCAGACAAGCAACATCGGCATCAGCCCTACAGACCTCAGGCCTCATTCAGGTATCCTGTCTCTGCCAAAAAATAATTAATCTATATTGTACCATTTCTGATGAGGGAATGTATCTACTGCAGGTACCGAAGCCTTCGTCTCCCGGCTATTCATTTGACATAGAAGAATTTTGCGACAGAGACGAACTTGCCTCTTCCTCCGAAAAGCTTTCAGAGCCAGATTTTAGCAATCGGCTGAGTACACTTCTACCCCACCTAGAGGGTGATCTAGTCGCTCTGGCCTCCAATCCCGGACTAGTTGATCAAATAATCGAACTTGTCCAGCAGCAACCCAATCTGACCGCCTTGAAATCTCTATAGAGACTCGGTGATCTTAAAGTTATAGCATTCGGGATTATCACTGCTCATGGGAACTTGGCAGAGCTTGAACAGCTGAGGAGCAATAAATCGGCCAATAGAAAAGAGGCCACCAGATTAGCCGATCGAGCCAGGCTGCTCAAATCTTCAATCAGCACAGTTGAAACAGAACTGGAAACATTGAAAACAAGACGAGACCAGTTGAGAAAAGAACTGGAGGCAGTTGAGTCGGCTATCAGCGAGCACGAAATTACCATTTCCACCAGCATGATCGAGCTCTCCCAGAAAAAGAAGGAAATCAGCAGCTTGGTCATTGAAGGCAGGAAGACATGCCAACGCCTGGATCTGTTGCAGTGTACTAAAAACCGAGATCAACAATTGTTGCAGGCTGGCCATGCGCTCCGTGCTGAATTAGTGGAACTGATCCGATCTTTATTGACTTTGTAACATGATGGGTGTACTACTTGGCATGTTCTTTTCTATTTGCAACTTTGTCCTCGTGCTGTTTCATCCTGAGTTTGAACATTTAGCCTGATCTGCCTTTGGATTCATACCTCAATATCGGCTTCGTCTTGTTTCGAAGGGACTTGTTCGGTCTGATACGTTTCTGCATGCGAATCGGCTCTCAGGCCTGCATTGTACCTTAGAATCGATTACTCAGCCCGATCCGTTCTACATACGAATCGGCTTACGGGGCTGCATCTTAGCATCGGCTTTGTTCTGCTTTCCCTTAGAGTTAACCTCTCAGCTTGATTCACTACGAATCGGCTTGTGGGCACTCACCATAGGATCGGCTAGGCAGCCTGATCCAAAAAACCGATCGGTGTGCGACCACTGATGGCGGCGCTTCGTCTCCCTGATCTGGCAACTGTTCCGGATTCAAGAAACGCGGATTAACCGCAACCTAAAATCCGCCGCGTCTTCTCGCCTTCTGAGGAGGAACCATCTCGTTGCTCTCATCTTTATAAATACACGCTCAGCCTGGACGAGCAACCGCAACATCAAAGCCTTCGCTCACCTGGCCTTCTCTCCTCAGATCAGAGAAAACAAATCCCCAAAACCAAATCCATGGCTAGCGACGGAAACCATGGCAAGCGGCCGGCCTCGAGTTCTGCCGAAGGTGACAAGTTCAGCCGGAGCCTGCGACCCGTGGGCAAACGGAGGCATCACCTAAGAGCCTGGTTAGGGTAAGGCTGCTGCTCACTTCTTGATGCATTGATCTGATCTAATCTGACCATCACCGTCTTGCACAGCGATGCGGGAACTGCCAGCGTCGGAGGTTCGGGAACCCGTGCCGGACCGTCTCAGGCTGTCCCTGCAGCCGCTGGAGCCACCCCTGGCGCGGATGCCGCTGCTGACCCGCATCACGGCCGTCGTCGCTAGGTGACGCCCTTGCAGTTAGCCATCTACAGCAGGTAAATCAATCTGTGCCCAAGACATTGGTTTTCTTTCGATTCTGACATATCTGCTTCTTTGTCAACCTTCAGTCAGGCCCGCATGATTCCTTTCCCACCGGGAGCACCGATTGGCGTAGACACCCGGCCTCTCAGAACTGCGCCTCCTCAGGAACCCCCTCAAGATCCGGCCCCGAGCGCTGGATCAGAATCGGGGTCTTCTAACGGGTCCTACACCGCCGCCGATTCCACCACCAGATGGTGGAGTACCGTAACCTCTACTCAGAGGCTACGAAGGAGAATGGCCGGCTGCAGGGCATCACCGAAGTCCAAGCCGCTGCCCTTAAGGCTACCGAAACCGAGGTGGCCAAGGTGCAAGCCCAACTCACCGAATCGGACGCTGCAGTGGCTGGTAACATCTTGAATTGTGACGTGCTAACGATCACTTTCATGCTGACACTTCTTTCTTTTGCAGCCCTCACCGCGCAGCTTGAAGAGTTGCGTGTGGCCGCCAAGGCCGCCGCCAATGCCGTTAATGCCCATGGCAACACGCAGGCGGAGCGGCTCCTGGATGTTCACCACCGTGTCTCCCTAGTGGCCATGGCCAGAGTTCGTCACGGCGCCACTAGGGCTCTCACAGCCGCGTGACTCCGCTCTGGCATTGCTCTGGAGGCCATCGAGCCTGGGTTCCCTGAGGGCCAGAATATGGAGGAGGCCAGCGCCCAACTGGCGAACTTCTTCCCTCACGCCGACGAGACCGTGGCTGTCACCGATGCCCAGGACATCATAGACAAGGCCACGCATGATTAGAATGTAATAGGGCTCCTGTAAGCATAATCAGAAATAAAACTCTCTTCAAAAAGCATCAATCTGATTTCCATATGTGTCCGGATACATATATATTTTCCTTTATTATTTTTCTTTTCTTTTTTTAGACTAGAGATGATGCTTATTGCATCGGCTGTTACACCCTATCGAGGGTATTTCATTTTTTGTGCTAAGGGCGACTCGTTACTACGATGTCGGCCATTTTTGTTCTGAAGGCGACCCGCTTGCACGGCATCGGCTGTTAGAGCCAGATTCACATGAATCAGCTATCACCCCCCAATTGGGATGCTAGGGTAGTATTTCTTCAGATGCTTCCCGTTGATGGCCCTAGCGAGTCTCTGTCCTTCTAAATCCTCAAGGATGTAAGCATTACCCGGGGTGCATTCAACCACACAATACGGGCCTTCCCAGTTTGGTGACCACTTACCGAATCGGCTATCTTTCATACCAATAGGCAGAATGACCTTCCATACTAGCTCTGATTCGGTGAAGCTCTTGCTTCTTACCTTAGTGTTATAATATTTGGCCACCCGTACCTTGTTCCTTTCAATGTATTCCAAAGCCCTAAGCCGATGACAGTGCAAATCTTCCAGATTGTCCACCATAATGTCTTTGTATTCACCGGCTGTGAGCTTGTTTTGCAACGTGACGCGCCGTGTCTCAGACAGAATCTCCCATGGCAGGACAGCAACGTGTCCATAGACTAGCTCATAAGGTGAAGCTTTGATCGATCCATGCTGTGCCATGCAATATGCCCATAGCGCCTCGCTCAGATGCAAATGCCATTTTCTGGGGTTCTGCTCAATCTTTTCTTGATGACCTTGATCAAAATTTTATTGGAGGCTTCTGCTTGTCCGTTGGCCTGGGCATAATACGGCGATGAATTATAAATTTTGATGCCCATGTCGTCGGCAAAGGTCATAAAGTCCTCTGAAGTGAACATTGTCCCCTGATCGGTTGTGATCGTCTGAGGTATGCCAAACCTGTAAATAATATGCTCCTTTACAAATTCAATCACGTCAGCTGAAGTAGCGTTCCTCAAAGGAATGGCTTCTACCCACTTGGTGAAGTAATCATTCACCACCTGGATCCATTTGTGACCCTTGCTCGATGGTGGGTAGATTTGGCCGATTAGATCAATACCCCATCCTCTAAACGGCCATGGCTTGATTATAGGATTCATAGCAGAGGCTGGAGACTTCTGTATATTTCCGAACTTCTGGCATTCTTGACACCCTTTATAATATTTGAAACAATCTTCCAGCATCGTAGGCCAATAGTAACCAGTCCTCCTGATGATCCACTTCATCTTGTGAGCCGATTGATGTGCACCCCAGACTCCATCGTGTACTTCGCTCATCGGCTTCACTGATTCCTCTGTCCCCAGGCATTTAAGCAGCACTCCTTCAACAGTCTTGTAATACAAGTAACCATCCAGCAACACGTACTTGGTGGCTTTGTACCTTAGCTTTCTGTTGACCCATTGTGAAGGATTTGCCAGGTAACCTGCTATCTCGCCCCTCCAGTCATCAGCTGATTGCTCGCTGTTACAAATCTCCTGCATCGGCCGATAACCTGACGCGTTCTGCGCCAGCCAATTTGCTTCCAGGTTCTGGGCCCTAGGGATGTGACAGAGAGATACCGTCATGAACTTCTTGATGAGAGCCTGGCACTGATACCTCTGAGTATCTCGTCTTTACACTCATAGAGGCCGAGCAATTGGTTGATGACTAGTTGTGAATCATCAAATACCTCAACTGCGACAACGAAAATGGGCCTGAAACGCCACATTTTGGCACCGGCCGGTGCCACGGTGGACCCCCTCCAGAAGCTTCCTCCACCGCCTATGAGGATTCATTTCGACCCCACGTCAAACGGCGTGTAATCATCCCACCGGGCTATAAATAAAGGGGCAGACCCCCTCCCTGGAGACAATCCCTATTCCTGAGCTTCAGTTCAATATCTCCAGTTAGGGTTAGATGTAGTAATTAGGATAGACTAGTTCTTCTAGATCTCTTCTTGTTTAGGGAAGTAGAGAGATAGAGTAGAGGAGTAGAGTTCTGGAGGAGTTCCGGCCTGTCGGCGCTTCTCCGTAGCTATATTCGTCTGGATTTAGCTCCCTCGTCCAGAGCTATGTTCTGAGGTACTTTTGTATTCAACATTCTAATTCAAGTAAGAAGTTGTTCTTATTTGTTCTTAGGTTTGCAACTCATATTGAGTACTTTGATCTTGGTCATTACTTGATTGAAGTAGTATTTCGTAGCGTAGGCGTGGTGCATAGGCTAGTATTACTTGTGAATGCCCCTGATTAGCCGGATAGTGGTACTTCACGTAGGTGATAGCTACGTTGATTCCTCTGTAGTCCACTTCCTGTTGATAGGATTGGTAGGTGTACAGGTGCTTGGTAGGTGAGAACTCTGATTTCTGCTCTTATTCAGGTTACTGCCCAGTTAGAACGGTATTATTCAAAGCTTACCGATTGTTGGAACTAGATAGTCAATAGTTATTTTCTCTTTCTTAATATTATCTACCCTAATTGTAGGGTTAAGTTCATCGGCTTGGTCATTATTGAAGCATCTAGGCCCCAGTGGTTTCGGTGATTAATGACAACAAGACGGTTATTATGACTAACGTTGTTTTGCAGGATAACCTAGAGGTTAGGTCATAATAACATGTAGGTTCAAGCCCCTAGCGATGGAAATCAATTCGGTTTTCAAAGGATGGAAGACAAGACGGTGATAGGCTAGTGCTAAGTGTTGTTTGGAGTTGAGAGACACTTGGCGTAGTCTTACTTTTTGTTTTTCTCTTTGACCGTACTATTAAGAGGGGTTTGGATGGGTAGCTTGACTTAGAGCAAGATTGATGTGATGCATACTTGTCCAACATAGCTCTAGACAGCCCAGGGAGTCTCTTGAGAGAGAGGATCAAACTTCGTTTTGGAAAGTTTCGATTCGGCGAAGTTCTGATCAAATTAGAGGCGTCAGACTCTACCTAGTATGGGCATCGGACCAATAACTAGAGTCCGACGACACGTGGCAGCCCCTGGACGAGTATCAGCGTGCCAGGGAGCGTCGGACCCTGGCTGGATGGTCGACGGACCAATGGCCAGAGTCCGACGGTGCCTCTGGGTTTTTGAGCGAGCGTCGGACCGTCGAGAGTGGGAGCGTCGGACTAATGTCTGTTAGCGTCCGACGCTTCCAGAGAGGTTCCCAGCGCGGTTTTGAGCGTCGGACTTAGTCCGACGGTGTGCGTCGGACCATTGCTCCATGTACTAGCCGTTGAGAGGCACTGTGCCCGTAGTTCAGAAGCGTCGGACTGAGGAGCGTCGGACCATCGAGTTTGGTCCGACGCCCCTCTGTCACAGTTCTGGGCGCAGTGCTTGTGTGAGAGTCGAACCGTGGCGATTGGTCCGACGGTCGAGCCTCGGCAGAGTCCGACGGTTCGCAGGAAAGTGAGAAACGGCTAGTTTTGGAGAGGGTGAGTATTTATACTCCACCAAAGCCTCCATTCTATCTCTCTTGCCATTTCTAACAGCTGAAGGAACCCTTGTTGATCTTGTGAGAGAGCAAGAGCCCTAGGGAGATTAGTGTGAACTCCATTGCTTATGAGCTTCTTCCCTAGAGAGATCAAGAGTTACTTGTGTGCATCCATCACCCTATTTGGCCTTGTTCTTGGTCAAGTGAGAGTCTAGGCTTGTTACTCTTGGTGATCGGCATCACCTAGACGGTTTGGTGGCGATCGGTGGCTTGGTGACCGCTTGGAGAGCTTGTAGGGCGGCCTAAGTCGAAGTTGTGAGCGGTTGAGGACGATCCACCGCGTCGGAGAGGCAAAGGATCAGCCCGTAGAGAGAGCAGTTGGTCTTTGCGAAGATCAAGGGGGAGCTACACCCTTGCGCGGGTGCTCCAACGAGGACTAGTGGTGAGTGTCGACTCTTCGATACCTCGGAGAAAAACCGGATTTGTCTTTCTAACCCTTTACATTCTCGCATTTCATTTGTGTTCTCTACTTTCCTAGAGTAGTATACTTGTGATAGGACTTGGCTCTAGGTTGCATAACTTGTTTCAGGAATAGAATTGACACAAGCACTTGTGGGGTGACATTGGGCTAAATTGCGATAGGTTGAATTGTGTTTCGAAAAATTTATTAGTTGCCCAATTCACCCCCCTCTTGGGCATCCTTGATCCTTTCAATTGGTATCAGAGCCTTGTTGCTCATTAATTTGGCTTAACCGCCAAGAGGAAGGATGTCCGGTGGTCACGATGGTCCCCCTCCCGTCTTTGACGGTAACGATTTTCCTTATTGGAAGATTCATATGGAGGCATACCTTGAGGCGGTGGACCTTGGTGTTCACAAAGCCACCACACAAGGGTACCCTACTCCCAAACCCGGCGCAACCCTCACACCCGTTGAGGAAGAGCACGAGAAGTGGAATGCTAAGGCTCGAAACATCATATTTAGAGGCCTTAGCAAAAAGGTGTTCAACCATGTGAGGAACCACAAAAACGCCCATGCACTATGGTCGGATATTTGTGCGCTCCATGAGGGAACTAAGAATGAGCGAGAGGAACGATATTATCTTATCATTTACAAGCTCAATTCTTTCAAAATGCTCTCCAATGAAAGTGCTAATGACATGTATTCTCGCTTGAATATCATTGTAGAGGAAGTAAATGGCCTTAGACTCACTCAAATCTCACCGGCCGAGGTTGCAAGGAGAATCCTCAATGCTTTTCCAATTGAGAAGTATGGTCACATTGTAACCGTACTTCATCAAACGGATCTCTCCAATAACCCCCACTCAAATATTGGGCAAGATCAATGCTCATGAAATGTATATGAAGATCACCCCTCAAGATAGCTCATCATCAAAGAAGGAAGAGAAGAAAGACTTGGTCCTCAAGGCCGACAAGAAAGGCAAAGCTCTAGCAAAGTACTCTTCTCTTGACTCCACAAGTGATGATGATGATGATGATGATGTGGAGATCGCTCTCATTGTGAGGAAGACCACCAAGACGCTCAAGAAGCTCAACAACAAGGGAATCAAATTTGATTCCAACAAGAAGAAGTTCTTCTCTAGTAGCAAGAGAAAGCCCATCTCCGAGATGGATTGCTATAATTATGGAGAGCTTGGGCATCTTGCTCATCAATGCCCAAAGCCCAAGAAAGACAAGTTTAAGAACAAGAACAAGGGCAAAAGACAAGATTCAAGTGATGAAAGTGAAAATGAGAAGAAGAAGGCCAAGCCATTCAAGAAGAAAGAGTTCAAGAAGAAGCAATTTCACAAAAGCAAGAAGAGTGGCAAGGCTTACATTGTTGGTGATTGGCTCACCGACATTGAATCTTCTAGTGGCTCTTCCGGTGAAGAAAGTGATGATGAAAAGGAGAAGGTGGCCGCTCTTGTGATCGGGACTTCACTTCCTCCACCGCCATCACCGCCCTCATCTCCAACACACCTTTACCTTATGGCTAAGGATAAGAAGGTACAAAGTGATGATGAGAGTAGTGATAGTGACAATGAATATGATTCACCCACCTATGATGAACTTGCTAGCTTGCTTAATGACTACACCAAAGTTATAAGAAAGCTAACAAGGAAAAATGAAAACTTAAAACTTGAGAATGGCAACCTTTTAGCTCAAAATGAACAATTCACTAAAGTTAGTGATGAGCTTAGAGTTGAAAATCAAAATGTGTCATCCAAGCTCAAGGAGCTCAAATCCAACATAAAACAGCTCAAAGAAAAACATGATAAACTTGAGAGGATACACATTGAGCTCACCACTAGCTACAACAAGCTATAAGAGGACTATACTCAAGTGAAAGTGAATCATGACAACCTTGCTATGGCTTATGACTTGCTTTCCAATGAAACACATGATGCTCCTAACCATGTTGTTGAGTGTGACATAGCTACATCATGTGATGACTTGATTGATGAGATCATTGAGCAAGGTGCTAGTAGCAAAGGCAAGGAAGTGGTGGTGGTCGATTGTCATGATGACTATTTGAAGCTCAAGATTGAAAATGACAACTTGAAGAAAGAGCTTGAGAAGCAATCAACCACAAATACCATTGTCATTGAAGCGGTGCAACAAGATGATGAAGTTGAAGTACTTAGAAAAGAAAATAAGATCCTCAAGAATGAGAAGTGTCACCTTGCAAGCTTATTGGAAGAGAACAAGAAGTTGAAGCAAGAAAAGAGTCATCTCACCGTGGGCTTGCAAAAATTCACAAGAGGCCAATATCTCCAAAGTGATCTCCTCATGAACACCGTGATGAAGTTTGATAGAAGTGGGATTGGCTACATGGGTAAGAAGGTGCAAAATATTAGAGCTCAAAATCACCTCAACAAAGCAAAGAACATGTCCAAGCCCAAGCCAAAGAGATGTTTTGAATGTGGACAAGAAGGTCACTTTGCTCATGAGTGCAAGACACCGCCACCACTAACCTTTGCCCAAGCATGCTAGGCCCTTTGCCTTTGATGCTCATTACATGCTAAGAAAAGATTCTAAGGGCAAAGTAAAAGTCATGTTCTTAGGACCCCCTAACAAGAATAGGCCTAGGCAACTATGGGTGGCGAAAGCTTTGGTTGAGAAAGTCCGGAGCCCTTCTCAAGTATGGGTTCCTAAACATCAAGCTTGATTTGTTGTGTGTAGGTGAACTACAAGACCGATGGCTCTCATTGGGTAATTGATAGTGGATGCACTCAACATATGACCAGTGATGCTCGTATGTTCACCTCCCTTGAAGATAATGTAGAAGACCAAGGAAAGATAACATTTGGTGATAATTCCAAGAGCAAAGTGCAAGGGCTTGGCAAAGTGGCTATATCTAATGATCATTCCATTTCAAATGTGCTTCTAGTTGCTTCTTTGAGCTTCAACTTGCTATCCGTTGGTCAATTGTGTGATCTTGGCTTCCAATGCCTATTTACAAGTGAAGAGGTGGTTGTCTCCAAGAAAGATGACAATGAAGTGATATTCAAGGGCTTTTGGTACAATCATCTCTATCTAGTGGACTTCAACTCGGAAGATGCAAATTTGAAGACTTGTCTATTCACCAAACAATCTCTTGGGTGGCTTTGGCATAAAAGGCTTGCACATGTTGGGATGAGCACACTCAAGAAGTTATTGAGGAAGGATATGGTGAGAGGATTGAAAGATGTTGTATTTGAGAAGGACAAATTATGTAGTGCTTGCCAAGCCGGGAAGCAAGTGGCAAATACACACCCATCCAAGGCATTTGTGTCAACTTCAAGACCATTAGAGCTACTTCACATGGACTTATTCGGGCCAACAACTTATGCAAGCATTGGTGGCAAGCTCTATTGCTTAGTGATTATTGATGACTTTTGAAGATATACTTGGGTGTTCTTTCTTCATGACAAGACCGAAGTAGCCCAATCTTTCAAGAAGTTTGCCAAGAGAGAACAAAATGAATTTAATGTAAAGATCAAGAAGATTAGAAGTGACAATGGAAAAGAGTTTGACAACACAAACATTGAAGTATATTGTGATGAAGTTGGGATCAAGCATGAAGTCTCATCCACCTATACCCCTCAACAAAATGGTGTAGTTGAAAGGAAGAACCGGACGTTGATCACCCTTGCAAGGACTATGCTTGATGAGTACAACACACCGGAGAGGTTTTGGGCGGAGGCAATCAACACCGCATGCTATGCATCCAACCGGCTATTCCCTCACCGGTTGCTAAAGAAGACCCCCTATGAGCTACTCATTGGCAAGAAGCCGGACGTCTCCTACTTTCGGGTGTTTGGTTGCAAATGCTACATCTACAAGAAGCGGCAACACCTAGGGAAAGTTTCAACGATGTTGTGATATTGGTTTTCTTGTTGGTTACTCATTGAAGTCCAAAGCATATAGAGTATTCAACAATGTCCACAGGCCTTGTTGAAGAAACATATGATGTGGAGTTCGATGAATCTAACGGCTCTCAAGGAGAGCATGAGAATCTTGATGATGTAGGTGATGAATCCTTGAGGAAGGCCATGAAGAACATGCCAACCGAAGACATCAAGCCAAAAGATGATGAAGATGATGGTGATGATGTGCAAGTGATCGATCAACCATCTTCATCAAATGTGCCTCAAGATGATGAAGATAAAGATGGAGTGGATCCACATGAAGACACCCACATCACACAAGAAGAAATTGAGGCACAAGCACAAGATGTTGATGCTCCACAACCTCCTCCTCAAGTGGTTGATAGAAGAACTACTCCACTCCTACAAGCACATCCTCAAGATCTCATAATAGGGAGTCCTTCAAGGGGGCTAATGACTCGCTCACAAAGGCATGCTCAATTCATTGAACATCACTCGTTTGTCTCTTGTAGTGAGCCTACTAGCATAGAGGAAGCTCTTCAAGATCCGGATTGGGTGAATGCCATGCATGAAGAACTCAACAACTTCACCCGCAATCAAGTTTGGATACTTGACGAGAAGCCAAAAGGAGCAAGAGTCATAGACACCAAGTGGGTGTTCCGCAACAAACAAGACGACAAGGGCAACATTGTGAGAAACAAGGCAAGGCTCATGGCAAAAGGGTTCTCCCAAGTTGAAGGCTTGGATTTTGGGGAGACTTTTGCCCCAATTGCAAGATTAGAGGCCATTCGTATCCTACTTGCATATGCATCTAATCACAATCTAAAACTTCTTTCAAATGGATGTGAAAAGTGCATTTTTAAATGGCTTCATAAATGAACTTGTCTATGTTTCGCAACCACTGGGTTTTGAAGACCCTAGATATCCAAACTATATTTATAGGTTGTCCAAGGCGCTATATGGCTTGAAGCAAGCCCCACGGGCTTGGTATGAGCGCCTCCGTGACTTCCTCATCAACAAGGGCTTCAAAATCGGCTTGGTTGATACCACACTATTCACCAAGAAGCACAAAGGGCACATCTTCATTTGTCATGTTTATGTTGATGATATTATCTTTGGTTCGACTAATGAAGATTTTTGCAAGGAATTTGGTGATATGATGTCCAAGGAGTTTGAGATGTCCATGATTGGTGAGCTCACATTCTTCCTCGTCTTTCAAGTCAAGCAAATGAGGGAGGGGACGTTCGTGTCGCAAGAGAAGTACACGAAGGACCTCCTCAAGCGCTTCAAGATGGAAGAATGCAAGCCCATCAAGACCCCCATGCCTACCAATGGACATCTCGACCCTGATAAGGGAGGTAAATCGGTTGACCAAACTCTCTATCATTCTATGATCAGTAGTTTGTTGTACTTGAGCGCATCTAGGCCCGACATCATGTTTAGTGTGTGTATGTGTGCGCGTTTTCAAGCTAATCCTAAAGAACCTCAGTTGCGGTAAAAAGAATCCTTAGGTACATAAAGCACACCCCGAGCATTGGCCTTTGTTATCCCAAAGGAGCTAACTTTACTCTTGTCGGCTATTACGATTCGGATTATGCCAGTTGCAAGATTGACCGGAAAAGCACATCCGGAGGGTGCCATTTGCTTGGAAGATCACTATTTTCTTGATCCTCCAAGAAACAAAATAGTGTTGCCTTGTCAACAACCGAAGCGGAATACATTGCCGTGGGTGCTTGTTGTGCACAAATTCTTTACATGAAACAAACCCTACTTGATTATGGAATCAACTTAAAAAGGGTGCCTTTGTTGTGTGACAATGAGAGTGCGGTAAAACTTGCCAATAACCCGGTTCAACACTCCCGCACAAAGCACATTGACATCCGCCATCACTTCCTTAGAGATCACGTTGCCAAGGGTGACATTTCCTTTGAGGGAGTGAGAACGGATGATAACTTGGCGGACATTTTCACTAAACCATTGGATGAGGCACGCTTTTGTACTCTAAGGAATGAACTTAATTGCCTTGATCTAAGCAACTTCACTAAAAGATGATCTTATGTTGTCATGTGCATTGCATTGTAACATAAAACATGTCTAACATTGAATTGAACGTAGGGCTTGTCCAACTCGGTTAAGATAACCGCCCAAAAGCGTGTGATGAAGCTTACCCGAGGACAAACTTGACAAGCAACTAGTTTAATTTACATGAATTTGCATTGCATATTGCATGGTTGTTGTTTTGTCATTTCGTTCTTGGATTTCATTGCCTATCTTCGTAAAATTCACATATGCCTAAGGCAAAATATTTGAAAAATTGAGGGATTTGAGAGAGGACATCTCATACTAGATCTAACTGGTGTTTATTTGACTCTTATTGGGGTTGGAACTTAGTTGGGAAAAATCGGCGCGAACAAATTTGGAAGCAAACAGGTTTTAGGGCGTCGGAACGAGGCGTCGGACGCTGATTTTCCCTAGCAGTCGGACCAATTGCCTCAGTCCGACGGTCCCTTTCCCTGATGAAGGAGGCATCAGACGCTGGTTTTCACAGCGTCGGACTTTCAGCTTCAGTCCGATAGTCGCTGGCAAAGCCGAAGGAAGCATCGGACGCAGCGTCGGACCGGGAAATTTTGGGCGTCGGACTATTGGATAAGAAAGTTCACGCCTGTGTCGTGCCACATTCGCGCCGCGTTCACGGCGTTGGACCGAAAGTATTGGTCCGACGAGGAGCGTCGGAGTAAGTCCGATGGCCGCTGGAGCTTACTGGAAGCGTCAGGACTCTGCGGAGTATTGGTCCGACGCTTGCACAGTACCGTCCGACGGTCGATTCGAAGGCAGGGATTCGGCCTTTTTCTTTCTCTGTCGCGTGGGGCCCTAGCTGCCAGTCGATTCGGTTCCTGTCGTCTTCATCCCGTGCCGATCGCAGCCGAGCACCGCCGTCCGTACAAACGCTAGCCCGCCGCCGCGCCGCGCCCTCGCACTCTGCCACCTGCTTGCTTGCGCCCTCGCCGCTGGCCATGAGCACCTTCCCGTGCATGCGGGCCCCTCCTCCCTCCCGTGCGCACGCCCACGAGCTGCTACAGCCCAGCAGCGCCACCGTGCCGAGCAGCCACTGCCCTGCACAGCCGCCGCTGTGTTCCTCGCCGCCGTTGAGCTCTTCACCGCGGCCCAAGGTGTTCCCCGTCGATGAGTTCTTCATTCCCTATCCTCCTCAACTGCTCCATTGGTGGTTCGATTCGAATTCCCTGTTTCAAATCTTCCTCGCTCTTGACCTGTTTGATAAATGCCCTAACCAGCATTCTTCACTTTTCACGCAGTTCTTTTGAAGCTTGGCTCTGCTCTCGGCCATTCTAGGGTTTGTGGAGGTTATTTTCACCTTGTGGTAATCCTATTTTGCCTCCACACCTAGTTTGCTCCCAATTCATTGCATATCCATGTCCGTTGCTCTGGTCATTGACGTGTGCCCTATGTCATGTAGTGATCTTGCCTTGTCTCGTTGATTGGTGCCCCGTGTCGACAGAGTCTCTTACCTCTTCACAGGTTCCTTTTCTCGCAGGTTTCTTGCTATTCCTTTCTTATCTCATTATGTTTGCTTCCTAGGATTACTCATCTCTAGATTATATATGCTTATGTATCCCTGTCTATCTCTCTCTTGCAGCGTTCGTTGTCAGAGTGTTTGGCAGTGTGTCAGTGAATCCGGGGCCAAGCCCGCAGGATACGGAACGAGGCCAAGCCTCTGAGTGTCCGCGTCAGTTTCAGAGAGACAGTGACAGTTGGCAGAGATGGTGAGGATGCAAGCAGGTCAGCCGCAGTGAGGGAGGCACAGGTGGAGACGAGAGGCCTCCTCCTCGTGCACCTTTGGACAAGGGGAAGGCCCCTCTCGTCGAGAGCAGCAAGAAAAGGAAGAGGACTTTCAGCAGAGCAGAGGCTGGCCATCAGGGTAGCACAAGCTACAGAGGAGGCAGAGCATGGCAGAGGTATACACATTGGAGGCATCTCTATCAGTTTGTCGGGCAGAGATGAGACCGAGGAGCAGCCACAGCCTCAGAGACAGCCGGAGACTGACTCAGCACAGCTAGAGGCAGAGCCGAGGTAGCCAGAGCAGCATGAGGTAGCTACTCAGGGGGAGCAGGACCAGGCTCCACCACTTCGTCACTCGGGCCGCACTCGACCCTCGGTGCCACCCCGGCTCGCTGGTCAGAGGCGCGGCGTCCGAGTCCCCAGGGTGCCCTGCTCCCTCCGAGCCTCAGCCGGAGCCTGAGCCGGACGTTCACTTGGACCTGCGGAGGATATCTGCAGCCCGAGTCAGAGAACTCCGGCTGACGTCGCTTGCCAGTTGCTTTCCGGATCAGAGAGATCCCAGAGCTTCTGAGGGTTGGTACTCTACTCTTCACGAGGACTTCTTCACCGCCCTCATGGCCACAGGAGTTGGACTGCGACAGCACAGAGTGTGTCGCCTAGAGGACATAGTCCAGGCAGAAGGAGAAGAGATCAGGCCATATTTGACATACCTGCCTGGACTTGCTGAAGCTTCTTGGCCGATCAGGCCGATACGTGGAGTCGTGGGTCCGAGAGTTTTACGCTTCACTATGGATAGACCCCGACCACGAGTACTTGCAATACACCTTCGGCGGAGAGCCATACCGGCTCTACACAAAGGCTCTACGAGAGCTACTTGGAGTGCCAGAGTCAGCGACCAGGTTGCATAGTATTTGCTATGCCACGACAGACCCGCCGAGGAGGGCTCATGGAGGACTGGCACCTGGTACTGCTCACATAGCAGCGTGTTTTCGACCACCATTCGGAGACGGCTCCCGCCGGACACCCTCAGAGCTTCGTCCCGTCATTAGTCTCTTGAACGACGTGATGAGGCGTGCACTTTTACCGCGGGAGGGGTACAAGGAGGGTTTGACTCACTTACAGCTGTGGCTCCTTAGTGCCCTGGTCCAGCAGTCCGAGTTTGACGTTGTCGACTTGATTATCAGTGAGATGGAGGACACCATAGCAGAGGGCATCAGGTCTAGGCAACAGCTCCCCTACGCTCACTGGATCTCACACATCCTTGAGCGGAGGTTGCACCGGATTTGGACAGGTATCTCCCGTGAGTTGCGCCAAACTGAGACAGAGTTTCCAGTTTATAGGATGACCTCTCTGATTGACGGACGCCATGGCAGCAGAGCTCTACACAGGATTCAGCGCCGACAGACTTCAGGGGCAGATATGGTAGAGGTGCAGCAGCAGGACGAGGCTATGAGACATGTTGCCCATAGCGAGCTTGAGCAGTTACTTGCAGACGACGACCCCGTCGACACCTCCTCATCCAGCTCTGACAGGGACTACCGGCCCATCCCTTCGCGTCCACGAGCTCACGACTCTGAGGCCGGTGTTTCCTAGCTCCACTCCACAGACCTCACAGACAGACCCTGCTTTGCTTGCCATTCTTCAGAGCTTACAGCAGACGCAGCAGAGACAGGCAGAGGAGCAGGCCCGGTTTGCCAGGGAGCAGGCTGTAGCTCTCTCTCAGGTTCAGCTCAGGCAGGATCAGTTCCAGTAGCAGATGCTCCAGATGCAGCTCCAGATCCTAGGAGATACAACTACAGACTTTTGGGATCATGGAGCACATCATCAGGCACACCGGAGCCCCACCTTACCTAGCCACTGCCTCTCCAGTCCAGCAGATTGGACCTGGCAGCCATTGCAGCCCAGGTGACTCCAGCGATACAGTCCGGCGGACTTCAGAGTCAGGGCACAGCTTCACTCCAGAGTCAGTTTGTCACGCCGACTCAGCAGACTCAGCAGTGGTTTGCCACGCCAGGCACTCAGGGGTTCACTCCGATCCACACCGGTTTCACACCTGACCTAGGTGGCCCCTCAGTGTCCAGGAGCTTGGGTGCTACCTTCAGTGAGATCACAGGCATGCCCACACCTCCTGAGTTCAGATTGCCTGTTACCACCACCATAGCTCCACCTGCCACTAGGACTACAGAGACCCTACCGTCTTCAGTCGCCTCTTCAGAGCCTCTCCCGACTACAGTAGGGACTGCGACCGTAGTAGTCACAGCAGCAGCTACAGAGACAGCTGAGCAGACCCGGACCGCTTCAATTTCCCGTGCTCTGACAGAGGGTCAGGCTATTCGGAGCTCCGAGTCCGAGGGAGACCCTTCTCAGTTTGAGCTTCGACCTCACTCCTCCGACCGCGACGCTGCAGCTTCTTCTCCTCCTCCTGAGTCTTAGGTCTTTGGTGCTTGATGCCAAAGGGGGAGAGAGCATAGATTTAGGGGGAGCGCGTGAGAGGGTTTTGGTTCTTTTGTTCTTTTGGATGTGACATTATCATGCATCATGTTTATTTTCATGTTTGAGACTTGCTTGTGACATGTGTTTGAGCTTCATGATTATTTATATATTGTGTCACTTGATTCACTTTTGGTTAAGCTCTTGTCTTAGCTTCCGCACTTCACTCCGATCTTGAGCGTATCGTTTGGTACTTGTGCTTATTTCATATCTTATTTGCACCTTGTGGTCTTGATTTGTATAAGCATGCCTAACCCTTTTGCTCTTATTGTCACATGCTTATATGAATCAAACTTTTAAAAACCTCACTCTTTCTAAATCTATTTGAGGTTGTTGTCATCAGTCACCAAAAAGGGGGAGACTGAAGCATTTAGGCTCCAGTGGTTTTGGCGATTAATGACAACAAGACGGTTATTATGACTAACGTGTGTTTTGCAGGATAACCTAGAGGTTAGGTCATAATAACATGTAGGTTCAAGCCCCTAGCGATGGAAATCGATTCGGTTTTCAAAGGATGGAAGATAAGACGGTGATAGGCTAGTGCTCAGTGTCGTTTGGAGTTGAGAGACACTTGGCGTAGTCTTAGTTTTTGTTTTTCTCTTTGACCGTACTATTAAGAGAGGTTTGGATGGGTAGCTTGACTTAGAGCAAGATTAGAGAGTGTAGATGTGATGCACACTTGTCCAACATAGCTCTAGACAGCCCAGGGAGTCTCTTGAGAGAGAGAGGATCAAACTTCATTTTGGAAAGTTTTCGATTCGGCGAAGTTTTGATCAAATTAGAGGCGTCGGACTCTACCTAGTATGGGCGTCGGACCAATAGCTAGAGTCCGACGACACGTGGCAGCCCCTGGACGAGTATCAGCGTGCCAGGGAGCGTCGGACCCTGGCTGGATGGTCGTCGGACCATTGGCCAGAGTCCGACGGTGCCTCTGGGTTTTTGAGCGAGCGTCGGACCGTCGAGAGTGGGAGCGTCGGACTAATGTCTGTTAGCGTCTGACGCTTCCAGAGAGGTTCCCAGCACGGTTTTGAGCGTCGGACTTGGTCCGACGGTGTGCGTCGGACCATTGCTCCGTGTACTAGCCGTTGAGAGGCACTATGCCCGCAGTTCAGAAGCGTCGGACTGAGGAGCGTCGGACCATCGAGTTCGGTCCGACGCCCCTCTGTCACAGTTCTGGGCGCAGTGCTTGTGTGAGAGTCGGACCGTGGCGATTGGTCCGACGGTCGAGCCTCGGCAGAGTCCGACGGTTCGCAGGAAAGTGAGAAACGGCTAGTTTTGGAGAGGGTGAGTATTTATACTCCACCAAAGCCTCCATGCTATCTCTCTTGCCATTTCTAATAGCTGAAGGAACCCTTGTTGATCTTGTGAGAGAGCAAGAGCCCTAGGGAGATTAGTGTGAACTCCATTGCTTGTGAGCTTCTTCCCTAGAGAGATCAAGAGTGACTTGTGTGCATCCATCACCCTGTTTGGCCTTGTTCTTGGTCAAGTGAGAGTCTAGGCTTGTTACTCTTGGTGATCGGCATCACCTAGATGGTTTGGTGGCGATCGGTGGCTTGGTGACCGCTTGGAGAGCTTGTGGGCGGCCCAAGTCGAAGTTGTGAGCGGTTGTGTGTAACACACCAGGTGTTAGTCACGAGCTAACCAACGAGTGTGGACCTAATCGAGTTATTTCAATCAATGATCCTAATCACTATTTCATATTCATCTCCATCTACCATGATCATTGGAAATGTTTCATAAAGATCCGAATTGAGAATTCACATGGAATGACAAGTTATTCACTTAATTGGATTATGGATTAAGTGAAGATGAGCATGCAAAGTCAACCAAACCTTGCAACCTTGCCCAAACAACTCTACTTGAACTCTACAACAAAAGTCATGAAGGACTCATGTTGAGCAAATGCCAAGAAAATACCTTTATTGGCCTAAACATTTACTTTGAGCTCTCTAATTACATTAGTTTGACCAAAGTAGAAATATTATTTTGGACCAAGAAATGAAGTTTGACCCAAAATAAAAGTTACTGATATTTTGGAGTAGAACAAATGTTATTTATAGACCAAGTCATGATTCAACTCCTAAGTGTCTCAAATAGTGGATACAATATAGAGGAAAAGCTGATTTCAGGACTTGATTATTTTCTAAGTCTGAAATCTGCCCCTATTGCAATGACGTGTTGCTTTCTCCAAATTTTGTTAAGCAACTTGAGTTGGACCAAAAATAAAAGTTGTCACAAACTCTTTGGAGCACAACATATGAAAATTTGGCATCAGCCCGAGACTGTTTGACAAGTTTGGCCACTCGATCTTTGATCGTAATTAAGATGTTGACAACATCAACTTCGGGCTTAATTACACACTAATCCAGTTATCAAACGGCCGAGCAACCTTAACCACTCTTGTAGATCAAGCCGAGGTGAACAACTTTGCCTCTTGCTCCCAGGTCCGAATCTTGACTGAATATGCCGAAAACGGCTCCCGAAGCGCGTCAGAACCACACCCGCCACCTGTTCGGCGAAATGGCGATGTGGCGCCCGAGCTCTGTCCGCGCCCCCACCATTACCAGTGCACCCCACCTCCATTTCCTTCGCCCCAGCTCAATGGAGAGCACTAGAGCACTTTCCTGCTCGCCCTCTTCCATTGCCTATTCATCCTCTCGCCTTCCCATCCCTTCCCTTGCTCTCTGACCATAGGCACGGACGCGGCCACCATTGCCGACGAGCTTGAGCCCCGCTGCCCATGCCATTCCTCCACCTCCGGTGTTCCTCCGACCAAATCAACAGCGCCATCACCTTACTTGTCCCTCGCCGCCCTTTTGAGCTCCTTCCCCGGTCGTTTTCGTCGCCGTAGCGGCTTCGCTGCCGAGGCCGTCGCCACCGGCCGCCTCCTTGCATGCCGCGGCCAGCCATGGGCGGGTGCAGCGCGCCGCGGCCGCCTGCAGCTAGCCAGGGCAGGGCGCAGCGTGCCGCCGCCGGCCTGCTGCTGCTGTCGGCCAGGGCAGGGCCGAGCCCTCCCTCTCCTCCCCAGCACCGACTTCCTCCATTCTCTGCTCTGTTCGATCGAGCAAAGGAAGAAGAAGACCCCCTCTGGTCTATGACAAGTGGGCCCCACGATTTCTATTATGCAGCAAAAATTTGCAGGATTTGTGTTGTGGTTTGAAATTCCATATCTAGCTCTAGGAAGCTCCTAAAATTGTGAAACTTGTTTTGTTAGATTCGTGGTGAAGTGCTCTGCATGTTAGATCCATCATTTGTTCCATGCATGTTTATTGTTATGCTGTATAAAATAGTTTTTGAAAAGTGGTTTATATAATATATTAACTTGCTTTTGGTCATATTTTGAGAAATAGAAGTCCAACATGTGTGATTCCAATTTTGTTAGGCTTCTAATGACATGCACTAGCTCATAAAAATATTAAACATATATGTTGTTTACTGTTTTCAAGGTGTTTCACATTAATCTTTTTAAATAGGAAATAAATGGTTGAATTGCTTGTTATTTTTGTAACTAGAGTTGTATTGCTCCAAATGGCATAAAAATTTAATTTTAGACTCTCTGTATGATGTGTAATGTATGGTTAAAATTTCATAATTTATGGTGCACCTATGACTGGGTTGTTGATTTATCTTCTTTGATGCATATTAAGTAGATTTAAATGCTTTATAAATAATATATGTATGTAAAAATGGAAAATAGTGCTCCACTGGTCTTGTATAATATTGTGTTAGCCAGAGCAATAATAATAGGGCCATATGGTTTCATAAATTATTGAGTTTTGGATTTAACTTGCTCTCCAATGCTTTATTGCATTATAGATTTGTTTATTTTGTAATAATTAAATTATGAAACCTGAGCATGTAAGATTTGAACCTTGGTCATGATTTGTTATCACCTAGCTATCATAAAAATTTGGTTCTATTTGAGATGTTTATCATATGACTTAAATAATTAATTTATAGGCCTTTATGCACTAATTAGTAAAAGGTTGTAGGTAAATAGACACATACATGTATGTTTCTTGTAATGCTTGTCATGTATTAATCTGATCTAAGTGTTGTATGATCATTTAATGATGCTTGGAGCTATCTAAATAGTTCATTCCTATGTGTGCTTGGGTGATACTTAAGTGAAAAGCATGTTTTGCTTATATGCTGAAAATGGCTGCATATATAGTCCCTGTTGTTATGGTGTTTTCTACATGAAAATGATGTTTCATGAAAATGTGTTCTATATAAAAGTTGTAGCCAACTTCTATGTCTAGCTTTTCCTAAAATTTCTTGTTCATAGGCCTAATAGTTTATCAGTTATGACTTTTGGAATTCTGCTGTCAGGTTTGGATTGTTTTCTGTACAGATCTGAATGTTTGTTTTGTTTGACCAATTTATGCTTTGAATCACCTCTTGGTGATAATAAAGAAGTTGTATTATATTTCTATGTCTTTCCAAATTGTCTATGATCATCCCTTTTGGTGGTCTAAATCTCTAGTTATGATTGTTTGAGTTGGGAGGACAGAATCTGTCCAAGTCTGGACAGAGCTGTCTTCTTTGTGTTGTTGGACCTTTATATGAATTAAATCATCTAAAGAGGATAATACCAAAGTTGTAGACAATTTCAATAGCTTTCCAGAAAGTCTTATATCACCCTGGCTGGATGTATATAGCTTCAGTTATGGTTAAATCTTATGCTTGCTGTCCTGCTGCCCATAAACTGCACGTGTGGGATTATGATTGCTCTGACCTTGCTTTGCTTGGTGTGATTGTTAGCTTATGGTTTAGTGATGGTAGATTAAAATGCCTTGTATTAATTCCTTTTATTCATACATGTGCATTGTGCATCTCATTTAGGTACGATAGATGAACACGTGGAGTGAAGGACATGATGATGGAACTAACCACAACATGGTGTGGTGGACTAATCACGAAGGTGGAAGGACTAATCGAGTGCTTGGATGGGAAATGCTCGTCGAACAAGTGTCATCTAACAAACACTAACTTAGTCCTGAACCCCAGGCAAGCCCCGGAGCATCCCTAAGCCTCCACCTATCTCTTTTTATAAATGCACCGGTCTTTATTAAATCGTATGTTTGTGCATTTAAGTATAGGAGTTGGTTTGAAACCATTGCTGCATATCTACCTTGTCTACTATATATGTGAACCTGATACTATTACTAGACAGGTGACCGATCTTATGCTTAGTCCTGCTTAGACCGATAGAAGTCGGGTGATTTCCTGTCATCCGCGAGAAAGTCGGGTGATTTCCTGTCATCCGCGAGTGTAGGTGGTGACTGACGAGATCCACATGGTTGGCTATATGTGTCACCATGCCACAATGAAATAATGAGAGAATCAAGGCTAGGTAGCGGGGAGCTGCATGACATGGGTCATGTTGACTTCGGTGCTGCTTGCGGCCGACTAGGACTGAGGCCACCAGACATCAGTTGGGATTGAAAGACGTCATCACATAGCTGGCCGGATAAGTCGTTCCGACCTCGAAGCCGAGTATTTCTTTATGAGCCGGGAATTGGGTGTGATAAGGCAGACATATTCTGGAGGTAGGAAGGATGTGCAGAGACACCATCTTACCAAGGGTAGGTCAGGGACCTGATGCATCCTGGAAGTGGGTTTGTCTCTGAGAATATGGGCCCCTCCAAGCCCGCGATACATTATGACTCAGAAAGATTTAACGGTGACCCAAGAAGCCAGTGGCTCGGCTGACAGGGTTTGTGATTGGCATATTTGCTAGCTGGTACAATCGATTCGAATCGCCATCTCTCCTGGTTAGTGAGAAACTGAACTGATCTTCTGGTGAGGTAGAGGTTAACAACTTGAACGTGACTATTGGTGAGATGAGGAAGATATCTGTGGATATCAGAAATCGCTATGGTTTATTGATTGCTATAATATCAAGTGATTGCTTAGTATAGCTGCAAACCTCAGCTATAATAGCTAAACTGAAATCGAAGCTGAACAATATCTAAAATTGATAAGTTGAGGAATTATTGTAGCAATGCTTTTTATGCAAAATGTTGCTATCCTCTGAGCTACACCAAATAAGCTTGCATATCCTTGAGAGTCTTTTTATTTACTTCCTGTCGGGTAAGTCTAGCTGAGTACAATTGAGTACTCAGGGTTTTATTCCCAATGTTGCAGGAGGAATGCTTGGTTGACTAAAGAGTTACTTCTATCCTTCGGGAGAGGAAGACTAGACCTTGGGCAAGGTCATGTTATCTGTCTCATCTATGTTGCTGTGACTGGTCAGTACTTGGCACTGTATTATGAAATTAAGCTTATGTAAAACGATTTCGTTTCCGCTATTGAACTTTTATGTAAAAGTTTATCTTGTACTCTGATGTATTTGAAATATGTGCGAATCTATGTATCATGTGTAGGTGTACTGCTGAGTTTCTACGTTCCTTGGGGTATGTACTGTGTAAAAGTTTGAAATCCTTCGAGATTTCACGGACTACCGGGTTTATATTGGCTCAAGTGTGGCTTGATAGCAGGGAAAACAGTTGTCGCTGTACTAAAATTGGTCGGTTCTGTTACAGTTGGTACCAGAGCAAAAATTCAGTATGTACCGTCACATGAGTATTTAAAATTAAAAAGTTTTGAGTTTGCAAAACTAATTACCAGCTTATAGCTATATATATAGGTGTTTTAAACAAATAGTTTGAACAAACTAAGTGTGCCAAGGACCAAGTCTTATAACCCATATTAGGATTATTAGGTGGCTTATGTAAGTACTAACTGGGGAATTGCATCATGTTTCCATTTGCGGTTCATTTGGTTTTATTGCGCGGATATATGTGACATTGCGGCTTCTTATTGCTTCTTATGGGCCAATGTGCCACGTCGAATGAGGTAAGGTGAGATGTGAGTATACGATCGAACAACCGTCGATCTATGGTGAGTGTTTATGGTTACTGAAGTGAGTACATGTGATTCATATGTGTACTTACGGAAGTATGATGGAGTAATTACTTTCTTGGGGTCGCAAGTGCTCATGGGAGCATTTCCGGCAAAAAGTGCTTCTTATTGCCATGCATACATGTGGGGTTGGGCTGAAATGAATCTTCTACAGGTACGCTAACCTCGAATGCGTATATGGTAGTTAACGACTAGCTATATACCGAGAGAGTACGTAGGTTATGCCACCGACTTAGAACGTATTTGCCATGTTATATAGGCAACTAAGTGAGAACGAATAGGACGATCATGCATCATGATTGTTGCATCATGTGATTGTTGCTTGTTGCATAAGTATGCTTCTTCTCACCCTTGTTCTACGTTGTCTGAATAGCCTTATTAAGTTTACAACTTGTGTTGCCTCTCTTCCTTGCTTGTTTTGAAATCATAAGAGTTGCTAAACCTTTAAGTAGCCTCTATAAGTATTTCTCAACCATAAATCTTGTCAGAAGCTAAACCAATTCTGCCTGTAGGCTTTTCTTTTGGCACAATAGACCCACCTGAGTTTTCTCTTAATGCTAGCCTATGGTTGTCATATGTTCTTGTTCAAGATCTATGAAACTATGCCTGCATTTTCTTTCATCTAAAGCCTTATCCAAATCCTATCTGGAGTGTCTCCTCTGGTCCTTCTAGATGTCATGATGATAGCTTGATCTCTGTTAAATTAGATCTTATAATCTTTTCTTTGGAAATCAGGTTATGCAAAATCGATCACCCCTATAAATGATTTGATCTAATCTGTTCCTTACTTCCAGCAGTCTTCTCCATATCTAGAGAATGTTTAGATTTCATTCAGCAAGGCTTGCCTACATCATGTTCATTGGAGTCTTTGCCCAAATCCTTGATTTGAACCTCTTCTCAGCTTACCCAGAAGTTTCCTTGTAATCTTTTCATTATGGATCATGTTATGGTATTATCAGTTCAATCTCACAAATCATGCATTGAATCTGTCACATGATCAAGTTGTTTTCCCAATCTCTCTAAAGGCCTAGCAATGTTGATCATTAAGAGTCTCCTAGTACTAATTAATGGTACCCAAGCTCACGCCATTGGATGGTCTGAAGGTTTCTTGATAGATGCGAGATGCATGTGGAATTATAGAATCTCAAGTTAGTTATTCTTGGTAGCTAACCTATAATTCTCTTATGCCATGTTTCTATCTAGACCCTCTCCTTGTTACTCACTTGAAGGAAACCATCTTGTGTGAGTTAAATCTCTCCTTCCCCATTTTCCTTGTATTCTTTCTGTATGAATCATGATGTTTGTCAACTCAACCTATGATTGTTGTATATAGTTGGTTCATGAGACATCTGGTTGTCTATGGTTATCTTTTTCTCAAGATGCTTGTCAATCTTTGTCTCATGATTTTCCCTCCTTCTATCTAATCTCTTGTAAATCATGGGTCGGGTAATCTCCATACTAGACACATGGAAACCACGTGGGACTGAAGCAAAGGCTCATGTACTGCTATTTTGGCAACTAATCTGTCTTCTAACTCATGTTTTCATTGCCAAATCATGCTCTTGTTGGCTATTAACCCTATAATTGATTGTAGTAGCTTACCTTCCCTTTGTGAAATGTCATCCTTGCACAAATCTATTCTTGCCACGCATGATTTTCTCATTGGTTGTATGTTCATTTATGTTGTTATGATCCATGATCGATGATACTGTGACGAAACCGAGGACATCCTGTGGATCGCAACCACTAGGCTGTGCTGCTCGGCACGTGCGAATATCGAGGTCTCTGGTCATGATACATTGCAGAACTACACCGATGCGTAATATCTCGTATCTCCCAATCTATCCATGTTTCTTAAGATTTCTCGTTGGTCATGTTTGATAGTGGTGTTATGATTATTGACTGATGGTGCCATGACGAAACCGAAAACCTCTTTGTGGGGACGCCCAATAAAGTAGTGCTTCTCGGCACACGTTAGTATCACGGCCTCTAATCGTAATCCATTATAAAGTAATACCAATGTGTTGTCTTCCATGGATTTTCCTAAATCTATCTTTGAAGGTGTCTCTAATTCAAATTGATTTATCCCTATGTTTCTTGATCTATCTTGCAAAGTCTTTACCGACTCGATCCTTCAATGTTCTATTAGAAGGTACAGATGTTTGTCAAGTGTATAGCTTTCTTCAGAAGTCACAAAGAGAATGATCTTTGAAGAGCAAGTCACTGACATCAACATTGACATACCACCAGATGTGGTAAACAAAGAATCTGACATGATCTACTAGGGCATATCAACCAGCACCTGCCATTATTGTGGGATCAAAAGAGCACACGAACTTTAAAGTTATTTGCAAGTATCAGTCAGGCAATAGTTAGCAGGATGTGATATGTTTTCTGATAGGTTATTTGCAAGTCCACTAGCTTCTATCCAAGTTCAACACCTATTTGCATGAAGTTCATACATTCAAAATAAATCTTCTCATGTGTTGCTTCATGTCTGCTGACCGTGATGGTGAGCATGTGCGTGTATATTGTCTACAAAATCTTGCTACAAAAGTTGAAGTTTTAGAGCCTTTTTGCTTGAAGAGACAACTAATTAGTTACTATAGTGGGAAGAATAGTTTGCATCTAAGTAGTGAAGTATACTCGGTTCTAGTGAGAAGAAAAAGCAAGACCATTACATTATCACTTTTCTGCTCAATGAAATAGTTTCCTCTGCTGATGAAATGCAGGAATTTGTTCATTCGCTCTCTCATGTGAGCAATGTAGTTTCCAATTGGATCAGTCTGTTTGACATGAATAAATGGATGCATAAAATAGTTGAATAGATCTCTATCAAGAAGTGTTGTTCCACGCTAACAAGTATGTTCCGGGGGTATAAAGAAGTGTTTGACCATGTTTTTGAAGACCATGTCTCATAGAACCATGCTATGCAAGAAACCCCTAAGCCAAATGGTACTATTTGTGGCACTCTCACTTCCAAGGCCTTGCTATAATGAAGCCAATTCCATCTTTGTCAATCACTCAGATAGTGCAAACTATGGTTTCAGCCTAGTGAAGAACTACAAAAGACTCACCGACAGATGAAGTCAATACCATAGTACATCTTGGTGCAATCAAGTGTTCTACCCACTCAACTCATGGAAGTGTGAAGTGAAGACAAGTTGAATTTTATCAAACAACGTATTTCGGATTTCTTTTTGGAAACCCTCTGATCTCGGATTTCTGATGCGAAATAAGAAGGTTTACACATTGTCAAAAGTAGTTCAACAAGTTGATTTGTTAACTCACGGTTGTATCATGAAAAGTTGTTGATAGAGGACTGCTTCTCAAAACTTTGTGAGTAAACACTCTACACAACCAACCTCATTAAACCTGCCAATCCGCAACACTCTACACAACCAACCTCATTAAACCTGCCAATCCGCTTCAATCTTGTTTATTCTCGGCTACAAATGAGAATACATAAGTTTGTGATTGCTCATCGGTTTTCCTCGTGTACAAAAAGGTTTTTGATTCTATGCAGGAATTTGTGATCTGTCTCATCAAACTGCACAATTCATGTCTGCCTAGACTAACCATCGTGCAAATGTGTATGCCAAGTTGCATATTGCACAAACTTTTGTGTGACAGAACCGCCCTGATCACCGGGCCCACGTGCACCATCATCGTCCCTAAGGACATCCGGTTACTGTGCACGAGTTCCCCGCGACCTTGGTGGCCTGTCGGGTTTCCTTGGAAACCCTGATTTCCCCGAGGATCTCATTGTAAAGACCTTGCAAGTATTACAACAATTTACACAAATACTTTGAATTAGAGTAAAGAGGGCGGAAGTATTACATAACCATAGATTTACAAATATAAGTTACATGTTCCCGAACCAGAGTTTCGTAGTGGAGTAGCAGCATACAACAATATACCCTGCCCAAGGGTTATATCATATACACATAACCTTCCATGCACGATCCATCAACCAGCACAATCTCAAGTAGAACCATGCTCTCGGCTCACCTGCAACAGGGGTTAACAAACCCTGAGTACTGGGGTACTCCGCAAGACTTACCCGACTAAGAAAAAGGAATGAGACTCAGGAATGCAGGCTGAGGGAAGTCAAGGTAAGGCTTGAGCAAGAGTCAAAATGTTTTGCAGAAAAGCATTACTATCCAATTTCAATATTTTAACTCAATCTTATTTTAATCATAATCCATAATTCCAAATTCATTCTCATGTATCGTCGTACTTTCAAATTCTTAATCATTCTCAAAATCACCTAGTTCTGAACCACTTTTCAATTGTAGGTCAAAGGATCAAGTCTCCATATCCGAGGAGCAACGATGATTCGAATCGATTAGTACCCAGCTGGGGCTCCCTATCCACACTGCATATGTAGCACTTAAGCTTGCATATACCAACTCCGGCTACCACGATTTTTCTACCCCTGAACCGGTCCTGCGCCACCCGAGAACACAGTACTCCTCTCCTCTCCAGGCACGCCGGCCACGAGGGTACACGCTGCTCTCGCCATCTCTCCACTCCCAGTGCGTGGTTGTCGGTTCAAGTAGTAGAGCCACCGGAGTCAGAGCTTTCCGTAGTATGTGGCTAGTTGCAAAGTCTCGATCACAGCAGGCCTACAACGAACGGTCCCTAATTCTTTTTCCGCCGGCGACATTGCATTGGGACTCTAACCCAAGTACAAGTGTCCCAACGGTTTTCAAATCCCTCTTTCCGCCGATGGTCAAGCATTGGGACTCTAACCCAAATTCACAACCAACGAACGGAAAACCCCTTTCCGACGGATCGGTGCATCGGGGCTGCTACCCAAGTACACAATTTCCGAACGGACTCATACCCCTTTTTCCTTTTTTCATGATTCCTAATTGTCACATTTTCATGGGTCAAAATAGCCTTTTTTTTGCAAATCTAAATTGATTAAGCAGGGCTAAGCAGTTTTGAATATTTTTATTTTTAAACAGGTTTCCGGGATATTATGTATCAAGGCAGGTAATGCATCAATATAGGAGACAAACAACTCTTAACAACCTAATGCAATAATAGACTCAAGTGATAAATAATTTTATAAAACACAAGGCGGGGCTGAATGCACCGGGGCTTGCCTGTTGCTTGGAGTAGATAGAGCCCTGAAGTCAATCACCAAGAAAGATCCACGTCCATCGAGTGAAGACCCTACTCGGGACTTGCTTCCAATAATAATTACCACGCGTTTACTACACGAAATAATAATGCAATACTTAACATGATGATATGTATGCCGTGATGCATGCGATGCAATAAACTTAATTTAGAAAGTTGAGTACAACTTTCCTTCACAATAAAGTTGCAAGCCAACAAAACCAACCTGTTGATTAACAACTAGAGTTCCATTAATTATCTCATAAATCAATTTTATTCTATGTTTATTTAAGAAACGAGTATTATTATCATCTTACTTCAAGAAGCATGTTTAACTATTCCTTTTTACCCATGAAGTTGCATCCAAGAAATAACCAAAGCAACATCCATGGACCCACTAGCGAGTATTTGCAATAAACATCTTAATTATGCATTAACCCATGGATTACAACTATAAAAGTAATCAAGATACCAAGGAACAATAGTGGTTTTGTGTTCCAAGGTCCGCAATCAACTCCAAAAGTTCACCAACCTACAGGGATTAGGGTTTCTGTTTATCTTATTATTAGCTTTATCAAGCAGTTATTTAATAAATAAGCAAACTACATCCCTTTGACCTTAAACTTTTCCAACAGATAGAGTTTACCCTAAAACAGTACCACATTAATTTTCATGATTTTTGGATCTACAGAAATTTAATTAAAATTGCACAAAGTTGCATTTATCATTAAATCTACAAATTTATACCTCATACAGAAATTATTCAAACCCCATATCCCATATTTTTTTTAAATACTACAGAACACAGAGAGTATACAGAAAAATTTTCATGATTTATAGAACAATACATTTATTCATACAAAAATATTAATGTACTCCACTATTCCTTCAATTCATTAAATCGAAAATCTTACTTAATTTACCCGAAATAGGAAAATCCCAATCCGGCCCGAGACGGCCCACGAAAGGCGGTCTGGCCCGGCCGGCCTGCGCTCTCTCTCTCCTCCCCTCACCGCTCTCACCCGCACCCGACTGGGCCGGCCCAAGCGGCCAACCGCGCGGCCCACGCACGCCCTCACCCACACCAGCGCTCTCCCGCGCTGCTGGGCCGGCCCAGCAGACGGCCCGAGCGTGCCCTGCTCATCCTCTCTCTCTCGCGGTCGCGCGCTCGAGCGCACATACGGTGGCGCAGCCACGGCGGTTTGCCGACGGTGGCCGCACCGACGAAGGTGAGCACGTCCTTGTGCTCCCCACGATCCCCACAAACCGCTATTAGTACTTGGCTGAGAGGACAACAGCCCCTAGCGAGCTCAACGCCGACCATGGCAGCACGGTGAAGGACGGCCCGACGGCGCGGCCGCGTTCCGGGCTAGCCGGACCGGTAGCGTTCAAACACAGGTGATGGGAAGTTCTAGTGTCTCACCGAGGCTTGATCTCGCTTGCTGGCTGGTCCAGCGGTGTGTAGAGGAAGGGGCGTGACGACGGCGGCGGGATCAGCGGCTCGGACAAGGCGGCGTTGTGACGTTCCGACGAACTCTGTGCCCCAACCCACAAACCAACTGGCTCATGAGCATCACGATATTTAATTGAGTCTAGGACGTGCTGCTTCAAAGGAATGAGCTCACCCCAACGGGCAGGACACGACGAGGTTGCCCGCGGCGGCGCTCCGACCGGACACGAGGTAGAAGACGACGGCTTCCGAACGTTACTGGTGGCGAGAAAACGCACGGATGGGCTCAACGGGTGCGCTAGGAAGTGGTGAAGCTAATGGCGAGATGGAGAGCGTGGAGGTGGTTGAGGTACGGCGAATTTTGCCGGCGGACGGGGTGCTCTCCGGCGAGCTGAAAAACGAGAAGGGAAGAAAACGACGAGCTCGCCGGTATTTATAGGGAAAGAGACGGCCAGAGGGTGGAGTAGAGGACCCCACGGCTTCCATACCACCGGTCGACAACGGCCGGTAGACACGGGCGGCGTCGGCGGGCGGCGGGCGGCTGCGCTGCAGCGTGCAGGGGAGGGGTAGGGGCCTGGTGCACTGTAGCCGATTCAAGGTCAAAGCCTATTTTTGCCAATTACTCCCTAATCTATATAGCTACATGAGATTCTCCAAAAATAAAAGATGTGCCAAATTTCATGAAAATCAACTTTGCTTTTTGAACCATTTTCAAAATTTGAATATATTTTGAATAATTCAAAAAGGGGTAAAAGTGGATTTTGAATCTCATTTCAAATCCAGACAAATTCTCAAAAGTTTTCTCAATAACTTGAAAATCTCCAAATATAAAAGTTGTTCTATTTGTAAAGCCTTACAACTTTCATTAAATGAGTTTGGTCATATTCCTGATAATTTTTGAAATATCAATTTAAATTTGAATTTCAAAACACTAATTAGGGTTTAATTTGAAATCTCACCGCATAAGTTCAAAATCCCCAAATATAAAAGTTGTTCAACTTGGAAAACCCTACAACTTTCATTAATTGAGTTTTGTCAGATTCTTCATAGTTTTTTTAAATAGCATTTCAAATTTAAATTCCAAAACACTCCTTTGGGTTTAATTTAAAATTTTATTGGTAAACTTTAAAATCTTCAAAAATGAAAGTTGTTCCATCTTGCAAGGGCTAAAACTTTTATTAAAGGACCATCATCATATTCCTACTAATTTTGAATTTGTATTTCAAATTTAAACTTTAAAGCATAAATTAGGGTTTTATTTGAAATTCTTGTTAATAACCTCGAAATTGCTCCAAATAGAAGTTACTCCACTTTTAAGTATTTACAACTTTTGTTTAAAACCCCACTACTAATTCCATTTAGTTTTTAAATTAGGGCTTTGGGTCCGATTTAGGGTTTAAAAATGACTTTCTTTTTATTTTCCAATTGAATTTAGATAATTACACACCAATACAAATATTTACATATCAAATAACTATAATTTACCTATTCACAATCAAATGCAAGAATAAAAATGATTTTAGTTGATGCAACTTAACAGGGTCAAATGCGGGATGATTTACATGCAATCATGATGACATGGCAGGTTTTAGTTACAGTAACACCAGGGGTGTTACATTTTGCTACTGCATGGTGCACCCCAAACCATTGTCTCGGATCATGAACTATAGTTTTCAGCTCATTTTGGAAGCATTTACAAGAATCACCTTACTCGAGTAAATGCCTGCCAGAATCTTGTGCCTTGGAAGAGAATTGAGTGTAACCATATGCATCTATATGCCTACACTTGTCACTTGATGTCCTCTGTGCCTTTTATCACGGAGTGACAGAAAACTTTGTGTACATAATGAAACTAATCCAGAGTTCGTCCTATCTTCAGCATAGCATACCTCAGGCCAATCAGGAAGAATTGATCAAATCTTGAAATACATAATGAGAGCATATGTGTTTTGTTTTCAAGGATCTTGTTAGAAATGGCGACTGCTATCATTGTTTTTCTTACAACAACAGTTATAAAGAGGTTACCTCAGGCTCTACCCAAACGACTGTTGCTACATAGACACAAGGGTTCCCTTATTGATGGACATCAAAAGCACTGAGCCGACAGAGTCAGCTATCGCATTCATCGTTCACTCAACAAACTCAAATAATACAGTGTTGCCATCAGAAAGAGAACTGTACACATGGAACATTATGTAGCTTTCCATCAGTCTGCATCTCAGTAAATTATGTCTACAACCAACAGAAACCTTGCATGTTGTCAATCAATTTTCTCAGCTTCAGTAACTATCTGCCTCGTCCATAATCTCATCCCATATGAAAATAGTGGTGTATGCTATATCCACTAGAGAATAAGATGTTTTGAAAACTACTCTTTGACGCTCCAATTCACACCCTGCATGCTGAAAGTGCTAATTGGGATGAGTTGTCTTGAAATCCTCCTAAATTAATTGGCAGTGTTATCTTGGATTCATCCCAAAGTAACAATGCTTCATAGAAATCAATGAAGGAAAATTCTTCAAACAAGAGTCAACTATAAAAAAAATTCTTGAATGATCAGAAAGTTGTCCTATCCTTAATGATCTCTCTTGCATTTGCACCAAGGTAAATGGAAGTACATGATATCTTGGAGTAAAGACTCAACAAACCTTTGTCGTCCATACATTTTCATGAGCCATGAGGTGATCACCCCTGCCTATGAGCGCTATGGAATTTTTAAGTTGCTTCGTACTAGCACCGCCTTGGAAAAGGGGCTGACATGCTTCTCTACCCTTGAAAGCTCTTACGTTCCGAATCTCGGGACGAGATTCCTTTAAGGGGGAAGGCTGTAACACCCCAAGTGTTAGTCACGAGCTAACCAGCGAGTGTGGACCTAATTGAGTTATTTCAATCAATGATCCTAATCACTATTTCATATTCATCTCCATCTACCATGATCATTGGAAATGGTTCATAAACATCCGAATTGAGAATTCACATGGAATGACAAGTTATTCACTTAATTGGATTATGGATTAAGTGAAGATGAGCATGCAAAGTCAACCAAACCTTGAAACCTTGCCCAAACAACTCTACTTGAACTCTACAACAAAAGTCATGAATGACTCATGTTGAGCAAATGCCAAGAAAATACCTTTATTGGCCTAAACATTTACTTTGAGCTCTCTAATTACATTAGTTTGACCAAAGTAGAAATATTATTTTGGAGTAAGAAATGAAGTTTGACCCAAAATAAAAGTTACAGATATTTTGGAGTAGAACAAATGTTATTTATGGATCAAGTCATGATTCAACTCCTAAGTGCCTCAAATAGTGGATACAATATAGAGGAAAAGCTGATTTCAGGACTTGATTATTTTCTAAGTCTGAAATCTGCCCCTATTGCAATGACGTGTTGCTTTCTCCAAATTTTGTTAAGCAACTTGAGTTGGACCAAAAATAAAAGTTGTCACAAACTCTTTGGAGCACAACATATGAAAATTTGGCATCAACCCGAGACTGTTTGACAAGTTTGGCCACTCGATCTTTGATCGTAATTAAGATGTTGACAACATCAACTTCGGGCTTAATTACACACTAATCCAGTTATCCAACGGCCGAGCAACCTTAACCACTCTTGTAGATCAAGCCGAGGTGAACAACTTTGCCTCTTGCTTCAGGTCCGAATCTTGACCGAATATGCCGAAAACGGCTCCCGAAGCGCGTCAGAACCACACCCGCCACCTGTTCGGCGAAATGGCGACGTGGCGCCCGAGCTCTGTCCGCGCCCCCACCATTACCAGTGCACCCCACCTCCATTTCCTTCGCCCCAGCTCAATGGAGAGCACTAGAGCACTTTCCTGCTCGCCCTCTTCCATTGCCTATTCATCCTCTCGCCTTCCCATCCCTTCCCTTGCTCTCTGACCATAGGCACGGACGCGGCCACCATTGCCGACGAGCTTGAGCCCCACTGCCCTTGCCGTTCCTCCACCTCCGGTGTTCGTCCGACCAAATCAACAGCGCCATCACCATACTTGTCCCTCACCGCCCTTTTGAGCTCCTTCCCCGGCCGTTTTCGTCGCCGTAGCGGCTTCGCTGCCGAGGCCGTCACCACCGGCCGCCTCCCTGCATGTCGCGGCCAGCCATGGGCGGGTGCAGCGCGCCGCGGCCGCCTGCAGCTAGCCAGGGTAGGGCGCAGCGTGCCGCCGCCGGCCTGCTGCTGCTGTCGGCCAGGGCAGGGCCGAGCCCTCCCTCTCCTCCCTAGCGCCGACTTCCTCCATTCTCTACTCTGTTCGATCAAGCAAAGGAAAAAGAAGACCCCCTCTGGTCTATGACAAGTGGGCCCCACGGTTTCTATTATGCAGCAAAAATTTGCAGGATTTGTGTTGTGGTTTGAAATTCCATATCTAGCTCTAGGAAGCTCCTAAAATTGTGAAACCTGTTTTGTTAGATTCGTGGTGAAGTGCTCTGCTTGTTAGATCGATCATTTGTGCCATGCATGTTTATTGTTATGCTGTATAAAATAGTTTTTGAAAAGTGGTTTATATAATATATTAACTTGCTTTTGGTCATATTTTGAGAAATAGAAGTCCAACATGTGTGATTCCAATTTTGTTAGGCTTCTAATGACATGCACTAGCTCATAAAAATATAAAACATATATGTTGTTTACTGTTTTCAAGGTGTTTCACATTAATCTTTTTAAACAGGAAATAAATGGTTAAATTGCTTGTTGTTTTTGTAACTGGAGTTGTATTGCTCCAAATGGCATGAAAATTTAATTGTAGACTCTTTGTATGATGTGTAATGTATGGTGAAAATTTCATGATTTATGGTGAATGTATGACTGAGTTGTTGATTTATCTTCTTTGATGCATATTAAGTAGATTTAAACGCTTTATAAATAATATATGTATGTAAAAATAGAAAATTGTGCTCCATTGGTCTTGTATAATATTGTGTTATCTAGAGCAATAATAATAGGGCCATGTGGTTTCATAAATTATTGAGTTTTGGATTTAACTTGCTCTCCAATGCTTTATTGCATTATTGATTTGTTTATTTTGTAATAATTAAATTATGAAACCTGAGCATGTAAGATTTGAACCTTGGTCATGATTTGTTATCACCTAGCTATCATAAAAATTTGGTGTCTATTTGAGATGTTTATCATATGACTTAAATAATTAATTTATAGGCCTTTATGCACTAATTAGTAAAAGGTTGTAGGTAAATGGACACATACATGTATGTTTCTTGTAATGCTTGTCATGTATTAATCTGATCTTAAGTGTTGTATGATCATTTAATGATGCTTGGAGCTATCTAAATAGTTCATTCCTATGTGTGCTTGGGTGATAATTAAGTGAAAAGCATGTTTTGCTTATATGCTGAAAATGGCTGCATGTATAGTCCCTGTTGTTATGGTGTTTTCTCTATGAAAATGATGTTTCATGAAAATGTGTTCTATAAAAAAGTTGTAGCCAACTTCTATGTCTAGCTTTTTCTAAAATTTCTTGTTCATAGGCCTGATAGTTTAGGAGTTATGGCTTTTGGAATTCTGCTGTCAGGTTTGGATTGTTTTCTGTACAGATCTGAATGTTTGTTTTGTTCGACTAATTTATGCTTTGAATCACCTCTTGGTGATAATAAAGAAGTTGTAGTATATTTCTATGTCTTTCCAAATTGTCTATGATCATCCCTTTTGGTGGTCTAAATCTTTAGTTATGATTGTTTGAGTTGGGAGGACAGAATCTGTCCAAGTCTGGACAGAGCTGTCTTCTTTGTGTTGTTTGACCTTTATATGAATTAAATCATCTGAAGAGGATAATACCAAAGTTGTAGACAATTTCAATAGCTTTCCAGAAAGGCTTAGATCACCCTGGTTGGATGTATATAGTTTCAGTTATGGTTAAATCTTATGCTTGATGTCCTGCTGCCCATAAACTGCACGTGTGGGATTATGATTGCTCTGACCTTGCTTTGCTTGGCGTGATTGTTAGCTTATGGTTTAGTGATGGTAGATTAAAATGCCTTGTATTACTTCCTTTTATTCATACATGTGCATTGTGCATCTCATTTTGGTACGATAGATGAACACGTGGAGTGAAGGACATGATGATGGAACTAACCACAAGATGGTGTGGTGGACTAATCACGAAGGTGGAAGGACTAATCGAGTGCTTGGATGGGAAATGCTCGTCGAACAAGTGTCATCTAACAAACACTAACTTAGTGCTGAACCCCAGGCAAGCCCCAGAGCGTCCCTAAGCCTCCACCTATCTCTTCTTATAAATGCACCGGTCTTTATTAAATCGTATGTTTGTGCATTTAAGTATAGGAGGTGGTTTGAAACCGTTGCTGCATATCTACCTTGTCTACTATATATGTGAACCTGATACTATTACTAGACAGGTGACCAATCTTATGCTTAGCCCTGCTTAGACCGGTAGAAGTCGGGTGATTTCCTGTCATCCGCGAGAAAGTCGGGTGATTTCCTGTCATCCGCGAGTGTAGGTGGTGACTGACGAGATCCACATGGTTGGCTATATGTGTCACCATGCCACAATGAAATAATGAGAGAATCAAGGCTAGGTAGCGGGGAGCTGCATGACATGGGTCATGTTGACTTCGGTGCTGCTTGCGGCCGACTAGGACTGAGGCCACCAGACATCAGTTGAGATTGAAAGACGTCGTCACATAGCTGGCCGGATAAGTCGTTCCGACCGCGAAGCCGAGTATTTCTTTCTGAGCCGGGAATTGGGTGTGATAAGGCAAACATATTCTGGAGGTAGGAAGGATGTGCGGAGACACCATCTTACCAAGGGCAGGTCAGGGACCTGATGCATCCTGGAAGTGGGTTTGTCTCTGAGAATATGGGCCCCTCCAAGCTCGCGATACATTATGACTCAGAAAGATTTAACGGTGACCCAAGAAGCCAGTGGCTCGGCTGACAGGGTTTGTGACTGGCATATTTGCTAGCTGGTACAATCGATTCGAATCGCCATCTCTCCTAGTTAGTGAGAAACTGAACTGATCTTCTGGTGAGGTAGAGGTTAACAACTTGAACGTGACTATTGGTGAGAAGAGGAAGATATCTGTGGATATCAGAAATCGTTATGGTTTATTGATTGTTATAATATCAAGTGATTGCTTAGTATAGCTGCAAACCTTAGCTATAATAGCTGAACTGAAATCGAAGCTGAACAATATCTAAAATTGATAAGTTGAGGAATTATTGTAGTAATGCTTTTTATGCAAAATGTTGCTATCCTCTGAGCTACACCAAATAAGCTTGCATATCCTTGAGAGTCTTTTTATTTACTTCCTGTCGGGTAAGTCTAGCTGAGTACAATTGAGTACTCAGGGTTTTATTCCCAATGTTGCAGGAGGAATGCTTGGTTGACTAAAGAGTTAATTCTATGCTTCGGGAGAGGAAGACTAGACCTTAGGCAAGGTCATGTTATCTGTCTCATCTATGTTGCTGTGACTGGTCGGTACTTGGCACTGTATTATAAAATTAAGCTTATGTAAAATGATTTCGTTTCCGCTATTGAACTTTTTTGTAAAAGTTTATCTTGTACTCTGATGTATTTGAAATATGTGCGAATCTATGTATCATGTGTATTTGTACTGCTGAGTTTCTGCGATCCTTGGGGTATGTACTGTGTAAAAGTTTGAAATCCTTCGAGATTTCACGGACTACTGGGTTTATATTGGCTCAAGTGTGGCTTGATAGCTGGGAAAACAGCTGTCGCTGTACTTGTGCTCGTATAAATTGGTCGGTTCTGTTACATTGTGGGCGATCCACCACGCCGGAGAGGCAAAGTTCAGCCCGTAGAGAGCACTTGGTCTTTGCGAAGATCAAGGGGGGAGCTACACCCTTGCGCGGGTGCTCCAACGAGGACTAGTGGGGAGTGCCAACTCTTCGATACCTCGGGAAAAACCGGATTTGTCTTTCTAACCCTTTACATTCCCGCATTTCCTTTGTGTTCTCTACTTTCCTAGAGTAGTATACTTGTGATAGGACTTGTCTCTAGGTTGCATAACTTGTTTCAGGAATAGAATTGACACAAGCACTTGTGGGGTGACATTGGGCAAATTGCGATAGGTTGAATTGTGTTTCGAAAAATTTATTAGTTGCCCAATTCACCCCCCTCTTGGGCATCCTTGATCCTTTCAATTATCACCTACTGTTCCCTGTGGATACGATATTTAAAACCTCCGGGTGAAGTGCTACATCGGTATTACATCTGTGCGCTTGCGGATAATCTGATAATAATAATATTTAATAGAGTGCAGTTAATTTATACCAACAAGTATTTTTGGCGCCATTGCCGGGGAACGGTTTGCTGATTTTAACAGTTTAGCTTAATCTTGTATTATACTTTTACCTTTTATTATCCTTTTGGATGCTTTAAATTCCACACCTATCTGTCTTTATGGCATGTGCAAAAGCTTTAGGCCACCAAAATCTGTAGAGCCTATCATAACACCTGGCTATGACCTGCGCCCATATCTAATTAATATGATTCGGGATAAACCCTTCTCGGGAGAAGGTAACGAAAATCCATACTTACACCTACGAGAGTTTGAGCAGACCTGTGCATGTTTGCACATTGCTGGCATGCCTGATAAGACCTTAAGAAGGAAGCTTTTTCCGTTCTCTTTGACCGGAAGAGCTAAATGTTGGTATAATCGAGCCGTAGTAAGTATGCAAGGGGATTGGGAAACTTTATGCTCTGAATTTTGTTTATATTTCTTTCCCATTCATAGAGTAGTTAACCTTTGAAAAGAGGTTCTAACTTTTAGGCAACTAGAACTCTTAATATATCATGGGATCGTTTTAATGAACTTGTTACATCTAGCCCTGACCTTGGTTTTCCACACCCCGTGTTTATTCAACATTTTTATTTGGGTCATACCAAGAACTCTTCGGAATCCCTTGATTTATCCTCTGGAGGAGCCTTTCCTTATTTTCCTATAAGTAAAGCTAGGGCTATGCTCGAAACGGTTGCTCAAGCCAATTCTGAACTCCCCGAGGAAGAGAAGGAATCATACCCCGAAGAAGAAGAGGAAGTTTTGGTAGCTAAAACACAATCACTCCAATCCCAAGATTTAGTTGTCAATTCTAAACCTTCGAAACCCCACTTTGATGATTTAGACTTTCAGTTAGCTAAGATGCTTATAAATCAATGTAAATCAGATCTTCTTATAAGAGCATCTCGGAAAAAATGTCGTCAACTTCCTTTTCCCCCTGAAAGACATTGGGAAGAATGCAAGAATGGCATGTCTAGTGATGACATAAAAGGAGAGCCTAAGCCATTTAGAAATCAATCCTATCTTCTCCCCTTCTATGCTCACATTAAATGTCTCATATGAACCCATCTCTAGACCCATCCTTGACCCAGATGATCCTTTTTCTGCTCTCTTTCCTAAGTCTCATAATGACCCTAGGATCCCATTAAGACATTCCAAGAATAGGAGTCATGAAGACTACAGGAATGACCAAGAAGAGCTACGACAATGGTAGGAATGTGTAGAACATACTAGAAACACATTTGCTATTGTCAAAGAATGGATGGAAGACGACGAAGCCTTAGTGCTAGCATCTAAACTTGGTCTAGATTCAAATGGTGAGCTTAAATCAATTTCTGTAATAAACATAACTCATCCAAGTTTAGAGAAAATCTTAGACAAAACCAATCTTAGAGACACCAATCCATGGGAAATCCTAGAAAATAAAACATCCAATAAATGTCATAGGCATGAAATAATAAAGACAAACTTTTTGTCTATAGACATCCATGAAGAAACACCCTTGGAGTTTGAAAAGGGACATCACATAAATGAGCATGGGAAGTACTTCTTTAACACCTCGTCGAATCCATGCTCATATGAGAAATCTCCTAGATCAATTGGTCTCTCTAACATTATCGCACACGAGATCTTCAACCCCCTCATTCTATCTGTTCATAAATTTATTGAAAGGGTGGTTGTAGATGCATATGTTTATCATAAATATTGTAGATCTCGTTGCACAAAGGCTGGTGTTCTAGAGAAAACCACCCCACGAACTCAATAATTAGAAGGTTTCCCAAGAACGACTTTGTGTCCTAAAATAATCACTCTTGAAAAATGAATTGAGCTTGCATCTTTAATTTTACAATAATGCCGTTGTGAATTGACCATAGAATTATAATCATTAAAATATTTCTTTGGGTATTTTTGTCACCAACCATTTCAAACCTGAAGTAGAAGAATGACAGCACTAGGTATGTCCAACCAATTATCATGCAACATTAATCCATCCAAACTTAAATTTGCCTTGCAAAATTCAAGCTTGGGGGAATGGCCTTATTTAGAAAATCTTATGTTGCTAATATTGGTCGTCTCTACCTTTCTAATCCATGTTCAATTGTTCACCTTTTCGTCTCTAAATAAATAAATCTCTATAAGTGCTTTCATTTCACCTTTGTCTGCCATAGTGAGTTTTGGTTTAGAGGTACTGATCCTAAATCTATAAGCATTTAAATTAAGCGTGGTGTTTAGGTTAACTAGCCTTCCTTAACTAAAATTAAACATAGAGTTCGGTTTGGTTATTGAACTAGAAATTGCTATAGTAGACATTGGATATTTTGTTGGACTAACCCTTACAGAAAACTTTTAAAATTAATCTGGGTAAGTCATGAGATGAATTCGAGTCGGGGATGAGACAAGGCACGTGCTGAACTTCAATAACTTTGCAGAGGAAGACACAGCTCATTCATTGTGGATAGAAGAACTGTGAGTATTAATGATTCATTCACTTTATCTTCTGCTGCAAGTTACTTGGACTCAAGCCATGCCGGTATAGAACATGATCTATGCTAACATAATATCAACTCTATCTTCTTAGTAGCATAGATGGAACATGATAAAATTCTGGATAAACAACCTATGTTCCAAAGTTGTGCATTCCTTTGGGTATGTGTTGTCCACTAATCTGTTGCAGGCATAATAATGAATGGAGTAAGAAGCAAAAGATGGCAATGAGGATAAACAACAAAGGAGACAAGATGCTCATGAGCAACTCAAGATGCAAGAGAAGGAAAGGACCACCAGTTAGCTACCCTTTATTACTTAGTGCCATCACGCTCTAATAATGAAGGTAATATCTTAAGGTAAGCGGTTATTATTTTCCTCTTGATCTTGGTATGCACATAAATGAAGATGCAAACATGTTAAAGTTACAGCTTTAATTGATTAACCTAATTAACTCAATATGCTTTGTCCTTTAAGATTGTTCATGACATACTCATGTAAAAATTTATATAGAGATAGACAACTCTTCCATTGGTTAAGCAATTTAAATCTTTTCTGCCATGCAAACTTAAATGCAACATTAAATGCTTAATCATCTAATCTTACCACTCATGTCATGAGAAAAACAAATTATGCAACACCTACTTCATCTTGTTCAATGTACCTAAGGCTAGAGAAAAATAAATAAATAAACAGATAGATTTGGTTCTATTGGTGTTTTTCCACCAGCAGAGCCCATGCACTTGATCTCTACCTTAATTTTGCAAAGTTTGTTAATTCCCAAAATTCCACAAGTGGAAGTCATGTGAACATGCACACTGAGCAAGATGCTGCCAGATCTAACTATTAATACTCTACTCCAACCTGCTGGCCAAACAAAGGATAAAAGTGACATCATCATCACAAGGGGTGCAACCATCAAGATGCACAAGAGTAGAGAAAAGTCCTAACGGTAGACTTTAAATTCCGCACCCTTGCCATAAGGTAATATGATAGTTATCTAATTAATCAGTATTTCTGTCTGCATTAGTAATTTCACTTTAGCATATTCATCTTTATGCGTGTCAAAAAGAAAAAATAAAATCTTTATTGTCTTATTTACTGCATCATAAAATATTAAAGCCCCACATGAATAAACTTATGATAACCCTGTAGGAGTATTTACTATGGTGGCATAAGAAAATGATAATAGCATCTGTATTAAATTTCTTGCATCATGAAAATCCTAAGCCCCATGAGAATAAATATTCTCCGTGGTGGCATAAAAATATATATCATGTATACGTATTTGATTTCTGCATAAAGAAAATTAGAAAATTCTAAAAAGAGAATCCTGCTAGAACCTATCAATTTAAAATCAACTCACGAGAATAATCAATCATTTATTGGCTGATCGCTAACCTCTTATTAAATTCGAGCCTCGAGTTTTGGTTTTCTTATTGGAGTATAATTCTGCAGGAATGACACTATGACTGAGGAGTGAGTCCATCAGCGGAGCCCACTAGGACTACTGCTGACAAGCTTACTCTAAAGATCATCAACACCAAGTATTGCAGACATCTAGCTTGGGGGAGGAGCATCCCGTAGTTATCAGGTAACTATACCTGGGCGATTATCGAGTCTATTTTATATAGTCATAAAAATACCAAAAATATGTGAGCACATAAAGGTTCACAATAATATCATAGGAAAATTTAAAAAAATGCCAAAAATATATGGGCACATGAAGGTCCATGTCTTTAGAGTCTTTTGTGAGTCCATTAGTTAATAGATATAAAAAGATGAATAACAAATCAAAACCAAATAAAAATACTTAGTTATCTATTAGTGTGTGATCATAGAGTGTGTCTACAGTCTATCTAGTTTAGAGTCAACTAAAAACTGGAGAACATTAAAATTTTCTCTTGGAGATGATGAATAGTTGCTCTGCCGTAATTCCCTTCAAGTGACTAGTTTTCAACTTTAAATTCTCTCGAGTTTTGTATAGTATTGCTTTGATTTGAGAATTTACTCTGAACCTGAAACTTGTGGAGGCATATGCTTGAGCTAAGTCTAGGTGATTGATTGATATGATGCATGAAGGTCTGAGCTACTATTTATGTTAGTCCTAGCATTACTAAGTTCTGGAGATTTATTTTGAAAACTTAAAATCTTACATGATGAGCTCTTATATGACAAAGTGTGAATTCCTACCAAAGCTAAAGAAGATACATTTAGAGATAGGAAAACCTTTGCACATTTATGCTGCTTGCTTTGCATTGAGTTAATCAACCTTTGTTGTATACCTTATGAGAGTCTTGTCATGCTTTTAAAATCAAGATCACTTACACACTCCACCCACATATGCATTACTCCTACTCTGGGAGTAAGCGCAATCATTTTCCACTTTCATCCAGATCCACCTTAAAAATGTTTTCTCCTATACTGGGAGTGAACTCCGAAAAATATACCCTACAAGACAGCCCCTGTTTAATTGCTCTAAGTTCTTATCATTCTCTCCAATTATTTATATTCAAAGGAAGCATGTGGCTATGCAAAAGTATTGAAAAAAGAAAAAGGGAGTAAAAGATGGACAAGTGTCCCAGCAAATTAAAACAATGGGTACTGAGATGCCTGCCTCCCTAAAAAAAGAGAAAGAAAAGAAGAAAAAGAGAATAAAGATAGCCTATGTTTCCCGTGAAAGTTCTATGTTCCAAAAAGGAGAGTGAATCATTTTCAAAGAGCAAAAGTAGAATTAGGATTAGCCACCATATATACACCTATCCACCATATTCCATACATATGCACATCTTGGTTTGATTGTGTGCCTTGACTCTCTGTGGATCCATTGTTTGACTTTACAATATATGAAATGCAAGTATGCTCATCCTTGTTATTGCCACTCCTATAAGCTCCACTATAATCCTTAGTTGTAGGAAGGCATAACATCATTAATGCCTCAGTGAGATCCATGAATACCACATATTAAGAGACTTGAGGGTGTCATACAATTAAGCTCTGAGTTTTATTTTGAAAACTTGCAAAACTCCGGAATATTGGTACTGTGAAGAATTTGAGACATAGTGCTTGACTTGATTGTTCTGTCTTTCAATTGCTCAAGACTTATGCGAAAGTTGTAAAGCTCCATAGATAAAGGTAAAATGGGTGAGTTCGAGAGTTAGAGCAGTTTTGTCTAATCCGGAGGAGGATTTCTGTTTGAAAGCATGTGTACTTGGAAGGCATGAAAGCATTGTATCAACTCCTGATCCAAGTTTATTAGCAATCAGGCTTTGCTCAGGGACTGGCAAAGGGTATGCTTGGTGGTATTGTTGACAGTTGTTAAGTACAAAAAATAACCATCAACTATAGCATGATTTGACACAAAATGAATCGCAATGCATAGTTATAGGTTTTGATTCTAACGAGTTCTACGAGTTTTGGTGTTCTCACTTGTATTGTAGGAGTATGCAATTTTCCATCAATAAAAGTATCTCAAATAAGGAATTTGACTGCACCATTGCGACGGGCTCATTTGCTATATTCGGAGTTCGGAATCAAAATCTGCGGCAACACATGCACCATTGGACTACAGGAGGCACAAGAAGACAACACAACGAAAATGGGCCCAAAACGCCACATTTGGGCGCCGGCCGGTGCCAGGGTGTGGCCGGACGGCCCCAGCCCTAGGGTTTTGGCTACGCCCTTCCAGAAGCTTCCTCCACCGCCTATGAGGAGTCATCTCGACCCCACGTCAAACGGCGTATATTCATCCCACCGGGCTATAAATAAAGGGGCAGACCCCCTCCCTGGAGGCAATCCCTATTCCTGAGCTTCAGTTCAATATCTCTAGTTAGGGTTAGATGTAGCAATTAGGATAGACTAGTTCTTCTAGGTCTAGTCTTGTTTAGAGAAGTAGAGAGATAGAGTAGAGGAGTAGAGTTCTGGAGGAGTTTTGGCCTATCGGCACTTCTTCGTACCTGTATTCGTCTAGATTCAGCTCCCTCGCCAGGAATTGCGTTCTGAGGTACTTTTATACTCAACATTCTAATTCAAGTAAGCAGTTGTTCTTATTTGTTCTTAAGTTTGCAACTCATATTGAGTACTTTGATCTTGGTCATTACTTGATTGAAGTAGTATTTCGTAGCGTAGGCGTGGTGCATAGGCTAGGATTACTTGTGAATGCCCCCTGATTAGCCGGATAGTGGTAGTACGTGTAGGTGACAGTTACGTTGATTTCTCTGTACTCCACTTCCCGTTGATAGGATTGGTAGGTGTACAGTTGCTTGGTAGGAGAGAACTCTGATTTCTGCTCTTATTCAGGTTACTGCCTAGTTAGAATGATATTATTCAAAACTTACCGGTTGTTGGAACTAGAAAGTCAATAGCTATTTCCTCTTTCTTAATATTATCTAGCCTAATTGTAGGGTTAAGTTCATTGGCTTGGTCATTATGACCTATGTTCCCTATGGATACGATATTTAAAACCTCCAGGTGAAGTGCTACATCGGTATTACATCTGTGCGCTTGCGGATAATCTGATAATAATAATACTTAATAGAGTGCAGTTAATTTATACCAACAAACAGCATGGAAAGACAGACTACCAGAAGGACTGTGGGCTTAGAGAACAGTCTACAAGACACCAATTGGAATGTCACCATACTAGCTTGTTTATGGAAAGACCTGTCACTTGCCAGTAGAGCTTGAGTTCAAGGCTCACTGGGCAATCAAGAGATGGAATATGGATCTGGATGCTGCAGGAATAAAAAGAAAGATGCAACTCCCTGAATTAGATGAATGACATGAAAAAGCATGTCACAACTCCAAGATCTACAAAGAGAGAACCAAGAAATGGCATGACAAAAGTTAAAGAAGAAGGACTTCGGGCCCGGAGATCAGGTATTACTTTTTAATTCCAGTGTGAAGTTATTTGGTCACGGAAAGCTACGAAGCAAATGGGAAGGACCATTCAAGATGATCAACACTTCGTCCCATGGAGCGGTCACACTTCAAACCGATAAAGGTACGTTATTCAAGGTAAATGGTCACTGCCTTAAACTCTTTTTAGAACCAATTAAAGGCCCAGAGGAAATAGATATTATTGAATTTATTGAATTACCAAGTATATTAGGGCCTAAGCCTTCCTTTTGCATTCGCGCAAGGGAAAGTCCAAATTTTGGAAACTAAATATCGCGAGAAAGCCACACGAAGAGACAGGAGACAAATGGACATGGGGGTAGGTCGCCCGACCCCACACCCAGGTCGGCCGGCCCCCCTATGACTCCATTCGCCGCCGCCTTTTCATGACGTGATCCTACGGGTCTCTTCTCGCATATTTTCCAACTTTCGTTTTTATTAAGCCATGCGCCGCCGCCGTAAACTCTTAGGGAGCATTTCGAAGCCCTAGCGCCCACCAGATGACTATATAACAAACCCTGCTAGCCTCCCATCTCATCTCATCTAACCCATCCTCTTCCTCGTGCCTGCGAGCTCTCCTCCAAGACTCCCATGGCCGACAAAAAGATCATCCCCTACGGGATGGATCCAAGCAAGGTTCCCGCCGACGACTCTAAAGCCATCATCCCTACTAGAACTCCCTAGCTCTCGCCATTGCTCCACCAAACCAGCCTCTCAAGCATGAGCAATCCTTTCGTGCTTGTACAAGATCAACCCTTCCATTACCGCCGGAGACCCTCTACCTGAAGGACGGGCCACGAAAGAAACCGATCGTCAAGCTGCCGAAGGATGTCAAGCTCCTGCCACCGAAGCTGAACGAGATGCTGACGGGGGTGAAGCTCGACAGGGATGGACATGTCTCATGTTCCAAGTACACCTCTCGCTCGACCTTCAATGGAGTCCGCGCCGAGCCATCCAAGGTCAAGTTTGTGCCACCCAAGGAAGCACCACGCGGAGAGAGCAACCTCCACGGAAGCGTTCCAAGGTCACCACGGCAGAGCTTCAGCAACAGATGGCCCAGATGTGACATGAGATGGAGATCATGAAGAACCAGGATAGGCTCCTTGCTAGAACTATAGCTGATACCAATCTTAGGATTGATCTGAAGGACGGAAAGCAAAGGGAGTTAGAGATTAAATTTGAGCTTTTCTCCCAGACCAATTCTAGGAAGTATCAGAGTTATGTATCTAGTAGGGCACTCTTACTTCGTTTAGTTCACTTAGCTCGATTAGCTCATTTTAGTTTGCTTAGTTTGTTTTAGTTTGAAAGTCTTCTGTAATAAAAGTGCCCTATTAATAAAAGTCAGTTTGAGTCAATATTATCTCGCTTGGATATATTTGTGCTTGTCTCCACTTTGTTATGCATAAAGGAAAACAGGAAACAAGTGTGGGGGAGGAGCACGTGATAGAACGATGAACACTGAAGATGAAAGTACACCAAAACAGAAGCAAATAATGCATAGATCACACACGACGAGACAGGGACACGAACGGCCACCAGGAGGGGTCGAGCAACACCTACCCTAGGTTGCCCGACCTTCCCCAGTGCTGCCTCGCCGCGAGTTTCGTCCATGGTTAGGTACGTACCTTGAACTCCATATTTTCTCGTACGCCGCTCACTATTTTGCCTTGAATTAAATATCTTATGATTAAGCAGCTTTAAAACATGAAAGGATTAATCTGAGTAGCCTTGACTTAAGGATAGACACACATAACACTTTTCCTGGAAGTCTTGCTGCTGTTGGAAACTAAAAATTAGGGACCCCATGTTGCTTAAGTTGTTGTGGAATACGAGATAGTAAGAACATTGAAAGCTTGATTCTTGATATCTAGTTGTTGGAGAATTTTATTTGCAAAACTTAAAACCAATAGCTATGCTTCTCCTTTGTAGTATAAGCATTTACCTACCAGAGCCAAATATAGGATAGAATCAACCTTCTACATTTATTACTTGCTATTGCTTTGAGTTTTGTCAAACCGAGTGACCCTTGTTGAGAAATTTATCATGCTCCAAAGATCAAGATCACATACACTCCACATATATCTGCTATTCCTACACTGGGAATACACACAACATGCCTTTCCACCCAAAAATATTTCACTCCGATATTGGAGGAAGCACAAAAAAAAGTTAGGAATAAATGCTCCAAAGTTTTTGTTATCGTTTCTCAAAAGTATGCAGAGAAGAGGCATGTGGCTATGCAAAAGTGTGAGAAGAGAGAAAACAATGGGTACAAAGATGCCCGCCTAAGAGGTAAAAATAGACAAGTGTCCGGAATGCCAAAACAATAGGTACAAAGATGCCCGCCTGAAAAAAAAGAAGAAGAAAAGAAAGATGGCCCATGCTGTGCTGCAGAAGAAAGAGAGAGAGAGAAAATCCTCAAAAGGAGCATAGTAGAATTAGGATAACCACCATATATTACACACACATGCACATCTTGATCTAAAAGTATGACATCTTTCTCCTTGGATTTGTGTTTTGACTTTACAATATAGGCAATACAAGTATGTTTTCACTTTACCCATACCTCAGCTCCACATAAGCTTTAGAAGTAGGCAACAGAGAAGGCAATATCATCTATGCCTTGGTAAGGATCAGCACCATCACATATGAGTAACATGAGAGTACTACAAAGAAGGAGAAGGTAAGCTATGCTTTATTTTCAAAAATATTCAAAAACCTCCAACTACTTGATTGATAGAAGAAGGTGATCAGTTTCTGGCTTTTCTATTATTTAGCCGCTCAAAGTTTCATGGTAGACACAATGAATCCCACAGTGCAGGTATGACTAGGGATGGTAAAATGATGATGTCTAATCCTAATGTTAAGATTGCTTAATTCCATCCTTTACTTGGGACGAGCAAAGATCTAGTGTGGGGGAGCTTATTGACGGTAGTTATTGTATGATTTTGCCCGTCAATCAATCATGAAAAGGGATATAAATCAGAGCCAATACCTAGAATAGCGTTTAAACTGACAGAATTCCATGAGTTTTGGTGAATCTATGTTTTCCAGGGACTATACAGGAAAAGAACCAAAGAGGACCAACACCGCAGAGAAAATACAGAATTATGCCGCGGCAGGAGATCAAGAACATTCTTGAGAACACCAGAGACACGCCTGCCGAAGCGGAGACCCTGAATGTTAGAGAGGGAGGGTCGGCCAACCCTCTGTTGGTGGTCCTTATGGATAAATTTTATACCACCAACTTAGACTAAAAAGAGGATTAACAATAATATTCTAGCACATATGCCTTTACTACTAACAAGTTCCACTTGTACCCCTAGCATTCATGTTTTACAGGTTTTATGGCATAACAAGTTGAAATACGCATCAACATGAAGAAAGCGCAAAGTCAAATGATGAATCCAACAAATGCGCAAACAAAGAATACTAAAGAAGCCCACCTTCAAAGCATAACTGGATCCATCCGCAACCAAGGGAGAGGCCTAGGCCCAGGGAGCAACCGACCACCCGAAGGCAGGTGGCCAGATGGTGCTCCCCAGGGACCGACCGCCCCCAGGGGCGGCAGCCCCCCAGGTGGAGCCTCCCGGGCCCAGCTTCAGAGGTGGTACTGATGGCGGTTTGGCCATGGCGGTTTCACCTCCTTCCAAGTTTAGATGCGCCAAACCGTCATAGTTTCACTATAAATAGATGGTGCTCCATTCCCTTCAAGACACACATCATTTGGAGTCATCTATCTCACACCTCTCACTTGTATCTTTAGAGTAGTTGTAGTAGTTTGTGAGCAAGGCAAGAGCTATCAAGGAGAGGTTGTCTCCTTGGAAGAAAAGGATCATCTTGGTATGAATACAATTCGGTCTTCTTCCATGAGCAAGTTCTTATCATACTTATATGATTATGCATATGAACTAGAGTCTAGTTATGATCTTGTTATGAGCATAGTATATGAGCTAGAATATAGTTTATGTATCATGTTCTTGACTTGTTCATCATCGTTCCTCATTGTTCATCGAATTAGTATGAATAGAGGAAGAACTAGGAATGAGGTGATGGTTCGTTATGTTGTCATGGCTGCTCTTAACCTACCCTGTCAATCTAAAGGGTTGGGGTCCGCGGGGGTTAGGAGTTGTTTCCAAGTATGCAAGCATGGAGCTTGGGTATGCGGAGATCGGCGAATATGTCGGTATCCCACGGGCAGAGGGGTAGGTGGACAGGTGGTGACAGCTCTGTCCATCCCTAGCATTCCCCCACGTTTGGATATTGAGTAGGAGTTCGTAAAGTCTCTATCGGCTGGCAGACCAGCTGTGGGGATCTCCCTATCATCCCAGACTTAGTCCTGATGCTAGAATTACTAATTAGATGATCTGCTAACAATTCTTTGCATAATTGTATATGACCAATGCCTGCTCAGTTAGATATATTCTTCTATTCTTTATTTTCCTTTATCCTTGAGGTTGATCCATATGTGTGTCCACTATCTTGAAATCATGTCTTATTCCTGTTTACTCTATGCCTACCATTGCACTCAATAAGTAATCATGTTTACACCACGCTTGATGCATATTGCCCTCCTACGGGAAATTATAAATACGATACCCTACTCACGGGTTGAAATGCTACAATGATAGTTCTGTGCGCTTGCAGAGTAATCTTATTTCTTACTGAACTATCGATTGGCATATCTAAGTACCATTACTTAAGGATTGTAATTCTTGTGCACCCCACGGCGCCGTGTCGCAGTATTGCATATCGTAAGTAATGACAGTTAGGAAGGCCAATCCGGCACTTCTAACTGCTATTACTAGACTGCACTACCTAGGCCGACGCCTTTAAGGGCCAAGGGTTACCTTTCTAAATTAATGGTGGTTGGGGACGCCAACAAGCATTTCTAGCGCCGTTGCCTGGGATGGACTTTTAGTCTATCTCTTGTAACGATGTTAAGAAATGCCAACAAGCATTCCTGGCGCCGTTGCCGGGGAGGGAAAAAATATCTAAGCTAGGCATAAACATTAATCACAAAATAAGCATTGGTAGACGTAGTTTAAACAGGCTAACTTCGCTGTTTTCTTCCTCTTTTTGTTGGAATGAAAACAGGATAGTGTATGAGCGGTTTTGCTCTGCCGAACAATTTCATCAGCAATCCGGAAGCACTCCTAAGGAAGAAAAGGTCTCGTACCATTTCTTCTTCTGCTACTCCGTCGGTAGACGAATCGTTCATTCCCGCACCATCCGCTACTACCGTCATGGCCAAGACACTCCGTGATTACTCCATCCTTGCTGTTGCCAACGTGCCCGTTGGGCCCGCTGTCAACATCGGAAATGGAAATTTCGAGATCCGTACAGGTCTTATCTCGATGGTGCAGGCAAGCCAGTTCTGTGGCTTGCCAAGCGAGGATGCAAATGCTCATTTGCAACACTTCCTTGAGCTGTGCGACACCATTGTCATCAAAGATGTCGTACAAGACAGTATCAGGCTCCGCTTGTTTCCTTTCTCCCTCACGGGGAAAGCGAAACAATAGTTCTATCAAAATAAGGAAGCCGTCAACACGTGGGACAAGTGTTCCGCAGCATTCCTCGCCAAGTTCTTCCTCATGAGCAAGACCAGCGCTCTAAGGGGAAATATCTTAAACTTCCAGCAATCTTCCCTTGAATCTATCCCCTGAAGCATGGGAAAGGCTTCAAGAGTATATCCGAGCCTGCCCTCACCATGGAATAGAAGGTTGGCTCATGCTTCAAAACTTTTATGAAGGCCTCACGGCCATGTCAAAGGGGCACGTAGATGCCGCAGCTGGAGGTGCATTCCTCTCCCTCACCATCGCGGATGCAACTGCACTTATTGAGAAGATGGTGGCCAATCAGAGTTGGGGAGAAGGAAGAAAATCACAAAAAGGCACGCATACCATGAAGGAGACGGACTTGCTTGCCTCAAAATTAGACTTGCTGATGTAAAAGCTGGATGATCGTGCTACCAACCCTTCCATGAATACCGTCCAAGCCATGGATTCACACATGACGTGTGAAGTCTGTGGGAACGTTGGCCACTCGGGGAACAACTGCCCCGAAACCCAAGAAGAAGGTTCATATGTCAACAACGGGTTTCGCCAACCACAGCAAGGTAATAACGGGTGGAACAACCAACACCGCCCGCAAGGTAATAATTTCAATTGAAATTTCAATTCAAACCAACCTTCTTTAAAAGATCTCTTTCTAGGACAAGCTAAAATCAATGAAAATTTGACCAAAAAGCTATCCTTCAACGATAAAATGTTTGAAAACATAAATGCCAAGCTTCAAACTTTGTCTTCTTCTATTCAAAATCAAGCAAGTTTTAATAAAATGATAGAAACACAAATGGCACAAATAGCTGCTTCTATTCCTGTCAACAACACGGGAAAAATCCTGGGGCAACCCGAGACTTCTCCCGAGTTTGCTCATATAGTTACAGATCAATAAAGGAAGAAGAGTCTCGCCAACAGACTATAAAAGTTGAGCCCTTGCCGAAGGACATCGGTAGTTATCTAAAAAAATAATATAAATATATATATCTACATTCATATATATATGCATAATAATTATCTGAAGGGGCCCACACCATCATTCAAGCTTGGGGGAGGTGTCCCCACTCAGGTATTGTATCTTATCCTTTTGAAAAAACATATATATAAATAATAAAATTATTTTCTTGCATCAAAAGAAATTATTCCCTCTTCCTAGATTTATAAAAATTTATTTTTAGTTCAAAATAAATTCTTCTCCAAAAATTCTATAAAAATAATTTTCAGAAAGAATAACTTTTGTTAAGTCTAAATATTATTTTTAAATAATTTTTGAATATCAAAAAGTTTCAAATAAAACTTGTGGAAAATCAAAAACTGGAGCAAAATTTCAAATGGGAGTCATTCGTAACAGGCTACACATTAGAAATAGCCGTTAGAGGGGGTTGGAAAAAAATTGGACCAAGCCGGCCCAGTCAGGGGACCGGCCGGTCCCTAGGGGCGACCGCCCCCTGGCCAACGGCTCTGCGGCACAAACTTTTGCCAACGGTCACTATCCGTTGCAAGGAGCACTCTCCCGCCTGTGATCAGCTCTATAAATACCAGAGCATTTGGGTGGAGCTCCTCACCCCTCTCATTCTCACATTTTTCACTCCCTTCATCACTCTCTTGCTCCACCATTCTCTAAGCAATTCTCCACATAATTCAAGTGCAAGGAAATCCTGCACAAATCTCTTCCACTCCCATCGCAAGTCAAGTTCTTGTGCCAAGCTCACCATGAGTGGATTGGAGGTCGGATTTCCGGCATGTTCTGGAAAGGCCGTCGCTCTCGTGGGGAGTCTAGTTAAAGTACCCCCACACGTGAGGAAAACCCACTGCATGAAGAAGAGGAGGTGCCAAGAGGCCACGCCATCGACGAGGCCGACGCTCCCTTCATCGACTTGGAAAGCGAGCAGAAAATGCAAGCATACAACCTCCTCAAGAGACGCGAATTCCTGCATACACCGGCTTTCGACCCACACTTCCTGCAGCAGACAGGTATGAATAACGAATTTAATGCCATTTTCGAAAACACTAGATGGAGCCAAGTTGCCCCCAGCGCATGAACTTGGACCTCGTTTCTTGACCATCCAAATCTTGGGCACTTTACAAATTGTCGATTATGGTATTACTTTTCGTTGCTTTGGGAAAGAACATAGCCTTTACTAGAAAGATTGTGCTACACACTTGGGTTTTCATGAGCGATGCTCTGTCGATTTGGGTTTCACTCTTTCGGATTATCAGCGTCATGCTTTTTGGCACTTGATAACCGGACAAAATGTGACTGAAAAATTCCAACCCAACATCAACACCATCCATCATCCTTCTCTAAGGCTTATGTATAAATGGATTGCTAATTCTTTCTTTCCTAGAGAGGACACTCATCATGCTTATGACATTGAGTTGAAGTTGCTTTATGTCGTGCTTAAAAAGATTAAAGTTGCTCCTGTCTATGACATTGTTAAGCACTGGTTAAACTCTTTTAAAACTTCCACACCAATTATGTGCACTTCACTCATCACACGTCTTGCTGGTAGTGTTGATCCTCATGGTGCTAACACTATTGTTTATCTCTCCATTGCGCTGCATTATGATCAATGAGTATTATTTTACTCAAGCTCATACTATAAAACGTGATGACTCGGGAACAAACCTGGTATTTTATTATCTGGGATATATAAACGAGATTCCATTACCTAACCCGAATCTCGCTTTATATAAATCCCCATCTCTCACCTTCAACCTTGTCGAAAAGGAAGAAGCACGCAGGAGTTCTGTTTCTCGCAGGAGATCACGGAGGAGAGAAGTACAGGAGGAAGAGCCTGCGCAGCTTGTGCAGCCTACACCACACCCGGCCATGCCTACCACAATACCAAGGATGGAATGGTCCCCGATCGTATCTACACCTGGGTTCACCCCTGGGTACGGATATGGTATAGGACATGTTCCTCATCCTTATGCGGCTGGAGGGTCAGGGTGGCAACACTCGCAGGAGGCAGGAGGATCAAGGCAGCTCGAGCACGACCATTCTCTAGATTCTGAAGGCATGCCACCTCCGATACACCCATAGCCGGTCACACTAGAGATGCTCAACACATGCATGGGAGGACTAGAATTGCAAAACAGACAAATCCAAGGTACGCTCAATGCTCACATCCAGACTTCTACCCAATGGCATGAGCAGTACCAGCATCAGTTCATGGACCTCGAAGATGCGAACCGGCGGCGGCATGAGGCACAGATGGCCTACCTTTGGTCCATGGGACAATTCCCGGGACCTAGGCCTTGAACTAGCTTGGGGGAGGAGACCCCACAAGAGGTAACATGTATCTTTCAATTTCTTGCACTTATTTCTCGCACTTTTAAATTCTGCAATTTTATTTCCTTAATAATAAATAAAACATTCCACCCCCATATGTGCTAAGATATGTAAGTTTCTCTTCTGTTGAAATGATGAATAGTTGCTCTGTCTATAATTCATTTGTGCCTAAGTTATAACTTAGTATTCCTCAAGATTTAAGTTTATTGGTTAAAAATATCTCATTCTGAGAACTTGAAATCTTGTGGGTTGCAATTGCAAGATCCTTTTCTAAGTCGTTGCAAGATATGAGATGGTAGAAATAGTCTTTGCTATGACTTTGTTCTAAGAGAAACTTGACATCCGGAGATTTCTTTTCAAAAATTCAAAAACCAAAAGTTCCCCAATGATTATGAAATACCTACCAAATCCATATGACATGCTCTACTTTTGCAAAAACTTAGTAATATGCTACTTACGGAACCTTGAGTTGAGTCAAAATGCTGAGACCTAGTGAGATTATGGTCATACACCCATGATTGAGATTAACGTACACCCACTAAATAAAGCCGACTCTCATCCTGAGAGTTGCGCACAACATGCACCTTTTCATCTACCAAATAAAAATGCCGACCCTCACTTTGAGAGCTGAGCATACAAAAAGTTTTCACTCCTTGTTCGCCATCATGACGTCTCTTCATCCAAAAGTTATCATATGTCAAATCAAAATATGGGCTATTGTAACACCCGAAAAAGTGCATTCTTTTAAATAGTGGGAATTTATTTAATTATGCAATTAGTTGATCATTCCAATATAGGGAAATAATAATTTTTCACAAATATAAAATCAAACCTAGGTCATACACATGTATGATGCATTCATGCTTGAGCATTTCTTCTTTGTACTGTTTGGAGTTTATTTGAATTCTTCAAATGTTCAAAAACAATTATTCAAATCCCAAATTGAAAATCCTTTTGAAAATGAAATTAGAAAATAGAAAAGGGAAATAGGAAAACCCTTCCCTCTCTGATTTTGGCCCGAGGACAGCTCGGCCGACCAGCTCCCTCCCTTCCCCTTACCCCATCTGACTGACGAGTGGGTACCCACGGGTCAGCCCTTCCTTCTCCACCTCCCTCGCCTGCGCGAACAGAGACGCCGCTGCCGTGTTCACCCGCCGCGGCCGAGCACGCGCGCGTGAAGCGTCCCTCTGCCGTGACTGCCAGCCCAACCCCAGTGCTCGGTGCTACCGACCTGTGGACCCACAGAACAACCCCTCCCCTGTTTCCCTCAGCTGCTCGCCGAGAGTCCGACGCGGGAAAGAAAGAAACGGCCGAAGCTGAGTTCGTCGCAGCGCCGAGAGTCCGCAGCAGAGAAGAAACGGCCGAAGCCGATTTCTCCGCTCGCCGAGTTTGTTTCAATCTCCGAGATTGTCGTCATGCCTCAGGAGTATTTAAGCAGCACCACACCCCCCCGTAGCCGTCACCTAACCCTAGCCGCCTCTTCTCGCCGCCATTGCCGAGCTCCCGCTGAGAACCGAGCAGCCGCCGCCGCGAGCAATTGGCTCGATTCGCCACCAATTCCTCTCGGTAAGCCTTTGAGGAGCTTCGCTGTGATCTTGTGAAGTTCCCGAGCACTTTCCCCCTTTGATTTGTGCTCTGACACTGCCTCCGCCGCCGTTGCAGAGATCCACCATCCGTCGGATCACGCCGCGAGCTATCTTCGAGTCGATTTCCGACCTTCCCATCACCCTAGGTGAGCTTGCGATGCTCTTTCCCGATCTATGGGTACCCTTCCTGACCTATTTCATGCATCGAAGCCGAGTTCGCCCTCTCCGGCGGCCTCTCCGGCCATGGCGCCGCCGTCGACCTCTGTTTTCCGGCCGAGAGCACCGCCACCCCTCCTCTGTGTTAATCTGATCCGCCGATTTTGAATCGGACGGCCGAAGAGCAGCCCATACCGATTCGGCCGGCGTTTTTGCGAATAACCCCCTGCAGTTTTTAATGCTTAGCCTGCAGCCCTTAGCGTATACAGTAGATTACGTTTGAAGGCGTATTTATTTTCGGTATATATGAAGATGTGTTTTCAGATTTGAATTCAAAATTGTTTCATTTATAATTTCCACGTTTTAGTTCCGATTTGAACGATTCAAACTGCGTTAGATTCGTAATTTCATAATCTATCCGATGGTACCACTGTTTAATATATTTTCAACTTTGAAAATTTGAGATTATATTTAATCTATTATTATTCTATTATAAATCTTGTAAAATTCATATCTTCCTCGTTTTTAAATCTGATTTGCGCAAACTTGATATCGATGTGATCGTAGCAACGTGTAGATTTATTTTATAACCTTTTCAATTTATTTTCTCTCTGTTGGTGTACTGTTCTAATGAAAACTCTTGTTTGTATGCATGATTGCCCCTGTATGCGTGTGTGTTGTTATGATGGATCGAGTATAGACGGTGAGCTTTACGTGGGTGATCAAGATCAGTACTGCGACAACCCGGATCATCAGGAGTTTGCTGATCAAGGCAAGTATTAGCATGGATCATCCTTGTTGTCCTATTCACCAAATAAATAATTGCATTTGCATGTGTCTTCCTTGTTAACCATAGTTACTTCCTAGTTTTGTTATCCTGTTCCTTGCAACCTATGGGATTATGCATGTGGTAATTGATGCTAGTGCGTTATTGATATCATGATCATGTAAACTTGATTAATTGATTATGCAATATGATTAAAAATAGCAACAGGGAACTAGGGGATTCGAGCATAGTTTTGTGATGCTCAAAATCCTTCACCTTTGATAATGATCTGTAAGTATGACACCGGGACTTACAGTGCAACTATGAGGGCTATATGGCTCTGGTTTTAACTCAGTATGAGGACCTTTTCTAGCTTGTTAGAGGTTACCGAAAGACGCAAGAGGGGCTTAGACGACTCGGGTATAGTGCGGCCTCTGTCCATATGTGTATAACCTGCGTGACCTTGTGCCATATGGAAGGGGGGCTCTACATCTGCTTGCCGAGGAAACCTCGCGGCCCTAACATGTTAGACGAACCTTTGAAAGGCTTCATAGTGAAACCCTGCTCTCTCACCTTGATAGTGTTATGGGAGTAATTAACCCGAGCAAATGGGAATCACGGCTCATAGTGAAAGTGCACAACCTCTGCAGAGTGTAAAACTGGTATACTAGCCGAGCTCACGGTGAAGAGCGGCCTTGGACATCTTACGGAGTAGTTATTCTTTTGGGGTGATGCTTACTTATTGCTGAATCTATTTATTGCTACTCATTAATTATGTTTACTATGATCATGAGAATGGGCATATTAACTTGTTACTATCCAACTGCATAAAAGATGATTAATTAAAAGCAACCTGCTGTTAAACTGTGTCAACCTTTTGAGCCTCATGAACCCATGCTAGTCTTATTGAGTACGACATGTACTTACGCTTGTTTATTTTTCATTACTTGGTTAAAAATCCCGGATGGGTAACAGATGGTGATAGTGATTAGGACTACCCAGAGAACTACTAGACTTGTGCTTCACCAGTCGACGTTCCTGTGCTATGGAGCTACCTCGAGAGTTATCTTTATTTTCCACTGTGTAATGAGTTTGATATTATTTGCTATGTATTAAACATTGGTTATGATACAATTTATGCAATTTGTTGGCTTATGTGTGTGACTGATCTCTGGACGCACATAAGATTATGCATCCCATTTTATCCTTAAAATTGGGTGTGATCAAATTGGTATCAGAGCAATGCTGACTGTAGGACGCAAGCCTAGTAAGAATTAGACCATCTTAAGTTTTATAACTTCCTATGGAGTCCTTGTTCCATAACCCTTGATAATTTCTGCTTTGCTATACCCCTTACCTTAATATTCATCTCCTCCTTATTGCTATAAATCTTTTATCCGCCCCTTGGCTTGAAATTCTTTTAGAACTATCTCTTACTTCATTCTTTCATAACATGAAGTTGAAGCCTTAGAGTTGAACCCTTGACAGAGATAGAACGATAGTGTCGCAAAGTATTAGTGATTGTTGTGCCTTATTGAATTGTTATTATGACATTGCCTGATTTGGATCTCTGTACTGATTGTAATGATCTTATGGAGTTGTCCATAATTTCATTTAGTTTATATGACTAAGGATGAGGATTAATGGAATACATAGTTGGGTTTTCTTTCTCTCTTGTTTCCTTTATTCTGTCTTCTCAGAGCAATCTGTCTTCATCAGCTTATACCTCCGTTTTTGGAAGAGCAAAAATCATGGAAAAATTTTGGACATAAGTAGACTTCAAGATCGTTCTGTGGGCGTAAGAATCACCCTGATAGCTATTATGGTTTGGGAGTTATGAAAATCACAAGACGATGCAACTGTGCTGTCTGGAATCTGAAAATATTTTGGTTGTGCCCTATTTTCGACCATTATAACTACAGAATCTGGAAAAGTGTTCTACATCAAAGTTGTAGGAAATTTCAGCAGCTTTCCAACGGTATGTGCTGCGGCTTATTTAGAGTAACAGATCTGGAGTTACAACTGATTTACTGAGCTGTTATTTTTCTGCTCGCGAATAACTTCAGATTACCTATTCTTACCTATGCTCATGGGTACTGTTAGAATGTTAGAAGTACATGATGGTAGTAATCAACCCACTCAGAAGAAGACGCAAGCTATCCTTGGTATCCCAAGTTAATTTCTTTTAAGGGGGGTAGCCAAGGTAAAGAGTAACAAGACTGAAGATTTCTGAGCTTCAGTGATTTTACTTGGAATAATCAGATACCTCCGCGTTTGGAGAGGACACTATCAAGCACAAGATTCAGAAATATCAATTCATGTATGAAGTTGAGGAATATTGCCTGATCGGACACAAGTGTAGTGTTTGGATGGAATATCAGAGTAGCGCAGCGGAAGCGTGATGGACCCATAAACATTAGAATCACTTGAGATATTATGTGGAACATTAGATGTGTATCACATATGCGATTGGATGAGTTATTAATGACAAAGGATCTTACCATACTGGGTACCCATCAATGTATGAAAATATTATCTGGAGTATTTATATAGAGGTGGTGACAACAGGAAATGAGCATCAGAATTATTATCATGAAAGAGGAGGTACCTGAGAAAACAAAGAAGATTCAATGGTAGAGTATCTGAATCTCGTCAAACATCTAAACTTCATTCATTTGATCTTGCTCTCTCGAATCTCGGGACGAGATTCCTTTTAAGGGGGGTAGAATTGTAACACCCGAAAAATTGCATTCTTTTAAATAGTGGGAATTTATTTAATTATGCAATTAGTTGATCATTCCAATATAGGGAAATAATAATTTTTCACAAATATAAAATCAAACCTAGGTCATACACATGTATGATGCATTCATGCTGGAGCATTTCTTCTTTGTACTGTTTGGAGTTTATTTGAATTCTTCAAATGTTCAAAAACAATTATTCAAAATCCCAAATTGAAAATCCTTTTGAAAATGAAATTAGAAAATAGAAAAGGGAAATAGGAAAACCCTTCCCTCTCTGATTTTGGCCCGAGGACAGCTCGGCCGACCAGCTCCCTCCCTTCCCCTTACCCCATCTGACTGACGAGTGGGTACCCACGGGTCAGCCCTTCCTTCTCCACCTCCCTCGCCGCGCGAACAAAGACGCCGCTGCCGTGTTCACCCGCCGCGGCCGAGCACAGCGCGCGCGAAGCGTCCCTCTGCCGTGACTGCCAGCCCGACCCTAGCGCTCGGTGCTACCGACCTGTGGACCCACAGAACAGCCCCTCCCCTGTTTCCCTCTGCTGCTCGCCGAGAGTCCGACGCGGGCAAGAAAGAAACGGCCGAAGCCGAGTTCGTCGCCGCGCCGAGAGTCCGTAGCAGAGAAGAAACGGCCGAAGCCGATTTCTCCGCTCGCCGAGTTTGTTTCAATCTCCGAGATTGTCGTCACGCCTCGGGAGTATTTAAGCAGCGCCACACCCCCCCGTAGCCGTCACCTAACCCTAGCCGCCTCTTCTCGCCGCCATTGCCGAGCTCCCGCGAGAACCAAGCAGCCGCCGCTGCGAGCAATTGGCTCGATTCGCCACCAATTCCTCTCGGTAAGCCTTTGAGGAGCTTCGCTGTGATCTTGTGAAGTTCCCGAGCACTTTCCCCCTTCGATTTGTGCTCTGACACGCCTCCGCCGCCGTTGCAGAGATCCACCGTCCACCGGATCACGCCGCGAGCTATCTCCGAGTCGATTTCCGACCTTCCCATCACCCTAGGTGAGCTTGCGATGCTCTTCCCGATCTATGGGTACCCTTCCCGACCTATTTCATGCATCGAAGGCCGAGTTCGCCCTCTCCGGCGGCCCTCCGGCCATGGCGCCGCCGTCGACCTCTGTTTTCCGGCCGAGAGCACCGCCACCCCTCCTCTGTGTTAATCTGATCCGCCGATTTTGAATCGGACGGCCGAAGAGCAGCCCATACCGATTCGGCCGGCGTTTTTGCGAATAACCCCCTGTAGTTTTTAATGCTTAGCCCACAGCCCTTAGCGTATACAGTAGATTACGTTTGAAGGCGTATTTATTTTCGGTATATATGAAGATGTGTTTTCAGATTTGAATTCAAAATTGTTTCATTTATAATTTCCACGTTTTAGTTCCGATTTGAACGATTCAAATTGCGTTAGATTCATAATTTCATAATCTATCCGATGGTACCACTGTTTAATATATTTTCAACTTTGAAAATTCGAGATTATATTTAATCTATTATTATTCTATTATAAATCTTGTAAAATTCATATCTTCCTCGCTTTAAATCTGATTTGCGCAAACTTGATATCGATGTGATCGTAGCAACGTGTAGATTTATTTTATAACCTTTTCAATTTATTTTCTATCTATTGGTGTACTGTTCTAATGAAAACTCTTGTTTGTATGCATGATTGCCCCTGTATGCGTGTGTGTTGTGATGATGGATCGAGTATAGACGGTGAGCTTTACGTGGGTGATCAAGATCAGTACTGCGACAACCCGGATCACCAGGAGTTTGCTGATCAAGGCAAGTATTAGCATGGATCATCCTTGTTGTCCTATTCACCAAATAAATAATTGCATTTGCATGTGTCTTCCTTGTTAACCATAGTTACTTCCTAGTTTTGTTATCCTGTTCCTTGCAACCTATAGGATTATGCATGTGGTAATTGATGCTAGTGCGTTATTGATATCATGATCATGTAAACTTGATTAATTGATTATGCAATATGATTAAAAGATGCCTTTTTAGCAACAGGGAACTAGGGGATTCGAGCATAGTTTTGTGATGCTCAAAATCCTTCACCTTTGATAATGATCTGTAAGTATGACACCGGGACTTACAGTGCAACTATGAGGGCTATATGGCTCTGGTTTTAGCTCAATATAAGGACCTTTTCTAGCTTGTTAGAGGTTACCGAAAGGCGCAAGAGGGGCTTAGACGACTCGGGTATAGTGCAGCCTCTGTCCATATGTGTATAACCTGCGTGACCTTGTGCCATATGGAAGGGGGGCTCTACATCTGCTTGCCGAGGAAACCTTGCGGCCCTAACATGTTAGACGAACCTTTGAAAGGCTTCATAGTGAAACCGTGCTCTCTCACCTTGGTAGTGTTATGGGAGTAATTAACCCGAGCAAATGGGAATCACGGCTCATAGTGAAAGTGCACAACCTCTGCAGAGTGTAAAACTGGTATACTAGCCGAGCTCACGGTCAAGAGCGGCCTTGGACGTCTTACGGAGTAGTTATTCTTTTGGGGTGATGCTTACTTATTGCTAAATCTATTTATTGCTACTCATTAATTATGTTTACTATGATCATGAGAATGGGCATATTAACTTGTTGCTATCCAACTACATAAAAGATGATTAATTAAAAGCAACCTGCTGTTAAACTGTGTCAACCTTTTGAGCCTCATGAACCCATGCTAGTCTTGTTGAGTACGACATATACTTACGCTTGTTTATTTTTCATTACTTGGTTAAAAATCCCGGATGGGTAACAGATGGTGATAGTGATGAGGACTACCCAGAGGACTACTAGACTTGTGCTTCACCAGTCGACGTCCCTGTGCTATGGAGCTACCGCGAGAGTTATCTTTATTTTCCGTTGTGTAATGACTTTGATATTATTCGCTATGTATTAAACATTGGTTATGATACAATTTATGCAATTTGTTGGCTTATATGTGTGACTGATCTCTGGGCGCACATAAGATTATGCATCCCATTTTATCCTTAAAATTGGGTGTGACAGCTATGCTAAAAAAAAGAAGAGCCCAAGGGGCATGAGAAAACAAACGGGAAAGAAAATACAAATACCCGTTCAAAAAAAATCCATGATATTTCTATGGCCCATATTTCTCCAAAAAGTTTTATTCCATCCAATAAGAGAGAGTCATGATGCATGGAGTGCCAAAAAGCTTAGATATATGTTTTTACCATACTCATATTCCACACATTTGCACATCTCAATCAACGTATATGACTTGTATCTCCTTATGGTCCGGTCTTTGACTTAGCAATATAAGTAATGTAAGTATGCCCACCTTCATACCTACCCAAAAACTCCACTCTCAGCCTTAGTAGTAGGATGAAAAGGCAACACTACAACGCCTTTGGTAAGGTAAACCATACACATTGAGCGATTGAGAGAATCATTTGAGGAACTTGGTTTATTTTGCAAAAATTCATAAAACCTCCGGATCAAAGGTCTATCAAAGAATGAATGATTGGTGAGTCTATTATAATCATTCCATCTTGCAACCACCCAAGAAATTGGAGAAACTACAAGCCCCATAAGAAATCAAGGTAAAGAATGGATAGAATGCTAACTTATTTAAATTACGAATGAATGCTATGTTATAGGCATGACACTTATGAATTATATCGGCATTGTTGCAACTCCTGATCAACAACCATACTTAGCTATTTGCTCGAGACGAGCAAAGGTTAAGCTTGGGGGTTTTGTTGGTGGTCCTTATGGATAAATTTTATACCATCAACTTAGACTACAAAGAGGATTAACAATCATATTTTAGCACATATGCCTTTACTACTAACAAGTTCCACTTGTACCCCTAGCATTCATGTTTTACAGGTTTTATGGCATAACAAGTGGAAATACGCATCAACATGAAGAAAGCGCAAAGTCAAATGACGAATCCAACAAATGCGCAAACAAAAAATACTAAAGAAGCCCACCTTCAAAGCATAACTGGATCCATCCGCAACAAAGGGAGAGGCCCAGGCCCAGGGAGCAACCGACCACCCGAAGGCGGTAGCCAGATGGTGCTCCCCAGGGACCGACCGCCCCCAGGTGGAGCCTCCCGGGCCCAGCTTCAGAGGTGGTACTGATGGCGGTTTGGCCATGGCGGTTTCACCTCCTTCCAAGTTTAGATGCGCCAAACCATCATAGTTTCAATATAAATAGATGGTGCTCCATTCCCTTCAAGACACACATCATTTGGAGTCATCTATCTCACACCTATCACTTGTATCTTTAGAGTAGTTGTAGTAGTTTGTGAGCAAGGCAAGAGCTATCAAGGAGAGCTTGTCTCCTTGGAAGAAAAGGATCATCTTGGTATGAATACAATTCAGTCTTCTTCCATGAGCAAGTTCTTATCATACTTATATGATTATGCATATGAACTAGAGTCTAGTTATGATCTTGTTATGAGCATAGTATATGAGCTAGAATATAGTTTATGTGTCATGTTCTTGACTTGTTCATCATCGTTCTTCATTGTTCATCGAATTAGTATGAATAGAGGAAGAATTAGGAATGAGATGATGGTTCGTCGTGCTGTCATGGCTGCTCTTAACCTATCCTGTCAATCCGAAGGGTTGGGGTCCGCGGGGGTTAGGAGTTGTTTCCAAGTATGCAAGCATGGAGCTTGGGTATGCGGAGATCGGCGAATATGTCGGTATCCCACGGGCAGAGGGGTAGGTGGACAGGTGGTGACAGCCCTATCCATCCCTAGCATTCCCCCACGTTTGGATATTGAATAGGAGTTTATAAAGTCTCTATCGGCTGGCAGACCAGCTGCGGGGATCTCACTATCATCCCAGACTTAGTCCTGATACTAGAATTACTAATTAGATGATCTTCTAACAGTTCTTTGCATAATTGTATATGACCAATGCCTTCTCAGTTAGATATATTCTTGTATTCTTTATTTTCCTTTATCCTTGATGTTGATCCATATGTGTGTCCACTATCTTGAAATCATGTCTTATTCCTGTTTACTCTATGCCTACCATTGCACTCAATAAGTGATCATGTTTGCACCACGCTTGATGCATATTGCCCTCCTACGGGAAATTATAAATACGACACCCTACTCACGGGTTGAAATGCTACAATGATAGTTCTGTGCGCTTGCAGAGTTATCTTATTTCTTACTGAACTATCGATTGGCGTACCTATGTACCATTACTTGAGGATTGTAATTCTTGTGCACCCCACGGCGCCGTGTCGCAGTTTTGCATATCGTAAGTAATGACGGTTAGGAAGGCCAATCTGGCACTTCTAACTGCTATTACCAGACTACACTACCTAGGCCGGCGCCTTTAAGGGCCAAGGGTTACCTTTCTAAATTAATGGTGGTTGGGGATGCCAACAAGCATTTCTAACGCCGTTGCCTGGTATGGACTTTTAGTCTATCTCTTGTAACGATGTTAAGAAATGCCAACACCCTCTGACATGGTCGGCCGACCTAGCAGAGAGTCCTTTTCGCCTGCGCTTCGACGTGGACCCACATCCCGAAATTTCACGCAATCTACACCGTCCGTCGAAGTCGGTTTGATCAAAGGGCTATAGTTCTTCCCACCGGCCTATATAAGGACCCCTATACTCCCCAGGGTTTCATATGATCCAGAGAGAAATCAATCCAGGGTTTCAGAATTCCACGACGTATCTCAAATAGAGTAGAAACCCAAGATAGGATCTAGAGCCAAGCATCAAGTAGAAGATTAGCCTTGTAGTCTCTCCAGATTAGGGTTATTCTTGTTCTAGAAGTAGTGTGGTAGTAGAGCTGGAGATAGTTGGAGGAGTTGCCGGCCTGTCGGTGACTACTCTACAACTTGTATCCGCGGATTCAAATCCTTTTTTGGGACTTGTTTATGAAGATTTCTTCAAAGTTCAACTTCTAATCCAAGTGAGTAACGTTGCTATTATTGTTCTTGAGGTTTATGATTCTTTTAAGTGCTTTAGTCTTGGTAGCTCATTGATTAAAGTAGTTATTTATAGTTTAAGCGTGGTGCTTGGATTATATTTACTCGTAAATGCCCTATACTGTCCGGATCGGTGGTAGATCGTGAGGGTGACCTAGCCTTGTTGAGTCTTATACAGTCCATCTCCCGTTAGTAAGATCGTAGGTTTCCATCACTAAGGAATTTGCCCTTTGTTTTTGTATTCCTATAGTAATACCCCTTTTAGAACAATCATACCATATTTTGTGAGGATTAGAACTAGAAGCCTTAGCAATCTCCTATATCACCTATTTTCTCCGTCCTTGATAGCAGCTCAGGGTTAAGTCTAGATTCTAGTTATCCCGTTTTCCCTGTGGTAAAATATAAATAACGATACCTGGAATACTCCCGGGTGAAGTGCTACATCGGTATCTGTCCGCTTGCAGATAATCCTAGTGTTTATTTGTTTGAGTTATCTTATACCAACAGGATCCAACTTTTGTTTTCTCTTAATGGTGAAAGATGATAGCACATGGATTGAATGGCCCACTTGTAATGGGAACCGACCCCAAGAAGAACTCACAAGCTCACATACCTATGGCATGGAAGATCCGAAAGGGGACCCAAACCAAAGAGAATGGCCCATTTCCACAGATAAATCATTCCCTCATGCATGGAAACACAACAAGTGAAGATCTCCACCCTCCATCTAGGTCGTTTTGATACTATGGCTCATGAAGGATGTCACATGGATCTATGGGCTCACTTTGACTAGTATAAATATAGGGTTACATCCCTCTCCATTCATAGAGGAAGGAAGCATGTTCTTAATATTAGAATAGCTCAAGCTTATCTTTGTGGGATAGTATAATATGGGAGTTACAAGTAGAGTTGAGCTACGGACAGGATGGGGACCAGTCTTGTGCCCTAGAGCCGCCGCCGTCACCACCGCCGCCGCTCCCCATCCACCACCGTTGATCCCTTCCCTTCCCCTCCGGCATCTTGCTGAGGGTTAAAGGGAGTGGAGATCCATTGTTTTTAATAAGTTTTTCCTAATAGATAGAGTCTTTAGGGTTAGTGTCTCTCCATGCCAAAGTTCTTGGTATTGGAGTTTTATCTCCTCCTTCTTCTTTACTCCGGCGACGGCGAAGAAGAAGGGTGGAATCATTTTCTCCATGGCGGCTTCATTGAAGATGAGGGCGGCAACCTCGACGTCAGCATCTTCGTCAATATGACAACATGGAGACCTTTGTTTCCAGACGGCGGCATCGAGGCGGAGATGATGTCATCGCCATGGAATAATTTTCTCCAGTCTCTTCTCTGTTTTTTTATGGTTAGATCTGGCCGTAAAATGAAAGACTAGGGGAGAAAAAGTTTTAGATCAGTCTTCCTAATTCTTCGGAGGCAGAAAGAAGAAGAAGGAAGATGCCAGAAAGAAGAATTTCCTCAATTCCGCCTACAGGAATGTTGGCCGTCGTTCGTTGGGCAGTTGTTCTCAGGCCATTTGCCGAGTGTTTACCTGTGCGGTCATCCATACTGCAAAGCATCAAATAGGTTAGGTTTTGAGTTGTGCTATTCATAGCGTGGGTATTTTTCTGTGATCCAGAGTTCTTGTAATAGATTGATGTACCCAGCTATCATATAATATAATTCTTCTTCAAAAAAAGGTATAGTTGAGCTTTGCTTAGTTTCCAAATCTTATCTTCTTGTCTGGTATAGCTATTGTATCTTTTCCTTTTTAAGAATTTTACCTTTAATTCTTCCTCTATTTTATTTATTATTTAGTTTGCACAACATTATAGTAGTTATATGATTGTGGTATATCTTAGCATATAGTAGTTGCATACTAGATTTACTACCGGGATCCACACTTGTACATGATCATCATTTTTGTTAGGTACTGCAATTGATCTGAGTGTATGCAACTAGAGTAGAGAGAAAAGGTGTAAGCATGGTGTTTATACTCAATCTTGCCACTGGTTGCCGCTTGTTGCACGGATTGTCTGTGGTAGCTAGCTAGCAGGTGGTGAGAGCCATGTCTAGTCTTTGTATTCCACCATGTGTTTGAGACCTAAATTCTTAAGAGTAATGGTAGCCGCTTCAAATTGGAGTTATATCTTCTATGGTATTGCCTCTTAGTCTAGTATACCCTTTGTATAGACTCAATCTTTGTGTTGCAATTATGTGGTTATTATAGAACCATAGAAGTAGAGCTAGAACCATAGGAACCCTATACTATCTCATTGTCCTCCCATCTAACTATACCTATGAAGCTATGCTTGGGTTACCTTGAACTTGTTTCGTCAATCCTTCCTATGAATATCTGGTTACCCTTTACACTATTTGGTACTAAGTTGTGGTAAACATTAAGATCTCTCATTTATTAACCCTACACCCTAAATTATCATTCCTAACTACCACTTTTCCTTGGGATAAAATATATATCGAGAAAATACTTCTTGGTGAATTGCTTCAGCTGTATATTCTATGGGGTTGGGGAATCCTCTGCTTGAGCATAAGAGATACTAAAAGTTTGTATGGCTTCTTTGTTTCCTCTTTTGTACAGACTTAATCTTTACATAATGAGTTCTGTAGATTCCCCTCTTTTTGTCTGAAAAAAGACGATAGAAACTCTATTTTTTTATTTTATGTTCAAAATTTACTTTCTTAATAAAAATAGTTTATGTCCTAATAGTATTGTTTTTCACATGTAATACTCTCAATTATCTTTCGTAACAACATAATGGTAGGTTGAATGTGAATTTAGAAGGTTATTGTACATTGTCTTTCATAGTCATAAAGGTGAGTAATCTATAAAATCACAATGGTATATTCTGAATTATCTTTCATAATGACTTATGGTTAATCTATACACAAAATTTGAGGGTTATTTTATTCTATCTTTCACAATAGCTAGGTGGTTAATTTAGATGAAATATGAGGAGGTTATTTTAAATTATGTTGTCATAATAGCAAAGTGGGTAATTTATAGGAAAATTTAGGAGCTTACTTTGATATACCTTTTCATAATGACATATGTGTCATTTATACAAGTTTAAATTGTCATTTGTTTTTGAATTATCTTTTGTAATGACGAAGATAGGTAATTTAGATGCAACATTAGAGGTTACTTTTGTGTATTTTTTATAATGGTAGGGGTGTGTATTTTTTTATAAATTAGAATGGATCCCATGGCTATTATCGACGATGATGATTATAGCCTACCAAACTAAAGTCCAGATGATTCTAATTATTGTGAGAATTTCTTGGTTCTTTTTGTCATTTTTACTAGCGCCTTTGATGAGAATTCACATGCTGCTTCTATTGGAGCCGATAATTAGTAATAGTAAGATGCTACTACCATAACTATTAAGGTTTTGGTAGAGCTTTGGCCGGTCTCGGTTCTAGCTCCTCCATAGATTTTTTGAAAGAGTATTTCTCTTCTAAAAAAAGTTAGAAGCTAAAGATGCTATTAATTTTATTTTATTTTATTCTCTATCTCTCTTTTATGCACCGTTTCTCCTATATGGACTGTTGAAAGAATGAAGCCACTTCCTAAAGGAGCCTAGTATTTTGAATTTCCTATATTCACAACTTTTGCTAAGCACCTACTCCCTCTGTCCCAAAATATTTGTCGCTTATACTTCTCGAGAAAGAACTTTGATTAAATATATATTAAAAATTATTAATAACTATAGTACATAATTAATATCATTGGAAAGATCTTTCAATCTAGTTTTTTGATAAATTTATTTGGAGATACAAATGTTGCACGTATTTTCGACGAATCGAGTCAAACTTGTGGCACGCACACAACGGCGACAAACATTTTGGGACAAAGGGAGTAGTTCTAGATATACCAAACCATCTTATAATTTGCAACAGAGGGAATATAGTTTAAGGACTCTCCAGCTTTTCATTTTGTATGTTAGATGTTAATACTCTTCCTAACAAGCTTAGTAAAAGTTAGGATTATTTGACATAGTACAACTATACATTATATTTTTTGACAGAGGGACTAAAATTATTTGTCATTTTTGTTCTTGTACATTTTGATGAGATAGTGATCATTGCATTTTGCATATCAATAAATTACTGTAGTTTTAATCTTTCTTCGCTATTTTTTTCTACTTTTCCATATCTCAATTTCATTTGTCCTTTACCAGTACTAAAAAGGATTTTATAATGTGCACATTGTAATGATCGAACATCACTAAGTTCATATAAAGATTCAATAGTGAGGCATTGGAGTAAAACGAGTGAGAAGACTGTAGGTTAGGTTATACTACAATTGAATCTCGCCCTAGCTATATAGAACTCAAACAACCCACTTTTCATACATAAAGATTCAATATAGTGAGGCATGGGAGTAAACAAGTGAGTATACTGTAGGTTAAGTTATACTACAATTAAATCTCGCACTAGCTAAGTAGCTATATAGAATTGAAATAACCCACTTTGCCAATTCTAGAATATTTATGCAGAAACATTCAAATCTCAAAAATGTTATGAGCTTTCCTCAAAGAAAGTATGGATTGCGATAGCTTCCTATGTAAGGTGCGGCGGTGTTGTCTTGGGGCCTATTTGAAATGCTTCCAGAGCTTGCCACTAAAACTTAGCTCTCTATTTGGATGGCCTCCATAGCTCGCCGCATGTTTGGCACACCGCAAATTTTGCTTTAGCTCTCAAGAGCAATTTCTGCCAAAACTCCGGCGAGTAAAACATCCACCCTTCTTTTCGCTCGCCACAACTAAGAAGTGGTAAAGTAAGGTAAAAGTCCGAACATGCCCTTGGTGGGTGAGTTTACTACCAGAGAAGAAAGCAATTTTTTTCGGAGATTTGGACGTAGAAAAACAAGGTGTTTGTAGTTGAAAGGCCAATTGATGGTACGACCATGTTTGAATTGGTATACTACTACCTACATCCAGAAAAGATACAATCTTTAGTGTCTTTGGTAAAGATATGTAAAGTTTATCTAATTCATAAAAACGATTATCAACATTTATTAGGCCAAAATAGATATCATATGGGAATATATTTCATGAAAAATCTAGTCAAAATGATTTTTTTTTATTAACTTAGTTAAATTTAAAGGGTTTGAGACTCTGCATTTAGATTAGATTGAGCTGTTAAAACTATTCCTATTTTCATGCCTGTTAGTATTCCTGAAACGTAGGGTGCAGTGTATACCTAAAGCAACTCAAAGCCTATTTGTGCTGTCAGTGTCCGTGCGCAGATTTTTGCAACTTGTCTCTCTCAGTAGCGTTCTTATCGTCCGGCGACCTGAATCAGTTTAATTAGAGATTGTTTCCAATCGCAATTTACTTTGTAAAAAATGCGGTATGACTGGACAGGCTGGACCGATTCTAGTAGCAGACAAGCATTCGTTAACTAGGCTCTACATATATACACCCAGTAGAAAACATACTGGCACAATCATAGATATTTTCATAGCAAACGTCATAGCTATCTGCAAGTCGAAACTACCCTGCATCCGGTACCAAGTCCAGTACAACCTTGGCCGGAATCCCCACGAGGAACTAAACCGGCGGCAGTGGCGGCTCGTGCGACGGATGCACGAGCGTCTCGGGAGTTTGTTTGCCGGCCTTGTGCGGCACTACGTGGGACCTGCACACCGGGCACGTCGCGTGCGAGTCGAGCCACATGTCGATGCAGCCAGCGTGGAAAGCGTGCGAGCACGCCGGCAGCCGCCGCGCCGCCTCCCCGTCTTTCATCCCCTCGAGGCACACAGCACACTGCGCCGCGGGCTCGCCGAGCGCTGCGGCCTCGTACGGGAACGCCGGCGCGACCGCGGCGATGGCCGTGGCCGAGAGCCCGCCGCGGCTGACCCGCCGCGCCGCCGCCTCTACGGCGGAAGCCCGGGCGGAGAGGGTCCGCGCGGCGCACGAGAGCGCGAAGAGGAGCGCGCAGTACATGACGAGCGCGATCCACAGGTACCTGACGAACGCGGCCAGGATGACGAGGAGCAGCAGCAGCGGGTACGACGCGACCACCAGCGCGCTGCGCTGCGCGGCCACGCCTTCTCCGATGACCTGCGAGTGCCACGGGTACTCCGCTGCCGCCGACGACATCTCTGTGCGTGGCTTGTTTGTTCGGGACTGGTGGCTTGTGTTGTGAGGTGCGTGCGTGCGACGAGCCTTGGCGCCATCTGCGAGGGATTTTAACCTGTCTGTGGGATAACTGGATAACGCCGTCCAATTCTTGGACAGCGTATGCAGCAGGTAGCTGCAACTAGACAGGCCGCATTCGAAAGACCTTGGAGAGTTGCTTATCCGGCCAGGCAGTTTTGGATTTTTTTTGTGATCTAGAGCAGTACGTGTGTGTATATAGTACTCGAGCGCCAACTAGGGTCAATGCTCACCTACTTATGATATTGCTTAGTTGCTTAGCTTCATAATAGTAGTTAATTAGTTTGATGTTAACCGCTGTGTGCAAGCGATGACACTTCATGGAGACGACAGGGTCACCGAGGATTATGAAATTGGCCACTGCATGATCCATTCGCATCCTGACGAAGCCAGCTAAGAAGGTCGAGATGTGATTACTTTACCCCAAACGTATCTGAGATGATTTTTGCTGAGGTAAGGATTTGGTAATAGATTTCAGAAAACATGCTGTTTGTCCAAACACGACGTCGATTCTGTACCATTTTTTTTTTAATTCAAGGTAGTGGGAAGGAAAACAAACCGTTCAGGAGTGAGAGTGATGCAGAGAAACAGTCGTAATGTGACAGTGTGTTGCTAGAGTGATTTCTAAACAGGGCAGAGCATTGGGACATCGCTCGTTATATTACAAGGCAGGAGGTGACGCTTGTGAATTAATATCAAAGGCGCAGATGGTGGAAGCACCAGGTCCGATCTTGGGTCCTTAGTGTCTGCGTGTTTCATAATTGATGTAAAAGCACTATCCGTGGACAATGCATACACATGCATGATCTAGTCTATGTTGCCGAATGTTAAGGTTATCCCTTAACACCCCCTCTCAATCACAACTTTACCAGGTTGAGATTGTATTTGAAGTTCTCTAGGAGTCGAATTGACAGTGGCTTTGTAAAGCCATTTGCTACTTGATCACCAGAAGAGATAAATTCAATATCCAATAATTTTCATGATACTCTTTCTCTGATGAAGTGATAATCAACTTCTATATGTTTAGTTCTGGCATGGAAGATTGGATTAGTTGACAAATACTTCGCTCCAATATTATCACACCATAACTTATCTGCCCTCGGGCTGTTGATATGCAATTCTTGAAGAAGAGTTTGAATCCACATCACCTCAACAGTTGCATCAGCTACAGTTTTGTACTCAAAGTTAGTGCTGTATCTTGACATAGTGTGTTGCTTGCGAGCACACCAGGATACAAGATTAGAACCTAGAAAAACTGCAAAGCCTCCTATAGACCTCCTATCATCTGTGCCACTTGTCCAGTCTGCATCTGAAAAAGCAGTCACTAGTTAGTGTAGAAGAAGACTTGTGAATCTTGAGACCTAACTTAGTACATTGTTTTAGGTATCTCAAAATTCTTTGCACTGCTGCCCAATGGACAGTAGTTGGAGCATTAACACACCTTAATTACTGAATAGGCTATGTCAGGTCTAGTGAGTTTTAGATATTGTAATGCCCCAACAATACTTTTATAATGAGTAGCATCATTTGGGCCTAATGAGGACCCTTCATGCAACTATAATTTTTCACTTGTGCTTAGCCAAGCAGTTATAGGTTTGCATCCAGACATGCCTGCTTTCTTAAGGTCAGAGGGATACTTATCTTGCATTAGGACAATACCATCACGTACCTTACACACCTCAATGCCTAATAAATAGTGAAGCTGTCCAAGATCCTTGAGTGCAAACTCCTTTTGAAGATCCTGAAGCAGGGCATCAGTAGCCTTTCCTATGGAGCTAGCTACTATGATGTCAACAACATACACAAGAACAAACATGGTTACGTCTCCTTTCTTGTAAAAGAATAGTGAAGTATCTGCTTTTGATGCATGAAAGCCAAGTGAGAAAAGTTTTCTAGTTAGCCAAGAGTACCAAACTCTAGGTGCCTGCTTTAGTCCATATAATGCTTTATCGAGTTTGCAAACATAGCCATGTTTAGAGGTGTCTTCAAAACCTGGTGGCTGCTGCATGTAAACTTCTTCTTCAAGGTGACCATGGAGAAATGCATTTTGTACATCAAGTTAGCGAAGGCTCCACCCTTGACAGATGGCGATGGATAGAATAATATGAATAGTAGCAGCCTTAATAACAGGACTAAAAGTGTCTTCATAATCAATTCCATACCTCTATTTGAACCCTTTCACCACTACAAGAGATTTATATCTGTCTAGACTCCCATCTGCCTTACACTTGATTTTGTAGACCAATTTGGACCCTATAACATTCCTTCCTTTTTTAGGCGGGACAAGATGCCAGGTCTTATTATTCATCAAGGCACTATATTCTGTCTCCATCGCTTGCTTCCAATTTATATCGTCTAGTGGATCATTAACACTGCATGGTTCACCAGTCGATGTTAGAAAACTATATTTAATAGTACCATCGGTGTATACCTTTTCTTTTCGGATGCCATTCTATAGCCGAGTTCTTGGGCCAGCTTGCATTTGCGGTTCTTGACTTGCAGTACCTGCTGCAACTTCCGTGACTGGCGTAGAAAGTCTAGGGGGTGCAGGAGGTAGTGGGCGGAGGTGTAGAAGATGGAAGAAACAATTGCGGTTGTTGCTCCCCGCCTGTAGCCTTGGTCTCTAGAAATCATTGCGGTTGTTGCTCCCCACCTGCACACTCGGTCTCTTTCCCCTTGGCTCCTACCACACGGAGTTGGGGACCTTGCATGCGAGTCATTGCACGGGAGTTATCGTTGGTCTGCATGAGAGTTGGTGCATGGTACGCACAGGACTTTCTGCTGATCTGCATGGGAGTAACCTCTTGTTCCTGTTGACCGGAGCATATCAACCTCATGTCCAGCACCGCTGCATGGCTGTATATTTGTTGTATTCCCTGCGTCAGTTGTTCCTGAATTTTCTCAATAATTAAACCATTAGGATGAGCAGTAATATTAGCAAATTGATCAACTATATGCGTGCCCCCAGGATTTATCAAAGTTGGATGAAGGAGATTGATTTCAGAACGAAGACATGCACCTAGATTGGAGTGAAGTTCAGGAAAAGGAAAAATTCTTCATCAAACACAACATCCCAAGATATATAAACACACCCGAAAGCCATATCAAGACACTTGAATCCCTTATGGAGATACTGTATTTTAGGAAAACACAACGTTATGATCGATGACGTTTCGTTTCGCGTCCCGTGGTCCCAATCCAAAGCAGAAATCTCTCTTCGGTATGGAGCCGTTGGAGCCTCCCTGGCGGCTCCCCCACCCCGACCCCACCTCACGCTCTCCTACTGAAATCCCCCCAAATCCACCCAAATCCTGAAGCTAACAGCCAAATCCACTGCAAATCCCTCTTCTCCTCATCGAGATCTCCTTTTGGAGCTCCCTTTTTCTTGTTCGGATGGCCGAGCTGAGCACACCCCCACCCCCCCCCCCCGCCCGTCGCTGCTGCCGGCGTCCTTGACTCCAGCGCTGCGGATCCTCCCCGCCCGTGGCTGCTACCTCCGCCCTCGCCCCCGAGGTGGGCAGCTTCGCGGCCATCGCGGTGAACTGCGCGGTGAAGAAGACACCGGCTCCGATGGATTTGCTGGTTATTGTCGAAGATGTCTCAGACGAAGACGATGACGGCGAGGCGGCTACAGAATTCCTAGCTGCGGGCGGCTCCCTCAACCCTGGCCTGCCGGCCGCAGCCCTGGCACCGGCGGCCACCATCCCCTCACCCCTTGTGCGCCGTCCTGGCAAGGAGCCTGCTCCTCTCTCCCCTGAGGCCGCTCCGTTCTTCCCGTGCTCTGTAGGCAGGCCAAAAGCCATGCGCTGGGAAGAGGACTCCATCTGCTTCAGCGGCTCTGACACTGAGTGTTCCCCCGCCACCTACCTGGATGCTACACGGCGGGCTCTCTCGCCTGGCCTGACCGCGGCTGCCTCTGGCCAGCCTGCGGAACAGCCAGGCCCCAGCGTCGCGGAGCCTGAGAAGATGACAGGGCGCCGTCAGCCACGCCACCAGGTTCCCGCCACGTACATGGATGTGGCGCGGCGGGCTCTCTCGCCTGGCCTGACCACGAGGCAGCGAAACAGCCGAGCCCGGGCCCCAGCATTGCCGAACCTGAGAAGGTGACAGGGCGCCGTCGGCTGCGTCATCGGCCGCACCGCCGGCGCAACCGGCAGTCCGCAAGCAGCGCTGGCGTTGGACGGCTTCTGGTGCACCTGTGTCTAGGGCCTCGGCGCAGAGCGTCTGCGCCCGACACCGATGGCTGGCAGAAGGTCCTCCTGAGTGTGCAGGACAACCGCGTCAGAGAGCAGCGTCGTGCTGCAGCACCCAGTCCGAGGCACCGCGGCGGCACCCGGAAGCTGCCCGCACTAGCTGCAGGACAAGTGCTTGAACTGCCTCTCGCAGGCGCACCATGTGGCAACCAGCCGCCTTCCGCGTCGTTGCTGGCGCTGCCATGGGTTCGGCCACATAGCGAGGGACTGCAAGCGGCAGCGGCCACTGGGATCCGGAGGTCGCGAGTCCTCCACCGGCGGTGGCAAGCCACTCATGCAGCAGCATCGGGTGACTAGTCCCTTCATGCCGTGGGGCGTGGGGGGCAGGACTCCTTCGTCGCTGCCCAACGTCACCGTGGGCAACATCTCTGGGCCCGGGAACACGCCCTCCGTCGACCTTCGGCTCATTCCTGTCTGCTGCCACATGCCGAACGGGTGCACGGACACAGGACCCTATGCTTATTGAGCGCGCCATCCAGAGTTCTATGCCAGTGCTGAGGCGCGGGTGCATGGTGGCGTGCGATGCTGGCGCGGCACTCGTTGAGCGCAATGTCGATGATACCCCCTCACCCTGGCTGGCGCTTCGCGGACATGGGTGGACCCCATGTTGCTTGAGGCTGCATCGCACCATTGCTTTGCTCGGGGTCCGGGGAGGCTACGTCGGCTGAGGCTAACTGGTGGGCTGAATGTGTCGTGCCCGATTTTACGGGCCACCTGGCTCGGCGTCTTCTTCGCCCGCTGAGGCCGCTGATGGCGAGCCCTGCCCGCCCCAGGGCGCCATCGTGTCCGAGGGCGCTGTACAGGAGCCGATGCCGCCACGGGCTATCTATTGATGCTCACTAAATGCACATTTTAACCATCAACAGTGATAAAATTAAGAAAGAAAATGGCACATAGAGGCTAAGAATTTGGTTTAATTTAATGGAGTCCCACTTGTACTTGAAGAATTGTGGTTGCAGGTGCAAAACAGGTGAAAATGAAGCAAACTAAGGCACATTTGAGCAGTACAAGTGACAAGAGCCACGTTGGGATCAAGTCACAGGGCGCCCACTGTTGACACTTCTTAGCGCAATCACCAGATACAAGGTGTTAGGCTATCTCTGATAACGGCGCCAGAAGTGCATGTGGGTATTTCTTATGTCTATTGGATAATTCCGCAAGCGCACAGAATATACCGCTGTAGCACTTCATCCCGGTAGTATTTCAAGGTATCATAATTTATTTTATCCTAAGGGAAAGCGGTGCTAGGAATGTTACTAAAAGAGAGAATCCTTAAGTCAATTACAAATTAGCAACCAACTAGTGATAGGGTGGTAAATCGATATAGAGAAAAGATAGTGACATGGAGACAAGACAAGGTTTAGGATAACTAAAGATAACTAGTAGAGTATAGCTAGGTGGGAGGACAACGAGTGAGTATAGGACTCCTATGTTTCTTACTTTTACTCTTGTGAACTATCCTATCAAATGGACGAAGTACACTAAGATTGATACCTTACTCTTTGCGTGTAGGGGATAGTCCGAGACAATAAAGGACATAACCTCTACCCGAAGCGGCTATGCTCTTATTGGAGCCTACCTTTTAAGAACTTGCTTAAAACAGATGGAGGGATGCTAAAACTAGACAGGACTGTCACACCTGCTAGTACCCACTAACAATCCGTGCAGCCAGTGGCATTCAAAGGTAAGACTTAGCTTAAGCACCACACTTACACTAATTCTCACTACTCCAGCTAGGTACCAAACAACTAGAGCATCCCTATGACAGGCCAATGAACTACACATGCGGGTTGGTTATAGGATCACAATCTAGTGTAAACCATCCAAGTAATAGAATAACTCACAATAATAATATTGGAATAGTAATGTACTAAGTAAAGACTCAGTAAAGTAAAGCAGGAATATTATATTAATATAAACAAAGTCTTACAGAAGAAAAGATCCAAGAGGCTATACCAGATGCTCCAGAAGACGACTCCGGAGACTCCGAGCTTAGCTCGAGTCAACTCTATCTCCTACACTAGACTAATACTACTACTTGAGGAATGGAACTTGACTCTTCCTTGCTTCTTATGTCTCCTGTGTGTTTTCAAGAGGATGGTGGCTGCCTCTATTTATAGGGGGGAGTGGAGAGGTGCCACGTCAGCGATCCATGTGCTCCCTGTCTCTCCACCCTTGGATAAACCGCTTCAAAACCGCCTCAAGATGGACGGCAGTGGACAAACCATCACTGTGGAAAACATGCAGGAGGTCGGTGGACCATGGCGGTGTCCTGGACCCACCAAGGGGGGTCGGCCGACCCTCCTATGATAGGGTGGGCCCACCACTATGGTTCCCACCTATCATAGAGCATGTCCCTGTGCTGGTTTGGTCTTGATCGTGTCGGTTCACGCCTTGATCCTTGTGCTTTGCTTCTCCACCGTTGAATGGAAACACAATCTGATCTGAAGGTGGAAATGAGTTGAGTGGAGTGTCACTAGAATCGTGCCACGTCACCAGAGCCAATGTGGGCCCCATACATGGGTCGGCCGACCCATGCATGGGCCCTCCTTGAGCTTCCCTCTCTTCTATGTGATGTTGGACACCTTGTGTTGAAGTTTGGTGGCCTGGGGTCACCATGTGTGGGTCGGCCGACCCACACAAGTGGCCTCCAGCTGCTCGCTTTTGTCCTGTTTTGATCTTCCCTGCATTCACAAGCTAAGAGTACAAGTGGAACTACTTATTGAATAAAATATTTTCATGCTATGTTATTCTTCCCTCAAAATCGAGGCTGTTGACGGTGTTAGAGTGTGGAATTTCAGGGCTTATCCACCGTCAACAAGATCCCCCAAGCTTAACCTTTGCTCGTCCCGAGCAAATAATTAAACTTAGCCTCTATGGATCAGGAGTTGCTACTATGTTCATATTTCAATATTACCTTGTGTACAACAAAATACTTCTCTTTTGAATGAAAAAATTGGCTATAAAAATTCATTCATATTACCTTAGTTTTTTATGGGGCTAATGGCCTTTCCTTTGCCTTAGGTGGTTGAGAGACAGAACAGCTTAACTTGAGCACTAATTTTCTCATTCTTTGCAAGTTTCATACTGGAGGTTTTAGCAATGTTTTTCAAAAGAAAACTTAATGTTCCTCATATGGTTCTCTCATGTCGCTCAAATGGTGTATGATTCCTTACCAAGGCACAAAAGTAAATGTTGCCTTCTCTTTGTTATCCTACTTCTAAAATGGCTTTTGTGGAGCTTAAGGTAGGAATGAAAGACTATAGCATGCTTACTTTGCATGTATTGTAGAGTCAAAGCTTGGATCTAACGAGAGAAATGCCATACCCTTAGATCAAGATGTGCAAGTGTATGGAATATGGTGGACCAAAATGCTCCTTTATTTGGAATTGTAGCTCTCTAAATTTTTTGGAGACATGGCTATCATTTTTTTATTCATGAGCCTAAACTTGCTCATATTTTCTTTTTATCTTCTATGGACTTTCTCATGTCCATCTTTTCCTCTTTCTTTTGCATAGCCTTTTTGTCTCTTCTACCATAACAACTAAGAGAGATATTTTATGATTGTAAAGCATGGAGCATTTATGGTGTGGGGATGAATGGCATGTGATTGCTCACGTCCAGTGTAGAAGCAGCATATATGTGTGGTGTGTACGTGATCTTGATCTTGGGAGCATGATAAGTCTCTCAATAAGGGTCAACAAAACTTGACAAAACTCATTGTAAAGTAAATAGCGTATGTGGAAGGGTTTGAAACATGTGTAGCATAAATGGTTGGTAGGAATTTATCACCATTAAGGAACAATAAGGTTTTAATTATTTTTAAGAAATAAATCTCCAGTAATCGTGCATGCTTGGAACAATATTATAGTAGCTCTTATCTCACTATATCATATCTCACAAATACTTAGGCTTAGTTCTAGCATTTGCAACCCACAAAGTTTTCAGGTTCATGATGATTTTAAATGAGCCAGGTAATCCATACTCAAAGAAATACTAGGTTGTAAACTAGGCATTAAAGAAACATCAACAGAGCAACTATTCATCATTTCCATAAGGAAGATAAACATTCATGAGACATATGAGATGTGGAATTTTTTTGGTATTTTTATTATTTTAAATGCACTAAATTAAAAACAATGCAATATGCTGAGATAGAATACTTAACTTAGTGGGGGACTGGATCTCCCCAAGCTTGGCTTTTGCTCACCGTGGTGGTGGATAGTGTTGGAACCATTCTGCCCAACACTGTGCTTCTTCATCTTGTATGGCTTGCAATAGTTGGGCATTGCGTCTTGCTCAACCTACATTGCGCCCATGTCGTCGATGAGTTGATCTACTTCTGTCCTTTGATTCCGACATCCCCTCATGTTGACAGTGGATAAGCAATAAAATTCCACACACTAACACCGTCAATAGACTCGGTTTCTGATGGAAAATCAACATAACATGAACATATTTTATCCAATAACTAGTTTCACTTGTACTCTTAGCTTGTGAATGCAGGGAAGATCAAACAGAGCAGAAATGAGCACTTGGAGCCCAATATGTTGGGTCGGCCGAACCACCCACTTGGGCACCAAGCTGTCATACTTCAACAAATGACTCAAGGAGGCACATAGAAGAGAGTGGAGCACCTGGAGGGCCCACATCCTGGTCGGGAGACATACATGTGGGGCCCATCAGGGCTCTGCTGACATGGCATGATCCGTGTAACACTCCACTCAGCTCAATTCCACCATCGGATCAAAGTTGTGTTTCCAATCAACGGTGGAAGATCAAAGTACATGGATCAAGGCGTGAACCGACAAGACCAAGGCAAAACCAGTACATAGCCACACTCTATGACTAGTGGAGACCACAGTGGTGGGCCCACCTTGCCATAGGTGGGTCGGCCGACCCACCCATGGTGGGCCCAGGCCACCGCTATGCTCCACCGACATCCTACATGCTTCCCACGTGATGGTTTTGTGACTACCGTCCATCTAAGGCGGTTTCAATGACGGTTTATACAAGGGAGGAGAATGAAGGAGTATGCGGATCGCTGACGTGGCACCTCTCCATTTCCCCTATATATAGAGGCTGCATCCACCCTCTCAAGACATGATTCAATCAAGATACAAGTGGAGATCAATGTAGTTCCACCTCTAGTAGTAGTGTAGTCTAGTGTGGGAGTTAGAGTTGAGTCGAGCTACGCTCAGGGGTCTCTGGAGTTGTCTGCTGGAGAGTCTTGTATAGCTCTTGTAACTTTATCTTTATGTAAGACTTATTTACTTTAATATAATATTCCTGCTTTACTTTACTGAGTCTTTACTTACTGCAATATTATTCTTGCAATAGTATTATTGTGAGTTATCATATTACTTGGTCGGCATACATTAGATTGTGATCCTGTAACCAACTCACATGTGTAGTTCATCGCCAGTCATAGGGTGCTCTAGTTGCCTTGGCCACAGCTAGAGTAGTGAGAATTAGTGTAAGCATGGTGCTTAGACTAGATCTTACCTTTGAATTCCGCTTGTCACACAGATTGTTTGTGGGTGCTAGCAGGTGGTGACAGCCCTGTCTAGTCTTAGTATCCCTCCACGTGTTTTAGGCAAGTTCTTAAAAGGTAGGCTCCCATAAGAGCATAGGCGCTTCGGGTAGAGGTTATATCCTCTATTGTTTCGCACTATCCCCTACACACCGGAAGTAAGGTAGCAGTCTTAGTGTATCTCGTCCATTTGATAGGATAGATCATAGGAGTAGAGTTCGAATCACAGGAACCTTTCTCACTCGTTGTCCTCCCACCTAGCTATACTACATTAGTTATCCTTTACCATCTTCTTTGTTTATCTTTGAATCATCACCTTCCTATCATACTTCGATTACACCCTCTACGCTAGTTGCTAGTAAGTTAAGATAGATTTAAGGATCTCCTTCTATTAACATTTCTAGCACCGCTTTCCCTTGGGATAAAATAAATAACGATACCTTGGAATACTCCCGGGTGAAGTGCTACATCGGTATATTCTGTGCGCTTGTGGAATTATCCAATAGACATAAGAAATACCGTAAGGCACTTCAGCCACCGTTATCAGAGATAGCCTAACACCCTGTCTCTGGTGGTTGCATTAAGAAGTGTCAACACCTCGCCCGTGTGGACGGGCGGGGAGTGTGCACTTTTGGAGTGTGCTCTGTAGGACTTTCCATGGACCTTGAAATGTCCATGGAACTCACCTCATCACCCTCTTCTTCTTTTCCCCCTACAGTTTGTGAAGTGCCACCTTGCTTAAATTGAGCGGCCTGTGACCTGCTTCTAGTCATCCTGCTTGTACCTGCAACATGTTGGCTTCTTGCCTCTCGGTCCGGTTTAATGGTTAGTGTGCGAAGCGCATACAACCGACGTCTCTCACATGAGAGAGGGACCTCAGCTGTATGGCCACGATAAATCATTTTAAGGCCACCTTTTGGACCTCTCTTTAAGACTTGAGCACTTATGAAGAAATCTTCAGTTAGAGTGTCTCAAGAAGAGGCAATGTATTCGAAGTAATGTGTTCCATTTAATAGATCCATTATTTCAGCAATGCGAGTGATAAAAGAAGTAAAGAATATAGGTTCTTCTCTATGGAACATACCAAGCCAAAAGCGGGCTAAAAGCTTAGCAAGTGAAACTCTTATTTTATTGTTATGGCATAGAGCAATCTTAGCTCATCATTATATAAAACTTGCAAATTATAGCCAGGAAAAAGAGTTATAGCCATCCAATAGTGAAGAAAGCGCAGAGTAGGATTATGAATTTCATCAGGATTAGGATCAGAGCAATCATCGGATACAGATATGGCTTTCCAAAAATCAGCTTTATTAAATCTTCTTGTGGCACTAATTAAATCTAGCTGATAGGTGTTATCAAAACCAAGAGCCACACTAAAAACTCCCCAAGTCAAATTGTATTCTTTGTTAAACATGCGAAAGTGAACACCATCATCCTTGACTTGTAAAGAGAATTGGAATTCTATAGTGAGCTTTTTAATCCCAAGTTCAGGAACTTCCCAAAAGCTTCCCCAACCAATTTTATTGAACACATTATTAAATTCGGTGGTCATACCTGTGCTGTCCAAAAGGACAGGGTCGATTGTGCCGACATGTTCAAACCCGCGGTGTCGAATGGAGAGATACCTTTGGTACTCTTGTCGGTTCAACGTGAGGCCGCTCTCAGGATCGAACGTTCTCTCGTGAGGCACTTCTAGCACTTTGTGACCTTCTCTTGGTGGAGCTTCTCTTCCTTTTTCTTCATCATGGCGGGGTCATCGGGAGGAGCTCCCTACAACACCCTTGGCCTTCTTGAACGCGAAGGAGAACATTTTCATCTTCCAGCAGCAATGAGAAAACACAAGAACACACTAGGACAACAAAGATTAGCGTTAGCGTTAGTGTTAGCTGTCCCAATTGTAACACCCTAGTGTTAGTTACTATTTTTACACTTACATTTGCATGACATCAAGCATTGATCATGTCATTTCATGCATCATCACCATTTGATTTGAATTACAATCCTTTATATGCTATATGTTTGCTTATATGCTTACAATGCCATAGATGTGTTAGCATGCAAATGTGATGCTTGTTTACTGTTCTAGATGACTTAAACATGTTTGGGTTAACATTTGGAACAATGTTCATGTTGGTGAAATCCCCAAAATAACCCTCTAGCTCATAGTTGACTAGAAAGCTCTCCTAAACCTATTTTGTTTGACCAAACAAGAAAGTTAATTTAGAGACTTTGCATGTCAGAGCACCCTTAATCAAAGTTGTGTAGAATTTTATAAGCAACAAACTTCATTTTTGGGTCAACTCATGAAAATGGGTGTAAGGTGGTCAAAATTGTGAAATTGTACAGATTTGGGGCTGTTTTAGAGTTGCTGAAATTTGCTAAGCCTAAGCTGAAAACAGTTTCAAAGTACCTGTGTTCTTCGATCCATATCTCTCAAACCAAGCTGTTTCAATTGAAGTTGTTCTAACATGGATTGGAGTACTGTAGCTCTTTGACCCATGTTAGTGAAGTTTTTGCTGAAACGCCCTAGATCGCGAGTTATGGCTCGATCAAAATCGAGTTTCAGTCGGTATTTTGGAACTGAACCGAAATTGATTCAGTTTGAATCGGTCAGCGTCGCCGTGGCCGCCGTCAGACATCCCGCGCCAGGTGGCGCCGTACGCCGGCGTCCGCCTGCCGTCGCCCTGCAAAGCCGAAGGCAACACTCCACCCTGTCCCCTAGCCGCTCCATTCACTCTCTCCCTCTCTCGTTCTCTCGTTTCTCCCTCTCCTCTGCTCTGCCGTCACCATGGCCGCCGAGGCGATGCCGCGGTGAAATCCGCCACCACCGCACCGTCTCCGACCGCTCCATCTCCACCATAGCTCCGCCACTCTCTACTCTACATCCTCAACCCCTTTCCAGGCCGAGTCGACCAAAGGTATAGCCGTAGCGAGCTCCTCGCCGCCGCGCCATTGCCGGAACGCCGCCGAGCTCTTTGCTCGCGACGACCAGCGCCTTCCCGTAGCCGTTCGTCCCCGTTTTGCTTTGTCTCTAGGTCTTCTTGGGTCACGGTTTAGGTCTGAGGAGTTGGTTGGGCCTTTCATCTCGTAGGCTCGTCGGAACACGGCCTCGCCGTGGCTCTGCTCGCCGCCGTGCCACCATGCGCGTGCGGTTGGTGCGCGTCCGAGCTCCATAGTCCGATTCTTCGTGCATGTAGCTTCGTTTGGATCTAGTGTTCATGGAACGAAGCTAGGTTTCGCCGGTGAAGGTCGAAATCGGCCGGCACTGACTTCGCCAGAGCTTCGCCGTCCGCCATTGCCGCCGTTGAGCTTGCTCCGGTGATAGTCAGGTCTCGGGAGTTAGCTCATCGAGTTCGTCTCAGTTACCAGGAACACGTAGGTGCCCTCGGTGTCGCCGGTGACCTCGCCGTCGGCGAGATATCGCCGGTCAGCGCTGGCGGCTCTCTCTCTCTCTCACTGACGCGTGGGACCGGTTTGACCGGGGAGCCCACCGGTTAGTTGCTTTGGTGCGCTTCGGGTGCACTGAACCGGGTGTGTGTAGCGTTTTGAGTCGGGTTCGTTTTAAAGGAACTAAGAAAATGAATTTTCAGAAAATTGGTAAAATCTTCCAAAAATCATATCTAAGAGCTAGAAGTATCCAAATGAGGTAAACCAAATTTTGTTGGGTTTGTATTTCTGAACTCTATACAGGAAAAATATGAAATATGACTTTGTGATAACTTTTCTATGCAGTTATAATTAATTTGTTATATGATTGTAAACTTGATAAATGCATAACTAATTATAGGAATATGCTAAAAATGTGATTTCACTTGCATTAATCTTGTTTAGAGTAGTAGGATCTGGGAAAAATATGTTTGCTGGTTGGTTACTGTTATTTATATGATGTCATGTGTAACATGCCTTTCATGCTATACTCTTGAACATATTGATTATGGTAAGATGAGGTTGATATCTGTGGATATCGGAAATCATATGGTTGTATTGTTTGCTATAATATCAAGTTATTGTTTAGTATAGCTGCAAACCTTAGCTTAATAGCTTAACTAAAATCGAAGCTAAACCATATCTAAAATTTATAAGTTGAGGAACTATTGTAGTAATGCTTCTTATGCAAAATGTTGCTATCCTCTGAACTCCACCAAATAAGCCTGCATATCCTTGAGAGTCTTTTTATTTACTTCCTGTCGGGTAAGTCTAGCTGAGTACAATTGAGTACTTAGGGTTTTATTCCCATTGTTGCAGAAGGAGTGGTCTACTATGCTTATTGCAAGAACTGTTTCACCCCTGCGGGCAAAGAAGATTAGACCTGGGGCAAGGTCGTTATTCATCTTTAGCTTTTGTAAGATGCTGTGACATGGTCAGCTGGTGGTACTCGTATATGAACTATGTTGTTTCAAAACTATGTTGATTTCCTGCTACTGTTACATTTATGTAAAAGACTATGTTGTACTCTAATGTTTTAATTTGGTTGTGAACTTATGTATCATGTGATGGGTTATTGCTGAATTTGTAAGATCCTTGGGGTATGTTCTGTTTAAAATGTTAGAAATCCTTCGAGATTTCCGGACTACCGGGTTTATATTGGCTGAAGTGTGACTTGATTGCTACTAAATTGGCGATCGTCGTACTTGTGCTCGTATAAATTGGTCGGTTCTGTGACAGCTGGTACCAGAGCATAATTCAGTATACACCATCACTTGACTATTTGAAAACAAAAATGGTTTTGGAGTTTTGAAAAATATTTGACAATTATTAGTTGGGTGTAGGTGATTTACACCGAGTGTTTGCAAAAATTATGAGTACCAATGACCAAGTCCTATAGCCCTATATATATATGTGGTAATTAGGTGGCTTATGTAAGTACTAACTGGGGAATTGCATCATGTTTCTATTTGCGGTTCATTTGGTTTTATTGCGCGGATATATGTGACATTGCGGCTTCTTATTGCTTCTTGGGCTGATGATTTATACCGGCCACTTCGGATGAGGTAAGGTGAGATGTGAGTGTACGATCGAACAACCATCGATTTATGGGGAGTGCTTATGGTTACTGAAGTGAGTACATGTGATTCATATGTGTACTTATGGAGGTATTGGGGAGTAATTATTTTCGGGGTCGCAAGTGCACGGGAGCATTTTCGGCAAAAAGTGCTTCTTATTGCCATGCATACATTGGGGAATGGGCTGAAATGAATCTTCTGCAGGTACACTAACCACGAAAAACGTGTAGTACGACCAGTTACGTATATGAGAGCACGTGGTATGCCACTGACTATAACGTTAGTTAATTAAATGATAATGTGTGAGGTCGTTGGCACGTGCATACATCCTGATCATGAAATTAATTTAAAATTTCTGTATTGTTCCCTTCCCTGTAATAAATTGGTGCTATCCTGTCTTATTCTAATGCTGCAAGATATTGCATTGTACCAGATGGCAGCTGAAGGTGCGCCGCAAAGTGGTCAGTTTCTGGAGCAGTTTGGCACACCCACTGTGCTATGGAGGTTGTTGGAGTCAGTGGGGTATCCAGAGCCACCACTATATTTTTGGAAGCCAGCAGATACCATGGTGCAGCCTTGGTTTGATGTTTGGATGGCAATTCCTGCTCTTGAAGGGGATTGGTCTTTGCCCGAGCTCAAAGTCGAGGTAGACATGAAGACGCCATGGGGTGGTGCCCAGTTTGCAGCCTTCGAGATGTTGATAGAGATTTGCACCAGGTTCAACAAGAGGGCTGATTTGGGGCCAGCCAATGTGTTTCCAAGGGTAGATGCTTCACAGGATGAGTGGGCCTCAGTCTAGCCAAACTCCTTTGGTGCGAGGCAGAGATGAGCGTGCTCATAACACTGGGGCTCCTATGAGTGCTATGTTTGCTGTCCTGAAGATGCACTTTGCCACTAGGGATGGTTGGATGCAGTGTATTGACGCCCTGCATGATGCTGTTGACAAGAGGCTGGAAGCGGAAGAGTTTGCACGCATTGCTTGTCGCAGCGCAGACGATCAGGTGGTAGCTCTTACCGCCTGTCGCAATGAGTTGCTACGATGCACTGGTGCTTTGATGGCAGCTGATCACCAGTGTTACTGAGCTTGAGAGGCAGAATGCGGACCTTCGTCATCAGCTTGGTAATCGCAATATGAACCTGGCACGTCAGCGAGATGACTTTTTGCGCGAGTTAGCATGCGAGTCAGCAGCAGGTTTGGGAGCTGCAGCAGGATGTTCATCGTCTGAACAACCGTGTTGATCCAGTTTCACCATCCAGGTGCAGCAGAGATCGGTACTGAGATTTTCAGTAGCAGCTGATGATGGTGAGGCAAGTTCGGAAGAAGAAGAAGACCCTGAGGAGATAGTGCCTATCAACGAGAGTGATGACTTTGGTGGGAACGTGTCCAGTATGGATAGTGACACGATGAGTAGCTCTTTCTAGTGCACTTGCCATGTTGGCACTCTTTTGTAATGAAATACTTTGATGTACCCTAAATGGTTGGGTTGGACTTGTAATGTTTAAACCTTGTATGTTCAAGATTTGAACCATCAGACTTTTAATTAAGTAATGATCGTCGTGCGGTTCGCGAAGAATTTTTCTTTGTTGCGCCTTGTTATTGTGTGGTTGTGAGATGGTTGTTGAATTATTGTGCCATTTGTATGTTATCAAAAATAATCATTGATATCCTCTGGGCATGATATTTTGGTTATCGTCTGCATAACTAACACCTGACAATGGTTGTTGTGCTTACTGCAGATGCCGGTTAACACCCGCCATGGGTCGGGTAGTGGTGGTGGAAATGAGCGCGAGGATGAGGAGTTACCGCTGCCTCCACCATGCACGCAAGAGCAGATGTTTGCTCAGTTCCTAGATACTCAGCAGGCTATTCTGCAGCAGATGGTTGCCAACAACAACAATAACAACAATCGCAACCGAGGTGGGCGTCATGGAATTGATGAAGGCCAGCACAGTGATTAGAAGGACTTCTTGGACACTAAGCCACCAGTGTTCAAGCAGGCTGTTGAACCATTGGAGGCAGATGAGTGGTTGAACACAATCGAGCAGTCATTCTCAGTGCTGAGGTTGACCGAGACCATGAAGGCTAGTTTTGCTGCTCTCTTGCTGCAAGGACCCGCAGGGATATGGTGGGCAAACCGCAAGACCGCCTATCCTGTGGTTGCTGATATCACCTGGGAGCAGTTCACTAAGGATTTCAGGGGTCATTTCATTCCCGCTGGGTTGATCAAGATGAAGGTTAATGAGTTCATGCAGCTTGCCCAGGGTACTAAGACCCTTACTCAGTACCATCATGCTTTCAACAACCTGTCAAGGTATGCTCCTTGGACTGGTGGACACCGATGAAAAGAAGATTGAAACTTTCAAGAGAGGCCTTAGCACCAAGCTCATGAAGACTTTGGCTAACAACACTCGTACAACTTTCAACGAGTTTATCAGTGATGCTTTCATTCAAGAGAAACAGAACAATCTGCACACTGCTTCCAAGGGAGGCAAGAGGCCTTTGGAAGGAGGCTCTTCTTAGCCAAGGACTGCAGCAGCAGGTCGTGCTGTGGCATATCGCCCTGCTTATCGTCCAGCTGTTCCTGGAGCAAAGTTTAGGCCTCCTCCAAAGAAGCAGCAGCCAGCACCACAACGCTACAAGAAGGGTTTCACTGTACCTTTGAACAAGAACAATGCTCCTCCAGGCAATACTATTAAGGTAAAAACCAGCCAAGGTTTGGGGCCGTGTTTTAATTGTGACCAACAGGGGCATCTCGCTCGCTATTGTCCTCAACCAAGGCAGGGCCGTGTGCACCACACTGCAGCTGAAGAAATTCCGGAAGGTGAATCAATCACTGCAGGTATGTTTTCTGTAAATCAACATCCTGCTATTGTATTGTTAGACTCAGGATCATCACATTCTTTTGTGAGTCAAGCATTTGCACAAAAACATGCATTTCTAATTGTTGAATTGAACTGTAGTTTCCGGATAACTTCAGCTGGGGCTGAAATTTGTACTCGTCAGTGTGTCGAAAGTGTGGCCATTGAGATTGGTGGCAGGGTATTTGTCAGCAGTCTCATTGTGTTGCCTGGGTTAGGGCTGGATACTATTCTGGGGGTGTGTTGGATGAAACAGTGGGATGTGGTTATAAATATTCCCAATCAGATGTTGACATTAAGGGAACCATAGGGTGAAGGCACCTTTCAGGTTTATTTGCCCCGTAGGGGAGATCTTTTTAGTCTCTATTTTGCGGTTGGGGCTGCAACCCTTCATGATATCCTTGTAGTGTTTGAATTTCCTGATGTCTTTCCTGACGATCTTCCTGGACTTCCTCCTGACCGGGATGTGGAGTTTGCGATAGAACTTATTCCCAGGAACAGCACCTATCTCTCAGAGGCCTATACAGAATACCATCACATGAATTAGCTGAGCTTAAGAAACAACTCCAGGAGTTATTGGACAAGGGGTTCATTCGCTCTAGTTCTTCTCCGCGGGGCTGTCCTGCTATCTTTGTGAAGAAGAAAGATGAAACTTTGCGTATGTGTGTGGACTACAGGCCACTTAATGCTGTGACGATTAAGAACAAGTATCCTTTACCTTGTATTGATATCTTGTTTGATCAATTGTCCAAGGTTAAGGTTTTCTCCAAGATTGATCTGAGATCTGGGTATCATCAAATTAAGATTAGGCCACAAGATATTCCCAAGACGGCTTTCTCCACTCGGTATGGACTGTACGAGTATTTGGTTATGTCTTTTGGGTTAACCAATGCTCTTGCACATTTCATGTACTTAATGAATTCAGTGTTTATGCTAGAGTTGGATAAGTTTGTGGTAGTCTTTATTGATGACATTCTGATTTATTCTGAAAACATGGAGGATCATGCTGAACATTCGAGGATAGTTTTGACTAGACTCAGAGAGCATAAACTATATGCTAAGTTTAGCAAGTGTGAGTTTTGGCTAACCAAAGTACCTTTTCTGGGCCATATCTTGTCTGCTGAGGGTATTTCTGTGGATCCCTCAAAGGTTCAGCAGGTGTTGGATTGGAAATCGCCCATCAATGTGTCAGAGGTTCGTAGTTTCTTGGGGTTAGCTGGGTATTATCGCCGTTTCATTCAAGATTTCTCCAAGATAGCTCAACCTATGACCAAATTGTTGCATAAAGATACCAAGTTTGTTTGGAGTGAGGACTGTGAAGTAGCTTTTCGCACCTTGCGGACGTTGCTTGACCACTGCTCCTGTTCTTGCACAACCTGATATTGAGAAGCCTTTTGATGTGTACTGTGATGCCTGTGGCACTAGGGTTAGGTTGTGTGCTCATGCAAGAAGGCCGAGTCATTGCTTATGCCTCGCGTCAATTGAGAAAACACGAGCAAAATTATCCTACCCATGATTTGGAGCTTGCTGCAGTAGTACACACACTGAAGATTTGGCGTCACTACTTGATGGGCCATAAATGTCATATCTATTCTGATCACAAGAGTCTTAAGTACATTTTTACTCAACCTGAGTTGAACATGAGGCAAAGAAGGTGGTTGGAGTTGATCAAAGATTATGATTTGGAGGTACATTACCATCCGGGCAAGGCTAATGTAGTTGCTGATGCTTTAAGTCGAAAATCTCATTGTAATGCAGTGCAGCCGTTGCTAGCGGGACGGGTTTAATCTTATGCATCCAGTGGTATTGAATAATATTACTCTCAGTTGTACTTTGGAAAGTAGAATCACTGAAGGTCAGAAAACAGATCCGGGCATATATCACATCAAGAGAAAGATGCAAGAGCAAGAAACACTTCACTTCCGGGTAGATGAAAAAGGTATATTATGGTTCAAAGACAGATTAGTAGTACCAGAAGATCGTGAGCTGAGGAATCAGATTATGGATGGGGCTCATCTTTCCATGTTATCTATTCATCCTGGTAGCAGTAAAATGTATCAAGACTTGAAGCCTAGATTTTGGTGGACAAAAATGAAGAAAGAAATTGCGGCTTATGTGGCTAGGTGTGATACCTGCTGTCGTGTGAAAGCTGTTCACCTTAAGCCAGCCGGTTTATTACAACCTTTGCCAGTTCCCGGCTGGAAGTGGGATGAGATAACCACGGACTTCATAACGGGTTTACCCTTAACGCAAAAAGGCCATGATTCTATTTGGGTGATTGTAGATCGACTGACTAAGATTGCACATTTCTTACCAGTTCGAACTACGGATTGTCCTCATCAGCTGGCACAGCTCTACTTTGCTCAGATACTTCGGTTACATGGTGTGCCGAGGACGATAGTTTCCGACAGAGGCCCGCAATTTATTGCACGCTTCTGGGAGCATCTACACAAGTGTTTGGGAACCAATTTGGTTAGCAGTTCAGCTTATCATCCTCAGACTTCGGGTCAGACTGAAAGAGTAAATCAAATATTGGAAGATATGTTGAGAGCCTGTGTCATTTCGTCCAAAGGTTCGTGGGAAGAATGGTTACCATTAGCAGAGTTCTCATACAACAATAGCTATCAAGAGAGTATTCAGATGGCTCCTTTTGAAGCTTTGTATGGGCGCAAATGTAGAACTCCTCTTAACTGGGTTGAACCAGGAGAAAGGAGGTACTACGGGATTGACTTTGTGAAAGAGGCCGAAGAACGAGTGCATACCATTCAGCAGCATCTCAAAGCCGCACAAACTCGCCAAAAGAGTTATGCGGACAAGCGTCGAAGACCGTTAGAATTTCAAGTTGGTGACTATGTGTACTTGAAGGTGTCACCCATGAAGGGCGAACAACGTTTCGGGGTGAAACGAAAATTAGCTCCAAGGTTTGTGGGTCCTTTTCAAATTCTGGAAAGAAGTGGGAAAGTAGCATACAAGTTACGGTTGCCACCACACATGTCCACTATTTTCAATGTCTTTCATGTATCGCAACTCAAGAAATGTTTGCGAGTACCGGAAGAACAAGTGGATCTTGGTGACATCAAGTTAAAATCAGATTTGACATATGAAGAGAAGCCCATACAAGTGGTAGATTACAAGGAAAGAGTCACTCGCAGCCGAGTGGTCAAGTTCTATAAGGTGGTTTGGAATAACCAAAGTGACTGGGATGCGACGTGGGAAAGCGAAGATTATCTCAAGGAAGTTTATCCTTCTTTCTATAAACAATGGTAATTAACTCTAATCTCGAGGACGAGATTCTTTTAAGGGGAGAGCTGTAACACCCTAGTGTTAGTTACTATTTTTACACTTACATTTGCATGACATCAAGCATTGATCATGTCATTTCATGCATCATCACCATTTGATTTGAATTACATTCCTTTATATGCTATATGTTTGCTTATATGCTTACAATGCCATAGATGTGTTAGCATGCAAATGTGATTCTTGTTTACTGTTCTAGATGACTTAAACATGTTTGGGTTAACATTTGGAACAATGTTCATGTTGGTGAAATCCCCAAAATACCCCTCTAGCTCATAGTTGACTAGAAAGCTCTCCTAAACCTATTTTGTTTGACCAAACAAGAAAGTTAATTTAGAGACTTTGCATGTCAGATCACCCTGAATCAAAGTTGTGTAGAATTTTATAAGCAACAAACTTTATTTTTGGGTCAACTCATGAAAATGGGTGTAAGGTGGTCAAAATTGTGAAATTGTACAGATTTGGGGCTGTTTTGGAGTTGCTGAAATTTGCTGAGTCTAAGCTGAAAACAGTTTCAAAGTACCTGTGTTCTTCGATCCATATCTCTCAAACCAAGCCGTTTCAGTTGATGTTGTTCTAATGTGGATTGGAGTACTCGTGTAGCTCTTTGACCCATATTAGTGAAGTTTTTGCTGAAACGTCCTAAATCGCGAGTTATGGCTCGATCAAAATCGAGTTTCAGTCGTTATTTTGGAACTGAATCGAAATCGATTCAGTTTGAATCGATCAGCGTCGCCGTGGCCGCCGTCAGACATCCCACGCCAGGTGGCGCCGTACGCCAGCGTCCGCCTGCCATCGCCCTGCAAAGCCGAAGGCAACACTCCACCCTATCCCCTGGCCGCTTCATTCACTCTCTCCCTCTCTCGTTCTCTCGTTTCTCCCTCTCCTCTGCTCCGCCGTCGCCATGGTCGCCGAAGCGATGCTGCAGTGAAATCCACCGCCACCGCACCGTCTCCGACCTCTCCATCTCCACCATAGCTCCGCCACTCTCTGCTCTACATCCTCGACTCCTTTCTAGGCCGAGTCAACCAAAGGTATAGCCGTAGCGAGCTCCTTGCCACCATGCCATTGCCGGAATGCCGCCGAGCTCTCTACTCGCGACGACCAGCGCCTACCCGTAGCCGTTCGTCTCCGTTTTGCTTTGTCTCTAGGTCTTCTTGGGACGCGGTTTAGGTCTGAGGAGTTGGTTGGGCCTTTCGTCTCGTAGGCTCGTTGGAACACGGCCTCGCCGTGGCTCTGCTCGCCGCCGTGCCGCCATGCGCGTGTGGTTGGTGCGCGTCCGAGCTCCATAGTCCGATTCTTCGTGCACGTAGCTTCGTTTGGATCTAGTGTTCATGGAATGAAGGGTGAAGGTCGAAATCGGCCGGCGCGACTTACGCCGAAGCTCCGCCGTCCACCATTGCCACCATTGAGGTTGCTCCGGTGATAGTTAGGTCTCGGGAGTTAGCTCATCGAGTTCGTCTCGTTTCCAGGAACACGTAGGTTCCCTCGGTGTCGCCGGTTACCTCGCCGTCGGGGAGATATCGCCGGTCAGTGCCGGCGGCTCTCCTCTCTCTCTCTGACGCGTGGGACCGGTTTGACCGGGGAGCCCACCGGTCAGTTGCTTTGGTGCGCTTCGGGTGCACTGAACCGGGTGTGCGTAGCATTTTGAGTCGGGTTCGTTTTAAAGGAATTAAGAAAATGAATTTTCAGAAAATTGGTAAAATCTTCCAAAAATCATATCTGGAGCTAGAAGTATCCAAATGAGGTAAACCAAATTTTCTTGGGTTTGTATTTCTGAGCTCTATACAGGACAATATGAAATATGACTTTGTGATAACTTTTCTGTGCAGTTATAATTAATATGTTATATGCTTGTAAACTTGATAAATGCATAACTAATTATAGGAATATGCTAAAAATGTGATTCCATTTGCATCAATCTTGTTTAGAGTAGTAGGATCTGGGAAAAATATGTTTGCTGGTTGGTTACTGTTATTTATATGTTGTCATGTGTAACATACCTTTCATGCTATACTCTTGCAAAATTCACCATGCTTAGTGTAGATAAGTTATGGTTATGAATATTTTTCTTGAGCCTTGTTTTGTGATAAAGAAGCTAAGAAAAATGGGAAATCTGTTGTTTGATATTTTTCACTGTAGTAAGTATTTTCTATTGCTTAAATGGTTGTCTGCTTGTCATTTTTGTGTAGCATGTTATATCTGTCCAAATGACTTGAAATTTTGCTAGTATCGTAATGTTGGAGTGTGTCATCTACTTTAATTTTTCTAGAATTTTCTGGGTACAACAAATGTAAGGTCCAGTTATAAGCTAGTGCTTCTTTAATTGTTTTTAATTGAGTAATAATTGGTTAGAAGATGTTTTCATGCATTTCTGTGATGCTTCAGCTTGGTAACCTTGCTAGACACTTTGAGGTTGATCTTGTTCATGTGTAGGGCAGCTAGGTCAAATGTCTTTGCTTATATGCTTTGTTCGTGGTTATTAGTTAAAAGGTGGGTGTGGTAGGGAAGTTTGATTCAAATTAATTGTTAGTGCAGGTTGTAGACCTCTTACGCAAGACGAGAAATTGTTCTATAGCTTGCTTAAGAAGGGTGAGTATGTGTTGTTGTTTAGAGAAGAAATATGCACATACTCAGTAAATATTTGATAAATTATTTGGATGCTCACATGTTGTCTAATGCATCTCATGGCTCAAGTTGTACATCTCTATATTGCATTCCATGTGCATTCTCAGTTCTCATATATGCATATCATGCATACAGAATCGCTGGGAGGAGTTACACTGCTTGCAATTCGATCCGTTGGAGGAAGGAGTGCCCCCGGAGATCGAGGTGCCGGAAGCTCCCGAGGCCGAGGAAACTGAACTGCCGAAGTGCATTGACCAGTCAGCCATCTAACTTTGTGAAAGGCAAGCCTCAGAGCATCCCTAAGCCTCCACCTATCTCTTTTTATATAAATGCATCGGTCTTTCTTAAATCGTATTATTGTGCACTTAAGTATAGGAGTTGATTTGATACCGTTGCTGCATTTATACCTTGTCCACTATATATATATTTTGATCCTGGAAATATTACTAGACAAGGGACGGGTTCGATCTTATGCTTAGCCATGCTTAGACCGGTAGAAGTCGAGGGATTTCCTGTCCTTCACGAGCATAGGTGGTGACTAATGATGATGGGGATGGATTCCACATGGTTGACTATATGTGCCACCATGCCACCATGATAATGAGAGAATCAAGGCTAGGTAGCGGGGAGCCGCATGACATGGTTGAGGTCATGCTGTCTTCGGTGCTGCTTGCGGCCGACTAGGACTGAGGCCACCAAACATCAGTTGAGATTGAAGGATGTCGTCACATAGCTGGCCAGATAAGTCAGTTCTGACCGCGAAGCCGAAGTAGTTCCTTCTGAGCCGAGAATTGGTGTGACATGGATAGATATATTCTGGAGGTAGGAAGGATGTGCGGAGACACCATTTTGCCATAGTCAGGTCAAGGACCTGCACTTCCTGTGAGTGGGTTTGTCTTTGAGAATATGGCCCCCGTCAAGCTCGCGATATAATATGACTCAGAATGATCTAACGGTGACCCAAGAAGCAACTGATCAGGTTGGCAGGGTTTATGATTGGCATGTTTGCCAGTTAGTACAATCGATTCGAATCGCTATCTCTCCTGGTTAGTGAGAAACTGAACTGATCTTCTAGTGAGGTAGAGGCTAATAACTTGAACATATTGATTATGGTAAGATGAGGTTGATATCTGTGGATATCGGAAATCATATGGTTGTATTGTTTGCTATAATATCAAGTGATTGTTTAGTATCGCTGCAAACCTTAGCTTAATAGCTTAACTAAAATCGAAGCTAAACCATATCTAAAATTTATAAGTTGAGGAACTATTGTAGTAATGCTTCTTATGCAAAATGTTGCTATCCTCTGAGCTCCACCAAATAAGCCTGCATATCCTTGAGAGTCTTTTTATTTACTTCATGTCGGGTAAGTCTAGCTGAGTACAATTGAGTACTAAGGGTTTTATTCCCATTGTTGCAGAAGGAGTGGTCTACTATGCTTATTGCAAGAACTGTTTCACCCCTGCGGGCGAAAAAGATTAGACCTAGGGCAAGGTAGTTATCCATCTTTAGCTTTTGTAAGATGCTGTGACATGGTCAGCTGGTGGTACTTTTATATGAACTATGTTGTTTCAAAACTATGTTGATTTCCGCTACTGTTACATTTATGTAAAAAACTATGTTGTACTCTGATGTTTTAATTCGGTTGTGAACTTATGTATCATGTGATGGGTTGTTGCTAAATTTTTAAGATCCTTGGGGTATGTTCTGTTTAAAATGTTAGAAATCCTTCGAGATTTCCGGACTACCGGGTTTATATTGGCTCAAGTGTGACTTGATTGCTACTAAATTGGCGATCGCCGTACGTGTGCTCGTATAAATTGGTCGGTTCTGTGACACCAATGTTAGGAGTCCTTGCGGGGTAGTCACCTCCACAAAACCGTTCTTGTGGGTAGGAATACTCCACAAACTTGTTCTTGATAGCAAAGACAAGTTTCTACTACTACAATATTTTTGGGTTTCTGTTTTGAGTGGCTAACTATTACTAAACTTGAGAAGACAGTTGTCATACTAGAGAGAAGAAGAGAGATTATGTGCTCGAGATGACTCAGCTTGTTTGGGTGTGGAATTGACCACACAATGAAGGGATATTTATAGGGGAAGAAGGGCTGGTCCTGGGGCCACCAAAGGTGGGTCGGCCGACCCCCCTCTGGTTGTCCAACACTGCTCTTTGCTTTAGACAGGGAATCAAATTGATTGCTGACAAAATTTTTTAGAGGGACCTTTAATCATGGGTCGACCGACCCATGTTTGGTCCCTTCAGTAGCTTTAAACAATGTGTTTCATTTTGTTCAGCAGAGTAAAGACTAGTGGTGGACCGAAAGTGGTGAAAATTTCAGAGATTCCCTTGCCTAGTGTTTGGTGAAGGTGAATGGTGTGTGGCAAAAGTGGAGACATGCTTTAAAGTGATTCCCATGGACCATGGGAGCACTAATGGATGTCTTGGTGACCACTTTGTAGATTTTGAGCTGGTTGTTTGGTTCCAAGAGCATTCAAGAAGAAAAGAGCATCTTATGCTTAAAGTGATGAACCACAGGACCATTTCTTTTCAGACTTTAGCTAGAGTGGCATGCATAGGATTCCTATGTGAGGTAAATGGGAGGCAGCAGGGTGCAGCAAGGGTCAAGGTGGGGGTTGGTCGACCCCCACATTGGACCCCCATGGGTGGAAGCCTACCAAACCTTGTAGATACTAACCTGACACCCTCAATTGGTTCCGCAGGCTTCCCTGGGATCTTATCTTGTTCGAAGGATGGGACAGCTACTGCTATTTGAGCTAATTGTGTTTCTAGCATTTTATTGAAGCTCAATTAATTTTTCATAGCAGTTGCATAGCTATCCATTTTCTCATTAAGATTTTCAAGAATATTAGCATTAACCATCATTTTCATATTCATGCTATCATTGATTTTAGATTGGCCTAAGACAAGGTCTTTCAGAGAAGGTTGGTTACCATAAAAATTATTGTAATTATTGTTGTAACCATTACCTTGATTACCTTGGTAGAAGGGGCACGAGTTCCATCCTTCTTGTTGTTGGGATCGATACCCATTATTATTGTTGTTGTTGATGAAGCTCACCTTCTCCTTTGTTTCGGGACATTTGCTGCCCGAATGATCTTCTCCTCCACATACCTCGCACCATGGATCCGCTTCAATGGCTCATGCGATGGCATGGGGTTGAATGGCCTCTTGTTCCTTTTTGGAACCTTCCTCAATCTTTTTCATCAAGAGGTCCATTTTGGCTGAGAGTATGTCCACCTCATGAACGGTGTGCATACCCCTCTTCTTGGGCTGGAGACGTTCCTCATTCCATCCTTGGTTGATCATCACATTTTCAATGAGGTCCTTAGCATCCTTGACATTGTTTTACAGGAACGCTCCTCCAGCGGCAGCATCAAGATGGCTATGGGCCAATCCAGTTAGCCCATGGTAGAAACCTTGGATTAGAAGCCATTCTTCAAACCCATGATGAGGACAGGCATGAATGTACTCCTGGAGACGTTCCCATGCTTTAGGAATTGTCTCATTATCTTGCTTTTGGAAGCCTGAAATCTTTCCACGAAGGGCGCTGGTTTTGCCCGTCGGGAAGAATTTCTTGAGGAATGCATTGGTACATTTCTCCCAAGTGGTAGCTTCACTCTTGTTGGCATAGAACCATTGCTTCGCCTTCCCAAGCAGTGAGAATGGGAACAGGCGAAGACGGATGGCATCTGCCGAGACATTCTTGATGGTGAAGTTACCACACACCTCCAGGAAGTGCTGGAGATGGGCATTGGCATCCTCGTGCGGCTTCCCACAGAACGGGTTGGCTTGCACCATATTGATAAGCACTGGCTTGAGTTCAAAAGTATCATCCCCCAAGTTAAGCTGCGGACCGGTGGCGACATTGTCAGCTGACGGTGCAGAGTACTCAGAGATGGTCTTTTGGGCCATAACTTCCTTGGGTGATAGTGCGGAGACTCTTTCCTCGGACGGATTTAGGTCTGAGATGAACCTTTGATGGGGAACTTGACGGCGTCTAGTTCTCCTCAACAATTGCTCGGGATCTTCAACAAAGTTTGACGGCAATTGGAAATCGCTCATACACTATCTAGCTTCACGGTAATGAGAAACATAGACAGGGGGGTAAGCTCCTAACACTAATTGATAACTAATTTGATAATAGACTCCGGATTCAATTTTATTATTATTCCTAGGCTGATGCTTTCCCCGGCAATGGCGCCAGAAATGCTTGTTTACACTTCTTAGTGCAATCACCAGAGACAGGGTGTCAGTCCATCTCTGATAACGGTGCCAGAAGTGCCTGGGGGTATTTCTTATGTCTATTGGATAATTCCGCAAGCGCACAGAATATGCCACTGTAGCACTTCACTCAGGAGTATTTCAAGGTATCGTTATTTATTTGATCCCAATGGAAAGCAGTGCTAGGAATGTTAATAAAAGTGAGATCCTTAAGTCAATTGCAAATTAGCAACCAACTAGTGATAGGGGGTTAATCGATATAGAGAAAAGATAGTGACACAGAGATAAGACAAGGTTTAGGATAACTAAAGATAACTAGTAGAGTATAGCTAGGTGAGAGCACAAGTGAGTATAGGACTCCTATGTTCCTTACTTTACTCCTGTGAACTATCCTATCAAATGGACGAAGTACACTAAGATTGATACCTTACTCTTTGCATGTAGGGGATAGTCCGAGACAATAGAGGATATAACCTCTACCCTAAGCGGCTATGCTCTTATGGGAGCCTACCTTTTAAGAATTTGCTTAAAACACGTGGAGGGATGCTAAGACTAGACAGGGCTGTCATCACCTGCTAGTACCCACTAACAATCCGTGCAGCAAGCGGCATTCAAAGGCCAGACTTAGCTTAAGCACCACGCTTACACTAATTCTCACTACTTCAGCTGGGTACCAAACAACTAGAGCACCCTATGATAGGTGATGAACTACACACGCGGGTTGGTTACAGGATCACAATCTAGTGTAAACTGACCAAGTAATAGTTACAGGATCACAATCTAGTGTAAACCGACCAAGTAATAGAATAACTCACAACAATACTATTGGAATAGTAATACACTAAGTAAAGACTCAGTAAAGTAAAGCAGGAATATTATATTAATATAAAGAAAGTCTTACAGAAGGAAAGATACAAGAGCTATACCAGATGCTCCAGAAGAAGACTCCGGAGACCCCGAGCTTAGCTCGACTCGACTCTAACTCCCACACTAGACTAATACTACTACTAAGGAGTGGAACTTAACTCTTCCTTGCTTCTTGTGTCTCTTGTGTGTCTTCAAGAGGATGGTGGCTGCCTCTATTTATAGAGGGGAGTGGAGAGGTGCCACGTTAGCGATCTGTGTGCTCCCTGCCTCTCCACCCTTGGATAAACCGCATCAAGATGGATGGCAGTGGACAAACCATCACGTGGGAAACATGCTGGAGGTCGGTGGACCATGGCGGTGGCCAGGACACACCATTGGGTCGGTCGAATCCCCTATGATAGGGTGGACCCACCACCATGGTCCCCACCTATCATAGAGCATGTCCCTGTGCTGGTTTGGTCTTGATCGTGTCGATTCACGCCTTGATCCTTGTGCTTTGCTTCTCCACCATTGAATGGAAACACACTCTGATCTGAAGGTGGAAATGAGCTGTGTGGAGTATCACGAGGATCGTGCCACGTCACCAGAGCCCTGTGGGCCCCATACATGGGTCGGCTGACCCATGCATGGGCCCACCTTGAGCTTCCCTGTCTTCTATGTGATGTTGGACACCTTGTGTTGAAGTTTGGTGGCCTGGGGTCACCATGTGTGGGTCGGCTGACCCACAGAAGTGGCCTCCAGCTACTCACTTTTGTCCTGTTTTGATCTTCCCTGCATTCACAAGCTAAGAGTACAAGTGAAACTACTTATTGGATAAAATATGTTCACGCTATGTTATTCTTCCCACAAAACTGAGGCTGTTGATGGTGTTAGAGTGTGGAATTTCAGGGCTTATCCACCGTCAACACCGGCCCTGTTGGACAGGGCTCCCGTCCCCCACTTGGCGCCATTTGCACTCCGCCACGTCATGGATCCATGTCCCAAGATCCCAAACAGATTGTGGCATGCTGATTTAATGAAACGACCTCGATTTCCACGATGGGAAATCCACAGGCTCGAATTGTAATTCAACAGATTGCTTGGGACAATCCATGAAATTACCCATATCTCAGTTGACACCAGGATCCATACAACGATAATTAAGTCTTACATAAACATTTATTACATCGCCACACTGGCGGAATCAACATTCAGAGAAGCTTTAGAAGATGCGGAAGCGATTCATCCTTCACGGCCAACTTGAGTGTAGCACGTGACCCTATTCCTCGTCGTCATCTCCCTCGAAGTCGTACTCATTCTCGTCACCTGACAGCAAATTTATCAGTACGATTTGTACTGGCCACGGAGCCCACCTATGCAGCATTTGCTTTGTGGAAAGTGGATGCAAGGCTATACAAGCAGACCTATAGGCTGAGGTTTTCCTATGCAGCTGTAATCAATGTTTAATTAGTCAAGTTTTATCACCAGTTAACACCATCATCCCTTTTCCCATCACCACACCTCACATACACACACCTCGCTCTCATTCGACAGGCCCAACTCCCTCTCGGGCCTATCTCAGCGGCACACTACCACAACGGGTACACTGCCGGAAAAATGTCATCCAGGGGGAGAAGAGAACACTCACTACACTAGTAGAAGCTTCACAGGAAAGGTCCATAGCCAACAGGTTGGCATATGTATCGATCGATCAACCATACACTCTGCAGAGGTTTCACTACTCACAAGATTAGCCATCATAGGTGTTGCGCAAACACCTAGGCAGAATTCCGGGTGCTTGCTTGCCTAGGTCGATGCCACCCTACCACTCAGCCCTGGGATATTCCGGATCCTACACCGTTATGCTGAGACTGGGAGACACAGTACCGGGCCCATCCAGTGGTACTGTGCATCTAGAACGGAACGGGAACCCATCGACCGTCTCCGCCCACCCTTATCACCTTTCAACCTAGCAGTAGTGGCACCGTCCTACCAAGTAGTCCAGCCGTCTCCCGCCCATCAGAAGCGAGTGAGTAGAAAAGGATTCCCATGAACCTGAAACTAGTCCATCCTAGGTTTGACCAAGCAGGCATCTCCACTTAGGGGATACTCTCCCCGTGCCATCACAGCACCTCCGTCCACGGGCTTCAAACCACCAAGGCTATCCCACCCGGAACCTCCTCAACAACTTTACCCGCCACAGGTATCTCGCTTGGGGATGCCCAGGTTGCACCCCCGGCACGACTTGCCCCATGGGCTCGTCTCACATCCCACTTGGTCGACATCAACCCTTACCACGCACCCAAGACGCACGCAGCACTCTCTCCCAGTGGTTATAATCAGTTATACACCGTCCCAATTCCACCACATAACATATAGCAAGTAGTAAGTAGTGGAAGAGTAACAGTAAAATAAGCAGCAGCGATCCTAACAGCGGATAGCAGGGTAAAGTCTTATCAAGGCAGGTAATTCAAATATACTACCATGCAACCAATCCATACATAATCATAAAGCAATAGCAACAATGTCATTTGCAATGCGTAATAGGATCTAAGGATTTGGTGGGACGTGGCACCTTCGTAGTCGTCTCCTAGCTCTTGGAAGTACTCGTGGTCGTCTTCCTTAGTCAGATCCTCCTCCGGCTCTGAAATCGAACACGAAATAGTCGCGTCAGCGACTCCTATAGAGTATTTCAGAAAAATCCAATAAAACAAAGAGCCAAATGCACACAAACATAGTCTTAGATTGTAGATCTCATTTTCCTGAGAATTTTGATATATGGTGCGCAATTTTTGGTCATCGTATGAATAAGTTATGAATTTCCAAAGATTATCCTATTTTCTGAAAATGGGAAAACTGGTCGGTTATTCAGGGGCAGCTCGGGATGTGGCGCGCGGGTTCAGTAGTGCGGCATGTGGCGCCTCAACAGAACACAGACCCGATGGTCGTCCAGGTGTTCGATGCTGGTTCCCAGAGAGTTGCCGGAGTTGGCGTAGCTCGGCGTGGCTCGGCGGTGGTCGGTGGTAGCTTGGCTGTGTTGGGGGTATCTCGGCGGAGCTCGGCGGTGGTCGGGGTAGCTCGGCTGTGGTTGGGGGTATCTCGGCGGAGCTCGGTGGAGTTCGGTTTAGCTCGGCGGGGCTCGGGCGACTCGGAGATTCGGGGCGCCGAGGGTGCCGCTATCCCGAGCTCTCCCGGGGAGGCTCGGGCGAATCGGAGATTGGGTGCCGCCCGAGGGTGCCGTCTCCCGAGGTCTCCCGCGGAGGCTCGGCGAATCGGAAATTTGGGTGCCCGAGGGTGCCGTTCTCCGAGGTCTCTGCGGAGGCTCGGGCGAATCGGAAATTTGGGTGCCCGAGGGTGCCGTTCTCCCGAGGTCCTCCTGCGGAGGCTCGGGCGAATCGGACATTTGGGTGCTGAGGGTGCCGTTCTCCCGAGGTCTCTCGCGGAGGCTCGGGCGAATCGGAAATTTGGTGCGCCCGAGGGTGCCGTTCTCCCGAGGTCTCCTGCGGAGGCTCGGGCGAATCGGACATTTGGGCGCCCGAGGGGGCTGCTCTCCCGAGCTCTCCTGGGGAGGCTCGGGCGAATCGGACATTGGGGCGCCCGAGGGGGCTGCTCTCCCGAGCTCTCCTGGGGAGGCTCGGGCGAATCGGAAATTCGGGTACCGAGGGGGCTGCTCTCCCGAGCTCTCCTGGGGAGGCTCGGGCGAATCGGAGATTTGGGCGCCGAAGGGGCTGCTCTCCCGAGCTCTCCTGGGGAGGCTCGGGCGAATCGTAAATTTGGGCGCTGAAGGGGCTGCTCTCCCGAGCTCTCCTGGGGAGGCTCGGGCGAATTGGAGATTCGGTGCTAGCAGGGTTTCAGGGCGTCTGTTCAAGGCGGCGGTGTCTCTCCGGTGTGGCGGTCGGTGACAGGGCGGCGATGGCCATATTTCGGCAAGACAGGGCTCGGCTATCTAGCGGCGGTGCCGAGGCAGACTTGGCGAACCTCGGCGGCCTTTCTTCGCAGCGCGAGGCGTCCGGGGGTACTCGGAACGGATTTAGGCGAGGCGGAACCTGTCGGCGGCGATGTCGTCGCGACGGTGAGGTTCCGGCGGGGTTAAGGAGGTCTTCTAGGAGATGTATACGCGTCCAGGGTCCAAGGCGATGGTATACCAACTACCAATTTTGGCTACCGAGCTTTCCAAGGTGTTCGGTTGTGGCGGCGGCGTGTCGCCGACGACGGCGGAAAGCGGCATCGCGGCTACGACCAAGTATTGGTTCAATCGAATGCGGTCTTGTCAAATTGGTGAGGCCAGAGAGGCATACAACACTCTGGTGGCGAACTTAGCCATGGCATGACCTTCTTTTGGCTACGGCTCGCGGCGGCGCTCCGGTAAGGTCACGGCGCACGCGGCCAGGGCGATTCAGGCTTCCTCTAGCGCTTAGATCCGCGTAGCTAGCTCAAGGGGGTCGTGGCGGTGCTCCACGACGTTCTAACCTGTACGGGTGCTAGTCGGATTGCTCGGAACGGGTGATTCGGCGTCGGAACGCGTCGGTGGTGAGCGCGCTCTGCCGAGAACGCGTCGTGCTGCGTTCTCGGTCTAGCAAGCTTGTAGTCCGGGGGTTTTGGCTGGTCGAGTGAGTGCATGGTGCAGGTGATCTTCCCGAGCCGGTATAGGCTCGTGCCTGCGCGTCCCGAGGGTGGAACGCCATGGCAAAAGCAGGGCAAGGTTCGGACATGGCGTGCGGAGGCTCACCGTGGTGTCGGTGAAGCTAGGATGGCGGTGCAGTGGCGAGTCGGAGCCGTGCAGAGCGATCGCAGTGCCGTGCCGCTCCTCGTCCGCAGCTCGGGCTTCTCCTCCGTGTCCGGCTCCGGCGTGCTCCGCGGCGGCGGCGCTCCGGCAGCTTCTCCTCCTCTGCTCCGCCCTTCTCCTACGCTCTCTCTCTCGGTTTGGTGCGGTGTGCCGGTCTGTGCTGCGGTGGCGGCGAGGGGAAATGAGGGTAGGGCTTCGGGGTGCTCCAATTTATAGGCGAGCTTGGCCAGTTCCAATGGCGAACGGTCTCGATTGCGCTCGGCCGATCGAAGGGCCGAGGCTCGAGTGGATCTAGGGCTCCTGATGGCGCGGGTTCGCTTGGCGGCCAAGAAAGGAGGGGACAGGAGGGGAACAGCGGGGTCCAGGGCTCTGCCATGCTGTCGGCTGTGGGACCGGGGTCACGCCATTCGCGCGACACCCCCCGGCTGGCGCGTCGCCTTCGTGAGGAAGAAGAACAGTGGAGGCGAGAGTGGCTGACAGGCGGGGCCGGGTTGGCAGCGAGCGCGAGCGCGAGCGCGTGTGTGCCGGTCGCGCGCGTGCGCTGCAGAGCCGCGACGTGGGCCGCGCGCGGTGAGATGAGGAGAGGAAGGTCGGGCGGGCTCGGGCTGGCTTGCTGGCCGAACTCTCTTTCTCCTTTTCTGTTTTCAGTTTAGTGTATATATACATATATTGCCCATTTTAATTTATTGAGTAAATACAAACATAAATTGCAATAAATCCCAAATGTGATGCATAAGTTATTATTCTATGTGAATGGAATTAAAATGCAAACTACACTCCTTTATTTACCAATTTCATAATGAAACCTATATGCTTGCACAAGAAAAATGGGTTTTCACAATGAATAAATGAAAAATTTTAATTGGTTGGGATTTTTAGGTTGTGTGGATTTTTAGGGTTGTTACAGTCCTCCCCCCTCATTAGGATCTCGACCTCGAGATTCAGAGTTAACGTACCCATCGAAGAGGTAAGGAAACATAATCCGCAAGTCCGATTCCTTCTCCCACGTAGCTTCCCTTTCAGTGTGATTGCTCCACTGTACCTTGCACATCGGAATGGTTTTGTTTCGCGTCTCTTTGGTATCCCGTGCCAAGATCTTGATCGGATGTTCCTTGTATTCAAGTGTGTCTTGCAGGTCCAATGCATCCGTAGGAACTTGCTCCTCGGGAAGCTTCAAACACTTCCTTAATTGCGAGACATGGAACACGGGGTGTACTCCAGATAATTCCTCCGGTAGTTCCAGCTTGTAAGCAAGCTTTCCAACCCTTTTGCAGATCTTGTATGGGCCAACATATCTTGGTGCCAATTTCCCTTTTACGTGGAATCTGACAGTGCCACGAAGTGGAGATACCTTGAGGTAGACATAATCCCCAACCTCGAACTCAAGCTTTCTACGTCTTCTATCTGCATAGCTCTTTTGCCTACTCTGTGCAATCCTCAAATTCTCTCTTACTTGGGCAACACCTTCTTCTGCTTCCACAATCTTAGCAGGACCGAAGAATGTCCTCTCACCTGGTTCTGACCACATTAGTGGGGTCCTACAGGGTCTCCCATACAATGCTTCAAACGGTGACATCTTGAGGCTTGTTTGATAGCTGTTGTTGTATGAGAACTCGGCGTGGGGTAGACAGCTCTCCCATCCTTCCTTGTACCTCAATACACAAGCACGTAACATGTCCTCGAGAATCTGGTTCACTCTCTCTGTTTGCCCATCCGTTTGCGGGTGGTATGCGGTGCTATAGTCGAGCTTGGTTCCGATGGACTTGTGCAAGGATTTCCAGAACTGTGATACGAACTGTGAGCCTCGGTCAGATATAATACTCAGAGGCGCCCCATGTAACTTCAAAATGTTTGATACGTACAGATCTGCTAGCTTTTTGACTCTATATTTCCTTTTTACCGGTATAAAATGTGCAACTTTGGTTAGACGGTCCACTATTACCCATATAGAATCATACCCATGCTCGGATCGGGGCAGTCCTATTATGAAGTCCATGGATATGCACTCCCACTTCCATTCTGGTATCTCAACTGGTTGTAGCAACCCTGCTGGTCTCTGATGTTCGGCCTTGATTCTATTGCATGTATCACATCGGGCTACATGCCCTGCAATGTCTGTCTTCATATTCTCCCACCAGAAGTGCTTCCTTAGATCATGGTACATCTTGGCTGACCCTGGGTGAATGCAATATTTGGAGTCATGGCCTTCTGACAGAATCTCTTCTCGTATCGCTGAATCCGTCGGTACACAGATTCTATCTTTGTACCATACAGTTCCCTGCTCATCTTCTCGGTATTCAGGGCCTCTTCCCAGCTTCATCAAACCACGGATATAGTCTATCTCAGGACAGTTCTTTTGCGCTTCACGGATTCGTGAGGTGAGATTGTACTCGACGCGAAGCTCATTTAGCGTGCCATAGGAGACTACCTCGAGCTGGAACGCGTCAAACTCTCTCCTGAGCTCAGGTGGCATAGAGTTGGTGATGAGGGTATGGCAGTAGCTTTTGCGGCTAAGTGCATCAGCGACAACATTGGCCTTTCCTGGGTGATAATGGATCTCAAGATCATAGTCCTTGATGAGTTCCAGCCATCTGCGTTGCCTCATATTCAGATCTTCCTGAGTGAAGAAGTACTTCAGGCTCTTGTGGTCAGTGTAGATGTCACACTTGTTGCTTATCAGATAGTGTCTCCAAATCTTGAGTGCATGTACCACGGCTGCAAGTTCTAGGTCATGAGTCGGGTATCGCTGCTCATGCTCCTTCAACTGTCTTGAGGCATAAGCTATCACTCTTCCTTCTTGCATTAGTACACAGCCCAAACCTTGCCGAGAGGCATCACAATATACAACAAAATCCTTGTGAATATCGGGCAGGGCTAGTACAGGTGTAGTAGTGAGCTTCTCCTTCAAGGTCTGAAAACTCTTCTCACATTCAGGAGTCCATATAAACTTGTTCTCTTTCTTCAGCAAGTTGGTCATGGGTCTTGCAATCTTGGAGAAATTCTCAATAAATCTGCGATAGTATCCTGCAAGTCCCAAAAAGCTTCTGATTTCTGACACATTACAGGGTTGTTCCCACTCTTTCACAGCTTCAATTTTGGCTGGGTCTACTGCGACTCCTTCTCCTGACAGTACGTGTCCAAGGAAAGCAACTTCCTCAAGCCAGAATTCGCACTTGGAGAATTTGGCGTATAGCTGGTTGCGAGACAACCTCTCCAATACGGTCCTCAGATGATGTTCATGTTCCTCTTTTGTGGCTGAATAAACTAATATATCATCAATGAATACCACCACAAACTTGTCTAGCTCATTCATGAAGACCTTGTTCATCATGTTCATGAAGTATGCCGGAGCATTAGTGAGTCCAAATGAGACTACTGTGCACTCATATTGTCCATATCTAGTGACAAATGCAGTCTTCGGGATATCTTCTTCCCTGATCTTCATCTGATGATACCCTGATCGGAGATCGATCTTTGAGAAGTACTTGGCATTGCTCAGTTGATCTAACAGATCATCGATGCGGGGCAATGGGTACTTATTCTTGACTGTAACCGCATTCAGGTTCCGGTAGTCAATGCACATCCTCATCGTGCCATCCTTCTTCTTGACAAACAAAACGGGAGATCCCCAGGGCGAAGCACTTGGCCTAATGAAGCCCTTCTCCAGTAATTCTCCCAGCTGTTTCTTGAGTTCCTTCAACTCATCAGCCGACATTCTGTAGGGTCTTTTGGCAATCGGTGCAGTCCCTGGCATCAGCTCTATAACAAACTCCACATCTCTATCTGGTGGCATTCCTGGCAACTCCTCTGGAAATACGTCATTGAATTCACAGACTACTGGCACATCTCTGAATGTCAGCTCTGTTTTATCTGCTTTAGTCTCCAGGGCACATAGGAGGGCTTGGACTCTCTCGGTTTGGGGTACACATCGGACAGCTGTTCCCCAAGGGTGGGTTACCTGAACATATCTAGGTGAACAAGATATCACTCCCCGGTGTTTGGTTAGCCAGTCCATGCCTAAGATGACATCTAAGCTATTGGAGGGTAGTAGGGTTAGGTCAGCTCGAAAGTCAAGTCCCTCGATTGTGATTATCACTCCTCTACATATGTGAATGCTTCTGAAGGTTCCTAAGGGCGAGCTAGTTAGGATGGGGTTTGCTCTCGGGGTTACAGGTATGTTATGCTTACGTGCATATGCAGATGAAATGTATGAACATGTAGCTCCCGAATCGAACAGAACTGTAGCCATGTTACCCTGAACTAGGAACGTACCGTACACAGCATCAGGTGCAGCTTCAGCTTCCTCAGCGGTCATGTGGTTCAGTCTTCCTCGGGTAGCAGATCCCCGGTTTGGTGTGCCCTGTGCAGCTGCTGGTGCGCGGTTGAGGTCGGGGCACACAGCCACACGGTGTCCAGGCTTTCCGCATCCGAAGCAAGTGAAGGGCGCACTGCCTGCTGTAGCTGTCGCAGGAGCCTTCCAATTGCTTGTCCTTGGCGTGTTGGCAGCGGGGGCGGGTGTGTTCTGCACAGCTCGAGTCGGCGCAGGGTAGGTCTGAGCGGGGCGGTGATAGTTGCTGCTGTTGGTACCACCACGGCTCGTTCCCGAAGAAGGTCCCTGGCGGGTTCGGAAAGACGGAGGTGCACCCGTTCGCTGTCTCTGGGGTGGAGTAGTGCGAGCGGGTCCCTCAGAGCGGCGCTTCTTTCCCCTGTTCTGGGCCTCGAATTCCAGTCGTGCTTCCATGCGATCCTTCTCGATCTCAATACAGCGGTCAATCAGCTCACGCAGAGTGTAGCTCTTGTTCCCTGACAGAGCCAACCTGATCTTGGTCTGAAGTCCCTTCCTGTAGTAGTACATCTTTTCCTTCTCGGAACTCACGCAAGACGCAGGTGCGTAGCGGAGCAAGCAGTTGAAGCGGGTGGTGTACTCGTGGATCCGGTCAGCTCCCTGGGAGATGTTGCGAAACTCGTTCTCCTTGGCCTCCATGACTCCCTCAGGAATGTGGTGGTCACGGAAAGCCTCGGTGAACTCATCCCAGTCAATGCGGGCTGGGTCCTCGTGAGCGCTGGTGTAGTTGTCCCACCATGCTCGTGCAGCACCGGTCAGCTGGTGGCTAGCAATCCCAACACACTCCTCGTCGGAGCAAGTGGTCAGGTCCAGCTTCTTCTCCATCTCCTTAAGCCAATCATCGGCAGCGAGAGGATCACTGTCGGTCCCGTCGAAGGTAGGTGGCCTCAGCTTCAGGAAACCCTCCAGTTTCCTTTGGAAGTCATTCTGGGGTGGCCCATGGTGCCTGTTCATCCCAGTAGCTATGGCATGCAGCAGCTGGGTCTGCTGAGCCATCACTTCCGCCAACGTCGGTGGCGGCGGCGGTGGCGGAGGCACGTTCTCGCCTTGTGGTGGCGGATTGATCACTGGCGGTGCATCCTCTGCCCGGCGCAGCTCTTCTTCCAGGTTAACTCCAGCACGTCTGCCAGCTGGGCGTCCACGGTTGCGACCACGCCCGTATCCTGGCGCAGGTGCGGGGGAGGGCTGGTGGTTCTCCAGGCGCGCGGAACGTCTCATTGACATCTGAAGCTATTAGGTACGTGCTCAGTGCAGTAATAATCTTGTAATTGTTTAAGTAGGAGTTAGATGTTTTCAACGATTTAAATGGATTAAAATATTTTTCACGCTATCCTACACTCAACCAAAGAAGCATAGAGATCCATAAGAAGCATAAGATCCAAATATCACTCATCACATGGTTATTATTATATAAAGGATGTTCCTAGCTGCTAAGAAGATCGTGCTATGCGCAGATAGCCAAATGACAGGACAACTCATGGTATCACTAGTCTAAGGGCCACGCAGGGTCCATAAGCTACTGGTGCATAAGGTCAATGGCCATTTGATCGGGATCTCAATAGTGCCGTCGTGCAGTGGACGAAGTGGTGGTCCAAGGCTGGTCATCTGCAAATTTTTCAAGAAACGGATTTAGCAGGTCCTTGTATTAGATAAGCCATTGCATAAAAGTGAATGCAAGGTCGGTAATATAACCGAAAGAGAGTCTGGTTTCCTATTCTAACGTCCATTTTCTATGGGTCTCGTCCTACAGTCAAGTATGGCTCCGATACCAACTGAAACGACCTCGATTTCCACGATGGGAAATCCACAGGCTCGAATTGTAATTCAACAGATTGCTTGGGACAATCCATGAAATTACCCATATCTCAATTGACACCAGGATCCATACAACGATAATTAAGTCTTACATAAACATTTATTACATCGCCACACTGGCGGAATCAACATTCAGAGAAGCTTTAGAAGATGCGGAAGCGATTCATCCTTCACGGCCAACTTGAGTGTAGCACGTGACCCTATTCCTCGTCGTCATCTCCCTCGAAGTCGTACTCATTCTCGTCACCTGACAGCAAATTTATCAGTACGATTTGTACTGGCCATGGAGCCCACCTATGCAGCATTTGCTTTGTGGAAAGTGGATGCAAGGCTATACAAGCAGACCTATAGGCTGAGGTTTTCCTATGCAGCTGTAATCAATGTTTAATTAGTCAAGTTTTATCACCAGTTAACACCATCATCCCTTTTCCCATCACCACACCTCACATACACACACCTCGCTCTCATTCGACAGGCCCAACTCCCTCTCGGGCCTATCTCAGCGGCACACTACCACAACGGGTACACTGCCGGAAAAATGTCATCCAGGGGGAGAAGAGAACACTCACTACACTAGTAGAAGCTTCACAGGAAAGGTCCATAGCCAACAGGTTGGCATATGTATCGATCGATCAACCATACACTCTGCAGAGGTTTCACTACTCACAAGATTAGCCATCATAGGTGTTGCGCAAACACCTAGGCAGAATTCCGGGTGCTTGCTTGCCTAGGTCGATGCCACCCTACCACTCAGCCCTGGGATATTCCGGATCCTACACCGTTATGCTGAGACTGGGAGACACAGTACCGGGCCCATCCAGTGGTACTGTGCATCTAGAACGGAACGGGAACCCATCGACCGTCTCCGCCCACCCTTATCACCTTTCAACCTAGCAGTAGTGGCACCGTCCTACCAAGTAGTCCAGCCGTCTCCCGCCCATCAGAAGCGAGTGAGTAGAAAAGGATTCCCATGAACCTGAAACTAGTCCATCCTAGGTTTGACCAAGCAGGCATCTCCACTTAGGGGATACTCTCCCCGTGCCATCACAGCACCTCCGTCCACGGGCTTCAAACCACCAAGGCTATCCCACCCGGAACCTCCTCAACAACTTTACCCGCCACAGGTATCTCGCTTGGGGATGCCCAGGTTGCACCCCCGGCACGACTTGCCCCATGGGCTCGTCTCACATCCCACTTGGTCGACATCAACCCTTACCACGCACCCAAGACGCACGCAGCACTCTCTCCCAGTGGTTATAATCAGTTATACACCGTCCCAATTCCACCACATAACATATAGCAAGTAGTAAGTAGTGGAAGAGTAACAGTAAAATAAGCAGCAGCGATCCTAACAGCGGATAGCAGGGTAAAGTCTTATCAAGGCAGGTAATTCAAATATACTACCATGCAACCAATCCATACATAATCATAAAGCAATAGCAACAATGTCATTTGCAATGCGTAATAGGATCTAAGGATTTGGTGGGACGTGGCACCTTCGTAGTCGTCTCCTAGCTCTTGGAAGTACTCGTGGTCGTCTTCCTTAGTCAGATCCTCCTCCGGCTCTGAAATCGAACACGAAATAGTCGCGTCAGCGACTCCTATAGAGTATTTCAGAAAAATCCAATAAAACAAAGAGCCAAATGCACACAAACATAGTCTTAGATTGTAGATCTTATTTTCCTGAGAATTTTGATATATGGTGCGCAATTTTTGGTCATCGTATGAATAAGTTATGAATTTCCAAAGATTATCCTATTTTCTGAAAATGGGAAAACTGGTCGGTTATTCAGGGGCAGCTCGGGATGTGGCGCGCGGGTTCAGTAGTGCGGCATGTGGCGCCTCAACAGAACACAGACCCGATGGTCGTCCAGGTGTTCGATGCTGGTTCCCAGAGAGTTGCCGGAGTTGGCGTAGCTCGGCGTGGCTCGGCGGTGGTCGGTGGTAGCTTGGCTGTGTTGGGGGTATCTCGGCGGAGCTCGGCGGTGGTCGGGGGTAGCTCGGCTGTGGTTGGGGGTATCTCGGCGGAGCTCGGTGGAGTTCGGTTTAGCTCGGCGGGGCTCGGGCGAATCGGAGATTCGGGGCGCCGAGGGTGCCGCTATCCCGAGCTCTCCCGGGGAGGCTCGGGCGAATCGGAGATTGGGTGCGCCCGAGGGTGCCGTTCTCCCGAGGTCTCCCGCGGAGGCTCGGGCGAATCGGAAATTTGGGTGCCCGAGGGTGCCGTTCTCCCGAGGTCTCTGCGGAGGCTCGGGCGAATCGGAAATTTGGGTGCCCGAGGGTGCCGTTCTCCCGAGGTCTCCTGCGGAGGCTCGGGCGAATCGGACATTTGGGTGCTGAGGGTGCCGTTCTCCCGAGGTCTCTCGCGGAGGCTCGGGCGAATCGGAAATTTGGTGCGCCCGAGGGTGCCGTTCTCCCGAGGTCTCCTGCGGAGGCTCGGGCGAATCGGACATTTGGGCGCCCGAGGGGGCTGCTCTCCCGAGCTCTCCTGGGGAGGCTCGGGCGAATCGGACATTGGGGCGCCCGAGGGGGCTGCTCTCCCGAGCTCTCCTGGGGAGGCTCGGGCGAATCGGAAATTCGGGGTACCGAGGGGGCTGCTCTCCCGAGCTCTCCTGGGGAGGCTCGGGCGAATCGGAGATTTGGGCGCCGAAGGGGCTGCTCTCCCGAGCTCTCCTGGGGAGGCTCGGGCGAATCGTAAATTTGGGCGCTGAAGGGGCTGCTCTCCCGAGCTCTCCTGGGGAGGCTCGGGCGAATTGGAGATTCGGTGCTAGCAGGGTTCCAGGGCGTCTGTTCAAGGCGGCGGTGTCTCTCCGGTGTGGCGGTCGGTGACAGGGCGGCGATGGCCATATTTCGGCAAGACAGGGCTCGGCTATCTAGCGGCGGTGCCGAGGCAGACTTGGCGAACCTCGGCGGCCTTTCTTCGCAGCGCGAGGCGTCCGGGGGTACTCGGAACGGATTTAGGCGAGGCGGAACCTGTCGGCGGCGATGTCGTCGCGACGGTGAGGTTCCGGCGGGGTTAAGGAGGTCTTCTAGGAGATGTATACGCGTCCAGGGTCCAAGGCGATGGTATACCAACTACCAATTTTGGCTACCGAGCTTTCCAAGGTGTTCGGTTGTGGCGGCGGCGTGTCGCCGACGACGGCGGAAAGCGGCATCGCGGCTACGACCAAGTATTGGTTCAATCGAATGCGGTCTTGTCAAATTGGTGAGGCCAGAGAGGCATACAACACTCTGGTGGCGAACTTAGCCATGGCATGACCTTCTTTTGGCTACGGCTCGCGGCGGCGCTCCGGTAAGGTCGCGGCGCACGCGGCCAGGGCGATTCAGGCTTCCTCTAGCGCTTAGATCCGCGTAGCTAGCTCAAGGGGGTCGTGGCGGTGCTCCACGACGTTCTAACCTGTACGGGTGCTAGTCGGATTGCTCGGAACGGGTGATTCGGCGTCGGAACGCGTCGGTGGTGAGCGCGCTCCGCCGAGAACGCGTCGTGCTGCGTTCTCGGTCTAGCAAGCTTGTAGTCCGGGGGTTTTGGCTGGTCGAGTGAGTGCATGGTGCAGGTGATCTTCCCGAGCCGGTATAGGCTCGTGCCTGCGCGTCCCGAGGGTGGAACGCCATGGCAAAAGCAGGGCAAGGTTCGGACATGGCGTGCGGAGGCTCACCGTGGTGTCGGTGAAGCTAGGATGGCGGTGCAGTGGCGAGTCGGAGCCGTGCAGAGCGATCGCAGTGCCGTGCCGCTCCTCGTCCGCAGCTCGGGCTTCTCCTCCGTGTCCGGCTCCGGCGTGCTCCGCGGCGGCGGCGCTCCGGCAGCTTCTCCTCCTCTGCTCCGCCCTTCTCCTACGCTCTCTCTCTCGGTTTGGTGCGGTGTGCCGGTCTGTGCTGCGGTGGCGGCGAGGGGAAATGAGGGTAGGGCTTCGGGGTGCTCCAATTTATAGGCGAGCTTGGCCAGTTCCAATGGCGAACGGTCTCGATTGCGCTCGGCCGATCGAAGGGCCGAGGCTCGAGTGGATCTAGGGCTCCTGATGGCGCGGGTTCGCTTGGCGGCCAAGAAAGGAGGGGACAGGAGGGGAACAGCGGGGTCCAGGGCTCTGCCATGCTGTCGGCTGTGGGACCGGGGTCACGCCATTCGCGCGACACCCCCCGGCTGGCGCGTCGCCTTCGTGAGGAAGAAGAACAGTGGAGGCGAGAGTGGCTGACAGGCGGGGCCGGGTTGGCAGCGAGCGCGAGCGCGAGCGCGTGTGTGCCGGTCGCGCGCGTGCGCTGCCGAGCCGCGACGTGGGCCGCGCGCGGTGAGATGAGGAGAGGAAGGTCGGGCGGGCTCGGGCTGGCTTGCTGGCCGAACTCTCTTTCTCCTTTTCTGTTTTCAGTTTAGTGTATATATACATATATTGCCCATTTTAATTTATTGAGTAAATACAAACATAAATTGCAATAAATCCCAAATGTGATGCATAAGTTATTATTCTATGTGAATGGAATTAAAATGCAAACTACACTCCTTTATTTACCAATTTCATAATGAAACCTATATGCTTGCACAAGAAAAATGGGTTTTCACAATGAATAAATGAAAAATTTTAATTGGTTGGGATTTTTAGGTTGTGTGGATTTTTAGGGTTGTTACATTTAATATCAATGGCGTAAAATCACCTCACTTGGATCCGGTAGCCCTATTGGATAGGGCGCCCGCCCTGTCAAAGTGGCCTGCCACAACCACAACCCGGAGGGAAGACACCCAAACACTTGTGGCCATCCATTTGAAGTCGGTTTTCATCCAAGGGAGATCAAATGAAGTGCCAAGGATACATGGACCCACATGTCATCCTCCGAGGGCCACAAACCGCCTCTCCAACTGCCAAAAAGTGCTCAACTGACCTTGTACCCATCATTGGGGAGGATCCTGGAGCGTTGTATGGCGAGGCGGTGGATCTCACCAAGCGCCCGCCCTCCCTAGTAGGGCGCCGGCCCTACACTTTCAGACCACCAACATCCGGCCATCTCTACAAGTACCCCAAGGGTCTCCAAGTGTTATAAATACCCCCCATATGCTTCAATTGTAATCAGCTTAGGAAGAATAGAGAGACTTGGAGTTTAGTCCATCCTAGCTTATCTAGTGAGAAGCCTCCTAGCAAGGCTAATAGTGAGGGTGTGAGTGAGAAGAGAAGCAAAAGAGTTGGAGAGCTCGGCGGAGGTCTCTCTCTCGGGTGCTTCCTGTGTAAGGTACTCTTTCATTCGGTAATATAATTTCCTTTCTAGTACTTACATTTCCCGCATTACTTTCAGTATTTACTTTTAGTATTTACTTCCAAGTATTTACTTTAAGTGTTACTTTGAGTGCTCAAGTTGCGGTAGTACTAGGGGATTAATTATTGGTTTTCATCAATTAGTGCGGGATCTTCGTCGCTAAACGGTGCTCTAATCTTAGCGCGAGGTTAGAGTAGTGGCCTATAGTGTAAGCGTGGTGCTTAGACTATAAGTTACCTTGGATTGTGGCTAGACCCATGGATAGTAGTGGTAGGTCTTAGGTGGTGACAGCCCTATGATCCTCTGGATTCCACCACGTTCGGTCTGGTTTTATCAGCGTAGGGCATTTGGATGTGAGTAACCCTAATAATTTTGGATCGCGCATTGTCCCAAAGTGCTAATTGGAGTTAACCCACCGTGTTGCCTTGCATTCCACTCTTGAGCTCATCACTATCTACGTCGTTGCTTGGCTCTATCTCAGAACTAGATTATCTAGATTAGTTATCATTATACTAGTTCTCCGTTTATCATAAATCGTGATTGTTCTTAGTTTACCATTGGATAACTCTAGCCATAAAAAGCTTCCCTGTGGAAATAAATACGATACTTGGTTACTCCCAAGTGAAGTGCTACATCAATAGATTTTATGCGCTTGTCGAATTCTGCAATAGTCATAGGAATTATCAACAAGCATTTCTGAAGCCATTATTAGGAATAACTCTGTTCTTGGTAGTGACATTAGAATAGCCAACAAGCATTTCTGGCGCCGTTGCCGGGGAAGCAATTGGCCTAGATCTTCTTTTGTGTTTGCTATAGAACTAACCCCGTTCTTTAGCGGGATCACACCTATCTATCTTTTTGTGGTGACTGTTGAGCTAGAATGGCTAGATTTAATCTACCCGAAGATTTTCATGAAGACCCTGAGTCAATCCTTAGAAGAGCGAGAGCTAATCTCACTCCTCCAAGAATGACTTCTGGATCTCGTTCATCTTCATCGAGAGAACCCACATTGCAAGATCATCCATCAGATGAATTTGAGCATCCTAGTACTTCGAAGCCAACCAGTTCATCTACATCAAGAACTATCTGTGAGTATTCTACTCCATCTATTTCCAATATTGCTACTATGCCTAGTGCTGATAGCGGAAGTAGAGAGTTCAAGCTCAAACCCGCATTGATCATGATGGTGCAAGCAATTGCATTTCATGGCAACACTTTAGAGGATGCCAATGCTCACATCCAGAATTTTCTGGAGATATGCAATACAATCTCTATTCCAGGAACTTCGCAGGATACAATCCGTTTGCGCCTGTTTTCTTTCTCATTACTTGAGAAAGTGAAACAGTGGTTCTACATCAACATGGGACCAATGAACACTTGGGAGAAGTGCTCCAACCACTTCTTGATGAAGTTCTTCCCTATTGGTAAGACAAATCTTTTGCGTAGCAAGATTTATAACTTCCAACAGGAGATTCGCAAATCTGTCCCCGAAGCATGGAAGCGCATGCAAGAGTACATTCAAGCCCGCCCTCACCATGGTGTTGAAGATTGGCTATTAATCCAAAGCTTCTATCATGGACTTATGATGGATTCTCGACAACATCTCGATGTTACCACTGGAGGTGCATTCTTGTCTCTCAAGGTGGGTCAAGCCAAGAGGTTGATCGTGAAGATGGTGGACAATCAAGGATGGACCGACGATCATCTCAAATGTAATTCTAATACTTTCGAAGTTAATTAGTTATCTTTTGAATGCCTCATTAAAAGTTAGAAGAAAGAGCTAATTGGAGAAGAGATTGTGCTGCTATAGAATATTATGCAAATGCTAAAACACCATGTGCATTATGTGGAGATAAAAAGCATAACATAAATATCTGTCCAATAAAAGATGCTAAATCTCTTTTAAATAATGGCGGATATGGTCCCCCACCGGTTTCACCTTACCAAAGATGGAATCCACATAGGGAGGATAATGATTCTTTACATTCTAGCAATCATTCTCTTAAAGAACTTGTTTTAAATCAAGCTAAAATAAACTCTGGTTTAAGTTTAGTGTTGATTGATGAAGACAAAATCCTAGGAGACATAAATGCTAGAGTAGATAAATTTCATGAGCTATTAAGGGAACAACTTGAAAAACTATCATGCCATAATGAAAAAGTTAATGCTGTGACCACGAGAGGGGGTAAGACCACTCGTGATCCCCTTATCCTGATTCTACGCCCAAGAAGAAGGTAGTAGAAGAAGAAGCTGAAAAAGAAGATTCCACTTCACCTCAAGGAAAGGTAAGAACTTCTCCTCATAAATTCTATGACACCGAGGTATTGCCTTTTCCTGACCGTAACAGGAAACCAAAGGAGGATGAACAATTCCAGAAATTCATGGAGGTAATACAAAAATTATATTATACATATACCTCTAGTTGATGCGATGCAGGTACCTACCTACGCAAAATATTTGTAGGACATCCTCAATAGAAACAAACCAATCTCGAGCACAGAAATGGTGAAAATTGATGGAGCAGTGTAGTGCTGCTATCCTCAATAATTTCCCCGAGAAGAAGAAGGGCCCCAGGAATCCCACTATCTCATGCTCTATTGGAACTCAACAATTTGATCCAAGCTCTGTGCGATCTTGGAGCAAGCGTCAGTGTCATGCCCAATGTAATATATGACAAACTTAATGATACATCTTTATCTCCAACTACTATGTGTTTACAGTTGGTCGATCAACCGATACAATATTCGGCGGGAATAGCGGAGGATATCCCTATTCAAATTAAAAATTATTTTGTGCCCGTAGATTTTGTGGTGTTAGATATAAATCCTAATTTTAGAACACCACTAATCCTAGGAAGACCATTTTTAAGTACTGCAAATGTAACCATTGATGTGGGAGCCGGAGAAATCCGACTCAACATCAATGGAAAAGAAGAAATCTTTCATTTCAGGCCACGTCCGGAGCAGTGCTCATCAGTGGAAGATGCACCTGCCGACACTGCCTTGCATGGTGAAGATTCTCTGGAGCACAAAGACAATACGAAGTGCTAATCATCATGACAGCATCCGATGCACCTAACCAAGGTAAGTTAAGTTAAGGTAAGTTCTAATCTTACTTATTCTCTTGAGTAATCTCACTTTTCTTTCATGAACTAGCTTAGTATCCCACTTAGGGTAATAAAGTTAGCTAGTAGGAGGGATTAGAGGGCCGCTGGCCCACTTTGATAGGGCAGCCACCCTGCCCCCTTTGTCCTCTAGCTCCACTAGCTACCCCACTCACTTATCACATGAAAATAGAAAGCAGAGCACCAAGTATTGGCAAACAAACCCATCCATCTTTCACATTGCCTTCTTTCTTATCTTGTCCCAAGCCCTTCCAAACTCTCCACTCATCTCTCTGGCTGATAGATGCGCTTTTGAATAATGCAAGATGCTCTAGAGTGGAGACATTAGCATGTGAGAGAGCAAAGCTGAGATTTTGGCAGAGTAGTAGGGCGGGCGCCCTGTCCCCTTCCACCTTCTGTCCCCCCTATTGCCCACTTGGTCTATTTACACTCTCACATGCTTGAGCAAGTGCTTCACCAGGCCTCCAAGCTCAAATTTTTGCTTCACACTCATTTCCTTTCCCCCCGAGCAAACCTCGTAAGCGCTAGCCATTAATCACTAAGCAAAACAAAGCAAGGAGAGGCACGGGAAGGCAGTACGAACACTCCCAAGAGGAGTGGTTTGTTTTACTAACCTTAATCCTTGCCTTGTGGTGTTTCATCAGGTTGAAGAAATTGTTTGGGAAGAAGAAGAAGAAGACCGGAGAGAGCAGTGATGGAAGCAGTAGTGGAAGACCGAGCCAACATCTACGCTTCTCGCCCGGAAGCCATTCAAGTACAGAAAGCCGGCATTCCCGAAGAAGCAACATGTCAGTCGATCAATCAAGCCATGACGAACCTCTCGAAGAACAAGGCACTCAACAGCCACCCACTCATATTCTCGTGGGTGAGAACCAGATTATTTGGTTAAATAATCGGAAAGAGAAGCCTTCCGCATATTGCACGAGCGCACATTCATCCACACCCCCGAGATCGACCGCGACTTGCTCAACTCTACAGGTATGTTTACCGAATTTCAAACCATATTTCATACCTTGGGGTGGGGAAATGCATGGTTAGTTAATGAACTAGGGTGTAGAGAGCTTACTTTAGAATTTTTATGCACCCTAGAAGTCACAAATAGCCACTACAACTTTCATGTGTTTAATGAAAATTATTCCTATACATGGAAACAACTCAGTGTGCTGCTAAGGATTTGATAAGAATTGTGCACTAGAGTTAGATAAGGCCTGTAAGGATTTTAATAAGAAAAACTTTTGGTATGAAATTCCGCAAGCGCACAGAATACCATTGTAGCATTTTACCGGGAGTATTCCAGGTATCATTATTTATATTTTACCACAGGGAAACAATGGTTAAATAAGTTTGATAGTTGACCATCATGTGTCTACTAACTTAGTACACCAACTAGACTATAGTAGGGGTAAACGATAAATGATTGGAGTTATACTTAAATGATATTGACACACAGGAGAATTCTATGATAAAAGAGAAGATAGCTAAAGTGAGAGGACAATGGGAAAGTTCAAGGTTCCTAAATACTTCTCTATTACTGGGGTTCTATAATAACTGATTTATGGTAGATAAAGCAATCACACAATAACACTTCGAGACATCAGAACACTAGCCACGGAACAGGATGAGAATAGGACTAGGAAGTTCTGACTACGGTCCTACAATCATCAACCTACACGAGGTGGAATATGTCGGCCATCAGGGCTGTCATCTCCTAGGGCTACCACAACTATTCGTAAGGTTGAGTGCAATCTCAGATAACCTCTAGTCTAGACACCACGTCTACACTATTAATTACTACTCTAATCCCATATGAAAACTAGAGCACTCAATGCAAGCGGAGATCCTATGCCAAAGTATAACAACTATACTAACCAATCACGTAATAGAGCATATAAGTAAATAGAGAAGATGAATATATAAAAGCACAAGTCATACAAAGATAAGATACAAGTCATACAAAGATGAATATATAGGGGCGCCTGGCCTCCCCTCCACCTTGGCAAGCAATATGGTACTAAGCCTTTCCACCATGTGCACATAGGCTTTAATGGGCCAAATTCGGATTTAGGCCTAATTAATCCCGCTGCCTTTAATTGATCCTGCAGCTCAGGTTTTAGAATCTTTCAGTGTTTGTAAAATCCATATCTCTTTATTTCGGACTCCAAAAATAGCAAACCATAGGTCCGTTTCGATCGTCTCGACGAGATCTATGCAATGGTAAACTCTAATTCCTTATTTGAGATACTTTTAATCGGTGAAAATTTGAATATCCTTTTATACCCTTCAAAACAAGTGAGAACACCAAAACTCGTGGAGCTATGTCTCAAGCTCTGTCGTTCAACTCTTATCCTGGAGCTTTTATAAGTTTTTAAAATAAAACTCAGAGTTTCCTTCATATGACTCTCTCAAGTTTCTCAATATGTGATATTTGTGGATCCTTACCAAGGCAATAGTGATGCATGCCTTCTCTTTTTCTCTCACCCTATAACTAATGGCTTATTTGGAGCTCATGGGTAAGGAGTCTGCTCATACATACTTGCAGTGAATGTATTGTAAAGTCAAACAATAGATCCAAAGGAACAAGTCATATATTCAAATCAAAATGTGCATGTATGTGGATGTGAGGTGGTACGTGGATATATATGGTGGCTAATCCTAATTCTACTCGTTTGCTCCTTGAGACATCTCTCTCTCTTTTTCTAACATTAGGGAATTGTGTTGCAGGACAACATGGGCTATCTTTCTTTTCTTTTTCTTCTTTTTTTCAGGCGGGCATCAGAGTACCCATTGTTTTGATAAATTCGGACACTTGACCATTTTTACCTCTCAGGCGGGTATCTTTGTACCCATTGTTTTCTCTCATCTCACCCTTTTGCATAGCCACATGCCTCTTCTCTGCAACAATACTTCCCTTTTTCTTTTCCTTTTGAGAGATAGCAACAAGACCTTTGGAGCATTGATCTGGGGTAACCAATGGGATATTTTTAGTGTTCACTCCTAGTGTAGGAGTAGAACATTTTAGGTGGATCTAGATGGAATATGTGGAATGTGGATGCGCCCACTCGGATATGAGTAGTGCATTATGGGTGGAGTGCATGTGTTCTTGATTGTAAAAGCATGACAAGTTCCTAAGGTATCAACAATCTTTACAAAACTCAAGACAAAGCAAGTAGCATATGTTGTGTATGTTTTTCTTATCTAGCATGTATGGCTGTGGTAGGAATGTAAAGCTCTTGCATACAGGAACTCATCATGTTGTTTTAAAAATTTTTTAAATAAATCTCCAGAACTCAAGTATCACTAGGAACAAGATAAATAGCAGCTCAAACATTGCATATCATATCCCTCAATTACTTAGACTTAGATCAAGCATTTGCTACCTATAAGTTTTAGGTTCAAAGTAAATCTTCAAGTTAAAATAGTTGTATCTAAAACTTGAGATGATTCAAGGTTGAAAACTAAGTTGGTAAGAGGAATCATGGTGGGGTGCTACTTATCAAATTCCTGAGCATGGTTTCCATCGAGTCTGAGTAAAATTATTGTAAGCACTCTCTTTTTATTTTATTTAAACACAGCAACTAACCTAAACACTATTTATTTGTTTTTCAAATTTTATTTCATTAGCTAACTCACGCGAAAAGCAATATGGTACAATAATAAGGATGGAAGACTTATACTTAGCTGGATTTAAATGGAGGATGCCCACCCCCAAGCTGGATATTGATGTGGTCTTTGATGTTGCAAGTTGAGCAATCCTTCTGCGAGCAGGCATACTGGCCTCGTAAGGGCGCTAGGTTGACTAGCTCTTTGATCTTGTATTATCCTGTAAAACTCAATTGCCAACAAAAATACCAAATTCCATAGAGAGGGGTTAGGTTAATACCACTCCATGGTAAGTGATTGGTTTTATATTTCCAGTAGAAGTTTCCTAATTGGGTGGACCTTCATGTGCCCACATATTTTTGGTATTTTTAGATTTTCTTATGGTACTTTGGCGAACCTTGATGTGTTCACATATTTTTTCGATAATTGCATAGGTATAGATACCTGATAACTAGGGGATGCTCCTCCCCCAAGCTAGATGTTTGCAATATTTGGTGTTGATGATCTTTAGAGTGGGCTTACCAGCAGCAGTCTGGTCGGCACCACTGATGGACTCACTCCTCAGACATAGTGTTATCCTGCATAATTATACTCTAACAAGAAAACCAAAACTCGAGGCTCGAATGTGATAAGGGGTTAGCGGTCAGCCAATAAGTAATTGATTATTCTCTGAGTTGATTTTAATTGACAGATTCTAGTAGGATTCTCTTTTTAGGTTTTCTAACTTTCTTATGCAACAATCAAATATGCATACATGCTATATATTTTTATGCCACCACGGAGAATATTTATTCTCATAGGGGCTTAGGATTTGCATAATGCAAAAAAGTAAATACAAATGCTATTATCATTTTTTTATTAGTTTGTTTATGCCACCATAGCGAATATTTGATAAGTTTATTCACATGGGGCTTTAATGTTTCGTGATGCAGTAAATAAGGCAATAAAGGTTTTTCTCTCTTTTTTTTGATATGCATAAAGATGAATATGCTAAAGTAAAATTACTAATGTAAATTATGAATACTAATTAATTAGATAACTACCATGTTACCTTATGGCAAGGGTGCAGAATTTAAAGTCTACCGACAGGACTTTTTCTTTCACTCTTGTGTATCTCTCCGTCTTAGAGATGAAAGTCCTGATGGATTGCACCTCTGGTGATGGTGATGTCACTTTTGTTCTTTGCTTGGCCAGCAGGTTGAAGTAGAGCATTAATAGTGGAAGCTGGTAGCATCTTGCTCAGCGTGCATGTTCACAGAACTTTCACTTGTAGAATTTTGGGAATTAACAAATTTGCTTGAAGTGTTGTCCTGTTTGCAAAACCAAGGTAGAGATCAAGTGCATGGGCTCTGTTGGTGGATAAACACCAACAGAACCGAATCTATTTCTTTATTTATTCTTCTCTAGCCTTAGGCACATTGAACAATACAAAATTGATGTTACATAATTTGTTTTACTCATGACATGAGTTGTAAGATCAGACAATTAAGCATTAATGGTGCATTTAAGTTCATATGGCAGAAAAGATTTAAATTGCTTAACCAATGGAATGGTTGTCTATTTCTACATAATATATAAATTTTCACATGAGTATGACTATCATCTTCCAAAGATAGAATACAATGTTTTAACACATTTGGTTAAGATTGAGATCAAAAGAATGATGTCATGAATAATCTTAAAGGATAAAGCATGTTGAGTTAATTAGGTTAATCAATTAAAGATGTAACTCTAACATATTTGTGTATTTATTTATCTGCATTCTAAGATCAAGAGGAAAAAAGTGACCACTTACCTTAAGATATTACCTTCATTATTAGAGCGTAATGGCACTAAGTAATGAAGGGTAGATGATTGGTGGTCCTTTCCTTCTCTTGCATCTTGAGTTGTTCATGAGCCTCTTGTCTCCTTTGTTGCTTATCCTCTTTGCCATCTTTTTCTTCTTTGATCTTATGACACCTTGTCACGCCATTCATTATTATGCCTGCAACCGATTAGTGGACAACACATACCCGAAGGGATGTACAACTTTGGAATATAGGTTGTTTGTCCAGAATTTTATCATGTTCCATCTACGCTACTAAGAAGATATGGTTGATATTATGTTAGCATAGATCATGTTCTAGATAGGCATGGCTTGAGTCCAAGTAACTTGCAGCAGAAGATAAAGTGAATGAATCATTAATACTCATAGTTCTTCTATCCATAATGAATGAGCTATGTCTTCCTCTGCAAAGTTATTCAAGTTCAGCGTGTGCCTTGTCTCATCTCTGATTTGAATTTATCTCGTGACTTACCCAAATTAAATTAGGAAGTTTTCTGCAAGGGTTAGTCCAACAAAATATCCAATGTCTACTACAGCATACGAGCGGCTCAAAAATCAACTTAGACACCACGTCCAATTTGACTTAGGAAGGCATTTTAAACTAAGCACCACGCTTAATTCATAAAGCCTATCATCACACCTCTTGGTTTCGGAAATCACACTAAACACCTTGTCTAATTATGATTCCAGAAAACAGTTTAAACTAACCGCCATGCCTAATTTTAAAAGGTGTATGAAATTTCTCCAAACCTTAAGTATACTATAGCGAACAAAGATAATATGAAAGTTTATAGAGAGTTATGCAAACAGAGATGAAAGAGCATGATCATTGATTAACAATTTGAACATGGATTGACAAGGTAGAGACAACTAATATTAGCAACATAAGATTTTCTAAATAAGCCCATTCCCCTAAACTTGAATTTTGCAAGGCAAAGTTAAGTTTGGATGGATTAATGTTGCATGATGATTGGTTGGACTATACCTAATGATGTCATCCTTCTACTTCAAGCCTAGGAATGGTTAGTGATAAAAATACCCGAGGGAATATTTTTATAATTATAATTCTATGCTCAATTCTCAAGGGTATTACATCAAAAGGTACAAGCTCACATTATTTTTTCAAGAGTGGTTACTTTAGGACACAAAGTCGTTCTTGGAAGACCTTCTAATTATTACACTTTTAGTTAATAAACTTGATTAAAAACCTTTGAAAGTAAGATCAAACATTCCTAAACTTGGCACCATGCTTCATTTAAGAGATGTATGAAATTATTCCAGCCATAAACTATAGTAAGTAAAGGTAGCATAAAGACATTACAAGGATTTATTCAAATAGAGATAAAATAACATGATCATAGTGAGGTATATATATATATATATTTTAATATGCAAGTGGTACGGATGTATGCAAGAACTAAACATGCTATGGATTTGATATGAGGGAATATAAACTAAATGGTGTGAATGCATGGATTAAAATAAATATGCAATGAGATGCAAGAATTCAAAGATAACTACTCAAAAGTTTAAAGTCATGAACAAGACTTTCTCACCTTCTTGATCATACTTACCATGACTTGTGTGTAGCACAGCCTCTATATTCGTCATTTGAGATGTGATATGAATTGTTGTGACGACGACCTCCTTCTCCTATCTAAACAAGGTTAGAAAGAAATATATATATATGTGTGCAAACCTGTGAGATGGCAGGGTTCTTTTATTGATGAATCTTGAATGTTCAGGCACCCTGGGCTCTTCAATGTATCTTCTTGTCTTGTGAAAACTTGCCAGAAGATCAAAACGGCTTCTGTTGTCCTGTCTCATTCCACAACTCAACAGAACAGGGGTAATCCTACTAAATCTAGTAGTACACTAAATTAGCAGACATCAAGATCACTATAAAACTCTTATGCCAATTGCTTCCGGCAACGGCGCCAAAAATGTTTGTTGGTATTTATTAAGTGCAAATAGAATATGAAAGAATTCCGCAAGCGCGCAGAATACCATTGTAGCATTTTACCAGGGAGTATTCCAGGTATCGTTATTTATATTTTACCATAGGGAAACAATGGTTAAATAAGTTTGATAGTTGACCATCATGTGTCTACTAGCTTAGTACATCAACTAGACTATTGTAGGGGTAAACGATAAATGATAGGAGTTATGCTTAAATGATATTGACACACAGGAGAATTCTATGATAAAAGAGTAGATAGCTAAAGTGGGAGGACAACGGGAGAGTTCAAGGTTCCTAAATACTTCTCTATTACTGGGGTTCTATAATAACTGATTTATGGTAGATAAAGCAATCACACAATAACACTTCGGGACATCAGAACACTAGCCACGGAATGGGATGAGAATGGGACTAGGAAGTTCTAACTACGGTCCTACAATCATCAACCTGCACGAGGTGGAATACGTCGGCCATCAGGGCTGTCACCTCCTGGGGCAACCACAACTATTCGTAAGGTTGAGTGCAATCTCAAGTAACTTCTAGTCTAGACACCACGTCTGCACTATTAATTACTACTCTACTCCCATATGAAAACTAGAGCACTCGATGCGAGCGGAGATCCAATGCCAAAGTATAACAACTATACTAACCAATCACATAATAAAGCATATAAGTAAATAGAGAAGATGAATATATAAAAGCATAAATCTTACAAAGATAAGATACAAGTCATACCAGACCTCAGAAGACTCCTCCGGAACCCGAGCATGGCTCTGCTCTCCCTAAGTCTCAACTAGAACTAATCTACTACATTGGAGAGAGGTTATCCTTCAACGGGCACCTCTCCATCCAAGCCCTAACTAGAGAATATGAATTATAATAATGAAAGGGATGGAGCCTAGGGGGTCCCTGGGGCTATATATATAGGGGCGCCTGGCCTCCCCTCCACCTTTGGCAAGCAATATGGTACTAAGCCTTTCCACCATGTGCACATAGGCTTTAATGGGCCAAATTCTGATTTAGGCCCAATTAATCCCGCAGCTCAGGTTCTAGAATCTTTGAGTGTTTGTAAAATCCGTATCTCTTTATTTCGGACTCCAAAAATAGCAAACCATAGGTCCGTTTCGATCGTCTCGACGAGCTCTATGAAATGGTAAACTCCAATTCCTTATTTGAGATACTTTTAATTGGTGAAAAATTGAATATCCTGTTATACCCTGCAAAACAAGTGAGAACACCAAAACTCGTGGAAATTGTTAGAATCAAACCCCATAACTATGTTGTGTATTGTTTTATGCCCTTGATTCATGTTTATTTGATGGGTAAAAATGAGCAATAACTACGATCAACAGCATAAAACTGAAACCCTAACCAAGAAACACCACTGCGCCTTCGGCTCCGATCCGCCGCCTTCGAACTCTACGAGCAATGGTGACTCCTTCCGAAATCCCCAAGGTATGAATTCCGCCAATCTGCTTTCCATTCATGAATCTTAGCCCGATTGGTCACATATATCGCCCGTCACCCTCAGGATCTGAAGAACGAGATCTTGATTCCACTGAATGATGCCCCAACTACCTTTTTCCTAGGCCCGATGGGTGATTCAAACCCCGCAGAGTTTATCAGAAAAAAACCAACCAAATCTCCTTCAAGGCTTCTTTAGTGGATGCATCTTCATGGACAAAGAACTCCTTCCGGAACTGGCCCAATATGCCTACTGGGTGGAGGGATTGGTTCCGCCGAGTATCAGAGAAGAACCGGACAAACTGGGAGCTGTGCAATCTGAGCCAATGCCTCGATCTCTCGCTCTGCCAAATGAAGAAGAATGAACCTCTTCTGATTGCTGCAAGCTATTTCTGGTCAAACTCTCTAAACGCTTTCGTGTTTGGGGATGGGCCGATGACCATCACTCCTGGGTGACATTCACATGCTCACCGGCCTTCAGTTTACTGGGACTTACCAGTTCTGGCATCTCCTCTCCACAGGTGAAAAGCAACTCCCCAAGCTCAATGAGTACAAAGGCTGGACCGGCTATATCCAAACCCATCACCTGACAACCCTCAGCATCAGTGAAAATGAATATATAGCCTTCTTAATCTTATGTCTAGAAAGATTTATCTTTTGTGGGGCCTCCCTTGGACCAGCCTATCCCCTCAAAGCTCCTGCAGAGCAACTGGTTCGTGAAAACTCAATCCCTTTAGGAAAAACTTTTGCTAGGAGCAGCTTACAGACTGATGAACCAGATTTCTAGCTTTCTGCTGAAAGGTGTGGAAGTTCAGGGCCTTGGTGGCTAATCCAGCTATGGCTCAATCTCTATTTGCACAAAATGGTCGAGCCAAATCTGAGCAATCTCAGCTACCCTTCCATCAATTACGCAGAAGATCAAGACAATGTTACCAGAGGTTGCCAGAACTTTGGTGAGGCTACTTCAGCTATAACCTTTAATGCTGGCCGAGGCTACTTGCTTGAAGCAATTTACAAAGGCCTGGGACCAGAAATCTTGAACTGGTTCCCTTATGAAAAAGATGAAGAATTTCCAATGCCCTACAGCTTCAAGATCAGCACAGGTTGTTCAGATGATGTAGCTATCGACATCTTCAATGCCATCATGCAACCTTGCATACTGCTCGTTGATTTCAAACATCTTCATGGTACCAGCAGCAATGAGCCCAGCCACCCTTCTTATAAATTTTACCACCCAAATATGATAGCAAGGCAACTAGGTTTCGGGCAACTGCCCCCCAAACTTCCATTCTCACATCTCCTGAGGCCTAGAGATGAAATTACTACAATGCTGGAGGTTGACAAGGTTTTCAAACTAGGGGACAAAGCTACCACGCTACTCAGTGGAAAAATGGAGTCAGATTTCAATGACCCATGAAAAATTTGACAACTGGTGGCAACAATGTCAGGCCCATCTCTTCTGCCAAAGGATCCACGACAAGTGCAAAGCTCTGGACCAAAGCTTCAATTATGAATCAGCGGTAAGTATTGTTAACCGATCTCATTCAAACCAGGCTGTCAACTGTATCCTAACTTCTGCTAACACAGGACCCAGAGTCTGACCCACCAGAGCAAGTCGACTATTATCCCCCTTGTCCAACTGCAAGGTTGGGTTCTCTCTGAAAAACTGATGAAAACCCCTAGTCAACATAACAACTGCTCCTAGCCCCCAAAAGGAAAGCTTTATCTGGTCTTCAAAAGATAATAACCAAGAAACCAAGAACCTAAGAAGAAAACTGCCCAGGTACCTAAACCTTTTGACACACTCCTGCATAATTTTTCTAATTTGCCTGATTGAATCAGCAAATACCCAGCCGATTCCAAGTGTTGCTCGAGGAGACTCAGACTGAAGAGCAACCAGGATCAACCATTCTTCTAGACCCTACAGTAGGCTCCTCAAGCATGGCTGAGATCGCTAACATTCAACAAGAAGCAACAAAAACCCAGGTATTTGCTGAAAACACAGTCGATGATCAAATTTGTGAGCACCCAATCTCACCTCTCTCGGTATTCCTGTCCTTTTCAAAAAATGCAGCCGAACAGCCCTTCCTCTAAAGATACGTGGAGTCAACTTAAAAAAGAAAGGACACCATCCACTGAACGATCAGGTGAGGCAATTCGGCTATCAACACTACTTATGCTTTCGCTATATTACTCATCCTTCATTTTTGTAGATCCCCAATCGGTCGTAGATACACGTATTGAGACTTCATCCACCGCTGGGAAGGAGACAGCTTCGGCAATACAACTAGCAACTTCATCAGCCCCTTCAGGCTCTGGTCAGGTGAGGCATTTTCCCCTCAATCGATCGACTAATCACCCTTTACATTATCATTATCTGATACACGAATACAGGTGCCGCAGCTTTCATCTCCTAGCTATTCCTTTAATCTGGAAGAATGCTGCGATGAGGAAGAACTTAGCTAGAAGTTACTGACACTATCAGAGCCAGATTTCAACCATCGGCTAAGTGAGCTTCTACCTCAGCTGGAGGGAAATTTAATTGACCTAGCCCTGAACCCCGAGCCGATCGATCAAGCCATCCAGCTGATCCAACAACAAACACACCCTAGCGGCCCTCATTCCTCTGAGACAACTATCCAAGCTCAAAACTGCAACTTCACGGATTGCGTCAGCACATGCAAATTTGATAAAGCTTGAGAAGCTGAAGAACAACAAACTAACCAACAAGCAGGAGGCCACCGAGCTAGCCGATCAAGTCAAGTCTCTGAAAACTTCAATTATAACAGCCGAATCAGAGTTGGAGATGCTGAAAGCCAAGCGTGATCGGCTGATGAAAGAGCTTGAAGAAGTCAATCTGGCCATCACCCATCAGTGAAATAACTGTATCAACCAACACTGTTGATATTGCTCAGAAGAAAAAGCAAGTTAGCGCCATGGTTGTTGAAGGTAAACAGATTCACCAGTGCCTGAACCTTCTGAAATCGACAGCTGATGAAGACCAAGAATCATTGCAGGCTGGCCAGAGTCTCCATGTCGAAATCGTTTCCTCTATTCGGTCACTGTTGAATCTGTAATCTTTCGTTTCATGGAGTGAAGACTTGTTTTATTTAGAAAACATTGCTTAATGTAAGCCTTAAATTGGTTCTTTTGTTTGTCTGCCACTAAATCGGCTAAACAGCCAAATTTTTTTCAACACCGATCCAGGAGAAATCGATTCACCAGTCGATCCTGAGTAACCGACCCAAACAGCCGATCGAGAAGTTTCGCTCCCCACGTGCCGCGTCTATTCCGGATTCAAGAAACGTGAGTTAACTCCAGCATAAAATCCGCCGCACCGTCTCGTCTTTCGAGGGAACCGTCTCACCACCTCCGTCTAATAAATAGACACCAGGTCTGAGCGAGCAACCACATACTCCACCAGTTTCATCCGCCCGGCCATCTTCTTCTTTCTCTCAAACCTAACCAAGGCGATCTTCAAACCACAACCATGGCCGGCAACGGAGACCGTGGCAAACGCCCTGCTGTCCGATCCCACAGATGGTGACGACTTCAGCCGGCGACTCTGTGCCCTGAGTTCACAGACCAACCTGCTGCGCACCTTCCTGGGGTAAGACCATTATTCATCCTTAATGCTTCTGATCCCCATCTAATCATTACTGTTCACTGCAAGCAATCGATCAAGCGCTGGCGCCGGGTCTTCTGGAGCTGCTTCCTGCGTCGGGCGACGCTGCCCCTGCGGCCACCGAAGCCACCCCTGCAGCGGGTGAAGCCGCGGGCACACCCCGAGCGCCGACGCGCTGGGTGACGAATCGGCAGCTGGCCGTCTACAGCAGGTAAGCTGACCCACACTCATGGCAGTTAGATCCCGGCTTTCAAATCCGATACATCTGTTTCTTCACCATTCTTTCAGCCAACAGCGCGTCCTTCATCTGCCATCGGGTGCGCCTATAGGCGAGGCCTCCCGAGTCCATCGCACCGCGCCTTCAGCTGATCCTCCAACAGGATCTGGCTTCCCGTGCCACCTCCGAGGAGGGGTCCAGCTCGGGGTCTTCCTCATGCTCGGCCAACTCCTACACTGTCGACGATGGCCGTCGCTTCCACCACCAGATGATGGAGTACCATAACCTCTATTCAGAGGCTACGATGGAGAATGGTCGGCTGCAGGGCGTCAACGAGGCCCAAGCCGCTGTGCTCGCTGCCACCGAGACCGAGGTGGCCACCATGCAGGCCCATCTCGCCGAGTCCGACGTGGCGGTGGCAGGTATATTCCTTGGAATAGCCTCACCATGTGTCGATGAAAATTCTTGTGCTGACCCTTCTGTTTCCTTGCAGCCTTGACAGTGCAGCTGCAAGAGTGGCTGTTGACACTTCTTAGCGCAACCACCTAGAGATAGAGTGTTAGGCTATCTCTGATAACGGCGCCAGAAGTGCTTGAGGGTATTTTTATGTCTATTGGATAATTCCGCAAGCGCACAATATACCGCTTGTAGCACTTCACCCAGGAGTATTCCAAGGTATCGTTATTTATTTTATCCCAAGGTAAAGCGATTGCTAGAAATATCAATAGAAGAAGATCTTTAAATCTATCTCAACTTAGCACAACTAGTGCAGAGGGGGTAATCGAAGTATGATAGCTAAGGTGATGATTCAAAGATAACAAATGAAATACTAAAAGATAACTAGTGTAGTGTAGCTAGGTGGGAGGACAACGAGTGAGAAAGGTTCCTGTGATTCAAACTCTACTCCTGTGATCTATCCTATCAAATGGACGAAGTACACTAAGACTGCTACCTTACATCCGGTGTGTAGGGGATAGGCGAGACAGTAGAGGATATAACCTCTACCCGAAGCGGCTATTCTCTTATGGAAGCCTACCTTTTAAGAACTTGCCTAAAACAGTGGAGGGATACTAAGACTAGACAGGGCTGTCACCACCTGCTAGCACCCACAAATAATCCGTGTGACAAGCGGCATTCAAAGGCAAGATCTAGTCTAAGCACCACGCTTACACTAAGCCTCACCACTTTAGCAGTGATCAAGGCAACTAAAGCACCCTATGACAGGCGATGAACTACACACGTGAGCTGGTTACAGGATCACAATCTAATGTAAACCAACCAAGTAATATGATAACTCAAAACAATACTATTAAAGTAATGCACTAAGTAAAGACTCAGTGAAGTAAAGCAAGAATAATATATTAAAGTAGATAAGTCTTACAGAAAGAGAGAAAGATACAAGAGCTATACCAGACTCTCCAGCAGACGACTCCAGAGACACCGAGCGCAGCTCGACTCAACTCTAACTTCCACACTAGACTAGAACTACTACTAAAGGTGGAACTACACTAGTTCTTCACTTGTATCTTGAATGAATCATGTCTTGAGAGGGTGGATGCAGCCTCTATTTATAGGGGAAGATGGAGGGGTGCCATGTCAGCGATCCGTGTGCCTTTCCATCTTGGCCCTTGGATGAACCGTCCTTGTAACCGACTTTTGGATGGATGGCAGTGGCAATTTCCTCACGTCGACACATGCAGAGAGGCGGTGGAGTGAGTCGGTGGCCAAAACCCACATAGGAGGGTTCGACCGACCCCTATGATGGGTGGGGCCAAGCCAGGTGTGGGCCCCACCAGTCATAGGGTCTCCCCTAGTACGTGTTATGTCTTGATTGCTTCGTTTCACGCCTCAATCCATGTGCCTTTGATCTCCACCGTTGAATGGAAGCACAAGTTGATCAGATGGACGAAATGACTTGGTTGGAGTGTCACACAAATTCTGCCATGTCACCAGAGCCAGGTGGGCCCCATGGCCAGTTCGGCCGACCCATGGGTGGGCCTACTCTGAGCTCTGATCTCTTCCATGTGGTCCCTTGTGTCATGTATTGGAATGTGGTTGTCTGGTGCCTCCATATGTGGTTCGGCCGAACCACATATGTGAGCCCCAGCTGCTGCATTTTGTCCTGTTTTGATCTTCCCTGTATTCACAAGCTAAGAGTACGAGTGGAACTAGTTATTGATAAAAATATATTCATGTTATGTTGATCTTGCTTGAATTCAAGGCCTTTTGACGGTGTTTGAATATGGATTTTTATGATATATCCACCGTCAACAAGATCCCCCAAGCTTAACCTTTGCTCGTCCCGAGCAAATAATTAAACTTAGCCTCGGTGGATCAGGAGTTGCTACAATGTTATATTTCAATAATACCATGTAGACAACAAATAATTTCTCTGTTGAATGGAAAAATTGGCTATAAAAATTCACTCATTTTACCTTAGTCCTTTATGGGCTAATGACTTTTACTTTGCTTAGGTGGTTGAGAGACAGAACAATTTAACTTGAGCACTACTTTTCTCATTCTTTACAAGTTTCATACTGGAGGTTTTAGCAATGTTTTGCAAAAGATAGCTTAATGTTCCTCATATGATTCTCTCATGTCGCTCAAATGGTGTATGATTCCTTACCAAGGCATGCAGTAAATGTTTCCTTCTATTTATCTTCCTACTTCTAAAAGTGGCTTATGTGGAGCTTAAGGTAGGAATGAAAGAGTATAGCATACTTACTTTGCATATGTTGTAGAGTCAAAGCTTGGATCCAAAGAGAGAAGTGTCATGCCCTTAGATCATGATGTGCAAGTGTGTGGAAAATATTATAATGCTCCTCTATTTGAAATTGTATCTCTCTCTAAATTTTAGAGACATGGCTATCATTTTTCCTTTCTTTTATTTATGAGCCTAGACTTGCTCAAATATTTTTCTTTTCTTTTTCATGGACTTTCTTGTGTACTTCTTTCTTTCTTTTCATTTTGCATAGCCTTTTGTCTCTACTACCATAATGACTAAGAGAGATTTTCCATGACTTTAACTTATGGAGCACTTATTTAGTGGGAATGAAAGTCATGTGTTTGCGTACTTCCAGTGTATAAGCAGCACATATATGTGGTGTGTACGTGATCTTGATCTTGGGAGCATGATAAGACTCTCAATAAGGGTCAACAAGACTTGATAAAACTCAATGCAAAGCAAATAGCTTAAGTGGAAGGTTTTAGACATGTGCAACATATATGGCTGTGGTAGGAATTTATCAACATTGAGGAACAATAAGGTTTTGATTGTTTAAGAAATAAATCTCCAGTAATCATACATGCTTGGAACAATATTGTAGTAACTCTTGTTTCACCATATCATATCTCACAACAACTTAGACTTAGTTCTACCATTTAGCATCCATAAAGTTTTAGGGTTCATAATGATTTTTAAATAGGCCAAGTGATCCATACTTAAAGAAATACTAAGTTGCAAACTAGGCATTAAAGAAATATTAACAGAGCAACTGTTCATCATTTCCAATGAGAAAGATTTACATGCATAAACAGAAAATATTTTTGGTGTTTTTAGTTTATTTTATTTTATTTAAATGCACTAAATGAAGAACTAATATAAAATACTGAGATAGAATACTTACCTTGGTGGGGGAGAGAATCTCCCCAAGCTTGCACTTTTGCAGTTATCTTACTGAGGTGGATGTGGCGGATAGTGAGGAGGATATTGTGGTGGATATGGTCGCAGGAACTGCTGTGGGTGCTGTGGGATATATGGAGGTGGAGGTATGTTGTGATGTGCATAGAGGGCAGCCCACTGTCTGCCAGTCTGCTCCTGAAAATTTTGAAGCTACTGCTGGGTTTGTGCAAGTGATGTTATGAATGGCCTCGTGGCCAGCCCGTAGCACACCAAACTGATGTGTTAGCAACTCCATGTCATGTCGATGGCTTCGCGTCCCTGCATCCTGCATAGATGAGTAAGAAAATCTGGCACTTTGTGCCCCTGACCGGCTCCCCCCTAGAGCTGGAGGCTTGTATGGCATTTGAGCTGCCTGCATAGGTGCTGTCGTCTTCTTTGGATGATTCATTACGCTGTGGAGCACGGGTTCTTGCACAGGTAGCAGGACCTGAAAAACTCCATCGACCGTCTACTCCTGCAATGTTAGGCACTAAAGGGTGGCCCCCATATAGTTTTAATTATGGGCATGGCAAAGTGAGTTTTGCATCGTTATTATGGAATTTAAATTCTATTGTTTCTTGGGGACCACCGGCAATAATATGAGCTTTTATGAAATATTCCTCACCCGGAATGGTTCTATGTATAGGTATGTAATTATTAAATCCATTTAGCAATTCAAGGTAGCTACACATTTTTGTGATGATGGATGTGAAATCAAATGATCCACATCTTGATGGTGCAGAAATCCAATGCTCTACCATGGCTTTTACAGGTGATACTCAGATTTTATATACCATGGCATACATTATTCTTAAATCAACTTCTCTAACAGGTCTCACATCATCCCGAGGAAACAAAGTGATTTCTAGCCATCTATGCAAAAAGCGCATTGTGGGGTTACAAATACGACTAGTACGTGGTTTCCCCATTCTATTTTCCCCAGTTATGTCATGCCAAAATTCAAGTTTATTGAACCTATGAGTCGCAGATTCTAAATTTGAGGTGCAGTTCATGAAGCCTAGGCAAGCACTAAATTGGTCCCAAATAAGATCATAGGCTTGATTAAACAGAAGGAAATAGATGTCATCTCTAGTTACTTTTACTGTACACATAAATTCCAAAGTGAGACTCTTGCTACCTTGGTACCCAGAAAAATCCCAGAATTCACCCCATCCTATTGCACCAAAAACAGCAAAGAACTCCTCATACATACCTGTGCGTTGGAGGAGTCGTAAATCAATTACCTTGGTGTGTTCAAAGTTACGGATCGAGTTGAGGACGAGAAGTTCTTGTGGAGTGACCCAAATGCATGTTTCTTGGTCTTGTGTTCTAACAGGTTCTTCCTCTTCTTCGGATTCTTCATGATCATGAGAAGGTTGTTCAACATTTCCCGTGTTGTTGCTTGGCTCAGTTGCCTCAGACATATATTCATCCTGTGACCCCGAGAGTTGTATCTCAGTGTCATGGGAAGATGATCGTCGCGATGAACTCCCGCTCAATGCTGAGCGCATTTTCTTTGCTGCGGTCTTGAATGGGTTCTTCATATTTGCACGAAACAAAAACACGAACCAAGCTTCGGATAGAGGTTAGCTTAATGAGCTTATTACCTGATGATTACCTTACTGAGTTTCCTCGGGTGATGAACACTTGAAGAACAAAGATGAGAGGAGAATATTTTTTTTATTTTTCTTTTAGAAAGGAAAAAGCCTTGTTGGGAGTTTAGAGTGTCGAAGTGCTCTGCTGGTGGTTTGGTTTGAAGAATGAGATCACGAGCATGGGGATTAAATAGAGAGGAAATGTCACACCCAATTTTAAGGATAAAATGGGATGCATAATCTTATGTGCGCCCAGAGATCAGTCACACACATAAGCCAACAAATTGCATAAATTGTATCATAACCAATGTTTAATACATAGCGAATAATATCAACGTCATTACACAGCGGAAAATAAAGATAACTCTCGCGGTAGCTCCATAGCACAGGGACGTCGACTGGTGAAGCACAAGTCTAGTAAACCTCTGGGTAGTCCTCATCACTATCACCATCTGTTACCCATCCGGGATTTTTAACCAAGTAATGAAAAATAAACAAGCGTAAGTACATATCGTACTCAACAAGACTAGCATGGGTTCATGAGACTCAAAAGGTTGACACGGTTTAACAGCAGGTTGCTTTTAATTAATCATCTTTTATGCAGTTGGATAGCAACAAGTTAATAAGCCCATTCTCACGATCATAGTAAACATAATTAATGAGCAGCAATTAATAGATTTAGCAATAAGTAAGCATCACCCCAAAAGAATAACTACTCCGTAAGATGTCCAAGGCCGCTCTTGACCGTGAGCTCGGCTAGTATACCAGTCTTACACTCTGCAGAGGTTGTGCACTTTCACTATGAGCCGTGATTCCCATCTGCTCGGGTTAATTACTTCCATAACACTACCAAGGTGAGAGAGCAGGGTTTCACTATGAAGCCTTTCAAAGGTTCGTCTAACATGTTAGGGCCGCGTGGTTTCCTCGGCAAGCAGATGTAGAGCCCCCTTCCATATGGCACAAGGTCACGCAGGTTATACACATATGGACAGAGGCCGCACTATACCCGAGTCGTCTAAGCCCCTCTTGCGCCTTTCGATAACCTCTAACAAGCTAGAAAAGGTCCTCATACTGAGCTAAAACCAGAGCCATATAGCCCTCATAGTTGCACTGTAAGTCCCGGTGTCATACTTACAAATCATTATCAAAGGTGAAGGATTTTGAGCATCACGAAACTATGCTCGAATCCTCTAGCTCCATGTTGCTAAAAAGGCATCTTATAATCATATTGCATAATCAATTAATCAAGTTCACATGATCATGATATCAATAACGCACTAGCATCAATTACCACATGCATAATCCCATAGGTAGCAAGGAACAGGATAACAAAACTAGGAAGTAACTATGGTTAACAAGGAAGACACATGCAAATGTAATTATTTATTTGGTGAATAGGACAACAAGGATGATCCATGCTAATACTTGCCTTGATCAGCAAACTCCTGGTGATCCGGGTTGTCGCAGTACTGATCTTGATCACCCACGTAAAGCTCACCGTCTATACTCGATCCATCATAACAACACACACGCATACAGGGGCAATCATGCATACAAACAAGAGTTTTCATTAGAACAGTACACCAACAGAGAGAAAATAAATTAAAAAGGTTATAAAACAAATCTACATGTTGCTACGATCACATCGATATAAAGTTTGCGCAAATCGGATTTAAAACGAGGAAGATATGAATTTTACAAGACTTATAATAGAATAATAATAGATTAAATATAATCTCGAATTTTAAAAGTTAATAACATATGAAACAGTGTTACTAACTGGTAGATCATCAAATTACGAATCTAACGCAATTTGAATCGTTCAAATCGGAACTAAAACGTGGAAATTATAAATGAAACAATTTTGAATTCAAATCTGAAAACACATTTTCATATATACTGAAAATAAATACGCCTTCAAACGTAATCTACTGAATACGCTAAGGGCTGCGGGCTAAGCATTAAAAACTGTAGGGGGTTATTCGCAACAACGCCGGCCGAATCGGTATGGGCTGCTCTTCAGCCGTCCGATTCAAAATCGGCGGATCAGATTAACAGAGAGGAGGGGTGGCGGTGCTCTCGGCCGGAAAACAGAGGCCGACGGCGGCGCCATGGCCAGAGGGCCGCCGGAGAAGGAGAACTCGTCCTTCGGTGCATGAAATAGGTCGGGAAGGGTACCCATAGATCGGGAAGAGCGTCGCAAGCTCACCTAGGGTAATGGGAAGGTCGGAAATCGACTCGGTGATAGCTCGCGGCGTGATCCGGCGGACGGTGGATCTCTGCAACGGCGGCGGAGGCGTGTCAGTGCACAAATCGAAGGGGGGAAAGTGCTCGGGAACTTCACAAGATCACAGCGAAGCTCCTCAAAGGCTTACCGGGAGGAAATTGGTGGCGAATCGAGCTAATTGCTCGCGGCGGCGGCTGCTCGATTCTCGCGGGAGCTCGGCAATGGCGGCGAGAAGAGGCGGCTAGGGTTAGGTGACGGCTACGGGGGGGTGTGGCGCTGCTTAAATACTCCCGAGGTGTGGCGTCAATCTCGGAGATTGAAACAAACTCGGCGAGCGGAGAAATCGGCTTCGGCCATTTCTTCTCTGCTTCGGACTCTCGGCGCGGCGACGAACTCGGCTTCGGCCGTTTCTTTCTTGCCCGCGTCGGACTCTCGGCGAGCAGCAGAGGGAAACAGGGGAGGGGCTGTTCTGTGGGTCCACAGGTCGGTAGCACCGAGCGCTGGGGTCGGGCTGGCAGTCACGGCAGAGGGACGCTTCGCGCGCGTTCGGCCGCGGTGGATGAACACGGCAGCGGCGTCTCTGTTCGCGCGGCGGGGGTGGTGGAGAAGGAAGGGCTGACCCATGGGTCCCACTCGTCAGTCATATGGGGTAAGGGGAAAGGAAGGGAGCAGGTCGGTCGAGCTGTCCTCGGGCCATCCAACCTGGATCTGCTAGGACCAGGGAGTGGAAAACAGGCCAAGCTGCTGCTCGGGCCCGAAAGGAGAGGGGAAGGGCTCTGCCCTATTTCCTTTCCATTTTCCAAAAGGATTTTCAAATTGGGTTTTGAAATATTTGAGAAATTCAAATAATCTACAACAGTACAAAGAAGAAATGCTCCAGCATGAATGCATCATACATGTGTATGACCTAGGTTTGATTTTATATTTGAAAAAAAATTATTATTTCCCTATATTGGAATGATCAACTAATTGCATAAATAAATAAATTCCCACTATTTAAAAGAATGCAATTTTTCGGGTGTTACAATTCTACCCCCCTTAAAAATAATCTCGTCCTCGAGATTCAGTTGGTGCTTACTCAAACAACTCCGGGTACTTCTCTCTGAGATCTTCCTCTCTTTCCCAAGTAGCTTCTTCCTCAGAGTACCGATGCCACTGCACCTTGCACATCTTTATAACTCGACTTCTTGTAACTCTTTCTGCGGTTTCCAAAATTTTCACTGGATGTTCCTCATAGGTGAGACCCTTCTTGAAAACTATTTCCTCGACAGGAACCTGCTCTTCCGGTACTCTCAAACACTTTTTCAACTGAGATATGTGGAACACATCATGCACACCGGACAAACTTTCTGAAAGTTCTAGCTGATATGCCACTTCTCCACGTCTCTCTAGGATCTTGAAAGGACCAATATACCTTGGTGCTAACTTTCCTTTGCTGTTGAACCTTTTCACACTTCTCATCGGGGACACTTTAAGATATACATAGTCTCCTACATTAAAAGCTAGTTCTCTTCTCCGTGTATCCGCATAGCTCTTCTGTCTAGATTGTGCTATTCTCAAGTTCTCTCTTATTGTCTGGACTTGCTCCTCTGCGTCTCTCAACACATCCGGTCCAAACACTTGACTTTCTCCAGTTTGATTCCAAAACAAGGGTGTCCTGCACTTGCGCCCATACAATGCTTCGAAGGGTGCCATCTTGAGACTTTTCTGGTAACTATTATTATAAGAGAACTCCGCATACGGCAAACTCTTATCCCAACTCGTTCCATACTGTAAAGCACAAGCTCTCAACATATCTTCCAAAATCTGATTAATCCGTTCAGTTTGACCGTCAGTCTGGGGATGATATGCAGAACTGAAATTCAGCTTAGTACCTAGAGACTCTTGTATCTTTTGCCAGAAATGTGAGGTGAATTGAGTGCCCCTATCAGACACAATTTTCTTTAGAACTCCATGCAGACACACTATTCTCTCCATATACAACTCTGCTAGTTTAGGACCTCCATAAGTGGTCTTGACTGGAAGGAAATGAGCCACTTTAGTCAGTCGATCCACAATTACCCAGATTGAATCATAACCTCTCTGAGTACGTGGCAATCCAATTATGAAGTCCATACCGACTTCTTCCCACTTCCACTCAGGTATCTTTAGTGGTTGTAGCAATCCTGCAGGTCTCTGGTGTTCAGCTTTAACTCTCTGACAGGTATCACATATAGCCACATATTCTGCTACATCACGCTTCAGTCCAACCCACCAATATTTTTCCTTCAGATCCAAATACATCTTGGTACTTCCTGGGTGTATAGAATATGCTGACTCATGAGCTTCACGCAATATAGCGTCTCGGATGGATTTCACTTCAGGTACACAGAGTCTCTTCCCAAACCATAAGGTTCCATTCTCATCTAGCCTAAATCCGGGTGATTTTCCAACCACAATGTTCTCTGCTATTTCTTTGAGCTTCTCATCATTCCAACTGAGCCTTTCGTATCTCTTGCTCTAGTGTGGGTTCAACCTCCATCTCAACAGCATTGATCACAATTCCCAAGTTGAGACGCTCCATCTCTGCACACAACTCTGCTGGAATAGTGGTTGTTCGAATCTCATTAGCATAACTTTTTCTACTAAGAGCATCGGCCACAACATTTGCTTTGCCTGGATGATAATGCAATTCCTAGGTCATAATCCTTTATCAGTTCCAGCCAACGACTGTTGCCTCAAATTCAACTCTGACTGGGTGAAGATATACTTCAAGCTCTTATGATCTGTATAGATGTCACACTTATGACCAATCAGATAATGCCTCCATAACTTCAGAGCGTGAACCACAGCTGCTAGCTCCAAATCATGAGTAGGATAATTCAACTCATGCTTCCTCAACTGTCTCGATGCATATGCTACGACTCTTCCTTCTTGCATGAGAACACAACCAAGACCTAGGCGGGAAGCATCACAATAGATAGAGAACTTCTTACTCAGATCTGGCAAAATCAACACCGGGGCTGTTGTCAATCTCTTCTTCAATTCTTCAAAACTAGCTTGGCACTTCTCAGACCACACAAACTTGGCATTCTTCTCTAGCAAGGAAGTCATTGGCTTCGCAAGCTTGGAGAATCCTTCAATGAACCTTCGGTAGTAACCAGCTAAACCAAGAAAACTACGAATGCCAGTTACATCAGTTGGCGGCTTCCAATTCAACACGTCTGCCACCTTGCTTGGGTCTACAGAAATTCCACCATTGGACACGATATGTCCTAGAAAAGCAACTTCTCTCAACCAGAATTCGCACTTACTTCGCTTGGCATACAACTTGTGTTCTCTGAGCTTCTGTAAAACCAATGTCAGATGTTCGGCATGCTCTTCTTCATTCTTGGAGTAGATCAAGATATCATCAATGAACACCACAACAAACTTATCCAAGAATTCCATGAATACCTTGTTCATCAGATACATGAAGTAGGCAGGTGCATTAGTCAAACCAAAGGACATTACCGTATACTCATACAATCCATACCGAGTAGTGAATGCAGTCTTAGGTATGTCAGAGTCACGAATCTTCAACTGATGATAACCTGAACGGAGATCAATCTTGGAAAACACACAAGCACCTCTCAACTGATCAAATAAGTCATCAATTCTAGGCAACGGATACTTGTTCTTAATGGTGACCTCATTCAGTGATCGATAATCAACACACATCCTGTGACTACCATCTTTCTTATCAACAAAAATAACCGGGGCTCCCCAAGGTGAAGAACTAGGACGAATGAAACCTTTTTCTGACAGTTCTTTGATTTGTTTCTTAAGTTTTTCTAATTCTTTAACTCCCATTCTATATGGACGTTTAGCTATAGGTGCAGTACCAGGTAACAACTCAATGATAAATTCAATGTCACGGTCAGGCGGCATACCTGGTAACTCATCTGGAAACACATCTTCAAACTCATCCACCACTGAGTTATCCGGCTGCACTTCTTCTCTGAGCTGATGTACTGTGGCTTTCTGTTGAACTTGCAAAACAACATCAATTCTGACCTCATCTCCCTTCGGGGTAGTGATAGTCACGACCTCCTCCTTGCACTTTATGTTGATGTCATTCTTCATCATCCAATCCATACCCAGGATAAGATCAATTCCGGCAGTATTTAGCACAGTAGGGGTTATCTCAAATTCTACCTCCCTTAATGAGACAGTAATCGGGAGACACTGAAGAGTAGCTTGCATGACACCACCCAGAGAAGAAACCATAATAGGATGTTTCATGACACTAAGGGGAATACCATGCTTTCTAACAAATGTGTGCGAAATGAAAGTATGCGAAGCACCAGAGTCAAAAAGAACTGTAGCGGGGATGGAGTCGATATTGAACGTACCCATCATGACCTCTGGAGTCTCCTGTGCCGTATCAACCGACACATGGTTCACCTTCCCGATGCGAGGTGGCACTCTCTGCTGGTTGTTCTGCTTTTGGGAGGCTTGGGGATTCTGCTTCTCAGGACAATTGTAGGACAAGTGTCCTTCCTTGCCACAGTGGAAACACTTGTTGGGGGCACCATTCTTCACTGGGATGTTGTTGGGAGCAGTCAGTTGTGGCGCCTGATTGCCACCTTGTTGCTGGTACTGGGAACGCTGCTGGTTCTGGGAACGTTGTTGATTCTGGAAATTGTTCTTGATTCCAGACTGTCCCTGGAAACTGTTGTTGCTGCTGAGGCTGCTGTTGGTTGTTACAGAAGCGGCTGTTGCTTCTAGACGACTGTCCTTGAAACTTCCTCTTCTTCTTCTTCTCATCTATCTCACGGCGCTTGCTCTCGATGATCAAAGCTTTGTCCACCAACTGTTGGAAGTTGGCGAAAGTGTGGGAGAGCAACTGGTACTGGAGGTGATCATTCAGTCCTTACAAGAAGAGCTCTTGCTTCTTGGCATCATCTTCGACCTCTTTTGGAGCATACCGCGACAATTGGATGAACTTGTCACGGTACTCAGCAACTAGCATTCCTCCCTGCTTCAGAGAAAGAAACTCATTCTTCTTCAGCTTCATCAACCCTGCAGGCACATGATGATTGCGGAACCCCTCACGGAATTGCCGCCAAGAGATGGGGTCGGCACGTCCAAAACGGAAAGACTCCCACCAGTCCAGAGCAGCTCCCTGCAACTGCCCAGATGCATAGAGAACCTTCTCGACGTCGTTGCATTGGGCGATCTCCAGCTGCCTTTCTATTGCACGCAGCCAATCATCAGCTTGGAGAGGATCACTGGAATGATCGAAGGTGGGCGGGCGTCCCTTCAAGAATTCGCTTCTCTTGTCACGGGGTGGTGGAGGTAGATTCCCGTTGCCATTGCCTTCGCTGCAGCAGTTGAATGTTCTGGGCCATCTGCTGCATCAGCTGTGTTTGCATCATCATCAGCTGCTCCATGTTAGGCTGTGGCGGAGGTGGTGGTGGATTAGCATTTTCTTCAGAGGTACCATCACCCCTTGGGTTCCTCCTGGTATGGGCCATCTGCTGTTCAAATCATTGAAGTGAGGTTTAGAATTCTTTTCCATTGAAATATCACTTAAAAGACTAGAACGGAAAATTCTGGGCGCGATCCAACAATGGCAGAGTAGAAAAACAGTCATATCAGGAGTTCCCGAAGTCAAACAGAGACATGTTATACATGGTTGGAAAGCATGAGAAAAACTCTACAACTTTTATTCATACCATCTCTCCAGATTCTATCGTTAAGTTTATCAAAAACAAATTTAATTCGAACTGTTTTCAGAGTAACAGACAGCGCAGAAACTTTGACTTGTGACATTTGTTTCTCCCAAACCGTAACTGATATTGAGATGATTCTTGCGGCCAAAGAAAACTACAGAAGTCTAGTTTTTCACAAAAGTTTCTCATGATTTTTGGTCGTATATAATTAAATAGAAAAAAAACTAAGGCAGAGAGGTCTGAAAAACAGCACTGCTGGAAACTGAGATAATCAACCCAAACTATTATGCATTAATTCAAACCTATATAAAGAGATTTGCGGACATGCCCACAATCTCAGCACTCATTACAAACTCCAAATCAAGCATTGTTCATAAGGAAAAGCAATCTAGCACAAATGTTCACAAGACACGAACTAGACTCGACTTGACTCAACTTGCGCTTCTAGCGTCTTTTGTTACTAACTGGGGGTAACTCCTCTAGGGGTCAATGTCGGTGCGGGTGTGAGCATCTCCATGGTCTCCTCGGTTCCTTGGCGGCGATTCAGCTGGACACCTTGGTGATGGCGGAGGGGGTCCAACACCGAGTTGCCTGTTCAACCCATCCACTGCCCGGCTGAGCTTGTAGTTAGCTTCAGTCCTGGTGTTCAGCTCATCCAGTGTCTGGTCCAGAAAAGTGTTGGTCTGAGCCAAACATTCCAAGGCAGCATGGAGTCGAGCGTTCACTTCTCCAAGTGGACCGGCGATACTGCAGTTAACTTGGCCACTCTGACGGCGGGGAAGGTAGCGGTGCATCTCCCACTTGATGATGTCCCAATTCTCATGGCGGTGCACCATAAGAGCTTGTCGTGCGGCATCCTTGATGGCGGCAGCTTTGGAGAGTCGAATGGAGACAGCATAGTGGATGTTCTTCACCTGGCTTCCCTCCTTGATGTACACCCTCGTCTCATAGTAGGCGGCGTAGTCAGGGTGCTTCCAGTACTCCGTCTTGTACAGCACCGAGGCGTTGGGGTAGAAGCGGCGCACCAAGTCGAGAAGCAGCGGGTGGTAGTAGTCATCACCATGATGATCATAGTGAATCATTCCCACCCAGGGTTTTCCACCTTGGTCTCCATCATCATCGCCATTGTCTTCGGGGTCGTCAGAGTCATCCGAGTTGCCTCCATCATCTCCGTTGTCAGGGTCGCCAGCACAATCCTGGTCACCCCGCGGCTCCACCTTCTCAGGTTCATCTTTCTGAGAGCCCTCCATAGGTACGTCTTCAGAGCTGTCGCCCAAGGGCTCTTCACTGGGCTCCTCTGCGGGCACCTCCTGCTGGGACTCCTCCACTGGTACATCTTCCACGGGTACCTCCGGTCGGGAAACACGTCCGCCAGAGATGAAGCGCTGCAGGTACCTCTTAGGTGGCATGACACGCTTGCGAGCAGTGCGCTTAAGATTGGCCATCTACAAGAATTAAGATTAAGTCAAAATTTTGTAATGGACAAGGGTAGGATATCAGCAAAAACTTGTAGCAAATTAATATAACAAGTAAAAAGAGATAATAAAGCTAAGGGCTATCCAGTGCTAACTAGGCTTGCGTCCTACAGTCAACACGGCTCCGATACCAATATGTCACACCTAATTTTAAGGATAAAATGGGATGCATAATCTTATGTGCGCCCAGAGATCAGTCACACACATAAGCCAACAAATTGCATAAATTGTATCATAACCAATGTTTAATACATAGCGAATAATATCAAAGTCATTACAAAGCGGAAAATAAAGATAACTCTCGCGGTAGCTCCATAGCACAGGGACATCGACTGGTGAAGCACAAGTCTAGTAAACCTCTGGGTAGTCCTCATCACTATCACCATCTGTTACCCATCCGGGATTTTTAACCAAGTAATGAAAAATAAACAAGCGTAAGTACATGTCGTACTCAACAAGACTAGCATGGGTTCATGCAGACTCAAAAGGTTGACACGGTTTAACAGCAGGTTGCTTTTAATTAATCATCTTTTATGCAGTTGGATAGCAACAAGTTAATAAGCCCATTCTCACTGATCATAGTAAACATAATTAATGAGCAGCAATTAATAGATTTAGCAATAAGTAAGCATCACCCCAAAAGAATAACTACTCCGTAAGACGTCCAAGGCCGCTCTTGATCGTGAGCTCGGCTAGTATACCAGTTTTACACTCTGCAGAGGTTGTGCACTTTCACTATGAGCCGTGATTCCCATCTGCTCGGGTTAATTACTTCCATAACACTACCAAGGTGAGAGAGCAGGGTTTCACTATGAAGCCTTTCAAAGGTTCGTCTAACATGTTAGGGCCGCGAGGTTTCCTCGGCAAGCAGATGTAGAGCCCCCCTTCCATATGGCACAAGGTCACGCAGGTTATACACATATGGACAGAGGCCGCACTATACCCGAGTCGTCTAAGCCCCTCTTGCGCCTTTCGGTAACCTCTAACAAGCTAGAAATGGTCCTCATACTGAGCTAAAACCAGAGCCATATAGCCCTCATAGTTGCACTGTAAGTCCCGGTGTCATACTTACAAATCATTATCAAAGGTGAAGGATTTTGAGCATCATGAAACTATGCTCGAATCCTCTAGCTCCATGTTGCTAAAAAGGCATCTTATAATCATATTGCATAATCAATTAATCAAGTTCACATGATCATGATATCAATAACGCACTAGCATCAATTACCACATGCATAATCCCATAGGTAGCAAGGAACAGGATAACAAAACTAGGAAGTAACTATGGTTAACAAGGAAGACACAGTGCAAATGTAATTATTTATTTGGTGAATAGGACAACAAGGATGAATCCATGCTAATACTTGCCTTGATCAGCAAACTCCTGGTGATCCGGGTTGTCGCAGTACTGATCTTGATCACCCACGTAAAGCTCACCGTCTATACTCGATCCATCATAACAACACACATGCATACAGGGGCAATCATGCATACAAACAAGAGTTTTCATTAGAACAGTACACCAACAGAGAGAAAATAAATTAAAAAGGTTATAAAACAAATCTACACATTTCTACGATCACATCGATATAAAGTTTGCGCAAATCGGATTTAAAACGAGGAAGATATGAATTTTACAAGATTTATAATAGAATAATAATAGATTAAATATAATCTCAAATTTTTGAAAGTTAATAACATATGAAATAGTGTTACTAACAGGTAGATCATCAAATTACGAATCTAACGCAATTTGAATCGTTCAAATCGGAACTAAAACGTGGAAATTATAAATGAAACAATTTTGAATTCAAATCTGAAAACACATTTTCATATATACCGAAAATAAATACGCCTTCAAATGTAATCTACTGAATACGCTAAGGGCTATGGGCTAAGCATTAAAAACTATAGGGGGTTATTCGCAACAACGCCGGCCGAATCGGTATGGGCTGCTCTTCAGCCGTCCGATTCAAAATCGGCGGATCAGATTAACAGAGAGGAGGGGTGGCGGTGCTCTCGGCCGGAAAACAGAGGCCGACGGCGGCGCCATGGCCAGGGGGCCGCCGGAGAAGGAGAACTCGTCCTTCGGTGCATGAAATAGGTCGGGAAGGGTACCCATAGATCGGGAAGAGCGTCGCAAGCTCACCTAGGGTAATGGGAAGGTCGGAAATCGACTCGGTGATAGCTCGCGGCGTGATCCGGCGGACGGTGGATCTCTGCAACGGCGGCGGAGGCGTGTCAGTGCACAAATCGAAGGGGGGAAAGTGCTCGGGAACTTCACAAGATCACAGCGAAGCTCCTCAAAGGCTTACCGGGAGGAAATTGGTGGCGAATCGAGCTAATTGCTCGCGGCGGCGGCTGCTCGGTTCTCGCGGGAGCTCGGCAATGGCGGCGAGAAGAGGCGGCTAGGGTTAGGTGACGGCTACGGGGGCGTGTGGCGCTGCTTAAATACTCCCGAGGTGTGGCGTCAATCTCGGAGATTGAAACAAACTCGGCGAGCGGAGAAATCGGCTTCGGCCGTTTCTTCTCTGCTTCGGACTCTCAGCGTGGCGACGAACTCGGCTTCGGCCGTTTCTTTCTTGCCCGCGTCGGACTCTCGGCGAGCAGCAGAGGGAAACAGGGGAGGGGCTGTTCTGTGGGTCCACAGGTCGGTAGCACCGAGTGCTGGGGTCGGGCTGGCAGTCACGGCAGAGGGACGCTTCGCGCGCGTTCGGCCGCGGTGGATGAACACGGCAGCGGCGTCTCTGTTCGCGCGGCGGGGGTGGTGGAGAAGGAAGGGCTGACCCGTGGGTCCCACTCGTCAGTCATATGGGGTAAGGGGAAAGGAAGGGAGCAGGTCGGCCGAGCTGTCCTCGGGCCATCCGACCTGGATCTGCTGGGACCAGGGAGTGGAAAACAGGCCAAGCTGCTGCTCGGGCCAGAAAGGAGAGGGGAAGGGCTCTGCCCTATTTCCTTTCCATTTTCCAAGAGGATTTTCAAATTGGGTTTTGAAATATTTGAGAAATTCAAATAATCTACAACAGTACAAAGAAGAAATGCTCCAGCATGAATGCATCATACATGTGTATGACCTAGGTTTGATTTTATATTTGAAAAAAATTATTATTTCCCTATATTGGAATGATCAACTAATTGCATAATTAAATAAATTCCCACTATTTAAAAGAATGCAATTTTTCGGGTGTTACAGGAAAGCAGAGGGTGCAGGGCACTTGTCCTGGTTCGGCCGAACCCTATAGTGCCCCATCTTGTGCAAATAATTGGATGAGCTTCTAGTGTGTCAAAATGATAGAAAGACAGAGTGATTTGATGCCAACATGTGGGTCGGCCGAACCCTGTCCACCCTCCAGATGCACCTAAAATCTGATATGTCTACGACACAATGAAATGGTCAAAAGTTGGAGTGGTGGGTGGCCTAGTGATGGTTCGGCCGAACCCATCCTCCTCTCCATTTGCTATGTGCCAAGTATGGATGTCAAAGGTGGTCACTTCTTACCTGGTGGAGCTCCCATCTTTCTCTCCTTTGGATGCTTGCTCATGGAGTCCTTTCTTGGAGTGAGTGGTGAATGGAACAAAGGGCCAAAGGAGGGAGCATGGCATGGTCTTGGCTAGTGGAAGCTTGCTCATGAGATGCTTCACGGGAGAATTCTCTAGAGAGGTGATTTGCTTAAGGGTTTAAGTAAGAATCTTTCCCATGATTAGCAAAAGGTATTTTGATCAAGCTTTGCATGAGTGGAATTAAGAAAAGAGAGAATGGACTTGTCATGACAAAATTCTGCTCTCGGCTTACTCATGGTTGTTGTGCACTTTTCTTGTCAGCATTTTAATAAAGCTTGAGATGAGAGAGAGAAGGATCTAATGCCCAGAGTGCGAGTTGACAGATATATGTCTTGCAGCACTCTATAGGGCAGCTCACATGAGGCTTGAGTAGAGAAAATTAGCACTAAAACATGTGGAGCACAAAAGAGGGATTGAGGCAAAATCCAAGGTTGCCTTGCTAGCTCATTTGAAATGATCAGGATTTCATGTCATATTTTAGGGTGTTGTCGTGCATGGGACATATCAGAGCATGGCATGGATTGATTTGGACAAAAAATGACAGGTGGGTGGCACCATGATGGGGTTCGGCCGACCCCACCATGGGCCCCACCTGGTGTCAACATACTTAGCAGGTCAAATACTTGATTATTGAATCTTAATTATTGGTTGACAGAACAGGGGTTGGAGATAAATGCTAAGCAAACAAAGGAAGTAAACTTTCATTAAATGTTAGTGTACTTATCTTAATGGAAGAGTTGATCCTTCAAGTCCTTGGAGTAGGACCATCTCCTTGGGCTGGTGTAGAAATTTTCTTTGGAGGTATTGTCGGTTGTATTACCTTTCTCTTCCATACTTGCTTGTTCTTTGCTCGCAGTTGTGATTTGGGCTTCTTCAGGTCTTTCACAATAGCAAAGGCATGTATTTCCCGTAGCATGATCAATGAGCATTGCTCGACCTTTGGTCGGAATTTGAATGTCTCTAGGGTCCCATTGATAGTGAATTGAATTTTTCCAGCTCCAACATCAATATGTGCATTGGCGGTGCTGAGGAACGGTCTCTTGTCCAAGACCACGAAGTCCACGGGGACAAAGAATCCGCGTATCTTGACGGAATGTTTTCCGCTATCCCCGCTGGGTAACGGACCGATTGATCCGCCAGCTGCAAATGTATTGATGTAGGGGACAAGATGGTATGATTGAGTTTGTCAAACACTACCTTTGGCATGACGCTGACGCTTGCTCCCAAGTCGCATAATGCATGCTCAAAGTATTGTGTCCCAATGGAGCAGTCGATGGTGGGACACCCAGGGTCCTTCTTCTTGGTTGGCAGTTGGTTCAATATGGCCGCGCTGCATTTCTCCGTCAATTTGACAATTTCCGTTGTGGACAGCGGGCGCTTATTGTTGAGGATGTCTCTTAGGTACTTGGCATAGGTTGGTACCTGCATTGCATCAAGTAATGGAATATTCACATAAAGATGACGAATTACCTCGACGAATTTCCCAAATTGTTCGTCGGTGGTTTGTTTCCTTGTTCTTGGGAAATGTAGCAGCACATTGGTGTCATAATATTCGTGTGGGGCTGTCTTTCCTTGGAACTTGGTGTTGTCATCAGGTGCTGGCACTTCTTCTTCTTCATCATCATCTTCCTTGTCTTTTCTTGCAGCCTTCCCTGCCATGTTAGGATTTGGTGGATCGCGAGTGGACTTACCTCCCCTCGTGATCACTGCATTGATATTTGAAATATTGCAAGTATCTTTAGGAGATGAAGTAGTAGCAACAAGATGAGCCATTTTATTAAAACTCATTTGTTCTTTAACAGAAGAAGCGAGAGCATCCATCTCACAATTTAATGTTTCAAGGGTCTTGTCATTTTCTATCAACTTTTTATTCATACTTTCATTTATTTTAACTTGATTCATAACAAGATCTTTTAATGATGATTGATTACCAAAATTTGCATTACCTTGAAACTTGGAGTTCGACGCCCATCTTCCTTGTTGAGAGTACTTTGAATTGTTGTTGAGGGCATCTATCTTCTCAGGATTTAATTTGGAATAAGATACACTACACACCTGATCCCATTGATGCTTGGAAGCATAATGTTGAATGGCCTCTCGGTCTTTCTTGAAATTCGCACGTTCTTCCAACCTTCTCACGAGGAGATCCATCTTCTCAGATATTGCATCTACTTCATGGATGGCATGTGTGTTCTTCTTCTTGGATTGGAGTCGATCTTCATTCTACCCTTGATTTGTCACCATCTTTTCTATCAGATTCTTGGCTTGTGTGACATTGAGTGAAGTGAATGCTCCTCTAGTAGTGGCATCAAGGTGGCTACGAGCTATTGGGGTTAGCTCATGGTAAAAACCTTGAATCATGAGCCATTCTTGGATTCCATTGTCAGGACATTCCCGAATGTATTCCTGGAGACATTCCCATACTTCGGGAATCGTCTCGTCCACTTGCTGTGTAAAGCCTGAGATCTTTCCTCGAAGAGCGGTGGTTTTGCCCATCGGTAAGAACTTCTTGAGGAATGCATTAGCACAGCTTGTCCAATTGTCAATGCCTTTGGAATGAGCATAGAACCAATGTTTTGCCTTTTCGATCAAGGAGAACGGAAAAAGGCGAAGACAGATGGCGTCCATCTTGACTCCATTTATGGCAATCGTGCTACACAACTCCAGGAAATTCTGGAGATGTGCATTTGCATCCTCATGGGCCTTTCCGCTGAATGGGTTGGCTTGCACCATATTGATAAGAGAGGGCTTGAGCTCAAAAGTGGCATCCCCCAAGCTAAGCTACGGACCAGTGGTGACATTGTCGGCCGACGGTGCAGAATGCTCGAAGATGGTCTTTTGGGCCATACCTTCCTTAGGTGACAGTGCTGAGCCTCCTTCCTTGAGTGGTTCCAATACCAAATCGGACCTCCGATCGGAGACTGAACGGTGTCGAGAACTCCTGGCGGATGCCTCTGGATTTTCTATTACTATGGCTTGAAACTAAAATCCACTCGTGTATGCCTTGCTTCACGATAAAGAGAAGCAGAGCCAAGGGTAAGCCCTACTACAACTAATTGATACTAATTTGATGATAGGTTCCAGATTCGATCTTATTAAGATTTCTAGGCTATGCTTTCCCCGGCAACGGCGCCAGAAATGCTTGTTGACACTTCTTAGCGCAACCACCAGAGACAGAGTGTTAGGCTATCTCTGATAACGGCGCCAGAAGTGCCTGAGGGTATTTCTTATGTCTATTGGATAATTCCGCAAGTGCACAGAATATACCGCTGTAGCACTTCACCCGGGAGTATTCTAAGGTATCGTTATTTATTTTATCCCAAGGAAAGCGATTGCTAGAAATATTAATAGAAGGAGATCCTTAAATCTATCTCAAGTTAACACAACTAGTGCAGAGGGGGTAATCGAAGTATGATAGGAAGGTGATGATTCAAAGATAACAAATGAAATACTAAAAGATAACTAGTGTAGTGTAGCTAGGTGAGAGGACAACGAGTGAGAAAGGTTCCTGTGATTCAGACTCTACTCCTGTGATCTATCCTACCAAATGGACGAAGTACACTAAGACTGCTACCTTACTTCCGGTGCGTAGGGGATAGGCGAGACAGTAGGGGATATAACCTCTACCCGAAATGGACTATTCTTTTATGGGAGCCTACCTTTTAAGAACTTGCCTAAAACACGTGGTGGGATAATAAGACTAGACAGGGCTATCACCACCTGCTAGCACCCACAAACAATCCTTGCGACAAGCGGCATTCAAAGGCAAGATCTAGTCTAAGCACCACGCTTACACTAAGCCTCACTACTCTAGCAGTGATCAAGGCAACTAGAGCACCCTATGACAGGAGATGAACTACACACGTGAGCTGGTTACAAGATCACAATCCAGTGTAAACCAAACAAGTAATATGATAACTCACAATAATACTATTAAAGTAATGCACTAAGTAAAGACTCAGTGAAGTAAAGCAAGAATAATTTATTAAAGTAGATAAGTCTTACAGAAAGAGAAAGATACAAGAGCTATACCAGACTCTCCAGCAGACGACTCCGAAGACCCCGAGCACATCTCAACTCAACTCTACCTCCCACACTAGACTACAACTACTACTAAAGGTGGAACTACACTACTTCTTCACTTGTATCTTGAATGAATCATGTCTTGAGAGGGTGGATGCAGCCTCTATTTATAGGGGGAGATGGAGGGGTGCCACGTCAGCGATCCGTGTGCCTTTCCATCTTGGCCCTTGGATGAACCGTCCTTGTAATCGACTTGGATGGACGGCAGTGGCAATTTCCTCACGTGGACTAGCATGTAGAGAGACGGTGGAGTGAGTCGGTGGCCAAAACCCACATAGGGGGGTTCGGCCGACCCCTATGATGGGTGGGGCCGAAGCCAGGTGTGGGCCCCACCTAGTCATAGGGTCTCTCTTGGTAATTGTTATGTCTTGATTGTTTCGTTTCATGCCTCAATCCGTGTGCCTTTGATCTCCACCGTTGAATGGAAGCACAAGTTGATCAGATGGATGAAATGACTTAGTTGGAGTGTCACATTAGATTCTGCCACGTCATCAGAGCTAGGTGGGGCCCATGGGCAGTTCGGTGGACCCATGGGTGGGCCCACTCTGAGCTCTGATCTCTTCCATGTGGTCCCTTGTGTCATGTATTGGAATGTGGTTGTCCGGTGCCTCCATATGTGGTTCGGCCGAACCACATATGTGAGCCCTAGCTGCTGCATTTTGTCCTGTTTTGATCTTCCCTGCATTCACAAGTTAAGAGTACAAGTGGAACTAGTTATTGATAAAAATATATTCATGTTATGTTGATCTTCCTTGAATTCAAGGCCTTTTGACCGGTGTTTGAATGTGGATTTTTATGATATATCCACCGTCAACAGTTGTGTGTGGCCGCCGAGAACGCCATCAATGTCGCCAATGCTCGCGGCAAGACATTGGTGCAGAGGCTCCAGGATGTCCACCACCGGGTCCGCCAGGTGGCCATGACCGACATCCATCATGGCGCCACCGGGGCCCTCGTAGCTGCGTGGCTCCTCTCCGGCATAGCCCTCGAGGCCATCGAGTCGGGGTTCCCGGAGGAGAGGACATGGCACAGGCCCATGCCCGGCTAGGGGCCTTCTTCCCCCACACCGAAGGCGTCATCGTTGTCACCGATGCTGAGGAGATCATCAATGGAGCCACCAACAATCAAAATTAGAATGTAATAGGGCTTCATGTAAATATAACCAGTGATCAGTAATCAAAACTCCGGTGTCTCACTCCTTTAAATCAAAACTTCGGTGTTTCACTCCTTTATTATTTTTATTTTTGCTCTAAAGGTGATCCTTATTGCAGCGGCTGTTACACCCCTTCGAGGGCGTTACAATTTTTGTGCTAAAGGCGATTCGTCAAAATGAAATCGGCTATTACATTTTTATTTTTTTGCCTGAAGGTGATCCTCTGCTCAGAATCGTCTATCAAAAGCCAGATCTAAACGAATCGGCTTGTCAACCTCGCGATTGGGATGCTAGGATAATATTTCTTCAGATACTTCTCATTGATCGCCCTAGCAAATCTTCTCCCTTCCAAATCTTCAAGGATATAGGCATTGCCGGGCGCACATTCCACAACTCGATACGGGCCTTCCGAGTTTGGTGACCATTTGCCGAATCGGCTATCTTTAGTACCGATAGGTCAGATGACTTTCTATACCAACTCCGATTCGACAAAGCTCTTGCCTCTCACCTTGGTGTTGTAATACTTGGCCACCCGCATCTTGTTTGCTTCAATACATTCCAAAGCTTTGAGCCGATGACAACGCAAATCTTCAATGGCTATCCATCATGATTTCTTTATATTCACCTACTGTAGGCTTATTCTGCAATGTGACGCGTCGTGTCTCCGAAATCTCCCACGGTAGGAAAGCAGCGTGTCCAGTAGACTAGCTCATGTGGCGTAGCTTTAGTCGATCCATGTTGAGCCATTCGGTACGTCCACAGAGCCTCACTCAAGGTCAAATACCACCTTCTGGGATTCTGCGCAATCTTCTTCTTGATGACCTTGATCAAAATTTGATTCAAAGACTTCAGCCTGACCATTGGCTTGGGCATAATAAGGCGAAGAATTATAAATTTTGATGCTCATGTCATCAGGAAAGGTCAGGAACTCATCTGAAGTGAACATTGCCCCTTGATCAATTGTGATGGTCTGTGGTATACCAAATCTGTAGATGATGTGTTCCTTCACAAACTCAATTATATCTTCAGATGTAGCATTCTTCAAAAGAACGGCTTCTACCCACTTGGTGAAATAGTCAGTTGCAACCAGTATCCATTTGTGACCTTTACTCGATGGTGGATAGATTTGGCCGATCAGATCGATTCCCCATCCTCTGAACGGCCATGACTTGATAATAGGATTCATAGCTGAAGCAGGAGATTTCTGCACATTTCTAAATCTCTGGCATTCTTGGCAACCCTTGTAATATTTGAAGCAATCTTTGAGCATTACTGGCCAATAATAACCAGTCCTCCTGAATGATCCACTTCATCTTATGAGCCGATTGGTGAGCACCACAAACTCCTTCATGAACCTCACTCGTCAGCTTTGCCGACTCTTCTGCCCTGAGGCATTTTAACAGCACACCTTCAACAGTCTTATAGTACAATTGATAATCTAGCAACACATACTTGATAGCCTTGTATCTCAACTTTCTACTGACTCTCTGTGAAGGATATACAAGATAACTTGCTATCTCGGACCGCCAGTCATCAGCTGATTGCTCAACGTTGAAGATTTCCTGCATTGACCTGTAGCCCGAGGCGCTCTGTGCCAATCGATTAGCTTCTTGATTTTGAGCTCTGGGAATATGATGAAGTGAAACTGCTATAAATCCTCTGATCAAAGCCTGGCACTGATCATGGTAGCCTCTTGAGTATGTTGTCTTTACTATTTATATAGGCCGAGCAATTGGTTGATGACTAGTTGTGAGTATCCAAAAGCTTCAACTAGATCGGCCTTTACTTCATGCAGAAGCTGAAACCCCTTCCAGATTGCCTCATACTCAGCTTGGTTATTTGTCACCAGTAGGCCCAATCTAGAAAGAAAACTCGAAACGTTCTCCTCGAGGTGATATGAGTACTACTCCGGCATCTCCACCTTGTTTGCATGATGACCCATCGAAGAACATAGTCCATGGCGCCACGTTGACCAGACTGACAGCGCCTCCGTGATGCTGGGTAACGAAATCAGCTATTGCCTACCCTTTGACCACCTTAGCCGACTCGAACCTCAAGCCAAACTCAGAGAGTGCCAAGATCCATTTGCCAATCCGTCCATTCAAGATTGGCATTGATAGCATATGCTTGATCACATCCGCCATAAACACCACCACACACTCGGCTGACAATAAGTAGTGCCTCAACTTGGTGCATCAATAAAACAAACACAGGCACAACTTTTCAGTCAGTGTGTATCTTATTTTAGGATCCAAGAGTCTCCTGCTCAGATAGAAAATTGCTCTCTCTTTTCCTTCAAACTCCTGAGAAAGGGCCTAATCCAATCGTATGGCTTTCGGCCGTCACGTACAACTTGAAAGGCTTCCCTACCTGTGGTGGCACCAAAACAGGTGGAGACTTCATGTATTCTTTGATCTCAGTCAAAAGCCTTTTCTTGCACGTCACCCCATTTGAATTCTTGATTGTCTTTAATCTTCAACAATGGTGAGAACGGCAACACCTTCTCTGACAGATTGGCAATAAATCTTCTGATGAAATTAATCTTGCCAAACAAGGACTGCAACTCCTTTTTGTTGGTTGGACAAGCTGATCGATTGCCTTCCTGCTCTTGCTGCCAACCTCTATTCCTTTGCGATGGACCATGAAGCCCAAAAATTCTCCTGCTGACACCCAAAAGCACACTTGTTAAGATTCATCTTCAGCCCATGCTTTCTTGTGCACTCCAGAGTAGCCTTCAAATCGACTAAATGATTTTTATAGCTCTTGGACTTCACAACCACGTCATCAATATAGATTTCAACAATCTTGCCGATCAACTTATGAAAAATATAATTCATAGCCCTTTGATAAGTTGCACCGGCATTTTTCAAGCCAAAAGTCATCACTACCCACTCGAATAGACCGATCGCACCGTCACACCTGAAAGCCGTCTTGGGAATGTCTTCGTCAGCCATGAAAATCTGGTTGTAACCAGCATTGCCGTCCATGAAGCTGATGACCCGGTGCCCTGCCGCTGAATCGACTAACATATCGGCTATTGGCAATGGATAGCCATCCATCGGGGTAGCCCTGTTCAAGTCTCTGAAATTGATGCAGACCCGCAATTTGCCATTCTTCTTATATACAGGGACAATATTCGATACCCATTCGGTGTATCGGCAAGCTCGAATGAACTTGACTTCCAACAATCTCTCGATCTCGGCCTTGATATCAGGTAATGCAGTCTGACTTGAACCGCTGTGGAGGTTGCTTGAACGGCTGAAATCCAGGCTTGATAGGCAGTCTGTGCTCAACAATCGATTTGTCTAAACCAGGCATTTCATAATATTCCCAGGCGAAGCAATTCTTGTATTCTTTCAATAAATCGATTAACTCCCACCTGAATTCAGGGTCAAGATTGGCAGCAATATACGTCGGCCTTGGTCTGTCACCAGGTCCAGTATCCACTTCTTCAAGCTTATCGGCCGACGTAAAGCCCTGTCCAAGCGTGCCCATGGTGCCATCGATCGGATTCTCCATTAATAAAAAGACTCAGAGCCGACTGCCCAGACCGGCTGTTGACTCTCATCGCTGACCTTGATGGAGCCTTCGTCACAAGTCTTGTCAGAAAAACAATCGTGATCCCTGGCTTCCCAGTAGGCGGTGTCCGCTGTAGCTACACTCACTGAATCATCAGCCGGGACCACTTCAACCTCATCACCATGCCACTAGATCACACATTGGTGTATTGTGGACGGCACGCAGCAATTGGCATGGATCCAGTCACACCCAAGCAACAAACTGTATGAGCCCCTGCTGTCAATCACGAAGAAGGTGGTAAGCAGCGTCTTCTTTCCGACTATCAATTCGACGTTGATTGCCCCCCGGGTGTTGGAAGAGTTGCCCCCGAAGTCCTTGAGCATCATGTCGGTCTCGATCAAATCATCAGGGCCTTTACCCAGCTTGCGGAAGGTGGTGTAGGCATGAGATTTACTGTAGCACCACCATCCACCGGTCATTGGCATCCCATCAACATATCCCTTAAGGTATATGGCCTTCAACTGCCAGTGCTTGGATGGGTTGTCGAAAGTAGCTTGCTGCGCGAATATTAGCCTGACGGTGCCCTGTTCAGACTTTGACTTGTCAGACTCAGAAGATACGTCACTTTTCCAGGCCTTGGGCGCCCTGAACTCAGCTGGGAGCACGAGCACCATCTGTGCATCGGCTATCACTTTCCCTTTATCTTGAGAAGGCTTCTCGCGCCAGACCTGCTTTGGGCGTCCCTCTGCCTTGAGCTCCCTGTTCCTGAGGCACTGCACACGGCGTCTCTGACTCCTGGTCAAGTAACCAGGGCACCACTGCCCCTCCTGCCAGGCCGGCTCTTCGCGATTGACTAATGCCGTGTCGAGCCGATCGTGCATGTCCCTTTTTTCACGCCGATCCTGCATGTCTTGCGGGTGTCCAAGCCTCTCATGCATAGACCGGTGGTTGGTTTGAGAATGCCTGTACTCTCGGTACTGGTCACTGCACTCCGGGCAGTTGCAGACAGTCGGCAATTTTAAACCTTCGTTCCAGCACTGTCGAAAGAACGGGCAATACCAGTGCTCTTTCTCTTCCTCCTGGCGGTAGGCTAGCTCTTCCTGGTAGCATGCTTCTTCTTCATCACGAGCCCACCTCCGGTACTCTTCCTCTTTGAGCTTCCTCTGGTGATTCTTCTCTCTCTCCCTTCGCCATTTGTTCAGTAGGTTGCGAGAAGTTACCTTGGTCTTGCTGGACTCCCCCTTCTCAGGTCGATTCCTACTCTGCTCCCTGCTCTTCTTGATCATCTCCAGCTCTTCAGCTGCTATCTGCATGCCTGGGTCAATCGATGCATTCTTCCTTACCTGATCAGAGGTCAGGACTCTCACCTTGCCTGCAGGGGATGTCACCTCGACCATGTTCTGGCCTTTCGGGAATGGAAATTTGTCAATCTTCATCTTTCCTTTGGCAGGACTGTCAAACTTCAATAGACCACGAGAGATAGCTCTCTGAATCTGGCTTCTAAATGCGCGACACCCATTAGTGCCATGCGTGTCACGGCCGTGATACTGGCAAAATGGTTTCCCTTTCAATTCTTTAGGAGAGGGCTTTACATAGTCGGCAGGAAACGTGATCTGCCCAGCGCTGACCAGCAAGTCAAAGAGATTATCGAGCTTGTATGCTCCAGTTCTTGGGCACAGCCATGGGCCTCTTGCCCTACTTCAACTCGACAGCAGCAACTTCGTCCTCATCTTTATTTTTCGAATCAGAGTTGTTGACGAATGCGGTGTGCTTATACTTTGCTTCCTTCCTGAAGGTTTGAGCTTATAACTCTAGCGCTGACACCCTTTGCATCACCAGGCTGATATTGTCAAAGTCAGTGCCCACCAGCTTCTCTAGAACGTGCGGGAGCAATCCACCGATGACCAGGTGAGCGAGCTGCTTGTCCGTGAGGTTCAACGAATAGCACATGTTCCTCATTTCCCTGAAGCGCTTGATGAACGCCGACCCGGTCTCGCTGCTCTTCTGGCACATGCTGGTTAGATCGACGATAGTCTTCTTCCCAGTACCGAAGAAGAAATAGCTGTGAAACCTGCTCTCTAAGTCCGTCCAGTTCTGAATCGACCCCGGCTCCAGAGTGGTGAACCAACTGAAAGCTGGGCCAGTCAATGATAGTGAGAAGATGTGGACCTTGTGAGCGTCCTCGTACGACGCCTCGCCAAGCTAAGTCAGGTATCGGCTAATGTGCTCCATGGTGGACACGTCATCCTGCCCACTGAACTTGGTGAAGTCTGGCATGCGATACCTCAAATGCCGTGCCACATGATCAAACCACTCAGGATAAGGGCGTCTGTATATGATTGAGACTCCTGCCTTTGGCAGCAAGCTAAATTGATCCCTGAGCATTGAACTCATCTTGTTCAGCAATTCATCTTGAGGCGACTGGGTATAACCAGGGTGTGGCGCCGACGTAAGATCTTGATAAGTATGCCCAATGTGATAATTCGAAGCTGTTGGGGGCATGTTCCTGGTCGGCACATTCCCAGTTGTATGCATGTAAGCAGCAATCTGATCAGGAGGGTAGTCTCTGTATAGCTTGGGAGATGCAGCTATTTTTGAAGCCGAACCCTTCATCATATTGGGATTTTGAATAGATGGTTTTGGCGGATTCGGCTGTTGCGGCGGAGGATTGGATGTCCCGGCTGCTGCACTCGGGTTGGAATCTTTGGTGGTATGTTGAAGTATGTCAGGGCCCAACGATTCACAGTCCTGCCTCTTGATGACTGTCTTCATGATGTTATAGAATGTTTGCTGTGATGATGTCCGACTACCTGATGCGAAGCTGACCAGATGGCGCTAAGAAGAAAATCTTTGAACTCTTCTTCGCCCTTGTCACTGTGGCCATGCAGGATCCATCTTGGATAGGGATTTATCTTCACCACTTGACCCTCACGGGTCTTGCTAAACGACAGTAGGCAGGCATCAGAAAACTCCTCGATGAGCTGTTCCATGATCACAGCATCTTCAGGCTTGATCTCTTCACGTTTGATGGCGTCATCCTTCGGAGTATTGTCCGCTGCGCCCTTGTTCCTGGCCATGAGTGAAAAGTGTTCCACCGGACGTGCCAAAAAGTGTGTTGGCACAAAAAGTGGTTCCTCGCGCTCAACACACCAGCGAAGCTAGAACGACCCTTGAAAGCAATGGAGCTTTCACAGATCCAGCTAGCTTCAGGCCCAGTCCGAGAGTATCGATGACTCCCAAGCGTGCCAGTCAATTTGACCTGCAATTGACAATAAAAGAGATAATAATCAATAACACAAGGCAGAACTTACTGGTGTGTCTAGATAGTTCCAAATTTCCGGCCTCACAGGCCCTGTTTGCAGGCTATCGACTAGGGAGTCGATATCCAAATGATATGAACCGATTTTCATGAGATAAGCATTATGACGTAAAACAACCGATTCACTTGCATCAATGATGGTAATGACTTGCATGAGATAAGTTATAACATAATTAATGCACACATGTCAAGCTAATCTGATCGAAAGATATCTAAATGTAGAAACAGGGTGAAATCGGCTAATTAGCCGATTTAGCACACACGAGCAACATACAAGCCTATAAGATAGACAATGTTTCGACTTTCAAACCAACATATTCGATTCATCATTTTACAACAGTGGGGATCGAGCGGATCGAGACAGCAGTGATGTAGACCATGACTCAAATCTATTGATTATCAAATCTAAACAGGGTTTACCATATGGTTTGAGTGCAACTCGTACACAATCAAGATCTGAATCTATCGGCTAATGTAGACATATTCTATTTATCAATACATAAACACATAACAATTATTATTCATTGAACAAATAGATCTAAAGATATAAAACCGATGTAGACAGATCAAGATTGGGCAAATTTGGTAGATGTTGTATATAATTAAATAAATAGATTCAAACATCACCGGTAACTAAATGAATCTAACTAAGATGCCACTTTTAGTTAGAGCCGATAATTAATCCATGCACATTAACTATTTTAATCTAAGCCTTCGTCCACCGGATGACGCTAAACATAGATTAAGCAAGCAAATAAGCATGAATCGATAACTAACCCTTATTTGATCTAAGCCCGCGTCCACCGGATGATGCTAAACTTATATCAAGCAAGAATCGACCATGATCTACAAAGCTCCCATGTCCACCGAATGACATTAAAGAGACAAAGCTTAGCAAGGCATAACGGTACTTACAAGCAAGCTTGCGTCCACCGGATGGCACTCAGCCTGTTCAAAGAAACTCACCGGAATCTACTCTACTCCTACGCCTAGGGTTTTTGGCCGGAGCCAAAAGGTGTGTTGTATTGATGTGTACGTACGTATTACAATGGCCGGGGTTTATATTTATATCCTGGGCTGACAAGATAGAGTCCTAGTCGAATTACAACTCAAAATAGATATGAAAACTAACAAACTTTCCTATTTTAAAGGTAACTTGGAGTCCAATCTTCCCCTTTCAAAACGGATTCCGAATGTGATCGCTTCCCGGCGCTGAAGACTCACGCTGACGTCATCAATCGACTCCTGTCTTCAACCATGCCATCTTCGCTTCGGCCTAAAAATCGATCCAGAACCCGATCAGTTGTTCTCAGCTCTTCGTCTAACAGACTCTGCTTCTGAAAATTGACCTGTCTCTGCTTGGCATCGGCTATCTGCACTCAGTCCAGATTTTGGTGTAAACAGCCCCATTCTCCTGTAATCCTGAAACTCCACATAAACTTTTAGAGATAGGAAGTGAGGCATTGCAAGCTTTTTTGATCAAGGTTAAAAATTCCACACATATTAGAGAGACTGAGTGTGCCACAGAAGAGTCTAGAGCATGATTATTGCAAAATGTTCAAACCTCCACAAGATTTAACCGAGCAAAAAGGGCATGGAGAACAAACCCTCTTTCTAGTTAGTCTGTGCTCTATTTCAGGTTAAGGGATAGATAAAAGCCCCATGGATGATGGTAATTGGATATGGGTAGTTGCACTAACATGTTGAAATTAAAAGTGAGTCACTAATAAGAAGTTGATTATAAGCAAAACACCATGAGTCTTTGCTCAGGGACGAGCAAAAGGTAAGTTTGGGGAGTTTGTTGATGCTCACTAAATGCACATTTTAACCATCAACAATGATAAAATTAAGAAAGAAAATGACATATAGAGGCTAGGAATTTGGTTTAATTTAACGGAGTTCCACTTGTACTTGAAGAATTGTGGTTGCAAGTGCAAAACAGGTGAAAATGAAGCAAACCAAGGCACATTTGAGCAGTACACGTGACAAGAGCCACGTTGGGGCCGAGTCACAGGGCGCCCGCCCTGTTGGACTAGGCGCCCGCCTCCCAGTTGGCGCCATTTGAACTCCGCCACGACATGGATCCGTGTCCCTAAGCTCCCAAACAGAGTGTGGCACGTTGATTTAACATCAATGGCACAAAATCACCTCACTTGGATCTGGTAGCCCTGTTGGACAGGGCGCCCGCCCTGTCAAAGTGGCCTGCCACGACCACAATCCGGAGGAAAGACACCCAAGCGCTTGTGGCCGTCCATTTGAAGTCGGTTTTCATCCAAGGGAGATCAAATGAAGTGCAAAGGATTCATGGACCCACATGTCATCCTCCGAGGGCCACAAACCACCTCTCCAACTACCGAAAAGTGCTCAACCGACCTTGTAACCGTCATTGGGGAGGATCCTGGAGCATCGGATGGCGAGGCGGTGGATCTCACCGGGCGCCCGCCCTCCCTAGTAGGGCGCCCGCCCTACACTTTCGGGCCACCGATCTCCGGCCACCTCTACAAGTACCTCAGGGGTCTCCAAGTGCTATAAATACCTCCCGTATGCTTCAGTTGTAATCAGCTTAGGAAGAATAGAGAGACTTGGAATTTAGTCCATCATAGCTTATCTAGTGAGAAGCCTCCTAGCAAGGCTGGTAGTGAGGGTGTGAGTGAGAAGAGAAGCAGAAGAGTAGGAGAGCTCTGCGGAGATCTCTCTCTCGGGTGCTTCCTTTGTAAGTTACTCTTTCATTCGGTAATATAATTTTCTTTCTATTACTTACATTTCCCACATTACTTTTAGCATTTACTTCCAAGTATTTACTTTAAGTATTATTTTGAGTGCTCAAGTTGCGGTAGTACTAGGGGATTAATTATTGGTTCTCATCAATTAGTGCGGGATCTTCGCCGCTAGACGGTGCTCTAATCTTAGCACGAGGTTAGAGTAATGGCCTATAGTGTAAGCGTGGTGCTTATACTAGAAGTTATCTTGGATTGCGGCTAGACCCACGGATAGTAGTGGTAGGTCTTAGGTGGTGACGGCCCTAAGATCCTCTAGATTCCACCACGTTCGGTCTGATTTTATCAGTGTAGGGCTTTTGGATGTGAGTAACCCCAATAATTTGGGAGCGCGTATTGTCACGAAGTGCTAATTGGAGTTAACCTACCATGTTGCCTTGCATTCCACTCTTGTGCTCATCACTATCTATGTCATTGCTTGGCTCTATCTTAGAACTAGATTATTTGGATAGTCATCATTACACTAGTTCACCGTTTATCATAAATCATGATTGTTCTTAGTTTATCATTGGATAACTCTAGCCATAAAAAGCTTCCCTGTGGAAATAAATACGATACTTGGTTACTCCCAAGTGAAGTGCTACATCGATACATTCTGTGCGCTTGCGGAATTCTGCTAGTAGTTGTAGGAATTATCAACAAGCATTTTTGACGCCATTATCAGGAATAACTCTATTCCTGGTAGTGACATTAGAATTGCCAACACTATCTCAGAGTCCCTCAGGTCGCAGCTGTGCTTTCCCATCACGAGTCCTATTCTGGTCGACCCTCCTCGCCTCCGCGCTCCCAAGAGATGGCGCACTGACATCATCGACTTCTCCCCACCACTGTCGCAGCGGCCGCTTAGGCAGCCAAGAGCAAGCGTCGTGCATCTAACCCTGACCGTGCAAGCGTAGAATGTCATGATGGCGAAGTGGGGCATCACCCAACAGGGGCAGGACGTGCAGGACCATACAGTGGGCGACTTTGAAGAGTATTTGGCACTCTTTGATCAGCCACTCTCGGAGTCCAACCGCGAGGCCCTCATGACGCTGCTCCCGACAGGAGGAGCGATCGAAGGCATCCAGCTGGCGGAGGGGGTTGAACTCAAGGTTTAGCTTTGCCTCAGCTGCTCTCATCAGCTCGGCCTTCTCTAGGAGGCAGTCTTCTAGTTGCAGTCAGGGTCCTTTTGCCTTCGGTCGCTGTGTTGTTGTTGTAATCTTGTTTGCCGTCCGGTTCTTTTTCTCTTTTTCGTTTCTTTTCTCGTTCTTCTTTGTCGGTCTAGGTAGGCAACCTTTGGTTTCCTACTGTTCGCTGTCTATTGTTCTCTACTTCCTCTTAATGAAATACGTGTCTCAATGGTACGTTCGCTAAAACGTTTTGATCGATATTCAAGTTTGTGAGAATTATATGGGCGCATATTAGGCCAACAGGCACATCCGAAAACACGAAGAATATCGTAATCCGGTTTTTGTTGGAATAAGTGTTCTAGTGGAGTGGAGTTTTGGATAATATGACTTGGAACAAGGTTTATCAAGTAAGAGGCTGTGAGAAAGGCTTCGTCCCAAAATTTTAGTGGAATAGAAGCATGAGATATAAGGACAAGCCAACTTCAACGATGTGGCGATGTTTTTGCTCTGCCGCCCCATTTTGTTGATGTGCATGGGGACATGACACTAGATGGGTGATCCCTATTTTCTTGCTTGCTTCCACGGAGCCTCTCGCCACCAAGCCGATCTAGGAGGTGGCGACCTCCAAGAGTAACAAGCGCCACTGGCTTGTAACTCGATCATCTAGTGCCACTCGAAGTAATCTCATAATGCAATGCACTAGCGATTAATCACTCACTCTGGAAAGCGAATATTATGAGCGCAAGTGAGTTGAAGAGCACTATGCCAAGCACAAGCAATGGAAACACATTCCCCAAGTGCAAGACAAGCTACCATGGCCTGGCTCACTCCTATTTATTGCCCCCAAATAAATAGAGCCAAGAACCCCTTCAATGGGCTCACTGCGCACGTACCGGACGTGTAGTTATATTGCACCGGATGCATCCGGTGCTCAAAATGTCATCCGGTGCTCAAAATGTCAGCAAACTGGCCGTTGTGCAGCACCCGAGAACTCCAAATTTGCACTGGACGCGTCCGGTGTGAACCCACAGGACACTGAGAGCGTCCGGTGCTTTTTCTCACCCCCCCCCACAACACTATATGCACCGGACGCTGCTACAGTAGCAGCCCCGCGTCCGGTGCTCTCAAATCAGCGTCCGGTGCTAGCGTCCTGTGCCTACCTTCCGCTCACTAAAACGGTGATATCTCTTAGCTCCGAATCCCGATTTTGATGATCTTGGACATTTTGGAAAGCTTATTCAGAGGGCTACACAACTCACATGATTGCTTGATCCAAAAATCAAAGGATAAAAGCAATTTATCCATCCAAGATCTTTGCGAACACAATTAAATCTTCCACCCGTTTGTAAATGTGCCAACTCCAAAGTGTTCCACTACCTAGTGCATGTGAGTTAGCATTTTCATAAACAGTTTTCAAAGGGTTTTTCACTCTTTCTTGCCATGCCACTTGATCCTAGCATGTATGCAAAGTTAAATCACTCCGAGTAACACTAAATGACCGATATGCAAACAAGTTTGCCTTTCTTGATAGTATGGCCATCTATTCGAAACCCGGTCAAGCACTTCTCTACTCAACCTTAGACCGGTAAACTGGAAATGGCCCTAGGTACCTTTGCCTTGTGCTTTCCATTCCAATCACCGTCTTCATCACCTTCTCCATCTCTAACTCGGTTGATGCCGATGCAACACATGCACCAACACCTCATGAGTGATATGATCCACTTCTTATCATCACATGGCTTTTGATCCATTGATCTTCGACTTCACTTGCTCTTCACCATTGCGTTAGTTCATCGGCGCCAAGCCCACCAGCTTGCCCTTCACACTTGCAACCGGTCCATCGATGCCAAGCCATGTCTTGATCTTCTTCACCTAGCACATGACTCCATGTCATGTCTCATGCGTTAAGCTCCTTGATACCATATGTGTGAGCTATGCATCATCTCCAAGCCATTTCCACCTCCATAGCATAGATGCTCACACATATGTACCTGTGGACTAATCACTTGTGTAATCATCACTTAAATACATATTACTCCACCTAAGTTGTCACTCAATTACCAAAACCAAACAAGGACCTTTCAACTGTTGCGACCGTTGTTCCACATCCTAAATGAGAATCAAGACCAGATGCAATCGGCCCTTTGGGCCAGATACAACGGTAATGAGAAAACACAAGAAGGGTAGATTGAAACCAACGAATTGGCTAGGTTAGAAAGATCGGCTACAGAAGATAGCCGAACTAATCGTCCCCAGCGGAGTTGCCAAAAAGTGTATTGATGCCAAATTGGGTCTCCACACTCGATAAGGAGCTAGATCGCTTGATTTAGGGCAAGCCGACTTATAGATCGGCCAGCGCCTAGAGGATTTCCACGCCTAGACCTTGTGCCTCCAGCGATGAGCGTGATACGCAATACAAGTCGCCGGAGGAGCCTCGTCGGGAGCACGATACGCAAGACACTGCCGGCGAGGTATCTTGAAACCTCGAAACCCCACATGCCGGGGATGGACTGATTTGGGGCATGCAGCGGCTATGGGCTGCTTTAGCCGGCCTGGCCGCTCTAGAGCTTCACCGTCGCCAATCAACCAACCATGCAGCGCTGACAAAGAATGACGAAAAGTAGAGGGGAAGAGAGGGTAAACGGAGTTGTAGACTGATTTTGTATGGTGAGATCTCAATCGGCTATGATCCTTTCACATATATATATATATATATATATATATATATATATATATATATAAGAGAGAGAGAGAGAGAGAGAGGGGATGGTCTTATCACAGTAGCAAACCTCTCCAAGGCTTAATCTTCAAGTTTCCCATGTCAAAAACTTACCAAAAACTGACTTAGAAACAAGCCGGTTCGAGATATGAAAGTTAGATTCGGAAAAGGCCCTACCGGCAGTACTATCGGTAGTACCGGTCTCGGACAGGTAGTACCGGTAGTTCATTTTGACGCCAAACCTTCATCTACTATGGTAGTACTGGCAGTAAAAGGCGTTTTTCTCTGGAAGCAGAACTTTCGCATTCGGACTCTAAATTGAATATTCCACATATGTTTTTTGACCATCTCGGCGAGAGGAACGCAATGGTGAAGTTTGTTTCTCACTTTTGACAACTTCACAAAATGGACATTTTTTGTTGACAACACAAATCTTTGGATTGTGGCTAATAAGGTGCAGCTGCTCTAGTACCGAGTGTCTCGTCTGATCTTGCCCTATTCAGCTTGGTAATTGTTAATGTGCACTTGCCATAGAACGTCAGACGTAACAATTTGTATCTGATTTTGCTTATGAACATAAGAACGACTTCTGTTGAAGGTATGATATGGCATTCGTTTGGGTTGAATTCAATATTATGGGGCCTTTTGGTTGTGGTCAATAGTCTCGTTCGGTGTTACACTCAGTCTCGGTGTCCGCTTTTAGATGTCTAGGAAGGAGTACAATACTACATAATCGCACATAACTACCTGATTTAGTCCAACCGGTAGTGATGACCCTTCATTTTCAGTTCTAGGCTTTGGAGGCCCAAAATAATTGAGGGTGAGCCTGAACCGGCAGTGCAACTATCAGTGCCGGTTTATAGCTCAAACCGGCAGTGGCTAGACGGTACTTAGACACTGCCTATGTGAGAGGTCACCAACCAGACATGTCCTATTTGGCTGATTGATACATCTCCAGTTCAAGATTCATTTTCAAAATGTCTAAAATATGTGTAGCTCATGTTTGTATTTGATCTAAACTATGAACCGAACAAGCAATGTAAATGTACTCGACACACTAGTTCGCCTAAATGGCCGTTTAGTCCGTTTAAACACCCGTTTAAATGGTAAACAGAAGCCACCCGTGTCGTTTAGGCCCTAAACAGTGAATTAAACGGTTGGACCGTTTAAACCCGTTTGAACCGTTTAATACCGTCTAAATGGTCTAGACAAAATCACATTAAACATGATTAAATAAGTGAAACAACCATTTAATCCATAATTTAGTCAATTAGAGGACTTGACTACCACAATTAACACGAAACTAACTAATAATGTAATTATATGAAGTGTTGTGAGATTCATATTTCTTAAAAAAAGATTATTTGGTAGAATATTTGAATTTTACATCTCTAAATATGTAAGGTTTTTTTGCATATTTAATTTTTACATACACAAATATGTATATTTTATTATTATTTTATAAAACCTGTTTAGACCGTTTAACTCCGTTTAAACATCATTAACGGTCTAAATGCTAAACAGAGAGTGACCGACTGTTTACCGTTTAGCGTTTAGGATAACATTGACTCGACATGCCTTCAGCTATAGATGAAGCTAATACCCAGCTTAAAAAAAAATCCATAGATGACAACTCAGCTAAACAGGAGCTATGTATTATAGCCAATTTGGTGATGGCAAATTGGCAACTGTGATGGTTCAGTTTAGGAAACATCACTCACATGGGTCGGTTTTCTAACATACCTGTGTCTTCCTACAATGTTTAGTTTGCAAGAATCTCCAAATTTTGTTTTTAAAATTGTTTGAATTCATATATGACATGGTAGGTTACCTCTCATTTCTCGCCTCCAATTAAATTGGGTCATACTGGATTTTTTTGGCCTGATGTTAATTTGAATCTAAGTCAAACTCAAACTTATACATTTCTAGTAAAACAGAAAATCCTTATACTAACTCTTCGTGTGGGCTAGCGGCTAAAGACCGACGATGTGCCTGAATTTGTTGAGTCGCTAGATTCGGCTCCTGCAGGACGTCCACTGGCTGGTACGGTACGGCTGGCTAACTGATTATTCTGAGAAAAAAAGCACTGCCGAATGGCTGGCTGGTGCTGGCTGGACCAGTCACCCGAACAGTCTTCACCTTGCAATCATCTACGACGGGCACCACTTATTCTTATCCATGTCGGGAGTGGGCGAAGTGGAGCCAAGCCACCGTTCGTCCAAGGACGAAGGAAACAAGGGAAACTTCCTTGTCATTCCCCGTTGTTCCCATCGCCGTTGACCGCTGCACATACCTCGCTGAGTGAATCAGCGGCCAGGAGACACGCTAGTACCGCACATTAAGCCCACTTGGCCGCGTTGCTTGAGGAGCCACAGTCCTGCTGACAGCGACGCACGGAACGTCATTATCTGGCTGGTGAACTGCTTCTCGTGGTTCACTGCTAGTCCGCGTTACGGTAATTAGAGCATCTTCAAGAGTTTCTGATTATTTATTACTTAAATCATAATATTTATCAACTCCTAAACTAAATAGGCAAGATCAAATGAAAACAGGAAAAAAAAAGATAGAAATTCCATGTCTAGTTCTAAATAGCTGAATTTATACCGGCCATTGACATATTAACCGAAATAACTAATTGAACCGAAACATCCGAGGTATTATTTTTCAGTGTTGACCCTCGATAATTAGTTGAACCGAAATAACCCAGATTATAAATAAAGGCCTAACACAGGCTGTTTAGCTATTACCCTCTCTGCACTCTGCATCGATCGTTGACTTTAATGGTTTTGTTCAGTAGCTACGGTGAAACATAGATGTAGTAACTATGCTGCAATGCACTGTAAGTTTGCTCCTTGCTTACAAGCCGTAGAGTGCGATCCGGTCTCAGACGTGCGCTAATCAGTTGTGCTTATGTGGAAGCAAACTATTCCGCATTCACATCAGTATTAATCTTTTCTTGAATTATTAATGTATATGTAATATCTTTCTTGACTTGTCCGCCCGCTGAAAAAGGCGAGATTTGGTGCGGTGAGGAGACATTCCACGGAATCTCTGCCAGTCCCAGCCCATCCTGTTTTCCCTTCCATGGATTCCCCGCGCTGAGCGCGCAAGGTGCTTGCGGCCTCGCCGGCGATGGACCTCCCGTGGCTGGATCTGCCCTTCACCTTCCTGACGCTGCTCCTCGCCACCCGCCTCGCCTACGACTACTACGGCGACGTCGCCGCTGCCTTCGCCGGCGGCTTCTCGATCCAGGTCTTCCTCTTCTACTGCTTCGCGCGCTGGTACCGCCACGCCGTCGCCGTCCGCGCCGGCGCCGATGCTTGGGGCCGCGACGACCCGTCGCCGTCGGCGGGGCCGCGGCAGCAGCAGGAGGGCGCGGACGCCCCCGCGCCCGTCCTGACACCGCTGCTGGGGTCGCCAGACGGCGTGCGGCCATCGACGCTGGCCAACCGGTGCTTCGCCGTGGTGTTCATGGTCTTCGTGCCGCTGGTCATCGTCGTCTTCGAGCGCAGCCAGGCCGACGTCGTAGCCTACGCGCTCTGCCTCGCCAACATCATCGTCATGGTCGTCTGGCTCTCGCCGGACACCGGGTCAACGGTGTCGGCCGCCAAGTCGTTCCTGCGTCTCAGCGACGACGAGGATGAAGGCAGCGGGGGCAGCGCCGCCGGCGCGGAGGACAAGTGCTGCGTCTGCCTCGCCGGCATGCGGGAGGACCAGGCGCTCCGCGCGCTGCCGCGGTGCGGCCACCGCTTCCACGAAAAGTGCATCGGCAAGTGGCTCAAGGCGCACCCGACCTGCCCGGTGTGCCGAGCCACCGCCGTGCTGCCGCCGCTCCAAGGCGGCCGCAGTGATCCGCAGAATGACGATATTAGCCCTGTGTAGCTAGCTTCCTCTCAACTCAATGATTGATGCATCTTATCTTATCTAACAAATTCGTGGTGATCTTTTGGGAAATTTGGTGAACTTGTATAGTATAATCCAAATCGTTGTCAAGAAAATGTCAGTAGTGATTTGTACATACGGTCGAGTTTGTGCACTGAGAGAAAACCAAAGCCATGTTTGCTTCGTGAAATCATTGGCCATTCTGTTCGGGAAAGCGGACGAAAAATGCATGGTTTTCTTGGGGTGTGCAAGCGGTCGGTGGATTACAAAATATTTTCAAAATTACCACATTCCCACCAATTCTAAACGGATTTCGAATGGCTTCATCACGGTTTTTTGAGGCTTCAAAAGTATACGCCATCGACGTCTGGGAAACAACACAAGCCACTTGCTGCACTCTTTGCCGCCGGATGCCTAGGCGTTTGTGTAAGATATGAGCAACAGAGTAATTCCTTTGTCCCTTTTTATCTGCTAATAATTATCTGCTAATAATGTCTCGAGAAGTCAAATATACTTAATTTTAGCTAAATATACAAAAAATATTAATATTTATAGGACATAATTATTATTATTCGATCAAATATTGAATCTATTTTTATAATAAATTTATTCAAGGATTTGGTTGTTACTCATATTTTATATAAATGTAGTTAAACTTGAGAAAAGTTATTGACATGATTCTCACTGTTTCTAAAACCATAACAATTAAACCGGGACAAAGGGAGTAGTCACCTGCTCACCTATGCCCCACATGTTTTTGTTTTACCTTTGTGGTTCTTACTTGCTTTTGATTTGACCCATGAGGCCATGAGTGTTGAAGAGTGGAACAAGGGCCTATTTCGTTGCGGCTGTTGGTAGAGTTGCCTAGCTAGGTGATATCGGTGCACCTCTAGCATTCATGCGTCCCACGTCTTCGAACCAGAGTCATTCGACGCCAATAGTCAACAAACTTCGCATGCTAGTTAATGTTCGACAAGACGCGTTTGGTAAACAGCCGGACGCTCCACCACGTGGAGTCATGTTGATTCCAGAGAGTGGCAAGAGAGGATTTCATGCGACCAGACCCGTACGGTCCTGCCTGACTGGACACGTCAGCATCTGATCAATCCTCTGCTCGTGCACGACGCCGCCACACCATCTCGGATGCCATCATTGCCTCGCCACTTGGATTGAACTACCTCATCTAATCACTTATTTAGATCAAAGGTTAGTCCAAATAGATTTCATCAATTAGGCAAAGAAAATTAGGGATTTCAATCTCCCCTTTTGATAATTGATGGCAACATATACAATGATACGAATGAAATGCAATTTTGAATTTGTGTTGCTTGCCCAGGCAATATTATCATGTCTTAAGATTGGACAATCATCACAAACTTGAATTGGTAGCACTTAGATCCCCCTATATATGTCCATGACCTTGGATTTGAAAGCTTGCACATATGCTTGGATTTGAGTTGTGAGAGAGTAATTACTACCAAATGATGATGAGCTGTAAAGAACAGACCTTTGAAGTGTGGTAGCATTCGAAGTACACCATGAAACCATCCTTAGCACCACTAATAACTAAGACGATCATTAAGGTTAGGACACCCCATGAGACCAACATTATATGCAAGGGTCTAGTAATACTTGAAATATATCAAATATCTCGTGACCACTGATGAATGCTAGTATCTCATTCGATCTATTAAGTTCTATCACTAGCATACACCACAGAAGCATGTTATTTGAATTTAAGGACATGTGCACATGCAACAATCATATGCCAATGCTCATTTCAAATGCATCAATCATTTTCATGAGCTTACTCCCCTTAGTTGTGTGTTTTTTGGCGGTAATTAACGCTCTATTTTACCCACCAACTAAAGTCTAAAAAGGGAGAAAATAACATAAATCATATGCATATATCCTATTGATCTAGTTTCACTTGTACAAGGAAATACCGTTTTGTATGACTTATACATGACTACAGTGTAAAATATGGGAAAAGCGTATTCACACAGCCCATTACCAAGAAGCCAAGAGAAGCCCAATCTACACTGAGAAACAAGGCCAATAACCGCCATTGACATGATCAAGACCTATTTAGAAGCCCACCACGCAAAGGTGGTGGAGAGACAAGTCAGGAGGCGCACCCACGTCCTGGACGTGCTCGGGTGCACAACACCGCCTCTCCCACTGAGCTTTCTCGAGGTGGTTCCTTAGTCGGTTGTTGTGGTGCTATCACGAGTTACCATGTTTATCTTGATACGAACCAACCTATAGTCAATACCAATAGATGCCCAAAGCTCCCTGTAAATCATATACAAGAATATAAGGGCCTATTTGCAACAACTCCGCCACACAAAAAGTAAATCTGGATCTATGATTCAACGTGGAGCAGTTCCACTAGTGTATCTGAGATCCACCTATAAACTATTTGGCCTACACATCAACTCCAAATCCACTCATAATGACTAATTTTCCCTTTGGGATAGGCCCACGGGTCAATGGCTCTTTCTTCCTGTGTCTAGACATTCATGGAGAGAGGCAGCGCACGGTGGAGGCGTAGGACTGTGGAGGGGCTCGCCGGTCACAAAGCGGGGCGGGTGCGACCTCGCCAGAGGCGCACGGCCTACGACCTCGTCAGAGCTATCAGGCACCTACCACAGGGCGTGGTCGAGGGAGCCTCGCCAGAGCCGGGCCGGGAGTGGCCCATGCGGGGGGCCACGGTGAAAGCCCATGTTTAGTTTTGGGTAATTGATGAAATCTAGTTTGGAAATGTTTGCTCTAAGTGTTTCATAAGATTAATTAGTAAACAACAAGATGGAGCAAAGGACCGGGTCGGTGGAGGTCACAAGTGAAGGGCATTGACAGCGTCCATGAAAATAGTGCAAGTCCATCAACAAGAGGAGAAAGCCCTAGTGATGACATCCATGCAAATGTTACAAGTCCATCATTAAAAGGTGTCTACAAGCTTCATCAAGAGATGAGAAGGAAGATGGAGAAAAGCTAGGATCTCAAGGCAAAGGTATAACCAATACGAGCTCTTTTGTTTTTGGTGATCAAGACTTCATAGAGGGAGCGATCACATTTAGGATAGATAGCCATACTATTAAGAGGGGACAAATCGTTTGTGAAATGCGGTTATCAAAGTGCCATTAGGTGTTCATATTTTATGCACATGCATGTAGATGCTAATGACACTAACAAAACCCATTGACAACTCTTTGAAAATGCTAACACACATGCACTAAAATGAGAGGCACTTTGGATTGTTAGCAACTTTTGAAACGGGGTGAAGTTTGAGGGTTAGATAGGGTTTGGGTCCTCTCTTCCTCTTGCCGTCGCAAGCTCGGCAGGATTCAGCGATTTTTCGGAGACGTTCTAATGCAAAAACTAGCGTCGGATGCTAACCCGGAGTGCGTCGAACCATTAGCTTGAGTTCAACAGCTAACTCTCTCTTGTTCTGTTTCAGAGCGTCGGACGCGCTGATTTCGAGCATCGGATCTTTGCTCTTCTGTCCGATGATGCAGCGCAGCAGCCGAGTAACAGCTGCTCGACACGTGGTGATCTAAGAGGCGTCGGAAACTAGCTTTTGGTCCGACGGTGAGCGTCGGACAGCGCTCGAGCATGTCTGGACCTCTCTGGTCAGATTTGCAAGCGTCGGACGCTGGAGTTGTTTAGTCCGACGCACTACCTGAGGTAGAGTGCGACGGTGGTTCGCTGAGAGAGTCGGACGCGTGGCTTTTGTCCGGTGCTGGGCGTCGGACAGTGTCTGACGGGGTTCTGTCCTCTCGGGATAATTTCTGTAAGCGTGGGACGCTGGTGCATTTTAGTCCGACGGCTCGAGAGTCCGACAGTGTGTTTTGGCACGAGACTTAGCCGTTGTGATCCAACGTTCGACTTCAAACAGTTAGGAACATGTGGCTAACATCTAGGGCGTCGGACCAAGGTCTTTGGTCCGATGGTGGCGCATGCGGGCGTTCGACGGTTGCGTCCGACGCCATGTAGAGTGGCCCAACGGCTATCTCTTTGTGAGGGAGCCATAAATGCTTGGGCTGCTGGCTTGGGGAGGCTCTCTTGGCCATTCTCATCACTCCTACTAACTAGTGAGCCTCTCTACTCCTCTCTCACACATTCTACTTGATTGTGATCATCATTTAGTGAGATTGGAGAGCATCAAGTGCATTGCATGAATGTGTTCATCTAGAGGCACTTGGTGATTGGATTTCGCAGCGGATTCTCTTGTTACTCTTGGAGTTTGCCGACTCCTAGACGGCTTGGAGCTGCGAGGATCGTTGAGGGGAGTTGGTGATTGTCTTCGCCTCCGATCGATGAAGTTGTAAGAGGTTCTTGAGCCTTCCCCGTGGGAGATCGCAATTGGCTACTCTAGTGTATTGTGTGTAGCTTGTGGATCCCCATCTTGTGATTGGTTGTGCGGCACCCTTGAGAAGGGTTTGGCGTGTGATGCCAATTAGCGCGTGAACCTCCAAGTGGGTGTATCGCTACAGCGAGGACGTAGCTTGCTGGCAAGCAAGTGAACCTCGGTAAAAATCTTTGTGCCCATCTCCTGCCGAGGATTTCTTATGTATTGTGATTGATCATATTGGTATTCACTTCATCTCTACACCGGCGGTATAAAATCGCCTCTCTACCCCTTTACCTTATTGAATTTACTTTTGTGTAGCCCTCTTGTTGTAGTTGCTCACCCAGGAGTAGAGTAAAGTAGTGACTTAGCTTCTTGTCTGTGATCTTAGAGATTATAGACTAGAATGGTTAGGTGGCTTGCTTTATTATTAGGCTAGCACAAAATTCGCTTCGCCGCTTAATTGTCTAACCACCTTTGTCTTAAGTGTTGTTTGTAGAATTTTTATAGGCTATTCAACCCCTCTAGCCATTTAGGAACCTTTCACATGGCTCACTGGCCATGGGACTAGGAGACTCAGCGTGCAGGGCGAGGTGGCTCGACAGCATCATGGCAGCAGGTCCTCGTCCAACGGGGCAGCGCATCGGGGCAACCAGCCGGGCCGCACATCGGGGCGCATCAGTCCTCCTCCTGCTCGGATGCAGCAGTGGGGCAGCGCATTGGGGTGCGGTGGGGTGGCACGTCCCGGTGGGGCACGACCCGACGAGGCATGACAGGACACATCAAGGAGGCACGCGGTGGAGAGAGAGAGCGAGAGAGAGAGAGGCAGCCTCGCAATGGAAGAAGAAGAGCGACGGGAAAAATTAGAACGAACTGGTACGTTGTGTAACTAGTGGCAGCAGGTGGGTAATTTTTCCCAACTCCACCAATCTCAGTTTGGTGGATCACCTCTTGAGGAGATCCACCAATTTAGTGAATCTGGCCCTCAAATTCACTATTTTGGGGAATCTGAAATTAGTGGAGCCAGAGCATTGGCAAGCTTTTGGTGAAGTGGAGCTAGATTTGCTGAATCTGGAGTTGAGGGAGCTGTCCCAAACAGGCCCTATATACAATACCGGATCCAGAATTACTCTCTAGTTTTAGTTGGATTTGAGCAAGAGTTTCATTGTAAGGAGGAGAAGAATATCTTGGTTGTTCTTTGTGTGAATACATCTTGATCCATTTTATTCTTGTTCTCTACTTATCAATATAGTAATGTTCTTGATTTAGAGAAAGTTCTATTGTTATGATCATCATATTAGAGCTAGTTCTTCGTATGTTAGATCCATTTAGATTTAGAGCTACAATTAGATGGTGTTTCATCATGTCTTTGGGTGTGCATGTACTTTACTTGTTGATCCGTAGGGTTGGGGAGCCTGAGGCGGTATTTGTAGTTTTCTTTATATGTGAATGTGGTGTTCGGGTATAACAGAACAAGTTAAGCATAATTATTGTATGATATCAATCGTCAACTAAACATGAAAGAGGGGTATAAAAGCAATCACCGCCATAGAATAGGGTTTAAACTAATATAAATCCATGAGTTTTGGTAAATTTGTGTTTCGCAGGGAGTAATCAGAAAACAAGCAAAAGAGACCCATATGTCAGACTAATACATCGAATTTCATGTGGACTCCGTGTCACTAGAGGACACCAGAGAGCAGATCCCCAAAGGAGGGCCCACATGGAGGAGAGGGATGTAACACCCTAGTGTTAAACTACATTGCATTGCATAGCATGAGCATCATGACATCATTTCATGTTGAATGAATGAAATCATTTTTAAAATGCAATGTTAATTATACATATATATAATACATGGACAAGAATAGAAAATTCAAGCAAACATGTTATTAAATACTTTTGGAGTTTCAAGTCTTGTTTCGAATGTCTAATCAACCAACTTTCATGTTGGGAGTATCATTTGATATGGTCTTAAAACTAGGGTTTGACCTAGGGTTTGAGTTAGGGCTATTTTAGAGTGCTATTGTTAATTTAAATCAAAAGTGCAATTTAAAATATTTAAATGATTTTGAGAATTAAATAAAGGTTTTAGAGAATTTAATTTGTAAGAAAGTTTATTTTGGTCTAAGTCATGAAAATGACTTTAACTAGCTCAACTTTGGTCCACAAGACCAATTAGGGTTTGGAAACTCAACTGTGAAATTCAGTCTAAGTATTTGTTTTGAGTTTCAAAGTACCTCCCTTTGGACATCTGTAGTTCTTAATCTAAACCGAATCAGGGCAAAAGCTTCTAATAAACTCTATAGTTCTCATATAGCTTTGCATCTTATATTAGTGAAGTTTTGTCTAAAGCCCGTTAGTTTGGGAGTTAATCAGTGTCAAACTTTCATTTTCAGACATATGTACACATTCTAAACTGAACCAGAGTCATTTCAGGCCAGGTGTCCAGTAGCTGTGCTCGTGAACCGTGTCGGTCGTGCGTTTCAACTCCACCGTGCCATTGTGTCAACTTTGGCCGAGCTTCACCGCCCTCCTGCCATTCCCAACTTGAAGTTGAGCACCTTCAAGCTTATCACATCCCATTCCTATCGTTTTTCTCGTCGTCATCGTCTTACTCAGTCGCTACCGAAAGTTCCGAAAGCCTGTCAATGGTGTTGCCAGCCGTGTTTGTCGTGCCCGGCCGTCTAAATGCTTCTGTCTCTAGCTCCTGTACATTCCTCTCGACCTCCCTGACAACTTTGTCGAGCTATTCAAGCCCGGAGTAGGGTCCTTGCAGCCGCGCGCCGCCACCAGAGCATGTCGGAGCTTTGCCATGGCCAAGCTCACCGCGGCCAGGTAATTGTGGGATCGATTTCCTTCCTTTCTTTCACGTTTCTAGCTTAACTCGAGTTTAATTTGATGAAAAGTTCAATAGTTTGGCTGTTCATGGACTGAGCTCGTAGGAACGTGATCTCACCGTTGCTGCTCTCGCCACCGTGCCGCTAGAGGATAGCTAAGCCCCAAGGCCTCTGGGATCCATTCCTTGTAACCCTAGAACCTTTAGGAAGTGCTAAAGCTCGCAGAGTAGTTAGATTTGTCTGGTTTGGTCGGAGTCGACCGGCATCGAGCCACCGAGTGCCACCGTCTGCCATGACCGGTGACGAGGTTGCTCCGGTTCGCCACAACCCCAACTGTCTACCTCACTCAAACCGTGTTGATGTCAGGAACATGTAGGTGTGTTCAGTTTGGCCGGAGACCTCGCCGGCGGCGTGCTCTTGCCGGTCAAAGGTCATGACCGTCTCTGTCCTTGTAACAGGTGGGGTCAGTTGACCCTGGGGCCCGACCGTTAGCCCCTGTGCTTTGCCTCTGTGTACAGTCTTGGGTGTAGGTAGCAGTTAGGGTTTGGGTTCAATTCCGAAAATCCTTTTATTTCCTGATTCCAGTTTCCCTTCCATGCTTGTAAACATTGTGTCTGGAGTTTTACAAGTCCAAATGAAGTGAGACCTAATTTGTTAGTTTCCTGTTGACAATATCTATTCAGGAAAATATTAAACCCTAACCTCTGGATAATATTTCTGTGAGTTATAAATTAAATTATATTTCTACAGTAAACTTTAGAAATGCATAACTAATTCTAGGAGTGTGCTAGAAATGTGATTCTACTTTTGTTAGCTTTCTAATGATGAGTAGAATCTGGGAAAAATGTTGATTAGGTATTTTCTCTGTTTGAACATAGGATTGCTGTACAAGCCCTATCTAGGAAATTCATTATAAAATAAACATAAAGGACATGGGTATGAATAATTTTCTGTGATCTTGTTATGTGATACAACACCTTATAAAAATAGGGAATCTGTTGTTTGATACTTTTCACTGTAGAAAGTATTTTCCACTCAATTCCAGCCTGCTGTCTTGTTATTTTTGTGTAGGCTATTATAAGTGTCCAAATGCTCTGAAATTTTAACAGTGAATCAATGTAAACCTATTCTAGTTGCTGGATGTTTCCCAGAATTTTTTGTGAACTCGAACTAGTAGGTCCAGTTATAAGCAATTAAGCACCTATTTGAGTTAAACCTGCATAATTTGGATGCTCCTTTGATCATTTCAGTGGGTATATTATTTACTAGAGTGTGTACTGGAGTTTAGTTTGAGGGTTATTGGTAGTAAGTTCTAAAGCGGTTTAGTTAGTTAATATGACTTCCTTAAGCTATGTTTATGCTTGTATAAGGAAATAAATGTAGATCCACCAGAGAAGAAATATGCACGTACTCAGTAAAAGTAAACAGCTTATGAATATATATTTACATTTCATGGAAGCATATATATGCATCATGTTTAATACTTTGCAAGTCCTTATGCATTCAAGTATTCATCGCATAGACATGCATACAGGATTGTTGGAGGAGTTGTCCTTGCCGGAGGTCAAACCAGTGGAGGAGAAAGTTCCTCAGGAGACCCCAGCTACCGAGCCACTCGCCAAAGGAAACACTGACCTGCCCGAGTGCCCTGACCATCAACCCGCATCTTTTCTTAATGGCAAGCCCCGATGCATTCTCAATTCCTATGATTTCTAGATAAATTGACTTGAGTATGGTGGTTGTTGCATTAAGTATAGGAATTGAATTGAAACCGTTTATGCATTCTTATAACCTTGAACAACTCAATCCTTTAACCTACATAAGTTCAGGATTATCTCTTCTGCTTAGCCTTGCTTAGAACCGGTAGATATGCTGATTTCCGGTCACCAAAATAGAAAGTGAGAAGCATGATTGGCTATATTTGCTATCATGAAATACCATGAGAGATTAAAGAGGAAAATTGAGATTAGTTGGGCATGATAGCGAAACAACAAGACATGGAGGTCTTGATTGCGTACCCATTCCCCGTCTAATCAGTTAGGACCACATCATTGTTGGGCATCAATCGAGATAGAAAGACGCCATCACTTAGCTGGCCGAATAAGTCGTTCTGATTGCGAAGCCGAGTAGCTCTATTTAGGTCGGGAATTGGTTAGCTCAGTGGATATAATAGACCGCGTAGGATTTTGGGAGCTGGATTAGACCAAGGACAGGTTGGAGCCTGATCGTCCTAGCCACTAGTTAGTCCCCCAGTATATCGCTCCCCCAAACCCGCAGAGGAACCAAGCTGGACTCCACTCAAATAGCCTTACATAATCCTTGAGAGTCTTTTATTTGGTAAGATGGATAAGTCTTACAAAGTACAATTGAGTGCTCAGGGTTTATCCCAAATTGTTGCAGATGAACAGGCCTTCTATGGTTACTGCAAGAACTACCTGTTTCCAGCTGTTGATGATGAATGAAGTCTGGGCAGCTTTTTTTATATATATCTAGTAGTCTTTCCTTTCTATAATTTGATACAAACTTGCCACTATATTTAAATAAGTATGTGTGTGTATCTTTGGTTTGAAAACTACTTTGCTTCTGCATTTTCAAGTTAAACACTATGTTGTAATAACTATGTGCAAACTCCATAATTGTGAATCTATGTAATATGAATGTGTGTTGTTGAATCATGCATGTACAATCTTGGTTGTGTTACCATTTGGTTTGAAATCCTTCGATATTTCACGGACTACCGAGTTTATATGGGCTCAAGTGTAGTTGAATAGTTGTTTCGACGACCATCGCCATACTTGTGCTCTTATAAATTGGTCAATTCTGTCACAAGGGGGGTCAGCTGAACCCTAGCCCCACCTGTCGGTCTCCTACTTCGTGTGTCGGTTCTCCACCGCCTTTAAGTTTTCATCTGGTCCATTGCTCAGGGTCGGTTTGATTCGAGGGTTCTGGTTCATCCATCTGGCCTATATAAGCAGTCCAGACCCCCAGGGTTTCATAATCCCAAACAGTTCAAGTCATTTGATCAAATTCTCAGAGCCAGAAACCCTAGTTCAATAGAGCTCCACCATCTAGAGAAGTAGAGGGACGCAAGATCCGCTTGGGTTCTAGATCATGTCTTGAGCATGGTTTCATGGAGCCCCTTCTGAGCTCTCTCCTTTATCTTTCTATATTTACTTTTGTAGATACAATAGATTTGACATTGTTTTATATATTGTTTATGTTCAATTGTGCTATTCGTTGTTTGCCTAGATTATATACTTAGCATAGTTAGGATGTCTTTATATTCAAACATATGATTGTATATAGCTCACTCTTTGATGTCATGGGTGAGTGACCAATGGCATGTAAGCATAGTGCTTAGATAGTGTTTGTCTAAGGATGCACCCTATATTCTGGGTCATGTGGTAGATCGCGGATGTGATACTCCTGTTGAGACCCTATAGTCCACTCCCCGAATATAAGGACAGTAGGAGCATATTATTACCTTAGAATACTTGCTTTGCACTTCATCTTCCTTAGCAGTATCCCTTATGTACAGATATGAAATGTTCTCGCCATTATTGCTAGTATAATTGTATTAGTCTTCGTATGAATTCGATTATAGTTCAAAATGACTTAGAAATTTTCCTATGGTTGTGCCTAATCCATGCTAGTGCCTAGATAGGAAGTGCTCTAAGTGAACTGCGTTATATCATATGTGATTTGATCATTTACCTTTATCGTGTATTATCTTTTATCCTATGGTTTAACTCATAAATTGAGCATACATGGTTATCTTTCCGTTGCATGTGCATATGAGAACTATCTATTTTCCTATCAATACCAGTCCCTTTCTAGTGATAAAATATAAATCGACAACCCCGAAATACTATAGGGTAAAATGTTATAATGGTATATTATCTGTGCACTTGTGGATACTTAGTAATCATATAGTTTATATTATTTTATTCACTTGCAATAATTACTTTGTAGTATTCCATAAGATCTTTTAGATACATTCTAGGGATGACACCTTAGTTCTTCTAAGAGATAGAGGTTAAAGTACAAGTGACTAGATAGCTCAACCAAGTGCCACGTTAAAAAATATCAGCAATTTCATACACCATGGTTGAGGTGGTAGGCGGCAGGTGGTGATAACCCGTCTATCCCTTATAGTTTCCATGTCTTGGTACGGTGTAGGAGTACGTAAATTGTCACATAAATTTTTGGCAAACAAGTACTCAGTGATCTCTTAATCCATCTAACTTCTATTTCTTATTTGTAGATTGTGATATAATCAACTAATCATGAACATAATTATGTAAAGATATTGGACTGCTCGACGATAGAATTATTCTTTTATTATTTATAAAGAGAGATTCGCCTTTAGATAAAGTATTCTTTTTATCCTATCCATGAAATGATTCTCTTACACCTGCTATAATAATTGATTATTAAGTACACATATTATCTTACCCAAGAGAGATCTATCCTGTCTTTCTTTGAAAAAATATAAATAACGATTATGGATTAAATGCTACAATGGAAATTTTGTGTGCTTGCGGAACTTAATCTATAAAATCTATAGAGTTAACATGTATTATTACCAATAAACATTTCTGGCATCATCATTTGGGAATGGGTTAATTCCCATAGTTGGTGATGATGCTAATAAACGTCAATAGTGCTCAATTTTCAATTGATCATTTATCATGTTTAGCATTGGCTCCCCATTGATCTATGCAACAACTCTCCCCGTTCACATATTTTTGTCACAATTTCTCCGCCTTTGCCATCAAATAACATAACATTCGGAATAAGAAGACAAATTTGTGTGTCTCTATAGTTCAATTCATAATTTATTTAGCTTATTATACTCTTCTATTTTTTTCATGGGTCGGCGCACATAAATAAGGCCCATGTGGAGCTAATCCTGTGCAGACGAGAAAGAGGGAATCAAAACTCTGACTCAAACAGGCTGTTGCTTAGGCCACAGGAAGTCAATGGATGGAATATGGATCGCGCATTGTAAATCTGGTGTTTGCTTTTCTTTTTTCAAGGATTTTATTCCTCATCTGACCCAGCTGAATCGCTGGTCACCAAATCCTCCAAGTCACGCGGAACCCCCTCCTAAGTGTTAAAGGAGTCACTTGGCCACTTGGGAGATTACAACCAATAGCGGGCAGAGCATGTGCCACTGTGTTACAAACACGTCTACACACTACAGACTGAATGAAATAGAGAAAGAGCTAAACTTGGTACTGATGAGCTGTTTATTCTCTGTGATCACACCACCATAGGCGCCAATTCTGTAACCCAGCACGGCAGCCCTGCAGTTCTGCATGAAGCCATGAACAGGATCAGGGAGAAAATCTTCTAGCCAGCTCCAGAGCTCACTGCATCTGGGGTTTGCTTTTGGTCAGAGGAATCAAGCATATCCAATCCAATTAATAACCATTACGTGCATGTTGGCACCGACGTTTACGATCTGATCATGTTACCGATTGCGTGATCAAATCCATGCAGAATTTCAGACGGCCAATTATGCACAGTCTAAACCCAGCTGGACGCGTTCGGATGGTTCCTGCCACTAACACAGTACTAGATAACACTTTTTCCATTGTTCCGTGTCAGTTTTACGTGTCCACGAAATATTTGTATTTATATTTAAACACCCAGTGCGTGCATTCACCGATCACAAACTCTCACTTGAGATGATATAGGAACGTCGCAATTGCATTCGCCGTCTTCCAAAAAGCCAGAGATCGGAGGTCCATAATAAGATTTGACACGTTGCTTGCAAGTCTCCTCTTGCTTACGCGTAACACAACGCAGCATATATACTTGCATTCCACAAGCCCCCTCTTTCCCTACATCCCCCATACTCTCTCCACAAAGATCCAGTCCATCTTGGCTATTACTCGTCCGCACGATGGCATCCAATAACCAAGTTGATCTCGAGTCTCAGAAGCCCACGCCGACTGCCGCCGTCGTTGCTTCTGGTGGAGGCTCTGTCGTCGTCGGCATCTCCGACTCCGACGGCCAGCTCGTGGCACTGGAGACCCAGCCACTCCTGGCTGAGACGAAGGACGACAGCGACGAGGGGCTGGGAGACGTTGGGGCTACCGACGACGCGACGACGCAGCTGGAGCGTGCAATGGCGCAGGCGTTCCGGAGCACCGCAGACCTGGCCAAGCACCTGCCCACCGGCGCGGTGCTGGCGTTCGAGGTGCTGTCGCCGGTGTTCACCAACGGTGGAACGTGCGACGACGTGAACCGCGACATGACGGCCTGGCTGCTGGGGCTCTGCGCCGCGGCATGCTTCTTCCTCTGCTTCACAGACAGCTTCCGGGACGCCAAGGGGACCGTGCGGTACGTGGTGGCCACTCGCCGGGGGCTGTGGGTCATCGACGGCACGCCGCCGCCGCCGCCGGCGGAGGCCGCCGAGAAACGGCTCAAGTTCATCGACTTGTTCCACGCGTTCATGTCCCTCCTCGTGTTCATGTCCGTGGCCATGTTCGATAAGAATGTCGGGGCGTGCTTCAACCCCGTCCTGTCCTACGACTCGCGGCAGGTACTTACTGCCGTGCCGCTTGCCGCAGGGCTCGTCGGGACGCTGCTCTTCGCCGCCTTCCCGTCGACACGGCAAGGCATCGGATACCCGTTCCCCGCTGCCTGATGAGATACACGTATTGATTTTTTTTTTATACGCAAAGAGATACACATAATATTGTTGCTGTGAATTACCAACTGATTTTCTCAGTGTTGCGTTGAAACCCTATTCGGGCTTATTTTGGCTGCGCTTGATTTTCATGGCTGATTTATTGTGAGAGAAAAATACTATTTCATGACTGTGATATTATTAATTTCACACGTTATGCTTGTTAACTCTCTTATCAGCAAGTAAATTATCCCAATTTGCGCATCTCACTCAGTGATAGGCTGCCTATCACGTACAATTTATTCACTTGGAAAATTGGATGGATACGATACACTGGTAGAGAACGGCCTTTCGTCTAACATTGGGATTGAGCTTTAGTCCTGATATTTTTTGTGTTCAGGACTCAAGAGGTCTTTAGTCCCGATTCTAAACACCAATCGAGAATAAAGGTCCTTGCCCAACGGCTACTAGCACGTGTTGCTGTATCAGAGGACCTTAATTAGTCCCGGGCGGTGCCACCAACCGGGACTAAAGGTTCAATCCAGTTGGAGGCACCAGACGGGACAAAAAACAGGTGTTTAGTCCCGACCGGGACTAAAACCCCACTGTATATAATCTTTAACCTCCCTTCTTCCTCCTCTAGGCTGAGCAAGCCCTGTGCTTCCTCTTCCTTTTGTGTTCTTGCTTATTCTTCAGTCATCACACGATTTCTTGCAGCTCTACATCGATTTTTTGGTTTTACATCTTACTAACATCATTCTCGCACCCCCATCACTACTATATGTCATTTCATGGTGTTGGTGCGAAATCTGGTTCGCACTCAGCACACCAGTGAAGCCGCAACGGTCCTAGAAGCATGGAGCGAACAGACCCAGCTAGCTTCGACAATCGGCGTAAATGAGCACCGATGAATCTCCAAGCGTGCCAGTCCATTTGACCTATAATTGATAAGGAAAAGATTGATCACTAACACAATGCGGAACCACTGGTGTGTCCCGAGTGGTTCCAGATATCCGGCCCAATGGGCCTTCTCATGAGGCCATCGGCTAGAGAGCCGACATCCGATCGCATGAACCGGTAGCGCGAGTACAACAGAAACATCCGATACGCAACTTAACCGATTCATATAGATAAACATGAATGAAAGCAAATTATATCACACCAATCTACATTATATGTCTTATGTGCCAAAACATGTCTCAATCTATCACATCTATTAATTAGGATCGATCGGATCGTTGCAGCTAATTAACATACTTGAATCGATCTTGACATGATCCGAAACACAAGACAGCATATAAAGAAGAACGAAAGAATATAACGTGCAGCAGGCAGGCACAAACAGTATCGGCTCAACAACTGATCTGAAATATAGGCACCATACAAGTCTATAAATTAAACGATGCTTTGACTTTTTGACTGATCTACCTAACCCGTCGCTTACGTCAAGGGAGTCGACCGGATCATTACAACCCATGACGTAAGCTAATGATTAAATCTATTAATCAAACACTCTCCATATAATTTGCTTTATTACTTGGTGCGGCCTATACACAATCAAGATCTGAACTAACCGGCTAATGACAAACAGATCTACTCGCCTAAATATGATAATCAATTGATATTTAATTAAGCAAGATAGATACAAAGATTTAAGCAGATAAGAACAGATCAAGATTGGGCAGATTAATGATGCTTAAAATAAATAAACAATAAATGATCATGAGCAACATCTGTAACTTAATGAATCTAACTAACATGACAAGTTAATTAGAGCCGATAACTAACTCTCAATTCAATTTAAGCATGGCTTAGGTCAAACGAGGATCGATAACTACTCGAATCTATCAGCAAACTGCACGAGCCAGAATCGCACTAGCAAGACATGATAAACATGAGCGTGACGATACTTAGAGCAAGTCTGGCGTCTACCGGATGACACCCAACTTGTCGAAAAACTCGCCGGTTCTACGTTACTCCTACTCATAGGGTTTTGGCCGGGGGCTGGAAAAGGAAGAAACTGTTATTGTATTGATTGACGTGTGTGTTATAATGTGCTTGGGTTTATATTTATACCCAACAGTTAGAGAGAAAGTCTCAACTGAATAAAAACCCTAGCTAAAAATAAGGAAATAATATGATTTCCTGATTCTAAGATAAATCGGAGCCCATCTTTCCATTCATGTGGGCCCCTTTCCTGATCGCCCCTTAGTTGACGTATCTGCATGCTTCCGCCTATATGTGTCAATTATCCGATTGCCGCACGCTTTGATGATATCCGCACACAACCGATCCATCTTCATATCTGTCAGTAACACTCGATCCAGCCCTCTGATCGGCTATCCTGTCCTCCCGGACACTATCCAGATTCTGGTGTAAACACATGCCCTCAGTTTTAGGATGAAATTAATTTCTTCCCAAAACTCCGAATCCTTTCTTCACATCTTGATCATTGGCATCCCTGCGTGGGCGCCTCATCTCCCGTGCGTCGCGTCCGGATTTATGCCGCTTGATTCAATCGGGTGTATATCTGAAGCGTCGTCTCGTCTCCAGAGGAAAATGCCCCTGACCGTAAATCAATACCAAAGTAACCCAATATACCACGCATTCTTTCAACCCTTCCGGTCACTTCAGTCGTCATTTGCTCCCTTCATCTTCTTCCTCCTCTCATCACCAAGAAAACCCCGATGGCCGGCAGTGGAGACCGCAACAAGTGCCCGGCCGGCGGCGCCGCCGAAGGGGATGAAGGAACCAGTTGCTCGCGCCCGAGGTACTTACGTCTTCACACATCGTAAACTCAACAAATGCCTTCAACAGGTCTTTCTTTTCTGAATCTGCGCAAATCCCGGTCAAAACAGGTTCCCTCGCCTAGGAGCTGCCGCCGAAATCCCAGCCGAGAGTGCCCCTTCTTCCGCTTCCTCAACAACTGACGACTATCGCCGCCAAGCACAAGAACTCCGCCGCCTATACCAAGAGGCATCCCAAGAGGCCGAGCAGCTACGGGGCAGCCTGGCTGCACAATCAGTCACCCTTGCGACGGCCGATTCCGAGCTTGCAGCCACACGAGCCCGCCTCTCTCAGGCCGATGCTGCAGTGGCAGGTATACCTTACTATGCCCTTTCTCCGTCCTCCGCTATGTCCTGACCCCCAACTTTCCTGACGCAGCCCTGACGGCGCGATTGGAGGACTTCCACCAAGTCACCAATGAAGCCACCGACTTGATCGATGCGCGTGGCAGGACAGTGATGCTCCGCCGGCGAGACATCCAACGCTGCATCGGTGAAGCGGTCACCAACGGCATATACCATGGTGCCGCCGCCAGCCTTGCAGCCGCCGCCCTTCGCATGGGGTACCACCTGCTAGCCATCGAGCCTGATTTTCCGGCTGAAGAAGACCCAGGCGAGCGTGAAAACCTCATTGAAGCCTTCGAGGAACACGCTAAAGAGATAGCAGCGGTCATCCCCGCTAGTGGCGTCATCGAAGAAACTTGCAACAACCAGTAGCTTGTACTAAGTGCAAACTGTTAATAAAATCCTCTGTATATTTCGCTTGTCATTGCGTTTCTTTTATTTTGTTCTGAAGGCGATGTTCTTCACATCGGCTATCTTACTTTACCAAGTGCCCATTCCTTTTTGCTCTTAAGGCGATTCCTCTCTTAGAATCAGCTATTGCATAATCAGTGCAATTTATTTCGCCATTTTCCCTGAATAGGACATCAACTGCTCCATCCCACATGTGGATCCTCTCTTTCATCATTTTTTTCTAAAGGCAATTTCCTAGATGAAATCGGCCGTTTGACTCTCAACTAGGTGCTCAGGCTCCGATAGGGATACTAGGGTAATATTTCTTCAAATACTTGCCATTGATAGCTCTAGCAAACTCATTCCCCTCCAAGTCCTTCAGAATGTATGCATTGCCAGGCGCACACCGTATGACCCAAAATGGTCCTTCCCAATTAGGTGACCATTTGCCGAATCGGCCATCTTTAGTACCAACTAACAACACCACTTTCCACACCAGCTCTGACTCAGCGAATTATTTGGGCTTCACTTTCTTATTGTAGTACCTGGCTACCCTCTGCTTATTTGCCTCAATATTTTCTAGAGCCTTTAGCCGATGACAATTTAGATCTTCCAAACTGTCCATCATGATATCTTTATATTGACCGGCTATAAGTTGATTTTGCAATGTGACCCGGCGCGACCCGGATTGCATCTCCCATGGCAACACAGCAACATGCCCATACACTAACTCATACGGAGTGGCTTTGGTCGAACCATGCTGAGACATCCGATAAGCCCATAATGCTTCATTCAAGGTTAAATACCACTTCCTTAGATACTGCTCAATTTTCTTCTTTATAACCTTGATCAGAATCTGATTTGATGCCTCCGTTTGGCCATTCGCCTGTGCATAATAGGGAGAAGAATTAAACAATTTGATCCCCATACTATCTGCAAACTCCCTGAACTCTTCTGAAGTAAACATTGTGCCCTGATCGGTTGTTATGGTCTAAGGGATACCAAACTGATAAATAATATGCTCATTGATGAACTCGATCATGTTTTTAGAAGTAACAGTCCTCAAGGGGATCGCTTCAACCCATTTGGTGAAATAATCCGTGGCCACCAGTATGAACTTATGCCCTTTGCTAGACGAAGGATATATTTGGCCGATCAAGTCAATACCCCAACCTCTGAACGGCCATGGCTTGATTATGTGATTCATTGCAGAAGCCGGTGATTTCTGAATATTGTCGAATTTCTGACAATTCTGGCATCCTCTGTAGTATCTAAAGCAGTCCTCCAACATAGTTGGCCAAAAGTACCCGGTTCTCCTGATAACCCACTTCATTTTATGAGCAGACTGATGAGCCCCACATATCCCTTCATGTACTTCGCTCATCAACTTCTCTGCATCCTGTTTCCCCAGACAACTGAGCAGCACACCTTCAACTGTTTTGTAATACAATTGTCCATCGAATAACACGTATTTGATGGACTTATACCTGAGCTTCCTACTCACCTTCTGTGAAGGGTCTCTGAGATAATTAGCTATTTCAGCCATCCAGTCTCTCTCTGTCTGCTCTGTGTTGAACACCTCTTGAACCAAGCGATATCCAGAAGCGTCCTGTGCCAACCGATTGGCCTCTTCATTCTGCCTCCTAGGAATATGGACCAAGGAAAATGCTAAGAAATCACCCAATAACATTTGCATTGATCGCAATATCCTCTGAGTACGTCATCCTTGCATTCATATAGGCCGAGCAGTTGGTTAATCACCAGTTGTGAATCCCCAAATATCTCAATTACTACGGCCTTTGCCTCATGTAGAAGTTGAAGTCCTTTTAGCAAAGCTTCATATTCCGCTTGGTTATTAGTCACCGTAGGACCAATTTGATAAGCAAACTCGAAGTGTCGCCCTCGAGGCGAAATCAGAACAATGCCGATACCCCTACCCTGCTTGCATGAGGATCCATCAAAAAACATAGTTCATGGCATTGCCTCAGAGTAGTTTGCCTGGCCTCCATGATGCTGAGTCACAAAATCTGCCATTACCTGCCCCTTGACTGCCTTGGCTGACTCAAACCTCAAATCAAATTCTGACAGCGCAAGAATCCACTTGCCGATCCTCCCATTCAGAATCGGCATATACAACATGTGCTTGATGACATCTGATTTAGACCACTACACACGCTGCTATTAGCAGGTAGTGCCTCAACTTGGTGTATGAATAGTACAGGCATAGACACAACTTTTCAGTAAGAGTGTATCTCGTCTCCGGATCTAGCAATCTTTGAATCAAATAAAAGACCACTCTCCTCTTTGCCTTCAAATTCTTGCATAAGGGCCGAGCCAATCGTGTGACTTTCGGCCGTCACATACAGCTTGAAAGGCTTCCTCGCCCGCGGAGAAACTATCACAGGAGGAGACTTCATATACTCCTTTATACTTTTGAATGCCTTCTGCTGCATGTCGCCCCATCCAAACTCCTGATCATTCTTTAGTTTCAACAGTGGTGAGAATGCCAACACCTTCTCCGACAGGTTGGATATGAACCTCCTTATAAAATTAATCTTCCCAAGCAACGACTGCAACTCTTTCTTGTTTGTTGGAGGTACTGCATCATCGATTTCCTTTCTGCTCTTCTCGCCAATCTCAATGCCGCTCCGGTGCACCATGAACCCCAGAAACTGACCGGCTGAAACCCTGAACGCACACTTGTTGGGGTTCATCTTCAATCTGTGCTTCCGAGTGCATTCCAGGGTTGCCCGGAAATCGGCTAGGTGGTCTCTGTAGCTTTTCGACTTCACCACCACATCGTCAATGTATATCTCGACAATCTTGCCAATCAGCCGATGAAAGATGTAATTCATTGCCCTCTGATATGTGGCGCTGGCATTTTTCAGGCCGAACGTCATGACTACCCACTCGTATAACCCGAGGGCTCCTGGACACCTGAAGGCCGTTTTAGGAATGTCGTCACCGGCCATAAAGATTTGGTTGTAACCAGCGTTGCCGTCCATAAAACTGATAACCCGATGACCTGCTGCAGCATCGACTAGCATGTCGGCTATTGGCATCGGATATCCGTCCATAGGGGTTGCCTTGTTTAGATTCGGGAAATCAATGCACACCCGCATCTTGCCGTTTTTCTTGTACACAGGGACAATGTTTGATATCCACTCCGCATATCGGCATGGCCGTATAAACTTGGCTTCCAACAGCCTTTCTACTTATTTCTTGACGTCTTCAAATATTTCTGATCTGAACCTCCTAGGAGCCAGCTTAAAAGGGCGATACCCATCCTTTATCGGCAATCGGTGCTCGACAATAGACTTATCCAGCCCTGGCATCTCATAGTATTCCCATGCGAAGCAGTCCCTGTATTCCTTCAACAAGCTAATTAATTCCTTTTTGAAATCAGGCTCCAAATTCATGGCTATGTATGTTGGCCTTGGCCTATCTCCAGGCCCAATGTCCACTTGTTCTAATGTACCATCCGCTGTGAAGCCTTGTCCCAGCTTCCCATCGGTTCCATCTATCAGATTATCCATTAAACAGAATTTTTTGAACCGATTGCTCGTATCGGCTGTTGACACCCGCTACTGGCCTCGGTGGTGCCTCCATTCTTGACGTTCCCTGAGAAAATCCAAATCTCTCTACCTCCCTGTGTATGCCATCGGTGACGGCTTCGGCTTCAGGGCTATCCGCCTCGACTACCTCTACCTGGTCTCCATGCCACTGGATCAAAATTTGATGCATCATAGAGGGAACACAACAATTGGCGTGAATCCAATCACGTCCGAGGAGCACACTGTACATGCTCCTAGCATCAATGACGAAGAAGGTGGTCGTCAGAGTCTTCCTTCCAACCTTCAAGTCGACATCAATTGCCCCTCGAGTCGGGGTTATTCTGCCGCCGAAGTCTCTAACCATTATACCAGACTTCGCCAGGTCTTCTGGAACCTTGCCAAGCTCACGGAGCACACTGAGCGGCATCAGGTTAATGGCAGCACCACCATCCACTATCATTCTAGTCATCCGCACCCCATTAATGTATCCCATGAGATACAGAGCTCTTAGACTGCCTATGCCTGGCGGGCCTATTGAAAATGGCCGGCTGCACAGCGCTCTGTTCCCTTGTTTTTCCTTCAGATATACATGGACTTTTTCCTTTCCCTTTGATCTCTTCCAGTGATATCTGAACCTCAGGATCAACTGTCGTTGCTTTCTTTGCATTCTCAGAGGTCAGGATTCGAACTCTCCCCCTAGGGATTGACGCCTCTACCATACTCTGGCTGCCCGAACGAGCGCTCTCCCCAGCAGCTGTGGGTTCGACACCTTCATATTTTAAAACCCCCTTTTGGACGGCCTTCCGGATATGCTGCCTGAAGGTCCAGCAATCGTTGGTGCTATGAGAATCTCTCGTGTGAAACTTGCAGAAACTTTTTCCCTTCAGCTGCCTATCACTTGGCACGGTATAATCCATCGGGAACTTTATCTGTCCTTTCTCTGCCAGAAAATCGAACAGTTGGTCGAGACTATAACCCCCAAAATCATTTTGCTTTCTACTGCTCTTGGTCTTGGGGACTTCTGTTGCCCTTCTTCCCCATTTCATCTCAACGGCGGTCACCTCATCAGTAGAATCTTCGTCCTTGTTGGAGTGCTTGCTGTTGAAGAAAACATTTATCTTGAAATGGCTCTCCCACCGGTGATTCTGTAGCTGCTCTTCTATTACTGTAACCCTCTGCAAGAGCTGGCTCAGATTTTCACAATCTGCGCCGGCTAACTCTTCCTTCACCACTGACGGGAGCCCGACGATAGCCAACTGTGCGAGCTAGCTGTCAAGTAAATTTAGAGAGTAGCACCGGCTCCTGACATCTCTAAACCTCCTAATGACATCAGCACCCGATTCATTAGGCCCGTGTCTCATGATTGCTAAATCAATGATGCCGTTTTCTCCATTCCCAGTGTAGAAGTGTGCATGAAACCTCTTCTCCAAATCATCCCAGCAGGTGATCGAGTTTGGGGGCAGTGACGCGAACCATGTAAACGCTAGTCAGTCAATGACATGGGAAAGAGCCGAACCCTGTGGGCAGCCACTCTTGAAGCTTCCCCCAGCTGTGTAACGTACCGGATGACATGCTCCCTCGTGGTTACCTCGTCTTGCCCACTAAATTTTGAAAATTCAGGAATCCGGTAGCGATAGGGCAGAGCTACCCGATCGAACCATTCTGGGTACGGATGCCTGTACAAGACGGCCCTGTCTTTCGGCTTGAGACCAAATTGCTCTTTGAGCATATTGGTCATGTGCCACACTAGGTCATCATCTTTCCTCGGCGGCTGTTGGTTGACATATGGATTGTAGCCCCGTCCTGCCAGCTGGCCTGAGTTGCTGCTGTATCCTGGATTAGGGTGACCAGGAGCCATTTTTCCAGCCGATTGTAGGTCTGCATCTGGCTCAGGGGAATCTTTTGCTCCCCCTTTCGGCTGTTGCGACCGGGTTGACGTTCCCGCCACTTCAGATGTATCGGGTTGCTTGTGTTGAGGGTACCCAGGAAACGCCCTGTCTTGATACACGAAACCCTCCTTGTTCTTGGTGAAGCACTCGAGGCATGCCTCACGGAACTTGGCGATGTACTCCTCCAAGTAACCGGCTGACGATGGAGCCAGGTCCTCCATGGTTACGACGAGGGCCTTGCCTTTGTTGGAAGTCATATTTTGACGAAGTGGTCCCACCGGGCGTGCCAAAAAGTCTGTTGGCGCGAAATCTGGTTCGCACTCAGCACACCAGCGAAGACGAAACGGTCCTAGAAGCACGGAGCGAACAGACCCAGCTAGCTTCGACAATCGCCGTGGATGAGCACCGATGAATCTCCAAGCGTGCTAGTCAATTTGACCTACAATTGACAAGAAAAAAGATTGATCAGTAACACAATGCGGAACCACTGGTGTGTCCTGAGTGGTTCCAGATATCCAGCCCAATGGGCCTTCTCATGAGGCCATCGGCTAGAGAGCCGACATCCGATCGCATGTACCAGTAGCGTGAGTATAACAAAACATCCGATACGCAACTTAACCGATTCATATAGATAAACATGAATGAAAGCAAATTATATCAAACCAATCTAAATTATACATTGTCTTATGCGCCGAAACATATCTCAATCTATCACATCTATTAATTAGGATCGACCAGATCGTTGCAGCTAATTAACACACTTGAATCGATCTTGATGTTGACGGTCGATAACGTCAACTTTTATTAGAACTTTAGACACAAAAGGATACATGAAAACATACTAGTCTAGGGTTTTAACTGACAATTTCCACGAGTTTTGCATGTTCTGTATTTTTCAGGGGTTATTCCAGAAAAGCATAAAAGAGGGATTAAAGTGCATAATTATCACGAAACCTAACCGCGAAGGAAACATCATCATCGGAACATTAGAAGCCTCTGGAACACACCCAAAGCGACCGGGGCCCGCACCCTGCCAGGGTGGGGCCGACCGGTGCCCCCCGGCTAGGGTTCAGCCCCGCCTTCTGGAGACTTCTTCTGCCGCCTCTTAGGAGTCTTCTTCTGCCGCCTCTTAGGAGTCATCTCGGTTTGATCCTACGACGCACGTCCATCCCACCGGGCTATAAATAAAGAGGCAGACCCCCCTAGAGGCATCAATCAATCATTCATCAAAGGCAACAAGTCTTCAAGCCATCAAGAGCCTTCTAGTTCATAGTTAAAGCCTAGTTATATTAGAGAGTCGAGGAGATCTAGTTCTTCGGCGGGATCTGGAGCCCCGGCATCCGTCTGGAGCGCAGAGTTTGGTATAGTTCTGGTTCTTTCTCTATTATTGTATTCTTCATTATGATTAGGGAAACATTGTTCTTAATAGTTCATATGTTCTTGATTACATTAGTCTTTGTCTACTTTAATTATATGTCTAATATAGTTGGTTTGATCTTATTAAATTCATGTAATTGCTCGTATAGCATTTATCCAAACGATCGTTGGGTAGATGATGAACAATGTGTAGACGTGGTGTCTAGATATTTCGTTTATCTGCGAGAGCACCCTGATGTGCCGGGTCGTGTGGTAGTTCGCGTAGGTGACAGCTACGTTCATTCCTCTATAGTCCACCCCCCGTATGTAGGCAAGCAGGCACGGTCGCGAAGTTGGGTGATGACTGTTTCACACCTTTCCTAAATGATGCCCTTTGCATGTGATCATGATATAGGACTAATCTGACAATGATTGCTAGATGTAATTGCACTAGTAAGAGTTATTCATTGACTGTAGTTATAGAATTACCTTAGATATTAATTTCCTAGTTTATCCATTGGCTAGCTATTACTATGACTAGAAAGTGCTCTGATGTTTATCTTTATTAATGATGCTTGATCATACTTATCACCCTATTTATCTTTATTATCTTGTGACCTCTACCTGTTATGAGTAGAGTATATGACATCAGTAACATCACTTATTCATTGCATGCATATAGTTGTTATCAATATAATAGATTGTAGTTTAATCAAGTCCTTTCCAGTGGTATAAAAATAAATCGACAACCTGGTATAACTCCTAGGTAAAATGCTGCAATGGTATAATTATCTGTCCGCTTGCAGAATTGTTCTTAGTTTATATTTATTTATATTTCTGCCTAGTCACATGGAATAATATATAAAACCTTTATTTATTCTTAACATATATAATTAGAATCGACAACCCAGTTTATGTTAAAGAATGTTGGTAATAGATGAGTGGCTAGTTGCTAATGTCCAGTTAATTAAAATACCATACATCTTCTAATCTCGTCCCTGGTGTTAAAAGTTATAAAATTATATTGGGCGACGTTAGTAGATGTGTAACGTCCCGCTTCCCCGAGGCCGGGCCCGCTTACATTTTGCAGCTTAAGTAGGATATAGACTGCCCTCACAGACCAACACCAGTCTTTTCTGCGCACTTTGTCCTTACTCATGCGCACCCGGGAAGAACTTCCCTGTCGGTCACCCATCACTCCAGGGCCAAGCTCGCTTAACCTCGAAGTTCTTTACAGATGGGCTTCCGAAAAAAAAGTTGCAACTTGTTGATATGAGTATCCTATCAATCCTATTAAGCCCTGTGCCGGGATGTTACATCCTCACCCCCTTAAGAGATCGACGTCCTCGTCGAATCAATCCCAAGCCAGGAACGTCCCCTCTTGGCCACGTCCGTGTGTCCAATGCCAGTGCATGTGCCATGCTGTATGACCACGCCAGATCCACACCAGCCATGCGCACCATGCTTGCGCAACTGCGACACACGCGCCCGTGAAACCGTAAGGGTCAGCTCTGATACCATTATGTAACGTCCCGCTTCGCCGAGGCCAGGTCCGCTTACATTTGGCAGCTTAACTAGGATATAGACTGCCCTCACAGACCAACACCAGTCTTTTCTGCGTACTTTGTCCTCACTCATGCGCACCCGGGAAGAACTTCCCGGTCGGTCACCCATCGCTCCAGGGCCTAAGCTCGCTTAACCTCGAAGTTCTTTGCAGATGGGCTTCCGAAAAAGAAGTTGCAACTTGTTGGTATGAGTATCCTATCAATCCTATTAAGCCCTGGGCCGGGATGCTACAAGATGTCAACACTTGACATGATCCGAAAAACAAGACAGCATATAAAGAAGATCGGAAGAATATAACGTGCAGCAGGCAGGCACAAACAGTATCGGCTGAACAACCGATCTGAAGTATAGGCACCATACAAACCTATAAAGTAAACGATGTTTTGACTCTTTGACTAATCTACCTAACCCATCGCTTACGTCAAGGGGATCGACCGGATCGTTACAGCCCATGACGTAAGATAATGATTAGATCTATTAATCAAAGACTCTCCACACAATTTGCTTTATTACTTGAGTACAGGCTATACACAATCAAGATCTGAACTAACCGGCTAATGACAAACAGATCTACTCGTCCTAAATATGATAATCAATTGATATTCAATTAAGCAAGATAGATACAAAGATTTAAGCCGATAAGAACAGATCAAGATTGGGCAGATTGATGATGCTTAAAATAAATAAACAATAAATGATCATGAGCAACATCTGTAACTTAATGAATCTAACTAACATGACAAGTTAATTAGAGCCGATAACTAACCCTCAATTCAATCTAATCATGGCTTAGGTTAAACGAGGATCCATAACTAGTCGAATCCATCAGCAAACTGCACGAGCCAGAATCGCACTAGTAAGACATGATAAACACGAGCATGACGGTACTTACAGCAAGCCTGGCGTCCACCGGATGACACCCAACTTGTCGAAGAACTTAACGGTTCTACGTTACTCCTACTTCCTAGGGTTTTGGCCCAGGGGCCGGAAAAGAAAGGAACTATTGTTGTATTGATTGAAGTGTGTGTTACACTGTGCTTGGGTTTATATTTATACCCAACAGGTAGACAGAAAGTCTCAACTGAATGAAAACCTTAATTAAAAATAAGGAAATAATATGATTTCTTGATTCCAAGATAAATCGGAGCCCATCTTTCCATTCATGTAGGCCCCTTTCCTGATCGCCCCTTAGTTGACGTATCTGCATGCTTCCGCCTGTATGTGTCAATTATCGGATTGCCGCACGCTTTGATGATATCAGCACACATCCGATCCATCTTCATATCTAGTCAGTAACACTCGATCCAGCTCTCTGATCGGCTATCCTGTCCTCCCAATCACTATCCAGATTCTAGTGTAAACACATGGTCAAGAAATGATTAGGGATGTAGATGTATACTATATTGTCCTTTGTAGTGCATTTCTTGATTTTTGGTCTCTTAAGTTTATATTCGTTTGATAGTTTGTATTTTTTGGGTGGATGAAGTTTAAAGTTGTTTATTTTAACTAGGATGCACCTTTTATTAGTTTGTATATATAGCTTAGTGGTTTTTTGAATACATCATTTTATAAAATGAGGAAATAATAGAATTTGTATAGTGCATTTTTTTATTTGTGGGAATTCAATGTTAAATTATAGCATTTAAAAAAATGAATATAGACAGTAGATGGTGACTCCTTCTGGGTCCTCGACCTCTTATCGGGTTTCAAAGCGACTTATGAGGCACCTCCCTCTTATTATGTGGGGCGAGTGTAAACAGAAGATTGTCATAGAATTTTTAATAAAGGAAGGAGTGTCCCAACAAGGGTTGTATCTTCTACCAGTGTCTAAATCACAATATGAGTTATTGTATTCCATTTGACTACTATGGTTAATTTTTTCCATTCTCTCGATGGTTTTGGTTAAAGTTCTTGATATGTTGTTCTAATTTTAGTGGGACGACACCGGATGTAAAAGATAGTACTGGGGAGGAAGAGTACATTGAACACGTGCAAAACAATCTTACACAGTCGGATGAGGCAGTGAACCAGCACAAGCAGCCCATAGAGAAAGAGGAAACGAATGATCCGTCTATCCTACTTGAGATTGATCGCTAGATCCTTATGCTGTTGAACTGTATTTTAGTTTTAGTCTTTTTAGTGGTAGTTAGGATTGTCTATATTGTAGTAAGGCTAACATAAATTAATTATTTTATGTTTTTTTGCTAGCATTTTAATTAAACATGATGACTGATGTTGTGTAATTAAATAATTATCTTCTAGATTTTGATACGGTATGCGGCCATCTGATCTGCCATGGCCGGCCCATTGCGATGTGTCTCCATCTCTCGATTCACTTGAGTTTCTTTTGATTACATGATCCTCAGCCGCCCGTCTGTTTCCTTGTTCCATCACAGGGACACACCGAAGTGCGAGCTTCGCTGCCGTTCCGCTGCATGTGCGGCCTCGTCTCCTCAGACCATCACGTCGAAAGCCGCGGTCACCCACGCGTGCGCTCGAGCATGGAGATGTCACAGCATCTCTTCCTCGCCGCCAGCGAGCATCAACCGGCCAGAACAGAGCCTTCACCTGTGCGTACTCTGTTCAAAATCATGACAAGGCACTTTGTGCAACAAGATAACCTTTTCCAGGGGTTTTCTACAAAGGTCGTGACTCAGGTCCGTAGTGTGCTACAGGGTTTTTCATTTTCCTTTTACATTTTCAGCTGAAACTTTTGAATTTCATAAACACCGGTGACAACCTGAAGATGCAGACATCGAGCAAATCGAATCCATGGCAAAATTAGGAGTTAATGGAGCATTTTCAGATCGATAAATGTTTCTTGATGCTTCTTCAATGTGTGACCACATTTTTTTTCCTACCATTCTTGGAGTTGTAACCCGTAACAGGTTCCAGAAGGTAATGGCACGATCGTTCTTGTAACACCCAGTGTTGGTCATGCATTTTGCACTTGCATCTCATCATCATGATGCATCATTATTCCTTTTTATATCTGCCAAAGGGCCTCTAGTTAAGTTGGCTAGAGGAACTCAGCGGCACTCTTTAGGTCCTGTGTTTGATTCCTAGTGGAAGCGAATTTCAGGCTGGGTTTAAAAAAGTTCTCTCGTCTGTCCCACGGCCAAAGCACAGGTTTAAAGCCCGGCCCCGGTTGTGGTCGTCCCACGTGGACAACGGTGCCGCTGTGTATGGGTGGGGTAGGCGATTCGGGGGTTTTCTTGACCTGCGTGAGGTCTTCTTCTTAAATGCAATGTCCAGGACTGTCGGAAGTGCAAAATAATTAAGCTTTGAATCACTAAATCAACTTAGACCTATTTAGGCCTTGCAAATAGATCAAGTTTGGGTGAAGTCTGCATTTAATTAACCTTCTAGATGCTTGATGACCAAAACCCTTCCTTAGAACCTTTTGTGTTAATCAAACAGGAAAAAGGGTCCTCTAACTTAGTCAAATATGATTTCTAAGTCGATTTTTGGAGCTGTTTAATGTTCTCTGAAAACTGTTAAGTCTCAATTCAGTTTCAGTGTTGCAGTGCTCTAGTTTGGCGTTGTGTTGAGCTGGTGTGTAGCGCTACAACTTTCGTTATTGTGTTTTGGTCTGAGCTGGCTTCGATTAGGAGTTTCAAATCAGCCTGTCAGTCGGCTTGGTCCTGTTCTGCTTTCTTGCTGATTCAGAAGAGCTTGCCCAAGCTCGACACGTCGAGCAGGCCGGGCCACTTGTCGCCATGCGCCCGTCGACGCTTGAGCGGTCTTCCAAGCTGGAGAGCGCCTCTGTGACCTCATCCATTCACCCTCCCTCAGTCATTCTCGTCGCTTTCACCGTTTCCAGTTCACCCTGCCGACACACACAAACAACAGGCAGCGCCGCCGTAGCTTCTCGCCGGCGAAATCCTGCGAACCAACGCGCCACAACTCTTCCAAAGCTCACACCGAACACATCCATGGCTTTCTTCATCCTCCCGCACCGCTAGCAGTTCGTTCTGAGCTTGGGTGAGGTACTCAGCAAGCCTTGCTGCCGTTTTTTCCATTGCCGGAGCTCCGACGAGCTTGGGGTTTACCGTGGCCAGTCATGCTCAGAGCAGTTTGGGCTCAATTGATTCTTGTTCTTAGCTATATTTGATTCAAATTTGGTGAAATTGCAGTTGGTTAGGCGGATTAAGGCTTGGTTCCGCCGGCCGCCATGACGCCATTGCGCGCAGTTGGAGCTCTTTTCTGTAGCAAACCAGCCCCCAAATCCTAACCCTAGCTTGCTGGAAGTTCACTGAAGCCTTTGCTTGAGTTAGTTCATCTCGCTGTGGCCGGAATTGGACGGTTCGCTAGTTGCAGCGCTGCCGCTGTAGCCATTAGTGTCAGCCGCCATATTTACTTCTCTGCTGCAGGTTTGGTTGGCCATAGTGTTTAGGGTTGGACTTAGGCTCTGTTCGCTGGAGCTGATAAGCTGAGCTGATTTCGGCTGTTGCTGATTTTTTGTGAGAGGAAAACACTGTTCCAGAGCTGAAAAATAAGCGCTTTTTAGACGAAGCGAACAGGGCTTTAATTTTCAAAGTTTGTTTTCCAGGGAATGATTTAACCTTATAAAAATTATTTTTGCAGTTAGGTTCATCTAAAGTTGAGTGAGGTAAACGTTGTTGGGTAGTTGTCAGTATTTGGATGTTGAAACTGTTTGCTGAAACTGGTTCCCAGGGTTCAGTTTAGCCTTCTGAACTTTATAGTTGTAGATTGCTTTATCCGAATTGGGTGAGACAAGTTTTATTAAAATTCTGATAGTGTGAACTTCATGATAAAAATATAAAATAGAGTTTTTGCTTTAGTTATGTACAGGGTTTTGTTTAAATTATGTTTAGCCCTGAATCTTGTAAATTGCATAGCTAATTCTAGGAATGAGCTAAAAGGAGGATTCCACTTTTGTGAGTCTAATCATGACCTGTAGTGTTTAGAAATTATATGCTTTCTTCAGAAAATGCAGTAGTGCATAGCTTTGGAGATTAAGTGCTTGATTTAGTGTTTTCTTGTGAATTTCTCTCTGGCCAAACTATCATGGCTGCTGGTATGAGTATTTTTCAGTGTGCTTTACATGATAGAGGGAGTGCATGGAAAAGTACGAAACCTGCAGTTAGAGTCTGTTCTCTGTGCAGAGTAGTTTCAGGTGAATTTCAGCCTGCAGACTTCATCTTTTTGTGCAGGCTGTTTTATTCAGTGAAATGATCTGAAATTCTGAGAGTAAGCTTCTGAGAGTAGGAGTTTGCTTCTGTATTTTTCTCAGAATTTTCTGGACAGTCAAAATTTAGGCCCCAGTTCTGTCCTAATGCTTGGCCTTAAGTAGTTAGATGTTCAGTTTAGGGCTAACTTTGAGTCTTTAGCATGTCTGTGGAGTTTGCTGTTTTCCCAAGCAGTAAGCTGCAAGCTTAAGTGTGAAGGTTATGAATGTGTTGCTTAAATCATACAATGCTTTGCATCTTGTTTGAGTAGAATGTGGATAGGGGTTAGGCTAATTTATATCCATCACTAGCTGCAGGTGCTAGACCTCTCACCACCGATGAGCAGTTGTATCTTAGATTAAAAAAAAGGGTTAGTGTAGTGGTATTGGTTTAGAGAGGAAATATGCACCTACTCAGAAAGCTGTCTTCACTTCAAAAGCTTTAATCATGTTTCTCATGCATCTACTATGCATTATGTACTCATTATTATGCATACGCATGCAACAGGTGTTTGGGAGGGAGTAACACTACTATAATTCGAACCGTTGAGGCCGGATTATGTGACCGGTTGTGCTGAATTATGCTGTACCATGTGACCGGTTGTGCTGAATTATGTACGGGTCTTGGTAATGAGCGATATGGGAGAAATCCTTCGTGATTTCCTAAGACTACTGGGTTTATATGGGCTCAAGTGTGACAGCCGATAGCTTCGGCAATTGAAATCATACTTGTGCTCTTATAAATTGGTCGGATTCCATCACAGTTCTCGTTTCTTCCATTCGTTTTTCTAGTTATGACATGATCTTAACATTTCCCATGGAGGCCAGCTAGATGGTTACAACAATTTGTCAACAACTCTTTGTATTGTGCCTCTTCACACCCATATCTTGTGTTTTGATTCTTACATTATTTATGATACATATAGTTGAATTCTATTTCTCCTCTAGCTTTTGCCAGAGAAGAAAATCCAAAAAGTATTTGTTATTAAAAAATGTGTTAACACTTAACACTTCAGTAGAGTCATCTGAACTAAAAACTGGCATGATCAAGACCAGTTTTGTCTTACTACTGTTGTAATAGTTGCAATCACCAAAATTTATTATGTGCCAATAGATTTCTTGAAATTTTGTTGTCACAATAAACATCAACTTAAAAGGTGAAAGGTAAATTGACTCAGTCTTCAACTTGGAAGCGAGTCATTGTGTCAAATTGTTTTGCTTTACATAAATAATACTCTGCATATGGTACATTATGAGTTAAGACGCCTGTTCACACAAAATTTAAGTTCTTACAGCATCCGGGTACACAGACTAAAATCGTAGTTCATCTGTGGATCTCAACAACAGTCTACATAGAAAGATAAACACATTCCCAACCTACCCCTAGATATTTAGAACCAAACCAGATAACTCCAGGGGTGTTATGGTCCATCTTGACATTGGTTAATCTGATGGCCAAGGGCTCATCATGTCTTTTCTTTGCCTTGAAGCAAGTTCGTGCCATGTGCCTTCGCGTCTGAGATCTGACCCAGGTTTTGAGGCTCAAACTAGGAAACAGGCCGCTAGTGGTTTTCATGCCCAAACCACCTAGTGAAGCATATGCATTACGCGTCCCCCGCTCTCTCGACAAGTGTCACCATTGTTCTCCACCGTCCAGGCCATCAAGTTCGAGGGCCTTGCTTGACTTGTACGTTCACCATCTTGACTTAGTCTACACAATCCACACGACATGTACTCATGTACTTGCTGATTACCACAGGTGTCAGCCATCGACAGTCAAGTCACCTGGCTTCCCCGTTTCCTTGGTCGAAGCCCCCGTATCCACCCTTCACCACTCATAGTTCATCAGCATGAACCCTTTTGACCTCTATCTTTGCCACTGACCACACTGTCTCTGAACTCTAAATTTGCGCTCACAATCCAAAAGACACGATACACAACCAAATTCACACCATGGTTAGTTCAACAACTCAACCCGAAGCACTACATACGATGACAATCACTCATCATGCATCAAACTACAAAGACACATGTTAACTTAAATATTAGCCTCTTGTGTTGTACCTAGAGATGAAAATGGATCGAATACGAAAGGATATCACTGATTTTACATTTGTTTGGATTCGGATACAGATAGTATTAGCTATATCGGATAGGATACGATTGAATATCGACATCATAAATATGCGATTTGAGCATTCGGATACGTACGGATACGGTATCGGATGTTGAATATCCGGACTCAGATACGAACAGAGAAAAATCCTATAAACGAATTCGGTCTCGAATAGGTTCGAAAAATATTCCTACCATTTTCATCCCTAGTTGTACCTAGCACCCTCGTCCTATCCACTATGGGAAGACGTTATGGTAAACATTTTTGTAAAATAGTTTCAGCTCCAACCGTGGCCGAAGTTGAAACAAAAAAAAGCTGTTGCACTAGTAAAGTCGAGGTGTATTAAACGGGTCCAAACTTTTTGTTGTCATTACCTTCTAGTAAGCGTGATCTAATTAATTCTTCTTTTGATGGGATGTAGCTAGATGTTAGTTTGATTACTAAAAAATGAATATCTCCGCGCATTCTTCTTCTGAAAAGGGCTGCAGCTTTTTCTCACTAACAAGGAAACTTCTCTCTGTTACCATATAACAGCAGTCTGCAGCTTACAAAACGGAGCAACCATGTAGTGTTAATACCTCGTGAAACTTATGCCGAAATTCAATGCTTAATCAGTGTGAAAGCAAACCACAGGATATCACTGCAAGCACCTACAAAGAACAAACCCTATGCAGAAAGTACACACATATTTCAGTGCAAATGCCAATATAAGATACTACCACTACTTAGTCCTGCACAAATCAAATGTTTCAGGTACACTAAACGAGCAACAGCTTGCTGAACTGTGCAAAAAAAAAAAATTACGAACACTACGTGCCTCATAAAACTTTGCAGAAAGTCCATAGATATTTCATTGCAAAAAGAACCCTGAACGCATATGTATATCCGATTATCACCTGGACCCTATACGGTGGTCCATAACCAACAATCTTCAGTTACTTCGTTCTTCAACTTGCAATTTGAATACACACAAAACAAAGAAAAGAGAAGCAATGAGAAGGACACCAGTTACAAAGAGCAAGAGCATGCATTCACACCTATCTGTTCCCCGATTAGGCCACAAGCAATCATGCCCTCCAAAGCTGTCTAAGCAGGGTATTCCAGGGATTCAAAGCTTTAAAAGAACCCTAATTGAATACAATGACCTCAACCATATGCTTGGCCCTTTCTGCCCAGTTGCCTCCAAACCAGCAGAGGAAATAGCACCAGATCACTGTCTCCAGCAAGTTCATTCTATGGTCAGTTAAAGGACATGGACCGATGACTAAAGAAAACATATTCACTACTCATGGTTCACAGGTTTCTGTACTATTTAGTCCAAGGGCTGATTAGTGGGTGGATGAATTAGTATTTGTGTGTGCTTTCATTTTTGCGATATGAGTTAATTACGCTGAAAGAGGGAGAAACTGGGGGTTAGGATGGCACTTTGGGAATGGCAATTGTGATGGTGAGGTTTGCAAAGTTTCAGACATGTACCTAACACAGCTTTTGGGAACTAACTGATCATTATTCTGGTGCAGGGTTTCTAGCGTGTGTTTTTTTTTTTTTTTTTGCACTTGCCAAACAAGCTCTTTGCCGAGTGTTTTTTGGCACTCGGCAAACTTGCTTGTTTTCCAAGTGTTTTTTTCCTGACACTCAGCAAAGTGGGTCTTTGCCGAACATTTTTGGTTTTACACTCGACAAAGAATATCTACAAATCATATTTTGATGCCCTAAACAAATTCAAATTAAAAAGTGTTGAACTTCAAAGTTGTATAACTTCTCAAGAACTACGATGTTTATTTTGGTCATTCCTTCATTCAACTTGTTCACAAAATCTAGATCTTCATATAGTTTCATGAAAACTAGAAAAGAGATCTCCAAGTTTTGTAGACAATGTTACTATCACTATGTGGGATGAACAAACCACCAAGATAAAAGTTGTAGATCTTGAGAATTTACGCAACTTGTAGCTGAGCACTTTTAAATTTCAGTTATTTTGCCAGCAATAAGTACGTCTAAATTTCTCAAATTTAAAATTTCAATTTTTCAAACGGCCACGGATGGAGAAACGTCCAAAAAGGAAGTTGCAGATCTCAAAAAGTTATGAAACTCTATAGTTGACAAGTTTTTAATTTGAAATCATCTTGTTAATGAAAACTATGTTTGAATTTCTCAAATTTAAAATTCAAATTTTTGTAAATAACCTCGGATGGAGAACTATCAAAATAAAAGTTGTAGATCTCGAAAAGTTATGAAACTTTGTAGCCAACAACCTTTTGATTTGAATTCGTTTAGAGCCTCAAATAAGCAATTTACAACCGGTGTAGTATAATATATATAGATAGAGAATCAAAACGGAATCTTGACTCAAATGACAGTGTGTTCTAGTGGTAGAGGGGATACGCACGAGGGAGAGGTTGCTGGTTGAATCGCACCAACCGCGTAGCGCTTGAATTTCGCGTGAAAAATGTCGCAACTTGCCAAGTGCTTGAGATAAAGCACGTCGAACGAGCGCTGGCTGGTGGGGGCCCTTTCCTGGTAAAAAAAAAGTTATTTTGCTATTCTTTCGAGGTTTTTTTCAGTTCATTCTATGTCAAGTGTTTATTTTTACCGAGTATTTTTAGCATTCGGTAAAGGCTTTGTCATGTGCCCGAGATAAGCACTGGCCGAACAAAGGCTTCTCTGCCGACTGAAATTTTACCGTGTGTGGTATGCAAGTGGTTTATGATCTTTGCCGAGTGACATCCGCACTCTGCAAATTACCTGTTCCAGTAGTGACGGATCAGTTAGCTTGTTTTGTCTTGAATAATTTGACGGTTAAAAGCATGCATGGTGGACAGAAAGGCGATTACATCCTTTCAAATGGTGTTCTAGTACTAAAAATATCTAAGGAATTGTTGCCTAGCTTTAATTTGTCAGATTGGCTACAGTTCATCGAGTTCCATCACTAGTAGTCCTATTACAGTGTAATTTGGCTCCTTTTTAACGAAATGACACGTAAATTTTATGTTTGTTGGGATAAAAGAAATGCTACCTACTCAGTTGAATCACAAGTCCTCTTTTCTTGAGGGTTCCATGCATCGAGAGTAAGGATAAAAGCAGTCGAAAATGGTGGAAAACTTTGCAACCGTTTTCTACATTTATATTTGAAATACGAAAATGAAAGTGATAATGGTAAAGACGGACGCGAAAACGAACGCGAAACTTACAGAATATTAAAAATTTTGAAAACGAACCAATTCGAGCAAAATTATGTCGAACACGATCGGTGTATGAATATTTAATATGGAATATTGATCCGCAATACATAACAGTCAACCAATGCCATCATGGCAAATTTCAAGTGTAAGAGAGTACACTTATCAATTTAGTTTCTTTGACAAGAGGAAAAAAGAAAAAGAAGGAAAAAGAAAAAAGAGTAAAATTTGAGATGCCATCTAGGCAGTCACATGCAATACAACAACAACGCCACATGAAGCTAAATGTAGCCATATAGGCATGTAACACCGTGTCAGGTGATTAGTCCCATCTTGGTGACTTGAAAAGCCCGATGGGTGAGCTGTCTATATAATGCCGTCGATGAGCATAAGTGTTCCATACTTAAGGTTGAACTAGTTACCTGGACCGTAATGAATGGCAATCAAATTCGGTTCAAACTGAGTTTTGAATTTGGAGTATTCCAAATTAAAAATAGAAAAGTAGAAACAATTGAAAACGGTTAGAAAATGCCAAAACTATTTTTCTAATTTTGCATTTGAAATACGAAATCGAAAGAGAAAATGATAAAATCGGACACAAGAATATGAATTTGATCCGATAAAATATAGAAAATGATGCGGTTCAGTTCAGAATATATTTCTGTTCCATTTTCATCCTTAATAAGAGTGCTCAATGGATCAGATAATTGACACATCAGTGAACACACGACAAAATAGAATGAAACAGACAACATGAGCAGCAAAGAACGTTGCCACTAGGATACAAGCAGGTTAATTATCGAAAGAAGACAGTCGGCGCCCCGGCCGGCCGGTCTCCTTTGTCTGACTCCTTTGATACAGCGGACCACAAGGCTTCTGAATTCCACGGCAGCAATAAAGCAAGAACACAAGCAATAATTGCACGGGCAGACGGTCTAGTCTACTACATTTGCAATACGAAGTCATCAAAATTCAGCAACAATAATTCACCTATTAAATTTTCACACAGAATTAGGACAGACATTGCATGATTTGAGTTGTGTGGTCGTATGAGCTGGGGCAATTATGTTGTGCACGCTTTGTATTTGTTGACAATGTGAATTGAAATCAAGACAAAATATGCGCGCGCACGTGTGCATCGTGTGTTGGACCACGCATAATAAAACGGAGAAGTTTTGACTGCAGTACTGCTTCAGCTAATGCTTCACGTTTAGTGCTGGTGATCTGGCCTAAACTCCACCACTGATAGATACCTTAACCACGATTAAATTGAAGAACTTGGCTGTCAAATGCACTGCTCGTTAGCTTGCTGCCACAAACAAGGACTCCCTCTACGACACCACCAGCTCACAGTTTCCATCTATCTATTGAGATCTGGACGCAAACTACACAATTTCGCGGAACCTGTGCACGTGGAGCACGCTGGGAGAGTGAGTGCTTTGCGTCACAAAATCATCGGTTTTGATTCAATAATTTGATGATTAAATGTCGACAGCTGGGGCCGGTAGGGTCGTGCACGATGGGTTTGTTTTGTTTTCCACTGCATATATAAAAGCGACCCCCTCGTGCCAATCATGCAGTTTGCAGACACGGTCACAGCTGCGGTTTCACTCTCACAGCAGGTCACTTTCTTGGCATTTCTGTTGCAGCGTCTGTTCTTGGGGTTTGTTTTGGAGTGAATCTCTAATCGCCAATGGCATCAAGCTACGTGTTCCCATTCATAAATTAGACTAGCTAGTCGTTCCTGCCTTAAACCATATGAAAAAAATGTCTTTCATTGCGTGCATGGACTTTTTGCAGAAGGCGGAATAATTCCAATAAGATATGCAAACTAATAGTGTGCAGCCAAATTTTCTTTCTCACATCAGGGGTTAGCTTGTGACAAGGAGGTTTTAAACCCACAGCTGACAGAACAAAGTCAGTATCAGTCAACAACAATAGCATATACGAAGTATAATCCAATGGTGTTGCATCACGCCTGTATGACCTATACATACTATGAACAGAACTAATTTCCCACCAAACCACGCCTGACGAAGGTTATCCGGTGGATTTTCCAGTATAATTTCTTCTTACTTTTACATATTGGGATTTCTTTCACACGGAAATAGTTAAGAAATTCATATGGAAGTTTACAAGGTCATCTACTCATGTGTTACAAGGTCATCTACTCATGTGTAAAGTTACCTTCTGCCAATCTGGAAATGGCAGTAATATAATTCTCTCCCGACCAATCCATTGACTTGTGTGTTACTGCAAGGCCAATAATTTTAAAAGACGTAAGTGTGTTAAATACTTGTGATGATTAGAGTCTACTAATTTGATATATATATTTTTGTGAGCACGTGTCTCATGAGAATAAGTGTGGAGGCTTTTTTGGAATCTACACGCTAGGGAAAGTCTTAAGCTTGGTACATGTTCTCATATATATATATATATATATATATATATATATATATATATATATATATATATATATATATATATATATATATATATATATTCCTGCTACAGTGTACTCAATGGTGCTTATATATATAGCTTCGTCCCAATTTATAAATCGTTTGACTTTTCAACTTCAAGTTTGACCGCTCATCTTATTCAAAAAAATTACACAAAAAGAGTTAAATTTGAATCATTCTCAAAGAACATTTTACTAACAAAGCAAGACATAACAAAACAAGTGATATTTTGCACAAATTTTTGAATAAGACGAGTGGTCAAATTTAGAGGCAAAAAAGTCAAATGACTTATAAATTGGAACGGATGGAGTAGATAACTTCTTTATAGAAGAGAAAACATCTAGATAACTGATAGTGCTAATACTCAATTACGGCTAACCCCACTATCACATTTAACAATGTATGTGGACACATTATAAATTAATTTGAACTTTTTCTACCTCACGGGTGCACCATGCTTAACCTTGGCAGCTTCCATTTGCAACAAGTGTCCCTTCCAAAGTAAATGGACATGGCCAATAATTGCACTAGTAAGTTGATCTGCTTTAGAGCATTTTTGGTTGTGGGCCGGATTGGTGCCACGTAGCTAACAAACGAGGAAAAAGTTTAAACCATGGTGCAATCACTTTATTTTTAGTTAGCTTTTGGAGTATATAGTGGAGCGTAGTAACAGAACTCCTATACAGAGAAGTGGGGCGCAATGCGCTAAATAAGCAGACCAATCGCCAAATATTTTTATCTTTAGCCATCTATATTCTTATAAATTCATATAGATTAACATCACCAAATTTAGATTTTAGTTAGTCACATTGCAAAATAAATTATAATATATGATTCACATGTTGTTAAAGTATGAGGTTCTGTAGTAATTAATGATCGAAGACAGAAATAGTTGACTTAATCAGGACATAGCTAGAATAACAATCGTTTTTACCAAATCACACCATATTTGGAGGTAGATTTTGACACCAAGTGTCAGAAAATCAGATTGGGCGTGATTGCAGGGATACTCTTGCATCTGAAACGAGTTCGTGGGGATTGTGTGGATGAAACATGATGAGTACAAATTTGACTTCTGAAACAAATTATCGCATTAATTAGTTTATTAAGTTTTGTCTCCATTTCAATCCTATCGCGTTTGACTGGTTATGAAGGTCGAAAATAGTTCCTTATTATTGTGCATCATCTAGCAACAGCTACATATATATCTGGCTAGTATCAGTATCATCATATATAGCCATCCTAAAGGACACTGAGACTTAATAATAACAATATGAAGCTTGAGTCTCTCATATATTCACCTTCTTGAGTTCAACAGATTTCTGAATTTTGAGTAAGAAAATAGAAATTTCAAATGCTGGCCATTCAAAAACATTTTCCAAATACCGAAAGGAACTTTTTTTCATGTGTTTTGACTACTTTTCACTATAAATTGAAGCTTTCTCCAAGTCTTACTTTGGAATAGGAAACAAATGACATCAAAATTCCATATCAATTGTCGAATCAACATCTTAAGTTGTTAATAAAAAATGGGCATATTATTTCTATTCTTATTAGTTTTTTTTTTTGTATTTTTACAGAGAAATCGAACATATTGGCATCCGACCATGCTCTGGTGAGTGAGTGATATGATGGCTCCTCATGATGAGACTCCATGGAAACTCCTTTTCCGTCCTCTGGTAGAGCTTTGTGGCAATACCTTAACAGTGCAGTGAGTGAGCTCCCTTAGTGTGCCTTTTGTCTAACTACCCAATCCTCCCACCAGCATTCGGAAAAAAAAGTCCACCAGTGAATAAATAAAATAAAAAACTATAAAAAGGGGCTGCACCTCCACCAATTGATCAGCTAATTCTCACTTCGAGCAGCCATCGTCACATACGCACATATACCGTAGGTACCTCCGTACCTGCAGGCTTTAAAAAGCCCCTCACTCTACTCTTCTCCTACTTCGTGCTAAAACGCAAATCCCCAAAGCAACTCCACGTTCCAACAAGCACTACTCTCTGACCACAAACCAGTACGATCGATCTCGAAAATCAAATCAGCACAGGCAGTCTAAGTCGAGCAGCCGCAAGCAACTGATCCGGGAGAGACGATGGCGGCGGTGGAGCCGAACATGGCGCGGCGCCTGTGGCACGTGGTGCGTGCCGTGCTGTTCGTGCTCCGCAAGGGCATGCCGAAGCGAAAGCTGGCCATGGACCTGCACCTCCTCGTCCACCGCGGCAAGATCGCCGGCAAGGCCCTCGGCAACCTCATGACCGTGCACGGGCACAACAGCCACCACGACAAGGCCACTGCCGCGGCTGAGGCGTCGTCCTCCGCAGCAGTTCTCGTGCGGGTGCCGCGCCCTCGACCCGTGGCTCGCCGTCTACGACCCGCGGGGCACGCGCGAGGTGGAGTTCAGCTGCAGCAACACCCCCTCCTACCCGTCGCTCCACCTCATACCCACCCGCAAGCGGCGCCGCAGAGGCACCCACCGCGGCGCGAACGGCGCCGAGCCTGACTGGTACAACTATGACGCGGCCGACATTGCCAGGGTCTTCGAGATCCTCAACAACGAGCAGGTGCTCAGTGGCGGCGACGACATCACCTCGGACAAACCTTCTCCCCATGCGCTGATCGGGACGCCGTCGCCGACGCTGTGGGCGAGCTTTGGCCGCACGCCCACGAACATGAGGCAGCTCAGGATCACCGACTCGCCGTTCCCGCTCAGGGACGACGCGGCCGGTCGCCAGGTGGACATGGACGCCGAGGAGTTCATCAAGAAGTTCTGCGAGCAGTTGCGCTCGCAGCAGAGCCTCGCCACCGCCACGCCAGACTACTACTAGTTCAGCAATGGCATTAGTCACAACAGACAAACCCCTTCAGTCATGGTTTCTTAATTGAGACTAAGAATCCGGAACAATAGACCCATCTTTTAGTTTCATTTCACGAACCAATATTGAAAGTGGACCTTTAGTCCCACTTCGTAATATCAACTGGAATTAAGTAGGCCTTCAGACCTTACCACGGGTTGACACATTTAGTCCCGGTTAGTACTACTAACCGAAACTTAAGTGTTTTCCCCCTTTTGTGGTTTATTTTCAATTCATGATTCATTCTAGTTTTAAAATTGGTTTTTGAATAGGTTCTACTCTGGTAATATATGTATATGCGTGTGTACAATAAGTTTTCATTTGAGCATATGTAAATAATACAATTACCCCTACTTCGTGCTAAAATGTAAAACCCCAAAATAATACAATAAATTTCGATTTGAGCATATATTGTCCTTTTAATTGAATGAACAACTTCTGAGTTGCTACTCTAAAATACGAACTCAAAATTCAGAACCTTAAAGTAACTAATGGAAATGAAAGGACTAGCTACCAGAAAATAGAAAAGCATGCAATGCCAAAGTGATTAACCACTGTAGCTAAAAAGGACCTTTCAAAATTGTTTTTCTATTAATTGTCTCTGTGTCGTTTTTTTTTTTTAGAGAAACGCTTTTCATAGGCACAAGTTAACCTTACTTGTAACCAGGTTTCACATGCACGAGCCAGATTCCATGGTCATGGAGCGCGTGAGGAAGAATAACTCCTTCCTGATCAAATAGTTTAGCATTGACAGTGTGAAGGTTCAATTCAACAAGAAGCCCAACAATCTCTATAATGTTCACTGCTACAAGCACTTTGGTTAGATTTATTTTAGTAGCGTGAGCATTTGACTTCAATTGCCACCAAGGGCACTGATAGGTTGCCTTGCAGGCCTTGCGAACACGAAGACCAAGGCATTGCAGCTAGCCTGTGTCAGGGATATTGTGGGGTCCTCTAAACAACCAAAATAGATGTGGAGAATAATGCTCAAAGAACTAGGTATAGAACAACTCTTTTTCATGCTTAGTATGTGTCCTCTGATGTAGTTTTAAATAAAACTAATTTGAGTATAGAATAAAATTTTACCTGACTATATATCAGAAAATTCAGAAAGCATTCCTAGATTTTTAGGGCACACCAGGAAAAACCTTATCTGTTTTTTATAATCTTTGATGCTATGGTATACATTGATATTGATATTTATGCCTCAATGGCTCCACAGAACATATGGATGGTGTTTGTTTAAGCACTAGTCAGTGTTTCTAATTGCACACGTATTGTCAGGCTTTGGTAATTGCATACATATACAGTACAAATTGCGTTATCAAAGAGTATTAGTTGCACTAGTACAAATGTTCTTTTGAGAAAAACAAATTAGTGGGCTAAATTGGATACTGGATGATCAAATGGTCCTTGGAAAAACCATCCAGACAATTGGATTTCTTGACGAAATAATGAAATGGTTCTGTGAGTTGCAATTTTACTAGTTGGTATCATTGAAATTTCAATATAGAAACTTTTGGCTATATGCTAATTTATCATTTAAGTCATTATCCTAAACACAAATGTAAGGCTACAGTTAATCTCTGTTCATGTTAATCTCTCCTGTTCATGAAAACAAAACAAAAAACATGAAGTTAGTTAATTGCAATCAACAATGGTGTAAATTGCAAGTATCGAGCACCGCAATTGTTGTTCTGAGCTATGAATTTTTTGAAAATTTACTTTACTACTACAGATTCAAACATCACTGCCAGCCCATCACTGCTGGTTTATTTTGGACTGGCAGTGATGGGTCAGTTCAAACCCCAAATGATTGGGCCAGGGGCCAACCGGCAGTGAAGCTAGGTATCACTACTGGTTCGTGGCTGGAACCAGCAGTGATGTTACTTAGCAGTATCACTGCCAGTTCCAGCTACGAACCGGTAGCGACGATATGTATCACTGCCGGTTCGTGGCTGGAACCGCCAGTGATATTGCTGCAGTATATAAGCTCGAGCTCGAGCTCCCTCCCTCCTCCTCTGTCCCAACGGAACAGAACAGTGCGCGGCTGCTCTTCCCCTCCATTGTTGCGGCTGCTCTTCCCCACGACCTCCATTGTTGCGGCTGCTCTTCACTGAATTGCTCAAGGAAACTCTTAGAAGCTCAAGCATGGTGAAGATCTTCTAGCTTATGGTTAGTAACAAGCACACTCTTTTGGATTTGTTGATTTACATTACTTTTGTGTTTGGAGATTGATTCTTATTATAGTTGTTTACTTTCTCCATTTTAGAGAGCACATTTGGGTTGGATCTTGAGGAAGGCATCAAGGTTGTGGTAAATCCACTATTCAAAAGGTTAGTTAAAACAATTGCCACCTTTAATTTTAATTGGAGCTATATTATTGTTCATGATCAAGAAGAGGGGTTGCATTTTATAATTTGTTTCTTTATTTTTATGTGGCATGTTGTAGAATAATTATTTGTGGTAATTGTAATTTATGTGGCAACCATTGTTTGTAGCTACATTATTGTTTCTAGAATTTTTTGTGCAATTAATGTTGTTTATGATGGAGCCTCAATTTTTCTTATGTTTTTTAATCCATTTTTACACGGCATGTTGTAGAACAATTATTTTGTATGGGCTATCTATTTTAGTTTTATGGGGCGACCGATTTGAATTTTTATAGGGCAAATAATTTCAAATTTTTTCGAAGAATACATTAAGGTTCTGTGCTTCAAATAATATTGTTGAGAAAGACTTATTAAAATTTTCCTATGTTTTCTTTGCCCTGCCTATTTTTCCTCTGCAGGCATGGATCGAAGGTGGATGTACGATCTGTTATGTACAGACCGACGGTACTTGACGGGCATCGATGATTTCATTAAGTTTGCCAGAGCCAATGCTTGGGGACTCGCAGCCTGTATTCTGCCTATGCAAAGATTGCAAGAATACGAGAAAATGGGGCGACATGGAGCATATACGATTGCACTTGATTACCAGGGGGCTCATGAGAGACTACATGATTTGGACTTTGTATAGGGAGGTTGGTCAAAATGGTGGACAAGAAAACAATGATGATGTTTCCATGCCTAGCATATCCCTAAACGAGTTTGTGCCTAATGATGATTACACAGAACCTATGCCTACCAATAATAATGTGCTTAGCAATACGTTAGCTGACGACACAGAGAAAAACGATGGCATTTCTCAGCTCCTGCATGATGTGGAGGGCGGATTCCTTAGTGCTACACAGTTGAAAAAACTGGAGATCATGAGAAAGGATGCAAAAACATCATTGTATCCGATCTGTCCAATAAGCAAACTGGAAGCCAACATCATGCTTTTAGAGTTCAAATCAACGAATGGATTGAGTGATAAAGGCTTTGATAACTTGTTAGGTATAATACAGAAACTGCTACCAAAGGGTAAAGAGTTACCAGAAAATACTTATCTGGCCAAGCAAATGATTTGCCCAATCGGCCTCGAGGTTGAGAAAATCCACACTTATTCCAACGATTGCATATTGTACCATGGAGAAAAATATAAAGACTTGGATACATGTCCCAAGTGTAAAGCTCTGTGATACAAGCAAGGGCCGTCAAATGAGGGTAGCAAGACCAGAGGAGGGCCCGTAAAGGTCGTATGGTATTTTCCTATAGCTCCGCGAGTGCATAGGTTGTTTGTAAATGCAAAGTCAGCGAAGCTATTGCGCTGGCACGGGGAAGAGCAGAAGAAAGATACAATGTTGAGGCACCCCGCCGATGGGTCGGACTGGAGGACTATCAACACTATGTTCTATAAGAAAATCGGTGGAGAGGTAAGGCAACTTTGGTTAAGTTTGAGCACAGATGGGATGAATCCGTTTGACCAGGTGTAATACCTCTGATATCACATTTAATTAATCTGCCATTTCATCATATTAATTTAACTGCCTACATGTGATTGTGCTTAGGGCTCCTAGAGTGACTTGATTGTGCTTATGATTGATTGTGCAATTAAAACCCCTTTGTGAAAATCAATAATTAATTCAAAAAGAAAATTACAATTAAGCCCTAATTTGATCCCAAAACCTAATTCAAAAACTATAAGGAATATGAAGGAAGTGTCTTAATAAAAGTTGTATATCTTTTAAAATGGAACAACTTCTATTTTTGGAGATTTTGAAGTTATGCACTAGAAATTTGAATTAAACTCAAAATAGTGACTTGAAATTCAAATTTAAAACATCAATTTAAAAATTATCAAGAATCTGATAAAATACCCTTAATGAAAGTTGTAGAGCTCAACAATTAGAACAACTTTTACTTTTACATATTTTCATCTTATATAGAAAATTTTAGAGGAATTCAGTGAATTGCAAAATAAAATTCAAATCCCAAATCACCCCCTTTCCTGTAATTTCAAAATTTGGCCAAATTTGAACTTGGTCCAAAAAGCAAAAATGTTCTACCGGAAATTTGGCACAACTTTAGTATTGGTCATTTTCTCTAATTCAGATTGGGTAGGGCATAATCGGACGAAATAGCAATTGACCTAGATTGCCTAGCTACAGTACATTGGGGGCCCCTACAGTGCTCGACGCCGTGCGAGCGTGCCCGCGCCGCGCGCTGACCGGGGCTGGCCGGGGCCTGGACGCCGCCGCGCGAGGGTCGCAGGGGGACCCCGGTACTCGTCCATCCTTATCTGCCCCTTCCCCACCCCTTTAAAAGGGCGGCGACCACCTTTCCCGTCTTCTCTCCCGTCGCCGGCGAGCTTCGGTCCGCCGCAAAATTCACCGTCTCTGCTCAACCGCCGTCCACTTCATCTCACCCACCTCTTCACCACATCTTTGAGCCTCGACTGAGTCTGTTCGCGCGGGAGTTCGTGGCCAGAGTTGACCGCGCGGTCACTTCTCGTCCCCGGCTCCGGCGAGAACGCCGCCGTGCGCCGCGCATCGTCTCTGGGGCGTTGCGGTGAGTTTTTCCTCACACCATCTAATGTTCTAGGTTCTTCTTGATTCCCTAGTTCTTCTGGGATTGATGGTCTAACCTTTACCGTCGTAGGTTCCTCGAAACGAGGGCCTCGTCGCCGGTGCAACCTGCCGTGTCCGCCGCCGCCGTCAACCACTAGCCTCGAGACCTCCTCACCTCTGTCCTGTGCAAGTACGATGCTCTGGTGAGCTCATTGGTTCCCTGAGTAGATCGGTTTAGCCCTTTCGAGTTCTCGAGTCGCCAGAACGCGTGCTCCGCCGCGCCGGTTGCCGTCGGTCCGCCATGGCCGTGGTGGAGTCCGAGCCGGGCTGTGTTTGGTCCAACTGTCTTGACTGGGGTTGTGCGGAGATGAGTGGAGAGAGCTCCTATCCCGTGGTCTCGACGGAGGGGTCGCCGGCAGTGAGTGGCCGCGGTCGGGCCGCCATGCTCCCGTCGGTCTGGGTGTGTGTGAGGGAGAGGGAAGGCCCTGGCAGGCTGGGCCCGTTTGCCAGCGGCTCAGAGGGTAAGCAGCGGGAGGGCGCGGCCAGATGGGCCGGCCTGGTGGTTTTGGGCCGGCTCGGGCTAGTTTAACTTTTTGATTTTTCTGGTGATTATTCAAATGCTTTTCCATTTCAATTTTTCCAATGAATAGTGTTGTGTCTTACCATTTTTGTATGAATTAATTTACTGCATGAAAAAATATGAAAATAATTGTGTGCACTCTCTGTTAAGTGTAAAATTATAAAAATATGAGATGTAGTGTGTGGGTATTTTCTGCAGAGGATAAAATGCATCTTCTAATTGGAAATGACAAATTTGATGAATTTTAATAAATTCTCTGTTAGTCCAAAAATCATGAAATTTATTTTGGTACTGTTTGGGACTAAATACTATCTGTTGGTAAAGTTTGGCATCAAATGGAAATAGTTTAATTATTTATTAATTAAATGCTTGATTAATTGCTTAATAAAATGAATGAAAACCTTAATCATTTAGGGTTGGTGTGAATTTTGGATTGATTGTGGCCTTAGGTCAAACACCCTAATGACCTAGGATAGACTTTAGAAACAATTACCATGAATCGGTTGTAGATGGTAATAGTGTTCAAAGGTTGTTTATTTCATTATTTCATGTACCGTTTTATCGCACCGCATTCATGCATTCATTATTGCATTTGAGTAGTGACCGGTGATTCGGAGGTAAAAACTGAGGGGACTGCTGAGGGGACTGCTCCAGAAATTGTGCAAGGCTTCGACATCTGTGGCACCGATCCGGACCCTACTCTTTACGCCATCCAAGGCAAGCCCTGGTGCATTTGCCCCTCCTTGTATTTAAAAATGTTTTATCACTTGAGTTAATCTATTGCATTAGGTTAATAGGAGTTGAGTGATAACCTATTGATGCATTACCTTTCTTTGACCACTTATTATACCCCGATAACCTGATTTAATTAAAGTATTGAAAGATGCTTAGCCCTGCTTAATTGAATTAGATTTGCATAAAATGTTATTTTGAACTATGATGATATGCAAAGAATGAATCATTAAATGGGAATGGCATTGTCCTCATTGTTGGCGGTGCACTTGGCCAGTCCATTGTCATCAACGGGGATGAGTTTTCGTTTGGTGGCCGTATGTTTGGGTTAGAGTCCCAACTTATAGTCGCCAACGGAAAAGGGATGTGAAAACCGGGTGGTCACCAGTGTACTTGGGTTAGAGTCCCAATGCATGGTTTTCAACGGAAAAGTTTTAGGGACCGTTCGTTGTCTGCCTGCTGTGATCGAGACTTTGTAACTAGCCACATACTCCGGGAAGCCCTATCTCCGGAGGCTCTATTGCTTGAACCGACAACCACGCACTGGGAGTGGAGAGATGGCGAGAGTAGCGTGTACCCTCATGGCCGGCGTGCCTGGAGACGAGAGGAGTACTATGCTCTCGGGTGGCGCAGGACCGGTTCAGGGATAGAAAAGCCGTGGTAGACGGGGTTGGTATATGCAAGCTTAGGTGCTACATATGCAGTGTGGTTAGGGATCCCCAGCTGGATACTTAATCGATTCAAATCGTCGTTGCTCCTCGGTTATGGAGACTTGATCCACTGACTTACATCAAAAAGTGGTTCGGAAGTAGCATGTTTTGAGGATGAATAAGTAATTGAAATAGAAGGATATATGTGAAAGAATTGTGAACTATTGAGGTTGATTATAATAATATTGAGTAAAATACTGAAAGCAGGATTAGTAATGCTTTTTCCGCAAAATACTTTGACTCTTGCTAAAGCCTTACCTTGACTCCCCTCAGCCTGCATTCCTGAGTCTCATTCCTTTTTCTTAGTCAAGTAAGTCTTGCGGAGTACCCCGTACTCAGGGTTTGCTAACCCCGTTGCAGGTAGTCAGCAGCAGGAGGTCTGTCTTGCCCCTTGCTGTGTGACCATCATCCCAGATAGTGAGGAAGAGTTTAGTTGAACCCGTGGGCAGGGTTCGTGTTACCATCTATCTTATTATGTTATGTTGTTGTTCTACTGCTACTATTTGAACCATGGTCTGTAATAACTGCACTTGAATTCTATTTGGACAACCGATTTGTAATCTAAGTACTATTTAATCTTCCGTACTTTACTCTGATGTATTTTATTATGAAATGTTGTAATTCTGTAATGGCTTCGCAATGGGATCCTGTCGGAGAAACGCGTGCTGATGTAACCCGATAGGGCCTTCTAGATCATTTGGGACACGGGCCCGGCTGTCAGAGGTCATTAGTAACAATTGTTGGCGTTTCTTAGCATCATTATTAAAGATAGACTAAAAGCCCATCCCTAGCAACGATACTAGAAACGTGTGTTGACATCCCTAACCACCATTACTTCAGAAAGGTAATTCTCGGCCCCTAACGGCGCCGGCCAAGATAATGCAGTCTGGTAATAACAGTTAGAAGTGTCTGATTGGCCTTCCCAACCATCATTACTTACGATATGCAAAACTGAAGCACGACGCCTTGGGGTGCAACAAGAATTACAGTCCTTAGGTAATGGTACTTAGGTATGCCAATCATGATAGCTCAGTATAGATAAATCCGCAAGCGCACGGAACTATAATTGTAGCATTTCAACTCGTGAGTATTCAGGGGTGTCGTATTTATAATTTCCCATAGCAGGGCAGGACGAATGCATCTAGCTTTGGCATAAACATGATAACTTATTGAATGCATAGGTAGACATAGCATAGGCAGGGGTAAATCATAGTTCAAAGATAGTGGACACACATCTGAGCCGACCTCAAGGATAAAAGAGAAATAAAGAATAAAAGAATATATCTAATTGAGCAGGCATTGGTCATATATAACTATGCAAAGAACTGTTAGTAAACATCTAACTAGCATGTCTAGTATCAGGACTAGGTCTGGAATGACAGGGAGATCCCCGTAGCTGGTCTGGCAGTCGATAGAGACTTTACGAACTCCTACCCAATATCCGAACGTGGGGGAGTGCTAGGGATGGACAGGGCTGTCACCACCTGCACACCTACCCCTCTGCCCGTGGGATACCGACATATTCGCCGATCTCCGCATACCCGAGCACCATGCTCGCGTACTTGGAAACAACTCCTAACCCCCTAGGACCCCACCCCTTCGGAGTGACAGGCTAGGCTAAGAGCAACCGAGAAGGCACGACGAACCGTCACCTCATCCCTAGTTCTTCATCTATTCATACTAAGTCGATGAACGATGAAGAACAACGATGAACATATCAAGAACATAACACATAAACTATATGCTAGTTCATATATCATGATCATAACATGACCAAGACTATACTCTAGTTCATATGCATTGCTATATAAATAAGATAAGAACTTGAACTTGGAAGAGAACTGCATTGTATTCATACCGAGGTGTTCCTTCTTCTCCCAAGGATATTCCGAGTATTGTTGATTTGTTTTATGCCAAAAGGATAAATAGATATTCAACTCATTAGGATAATTACTATAGTGATTGAAATGATAATAAATGTGCAGACCTATAATGACCAGTAACTCTAATGCTTTAGCGATAATAAGTCAATAATAATACGGTAAATGATAACTGAGTAAATAAAGTAAATGGTATTTCAGAGATAGAATATAGAGACTCACTAATGTAGCAAGACAATCTCGAGATTCGGCTAAAGTAAAGGAAACCTATGTAATTACTAAATAAAAAGTCTACAGCCTACGCTATATTACACATCTTCATTTATAGCAGAACCAACTCAGAAAACATCATAAGGAGCATCATCTAATGAGGATATTAAGACACAAGGGTCACCTCCTTCGTGACCGCGCTCTGCTCGTCCTACGTACGGGGGGTGGACTAGAGAGGAACCAATGCAGCCGTCACCTACGCAGACTACCACACGACCCGGCATGTCAGGGTGCCTCCGTAGGTACGTAATTTATCTAGACACCACGTCTACATAATACATACCACCTAACTCACTCGAGTACTGAATTAGACACTTTACGATCATATGACAATAATCATCACCAATCACAAGTATATCGAATATGCAACTAGAATAAACTAAGAATTGAATAAGTAGCAATATAGTAAAATAGAGCAAAGTCATGATGAGATATAAGATAATATTACCGATCTCCAGACGAACAGATCTGGAATCCCGAGCGTAGCGCCCAACTCTACTTGAACCTTGCTAGACGCCTAAACTAATAAACTTGAAGAACTAGAGCTCTACTTCTAATCTCTGGAAACCCTAACTTATGTCTACTCTTGACAAATGAAGCAGGAGGAATGAATTGGTGCTCTGGGAGGGGGTCTGCCCCTTTATTTATAGCCCGGTAGGGTGAACGTGCGCCGTTGGATCAAACCGACTTAACATAGGGCTGAGATGACTCCTCGGAGGCGGTGGAAGAAGACTCCCGAAGGCAGCGGCAAAACCCTAGGGGGCACCCCCCGGCCCCACAACCTGCCAGGTCAGTCTCCGCTTGCTTCGGGTGTTTTTTAGACGCTTCTACCTTGCCGATGACGTTTGTTTCCTTCGCGATCAAGTTTCGTGGTAATTATGCACTTTAATCCTTCTTTTAAGCTTTTCTGGATAATTCCCTGAAAAATAGATAATTCACCAAAACTCGTGGAAATCTGTCAGTAATAACCCCTATGTTTCTATTATTGTCCCTTTCTCAGCTTTAGTTGACGGTATAAAATTGGTACTTAACGACCGTCAACAACCCCAAAGTATCGCGACGGCAAACAGATAATTAAACAAGTAAGCAAACTCACAGATGTAGTCCTTGGAAAGGGGGAAGGGGCAGTACCAGCGCCTGCTGATAGTATCTGAAAGAAAAACTCAATATTCTGAAAACTACCTTACTGGCCACTTTTGAGTGTACGTCATTGTCTTGATCCAATGCACATAACTAAAAATGTGTGCGGTAACACTCTGAACACGTTGATGAACACCGGGGAGACAACGAAGGATTCTCTCGTGACACGCTTGGACATGCAACACCTGGGCCTCAGGAAGGAGTTGCACCCAATAACTCTTGAGGATGGCCACTTGAAACTTCGGTGGCATCATGGACACTGAAAAAGGAAGAAAAGGGCATGCTTATTTCTTTCTTCAATGATCTCAAAGTGCCAACTGGCTACTGTGCGAACCCGAAGAGGCTAGTTAACATGAGAGAACTTAAGTTTAGCTATGGTTGTATGAAGGATCTTGACTGTCATGTAATTATGACTCAGCTGCACCCAGTTTCCCTGCGAGGTATCCTCCCTGATAAGGTACGCACTGAAAGGTCCTTGTTTGGTTTTGGTAATTGAGTGACAACTTAGGTGGACTAATATGTGTCTAAGTGTTGATTACACAGGTGATTAGTCCACAGGTACATGTGTGTGAGCAACTATGCCATGGAGGTGGATATGGTGTGTTGAGTGTTGCTTAGCTCACACATATGGAGATGAAGGAGCTAAAGGCATGAGACATGACATGGAGTCGTGTGGCTAGGTGGAGAAGATCAAGACAAGGCTTCGCGTCAACGGACCGGTTGCAAGTGTGAAGGGCAAGTCGGATGATGGCTTGGCGCCGATGGACCAACGCAACGGTGAAGAGCAAGCAAGTCAAGGATCGATGAACCAAAAGCCACATGATGATATGAAGTGGATCATATCATTCATGAGGTGTTGGTGCATGTGTTGCATCGGCATCGATGGTGTCGGAGACGGTGATGAAGACGGTGATCGAAATGGAAAGCGTAAGGCAAAGGTATAACCTAGGGCATTTCCATTTCACCGGTCTAAGGTTGAGTAGAGAAGTGCTTGACCGGATTTAGGATAGATGGCCATACTATCAAGAGGGGCAAACTTGTTTGCATATCGGTCATCTAGTGCCACTTGAGTGATCTAACTTGCATACGTTGCTAGGATCGAGTGGCGTGGTGAAAAGAGTGAAAAATCCTTTGAAAAATGTTTGTGAAAAGCTAACACACATGCACATGAGGTGTACACTTGTTGGTGTTAGCACTTTTGCAAAGGTGAAAGTGTTTCGAGGTGGTGTTGTGAGGTAGAGAGGGTGTGGTTCTCTTTCTTTCTCCTGCCGAGCTTGCGAGGCAGGATTCAGAGGTTTTTGGCAAAGTAAAAGGAGCGTCGGACTGTGTGGAGGGATAGCGTCGGACCATTGAGTAGAGTCCGACGCCTAACCCTAGTTCTGGCCAATAGCGAGCGTCGGACGCTCGGTTAACGAGCGTCGGACCATTGCCCGCTTCGGTCCGACGATGGCGAGCGGTGTCGGCGTGACGCGTGGCGTTCGGGAAAGCGTCGGACGCTAGAGATTCGTCCGACGGCGAGCGTCGGACTGGAGTCCGACGGTTTTGAGCGGTCGGGGAGCTCTCTGGAAGCGTCGGACCGTGGTGATCATTGGTCCGACGGCTAACCGCGCGAGAGTCCGACGGTGGCCGAGCTGTGGCCCGTCTGTGAGAGTCGGACGGTCCGACACCTGGAGCTGTGCGCGCGTCGGACCATCGGCTTGAGCGTCCGACGGTTGGAAAAACGGCGCGAGAAATAGCCGTTGAGATCCAGCGGCTACAGTTGAATTGAGTTGACACGTGACGGCCATCGAGAGCGTCGGACCGTGGGCTTTGGTCCGACGGTGGCGCGCTGGTTCGGTCCGACGGTCGGTCTGACGGCCTTTTTCAGTTGGCAACGGCTCTTTTGAGCTGAGGGCTATTAATAGAGGGTTGTGGCCGGCTGTTGGATGTGTCTTGCACCTTGAGAATGTGTCTCCCTTGTTTGTGCATGGCTTAGTGCTCTCCAACTCACTTGTGCTCATAGAATTCACAATCAAGGAGTGAGTGATCGATCGATAGTGCGTTGCATTGAGAGATTGCATCGTGTGGCACTAGGTGATCGAGTTGCAAGCCGGTGGTGCTTGTTACTCTTGGAGGTCGCCACCTCCTAGACGGTTTGGTGGCGAGAGGCTCCGTGGAAGCAAGCAAGAAGATTGTGCTTAGCTCCGGAGAAGCTTTGTGAGGGGTTGGAGCTCACCCCGCGGGAGATCGCAAAGAGCATCGCTAGTAGAGCGAGACGTGAAGAGCGACAAGTGGTCCGGCCGAGTCAAGTGCTAGAGCTTGTGGTAAGCACTCCACGTGGGAGAGTGTGACTTGCGGGTCACCACTAGCAAGAGGACCGGCGGCAACCTTGGAGCTTGTCTCAACGGAGGACGTAGCTTGTGGCGACAAGTGAACCTCCGGGAAATAAATCACCGCGTCAACATCTTCCCATCCTTCGCGGTGGTTTGCTCCCTTCTACACAAGTTATTTATATTGTGCATTACTTTATTTGTGTAGTTGTAGTTGCTCTTGTGAGACCGGTTAGCTTGTGTAGCTTGCCACTCACCTTCTTAGCTTGTGTAGCTTAGAAGTAGTTCTCACTTAGTTTGTGTAGCTAAAGTGAGTTGCGCCCTTTGATTTGGATTGTGTATCCTTGTCATTGAGCAAGTAGTGAGCTTAGGTGCTTAGTGCTTTTTGCTTGCTAGTTAATAGGAGTTTCCCCGGTGCTTAAAGTACTAGCGCTTAGGTTTGTGTGATCTTGCGCTAGAACGATTTAGGGAAGCTCAAGCTAGACTTGCACCTTTGCTTCTCGTTAGGATCTTTGGCAAGGTGTTTACACCCCGATCATAAAGTTGTGTTCGTTCTTCAACGCGATTTCTGAAAAGGTCATTGATGGGGCCAAGCTAGAGCAGCTAAAGAAGGAGATAGCCGAGATTCTATGTAGGCTTGAGATGCATTTCCCACCGACTTACTTTGACATATCGGTGCATCTACTTGTTCATCTTGTTGACCAAATTAAAGCCCTTGGCCCAATGTACCTGCACCAGATGTTTCCTTTTGAGAGGTTGATGAAAGTTTTTAGGTGGTATGTTAGGAATAGATTCAGACCAGAAGGTAGCATGGTTGAAGGATGGACAACGAAGGAGGCCATTGAGTTCTGCACATATTATCTGGACATCAATCGGGTCAGAGTTCCAGTATCTAGTCACGAGGGAAGGCTTGGGGGCAAAGGAACGATAGGTGAGAAAGCTATCACAATCAACGAAGTCATTTCTTTCAGACAGGCACACTTCGCCGTCCTCCAGCAGGCTGACAGAGTGATGGCATGCATTGATGAGCACAAATAGATACTGCAAATTAAGCACACCGGTAGGTCACAGGCTTGGCTTGAGAAAAAGCATAAGGAGGAGTTTGGTGACTGGTTTCGACGCCGCAGACTAGGAATGGTCACGGGCTGTCAGCTAGATCTCTTAGCTCCCGGACCTTCGACCACGGTGATGATGTACCAAGGGTATGATATAAATGGTTTTACATTTTACACAAAAAAGCAAGATGGCAAGAGCACCAACCAAAATAGTGTTGTTCGTTTCGACGCCCACGATGAACACGGCACGGTGGAGGCAACATACTTTGGTTTCATAGATGAGATATGGGAGCTAGACTATGGACGACAGTTGAAGGTCGCTCTTTTCCATTGCTAGTGGGTATGGCTAGACGAAATCAACACCGACAATGATGGATTCACTACCGTTGATCTATGCAAGACCACATACAGAGACGACCCCTTTATCCTTGCAAAGGATGTTTTGCAAATCTTCTATGCAAGGGATAACAATATAAAGGGAAGACTACAAGTAGTCATGCAAGGCAAAAGGAAGATTGGTGGTGTTGACGGAGTGACGGACGAAGAAGAGTACAGAGGTTATCGAGAAATGGCCCCTTTTGGGACGGACATTACCCTACCTATCCTTGAAGAGGGTGAAGAACCTGCATATCTCCGGAGTGATCACGATGAGGCCATTATAGTTCCTGCACCGTGAATAGTTAGAATATCAAACTATGTAATTCAAAAAGAAATGTTGTGTTAGTATTTTGCATCGAATTCGAGATCATATGGAGTTGTAAAGATTGATGAGTTCTTCCAACATTATTTAGGAAATATGTTATTCGATCTTTTTAATGTTCATTTTTTGAGTTACAAATTTCAACAAATCATCAAAGCCAACAAACAAAAGCTTTAAAAACAAAATCAAACCCTTCCCCACCGAACACACACATAGTCCATTTGGTTCAGTCTCTGTGCTTTGGTCTCGGCGGCTTGGGTTCCAAGTCGGTCTTGAACCAGTTTTTTAGGCATTATCTTTTTTTTTATTTTCACATCACTACCGGTTCCACATTAGAACCGGCAGGATCTGACTAATGGTAGTGGCAGTGAGAATCAAGAAGATGAAAACCAGAGTCCAAGCCAGTTTCTCCAGCTCGACCAAGGAGACGAGGTAACTTAGGTCATATGTAATAACGCCGAAGTACCCCACCACGATAGATATTTTTGATGGGTACTTAATTACGTATTTTGAAGCAGGGCACGATGGAAGAGCCAAGTGGTGAGGGTAGTAGCAGGACTAAGGTGGAGCAACAAAGCTTCCTCAGACAAGTAAACATTGGCATATCTCTGAGTTTGACCAAGTAGGGGAGCTGGTGGAGCCTCTCAAAGCTTTGGGCCCATACAAGAGTATCATCGGGGCACTTGTTAGAGATTTTATCCCGATCAAGTATAGAAAATGGACTGGTCGTGAGGATGACCCGTGGAGGGTTCCAGAAAGTGAGAAGGAGCTAGTTTGGAACAAGCTGAAAGGTTATTTCACTTTCCCTAACAACTATGATGACGCTACAGTCAAGAAGAATGCCAAGGAAATCATGGGTCGTTCGTTCAAGACTTTCAAGGGAACCTTATATAAGTTAGTCAAGGAAGACAGGCAACCAAACTTTGAGAGAGGGGAATGTGCTAAGCAGAGAGACTTCTGGGAGGAGTTCAAGGCTTACAAGCTATCCGAAGAGGCCAAAGCAGCAAGCGAAAGAAATAGAGCAAATTCGCAGAAGGCAAAGGATCCTGATCACCTAGGATCACGTGGCTATGTCAGGAAGATTCTAGAATGAGAAACGAAAGTCCAGAAACTAGAGCAGAGAGATGTAAGGATCAAGACGAGCGATTGGCAGCCTAAATCAATAAACTACCTTCTCCCAATGGGGGGGCATGGTACGACAGTACCGGGAGGCTTTCTTCTGAGAGTGAACCCCCCATCACCAACCTCCTCCAGAGGATTTCAACGATAGCTGACAAAGTGAATAGAGGAATCTGCAAGTCGGATAGAGAAAATGACGTGCTCACCCAAGCTCTTGGGAACAAGGAGCACCCCGGTCGCACAAGAGGAGCCGAGATCGTTCCTTGGGAGAAAGCCTTCAAAGGCGAATCTTCGTCCTATAAGAGCAGGGCGAGGGCTAGATTGCAAAGAGAAGAAGAGCTCCAAAGGTGGAAAAAGGAAATCGAAGATGGCATGGAAGCACGGATAGCTGCTCAAGTTGATGCACGAGTTATGACAGCTATGCAATCCATGTGTTCAACACAACCGTAGTCTGTCCAGACGGGGAATAGCCCAGTGCTTAAAGGTCACAGTAGCTGTGGACCTACCCCTATGCCTGACGAAGAAGAGGTCAATGCTCATCATCCAGTGGACGACATCACTGGACCTGTTAATGTTAGGTTGTACATCCGTCAGCAGTGGACAAAAGACAAGGTCGCGGTTGGACAAGCCTTTTCAAGAGGAGACGGCATCATTCATGGCAAGCCAATGCCACTCGGGTATGCTAGGGTCAGCACTAATAAGATCTTGGATAAGAAGTTTAATAAGATGCATATTGATTACCCAGTGGAGGAAGATAGGCCGCGTCTTGTTCACAACTTGGGCACTCATGTGGCTTGGCGCAAACGTTTCATCAAGCTTGATGACCAGCCATCTTCAGATGATGAGGATGACGATGAATCATCGGCATCACCACCTCCTAGGGGTTACTCGCCTGTGTTTGGACAGGAAGACCCAAGTTCTCTCTCGCCTCCACGGCAAAAGGAGAAGACTCCTCCTCCTCCTCCTCCTCCTCCACCGCCAAAGGACAAGTCTCCTCCTCCTCCTCCACCGACAAAGGAGAAGACTCCTCCTCCTCCACCTCCCCCCTCCCTGTAACACCCTAAATTTTGCTACTTTTGAAATATAGGTAAAATTATTTAATTTGGTATATTTGACCTCATGAAAACCTAGGAAAATTAAAAAAAAATCATTAAGTTAAAACTCAACTAGGTTTTACAACATGTGTGTGCACTCATGCCCTTGCATATGATTTATTTTGGTTGAGCGGTCTTCGCCAAAACTAAAAATTATTCACATTCTTTTGTAAATGATTATATGATGTGAGTGAGTAAAGTTTTAAAATGCGATTAGTACAACGATCTTCTCTATAGCCTGTCTCTATCTTTTGCTGTAATCCAGTTTCTTGTTTTCCCAACTCAATCCCTTCAATCGGAGTTCATGAGAACCTCTTCTTCAGCTATAAATCATTCTTTAGTGCTTATCATTCATCAACTTATCCCTAAAAACTTTTCGGGAATTTTTTTGACTTTTTCTGGACATTTTTCCTATTTTTCTATGAGCAAAATCTAATTTTTAGATGCTCCAAAATATCTTTTCATGAGCTCTAAAAATTTTATTTGGGTTCATCATGTTCCAAAATGTCTCCGAGAATTTTCCTATAATTTTCGGAGCCTTCGAGATATTTTTCAAGGCCCAAATATCAATTCTGGAATTTTCTGGAATTATTTAATTAGGAATGTTTAATAATTCTGAAAATAATAAAAATATCTTATTTTGTACCGACCTCAAACCTTACAACTATATATATCACCGCGTAGCCCTTGACGCGCTGATTCCGAAAGTACAGCCCGTTTTCGCAGCTGCTCCTCGTAACCTTCTAAATCTAAAGCCGAAGTTTGGAAAAGTTAGGTTTCCGGCGAACTCTCCGGCGAGCTTTTCTGGCCAGCTCAATTGTCTCCGGCGAAAACCATCACCACCACGAGGTGGCCCTCTTCGTTCCCTACGTCATGGTATATTCCTTTTACCGAGTCCATGTCGGTTTGACCCTTTCCCGTTCGTTTTTCGTTTTTGGGTCAACCTTTCCGGCGAGGAGCACCATGAGAGCACATCGTGTTCTTCGTTTTCCGCTTAAGCTGCAGCCGTCTCCTCGCTGGGGGTTCCTTCCCGCGCCGCCACAGATTGCCGCCGCGTCACCTACGCCGCTCTTGGCCCCTACCGAGCTCCCTCCTTCCCTGTGCAGCAAGCAGCAACTTGCCATCGGCTAAGCAGAGAAGCAGCAGAACAGCCGACGTCCTCCTTCCCTGCGTACGCGAGACAGAGGCCGAGCGCCTGCCCCTCTCCTTGCCGGCTGAGCACCTCCTGTGCTCTCCTTGTCTCCCATGGACCTGCGAACAGGAGAACACCATGACTGTACGGACAGCACCAAGGAAGAAGAAGGCAGAGGTAGAAGAAGAGGTATTCACGGTTTTGTCATCGTTCGTATTTTCTCAGTCTTTTCTTTGTTTTAATTCCAATTTCATCCGTTTAATTTGCGTTAGGTTCGTATTTTTGTACACTACATGTTTTTACTACTGAACATTAATTTTTGGAATTTTTAAATTTTGAGTTAATAATATATTATTTTATTTCTATAGCAAATCTTTAGAAAATCATAACTTGTACGTTTTAACTCAGTTTTTCGTGATCTTTATATCGATGTGATCGTTGGAATGAGTAGAATAGTTTTATATCATTTTCAAACTATTTTTATTTGGTTGGTGTACTGTTCTAATTATTTTCTCTTGTTTGTTTCGTGTATGTTTGCTCGTTGTTTGTGTGGTGATGTGGTGATCGATCGAGTATAGACGGTGAGCAGTTTGTGGACTATCAAGAATATTTCAAAGAACAAGACCAGCAGGGATACTCGGATCAAGGCAAGTATAACATGGATCATCCTTGTATCCTATTCACAATAAATTCATACTACATATGCATGTGTCCACCTTGACAACCTTAGAGATCATAATCTACATTTACTATCTTGATTCCTTGTTCACTTATGGGATATGCATTGGGTAGCTTTTACTAGTGCTTTATTAATACCAATGATCTTGTGATATGATTAATTGATTGTGCAATGAATAATTTAAAATTATTTTATTACTGTTCAAAAGGGGGCTAGAGCCTTGGGTTGGATGGTTTGGCTCTAGTTTCTCTCCATAGGATTTTCTGTACGTGATAACTCGGGACATACAGTACAACTGTGAGGGTTATATGGCTCTGGCTTTAGTTCAGTACATGGACCTTTTCTAGCTTGTTAGCGGTTACCCGAAAGGGCGCTAGAGGGGTGCCACCTGGATGTAAGACAGCCCCTAATCTTATGAGTATAGCCGAGAAGGAGTGTGCCATATTGAGAAGGGGGTTCCTACATCTTGCTGCTGCTGAAACCTTGCGGCCCTAACATGTTAGACGAACCTTTGAAAGACTTCATGTTGATCCCTACTGACCTTCCTTGGAAGTGGGTCAAGAGACTAGCTACCTCGTGATAAAGGGTATATCATGACTCACAGGTAAAGTGTACACCTCTACGCAGAGTTTAATAAACTATTATAACAGCCGTGCTCGCGGACATGAGCGGCCTTGAGCACATTACAGCTAGATGGTTACCATGAACTATATTATGTTTATTATTGATGTTAATATCTTTGCTATTTATTAACCTTATTACAATTGATCATTGGATTAATAATGGGATTTGGAATACATTGATGCTACTCAACTGCTAAAAAGAATCTGAATATTAAAAGCTAAATGCAGTCAAACAATGTCTATCCTTTTGAGCCTCATGAACCCATGTTATACTTGCGTAGTACGAAATGTGCTCACCTTTGCAATTTCCCACCACAGATGAAGATTGGAGCGAAGACTATCGCAATGAGTATTAGGCTTGGTGTCTCGCAGTCGACCATGTCCCTGTGATGGAGCTTCCACGAGTGTGATGTCATAGTTATTACCTATATTTGTGTAAGACTATGTAATAATTACTTATTCGTTATGTATTTACCACTGTGATGATACATTGGTAATTTGTTAGCTTATATGTGTGACTATTCCTGGGGCACATATGAGTTATTTGAGCATCCTATTTTATCCTTAAAATATGGGTGTGACACTCCCCCACCGCCGAAGAAGAATACTCCTGCTCCTCCTCCTCCTCCTCCATCTCGTTCTCTAAGATTAGGTTTGACCTCCCAACAGAAGAGGTCATCGTCTTCAGTTGGTAATGCTCCCAAGATAAGCAAGAAGAAAAAGGTGGATGCTAGCATTACTTCTTTGATGAAGGGCAAGACTGTGGAGCAGCATCCAAGAAACAAGGAAGCAACTGTTTCCTTCTTTAAGCGAATAGCTAGTCTCCTTCCATGGATGCAACAGACAGAATTTGAAAGGCAGAACAACAAAGAGAGCAATCAGACTAGAGAAACAGAAATATAGGTCCAACATTTGCTAGAGATACAGAACTTGGCCAACAACATGGGCATATCCATGGAGGAGGCCGTGGAGTTATATTACGGAAGAAGAGAGTTTGAATCAGCAGCTGTCGCATACCAGTATTTGTGACAGAACCGCCTTAATCATAGGGCCCACGTGCACCGTCATCATCCCTAAGGACCCAGATGAGTCTGCACGAGTTTCCCTTGACCTAGGTGGTCTGTCGGGTTTCCTCGAAAACCCTAATTCACCCGAGGATCTCATTATAAAGACCTTGCAAGTATTACAACAGTTTATACAAAAAATATAAATCAGAGAAAAGAGTGCAGAAGTATTGCAAAGATATAAATTTACAAACTTAGATTACATTATCCCAAACCAGAGTTTCGTAGTGGAGTAGCTATATACAACTAGACACCCTGCCCAAGGGTTATATCATATACCTTTTCATTCATGCACGATCCGCTGACCGACACGGTCCTAAGCAGAACTGTACTCTCGGTTCACCTGCAATAGGGGTTAACAAACCCTGAGTACTAGGGTACTCCACAAGACTTACCCGACTAAAGAAGTGGGAATGAGACTCAGGAATGCAGGCTGAGGGGAGTCAAGGTAAGGCTTTAGCAAGAGTCAAAAAATTTACGAAAAAGCAATATTAATTCTATTTTCAGTATTTTAGTCAACAATATTATAATCAATATTAATTGTTCTCAATTCTTTCTCATATATCCTTCAATTTCAATTACTTATTCATTCTTAAAAACATCCTAGTTCCAAACCACTCTTCGCTGAATGGTCGGAGGATCAAGTCTCCATAACCGAGGAGCAACGACGATTCGAATCGATTAGTACCCAGCTGGGGATCCCTAACCACACTGCATATGTAGCACCTAAACTTGCATATGCCAACTGTTGACGGTCGATAACGTCAACTTTTATTAGAACTTTAGACACAAAAGGATACATGAAAACATACTAGTCTAGGGTTCTAACTGACAGTTTCCATGAGTTTTGCATGTTCTGTATTTTCCAGGGACTATTCTAGAAAAACATAAAAGAGGGATTAAAGTGCGTAATTATCACGAAACGTAACCGCGAAGGAAACATCATCACGAGAACACTAGAAGCATCTGAAACATACCCGAGCAACCGGGGCCCAAACCCTGGCCAAGTGGGGCCGGCCGGCCCTGGGGTGGGGCCGAGCGGCGGCCCCTAGGGTTTCACCGCCGCCTTCTTGAGTCTTCCTCCGCCGCCTCTTAGGAGTCATCTTGGCCCTATGTTTAAGTCGGTTTGATCCTACGGCGTACGTTCATCCCACTGGGCTATAAATAAAGGGGCAGACCCCCCTGGAGGAATGAATCAATCATTCATCGAAGGCAACAAGTCTTCAAGCCATCAAGAGCCTACTAGTTCATCAAGAGCCTTCTAATTCATAGTTCTAGCGTAGTTAGATTAGAGAGTAGAGGAGATCTAGTTCTTCAGCGGGATCTGGAGCCCTGGCGATCGTCTGGAGCGCAGAGTTCGGTATAGTTCTGGTTCTTTCTCTATTATTGTATTCTTCATTATGATTAGGGAAACATTGTTCTTAATAGTTCATATGTTCTTGATTACATTAGTCTTTGTCTACTTTAATTATATGTCTATTATAGTTGGTTTGATCTTATTGAATTCATGTAATTGCTCGTATAGCGTTTATCCAAACGATCGTTGGGTAGATGATGAACAATGTGTAGACGTGGTGTCTGGATATTTCATTTATCTGCGAGTGCACCCTGATGTGCCAGGTCGTGTGGTAGTTCGCGTAGGTGACAACTATGTTGATTCATCTGTAGTCCACCCCCTGTATGTAGGCAAGCAGGCACGGTCGCGAAGTTGGGTGATAACTCTGTTTCACACCTTTCATAGATGATGCCCTTTGCATGTGATCATGATATAGGACTAATCTGACAATGATTGCTAGATGTAATTGCACTAGTTAGAGTTATTCATTGACGTAGTTATAGAATTACCTTAAATATTAATTCCTTAGTTTATCCATTGGCTAGCTATTACTATGACTAGAAAGTGCTCTGATGTTATCCTTATTAATGATGCTTGATCATACTTATCACCCTATTTATATTTATTATCTTGTGACCTCTGCCTGTTATGATTAGAGTATATGACATCGGTAACATCACTTATTCATTGTATATGGTTGTTATCAATATAATAGATTGTAGTTTAACCAAGTCCTTCTCAGTGGTATAAATATAAATCGATAACCTGGTAGAACTCCTAGGTAAAATGCTACAATGGTATAACTATCTGTCCGCTTGTAGAATTGTTCTTAGTTTATATTTATTTATATTTCTGCCTAGTCACATGGAATAATATATAAAACCTTTATTTATTCTTAGCATATATAATTAGGATTGACAACCCAGTTCCTGCTAAAGAATGTTGGTAATAGATGAGTAGCTAGTTGCTAATGATTAGTTAATTAAATACCATACATCTTCTAATCCCGTCCCTAGTGTTAAAAGTTATAAAGTTATTTTGGGCGACGTTAGTAGATGTTAACACTAACCCCATCTTGTACGGCTTTTCTATCCCTGAACCGATCCTGCGCCACCCGAGAGCACAGTACTCCTCTCATCTCCAGGCATACCGGCCACGAGGGTACACGCTACTCTCTCCATCTCTCTACTCTCAGTGCGTGGTTGTCGGTTCAATCAATAGAGTAACCGGAGATAGGGCTTCCCGGAGTATGTGGCTAGTTGAAAAGTCTCGATCCAACAGGCCTACAACGAATGATCCCTACTTTCTTTTTCTGATGGCGACAGTGCATTGGGACTCTAACCCAAGTACAAATGTCCCATCGGATTTTCAAATCCCTTTTTTGTCGGTGACAATATATTGGGACTCTAACCCAACCTACGATCACCGAGCAGGAAATCCCTTCTCGTCGACGACAGTGTACTGATCAGGTGCACAGCCGCCGAACGAGAACATTACCATTACCCTTTTCATAATTTAATCAATAACATATCACCATAGCTCAAAATAGCATTTTATGCAAATCTATTTTATACAAGCAGGGCTAAGCATTTTCAAATATTTAATAAAATGGGTTTACGGATATTTCAGTGGTCATGGATGGTAATGCATCAATTGGGTTATCAATCAACTCCTATCAACATAATGCAATATTTTAACTCAAGGTGATAAAATTTGTAAATCACAAGGAAGGAGCTGAATGCACCGGGGCTTGCCTGTGTTGCAGGTCTGTCACTTCTGCCAGAAAGGCAGAGAAAAATCCACTTGACTTCTCCTGAAGAATAATCCTTCCGTCCGGGATCAACCAAACAATTCTCCCGCAAGTCCAATCACTACACGTAACAATAATACAATACTTTGCATGATGAGATGTATGCCATGATGTAGGAGATGCACAAAATCATGAATTAATAAAAAGTAAACTTAACCTAGAAAATTGAGTACAACTTTTCTTCACGATAAAGTCGCAAGCCAACAAAACTGATTATCGATCATTACCTAAGATTTTATTTTAACAGTCATAGAAAGCCACATCAATCAATTTATATTACTATTAAACAAGTTAATAATGAACTCAAACAACTACTAAAGATGCCAAATTAGTTTCCTTATAACACTATCACGTTTTTGCTTAAGCAAGTTATCAACCCTAACATCATATGTGAATAACATAAATTATTAATGTTTCTAATTAACCATTTAATTAAGAGCTCAAACAAATAATTTAAGTGCCTTGGATCATTTTACGAAATCAACTAAGGTCGACAAACAACCCAAAAGTCACACAATTCTAAAAGGGATTAATGCTTGTATGTATTTAATTAACTAATTAATAGGGCATTTAATCAATAAATAAGTAAACCACATCCATTTGAGCCCAACTTTGCTAACAGATAGCTCTTGGTCTAAAACAGGGCTAAAACAATTTTCATGATTTTTAGACTAACAGGGAATTTAATTAAAATTCACCAAAGTTGCATTTATCAATTAGAAGACTGCTTTTTAGTTCATGCAGAAGTGTTTAAATTCATGATTTAATATTTTTATTAAATATTTCATACTTCAGAGAGCACCTGTAAATATTTTCATGATTTTTAGTGCAATATAAATACTTATACAAAAATAACAAAATGCTCTATTCATATTTCTAGAAAAAGAGAAAACTCATTTTTCCAATTCCACCGAGTTACTGGGCCGGCCTGTGCAGCCCGTGCGCAGCCCAGCTTCGGCCTCCCTCTCTCTCAGCACCTCCGCGCCTGCTGGGCCGGCCCAACAAGGCCCAGCTCGGCCTTTCCTTCTACCTGCCCGCCTCCCAGGCCTCGCCTCCGCGCGTGACGGCGCTGGCCGCGGCGGGTCGCCGGTGGCAACCACTCCGGGGAGGGGAAACCACACCCACGTGTTCCCCGCGGGCTCGCACTGCTATCTACGTGCTCGATCGGGCGGCTTGACGACCGGAGTAAGCCCAGCTGTGGCCATGGAGGTCACGGCGGCTCTATGCACGACGGCGCACGCGTGTTCCGACCGTGCGTGTGCGGTAGGGTTTGGACGGGTGGTTTGGGGAGGTTTAGGAGGCTCACCAAGGTGCTATGCGCATGCTAGATGAGGATGGAGTCGACTGGAGGTGCTCGGTCGTCGGTTGCAGTGGCCGCGATGGTGTGCTCCGGTGGTCTCGTCAGCGTTCCGAACCAACCTGGGCATCAACATAAAAACGGTCACCCTCCTGAGCTTCAGAGAACACTACGGAAGCTGGAACCAGAGACAAAAGGTACAGACAGCATCAAGAAGACCTGGCCACGGTGAAGCGCTTCGCGGCGGCGCTCCTGCCGGCTCTGAGAAGGACAACGGCGTTCCGTCGCTTTCCAGAGACTGACAGACGAAAAAATGGCTCAAGAGGGGGCGATAGAGTGTGGCCAAGTCGCGGTCACAGTGAATTAGATGGAGACCACTCGACGGTCACAAATTTGGCGCCCACCGAAGGCTTGCCGGCGGCGGAAATGGAGGGAGGGAAGAGAAATACGACGACCTCAGCTTTTATACAAGGCATCGGCGGACATAGGATGCGGCCGGGGCCCCCACGACAACGGCAAAGATGGCGACAGGACCAGGCCCGGCCAGGTCCCTGGGCATCGCCGGCTTGCGGCGCGCGCACGCGCGGCAAAGCCCACAGGGTAGTGGTCCGGGTTCGGTTACTGTAGCAGGCCATATCCCCTTTTCGATTTCCCCACAATTATTTTTATTTTTCATATGAAGTCAAAAAATTCCCAAAATAAAAGTTGTGGGCAATTTCATGATAAACATCTTTGATTTTTGACCCACATCCAAATTTTGAATATTTTTGAAATTATGTAAAAGGGGGTAAAACTTCGTTTTGAATCTTTTTTCAAATCCAGTTAAATTCCTCAAATTTTTCTCAATAAGTTGAAAATATACAAATATAAAAGTTGTTCTATTTGTCAATATCTATAACTTTCATTAATAGAGTTTGTTCAGATTCTTGATAATTTTAAAATAGCATTTCAAATTTAAATTTTGAAACACTCATTAGGGTTTATTTTGAAATCTCACTGCATAACTTCAAAATCCCCAAATATAAAAGTTATTTAACTTGAAAATCCTTACAACCTTCATTAATAGAGTTTATCCAAATTCTTGATAGTTTTTGAATTGGCATTTTAACTTTGAATTAACAAACACTAATTAGGGTTTAATTTATATTTCCACTGGTGCTCTTCAAAATCTCCAAAAATGAAAGTTGTTCTATTTTCAAAGACCTATAACTTTTATTAAAGAACCTTCACCAGATTCTTGATAATCTTTGAATTGAATCTCAAATCTAAACTCTAAAGCATAGATTCAAGTTTTATTTGAATTTATTTTTAGTAACTTCAAAATTGTCCAAAATAGAAGTTGCTCATATTTTAAAGATCTACAACTTTTGTTTAAGACCCAACCCCTAATTCCATTTAGTTTTTGAATTAGCGTTTTAGGTCCGGTTTGGGGTTATGAATAAATTTTCTTTTTAAATTTTTAAATGGCTCCAGAGAAATGCACATAAACAAGCATTTAAACCACACAATCACTCTAAGGCACCTATGCACAATTATATGTAGAAATAAAATTATTTTAATGATGCATAGTAATAATGAGCTTATGCGGGATGATTTGCATGCAATTATGATGACATGACAGGTTTTAGTTATCGTAATACTAGGGGTGTTACAGTATTCAAGAGGCAAATCTTTGGTCGCAACCGAACAAGAGTATAAAGAGTTGCCAACATATCTGCGACAGTTGCATGATTATTACACCCTCGATACTGCCAAAGGGGAGTACATTGGCTTTGAAGTTTGTATCCCTCCCGGGCTGATTTTAATCATCCTGAAGAAGAGGTGCATAGTATTTATTATGAAGTCCTCTTTCAGCTCTTCCAATGGCGCTCGCTCGATGTACAGATTTTGATGTTATGGACTATGTAAGTACCCTACCCTCACAACGTTATAATAAAGCACTGTAATCTGCATTTGATTACATCCTGTGTTTATTATGCAGGTGTATGGCAAAATGTTGCCTACAGAAGCACCTGATGCATGTAGATTTCTTGGATCCCGTAGTTGTCAACGAGCGCTGCCGGGTGTCAAGATGACTGTGTGCCAAAAAGTTTGAAGATTGGGTTTGAAAGGACGTTGAAAAATAACAAAACAAACATACTCCTACCCTACAACTACAAGAATGTGTTCTCGGCCCTCACTTTGGTGTTCATTCGCTTAATATATATGACATTTAGTAACATGGACTTTCCTTCGTGATTGCAGCAACCATTATGTCCTCAGTAGAGATTTGTCTTGTAAATTCACATATCGAGATGTGGGATTCCAAGAAGAAGCCACTTTCTCATATCGACCATCTAGTCAATGTGTTGAATAAGTAAGTGAACTCAATATCACAACACTACTTTCTAATCACATAGGACATTGTAATATCCATGGCCTTGATACTTTGTTTATAATGTCACACAGAATGAAGGCCTTACCTGACTGGAAAAATGTCGATAGCAAGAAGCACAAGAATTAGAGTGAACCATTCACGGCTAAGTATATGGAGAATATCAAGACCCTAGACCAACAGGCGGGAACATTCTATGTGATGTGGGTTATGCTTGTCTACTTTGGTGCAAAAACCGACAAAGGAGATGAAGCGGTACGTAGGCTTCCCAATTGTATTATTTTTGCTTATGTTTTTGCATCTGAATATCATCTTGATTCAATTACAGCGCAAAGCACACGGTCACAACCGGTTGGTCGATTTTGAGATAAGAGGAATTCAAGAAGAACTAGCAAAGTTTATCACCGACGAGGTATTGAGAAAGAACGGATCATTCTGCATTGCCAAGACCAAGAAGTTCAAGCAGGCCTATGGAAGAGAACATGTGGATAGGCTATTGTAATGCGACTCTTAATTATTTCGTTACTTATACGTTTTATTTTAGAATTTCTGTAATATAAACGTTAATGGATTTGTAGTGACGTCGAGATCCACATCCATATCCAATTATTCGATTGCGTCACCGTCAACACATCTCCCACCTCCCCCCAAGACATCCCCTCAAATTAAAAATAAAACAATTAATAAAATGCAAATTATAAAAATTATATCACTGCCGGTTTGTATTGTCAACCGGCAGTGATAGCTCACATATCACTGCCGGTTGGTAACACGAACCGGCAGATCACTGCCGGTTTGGCAGACCCGGCAGTGATGTCGTGAGCTCATCACTGCCAAGTTGGTTGTGCCGGTTCAAAATCCGCCATTGAAGAGGGGTTTTGAATCGACAGTAATGTTCGAATATGGTGTAGTGTTACCTCATGAGTATAATGGGCATTTACATTGTTTGAATCAAATTTGTATCGGTGTGTTTCACAGGCACAAGCTAACTACTTGCAGCAGGCTTCCTTGCTGATAAACAAGTCATCTAGCTTTATGTGTGTTGTGCATGTTTTCTTCATTTCCCTTGTGTTCTTTTCCATAGTAATTCTTTAGCAACAAAGTTTTGATATGTCTTTGTGTCTCATATGACTTTTGCCTACCACTAATGTATCCTCCGTGTCTTGTTTAAAGAATGCAAAACAAAGCACGGGTTTTTGTCTTTTTTGTGCTTTCTAATATGGTATCTAATAACTTTGATTGAAGTACTTACAGGAGAAGTTCTCAAGCTCATGTCATTCTTGCCTCATGAATATCCAATGGCTCCACTCAAGGTATTTTGTTCTTACTCTACTCTTGAGTCTTGACTACGATTTATGTGCTAATAATTACTAAATAGGTATGCTGCTGATATTTGGCATGTTAAATGTAGGCTGAGTTGTATAATGCATCAGATTCAGAATGGTTTCACATGTATTGCTGCTCCATTTCAGTGCTATACTTCAATGTATTACTTCATATGTATTACTTGTTTGTATGTTATACTTCAATGTATTGTCTTTCTTTTTTCATTGGCACTAAACTTTATTCTTAGTAGGCTTCACTTGCATGAGCTGAATTCTTAATTATATACATATATATATATAGTATACTTGCATTAACAAGTGCTTGTTGAACTATTTCAGTTATGCAATTTTTAGATTTGGGTTTTGTATTTTTTTTTTTTTGAAAATAGGTATATAGAAATGCATAACCAATTCCTTTGGATAATTACAATAACAAGGCTACCAAAGATGACAAAGCAAGGAGCTAATGGCCAGACATGAGCACGAACTCTCCCATTTTCTTGGACGGATCATCTAATTCTTCCATTTTCTTGATCTCCTTTTACTTCTCTGAATGTCTAGTTCATCTCAGTCCATTTCACAGAGCAGATGCAGCAGTGACAGATCTGTTGTTTTAATGTGCAAAGCTATGGATTTATGGTTCTCTTATATTGGGCCAATTCGTTGAAGGGGTACACATTTATTGCATTATGTGTGTGTTTGGGCCTAGTGTGTACTGCCCAAATCGGAATGGGAACAGAGCCCATTATTAACGGGTTTATTTTGATGGACCCGTTAAGGGATAGCAGTCTGTATCGGGTATTTGTGGACCTGTTATAAATGCAAGCTAATTGGAACATATTCTGATAGAGATCCAGCGGCTTGTAGACATCGCTCGAAAAATTCCTATATTTCTCAGGCGCTTGAAATATAGAAATCACATACATAAGTACTAGCTTTCCTAGAGAATTACACTGATATATGCCTATAACATGGAGATGCATTTATTTAGATTAGAAACTGCTCAAAATTTTAATTTACAACTTGATTAGTTGAATTATCTAATTTATGTTTTAATAAAATTTCTTTTAACTAAAACTACATCAAGAATTAGTGGTGAAGATACTTTTGACTAACAAAAGATCAAGGAGATACTATGAACATAAAAAACAGAAAAGTGCACGTTCAAACAACTTTATATCAAGATGCAATCTATTCGAGCTTGAACCGTTTGCTTTTTTGAGATGCAATCTATTTGAACTCTTATAAGCATGAGTCATCGTTCAGACACAATAAACTTTTTACTACGTGGTAGATAGGGAAGGTCATATATACCAAAATAATATGAGAAAATTTTGTCGCTTTATTATTAGGTTGGTATAGATTAACTAATACTATTATAATATATAATATGGATATATATATATTATAATCGTATTAATACATGTTTTCTTTTTTGCAAATGAATTGTATTAATACATCAAGGTTTTGTACATAAAGTATGTCGTACAAATCAGTTCCCTATGAAACGGAAAAAAAAAACGAATTAATGAAATGAAATGCTATATTCTGTACAGGCACAGTTAATGTCACAATTAATCTCTTGAATAAACGAGAAAGCCTGCAACTAGCCAACTACCCCGCGCACAGACCGCCGTCGGCGCTCCCCATGGTGACGTCGCCGTCGTCGTTCATGTAGGCGGCGAGGTTCATGTACTGCTCTTGCTCCTGCTCCCGGTTCGGCTGCCTCCACCGCGAGCGGCAAACGACACACGTCGCGGCCCGCCGTGAGCGGCTCCGCTTCCATCGCGCGAAGCACTCGGCGTGCACCGCGTTCCGGCATGTCCTGCACGTCAGGATCGCCTGCGCGGAGGCGGTCCCGCTGCCCTGTCCCTGTGACGGTGGTGCCGGCGCCGGCGCCATCTCCTCGAGGCACACCGGGCATGCCGCGCCGTCGAGCGGCCTCCGCGACGACGCCTCCTGCCGGTCCTCGGCAGCCTTGTTTGCCGGCCGGGCCGACCACAGCTGGTGGAACCTCTCCCGGGCGCGCGCGCCGGCGAGCACGTCCGGGTACGTGGGCGTGCCGACGAGCCGCGCGACCTGGCACGGGCGCAGCGTCTGCCTCCATACGCAGGCCTCGTCGAGGGAGAGGCCGAGGACGCGGAGCAGCACGAAGAGGATGTGCTTGCAGGGCACGGCGGGGTCCGGGCACGTGCACGCCGGCGTGGTGGACAGCGTCACCGTGTACACGTTGCCCGTGGCGCCGAGCACGAAGAACTCCGCGCCGGCGCGGTGCAGCAGCCGGAGCTGGTGCTGCAGGGCGCGGATGATGCGGTTGGCGACGCGCCGCGTCGACGCCTCCTCTTCAGCGGCGGCCGTTCCCGCCGCGGCGAACGGGGTGGTGTTCGACTCCGTCTCCATCGAGAGGTGGTTCCTCGTTTCTGGCATGGCACGGCAAGAGCCCGGAGCTATCGGCTATGTAGTGGCGGGGGTGCACCAAAAGCTAGCCCGGATGCGTTGAGTGCCGTAGGAGAAGACGACTGTGCGAGGGTGAGAATTGCGGCGGAGTGAAGCAACCTGCAACTGCGATGAAGAGGATGCAGCTCGGGCAAGTTAGCTTTGGGAATGGACAACGAACAATCCATCCAAGTGTAAGTGACCGGGTATATACCTAATCATGGGCTAACTGCTTCGTTCTGCCGGAAACATATAGTAGTGCTGTGCACGAGAAGGTCACCTCTTGGCACCTTGCAACACGATGGTATTGATACCTGAAGTTGCCCAGTTTGACCGAACTGTTACAGAACGAACGTGTCTAATTCAAATTTTAAATAGTACTCGCTCCGTCCCATAAAGACTGTCGTTTTAAACTTTATAGACATCACGTTTGACCATTCGTCGAAAATTTTGTATCAATATCATTTATTTTATTATAATTTGGTTTATTATTAGAGATATTTTAATAATTATTAATTGATTTTATATTTTGTACAAATTTTTTGAATAAGACGAACGGTCAAACACAGATTCTGAAAAGTATAAAATGACAGTCTTTTTGGGACGGAGGGAGTAAATCTTTATCCATATACTTTTTAATAATAAAGCAGAAAAATTCTTATCACTTTTTTAGTCCGTCCATTTTTTTCTTTTGTCTCTCTCCAATAACTACTAGACAACCGTCTAGACTTGTATTTATAACCCGTCATCTGGATTACGAGCTAGAATAGCCCTTGTCTACGCGATACAGAGTTTGATTTTGAAATATATTGGATCATGTATGCAACACACTCGTATATAGTAGACCAACTAACTCGATGCACTGGTTACGCCTGTGATTTTTACTGCTAGAGTTATCACGGAGTTCCACCTTAGTTATACTTAAATTATTTATCCTCACTAAGGTTTGTAAAGTTCCACCTTAGTTATCGTTCACTTATTTATCCTCACTAAGGTTTAGCCCATTTATCCTATCTAGACACTTGATTATCAAATCCTAAGAATCACACCCACCTGCCTTCCTTTAGGATTAATATAAATTCGATATCTGGTACTCCTAAGCCAAGTGCTACACGATAGTTCTCCCTTTTTAATAGTACGACATTTGGTAATTCAATTAGAGGCACTTGATGACTGAGATTACAAACGAATTTCTCCCCTCTTAATAGTACGGTCTTCTATCATAAATATGATCACACTCTCTATAGTGTCTTAATCACTCATGTGTGCTGCTACCGGCTGAGCGCCGCCGATGTCACGTGCTCTCAGGAAAGCACCATGTACATATTTGGCCGCTGTCAAAGCCTACATCGCGCCGCGAGAGTGAGAACTGAGATGGGATTAGGGTTTCTCCCTTTTATCTCTTTTGGCCTGTTGTAAGATGCTTGCCGTTCATCTTGAATCAACGGCTACGATCAGCAGGAAATCAGTCGGGCCTCTAATGGGCTTCAAGTGGAGAAAGATGGGTCACGCAGCGGACGGTTAAGCTGCGCAGGCCTATGTGCTGGGCATAAAGTTCTTCGCTCTACCAATTTCAGCTCACGCTGACATAAGTTGTTAATATTTTGGGTTTATACATGGAGTCCAATTCTAAAATAAATTAGTGTATGATCAGTGATTAAAATCTTTAAGTCTCTCGTGCACACATTACTTAGTGTAGCACGAAGTTTGGCTTCAGCGGTCAAGTCCAAAAAAAATTGAAACGCATGGCGTCATGATTGGATAAATATAAAATCCATCGGTTAGTCATTTCTTAAGGCACCGTTTAGGCCCTGTTTAGATTATATTTTAAAATTCTAAGATTTTCGTCACATCGAATATATTGACACATACATGGAGTATTAAATGTAGATAAAAATTTTACATTTTTACACAGTTTATAGTAATTGACGAGGCGAATCTTTTAAGCCTACTTAGACCGTGATTGAACACTTATTGCAAAAGATTCTCCGCTCAAAATTATAACAAATTTTGCATCTAAAAGGCGCCTTAGATCTCTTCCAACTTCCAATCAAACTAGTCACATCAATTTTTGACACATGCATGGAGCATTAAATGGAGATAAAAACTGAAACTAATTTGACAAGTTAACAAAATATTGTCTCACAAAATTTTTAAGCCTACTTTGGATATAATTGGACACTTGTTGTAAAAAATAAAATGTTGTTATAGTGTTTTTAAATTTCAACTGAGTATAACTAAACATACCCTAAATATATAAGTTGTATGTCTTGTTGCAACGCACGGGTATGCTAGTACTACCTCCGTCTGTCGGTGTTTTACGACTGATAGCCCGTCTCGGGGGTACCCAGGACGGTTATTTGTTCGGAGGCGTGTCGGCGTATGCAGGAACTTGGTGGTAAACGCAGGTAGACAACGATTTATACTGGTTCGGTACATCGAAAAATCATGGCGCCCTACGTCCAGTCTGGGGTGGATAATATGTTGCGCCCTGCGCTTCTAGACCGTGAGGTTTGTTGTGGTGTTTGTGTAGATGTGTGTAGTTGTGTGTCTAGTTGTCCATCTAGGGAGCCCTGCCCTCCTTTATATAGTCCAGGGGGCAGGATTCCTAGTCAGTTACAAAGTAGATATCCTAGTAGGATTATAAACTAGTCCTAATAGGATTACATGAAAGGAATCCTAATTAGACTAGGTCTTCTTCTCTCTTCCTTGTGGGGAACCTCTGGTGTCCCGCATCGACAAGCCCCTGAGCATCTCACGGTTGAGCTGTGGCGAAACCATGAAATGGTCTTGACTTCTTCTAATGACGTGCGCTAAAAAGCGCACCCATTAGATGTAGCCCCCGAGCCTCTTTCTTGTTTGGAACAAAGAAGTTGGAGGGTCTTTTTTCTGGGAAATTTTGGAGGGTATGTGTACCCTGCAGCCCCCGAGCATCCTACTTTCTTTGAGACAAAAAAGTCTTGAGCGGTGCTCTTCTCTCCAGGCACAGCACTCGTGCTTGATGAGTTGTTCATGGAGTTTCTTGGTGCGATCTCCGAGCTTGGTGAGTTCTTGACGGAGTTTCCGGGCGCAGCCCCCGAGCTTGGCGAGTTCTTGACGGGGTTTCTAGGTGCAGCCCCCGAGCCTATTGAGTTCTTTTTTATGGAGTTTCGGACGCAGCCCCCGAGCCTGTTGCTGGGTTCTTTTTTGGTGGTACCGAGTTGTTTGTATATGTCGGCCTACCGATCCGAGTTTTTTGGGTGATGATCCAAGTTGTTTCTGCGATTGTCCAGGTTCTTTCCGAGGTCATCCAAGTTCTTTCTGAGGCCATCCAAGTTCTTTTCGGGGTCATCCGAGTTCTTTTTGAGGTCATTCGGTTTCTTTCCAGGGTCATCCGAGTTTTTTCTGAGATCGTCCGGGTTGTTTCTGAGATCGTCCGGGTTCTTTTTGAAGTCATCTGGGTTCTTTCCTGTCTTGTTGGGCCCTATCAGCTGCCGGTTGGGTTCTTTCTTGGTAATGCTGAGTTGTTCTTGTACGTGATGGCATGCTGATCTGAGTTGGGTACTTGCGAGCTTGAGGGTTCGGGTGGGCAGTCTCCTCACCGGAGACCCCATATCACCCCCACCTCGGAACTCGAAATTACCACACCAAGGGTTGAAGGAAGGGCGGCAGACTGGAACTTGCTTCATCCGGTGCAGTAGTAGTCGAGTAGGGTAGCTCGTGAAGGCGTGTACCTTTTCCGGCGGATTATGATTCCAAATTTGGCTCCCTGTAAGATAATCATACAAAGGTATGTAATAATTGATATATTCAAGATATCAAGTCGAGAGCGGATCTCAGCATTATAATATGCATGTAAAAATTTTTACATCTTGCTCTTGTTAGGTCGTGTAAGTTTTTTGAGTAGTTAGCCTGTTACATTTAAGCACTTGAATCCCCGACGTATGGTTCAGAGGTTTTATTGACGTGACCATATGAGTTTTACGGTGTAGACAAGCTTACGGATTAAGGCATGCACTGCTCGTGTAAATCGAGCCTTTTATGGAAAAATTAAATAATATGATGATAAGAGGAATATATTTATAAAATTAAAATTAGAGCATGACTTAGCTTGATTTATAGCCGGGTTGAAGAATCGAAGCGCAGTTCAAACGTTCCTGGCTTGGGAGCCCCCGACATCAGCTTTGCTTCGGTGGCCGAGTAGTCGGTTGCGTCAAGTGCTCAAAGCTTCCTGTCCGGAGAACCCGGCTGGCTGACGTGTTGAATGTTGTCGTGGTCGTTGTGGCCGGTGTGTGGAGTCCGAGTAGATCTTGGTCGTTTGAACGTGCAAAAACCATGGTAGCCTTGCACGACTTCTATAATTAGCTTGTGTTCTCATCCGTGCATGCAAGGCTGGTAATGCTTCCCGGATCTTCTTGGTTTGCCGTGAGGTCCCGCTTCGTACTTGATGAGGTAGTCGATTTCTAGTAGGACTCGTTGGGCCGAGGAGATCGATCTTGAAAAGCAATAGGTCCGTCAACGCTTGGTGTGGTGGACTCGTAGCCTCGGAGATTTGTTTCTTGGGACGCCATCGGGTTGGTGACATTCTTGAAGTAGTCTTCTATTGTTCTATTGTTGTAACCCAGTTATCGTTTTTTAAGTAGGCGAGTAGTCTTTTACTCTCATCGGATCATATCCGAAATGTGCTTGTTGTCTTCTTCAGTTGAAATCCAGTAACGGCCCTTGAAGAAGGCGAGTAGTCTATTACTCTTATCGGGGCTCAGCCCGGAATGAGCTTGTAACTGGAGCGAGTAGTCAATTACTCTCATCGAGACTGCCTTACAGCCCGGATACGGCTCTCGGAGAAGTCGAGTAGTCTATTACTCTCATCGGATCCCTGATTCGGAATGAGCTCGTTCTTCAGGAGATCTTCTTTAGTTGAAACCCAGTTACGACCCTCGAACAAAGTGAGTAGTCTATTACTCTCATCGGGTTCCAGCCCGGAATGAGCTCGTAACTGGGGCGAGTAGTTATTTACTCTCATCGAGACTGCCTTGCAGCGTGGATACGGCTCTTGGAGAAATCGAATAGTCTATTACTCTCATCGGATCTCTGATCTGGAATGAGCTCATTATTCAGGAGGTCTTCTTTAGTTGAAACCCAGTTATGGCCCTTGAAGAAAACGAGTAGTCTATTACTCTCATCGGGTCCCAGCACGGAATGAGCTCATAACTGGGGCGAGTAGTTATTTACTCTCATCGAGACTGCTTTGCAGTCCGAACACGGCTCTCAGAGAAGTCGAGTAGTCTATTACTCTCATCGGATCCCTGATCCGAAATGAGCCCTGTGGCGAGTAGTCGGTCTGCATTACCTTTGCTCCCACCGGTATTGCTTTAGCAACCCGGAGGTGACCCAGTTACGGCCCTTGAAGAGGGTGAGTAGTCTATTACTCTTATCGGGTCCTGGCCTGGAATGAGCTCGTAACTAGGGCGAGTACTCTGTACTCTCATCGAGACTGCCTTGCAGCCTAGATACGGCTCTTGGAGAAAACGAGTAGTCTATTACTCTCATCGGATCCCTGATTCGGAATGAGCTCGTTCTTCTGTTTTAACTTGCTTGTCGTTGGATGTAGTCGAATAGTTTGGTGTAGTCATACACCCCAGAATGTCGTCAAGCATTATGTTCTGGCCATAGTTGATGTTGAGTCTTGTCGCAAGTCGATGAAGAATTTTGCCATGATATCCCCATTGGATGTGAACCGACTATAAGCACGGTGCTGTATGAGTAGTCGGAAAATTTTGGTAGGTGACGGAGGCACATAAAAATATCCGAAGATATGTAAGGATTATTTAGAAAAATATTAAAGTATGACTTAGCTGATTTTTTAGCCGAGCTGTAGACAGTGTCGGTGTTTTACGACCGATAGCCCGTCTTGGGGGTACCCGGGACTGTTATTTGTTCGAAGGGGTGTTGGCGTATGCAGGAACTTCAGTGGTAAACGCAGGTAGACAACGATTTATACTGGTTTAGTACGCCGGAAAATCACGGCGCCCTACATCCAGTCTGGAGTGGATAATATGTTGCGCCCCTGCGCTTCTAGACCATAAGGTCTGTTGTGGTGTTTGTGTAGATGTGTGTAGTTGTGTGTCCAGTTGTCCATCTAGGGAGTCCCTGCCCTCCTTTATATAGTTCAGGGGGCAGAATTCCTAGTCGGTTATAATATAGATATTCTAGTAGGATTACAAATTAGTTCTAATAGGATTACATGAAAGGAATCCTAATTGGACTAGGTCTTCTTCTCTCTTCCTTATGGGGAACCTCTGGTGTCCCGCATCGACACCGTCCCACAAAACATACAATTCTAGCATAGTAACACGTTTTAGTGTACCAACTTTGACCAGTTAAAAAACTATAAATATTTAAAATATCAAATAAACAACATTAGATTAATTATGAAATGTATTTTCATAATATATTAATAAATTTAGAGCCATAAATGCGAATACTATTCACTGAAAATTTAGTCAAACTTAAACTACTTTACGTGACATGCAACCAGTAATTGCATGTTTTCTAGGACGGAGGGAGTACATAACTAAAATTTAAGTTTTTTTTATAACAGTTGGGTACCGAAATAGGACTGCTCCTATATAAGACGAGGGGTCCAATTAGGGCTCTGTTCGCTGGAGCTGATAAGGTAAGCTGATTTTAACTAATGTTGATTTGTTGTGAGAGAAAATATTATTCCACAGCCGAGGACATTTTAATCACATAGCAATTGCCGCTATAGATGGCAACGGATACATATCCGCTGGGTACAGCACATCCATTCTCGTGCCCGCGAAGAAAAAATTTACCTGTTAAAAAACCCATGAACTCAGACGGGTACAAAAAATATTCCCATACCTATGCCCGCACGGGTAGAGGGTACCTGCGGGTTGCCCGTGCCCCGCATCCTCCATCCACAAGCATTTTATAGAGGGTTTGGTTTCTCTACATTGTTGAATATATAAAATTATTTACAATATGAGAGTAGAGAAAGTTTCTAAATATATTTATTGGCCATACAAAATTACTTGCTAATACAAGATCTAAAAATTAAAAGATTTATTTACATACGGATGTCTTTGTTAAACCATTTGAGATGGGAAAGTCATCCTATATGCATCAATCTAACCAAGAAATTTAAGGTATTGCAGAATAATATGAGCTACTATTCTATGATTGGTCAGGTTAAAAAAACCAATGAGTTTGTGGGTTTGGGTATTACATGTCCTAGACTTACATCCACAAACTCAATGGATTTGGTTTTTTTTCCCATTAACAAATCCATGAATAGAGAAATTGATCCATACTCATAACTTAATATAGTAGAAATCCATGGAGTTTCGGATTATGGATACCGTTGCCATCTTGAATTGCCCCTGTCGTGGGTGCAAGAAGATCGGAGGTAGAGCTGGAGAATTGAACGTGGGCCTGCAGGTTTTTATGGACAGGACAGGAGTGTGATAGACGGGATGACGGGATAAGATAGCCTACAGTAGACCCACCGCGGTCAATAATGCCGGCCCGACGGGAGAAGATAGCGACACGACGGGTGGCGCCTGGCTACAGCCCGCAACGCGAACTCCAAAGACCACCTGTCGAGCCGGCGCCGCGCCGGGGACGGGGGCACCTCGCTGTTGCTGGAGCGGCGGGCCCGCGGCCATCACTGTACGTGCCCCTGCCCGCTTGCCACGCGTGGGCCAAAGGGAGAGGCGCACGCCGGCACGCCCGTGCGTTGTCCGGACGCAACCACCTGCACAGGGCCCGTGCGCAGCTGTGCCACTCCCACTCGCCCGGGGGCGGGCGCCAATCAACGTTGGGGTGAGCTCTTTTGCTAAAAAAAATGGTTGCCATCTGGCTAGCGGATCCGAATCGTTTATCCGAATTGTTTAGTTGCCGCATTACCAGATCGGGAGGCATAACTTGTGTTCTCCGTTCTTCCACGTGAGCTCATATCTGGTATATTACAGAATACTAACCCAAATGTCAACAGTTCGGCGGCTATCGACAACGAGAAAGGCAGAACGGATGAACCTCCCTTTTCCGATATTTTTTTTCCTTTCCCGGCGCCTACTCTTCCAGCGTGGTGTGCCAGCATTCAATCATAGATTCATAGGTCTTCATTATACCTTGGTTCTCTCAGCATGGGTTAACGTTTTAGAGCCCAGATCAGCTGAACCTTGGTATGAGGCATGTTTTTTTAAAGATAAAGGGCATTTCTATCAGCTGATAGAATCAGGTCAATTATTATAAAGTTTCGTCTAAAGGCACAAGCGCAGAGTGTAAATAAAACAAGTTTACAGCCAGCCAACGGATAACTGAAACAAAAATAAGGTTTCAATTAGTCATGACCAATATACCTAGTAGATAATCATCCAGTAGAACTAAAAAACTACAGCGCCGACGTCTCTAGATGTTGGCCAACTAGGATCACCTGATCCTATAAATCATCGTGCTACTTTAGTTTTGACTATTGCCGAAGCCAATGTGTTCCCAAAGAACCTGCAAAAAAAGATTTTAACATGCTTTTATCAAAAACCATCTCGTTTCTTGTTATCCAAATTGTCCAATAAAGCGCAGAGACTGCTATTAATAACAATGAATTATACTTTTTGTTTGCTATTTTTGACCACCTAATGAAAAGGTCATTCATATCTTGTGGATGTGAGATTCCAAAAGGTACACGTACAGTGTGCCACAAAAATCTAGTATAAAAACAATCTAAAAAAGGTGTTGTATGGTTTGTCACCATTATAGTTTCGTCGAGCCAAGTTATCCTAGCTAAAATCACACTTTTTTAAATACCAAAAAAACTTTTATTTTTGTAGGTACTTTAATTTGCCATATATCTTGTGACACTCTAACCTTATTGTTAATTAACACAGCATACATGGACTTGACCGTAAAAGGTTTCAGATGTGTTCAGTCTTCAAAGACATTCCTTTGATTCACACCCACTAAGTTTTGTCGAAAAGAAATATTTAATGGAGATGAACTAAACACTTGTGCCACATAATCTTGTTTTCTTTTTACAATATTAAACAACGAAGAAAATTTGTCTTTAAGAGGTTTATTTCGTAACTAATTGTCTATCCTGAACCTAGTTTGCGACTCATCTTACACTTTAAACGAACCAAAGTCTATGAAGGAGTTTTTGATGTTCATTAAACTCTTCCGAAAATGAGAATCTGTTGGTTTTTTGACACAGCTTATCTTTGATGTATTTGTTCTTTAAAATTTCCTGCCACATGCCATCTTCATTCAAGAACTTGAAAAGCCATTTGCTTAGCAAACACTTATTCTGAATATTCAAGTTTTGTATTACTAAACTGCCCTGTTCTTTGGGTTGACATAAGATTTTCCATTTGGGCAATCTATATTTTCGTTTATGCTGGTCATTTTGCCCATAAAAAACGCGATGTGAAAAGCAGTTTATTTCTTCTAGTATGCCTCTTGATAGTTCGAAAAAAGACATCATGAACATCGGTAAGCTAGAAAGCATCGAGTTTATTAAAACAAAACATCCCTCAATGAAAGCAATTTACCTTTCTAACCATTAAGTCTCTTTTCGATTCTATTCTCAATTGTCTTCCGGTCTTTTTTGTTTAATTGCCTTCCACTGCTACATATGTTTGGTTTAATTACTCGCCTGCTCGGCTAAGTGCAATAGAGACGCAGACGCTGTTTGATTTTTATTGAAATCCAATCGCTCGCTATCACTGACGTAAGACAGACCAAGGAAAATTGAGCCAGATTCTGAAATTATATCTAGTGAGGTTGAGTGTCCATAATGGACAGTTTCCAAGTTTAGCCTATCTATGTCTCGGCTAGGTTTCCGTATATAAATTTTGAGGAACGGAGGAATTTTACAGAAATTTTATAAGAATTTTTTCCTTAGAGCAGAAATAAGAAAAAATTCCTCCATTGTAAACAGGGCCTTTAATGACCAATCACAACGAAGAGCACCCTGCCTCCCCGTCTTGCGGCTGAAGCGGCTGAGGCGAGTCGAAGGCAGTAAAAGCAGCACTCGCAGGCAACCGAGAGAGATCTTCGGCGCGCACCGGATCCGGAAAAAGCGCAAAAGCACGCGGGCCGTCTCAGCAAAAGCGCAGCGCAGCGCTGAGCGGGCGGGCGTGGTTTCGCGTCCGCGCGCTTTTTCCCCACCCGTCGCCGTCGGCGAGGGCCCCATCCAATGCCTGCGGGGCCACGTGGGAGGCCAGGGTGCCGAAGCCTCCCGAGCCCGCGGCACGCGTCCCGCCCGCACTGGCCAGGCCACAACGGCCCGCGTCCACTATAACCTGCTCCCGCCGCGCGTCCATGTCGCCACCGCCAACGACCTCTATGGCCCTTTTCCACCATTTCCGCATTTAGAAGCCCCCAGTGCCCTCCTCTCGGCTGACCTCCAGCAGATAGATTGTTTTGCGAGATATTGTTGTCGGTAGCTCCAGCAGCATAGGAGGTAAAGGGCACTGATGGCGGCGGGCGGCGGAGGCGGCGCGGCGGCGCCGTTCGTGTGGAAGACGTACATGATGGTGGAGGACCCCGGGACGGACGGGGTGATCGGCTGGGGCAGGGGCAACAACAGCTTCGTCGTCGCCGACCCCTTCGTCTTCTCGCAGACGCTGCTGCCCGCGCACTTCAAGCACAACAACTTCTCCAGCTTCATCCGCCAGCTCAACACCTATGTCAGTTAAATCAATCATCACTCCAGCGTGCTAAATTGATTACCACATCTGTCTCTCTTCCTTCAAGCTCAACGACCCTCCGATCCATGGTGGGGAGAGTGCTGCTGGATCTGTATAAACAAACAACGACCGCAGTGTATCTCTTGTTGTTGGTCTGTCATTTGGGAGGGAAATGGAAATTGTTTGGTTCATTGATTATGCAAATTTGAAAAAGCTTTTTTTGGTTCTAATAGAAACTCAGCAAGTGGTAGTAGTTTGGGGCCAAGCTCTCATGAAAGCATCATTAAAACATCTATATTGATAATTCGATTATTAAAAGGTAACATAAGATATTTCTTGGTGGTGGTTCTACTTTTTTTTTATCCAGAACATACTTGTTGTTGTTGGTAGCCAAAATTTTTTATTATAAGTCCGTCCTAGCTCATTTTTTGGGCTGGATTCGCCACTGGTCATTTGGGAGGGAAATGGAAATTGTTTGGCCTGCTGTACCCAGTGCTAGATTTTGCCGTACTGTACCAACGCAAATCTGTAAAATGTTTTTTTGTTGGACGAAAAAAGAAATTTGTAAGCTGGCTAGCTGCAGCAATGAAATTCTCAAAACTTCTTTTTCTTTGTGGGAGATTGATCGATGACCGAGATTCGTAAACAAACATGGGCAGAGATTCGTAGAGATGGAGCGTGGGCCGTGGCCAGCCAAACAGTCGCTCAATTACAACTGAAGAGAAAAACTGTTTTGCCCTGTTTTACTATGGATTTCTGCAAGAACCGAAAAGGCTAACAAACTATATACAGGACGTAAGAAGAATTTGTATGTTCGGTCTTGATAAACCGCAAGAGACGATCGATAACCGCACTAGTAGTTCGCTGCTGCCCTGACCCTGATTATGCTATTTTCGCTCCACCCACACAACAGGGATTTCGCAAGGTTGATCCGGACCGGTGGGAGTTCGCGCACGCGTCGTTCCTGCGCGGCCAGACCCACCTCCTGCGCAACATCGTCCGCCGTGGCAGCAGCGGCGCCGGTGCCGGAGGCGGCGGCAAGAGGAAGGACGCAGCAGCGTCCGCCGAGGCCTCCGGGGACATGGCCATGGTCGCCACGGAAGTGGTGCGCCTCAAGAAAGAGCAACGCGCCATCGACGACCGCGTCGCCTCCATGTGGCGCCGCGTGCAGGAGACGGAGCGCAGGCCCAAGCAGATGCTCGCCTTCCTCCTCAAGGTCGTCGGCGACCGCGACAGGCTGCACCGCCTCGTCGGCGACGCCGCCGCCGCGGGGCCAGATAACGGGTTCGGCGCCAGCGAGCCGCCCGCCGCGGAGGGCGGCGAGAAGCGGGCCAGGCTGCTGCTCGACGGTGATAACATGGTGGCGCTCGGCCCCAAGGCCGTCGACTTCGCCGGGTTCTACAGCGGCGGCGGCGTGTTCGGCGACGTTGCCGTGGATGCTGCCGCGGGCTCCGGCGGCGGCGGGTGCTCGTTTGCGTTCGGCGGCGGGTACTGAGTGACGAGCATGCGCCGCCCAGCGGCCCAGTGTCAGCAGTAGCTTGGCCCGCTTTTGCTGCTGCCGACTGACTTGTTGCCGATGGCGATGCCATTGCGGCGTGGCCGCCACTTGGAACGCCCAAGGGTGGCGGCGGCCGTCATATGGGAGCATGGCAGGGGCTTATAGGCTATAGGCAGCCGATGATGGATGCTAATTATGTCCATGCTCCATGGAATGTCTATTTGAGAGGCCTTTCCCTGTGTGCCATTAAAAAAAATTCGTGTTTCCTGTGTGCCACTAAAAAGTTCAAACTTTCCTCTGTGCCATCGTACTTTTCGGTTTTGTCCTACACGCCATTCCGTTGGCATTTTGTTAATTTTCCACCGTTTAGCTGATCTGTCATGTGGGGCCAGGCAGATCAATTGTCCATGTTATCCTCTGTCCTTCAACAATAGGCCATATTGACTTAACTTGAACGTGGCCCCGTCGATCCCTCGCTCGTCTGCTCCCTCGGTCTCTCTTTCGCCCGGTGCGAGTCTCCCAGGACGGCGCGGCACACGATGTTGTTGGCGTACGCGCTCACCACCTCGCTCACATCCAACATCGTGCTGGTACCGGCGGCAGCGTCCACGCGGAGCTTGTCTAGGACCGTCCGGCTCCATCCGGCTCGTGCTGCTCGCCTCCCACGCGCTGCTCCGGGCCGACGGCTCCCTGCTCACGCCGCTGTCCCTCGTGGAGCCCGCCAACGAGAGGCGTCGCGTCGTGTCGTGCCGCTGTCCCTCGTGGAGCCCGCCAACGAGAGGCGTCGCGTCGTGCCGACGTAACACGCTTACGCGTCGTCCGGCGGCGCCGTCGCGGAGGCCGTGTTCGTTAACCTCGGCCGCGTCGAGGTGCTCAGGGTGGGCGTGCGCGGCGAGGTGCTCGGCGCCGGGCCGCGCGTAGGAGGCAGACGACGGGTGCACAGCGACGGCCGCATGGAGGAGTAAGGCGGGCGCGGTGGTGTACTTCTGCTGGAGCGGTTGAGGAGCGACGTCCGCATGGAGTGATGGCCGGGAAGGCGAAGACGTGCATGTTGCTGGAGCGGTAGATGAGTGCTTCCCGCTGCGCAGAAGTGATGGCGCGGGTAAATTTTGCTGGATGTCGTTGCCAAAGTATCAGTAGCAAATGCAGAATGTGTTTTTTAAATACCTTCTCTCTAGCTCTGTTCTTGAAAGATGGAATTGTGGTTGCTCAATCACGTGTGCATGGCTTTTTTTGCGAAGGTAGAGTCGGTAGAGTATCCTATCGTATCCTCCAGACTAAGCTGTAATTTTATTTAGTTTTTCTCCATTCTGTTACCATGTGTCTTCAGGCTTAGTAATGGAGAAGGAAACAGAGAAACAGGGAAGATAAGCGTTTGCTTGCTGAGATGCAGCTTATGAACATATGACCGTGGAGATCTTTCATGTTGCATCTCACTTGCTCTCGTTTTCTTGGACGGACGTGACGTGCATGTGGAGTTGGCCATGGCCATGTCCGCTGGTGGCGGGGCATGTGCTAAGGTGCCGGAGCGCGTGGTCCTCTTCGCCTTCCTGCTCAGCTTTCTTTGCAGCCACAGCCATTGATTTTGGCACCAAGGCCAATGCCTTTTGAGTGACACACAGGGCAAACACAAAATCACACGGCGTAAGGGTACCCTGGATATTTGCCATGACCGTTAGGTGAAAAATCCGATGGAATGACGTGTAGGGCAAAACCGAAAAGTGCGATGATATAGGGGGAAGTTTAAACTTTTTAGTGGCACAGCAGAAAACACAAACTTTTTTAATGGCACACAGAAAAAGGCCTCTTTATTTGATGCTTGAGGATTTTGCTGGATCTGATCTGATTTATGGGCGGTCGGGAATGACTACCGCTGTACCACGTCGGGCCTGCGCGGAGTGTTTTGTTTTGTTTTTTTTTTAAAAAATGGAAAGCTAGTTTCGATGAGATACCAGCTCCAGGCAGGTCCCCAAAGATAAATCTGGTAACAATTTTGGGGACATCGCTCCTGAAAACAGCCGAGCCAGAGCTAACCACGCTCGCTCCATATATTGCAAGGCAATTTCTCGAACAATATCGAATAATATAATGATCAAAGTAGATATTAATGAAATCTATGATCTTCTTAAAAAGAACGCATCCATTTCCAATATGATTCTTGCCATCTCCCTCGCGCGGGTGGCTTGGGGCGAAACCCTAGCTGCCGCCGCCACCTCCCTCCATCCCTTCTCTCCACCTTGCAGCTGCCGGAGCGCGCCACAGGGTGGCCTAGGCGACAAGCGAGGATAGTGGCGGCGGAGCCTTGCCTCGGCGATGCCCTGTCTCTGGCGCGACGGAGGAGGGGCGAAGCTAGGCTGCCGGCGATGGCGCTCGCCTACGTGGGCGGCGGATTCGTTTACAGCTCGTCCGATTTGTCCCTTCGTGACCTGATCTGGTGGAGTTCGGAAAAATCGGATCGGCCTCCGCGCGATCGGTGAATCGCCGCGTCGACGCCGAAGGTAAGTTCGGCAGAGCAAGAGCCGTCGCGTGCCTGGGCATCGGCGGCCTTACTCAATGGTGGCAGCCGGCCTAGGCGTGTATGATGACGGCCAGATGAAGATGGAGGCGGCAATCAATGGCGTAACAGTTCGGCAATTGGTGGGCAATGGCGGTACTACCATGTTTTAACGGCGGTGACGCCTGTGGGCACCACTTTCCTTGCTGGAGGCGTCATCTTTCTTGTGGATCTTCCCGTGTGAAAACCCATGTCCAGTTTTCTGGCGGGGCGATGATGGCGTTTGCGGATGTCATTTTCTCGTTGGAGACGTAGCTCTTGGAAGATTCCTTGGGTTGTCGGTTTTGGTGCTGGCAACGAGTTGGTGACTCCTCTGCATATACACCAGGTGCTTCGTGTTGTGTTGCCAAAATACAACATCCAATGTCTTCAAGGTGGTCGGTGTCCGACGATCTTTTATTACCCTTATTAGGTCTGACAGACGTGTGTGGCGGTATTGTCTCGACGTTGATGGTCATACTCTTGTAGAGTCGACATCACGGAGGGAAGTTATTTGTCGCGTAGGACTACTGGAGTTCCTTGTTGGAATATTTTTTTTCCTTCCGTCAGTTTCTTTTATATTACTTTTCTCTGTTGTAATAATTTGGCTTCATTCTACCTGTTGGTAGATGAAGCCGGGTATAAAATATATCCATTATGTAAAAAAACCATTGCTTCATGGTGGAACCAACCAATGGTAAAGGGGGAGCCATATAGCAGACATATATGGGTAATATATGACCATATTTTAATGTATATAGTAAATACGAATATTGATATAATATAACATATTATACAAAATCTAAGCCTTGTTATGTTAAAATTGGTAGGCACATCAAGCTCATAATGTTGTAATTGGCATCTCTATTTAATTCTTTCTGCACTGAGCAGGATAAATCTTTGAAGCTAAAGAACACACAACATCAATCTAGACCGAATTGAACGAATCTCTAGGATCCAATCATTTAAAATTAGTAATCTTACCTATGAAACAAACAAGTATTTAATTTTGGAATACAAACAAGTAAAAAGTTGCATGGATATCATTGCACACATGAATTAGCATACTTGCTTGCTTGTGCGTGTAGCGTGCGGCTCTCTTGGACGGTTGCTCCTGCAGACTCGCTCCCTTCTGAACTCCTGAATGCTGATATTTGGACTTCGGCTGACTCCAGTTGGCCCAGTTCCGCTGTTTCACACCATGGGTGGTCCAAGAAATTTTGTCCGGTTAAATTGACCATTGTTGTCCCTAATCACAAAACCACATCTGCCCTTGCTTGAAACTTCTTTAAAGAGCCATGAATATTGATCTTATACATATTCTCTTGGAGAGGCTCCCGTTCTTCGCTTGTACCGTGGTGTCCAATGGTCCACTAGTACACAAAATTTTTTTGGGAATGTCTCCTTTCTATATCAGAGGCGATTAAACTAGCAGACCGCCTTTAATATTTTCCGACAGTACTATAGCTCTATTACTGCTGCTAAAAATCCATTTTCAGGGACGGTTCCGTTAAGAAATCCACCTCTAAAAATGAGTGATTTTCAGAGGCGGTTCTCTTAAGTCAACCCCATCCGAAAATCTATTTCAGGGGCGGTTTCATTAAGAAATCCGCCTCTAAAAATGAGTAATTTTCAGAGACGGTTTTTCTAAGTCAACCGCATTTGAAAATCGATTTCCAGAGACGGTTTAAAAATAACTACAGCACAAATAAATTCATATCTTTTTAAATTGAAGTCAGATGAAGACAGATTTTATATCAAAATTGTACAGCTTGACGAGATCTACAACTTTATAGTTGATAAATTTTGTTTAAAACTATTTAGGGTTCCAAATATATAAATTAAGTCTCATATTTTGAATTTTAAATTTTTTAAAATTTTCAAACGACTATGGATGGAGAAATATTCTGCATCAAAGTTGTAGTGCTTGATGAAGTCTAAAACTTTGTAGTTGAAAGTTTGCTCATTTAAGATTGTTTATATGAGTTAATTTGTTAATAATAAGATTCGTAATTATTAGTATAAATAGACAACATGCTACAGCTGGACATGCTACAGCTGGACACAAGTGAATGTGTTGTGCAGTGGTAGAGGAGGTCCCGCGCGAGTGAGAGGTTGTGAGTTCGAATCTCGGTCTCTGCACTTAACCAAAACAAACGAAAAATAAATCCTGTGAGTTATGGCTATTCCTAGGTCTTCTTGGCTATAATAAAAATAATTTTTCTTATTTTTATTACACTTTAAATGATTTTAAAAAAATTAAAATTATTTTTAGGGACGGTCGCATCTGAAAATATATTTTTAGAGGCGGTTTTAAAACCACCTATGAAAACCACCTCTGATCACTTATTTTTATAATTGCTAGAATAGTGACGGTTTTCTTAACTGTTTCTGAAGATCACTTTTTGACCGCCCCTAAAATGCTTTTCTGTACTAGTGGTCATCGACTTTTCCTTCTTCCTAAACTCAGCAACATAATATACCACTAGAGAACAAACCTTTGAAGCTGTAGCCCTCTTTTTTAGCAGAAAACGGAACTTTCTATTAAGCAATAGCAGGATTACAATCCATAGCGGCTAGTCCCGACAACCACTCAGGGACCTCATCAAGCCAAAAAAAAGAGCGTTCCGTGAACGAAACCATATTAGCACAATGGTTGGCCACCGAGTTGGCTTCCCTACCTACCCAACTCGTTCTAAAAGCATCAAAATCCTTGCCGCTCTATAATATCAAAACAAAGGCCCCCTATAGCTGACCTTACACCTGCACTATCCTCCAGATGCTTCCACAGCTCAAGGCTATCAACCTCCAAGATGATACGGTCACAACCCAGCTCATTTGCCAACTTGAGACCTTCTTTTGCCGCCATAGCTTCAGCCGTTAGAGCATCCGGCATTTCATCTAGCCAGCGCACCACCGCAGCCCTGACGTGCCCATGGTGATCTCTGATAACCACCACAGCTGAAAGCAACATGTTTGGTTTTGCCTAATTGATGACACCTAGTATCTAACCATGTGCTTAAGCATTGGATTACAAGTGTGGTTAGAAGATCAAGTGTGGAGCTATGATGGCATTCAAGTCTTTGGTGTAAGCCCATCAACATGAAGGTCAAATGCTTCAACACTTGGTGCAAAGGATGGAGCTTAAGGCAAAGGTGAAAACAAATAGGGCACTTTCTATTTTAGTGATCAAGACACTATAGAGAGTGTGATCACATTTAGGTTAGATGACCGTACTATTAAGGGGGAAGAAACTTCGTTAACAACCTCGGTCATCAATTGGCTCTAGTTCAGATAGTTGAGCATATGCATTTAGATCTAGAGCACTAACCTAAAACCTTGCAATTTGACTTAAAATCAAGCTAACACTTGTACCTAAGTGCTCCTACTCTTGGTTGTTAGCACCTAGAAGCAAGGTACTTGAAGAGAGAGCGAAAATAGCTCTCAGAGGTGCACCGGACGCTGGGCGTGTCCGGTGCAACCAGAGCCTTTCTGGAACCTCTCTGAGAAAGCACCGGACGCTGGCAGCGTCTGGTGACCTAACAGCGGACGTGTCCGGTGCAACTTTAAGCTCTCTGGATGCTCTCTGTTCGCGCACCGGACACGGGCGTCGGAGCGTCCGGTGCGACGTCTCCGCGTCCGGTGAGTAGGCGCGCTACGGGAAGTTTGAAACGGCTAGTACACGTGTCAGCGGGCGGTACACCGGACAACCACCCGACGCGTCCGGTGTCAACTTAACCAGCGTCCAGTGTGCACACAGAAATTGAAAAACGGCTAGTTTTTCACCCTCACTTGTAAATAGCAGATCAACCGGTGTTGGGAAGCTCTCTTGCACATTTCATTCATTGATAAGCATCTCTCGAGCCTCCCAAGCCTCTCCCACTCACTCTAGAGCGTGATTCTCATCCATAGTGAGCTAGGAAGTGATCCAATTGCATTGTGTTCATCTTGTGTTGATCTTTGGATTTATTGTGACCATCAGCTTCGTATTGGTATTTTATTCCCTTGGTGATTGGCTAACTACTCTACTAAGAGGTATAACACTACTACACTTATCTCTTTACCTCTATATTTCACTTGTGTAGTAGTAGTAGTATTCTTTTGTAGCTTGTCCACCTAGGAGTAAAGTAGTTGCAACCTAAGCTAGCTTGTGTGAACTTAGAGACTTAAGTAGAACAGTTAGGAAGGCTTGCATTCTTGAGTAGGCTAGCGCTTAATTCGCTTCGCTGTTTGTTTTACTAACCGCTTGGTCAAGTATTGTTTGTAGAATTTTAATTAAGCTATTCACCCCCACTCTAGCCACTTTGGACCTATCAATTAGTATTGGAGCCGTGGTCACCGTTGTTGCAAGGCTTAACATCCTTTGGTGTCAAGTATGGTTCACAACAACTTGATCAATTATATGGGCAAGCCACCTCGGTTTGATGGCACGAGCTATGGGTATTGGAAGAAGCAAATGAAAGCTCACTTGAAGTGAATGAATAGAAAGATGTGGGAAATTATCGAGAAGGATTTTGTTGTGATTGACATGAATGATCCCACTCCAAGAGAAGAAGAAAAGCTTCAATTCAATGATATTGCTCTCAATGCTATTTATAGTGCTCTTGTTGAGAAGGTCTTTGAGCAAATCAAGGACTTGGAGTATGTTCATGAGGTTTGGAAGAGATTGAAGGACACATATGAGGGCACCACCATCGTGAAGAGTGCCAAGCTATACATTCTCAAGGATAGATATGCAAGCTTCAAGATGAAGGATGATGAGAGCATACCGGAGATGTTTCACCGATTGAGTGTCATCATTAGTGATCTCAAGGCTCCCGGTGAGTGACAAGGATTTCTCCCATCGCTTATTGAGATCCCTTCCTCCTCGCTTTGAGACTTTGGTTACCATCATAGTGAGGGAGGACCTCTCAAAGGTGACTCCAACACAAGTGCTTGGTGATGTCATGACACATGAGAAATACCGAGTAGAGAAGGATGGAGGAGTCAAGGAATAGAAGGAGGATGAGAAGAAAGACAAAAATGAGAAAAAAGAGCATTGCCTTCAAGGCAACTTCATCAAGGCATAAAGGCAAAGCAAACAAACAAATGTCAAGTGATGATGAAGATAGCTCAAGTGAAGATGATAATGAGGAGATGGCACTTCTTGTGAGAAGATTTAGAAGATTCATGAGGAAGAAGGGCTATGGTGCTAGAAAGAGAAGAGATTTCACCAAAGGCAAGGGTCCAACCATGAGATGCTATGAGTGCAAGAGCAAGGACCACATGATAGCTGATTGTTCTTACAAGAATGATAGTGATGAAGAGGATGACAAGAAGAAGAAGAAGTCCAAGAAAGACAAGAAGATGCAATTCAAGAAGAAGAAGGGGCATTCTTATTGTGTCACATGGGATAGTGATGCTTCCTCCTTCGATGATGATGATGATAGTGATGATTATCACAAGATCACCAAGAATAAGGCCATTGCTAGTCTTGCTATTCCTAGCAAGACATCTCTATTTGACTCTTCACCGACTTGTCTCATGGCTAAACCATCTAAGGTACAATCCGAATCCGATGAGAGCGGTAGTGAGAGTGAGGAGGAGGACTTCTCCAAGGAGGAACTCCTTGACATGTTGCGTGACACACACTCTTATCTTAAGAAAAAAGTGAAGGAGTGCAAAGAATTGAACAAGAAAAATAAAATTCTTGAGCAATCCTTTGATGAGATAAGTGCTTCTCATGAGTGTCTAAAGGAAGACCATGAGAGCCTTAAAGAAGCTCACTCCAAGCTTGAGAAGGCTCACTCTTCACTTTCAGAGTTGGCTAAAATAGAGGATGTGCCCACAACGTGTGACGTATGTGTTACTTGTGATATTCTTGATACACCTATTGTTGTTGCCTCTACTAACACTTCTTATAGCACATCCACCTCTACCTCATCTAAGGATGATGGTGTCACTTGTGATACCACAATCTTGCTTGAGAACAAGAACCTCAAGAAGGAGGTGCATGAGCTCACTTTAGCACTAGGCATTGCCTACGGTGGAGATGCCCGCTTGCTTAACTGTTTCGGTAGTCAAAGTTTCTCCATTAACATGGAGGGTCTTGGCTATTCCCCCAAGAAGGGCAAAGCCGCCTTTGTCCCTTATAAGACTACTTTTGTGAAGGGCAATGGTGTGGTTTGCTATAGTTGCAAGCAAGTGGGGCACAAGGAGCAATATTGCAAGAAGAGGATGATGAAGCAAAGCAAGCCTAATGTTTCATCCATTAGACTTGATTCTTGCTATGTGCTTACAAAGGGTGCAAAGGGAGTAAGAGTCAAGTACATTGGTGCACCTAAGGAGAGCCCAAAGAAGAAGGCTATTAGAGTGCCCAAGAGCTTGGTCACTAACCTCTAGGGACCCAAACCAACTTGGGTACCAAAATCTATTTGATTTCTTTGTAGGTGAACTACAAGTTCGGAGGGAGGCATTGGGTGCTTGATAGTGGGTGCAGTCAACACATGACCGGAGAATCGACCATGTTCAATTCAATCAAGCCAAATGAATATGGGAATCTTGATAGTATCACATTTGGTGACAACAAGAAGGGCAAGGTTATTGGTCTTGGAAAGATTGCAATTTCAAATGATATGTCTCTCCATTGTCTTGCTAGTTGAGAGCTTGAATTTCAACTTATTGTCCGTGGCTCAATTGTGTGACTTGGGATTGAAATGCATCTTTGGTGTTGATGATGTGGAGATTGTTAGTGTTGTTGGAAGCAATTAGGATCCTTCTAGCTTATGGATGTGCACATGATATCAAGCTCTATCAAATGGATGTCAAAAGTGCTTTCTTGAATGGATACATCAATGAGCTAGTATATGTTGAGCAACCCCCGGGTTTTGAAGATGAGAAGAAGCCCAACCATGTCTACAAGTTGAGAAAAGCTTTGTATGGTTTGAAACAAGCACCAAGGGCATGGTATGAAAGATTGAGAGATTTCTTGCTATCCAAAGGTTTCAAAATAGGAAAAGTTGATACCACTCTCTTCACCAAAAGAATTGGCAAAGACTTGTTTGTGTTGCAAATATATGTTGATGACATTATTTTTGGGTCAACCAATCAAGACTTTTGTAAGGAGTTTGGGAAGATGATGGCTAATGAGTTTGAGATGTCCATGATTGGAGAGTTGAGTTATTTCCTTGATCTTCAAATCAAGCAAATAAAGAATGGTACTTTCATAAGCTAGGGCAAATTCATTAGGGATATGTTGAAGAAGTTTGGGATGCAAGATGCAAAATCTATTATTACACCAATGGGTACAAATGGTCACCTTGATTAAGACAAGAGTGAAAATATGGTGGATCAAAAGAAGTATAGGTCTATGATTGGAAGCTTACTCTATGTGACCGCTTCTAGACCGGATGTGATGTTTAGTGTTTGCATGTGTGCAAGGTATCAAGCTTCACCTAGAGAGTCATTTGAAGGCAACCAAGAGAATATTCAGATATCTCAAGAACACACCCGATGTTGGACTATGGTATCCTAAGGGGTCAATCTTTGAGTTGATTGGTTAATCGGACTCCGATTATGCAGGATGCAAAATCAATAGAAAGAGCACTTTCGGTACTTGCCAATTGTTGGAAAGATCACTAGTTTCATGGTCATCCAAGAAGCAAAACATGGTTGCACTCTCTACCGCCGAAGCCGAATATGTTAGTGGAGAGAGTTGTTGTGCTCTATTGTTATGGATGAAGGCTACACTGAGTGATTATGGAATCAAATTCAAGAATGTGCCATTGCTATGTGATAATGAAAGCGCCGTGAAGATAGCCACCAATCCGGTTCAACATTCAAGAAGAAAGCATATTGATGTGAGGCATCACTTCACCAGAGGCCACCAAGCCAAAGGTGACATTCAAGTTGAGAGTGTGGGCACCGATGATCAACTCGCTGACATTCTCACCAAGCCACTTGATGAAGCAAGATTCTACAAATTGAAAAATGAATTGGACATCCTTGATTTCTCCAACATGAATTGAGCATGCACCCCTACTACATGACTTGCCTCTACTCCGACAAAGCAAAGGTATATTTGTTTGGCATGTCATTCATATATTGCTAGGACTTGTGTAGAGCATATGGACATACTCTCTTCCTTAAATAGGCTCATTCATGAAAAACTAAATATTTTGAGATCATATGCCACTACTATTGTTTCTATGATTTGTTTGATCTAGTGGTGACATATGACTAGTTTGTGGGCTTGTGAACCTAGTATTTAACTAGACTATGAGCACTTATGGTATATAATTCAACTTTGTCAAGATAACTGTTGATGGTAATTATTGATCATTTTTACCCATCAACTAAATATGAATCAAGAGCATAAAACAATCCACAACATAGTTATAGGGTTTGATTCTAACAAGTTCCACGAGTTTTGGTGTTCTCACTTGTTTTGCAGGGTATGAAGGGATATTCAATTTTTTACCGATTAAAAAGTATCTCAAATGAGGAATTAGAATTCACCATTGCATAGAGCCCGTTGAGACAATCGAAACGGACCTATGGTTTGCTATTTTTGGAGTCCGCAATAAAGAGATATGAATTTTACAAACACTATAAGATTCTATAACCTGAGCTGCGGGATTAATTAAAAGCTACGGGATTAATTGGGCCTAAATCATAATTTGGCCCATTAAAGCCTATGTGCACACGGTGGAAAGGCTTAGTACCATATCGCTTGCCCAAGGTGGAGGGGAGGCCATGCGCCCCCATATAAGGAACCCAGGACCCCCCGAATCAAGTGCACCATTATGGAGTTGTAGAGGCGTCCCTCGAATATATAACCTCTCAACTCTAAAGAATTAGGGCTAGACTTTTCAATGTAGTAGATTAGTTCTAGTTGAGAGTTAGGGAGAGCCGAGCTGCGCTTTGGTTTTGGAGAGGTCTTCAGGGGTCTGGTATATCTTTGTATCTCATCTTTGTAAGACTTATACTTTAATATATTTATCTTCTCTATTTACTTTATGCCTTGAATTTGATTGGTTAGTATAGTTGTTATACTTTGGCATAGGATCTCCGCTCGCATCGAGTTCTCTAGTTTTCATATGGGATTAGAGTAGTAATTAATACTGTAGGCATGGTGTCTAGACTAGAGGTTATCTGAGATTGCACTCAACCTTACGAATAGTTGTGGTAGCCTCAGGAGGTGACAGCCCTGATGGCCGACGTATTCCACCTTGTGTAGGTTGATGATTGTAGGACCATAGTCAGAACTTCCTAGTCCCATTCTCATTCCGTTCCGTGGCTAGTGTTCCGATGTCCCGAAGTGTTATTGTGTGATTGTTTTATCTACCATGAATCAGTTATTATAGAAGCCCAGTAATAGAGAAGTATTTAGGAACCTTGAACTCTCCCGTTGTCCTCTCACTTTAGCTATCTACTCTTTTATCATAGAATTCTCATGTGTGTCTATATCATTTAAGCATAACTCCTATCATTTATCGTTTACCCCTACTATGGTCTAGTTGGTGTACTAAGTTAGTAGATACATGATGGTCAATTATCAAATTCTTTAACCATTGCTTCCCTGTGGTAAAATATAAATAACGATATCTGGAATACTCCCGGTAAAATGCTACAATGGTATTCTGTGCGCTTGCGGAATCTTTCATATTCTATTTGCACTTAATAAATACCAACAATAACCCCTAGTGGCGTGAAAAAGCTTGCCAAAGGACAAACCGAGTTATATATTTGTGCAAGTAATCTAGATAAATGATTAAAAAAAGGGAGATAACGGTAACAATCTAAATTTTTTGACAAGTGGTTTCCTCCATTGATTTCAAATCATATCCTACCCATGATACCCTTTTGTGGTCTTTGATGACAAAGGGGGAGAGAATGGAACAAAGATATGGGGGAAGTTGGAAGTTGAGCACTAAACCATCATTAAGCCGATGATGGGAGAGCTACAGGCCAAGTAAGAGGGGATTACAAACTTTTAAAATTTGGATCTCACACTTAGGGGAAGCGAGCTCACAAGCATGATTGCAAGCATTTGATTGTGCATATTCGTATGTTTGATGCACTGCATTTGTACTGAAATTGAATATACATGCTTGCTTGGTGTATGCTAGACTTAAGATGTGTGGTGAATTGAAATACTAGCATGCATAGGAAGTGGTAGCTAGTTCCTGTTTTTTCCATGTGGTACTAGAACCTTGTATTTAATGTTAATCTCACAAGGTATTCTAGTGTCTTTGGTTGCAAAAATTCTTTCAAGTGGGATCTAACTATCCATGGTGCTAAGGATGGTTTATATATGCACTCCGATGGTATCGCGCTTCCAAGGTCCAATTCTATAAACCTTAGCATCAAATTGGTAGTAATATCTCTCCCACACTTCTAATCCAATGCATATGTGCAAAGCCTTTCAAATCTAAAAACTTAGCACATATGTAGGGGGAGCTAATACTACCAAATTAAATTCCTTGCATCTCTTTGTAAGGGTTGTCATCGATTACCAAAAATGGGGAGTTTGAAAGCTCCATGTTTGGTTTTGACTAATTGATGATAGCTAGTATCTAACCATGTGCTTAAGCTTTGGATTACAAGTGTGGTTAGAAGATCAAGTGTGGATCTATGACGACATCCAAGTCTTTGGTGTAAGCCCATCAACATAAAGGTCAAATGCTTCAACACTTGGTGCAAAGGAAGGAGCTCAAGGCAAAGGTGAAAACAAATAGGGCTCTTTGCATTTTGGTGATCAAGACACTATAGAGAGTGTGATCAAATTTAGGTTAGATGACCGTACTATTAAGGGGGAAGAAACTTCGTTAACAACCTCGGTCATCAAGTGCCTCTAGTTGATATAGTTGAGCATATGCATTTAGATCTAGAGCACTAACCTAAAACCTTGCAATTTGACTTAAAATCAAGGTAACACTCATACCTAAGTGCTCATACTCTTGGTTGTTAGCACCTAGAAGCAAGATAGTTGAAGAGAGGACGAAAACAGCTCTCAGAGGTACACCAGATGTTGAACCTCTCTGAGTAAGCACCGTACGCTGGAACAGTAACTCTAGCGCGTCCGGTGATGATTTTGGAGTATCCGGTGAGTAAACGTGCTTTCTGTCTGAGTGAAAGCACCGGATGCTGGCAGTGTACCGTGACTTAACAGTGGATGCGTTCGGTGCAACTTTCAGCTCTCTGGATGCTCTCTGTTCGTGCACCGGACACGGGCATCGGAGCGTCCGGTGCGACGTCTCCGCGTCCGGTGAGTAGGCGCGCTACGGGAAGTTCGAAACAGCTAGTACACGTGTCAGCGGGCGGTACACCGGACGACCACCGGACCCGTTCGGTGCCAACTTAACCAGCGTCCGGTGTGCACGCAGAAATTGAAAAACGGCTAGTTTTTCACCTTCACTTATAAATAGCCGATCAACCGGTGTTGGAAAGCTCTCTTGCGCATTTCATTCATTGCTAAGCATCTCTTGAGCCTCCCAAGCCTCTCCCACTCACTCTAGAGCGTGATTCTCATCCATAATAAGTTAGGGAGTGATCCAAGTGCATTGTGTTCATCTTGTGTTGATCTTTGGATTTCTTGTGACCATCACCTTCGTGTGTACTGGTATTTCATTCCCTTGGTGATTGGCTAACTACTCTACTCGGAGGTATAACACTACTACACTTATCTCTTTACCTTTGTATTTCACTTGTGTAGTAGTAGTAGTAGTCTTTTGTAGCTTGTCCACCTAGGAGTAAAGTAGTTGCAACCTAAGCTAGCTTGTATGAACTTAGAGACTTAAGTAGAACGGTTAGGAAGGCTTGCATTCTTGAGTAGGCTAGCGCTTAATTCGCTTCGCCGTTTGTTTTACTAACCACTTGGTCAAGTATTGTTTGTAGAATTTTAATTAGGCTATTCACCCTCCTCTAGCCACTTTGGACCTATAACCAGCCCGCCCAGTATATGTATTGGCATCGAAGACCGCATCGGTATTCACCTTTAACCAGCCTTCCTCCGGCAGCTGCCACGCCATCTTCCTCCTTTGATTTGCTCCCTGGGACGACACCCGCAGCGACGCTAACTCTTCCAGTGGCGAGGATACATATCGCGCCATAGCTCCCGGCTCCCAAACTTTCCTGCCATGCCGTCGGCTGTTACGCCCGGTCCAAAGCACCCAGGCACCATACACAAGCAAGGTCGTAGCCTCCGCATTGCATTTATCAGCATGAAAGTCATCCGTTACCCAGGTACTAGGATGCAGGTCCGGGATTTTGACTCCCGTCAGCTTCCTAGCCTCCTCCCAAAATCTCCTCGTCGTCGGGCAAGTAAGAGCCACATGATATATAGTTTCATACAGGTCCCTGCACACCTCACAAAAAAGTTTCCTCTGTAACATGTCTTCTCCTCAATTTTGCTTTCGCTGGTAGCGAGTTGTGAATCACCCTCCACCAGAAAACTCGTACCTTTGGGGGTACTTTCATTTTCCAAATGGCACTCCAGGCCCTGTCAACCTCAGAGGGTCTGGCTTCATTTGTAGCCGCCTTAGCCATCGCCATTTTCTCATCTTTCAGAATATTATAAGCTGACCTCATTGAGTAAATGCCATGCCATTCCAAACCCCATGCGAGAACATTAGACTCTAGTCTCATACTCGGCTTGATTTTCACACCTTCTTCGTATCCAGCGGCAGCAATGACCTGCGCACCTTCTGAGCATCCTAGGCCCGTGTACCAGGTATGAAAAAATCACATACACGCTCTGCATCAGCCGATGGGGGTCTGATCAAAGGTTTAAGCGAATATGATCCCGGGATCCACTTATCATGTCAAGCACTGATCTCACTTGGACGGATTCGATAAATGGGACCGCGCCTTAGCACCTCTCTACCCTACAGTATTGATCTCCAAGTTGCTGAACTTTGCCTTTTCTTAGTTGCTGAGAGGAAGTTAATGGTGGATAATACTTCCCCTTCGGAACCTTGGCACACAGCGAATCCGGTCTCATTAGCAATCTCCAGCCCTGCTTGCCTAACATGACTTTATTAAATAGAGTAAAATCTCTGAATCCTTTTCCACCTTGACTCTTTGCCCTTGTTAGTTTTTCCCAATGAAGCCAGTGGACTTTGTGATTATCCACCGAGCTTCCCCACCAGTAGTTTGAAACTGCTGATGTGATCTTGCGCCACACCGGCACCGAGAGCTTGAAACAAGACATCGCATACGTTGGAACAGACTGAGTGTTCACCTTCAAGAGGACCTCCTGAGCAGCACAACCCAAGTTTTTCTCTGCCTAACCTCTGATGAAACATCTGATCCGAGCTGGCACATAATTGAACGTGTCAGTTGCCCCTCTCTCTGCCGCCGTTAGTAGCCCCAAATATTTCTCCCCAAGGGCCTCATTAGCAATCTGCAGGCTATTGTGCACCTCCACCTTATTTTCTTGTTGACAATTCAGACTAAAGAACACTGCAGACTTACTCTTATTAACCAACTAGCCAGAACCTTTATTGTATCCCTCAAGAATTTTAGCAATTCGATCAGCTCCCTTCTTAGATGCCTGAGTGAAAATCAAGCAGTCATCTACAAATAAAAGGTGAGGGACCCAGGGGGCATGTCTACTCACCCGCACTCCTCGCGAGACATACAAAGGACCAATATTTTTAACATGCAAGATAAACCTTCAGCACATAACAGGAAGAGATAGGGTGAGATAGGGTCACCTTGTCTAATCCCTCTTGTCGACTTAAAGGAATCTGAGAAAACTCCATTGATTCTCATAGAAAAAGATACCGAGGAAATACATTTCATCACCAAATTGCACCACGATGCAGGAAACCCTAATGCTACCATATAATCGCCTTGAGGTAGTCCCATTCAACTCTGTCCTAGGCTTTAGCCATATCAAGCTTAATAGCACAAGAACCCAATTTCCGTCTCTTATTCTTAGATAGTGTATACACTCATAAGCGATCAACATATTATCGGTAATCAATCTATCTGGGACAAATGCACTTTGCTCCTCCGAGATTATGTCGTCTAGGACAACCTGTAACCGGTTAGCCATCGTCTTTAAGCATAGCTTGTATAATACATTGCACAAGGAGATGGGCCGGTACTGTGACAACTCTTGTGGGCTACTAACTTTCGGAATAAGTAGAAGAAGAGTTTTGTTTACCTCATCTGGAATGTCTCCAACGTTCAAGAAGCCCAGCACAGCACTAACCACACACGACTTAACAAGCTGCCTGTGTGTTTGGAAGAAACTAGCATTGAAACAATCCACCCCAGGGGATTTGTATGGTGCCATCTGGAACAACGCTGCTTCCACCTCTTCCTTCACAAACGACTTCTCAAGTAGTGCACACATATCGCCCGTGACCTTCCTTGGCATTGTTGGCATTTCTAACGTCACCACCAAAAATAGAGTTAGACTCTATTGTCAGCAACAACGCTAAAAATGATGGGAGGTATAGATTAAAGTGCCACTTGATTAGTCTACAGACCACTTGCACTCTTATCTTCTATCTCTTAGAAGTAAATAGGTTGTCATCCTCAGCATGATTCTAAAAGATCTCTCCTTCTAGCAAGTGACTGAAATATATATTATATTGTATCGGCAGGCGTATAGATAAAATATACACCATTGTAGCATTTTACCCAAGAGTATTTCGGGTTGTCATTTATATTTTACCACTGGAAAGGGTTGGCAATAAATGGAATGCAGGTAGATAAATAGTTATAATATGCATATGCAAATATGGAGAATACCATGCATGATCCACTTACTCAGAACAGGGGTTATGTCACAATAATAATGATATATATGATAAGCATAATGATCAATCAATCAGTCAATAATAATGATCACTTAGAGCACTTACTATCTAGGCACTAGCATGGATTAGGTTGAAGCATAAGGATATTCTAAGTCATTCTAACTATACTATCAAAGACATATTAGATTGGTGCAATTATACTATCAATCATGGCAAAGACACTTCATATTCATACTTAAGGGAATATTACTAAGAAGATCAAGATCATTGTCAACCTTCTAAAGTAATAATAACTTCCTACTCTCCCTACATTCGGAGTGTGGACTACAAAGGACACAACGGGAGTGTCACATCCGCGATCTATCACAAAACCTAGAATATAAGGCGCATTTGCAGACAAACTACATCTAAGCACCATGCTTACATGCTGTTGGTCATCCATCCATGATGTCAATGGATGAGAGCTATACAAACCTATGTATGAATATGAATGCATCCTAACTATGCAAAGTATACAATCTAGATAAGCAATGAATAGCATAATTGAGAACATAATCAATAGTAGAACAATGTCAATCAACTTTATCTCAAGCACTCAAAAGAGGTTTAAAATACAAGAGAGAGCTTACAATGGCTCCAGGCTCCAGACAAATCCGAAACTCAAGTAGAACTTGCCTCCTTCTACATCTAACCTATGTAGGTATGCTCTCGATGGTGAAGCTCTAATGATTCTAGGGTTTTTAGCTCTCTAAATTGGATTGATATGATATCTGACTGATTGATGTGAAACCCTGGGGGGCTGGGGCTCCTTATATAGGCTGGTGGGATGAACCATAGCCCTTGGATCAAACCGACTTCGATGGGCGGTGGAGATTCCGTATAAAATCGGGATGTGGGTCCACGTCGAAATGGAGGCGGGGAGGCCTCTCTGACAGGTCGGCCAAACTTTTCAGAGGGTCGGCCGACCCCCTCTCTCTGAGTTGCGGGTCCCGCTTCAGCAGGCGTGCTCTGGTGTTCTCTAGAATATTCTTGATCTCCTTTCGCGGTGGAATTCGTTATTTTAATCCGGCATGTGGGTCTTCCTTGGTTCTTTTCTAATTAACCCCTTGCAAAACACTAATTCACTAAAACTATGAAATTCTGTCAGTTAAAGCTATATTCTTAGGTGGTGTTTGACTTTATAGCCTTATTTCATATTTAGTTGACGGGCAATAATTACCGTCAACAGGCACATGGCTACAGATCAGCTCAGGTTGTAAATCATCTTGTGCTGTGAAGAGTTTCTGTTAGAACTCACAGGCAAGCCTTTCAAGGTCCTCTTGTTCTGTGAACACTTTTCTAGAATCATCACTAAGGATCTTGATCCAATTGGTTCTTTGTCGAGCATGAGCCTTTGCTTGGAAAAATTAGTATTTTGATCCCCCTCCCGTAACTAGGAGATCTTAGAACATTGTTTCTCCATCGTTTCTTCCCTTGCCAAAGTTTTAGCAAGTTTTGCCATCACACTCGTTCCTTATCAATTGGGCCCCTGCATAGGGTGTTACTTCTCTCCACCTCCAACTTCGCCCGCAGGTTCTTCACCTGCAGTTTGACAGACCCAAACACCTCCTTATCCCAGGCCTTTAACGAGCGTTGCAAGGATGACAGGGCATTAGAAGCAGTAGACAAATCTGCAGTACAGTTGACACTTCTTAGCACAATCACCAGAGACAGGGTGTTAGGCTATCTCTGATAACGGTGCCAGAAGTGCCTAGGGGTATTTCTTATGTCTATTGGATAATTCTGTAAGCGCACAGAATATACCGCTGTAGCACTTCACCCGGGAGTATTCCAAGGTATCGTTATTTATTTTATCCCAAGGAAAAGCGGTGCTAGGAATGTTAATAAAAGATAGATCCTTAAGTCAATAGCAAATTAGCAACCAACTAGTGATAGGGGGTAAATCGATATAGAGGAAAGATTGTGACACAGAGACAAGACAAGGTTTAGGATAACTAAAGATAACTAGTAGAGTATAGCTAGGTGGGAGGACAACGAGTGAGTATAGGACTCCTATGTTTCTTACTTTACTCCTGTGAACTATCCTATCAAATGGACGAAGTACACTAAGATTGATACCTTACTCTTTGCATGTAGGGGATAGTCCGAGACAATACAGGATATAACCTCTACCCGAAGCAGCTATGCTCTTATGGGAGCCTACCTTTTAAGAACTTGCTTAAAACACGTGGAGGGATGCTAAGACTAGACAGGGCTATCACCACCTGCTAGTACCCACTAACAATCCGTGCAGCAAGCGAAATTCAAAGGCAAGACTTAGCTTAAGCACCACGCTTACACTAATTCTCACTACTCCAGATGGGTACCAAACAACTAGAGCACCCTATGACAAGCGATGAACTACACTCGCGGGTTGGTTACAAGATCACAATCTAGTGTAAATCGACCAAGTAATAGAATAACTCACAACAATACTATTGGAATAGTAATGAACTAAGTAAGGACTCAGTAAAGTAAAGCAAGAATATTATATTAATATAAAGAAAGTCTTACAGAAGGAAAGATACAAGAGTTATACCAGATTCTCCAGAAGACGACTTTGGAGACCCCGAGCTTAGCTCGACTCGACTCTAACTACCACACGAGTGTAATAGAACCACCTAAATCACGTGGCCCACAGGCACCTGTCATCGCCACTAATGACATCTGACAGCCGGGCCCGTGTTCCAGATGACCTAGGCAGCTCTGCCAGGCTACATAAGCACCCGTTATCTCCGACAGGATCCCATTGCGAAGCCATTACAGGATTACAATATTTCATAAAAAAATACATCAGAGTAAAAGTGCGGAAGATTAAATAGTACTTAGTTTACAAACCGGTTGTTCAAACAGAAATTAAGTGCAGTTATTACAGACTATAATTAAAAGTGGTAACAGTAGCGGTAGAACAATATTACAACAAGATAGATAGGTAGTACATGAACCCTGCCCACGGGTTCAACATTATTCTTCCTCGCTCTCCTGGATGATAGTGACACAGCACGGGGCCAGACAAACTTCCGGCTCCTGCCTACCTGCAGCGCGGTAAACAAAACCCTGAGTACTGGGGTACTCCACAAGACTTACACGACAAAAGGTGTAAAATTAGACTCAGGAATGCAGGTTGAGGGTAGTCAAGGTAAGGCTTGAGCAAGAGGTCAAGTGTTTTGCAGAAAAAGCATTTCTAGGCCTATTTCAATATTTTATTCCCATAATATTGTTAATCATCAACTACACTTCTAAATCTTTCCAAGTATCCATCATCATTCTTTCACATTTATTCCAAAACATCCTAGTTCCGAACCACTATTCGATGTAGGGGTGAGGATCAAGTCTCCATAACCGAGGAGCAACGACGATTCGAATCGATTAATACCCAGCAGGGGATCTCTATCCGCACTGCGTATGTAGCACTTAAGCTTGCATACGCCAACCCCGCCTACCACGGCTTTTCATACCCCGAAACCGGTCCTGCGCCACCCGAGAGCACAGTACTCCTCTAGTCTCCAGGCACGCTGGCCACGAGGGTACACGCTACTCTCGCCATCTCTCCACTTCCAGTGCGTGGTTGTCGGTTCTAGCAGTAGAGCCACCGGAGTCAGAGGCTTCCCGTAGTATGTGGCTAGTTGCAAAGTCTTCATCACAGTAGGCCTGACAACGAATGGTCCCTAATATTTTTCCATTAGAAACCATGCATTGGGACTCTAACCCAAGTACACTGGTAACTACTCGGTTTTCACATCCCTTTTCCGATGGCGAGGATCGTTGGGGCTTTAACCCAAACAGATGGTCGTCCAAACGGAAAAAAAACCATCCCGCCAGGAACACTGACAACCAACAAGGACATAACCAGTCCCATAAAGTGATTCATTTGCTTTATATCCTCACAGTTGAAAATTAGCATTTTTGCGAATCTAACCATTTAGCATGACTAAGCATTTTTTTTTCAAAACTTGTAATGAATCAGGTTCTCAGGTATTGATACGTGGTCAAGGATGGTAATGCATCAATTGGTTATCAATCAACTCCTATTAACCTAATGCAATAAATTTACTCAAGTGATAAATAATTTTAAAACAACAAGGATGGGCAAATGCACCGGGGCTTGCCTTGTGCTGCGAAAAGAGTGGGATCGGGATCGGTGCCACAAATATCGAAGCCTTGCACAATTTCCGGAGCAACCTCCTCAGCTGTCACCTCAGACTTCACCTCCGGGTTCTCGGTCACTACACGTGTGCAATAATGAATGTATGAATGCGATGCAATAATGCGGAATTGAAAATCAATAATCAATCATATACAAACTAGTGCACAACTATTCTAAATATACAAATCATAGTATATCTAGTCAAAGATGCCCTAGGTCATAATGATGTTTGACCTAGAATCACAAGCAATCCAAAATCACACCATTCAACATTTATCTCCATTTCTTATTCTTTTTATTAATCAATTAAACAAACATATAATTAATAAATAATTAAACTATTTCCATTTGATGCCAAACTCCACCAACAGATAGTTTTCAGCCTCCAACAGTGACACAACAATTTTCATGATTTTTGGAATAATACAAAATTTATTAAAAATCATCAAAGTTTCATTTATCAATTAAAGTGCTGATTTTTACTTACTACAGAAAGTGTCCAAACCACATTTTTAATAATTTTACAAAATACTAAATACTTCAGAGAGCCTACACAAAAATTCCCACCATTTATAGAGCAGTAAATAAATCCAAACAAAATTATGAAACAATAGTACTATTCATTGGAAATATAAATGGAAAATCTCATTATAATTCCTCGGGAAATTAGAAAACGGAAGCAGCCCGAGTCGGCCCATCAACACATGCCAGCCCAGAAAAGGCCCGCGCGCACACCCGCACCTCCACAGAGCCGCTGACGGGGCGTCCCCCCCGTCAGCCTCTCCTCACCCCTCCTTCTTCCTCCCGACGCTTTGACCGGCGAGCCGAAGGCGTTTGACCGACCCCGAGTTCGCCGGTGGCGAGTCGGCCGTTCCAACCAAGACACCAGTGGACTCGGGATTTCCCCGCGAACCAAATGAGCTACACGCTGACCTACCAAGGGTATTGGGGTGTACCCAGTCGCGACCGCGGCGGCTCGGCCCCGACGGCGTGCCCCACGCCGGTGAGCTCAAGCCAGTAGAGACCAAAGTGAAGGGCGTTAAGGGTTTAGGTGCTCACCAAGGTTTGGTTTGGCTGGATGGTTGGCCTGGTGACGGTGCAGAGAGGTGAGAACAGCGGTGATGGCGGATTCAGCGACGCGTTCACCACGGCGAGACCCTGTTCCGAGTTACCCGAGACCCCAAACAAGAAACCAATGGAAACATGAGCATCACCGAACAGTATGGCGCACCGAATACTGGTCAAAACCGAGAGAGGCTCACCGAGACGAGCGGGCTAGGGCCCGACGACTCGCGGCGGCACTCCGGTCGGCCGCGGAGGCGACGACGCTCGCCGCGAGGCTCACAGTGCACTACAGCTCACGCCCTGTGCACCACCCGACGTGCAAGGAAGCTGGCTACTAGGCTGTGGGATGGAGGGTGTGGAGGTGGACGGAGCACGGCCAATTTGGCTCGGAACCGAAAAGAGCTCACCGGCGAACGAGTGGGAGAAATGGGAGAAGGGGGCTCTCGTCGCCTTTAAGGGCAGTGAAAGGGGTGGATAGGATCGAGGCAAGGTCCGGGGCCCCCGAGCAACGCACACGCGATGACGACAACGCCTCTGCCGGCCGGACGGCGGCAGCGCGCGGCGCGGCACGCGCTGTACGGGGAGGGGAAGATGAACAGGGGGACCCCCTAGCTACAGTACTAGCCTTACCCCTATTTGATTTGATTCTATCTGATCCAATTCGAATCCGAGGAAATGACAGAAACGAAAGTTGTGGGGAATTTCAAGTAGAACACTTTTACTTTTGACAGCAATTTCAAATTCGATCAAATTTTCAAATTAAAGCAAAGGGGGTAGATTTAGGGTTTGAATTCCAAACTGAAATTTTAAAATTACTTTTAAATTTTCTCAACAACTTGAAAAATGGTCAAAATTAAAGTTATTTCTCTCAATGAGGTCTACAACTTTTATTAAGGAAGTTTCATCAGATTCTCAATATTTCTGAAATTGAAGTTTCAAATTTAAATTTCAACAAAGCAATTTGAGTTTAATTTGAATTTCTGTAACACAACCTCAAAATCTCCAAAAATAAAAGTTGTTCCATTCTAAAAGATCAAAAACTTTCATTAAGACTTGTTTGTTACATTCATTATAGATTTTGAATTAGAGTTTGAGGTCAATTCTAGGGCTTAATTTGATTTCTTATTTAATTTTTATTTTTGCCTTTTAATTAAGTGCTTAATTACACAATCCACAACACGAGAAATCAAAGCACTCTAGTGACCCTAAGCACAATCATATGCAGATGCTTAAATTTAAACATGATGACATGACATTATTAATTAACCGTAATACCCGGGGTATTACAGCCTTCCCCCTAAAAGAAAATCTCGCCCCGAGATTTGATACATGATAAAACAAGACTCAAACAAAGTAATGGAAAAGAAAATGTCTTAAGCAATCTAAACCCACCTGATACAAAGTATCTAGGGGACTTTACACGCTACACCACCAGACAATTACATCTACAATGTAGCCAAAAACTCGGGGAAATTCTCGGCGAGATAGTCTTCGGACTCCCATGTGGCTTCTTCTTCAGAATGTTCACTCCACTGGATCTTGTACCATCTGGTTGTTGTCCTTCGCGTGACATGATCCTTTCTATCCAGAACCCGAATAGGATACTCCGAGTACGTCAGTTTCGGTTCAAGTTCCACTCCTTCCACATTGATGACGTGGTCGAGTACTCGAAGACACCTCTTGAGTTGTGACACATGGAATACATTGTGTACGTCTGAAAGGTGCTCTGGCAACTGCAACTTATAAGCTACTTTTCCCACACGTTCTATGATTAGGAAAGGTCCAACATAACGCGGGGCCCACTTGCCTTTGACGCCAAATCGATTGACTCCTTTCATTGGCGATACTTTCAGATACACATAGTCTCCCACTTTGAATGCTAAGGGTCGACGCCTTCGATCGGCATAACTTTTCTGTCGAGACTGTGCCACTTTCAAATTCTCTTGTATCAATTGACCTTTTCTTCGGCTTCATTGACCAGATCAACACTGTAAAACCATCTTTCTCCAGGTTCAGACCAATTCAATGATGTACGGCACCTACGACCGTAAACTGCCTCAAATGGAGCCATCTTGATACTTTCTTGGTAGCTATTGTTGTACGAGAATTCTGCCAATGCTAAACACTCGTCCCACTTGTTAGGGTAATTGAGCGCACAAGCCCTCAACATATCCTTCAGTACTTGATTGACTCTTTCCGTCTGTCCGTCAGTCTGTGGATGGTATGCAGAAGCTTTGTACCTAAGGACTTGTGAAAAGCCTGCCAAAACTTGGAGACGAACTGGGTACCTCGATCAGAAACGATGGTCCTCGGTACACCATGCAACTTCACTAAGTTCTCAATATAAAGCTTCGCATATGCCAGTGCCCTGTACTTCTACTTGACAGGTAGAAAATGAGCTTGCTTGGTGAGGCGATCCACAATAACCCAGATGGAATCAAAACCTCTTGTGGTCTTGGGTAATCCCACGATGAAATCCATGCTAATGTCCTCCCACTTCCACGCAGGAACAGGCAATGGTTGCAACTCTCCTCCAGGCTTCATATGAACAGCTTTCACTTTCTGACAACTGTCACATCTCGCGACATACCGAGCAATCTCAATTTTCATTTTTGTCCACCAGAACTTTTGCTTCAAATCCTGATACATCTTGTTGCATCCAGGATGGATAGAAGACCTTGTCAAATGTGCTTCGTCAAGGATCTTTTGTCATAACTCAGGCACCTTTGGAACTACCAGACGATCCATGAACCACTTGACACCATCATCATCAATCCTGAAACAATCTGCCTTGCCGGCTTGAACTTTTTTCTTGATGTGCTTGATTCCTCTATTCCCCTTTTGAGCGGCAATAACCTCATCTCGGATGGATGTTTCAATACTGATATTGGTCAGGCTGCCCTGTGGGATTATTTCTATGTCTAACTTTTCCAACTCATAGCACAATGATAAATCATATGGCCTGACTGTCAAACAATTACAGTGCACCTTCCGACTGAGTGCATCGGCGACCACATTCGCCTTGCCTGGATGATAGTGCACTTCAATATCATAATCCTTGATTAGCTCGAGCGATCTTCCCTGTCTCATGTTCAACTCTTCTTGTGTAAAGATGTACTTCAGACTCTTGTGATCTGTGTATACATTGCAAGTACTGCCCAGCAAATAGTGACGCCATATCTTCAAGGCATGTACCACCGCTGCCAACTCAAGATCATGGGTAGGATAATTCTCTTCATGTCGCTTGAGCTGATGTGAAGCATAGGCAATGACACGGCCCTCTTGCATCAAGACACAACTAAGACCGGTACCAGAAGCATCACAGTACACATCAAAAGGCTTTTTAATGTCTGGTTGAGCTAGTACTGGTGCGGTGGTCAACAACTTTTTCAGAGTTTGAAATGCCTTCTCACATTCTGGTGACCAGACAAACTTGACTTGATTTTTCAACAGGTTGGTAATGGGCTTGGCTATTCTTGAGAAATCTGGAATAAAACGACGGTAGTATCCCGCCATTCCCATAAAACTGCGGACTTGATGTACTGTGGTTGGTGGCTTCCAATTCAAGATTTCTTCTACCTTGCTCGGGTCCATAGATATACCTTCAACTGACAAAATATGACCGAGAAAAGGAACTCAATCCAGCCAAAACTCACATTTTCTAAATTTGGCATAATGCTGGTGTTCTCTCAAATGGGTTAGAACAATGCGAAGGTGGTTGGTATGCTCATTATGGGTTTTGGAATAAACAAGGATGTCATCGATGAACATGACTACAAATTTGCCGAGTTCGGCATGATGACTGAGTTCATTTGGTACATGAAATAGGCAGGTGCATTGGTTAGGCCAAAGGACATGACCAGATACTCATAAAGGCCGTATCTGGTGGTGAATACTATTTTAGGGATATCTTCGGGACGGATCTTTATTTGGTGGTAGCCAGACCTAAGGTCAATTTTGGAAAAGACCTTGGCTCCAGCTAGTTTGTCAAAGAGTAGGTCAATGCGAGGTAAAGGATATTTATTTTTGATGGTGACCTCGTTGAGTGGGTGATAATCAACATAGAGTCTGAGTGACTTGTCCTTCTTTTTCACAAAGATAGCAGGACAACCCCAGGGAGATGAACTAGGTCTGATGAAACCCTTATCAAGTAGATCTTGCAATTGAACTTTAAGCTCAGCTAATTCTTTGGGAGGCATCCTATAGGCTCTACGGGATATAGGTGCAGTTCCCGGCTTCAACTCAATAGTAAACTCCACATCACGGTCGGGTGGCAGACCAGGTAGACCATCCGGAAATACATCCAAAAATTCACAGACTACCGGAATATTTTGGATTTTGTGGACTGAGGTGGCACACAGTCTCTACATAGACTTTTCAACCATTCTCACAAGTAGTGGCAGCTAGATAAGAAGCTGAGATTGACTACCAGGTATACTGACTTTTATGGTCCTATTCAGCACGTCGATCAAAGCCTTGTGCTGATACATCCAATTCATACCTAATATGATATCTATGTCCTGATCCTTGAGTACTATCATGGTGGTTGGGAATATATGCCCGCCCAACTCAATAGGTACTCACTGCACTACCTCCTTAGTATTTATACGCCCCCCGGGCGAATGTATAAGGAAGTTTTCCTTTATTTCCCCAAGTGGAATCTCATGCTTGACAACAAATGTACGATTTATGAATGAATGTGATACACCAGAATCAAAAAGTGTAATAGCAGGGTGACTGGCGACATGAAACCTACCCATCATGACGGGCTCTCATGCAGGGATGTCATCCACATGAGTATAATAAACCTGACCGGCTTTCTTGACTATTTTGCCCTTCTGAGCTTGGTGCTGCTGGCCACAGTGCTGATTCTGATGCTGCTGCTGCTGCTGTCTAGGACCTCTCTGGGCATTTTGATTGTACTGCCTGGGGTATGGGCAATTGCGGGCCCAATGCCCCATCTTGCCACAGTTGTAGCAGGGGTGATTGTAGGTGGTCTGAGGTGTATTTATACGAACGCCAGGGGCATTCGGTTGAGTGGTGTTCTGCTGGTTTGAGGTGTGGGAAGTAGCCGCGGTGCGTACCACGACTTGCAGCTGGGGGTAAGCTGGACGGTGGTGGTGATTAGGATGATAGATGATCTTCTGGCGTTTTTGATCGCCAGAAAATCCAGACTTCTTCTTCTTCTTTTTATCTTGATGCTTACGATCACTTTCTTCGTAAGCAATGGCGCTGTTGGCAGCTTCGTGATATGAGCAGTTAAGGTTGTTGGATAAGCTGGTGTGGATCTTGAAGTTTAGGCCCCTGACAAAGCAATCTTTCTTCTTTTGGTCAGTGTTGGTATGTTCCGGAGCATACTGGGCAAGATGATTGAATTGGTTCACATATTGCATAACAGAAGAATCCTTCTGCTGCAGAGCTAAAAACTGATCCAGCTTCATTTTCATTACACCTACTGGGATGTAATGTGCTCGGAAAGCTTAATGAAACTCTGCCCAAGTGAGCTGATGTCCCTCGGGCTGTGCAGACAACATGTTGGCATATCAGGCACTGGCAGGACCACGCAGCTGTTGAGCCGCGAACAGTAGCTTTTGGATATCTGGCAGCGGATCAAGCTGAACTATTGCTCCATAGTGCGGAGACAATCATCGGCCTCCAAGGGCTCATCGGCCTTTGTGAACACTGAGGGACGTGTTTTAGTGAAATCCACATAGGTAGTTTCCTCATCTTCGCGGTGACCTCGACGCCTGCCACGGTTCTCCCGGTTTTGGGCCATAGCATTGGCTGCATTAGCACGGGCTGCGATGGCATCGGCTAAGGTTGGTGGAATGGGTGGTGAGTAGGGAGCAGCTCCTTCCTCGGAAGTACCGGCACCAGACGAGCAGGTGTTGACCATCTGTTTTTAGGACAATCAACTTAGGACTTACTTTGCATAATTAAAACATGGTAGCATTACAACTTAAAACATTAAACATAACAAAGTTCAACACACTCGGACATAAAAAGTTCTACCCCCGACTAAGGTTCTTGGCACGATGATTACAACACTTGGATAGCAGAAGACTAAAGTCACTAGTCCGAAGACCTGCCTAGTCGATGATGACAATCTCCTCGTCGTTGTCCTCCTCAACGACCACGTCCTCCATCGGGTCAAATGCCTCAAAGTAACCGTCCTCTGTAGCCTCACTGTCATACTCCTCCTCTGGTCCCACGACAACACCTCCCTCAGGCTCATCCTCACGTGGAACCAGAATCGGATTAAGCTGATCATTCAGCCTATGCACCTCCTCGTGCAGCATACCATTGTTCCACTCAAGGTTCTCCACATACCCCTCCAACTCCTCGACCCTCTCACGGGCCACGCCCACACGCTCCAAAGCCTGGTCCCTCTACTGAGTCAGGCGGTCGATCTCCCGATGTAGGTCCCGATTGGTCCTCACGTCCTGGTAGTGGTCAGCCCGGGCTACGCGGAAGTCCTCCCGCATGAGACCCATCTCCCTGTGCATCTCCTTGATCTCCTGCTTCAACTCCTTATGACTACTGCGGGGAGGGCGGCTGCCAGACGCCTCCTCACCGTCGCGTGGTGCCAACTGGCGGCGCGGAACTCCACGGGGTCCAGTCATCTTGCGAGCAGTCAATTTACAACGTGCCAGCTGGAAAGGTATGTTTGGATTAGTGAGGACATAATAGGCTAGCAAGAACAGGTGTGGTAGATCCTAACCCATATACCCACTTTAAGGAGGAAGTTATTAACATGTGTGATTATCATGATGCATGCAACTACTTACGAATTTTAAATCATGCAGTACAAATAAATCATTAAATAATTTAAAAAAAGGGCTAACAATAATAATGTTGTTCCACCTGCTACCCTAACCATAATAAGATATGATAAATTACAGAACAAGATAAGAACTATTGAATAAGATAAGCATGCAAGCAGTTTGGACCCAAAATAATAGTTTAAGTTTTTATGATCCAAACCATTTTGAAGTTTTCGAAAATTAACTCACAATGATTTAGCAATGGAATTCTCTGATACCAGCTGTAACAGAACCGCCTAAATCACGTGGCCCACAGGCACCTGTCATCGCGACTAATGACATCTGACAGCCGGACCCATGTTCCAGATGACCTAGGCAGCTCTGCCGGGCTACATAAGCACCCGTTATCTCCGACAGGATCCCATTGCGAAGCCATTACCGGATTACAACATTTCATAACAAAATACATCAGAGTAAAAGTGCGGAAGATTAAATAGTACTTAGTTTAGAAACCGGTTGTTCAAATAAAAATTAAGTGCAGTTATTACAGACCATAATTAAAAGTGGTAATAGTAGCGGTAGAACAATATTACAACAAGATAGATAGGTAGTACACGAACCCTGCCCACGGGTTCAACTTTATTATTCCTCGCTCTCCTGGATGATAGTGACACAGCACGGGGCCAGACAAACTTCCGCCTCCTGGCTACCTGCAGCGGGGTTAACAAAACCCTGAGTACTGGGGTACTCCGCAAGACTTACCCGACAAAAGGTGTAGAATTCGACTCAGGAATGCAGGTTGAGGGGAGTCAAGGTAAGGCTTGAGCAAGAGTTCAAGTGTTTTGCAGAAAAAGCATTTCTAGGCCTATTTTAATATTTTATTCCCATAATATTGTTAAACATCAACTACACTTCTAAATCTTTCCAAGTATCCATCATCATTCTTTCACATTTATTCCAAAACATCCTAGTTCCGAACCACTATTCGATGTAGGGGTGAGGATCAAGTCTCCATAACCGAGGAGCAACGACGATTCGAATCGATTAATACCCAGCTGGGAATCCCTATCCACATTGCGTATGTAGCACTTAAGCTTGCATACGCCAACCCCGCCTACCATGGCTTTTCATACCCCGGAATCGGTCCTGCGCCACCCGAGAGCATAGTACTCCTCTAGTCTCCAGGCACGCCGGCCACGAGGGTACACGCTACTCTCGCCATCTCTCCACTCCCAGTGCGTGGTTGTCGGTTCTAGCAGTAGAGCCACCGGAGTCAGAGGCTTCCCGTAGTATGTGGCTAGTTGCAAAGTCTTGATCACAGCAGGCCTGACAACGAATAGTTCCTAATATTTTTCCATTAGAAACCATGCATTGGGACTCTAACCCAAGTACACTGGTAACTACCCGGTTTTCACATCCCTTTTCCGATGGCGAGGAACGTTGGGGCTCTAACGCAAACAGATGGTCGTCCAAACGGAAAAAACCATCCCCGTGGATGACAATGAACTAGCCAGGAACACTGCCAGCCAATAAGGACATAACCAATCCCATAAAGTGATTCATTTGCTTTATATCCTCACAGTTGAAAAATTGCATTTTTGCGAATCTAACCATTTAGCATGAGTAATCATTTTTTTCAATACTTGTAATGAATCAGGTTCTCAGGTATTGATACGTGGTCAAGGATGGTAATGCATCAATTGGTTATCAATCAACACCTATTAATCTAATGTAATAGATTAACTCAAGTGATAAATAAGTTTAAAACAACAAGGATGGGCAAATGCACCGGGGTTTGCCTTGTGCTGTGAAAAGAGTGGGATCGGGATCGGTACCACAAATATCGAAGCCTTGCACAATTTTCAGAGCAACCTCCTCAGTTGTCACCTCAGACTTCACCTCCGGATTCTCGGTCACTACACGTGTGCAATAATGAATGTATGAATGGGATGCAATAATGCGGAATTGAAAATCAATAATCAATCATATACAAACTAGTGCACAACTATTCTAAATATACAAATCATAGTATATCCAGTCAAAGATGCCCTAGGTCATAATGATGTTTGACCTAAAATCACAAGCAATCCAAAATCACACCATTCAACATTTATCTCCATTTCTTATTCTTTTTATTAATCAATTAAACAAACATATAATTAATAAATAATTAAACTATTTCCATTTGATGCCAAACTCCACCAACAGATAGTTTTCAGCCTCCAACAGTGACACAACAATTTTCATGATTTTTGGAATAATACAGAATTTATTAAAAATCATCAAAGTTTCATTTATCAATTAAAGCGCTGATTTTTACTTACTACAGAAAGTGCCCAAACCACATTTTTAATATTTTTACAAAATACTACATACTTCAGAGAGCCTACATAAAAATTCCGACCATTTATAGAGCAAAACATAAATCCACACAAAATTGTGAAACAATAGTACTATTCATTGGAAGTATAAATGGAAAATCTCATTATAATTCCTCGGGAAATTGGAAAACGGAACCAGCCCGAGTCGGCCCATCAACACAGGCTGGCCCAGAAAAGGCCCGCGCGTACACCGGCGCATCCACAGAGCCGCTGACGGGGTGTCCCCACCCGTCAGCCTCTCCTCACCCCTCCTTCTTCCTCCCGACGCTCTGACCGGCGAGCCGCCGGCGTTTGACCGACCCCGAGCTCGCCGGTGGCGAGTCGGCCGCTCCAACCAAGACACCAGTGGACTCAGGACTTCCCCGCGAACCAAATGAGCTACACGCCGACCTCCCAAGGGTACTGGGGTGTACCCAGCCATGACCGCGGCGGCTCGGCCCCGACGGCGTGCCCCACGCCAGTGAGCTCAAGCCAGTAGAGACCAAAGTGAAGGGCGTTAAGGGTTTAGGTGCTCACCAAGGTTTGGTTTGGCTGGATGGTTGGCCTCGTGACGGTGCAGAGAGGTGAGAACAGCGGTGATGGCGGATTCAGCGACGCGTTCACCACTGCGAGACCCTGTTCCGAGTTACCCGAGACCCCAAACAAGAAACCAATGGAAACATGAGCATCACCGAACAGTATGGCGCACTGAACACCAGTCAAAACCGAGAGAGGCTCACCAAGACGAGCTAGCTAGGGCCCGACGACTCGCGGCGGCGCTCCGGTCAGCCGCGGAGACGACGACGCTCGCAGCGAGGCTCACAGTGCACTACAGCTCACGCCCTGTGCACCCCCCGACGCGCAAGGAAACTGGATACTAGGCTGTGGGATGGAGGGTGTGGAGGTGGACGGAGCACGACCAATTTGGCTCAGAACCGAAAAGAGCTCACCGGCGACCGAGTGGGAGAAATGGGAGAAGGGGGCGCTCGTCGCCTTTAAGGTCAGTGAAAGGGGTGGATAGGATCGAGGCAAGGTCCGGGGCCCACGAGCAATGCACATGCGATGACGACAACGCCTCTGCCGGCCGGACAGCGGCAGCGCGCGGCGCGGCACGTGCTGTACGGGGAGGGGAGGATGAACAGGGGGACCCCCCCAGCTACAGTACTAGCCTTACCCCTATTTGATTTGATTTTATCTGATCCAATTCGAATCCGAGGAAATGAAAAAAATGAAAGTTGTGAGGAATTTCAAGTAGAACACTTTTGCTTTTGACAGCAATTTCAAATTCGATCAAATTTTCAAATTAAAGCAAAACGGGTTAGATTTAGGGTTTGAATTCCAAACTGAAATTTTAAAATTATTTTTAAATTTTCTCAACAACTAGAAAAATGGTCAAAATAAAAGTTATTCCTCTCAATGAGGTCTACAACTTTTATTAAGGGAATTTCATCATATTCTCTATATTTTTGAAATTGAAGTTTCAAATTTTAATTTCAACAAAGTAATTTGAGAATAATTTGAATTTCTGTAACACAACTTCAAAATCTCCAAAAATAAAAGTTGTTCCATTCTAAAAGCTCTACAACTTTAATTCAGACTTGTTTGTCATATTCATTATAGATTTTGAATTAGAGTTTGAGGTCAATTCTAGGGCTTAATTTGATTTCTTATTTAATTTTTATTTTTGCCTTTTAATTAAATGCTTAATTACACAATCCACAACACAAGAAATCAAAGCACTCTAGTGACCCTAAGCACAATCATATGCAGATGCTTAAATTTAAACATGATGACATGGCATTATTAATTAACCGTAATACCCGGGGTATTACAGCCTTCCCCCTAAAAGAAAATCTCGTCCCGAGATTTGATACATGATAAAACAAGACTCAAACAAAGTAATGGAAAAGAAAATATCTTAAGCAATCTAAACCCACCTGATACAAAGTATCTAGGGGACTTTACACGCTACACCATCAGACAATTACATCTACAAGGTAGCCAAAAACTCGGGGAAATTCTCGGCGAGATAGTCTTCGGACTCCCATGTGGCTTCTTCTTCAGAATGTTCACTCCACTGGATCTTGTACCATCTGGTTGTTGTCCTTCGCGTGACATGATCCTTTCTATCCAGAACCCGAATAGGATACTCCGAGTACGTCAATTCCGGTTCAAGTTCCACTCCTTCCACATTGATGACGTGGTCGAGTACTCGAAGACACCTCTTGAGTTGTGACACATGGAATACATTGTGTACGTCTGAAAGGTGCTCTGGCAACTGCGACTTATAAGCTACTTTTCCCACACGTTCTATGATTAGGAAATGTCCAACATAACGCGGGGCCCACTTGCCTTTGACGCCAAATCGATTGACTCCTTTCATTGGCGATACTTTCAGATACACATAGTCTCCCACTTTGAATGCTAAGGGTCGACGCCTTCGATTGGCATAACTTTTCTGTCGAGACTGTGCCACTTTCAAATTCTCTTATATCAATTGACCTTTTCTTCGGCTTCATTGACCAGATCAACACTCTAAAACCATCTTTCTCCAGGTTCAGACCAATTCAATGATGTACGGCACCTACGACCGTAAACTGCCTCAAATGGAGCCATCTTGATACTTTCTTGGTAGCTATTGTTGTACGAGAATTCTACCAATGCTAAACACTCGTCCCACTTGTTAGGGTAATTGAGCGCACAAGCCTTCAACATATCCTCCAGTACTTGATTGACTCTTTCCGTCTGTCCGTCAGTCTGTGGATGGTATGCAGTGCTATGCATAAGCTTGGTTCCTAAGGACTTGTGAAAAGCCTGCCAAAACTTGGAGATGAACTGGGTACCTCGATCAGAAACGATGGTCCTCGGTACACCATGCAACTTCACTAAGTTCTCAATATAAAGCTTTGCATATGCCAGTGCCCTGTACTTCTACTTGACAGGTAGAAAATGAGCTTGCTTGGTGAGGCAATCCACAATAACCCAGATGGAATCAAAACCTCTTGAGGTCTTGGGTAATCCCATGATGAAATCCATGCTGATGTCCTCCCACTTCCACGCAGGAACAGGCAATGGTTGCAACTCTCCTCCAGGCTTCATATGAACAGCTTTCACTTTCTGACAACTGTCACATCTCGCGACATACCGAGCAATCTCAGTCTTCATTTTTGTCCACCAGAACTTTTGCTTCAAATCCTGATACATCTTGTTGCTTCCAGGATGGATAGAAGACCTTGTCAAATGTGCTTCGTCATGGATCTTTTGTCGTAACTCAGGCACCTTTGGAACTACCAGATGATCCTTGAACCACACGACACCATCATCATCAATCCTGAAACAATCTGCCTTGCCGGCTTGAACTTTTTTCTTGATGTGCTTGATTCCGCTGTTCCCCTTTTGAGCGGCAATAACCTCATCTCGGATGGATGTTTCAATACTGATATTGGCCAGGCTGCCCTGTGGGATTATTTCTATGCCTAACTTTTCCAACTCATAGCACAATGATAAATCATATGGCCTGACTGTCAAACAATTACAGTGCACCTTCCGACTGAGTGCATCGGCGACCACATTCGCCTTGCCTGGATGATAGTGCACTTCAATATCATAATCCTTGATTAGCTCAAGCCATCTTCGCTGTCTCATGTTCAACTCTTCTTGTGTAAAGATGTACTTCAGACTCTTGTGATCTGTGTATACATTGCAAGTACTACCCAGCAAATAGTGACGCCATATCTTCAAGGCATGTACCACCGCTGCCAACTCAAGATCATGGGTAGGATAATTCTCTTCATGTCGCTTGAGCTTATGTGAAGCATAGGCAATGACACGGCCCTCTTGCATCAAGGCACAACCAAGACCGGTACCAGAAGCATCACAGTACACATCAAATGGCTTTTCAATGTCTGGTTGAGCTAGTACTGGTGCGGTGGTCAACAACTTTTTCAGAGTTTGAAATGCCTTCTCACATTCTGGTGACCAGACAAACTTGACTTGATTTTTCAACAGGTTGGTAATGGGCTTGGCTATTCTTGAGAAATCTGGAATAACACTACGGTAGTATCCCGCCATTCCCATAAAACTACGAACTTGATGTACTGTGGTTGGTGGCTTCCAATTCAAGATTTCTTCTACCTTGCTCGGGTCCACCGATACACCTTCAACTGACAAAATATGACCGAGAAAAGGAACTCGATCCAGGCAAAACTCACATTTGCTAAATTTGGCATAATGCTGGTGTTCTCTCAAATGGGTCAGAACAATGCGAAGGTGGTTGGCATGTTCATCAGGGGTTTTGGAATAAACAAGGATGTCATCGATGAACACGACTACAAATTTGTCGAGTTCGGGCATGAAGACTGAGTTCATTAGGTACATGAAATAGGCAGGTGCATTGGTTAGGCCAAAGGACATGACCAGATACTCATAAAGGCTGTATCTGGTGGTGAATGCTGTTTTGGGGATATCTTCAGGACGGATCTTTATTTGGTGGTAGCCAGACCTAAGGTCAATTTTGGAAAAGACCTTGGCTCCAGCTAGTTGGTCAAAGAGTAGGTCAATGCGAGGTAAAGGATATTTATTTTTGATGGTGACCTCGTTGAGTGGACGATAATCAACATAGAGTCTGAGTGACTTGTCCTTCTTTTTCACAAAGATAGCAGGACAACCCCAGGGAGATGAGCCAGGTCTGATGAAACCCTTATCAAGCAGATCTTGCAATTGAACTTTAAGCTCAGCTAATTCTTTGGGAGGCATCCTATAGGCTCTACGGGATATAGGTGCAGTTCCCGGCTTCAGCTCAATTGCAAACTCCACGTCACGGTCAGGTGGCAGACCAGGTAGATCATCCGGAAATACATCCGAAAATTCACAGACTACCGGAATAATTTGGATTTCGTGGATTGAGGTGGCACACAGTCTCTGCACAGACTTTTCAAACATTCTCACGGGTAGTGGCAGCTGGATAAGAAGCTGAGATTGACTACCAGGTATACTGACTTTTATGGTCCTGTTCAGCACGTCGATCAAAGCCTTGTGCTGATACATCCAATTCATACCTAATATGACATCTGTGTCCTGATCCTTGAGTACTATCATGGTGGTTGGGAATATATGCTCACCCAACTCAATAGGTACTCACTGCACTACCTCCTTAGTATTTATACGCCCCCCGGGTGAATGTATAAGGAAGTTTTCCTTTATTTCCCCAATTGGAATCTCATGCTTGACAACAAATGTACGATTGATGAATGAATGTGATGCACCAGAATCAAAAAGTGTAGTAGCAGGGTGACTGGCGACAGGAAACCTACCCATCACGACGGGCTCTCCTGCAGGGATGTCATCCACATGGGTATAATGGACCCGACCGGCTTTCTTGACTATTTTGCCCTTCTGAGCCTGGTGCTACTGGCCACGGTGCTGATTCTGATGCTACTGCTGCTGCTGTCCAGGACCTCTCTGGGCATTTTGATTGTACTGCTTGGGGTATGGGCAATTGCGGGCCGAATGCCCCATCTTGCCACAGTTGTAGTAGGGGTGATTGTAGGTGGTCTGAGGTGTATTTATACGAACGCCAGGGGCATTCGGTTGAGTGGTATTCTGCTGGTTTGAAGTGTGGGAAGTAGCCGCGGTATGTACCATGACTTGCTGCTGGGGGTAAGCTGGACGGTGGTGGTGAGTAGGATGATATATGATCTTCTGGCGTTTTTGATAGCCAGAAAATCCCGCTTCTTCTTCTTCTTCTTTTTATCTTGATGCTTACGATCACTTTCTTCGTAAGCAATGGCGCTGTTGATGGCTTCGTGATATGAGCAATTAAGGTTGTTGGATAAGCTACGCTGGATCTTGAAGTTTAGGCCCCTGACAAAGCAATCTTTCATCTTTTGGTTAGTATTGGTATGTTCCAGAGCATACTGGGCAAGATGATTGAACTGGTTCACATATTGCATAACAGAAGAATCCTTCTGCTGCAGAGCTAAGAACTGATCCAGCTTCATTATCATTACACCTACTGGGATGTAATGTGCTCGGAAAGCTTCATGAAACTCTGCCCAAGTGAGCTGATGTCCCACGGCCTGTGCAGACAATAGGTTGGCGTACCAGGCACTGGCAGGACCACGCAGCTGTTGAGCCGCGAACAGTAGCTTTTGGATATCTGTGCAGCGGATCAAGCTGAACTTTTGCTCCATAGTGCGGAGCCAATCATCGGCCTCCAAGGGCTTATCGGCCTTTGTGAACACTGGGGGATGTGTTTCAGTGAAATCCACATAGGTAGTTTCCTCATCTTCGCGGCGACCTCGATGCCCGCCACGGTTCTCTCGGTTTTGGGCCATAGCATTGGCTGCATTAGCAGGGGCTGCGATGGCATCGGCTAAGGTTGGTGGAATGGGTGGCGGGTAGGGAGCAGCTCCTTCATCGGAAGTACCGGCACCAGACGAGCAGGTGTTGACCATCTGTTTTTAGGACAACCAACTTAGGACTTACTTTGCATAATTAAAATATGGTAGCATTACAACTTAAAACATTAAACATAATAAAGTTCAACACCCTCGGACATAACAAATTCCACCCCATACTAAGGTTCTTGGCACGATGATTACAACACTTGGATAGCAGAAGACTAAAGTCACTAGTCCGAAGACCAGCCTAGTCGATGACAACAATCTCCTCCTCTTCGTCCTCCTCAACGACCACGTCCTCCATCGGGTCAACTGCCTCAAAGTAACCGTCCTCTGTAGCCTCACTGTCATACTCCTCCTCCTCTGGTCCCACGACAACACCTCCCTCAGGCTCATCCTCATGTGGAACCAGAATCAGATTAAGCTGATCATTCAGCCTATGCACCTCCTCGTGCAGCATACCATTGTTCCACTCAAGGTTCTCCACATACCCCTCCAGCTCCTCGACCCTCTCACGGGTCATGCCCTCACGCTCCAAAGCCTGGTCCCTCTGCTGAGTCAGGCGGTCGATCTCCTGACGTAGGTCCCGATTGGTCCTCACGTCCTGGTAGTGGTCAGCCCGGGCTACGCGGAAGTCCTCCCGCATGAGACTCATCTCCCTGTGCAGCTCCTTGATCTCTTGCTTCAACTCCTGACGACTACGGCGGGGAGGGCGGCTGCCAGACGCCTCCTTACCGTCGCGCGGTGCCAACTGGCGGCACGGAACTCCACGGGGTCCAGTCATCTTGCGAGCAGTCAATTTACAACGTCCCAGTTGAAAAGGTAAGATTGGATTAGTGAGGACATAATAGGCTAGCAAGAACAGGTTTGGTAGTACAAATAAATCATTAAATAATTTTAAAAATAGGGCTAACAATAATAATGTTGTTCCACCTGCTACCCTAACCATAATAAGATATGATAAATTACATAACAAGATAAGAACTATTGAATAAGATAAGCATGCAAGCAGTTTGGACCCAAAATAATAGTTTAAGTTTTATGATCCAAAATATTTTGAAGTTTTCAAAAACTAACTCGCAATGATTTAGCAATGGAATTCTCTGATACCAGCTGTAACAGAACAGCCTAAATCACGTGGCCCACAGGCACCTGTCATCGTGACTAATGACATCTGACAGCCGGGCCCATGTTCCAGATGACCTAGGCAGCTCTGCCGGGCTACATAAGCACCCATTATCTCCGACAGGATCCCATTGCGAAGCCATTATACGATTACAACATTTCATAACAAAATACATCAGAGTAAAAGTGCGAAAGATTAAATAGTACTTGGTTTACAAACCGGTTGTTCAAATAGAAATTAAGTGCAGTTATTACAGACCATAATTAAAAGTGGTAACAGTAGCAGTAGAACAATATCACAACAAGATAGATAGGTAGTACACGAACCCTGCCCACGGGTTCAACTTTATTCTTCCTCGCTCTCCTGGATGATAGTGACACAGCACGGGGCTAGACAAACTTCCGGCTCCTGGCTACCTGCAGTGGGGTTAACAAAACACTGAGTACTGGGGTACTTCGCAAGACTTACCCAACAAAAGGTGTAAAATTAGACTTAGGAATGCAGGTTGAGGGGTGTCAAGGTAAGGCTTGAGCAAGAGTTCAAGTGTTTTGCAGAAAAAGCATTTCTAGGCCAATTTTAATATTTTTAAACATCAACTACACTTCTAAATCTTTCCAGGTATCCATCATCATTCTTTCACATTTATTCCAAAACATTCTAGTTTCGAACCACTATTCGATGTAGGGGTGAGGATCAAGTCTCCATAAGCGAGGAGCAACGACGATTCGAATCGATTAATACCCAGCTGGGGATCCCTATCCACACTGCGTATGTAGCACTTAAGCTTGCATACGCCAACCCCGCCTACCACCGCTTTTCATACCCCGGAATCGGTCCTGCGCCACCCAAGAGCACAGTACTCCAGGCACACCGCTCTTCATACCCCGGAACCTCTAGTCTCCAGGCACGCCGGCTACGATTGTACACGCTACTCTCGCCATCTCTCCACTCCCAGTGCGTGGTTGTCGGTTCTATCAATAGAGCCATCGGAGTCAGAGGCTTCCCGTAGTATGTGGCTAGTTGCCAAGTCTTGATCATAGCAGGCCTGACAACGAACGGTTCCTAATATTTTTCCATTAGAAACCATGCATTGGGACTCTAACCCAAGTACATTGGTAACTACCCGGTTTTCACATCCCTTTTCCGATGGCGAGGATCGTTGGGGTTCTAACCCAAACAGATGGTCATCCAAATGGAAAAAACCATCCCCGCGGATGACAATGAACTAACCAGGAACACTGCCAACCAACAAGGACATAACCAGTACCATAAAGTGATTCATTTGCTTTATATCCTCACAGTTGAAAAATAGCATTTTTGCGAATCTAACCATTTAGCATGACTAAGCATTTTTTTCAGAACTTGTAATGAATCAGGTTCTCAGGTATTGATACGTGGTCAAGGATGGTAATGCATCAATTGGTTATCAATCAACTCCTATTAACCTAATGTAATAAATTAACTCAAGTGATAAATAAGTTTAAAACAACAAGGATGGGCAAATGCACCGGGTCTTGCCTTGTGCTGTGAAAAGAGTGGGATCAGGATCGGTGCCACAAATATCGAAGCCTTGCACAATTTCCGGAGCAACCTCCCTAGCTGTCACCTCAGACTTCACCTCCGGGTTCTCGGTCACTACACATGTGCAATAATGAATGTATGAATGCGATGCAATAATGCGGAATTGAAAATCAATAATCAATCATATACAAACTAGTGCACATCTATTCTAAATATACAAATCATAGTATATCTAGTCAAAGATGCCCTAGGTCATAATGATGTTTGACCTAGAATCACAAGCAATCCAAAATCACACCATTCAACATTTATCTCCATTTCTTATTCGTTTTATTAATCAATTAAACAAACATATAATTAATAAATAATTAAACTATTTCCATTTGATGCCAAACTCCACCAGCAGATAGTTTTCAGCCTCCAACAGTGATGCAACAATTTTTCATGATTTTTGGAATAATACAGAATTTATTAAAAATCATCAAAGTTTCATTTATCAATTAAAGTGTTGATTTTTACTTACTACAGAAAGTGTCCAAACCACATTTTTAATATTTTTACAAAATACTACATACTTCAGAGAGCCTACACAAAAATTCCCACCATTTATAGAGCAGTAAATAAATGCACACAAAATTGTGAAACAATAGTACTATTCATTGGAAATATAAATGGAAAATCTCATTATAATTCCTCGGAAAATTGGAAAACGAAACCAGCCTGAGTCGGCCCATCAACACAGGCCGGCCCAGAAAAGGCCCGTGCGCACACCCGCGCCTGCACTGAGCCGCTGGCGGGGCGTCCCCACCCGTCAGCCTCTCCTCACCCTTCCTTCTTCTCCAGACGCTCTGACCGGCGAGCCGCCGGCGTTTGACCGACCCCGAGCTCGCCGGTGGTGAGTCGGCCGCTCCAACCAAGACACCAGTGGACTCGGGACTTCCTCGCGAACCAAATGAGCTACACGCCGACCTCCCAAGGGTACTGGGTTGTACCCAGCCGCGACCGCGGCGGCAAGGCCCTGACGGCGTGCCCCACGCCGGTGAGCTCAAGCCAGTAGAGATCAAAGTGAAGGGCGTTAAGGGTTTAGGTGCTCACCAAGGTTTGGTTTGGCTAGATGGTTGGCCTCGTGACGGTGCAGGGAGGAGAGAACAACGGTGATGCCGGATTCAGCGACGCGTTCACCACGGCGAGACCCTGTTCCGAGTTACCGGAGACCCCAAACAAGAAACCAATGGAAACATGAGCATCACCAAACAGTATGGCGCACCGAACACTGGTCAAAACTCGCGGCGGTGCTCCGGTCGGCCGCGGAGACGACGACGCTCGCAGCGAGGCTCATAGTGCACTACAGCTCACGCCCTGTGCACCACCCGACGCGCAAGGAAACTGGCTACTAGGCTGTGGGATGGAGGGTGTGGAGGTGGACGGAGCATGGCCAATTTGGCTCGGAACCGAAAAGAGCTCACCGGCGAACGAGTTGGAGAAATGGGAGAAGGGTGGCGCTCGTCGCCTTTAAGGGCAGTGAAAGGGGTGGATAGGATCGAGGCAGGGTCCGGGGCCCCCGAGCAACGCACACGCGATGACGACAACGGCTCTGCCAGCCGGACGGCGGCAGCGCACGGCGCGGCACGCGCTGTACGGGGAGGGGAAGATGAACAGGGGGACCTCCCCTAGCTACAGTACTGGCCTTACCCCTATTTGATTTGATTCTATCTGATCCAATTTGAATCCGAGGAAATGACAGAAACAAAAGTTGTGGGGAATTTCAAGTAGAACACTTTTGCTTTTGACAGCAATTTCAAATTCGATCAAAATTTCAAATTAAAGCAAAGGGGGCAGATCTAGGCTTTGAATTCCAAACTGAAATTTTAAAATTAATTTTAAATTTTCTCAACAACTTGAAAAATGGTCAAAATAAAAGTTATTCCTCTCAATGAGGTCTACAACTTTTATTAGGGAAGTTTCATTAGATTCTGAATAGTTTGGAAATTGAAGTTTCAAATTTAAATTTCAACAAAGTAATTTGAGTTTAATTTGAATTTCTGTAACACAACTTCAAATCTCCAAAAATAAAAGTTGTTCCATTCTAAAAGCTCTACAACTTTCATTAAGACTCATTCATTAGATTTATTATATATTTTGAATTAGGGTTTGAGGTCAATTCTAGGGCTTAATTTGATTTCTTATTTAATTTTTATTTTTGCCTTTTAATTAAATGCTTAATTACACAATCCACAACACAAGAAATCAAAGCACTCTACTGACCCTAAGCACAATCATATGCAGATGCTTAAATTTAAACATGATGACATGGCATTATTAATTATCCGTAATCCCTGGGGTATTACAACTAGACTAATACAACTACTAAAGAGTGGAACTTGAACCTTCCTTGCTTCTTGTGTCTCTTGTGTGTCTTGAAGAGGGTGGTGGCTGCCTCTATTTATAGGGGGAAGTGGAGAGGTGCCACGTCAGCGATCCGTGTGCTCCTTGCCTCTCCACCCTTGGATGAACCGCCTCAATACCGCCTCAAGATGGACGGCAGTGGTGAAACTATCACGTGGGAAACATGCTGGAGTCGGTGGGGAGCCAACCGACCTGGCTGGGCACCAGGGGGTCTGCCGACCCCCCTATGGTAGGTGGGCACAGCCAGGTTCTTCTAGGAGCTGTCCCCTTCTGTCACAGAAGGTGGCTACACCTTTTGCTAAGTGTTTGTCACGTTGGTTCATTCCTTGATCCTTATGCTTTACTTCTCCACCGTTGAATGAAAACACACTCTGATCCGAAGGTGGAAATGAGCTGAGTGGAGTGTCACGAGAATCATGCCATGTTACCAGAGCCCTGTGGGTCCCATACATGGGTCGACCGACCCATTCATGGGCCCACCTTGAGCTCCACTCTTTTCTGTGTGGTGTTATGCATTGTTTCTTGAATGTTCATGGCTTGATGCCTCCATGTGTGGGTCGGCCGACCCACACTTGTGGCATCCAGCTGCTCATTTTTGACCTGTTTGATCTTCTCTACATTCACAAGCTAATAGTACAAGTGGAACTAGTTATTGGATAAAATATGTTCATGTTATGCTTATTCTTCATTGAAACCGAATCAAGTTGATGGTGTTTAAGTGTGGATTTTTATGGTTTATCCACCGTCAACAAGATTCCCCAAGCTTAATCTTTGCTCGTCCCGAGCAAATAATTAAACTTAGCCTTGGTGGATCAGGAGTTGCTACTATGTTCATATTTCAATAGTACCATATGTACAACAAAATACTTCTCTTTTGAATGGAAAAACTGGCTATGAAAACTCACCCACTTTATCCTAATCCTTTGTGGGGCTAATGACTTTTCCTTTGCATTTGGTGGTTGAGAGACAGAACAGTTTAACTTGAGCACTAATTTTCTCATTCTATGCAAGTTTCATACTGGAGGTTTTAGCAATGTTTTTCAAAAGAAAACTTAATGTTCCTCGTATGGTTCTCTCCTTCGCTCAAATGGTGTATGATTCCTTACCAAGGCACAAAGTAAATGTTGCCTTCTCTTTGTCATCCTACTTCTAAGATGGCTTATGTGGAGCTTATGGGAGGAATGAAAGAGTATAGCATACTTGCTTTGCATGTGTTGTAGAGTCAAAGCTTGTATCCAAAGAGAGAAGTGTCATGCCCTTAGATCAAGATGTGCAAGTGTGTGGGAAATGAAGGATTATAATGCTCCTTTATTTGAAAGTGTATCTCTCTACTAAATTTTTGGGACATGGCTATCATTTTTTTCTTCTTTTATTCATGAGCTTAGACTTAATCATATTTTCTTTTTTTTTCTATGGACTTTTAAATATCCATCTTTCTTTCTTTTTCTTTTTCCTTCATTTTACGTAGCCTTTTGTCTCTTCTACCATATTGACTAATAGAGATATTTTATGACTCTAATACATGGAGCATTTATTTGGTGAAAAATGAGAGGCATGTTGTTGCATACTTCCAGTGTAGAAGTAGCATAAATATGTGGTGTGTATGTGATCTTGATCTTGGGAGCATGATAAGTCTCTCAATAAGGGTCAACAAGACTTGACAAAACTTATTACATAGCAAATAGCTTATGTGGAAGGTTTTGAAACATGTGTAGCATATTTGGTGTGTGGTAGGAATTCATTACCATTGAGGAACAGTAAGGTTTTGATTGTTTTTAAGAAATAAATCTCCAGTGATCATGCATGCTTAGAATAATATTATAGCAGCTCCTATTTCACTATATCATATCTCACAACAACTTAGACTTAGTTCTACCACTTGCAACCCACAAAGTTTTTAGGTTCACGATGATTTTAAATGAGCCAAGTAATCCATACTCAAAGAAATACAAAGTTATAAACTAGGCATTAAAGAAACATGAACAAAGCAACTATTCATCATTTCCATGAGGAAGATAAACATTCATGAAACATATGGGAAAAGAATTTTTTCTTTTTTTTACAAATGCATTAAATTAAAACAATGCAATAGGCTGGGATAAAATACTTACCTTAGTGGGGGAGAGGATCTCCTCCAAGCTTGGCTTTTGCTCATTGTGGTGGCGGATAGTATTGGAACCATCCCGCCCAACGCTATACTTCTTCATCTTGTATGGCTTGCAATAATTGGGCATTATGTTGTGCCATGTTTACTGTTCCATCTTGTTCAACCTGCATTGCGCCCATGTCATCGATGAGTTGATCTACTTCCGTCCTTTTGCTCCGTCGTCCCCTCGCCCGTGTGGACGGACAGGGAGTGCGCACTCTTGGAGTGGGCTGTGGAGGCCTTTCAATGGACCCTGAAATGTCCATGGAACTTGTCTCATCGCCTTCTTCTTCATTTTCCCTGCAGCTTGCGACGTACCGCCTTGCTCAAATTGAGCGGCCTGTGACCCGCTTCTAGTCATCCTGCTTGTTCCTGCAACATGTTGGCTTCTTGCCTCTCGGTCCAGTTTAATGGTTAATGTATGAAGCGTATACAACCGACGTCTCTCACATGGGAGAGGGACCTCAGCTGTATGGCCACGATAAATCATTTTAAGGCCACCTTTTGGACCTCACTTATGAAGAAATCTTCAGTTATAGTATCTCGAGAGGAGGCAATGTATTCGAAGTAATGTGTTCCATTTAACAGATCCATAGTTTCAGCAATGCGGGCGAGAAAAGAAGTGAAGAAAATAGGCTCTTCCCTTTGGAACACTCCAAGCCAAAAGCTGACTAAACGCTTAGCGGGTGAAACTTTTATTTTATTGGTTATGGCATAAAGCAATTTTAGCTCATCATTGTATAGAACTTGCACATTATAGCCAGGAAAAAGAGTTATAGCCATCCAATAGTGGAGAAAGCGCAGAGTAGGATTATGTATTTCATCGGGGTTGGGATTAGAGCAATCATCGGATCCAGATATAGCTTTCCAAAAATCAGCTTTATCAAATCTTCTTGTGGCATTAATTAAATCTAGCTGACAGGTGTTATCAAAACCAAGAGCCACACTAAAAACTCCCCAAGTCAAATTATAATCTTGATTAAACACGCAAAAGTGAACACCATCATCTGTGGCTTGTAAAATGCATAGGAATTCTATGGTGAGATTTTTAATCCCAAGTTCAGGAATTTCCCAAAAGCTTCCCCAACCAATTTTATTAAACACCATATTAAATTCTGCGGTCATACCTGTGCTATCTAAAAGGACAGGATCGATGATGCCGGTATGTTCAAACCCGCGGTGTTGGATGGAGAGATACCTTTGGTACTGTTGTTGGTTCAATATAAGGCCGCTCTCAAGATCGAATGTTCTCTCGGGAGACACGCCTAGCACTTCGTGGCCTTTTCTTGGTAGAGCTTCTCTTCCTTCTTCGTCATGGCGGGGTCGTCGGGAGGAATTCCCTATGGCACCGTTGGCTTTCTTGAGCGCGGAGGAGAACTTCTTCATTTTCCTGCAGCAATGAGACAACACAAGAGTACACTAGGACAACAAAGATTAGCGTTAGCGTTAGCGTTAGTTGTCCCAATGTTAGTAGTCCTTATGGGGTATGGTCACCTCCACAAAACCGTTCTTGTGGGTAGAGATACTCCACAACCTTATTCTTGAGAGCAAAGGCAAGCTTCTACTACTACTACTACTATGCAAGAGAAAGTGACAAAATATTTTTGGGTTTTTGGTTTAAGTGGCTAACTACTACACTTGAGAAGAGACTTGCTCAAATAGAGAGAAGAAGGAAGATTTTGTGCTCAAGATGATTCAGCTGATTAGGGTGTGGAATTGAGCACACAATGCAAGGGTATTTATAGGGGGAGAAGGGCTGGTGCTGGGCCCGCTAGGCAGGGGTCGGCCGACCCCCCATGATGGGTCCAGCTCTGCTTCCTCCTTAGGACAGGGAATCAAATTGATTGACGATAAAACTTTTTAGAGAAACCTTTAATCATGGGTCGGCCGACCCATGTCTAGCCCCTTCTTCAGCTTTAATCGATGTGTTTCACTTTGTTCAGAATAGTAGGGACCAGATGTGGACCAAAGGTTTTAAAGAACTTCAGAGATTCCCTTGTCTTGTGTTTGGTGAAAGTGAAATGTGTAAGATCAAAGTGGAGACATGCTTTAAAGTGATTCCCATGAACCATGGGAGCACTAATGCATTCCTATGTGACCACTTTGCAGGTTTTGAGCTGGTTGTTTGGTCCCAAGATGAAAAGAGCATCTTATGCTTAAAGTAATGAACCATGGGGCCATTTCTTTTCAGACTTTGGCTAGATTGGCATGCATAGGATTCCTATGCGAGGTAAATGGGAGACAACAGGGTGTAACAGGGGTCAAGGTGGGGGTCGGCCAACCCCCACTTTGGATCCCCATGGGCATCAAGTGTTGATCAGGTACCACTTATGCTTTGCTTATCCACCGTTGAATTAAAACACACTCTGATCTGAAGGTGGAAATAAGCGAAGTGGAGTGTCACGAGGATCGTGCCATGTCACTAGAGCCCTATGGGTCCCATACATGGGTCGGCCGACCCATGCATGGCCCACCTTGAGCTCCACTCTTTTCTGTGTGGTGTTATGCATTGTTTCTTGATTGTTCATGGCTTGATGCCTCCATGTGTGGGTCAGCCGACCCACACTTGTGGCATCCAGCTGCTCATTTTTGACCTGTTTGATCTTCTCTGCATTCACAAGCTAAGAGTATAAGTGGAACTAGTTATTGGATAAAATATGTTCATGTTATGCTTATTCTTCCTTGAAACCAAATCAAGTTGACGGTGTTTGAGGGTGGATTTTTATGGTTTATCCACCGTCAATATGTACTCGCACCGGGGTCCTAAGCATTATTCACAAACTCCATGTACTCCCCATGTCTCTTCCACATGTTTTCATAGCGGCAGGGCTGAGGTTTCTGGTAGCCATTCCTTCTCAACCCCTCATACTTTTCTCCCTTACCTACACCAGTACCCCACAATGACCAGACTCTGTCAGAGGAATATGGAAAACCTCTGACTTGTCCATCATCAAAAAGAACCTATCATCCCCCAAAGCCCGGTCTAGCTGGGCCTTAACATTTCGGTCTCCATCCCGGCGGTTGTCCCAGGTTTACAACAGCCCATGGAATCCAAGGTCAGCTAGACGGCACTCATTCATTGCTTCCTGGAATGCAGCAATCTGCCATGCCTCTCGCTCGTTCCTACAATCTGCTCCTCTGTAGCCAAAACCTCATTGAAGTCCCCAATACACAGCCATGGTTCTACTGACTATGCTCTTAGGAAGCGCAATGTAGCTAGAGCTTCATTTTTCATCTTCCCCTCCCTCTTCCGGGCTTGAGGGGAGTTCCAGTATATCCTCCCGGGTCAGAGAGTGGGGTTCCGAGTCCAACGGATGGAGAATAATAGAGGGCGCTAAGCAGGATTTCAAATAGCGAGCGGTTCAATTTGATTAGATTCGAGTTTGATTACGATTACGTCCTATTTATCTCAGGGGAATACAGGTGGTGATTCTGGATTGAATCTTTCTTCTGCAAGAGAAACTCTCTATGTAGATTCCTTCCTTCTCTCCCTTCTGGGCTGTCCATAGAAAGCTGTCTGTCGCAATTGTGGGATCCTCAGCCTGTCACAAGATACCAGGACATTGATATGTGACCTTGACTTACTCATCTCTGCCACCATCACTCCCTGATGCAACATCAGTATTAAGCCCCACTTAACTCCTCGGACTTGACAACGATGGAACTATGGAAGCCAAGTTCCTGTTGCAAACCAAGAGATTGTTCTTCACCCACCCGTGTCTCCATTAGGAACACCACCTCAGGCTTCTTATCCTCCACCAAATGGCGGAGTTCTTGAACAGCCTCGGGTCGCCTGCAGCACTAGCAGTTCACACTTAAGCAATTCATGGCGCTTGGCGGGGGCTGTCCATTGCAGTCGCCACCGATCTCGCAATAGAGCTATTGCAACATTTCTGTTTCTTCAACGTTTCTAACATACTTCCCCCACATTCTCTACACATGTATCAATTTGGTTCACCCTAGAGGTCACCAGTCCTGCCAGCACGAGAGCACTCGTCCCCCAAAAGGGAACATTTAATTCATGTGGCTGTGCAACCGAAGGAGGAACTTTTCACTTCCTCTTCCTAGCATGTTGACGTTGGTCGTCACCATCCTGAAGGTCCAGAAGCTTACTAGCCCCCGATCCATGCCCCTCCACACCTGGGTTAACTGCATCTTGTCTTTGTTTCAGAGGTGACTGAACCCCCTAATCATCCGTGTTATTCACCATATTCTCTGAAAAACGAGAACCCGACCTAGACCCCTTCTCATCTGATCGATTATGGTGCCTCAGTGGTCTGTTAGTCCATGACGAACCACTGCCGAACGACTCAGCTGCAGCCCTGGCAAAAGACAGAATGCGCCTCTACAGTTCCTCTGGAGCTCGCAGTGAACGTCATAAGGTAGCTTCCCTTTCTCATCTCGCTCCACCGGGGTTGGTCATTCCAACTCTGAATGCCCCAGCTTGCCGCAAGCAAAGCAAATATAAGGGAGCTTCTCATACTGTGCCTGAAACCATCTAGCTTCCTCATTCTTACTCAGACGAAGGAGAAAGCTTAATAGGTTTATCAATCTTAACCCTTGCACGCAGGAAGGCTCCACTAGCCTTACCATCCGCATCCACATCCATCTTGATTACATTCCTTATCATTCCCATGGCCCAAGATCCCCTAGTGCGGTTCATCCAACCAAGAGGGAGATTTAGGATCCGAACCCACAGTTCCATCCGATCAAAGATGATCTCTGATGCAATAAGCTTCTCATCATAATCCTGGAGAAGCACTGCATGTTTGCCAACCATCCAAGGCAACCCAACAACACTCTCTCCATATCGTGGGCACTGCCAAACTCAGCAGCAAACAAATTATTACTCTTCTCCCCGATTGACCGACTGACAAGGTTACCCCAAGCCGGCTTCATCGCCGATCTTGTAAGTTGGATATGAATCGGCATTGGAGACAAAACGTTTCCAACCAACGACCATTCAGCAGGTGCCAAAATCTCCGCATCTTCCTCATCACTAAGCTCCATCACCATCCCTTCCTCAATGAGGTTTAGTTTCTTCATCATCTCTTCGACGTTAGGGTTTGGGGCATTAAGCTCCTCCCCCCATGGCCTGCACCTGCCGATGCCATTGCGTACGGAACAAGAGGCAACACAAAGGGTGCACTGTGCGATTACCGCACAATCACCAAGGCGATCCCGACCTAAGGAAAGCTAAACGGCAAAACCCTAGGGGCAATCTATGTTCGGCGGCGCCCGGAACGGCTAACCGCCGATTTGCAGAGGCCGACACCAACTACAGGATGGTGGCGGGGCGAGGGCACCAGGACCAGATGGTCACCGGTGTTGTTGATCGAGGACGCCGGAGGCGCCGGCCTAGATCGAGGTCGGGAAGAAAATCGCCTTCCGAGTCGCCCTACGTGAGGCTCTGGGAAAAACGGGCTTCCGTTGCATGGCTCACCCATAGCAAGTTGCCTGGCTTTGAAGTTGTAGCCCTCTTTTCGCCTGCATGTGCCTTATTTTTCGCTGATCCCCATCTCCATAGGAGGGCAATGATTTTCAGTTGGATTGCCATAGGAAAGGACCAAATCTTTTGCCTCATATCTCTACTAGATTGGTAAGCAGCTAAGCTCCGACGATACTCTTCTAAGCGCGAGTTAGGGCTTGTACAACGGGTCTCTTGACCCGGTCTCCAAAGTGACATATATGCTAAAGAACCCTCGCTGTGTCGCTGATGCGGAGAGATGGGGGCATCGTCTATTTCATGAGGCGACGAGGGAGAGCCCGTGGCCCGAGGCCGAGTCATCGGTTCTAGCAAGGCCGAGTCGTCGCTTCTAGCACTGTTGTACGGCGCCTCGTCGACCCATGGGTGTCACAAATCCTGTGCGCGCGTGGGCCGGAAGGAATTCTCGCGCCAAAAGAATACCCATCCAATTGTTTTCCCGGTGTTGTCGCCTTGAGACATCGGGCGCCTCGTCGGCATCTAGAAGACAAAGGGCGCCTTACTGGCGTTGACGGCGGCGCCCCAGAGCCTTCCTCACAGCGGCAGCAGCGACTCGCTCCCTTGGCGGAGGATGCTTGGGGCAATGCACAGCGTTGGTCAGTGCCACTCGGCGTTCCCGCCATGCGCGGATGCGCGGTCGCCATCTACAACAACTTTGCAGGTCTGGTTTGAGTGCTGCTATCCATCGAATTCTGTTAATTTTTTGGCCTGTCTGGGTGTTAATCGAATTAATTTGAAGGGGCGAGGAGGTTCATGTGATGGCAACTTGGCAAGTGCACATTCACTACCAGGTGTGTATGTCCTTTACAATTTACTCTCTGGTAGCTCAAAGAATCTCCGTTCGAAGAATGAGTGCTTATAATTTTATAATCTTTCTTCAAAATCCTGGCTAATGATTTGTTTTCCCGTTATTGTTAGCTTCGTCAGCATGCTCTGTGCAGTTCTGAGCAATCCTGAAACTTTTTGTATTAAATATCTGAGAACTGGATGATGGTGATTCTATACTGTTAAATTTCAATTAAGTTTCACTGCTCATTTTTAAGTTAAATATCTGAAAATTGCAGTGTGCTCATTTCAGTTAAATGGGTATTCCGTCTCTGCGTGTGAAGTGCGTATATGTTTTTTTTTTTTCTTTCTGAAAAGTGAATTGCTTCTGAAAACTGCATGTATCCACATAGTTGAAATTGCATGCAAATAATGGAGGGCATTCATCTAAGAAATGGAAGCATATCAGAAAATTATGTAATTATTTGACAAGCTTGTGTACTTCCGAAAACTCTGTATTTATTTGACAGGCTTCTACGTATACTTGAAGCATATCTGTTTTTTCAGGGATGAAGAGCCACATCCTAGCTATAGACTGACAGCTGTACATACTACAGTTCTTCAAAACATTTTAGCTTTATACCTATTGCGCTTATTCATATATTACCGAACTGAACGATTGTCTGGATTGAACGGCTGGCTGAGTTGTACGGCTGATCTATTGTGAGAGAAAAATATTGTTACGTGGATGACTGAAAGCTGAAACTAACTCAAGTGAATAGAGCCATAGCTATGATCCATTATCCATAAAAAATCAACACAATGGTGTATAAAATAATATTTATAGATGATCTTGGCTACATACAAAGCATTTAATTGTTTGCAGACGACCCTGTCTCTGGGTTGTACGATATATTTTTCTAGCTGTCTCTACATCAGGTTCGAGGCTCTTGAAGATGGACATCCAGTCTCTGGGTTGTATATGCCCTTAGAACGTTGGTTGTATGTGGCAATTGTACCGATTCTGATAAAAGAAGAAGAAATCATGCATATATATTGACGATATAAGGAGCATGGCTATCGTTTATATCCTTTGTGACTTTGACGCCCATGGAAGTCATGGCAAACATGGAGTTGTACCGCCTTATGTTGTCGAAGAAATGCATTGACAACGATGGGGACTCTCTTGCTAAAAGACGCTAGTTGTATATGGAGGTAGAGAGCGGCCGGGTAGAGAGATGCTTCCTCTACATCATTTGTTGTATGCCGGAGCAGATGTGCGGCCGTGGCCACGCACATGCTCCTGAATCGAGAAGTGAGCACCACAGTGTTGGACATATAAGTTCGACCCCTCAAATATAGTGGAGTGAAAATGGTGCCTACAGGCGGTGACATTAAGGTCAAAAGAATCAAATTAGATGTAGCCGTGTGTAGTTAGAAGCAAATGAAGGTTAAATTCTTGCCTACCACAGCTTAAAAATGTGTATTTCGGAAAATTGTCAACAATGAAGGATAGGTTCGGAATAGGATTATGTGAACATTGTAATAGCTACTGTAGTCCACAGTCACAGGGATCACGGAATGATGTCGCGTTCCACGTTCTGGGAACTTTCGTTCCGGATCGCGGTATGGGGATGACGCGGTACTATCGCAGGAACGTGCCTGGGTCGTGAATGGGAACGACGTACCAAAAGGAATCGGATCAGGAGGCGTCGAGTCCTCTCCGCGGCGGCTGCCGGCGGCGGCGCTGGGGTGGAGCGGCCAGCGGACGGTGGCGGGGACGCTGGGGTGGAGCGGCCAGCGGCGCGGCTTCCCTCATGTCGGATGAGGAGTCGAGTCCTCTCCGCATCGGCTGGTAGCGGCGTGGCATCTGCGTCTATGATCGCGTCGAACGGCTACGGCGCTGGGACCTAGGAGCCATGACGAAGAGGTAGTGGACCTGGGAGCCGCGTCTTAGTTGGACGACCAAGAGTACATCCACAGGTAACGTAGATGGGCCTCCAGCCCATGAGTGAAATAACGCACAAATTTTTTTAAGAAGTAGAGAAAAATGACAAAAACAATCAGGTGAAAATGACAAATAGCCTATTCGAAATTTGGACCTCGTAGGAGCCAATTTTCCGTGGTACATATTGGGTATATCATCCCAATTGTCTAGGGATCATGATCTTGGTACCGGGAACTTTTGTGAATGTGCGGTAGTCTTGTCTTGTAACTCTAATGAGTATGTGTCTGAGAGAAGCTTAGTAGCAGCAGTGTTGGCCCACCTATAAAAGGCATTTTAGGTTTCTAATTACAATTTTGAGGTCGGGTTGAAGCCCCAGCATTATGGAAACGAAAAGACTAATAGATCAGCAGACTAATAGGAAAATGTATGTGATAGTAGGACCATAGGAACTTATGGAGGTGCTGGTCGCACTTATGTGGATGCCTTTGCGGAGTGATATTCGATTTCAGTGGCGATTGTCACTGAACTTGCCGCAAATTGGCTGGGGCCAGGTTTGTTGTCTTCGGAAGCAGCGTATGTTGTAAATTAAACCTCCTGCGCTTGGAAAGACCATGATGGTTGGACGTTGCATGGCCAGAAATGTGTGGACTGCTGCAGGTAGGGATCCAGCATAATTTAGAGGATATATATAGATATAATAATAGGCGTAATCATTCACAGCATAGAAAGAATCCACAACATAGGGAGGGCCAGAGGGGTAACATTACCATGTTCTGGATTCTGGATTATTAAACTGAACATTATTAAACTGAACACGTCTTCGCTTGCGTACTGTGTCCATGGCATGGAAGTATCCCAGATTTTAGAAGCAAATGCTGATGTCAAGGAAACAGTAAGAAAGCAAATATTAAGAAAACATCGCGCTCCAACTGAGACAGACATCGCTGGTGAGGAGAAAAGTAGGGCGGGCGCGGGCCGGTTGGGCGGTGGGCTATGGCGCACAACGCAGGTGTGCACGGTTGTGGCGGCGCGAACCGCGAGTCGATGGCGTGATGTCGGGCGTGGCCGGGTGACGGCGTGGAGCGCGTACGCACGGGCGTCGGCGGGGGTGGCAAGGAGCGCGGCCAAGCAGGCTGCCGCAAGGATGGCGGCCGAGCAGCGACGTGCGGTGGCAGTGGCGTGAGGTGGCGCAAGCGTGCGGCTATGGCGGCACGAAGCGCGAGTCGAGGGCGTGAGGTCGAACGCGGCTAGGGCGACGCCACGGAGCATGTGCGGGTGGGCACGGACGGGATACAACACCCAAGGAGCGCCGTAGAGCGGGCCGTGCGACGGCGGTTGTGGCGCGAGGTGGAACCGTGGAGTGAGTAGCGTGTTTCCCTTTTTTACCTATTGCTTTTTATACTTTGCCGAGTCGTGAGGAATGAGGGGAGGATCTAGAAGGAGGCATGTGGACGGGTAGATGCAATGGCGGTGGATGATCGAGTGGTTGTAGTACAGGTAGTAAATTGTCATGGGCATTAGTATACAACTTTATATGTATATACTTTTTCTGTCCCAAAATATATGTCATTCTCGCTTATCAAAAAGCTAGCTTTTTTCAACTTTGACTAATTTTATATTAAAAAGTATTCATATCGAACATACAAATATAGTCAAAGTTGAGAAAGTTTGACCCGCACGTTTACCATAGCGTCATCTAATATGGGATGTAGAGAGTAGGTGGGTAAGGAACTATATGTGATGGAGTGACTACCTCATACCGCGTTGGGTCTGACCTCGTTTGAAGTTCCCAAAATGAGTGCGGTTGCTTTGATTGATGTACACGCATGGTTATTATCCTAGAAACGCACGGTCACATTAGATAGTGGTCGTGGAGTTTATCTGTTGTGAACATGGTAGGTAAGGTCTATCGTGATAAAAATATTAGATTGATGGTAGTTCTTGCATGTAAAATGGCGATGGGACCAAATCTCAACTTAGATAGATGTAAAAGTTAAACTTCACTATCGCTGGCGAAGCCAAATGTGATATTTTTGCTCTTGCTTATTATTGTCGTGGCCAAATCCATCGACTGCAGCCGCCAGCAGCATCGAATATTTCTGTTCGGATGCCTAAAAACAATATGGCTAATTTTTTTTGTCTGATATGCAGCTGGAAATTGAGAGCACTATTCAGTTTTACTACCGTGTAACAATTGCCTTGGTATAAAAAACCGTAACAAAACAATGAGCTAAGGCGCCGACAGGATGAGCATAGAAAAAGATCTGAGAACGAAATTTGTACGTAGTACAAAAAAGAGTCAACTTTGGGACAACTAAAGCACAGGATGCATAAACCTACATTCTATTTTCCCTCAGCTTGGCATAAACTGTTAAGCAGTGAAGACTAAACTAAAGGTGGAAAGAAAGTAACACATCAGAGTATGACCCCCTACAAATATTAGATGCTCAGGTTTTATAGTTTAATTACTACAAAATAAATAAATCCTAAATGCAATAATACGTTAGAGAGCTAGATAAATCTAAAACTTTAAATTTTCTTTAAACATATGTTCGTATTATTGTTTCTCAGGTTACCAACATCATGCAAAGACAATGAAGCACCATTTTCTATTCTTACATTCATATATCATTTATAAGGCATTTAAATCTACTTTAATAAACACCAAACAAGTTAAATCAATAACTCAATGATACACCACTACGTAAAATCTTTTGGAAGGCACTTCTGAAAAATTAACCGAGGCGGGCAGCCCAGCAAACTGCCACGGTTAAGAGGGGCCGGCCGAGGGCTGGGCTGCCCGCCGACAACCGCCTCGGTTAATGGCTTTACCGAGGCGGTTGCCCTAACCCAACCGCCACGGTTAATAACAATTGAAACCACTATTTTTGGACTCTTATTTCTTCAGATATGGGCAAAAGCAAATTTAAAGCATTTATAAACCAATTTTTCAATATTAATTTCTGTAGCACAAAAACATGCATGCATGTCACATATTATGGATCTAACATGGAGAGCACTTAACAAGAAAAGTAAGAAAACTTGTTTTACGAACAATCAAGCAAGAGATATGGATTTTTGAAGATAATGCAAGATCTGTGAATCTGGTCCCAATTGAACTCGTGGGACCCACACGTCATTGAGAGAGAGAGAGAGAGGAGGGGGGACACACAGCTGCTGCTTTGTTCTTCCTTGGTTCGAACAGACAGGGAGAGAGCTCGGGCAGGGGCCGGCTCGGCTCTGCCAGGTGCCGACCGCGCAGGAACAGGCCGGCCGCGCTGGCGTCCGGTAGCAGCACCGCCAGGGGCGCCGGCCAGCAGCTCGTCGCGGCTCGGCCACGCGAGGCCATGGCGCGGCTCGCACAGCACCGGCGGCGGCCTGCGACGTCCGTCCGGCCAGCGGCGCATGCGCCCACAGCGGCCAGGGCATAGGCTGCGGTGAACCTCCACGGAGAGAAACGCACGACCTACGGGGAAGGCAGAGCTCAGAGCGAGGAAGGAGTTGTCGCCACGGAGCTCCGCTCGGCGGCAATGGTGGTGTCCGCGGCGAGCACCAGCGATGGAGGAGAGAGCGCGAGGAGGAGGCGCAGAGAAGTGAGGAGGGAAGCGGAGAGGCGTTCTGGTACTCCCGATCGCCATCTGGTGTGGACAGAGGAGGGGGGAATGGAGAGCAGGTGGCAGCAATGGAGCTGCTTCTCTAGTGCATGGGGGCTGCGTGCCCCATTGTGGCATTTCGTCAAACATGGTGGGTTTTGAACGGGGCGAGCTGAGCGGCAGTTTAAGGCATATTGAACGCTTATTCTGATCCGTTTACCTAAAGTAAAGTAGCTTATCTCTGTTTGCTCTATAATTTTTATTAAATATGCATGGCTATTGGATAACTGGATTAGCGGGTAATTGGCTCTCATTTTGATGCTGTCAATGAGCTAAAATCAGATCAAGTACCAATGTCAAACTTTGTCAAACGGCGCCGGATTGTTCCCAAATTTTGATATACTGTGCCCTAGATAAATGTTTAAATATTTATTTTTAGTCCAACTTAAGTTACTTAACCAAAGCATGGGAACGTGAGACGTCCATGAGATCGGCATGGATTTCAGACAGAAAAATTATAAAGCCCAGAAATCAGATTTTCTCTTTGTTGTGTGTCCACTATTTGAGGCACTTAGAGGTCGAATAATGACTTGGTCCAAAAATAATATTTGTTCTACTCCAAAAGATATGCAACTTCATTAAGGGTCAAACTTCATATCTTGCTCAGAAGGTGCATTACCATTTTGGTCAAACTAATGGCATTAAGAAGCTCCGATGATTAGAGTTTTAGGCCGAACGAGGTATTTTCTGGGGATTTGCTCAACATGAACCCTTCATGACTTTTGTTGTAGAGCTCATATAGAGTTGGCAATATTGCGAGGCTTGGTTGACTTCACATGTTCATATTTCATTACAAAAGCAATTTAAGCAAGCATAGGACTTGTCATTTCATGTGAAAACTCAATGCCAATGCTCATGAAAGTTTTTCAAATGAGCAAGGTAGATGGGGATGGATGTGAGCTATAGTCCATGATCATTACTCAAAATATTTGGCTTAAGTCCACATTCGCTGGTTAGCTCGTGACTAACACGTGTGATGTTACACAACGAATCCCTTCCGCCATTCCAAGGTAATTCAAACTATCGCTCCAATTTCAATTCAAATCAGCCTTCACTTAAAGATTTGGTTCTAGGCCAGGCCAAGATTAATGAAAATCTCTCTAAGAAAATAATGAATAATGATAAAATATTAGAAAACATAAACTCAAAAATAGAGACTTTACTTTCTTCTGTTAAAAATTAATTGAGCTTTAATAAAATGATAGAAACTCAACTAGCTCAAATTTTCACTGCTATTCATGTCGACCATTCGAGGAAAATCTCCAGGCAACCTGAGAATTCCCCCGCTAACCTTTCCGTAGCAGAAGGGCAATAATAGAAGAAGAAGTCTCGCCGACAGACTTTAAATATTCGACCCTTGTCAATAAGGTAAAATTGGTATTTATCATTAGTATTTAGTATTTATTTATAAGTATTAATAAAACAAAACAAAATAAATTAAACAATAATAATAAAACATTTATAAATGATAATAATTCAAAATAAAATATGCCCTTTTTTTCTATTCATTTCTTATTTCAAAATAATTTTGAAATCATAAAAAATGGCACCAAAACTTTGTTGGAAAATCAAAATGGGTGAGAAAATGTGTTCCTGAGGTAGCCCCCAACGGCTAGTAATTCAATCTAGCTGTTGGAAGCAACCAGTAAAGGGGCAGGCAGAGCAGGGCAGCCTAGGGCGCGGCCGCACCAGAGCTACGACCTCTGGCTCTCTGTCAGTGCCTAATGGCTCCTAGCCATTGCCACCCCCTCCCAAGGTAGTGCACTTGGCTATTTAAGCCCTAAAACAAGGTGAGGAGCTCCACCATTCTTATTTCATCCATTCTCACCCTTCACCTTTCTCCTCTTGTTCTTCATTCACAATTCCGACAAAGCTTAGAGCCACCATAGCGTCCCAAGTGTTCCAAGATTAAACTAGCTCTCAGGTGCCGAAGCTGCATCCTTCCACTAACCTTTCTCGCACCAAAGAACCTATTGTTCATGTTCCTTTCTTGCCACTATGAGGAGAAGACTCAGGAAGGCTGTCGCAAGACTAAAGAAAGCCATGGGAGGAAGCTCCCGCTATACCGAACCTAACGAGCCCGAAAAAACCATAGTGCAAGAAGAAGCTTCATGAACTAGAGCCCCGCAAGCACAATAGAGGATAGAAGATGCAGACACACCCTACCTCGACTTGGAAGGAGATCGGGAGATGCAGTCATACAACATCGTCAAGAACCGGTTGTTCATCCACACGCTAATGTATGACTCTGACCTCCTCCACAAAATAGGTATGGATTCTGAATTTGCATCTATTTGGAAAGCCGTTGGGTGGGAGAACGTTGATCCTATGGAGGAACAAGGTTCGCGCCTCCTAAATATTCAATTTCTTCGCTCGCTAGCAGAGGTATAGTAAGGGACTACTTTCCGCTTGTTTGAAAAAGAATATCTTGTTTCTTGGAGAGATGTCAGCTTGCACCTTTAGTTCCATAGGAGATCTTCAATAGAATTAGACCATTCCCTCTCTGGTTTTAATTGTCATAAATTTTGACGGGAAATCCTGGGTGAAGTAGTTATAGGAAACTTTAAACCTCGTAATACTCAAATTCAACATTCTACTTTGAGGTTTATGCATTGTTGGATTTCTATGACATTGTTTCCTAGCCAGGACATTAGATGGGTAAGAACTACAGAATTAAAATTGCTCTATGCTGTAGTCATAAAGATCAAGGTAGCACCTGTTAGAGGAAATATTTAATCATTGGTCTGAAATTATCATGACTTCTACTGCTGTTACTTGCACCTCCCTTGTAAAATGGATTGCCACTGTTGTTGGTGCGTTGGGCAGGGAAAATGTTGAATATACAACATCTCCTTGCATCATCATCAGTGAACAATCTTTGATACATGGGCATCATTTAAAGACTAATACAGTAGGTGAACTCTTGTTTAATTTCACTGGCCATACAAATGTAACATGATTACCTAACCCAGATCTACGTTTGTATAGTTGCCAAAGGCTAACCTTCGATCTTGAGGCTGTGGATGAAGCACGCAGGCATAGTGTCTCTAGTAGGATAACAAGGAGCAGGGAAAGAGGAGAAGCTGCTTCCAGCTCGCAGCAGCAACAGCCACCCTATCCAATGGCTTATCCACCATTAGGCTGCATGGTTACTAGTAGGGGGAGTACCGGGAAGCACTTCTAGGTATAACCCCGGCTGGGACCAATCCCCACAACTAGCCATGGATACGGGTTTCCAAGAAGCTGACAAGAGTGTTGACGGTAATAATTGTATGATTTTAGCCATCAACTAAATATGAAATAAGGGTATAAAGGCAAACACCACCATAGAATAGGGCTTTAACTGACAGAATTCCACAGTTTTGGTGAATCAGTGTTTTGCAGGGGTTATCTAGAAAAGAACCAAGGGAGTCCCACATGTCAGATTAAAATAATAAATTCCACTGCAAAAGGAGATCAAGAATATTCCAGAGAACACCAGAAACACGCCTGATGAAGTGGGGCTTACTTGGCAGTTGGAGAGGGCCGGCCGACCTGTCAGAGATCCATCATCTCCGCGTGCGCTTCGACGTGGACCCACATCCTGAAATTTCACGCAATCTCAGCCGCCCATCGAAGTCGGTTTGATCCAAGGGCTACGGTTCATCCCACCGGCCTATATAAGGACCCCAGACCACCCAGGGTTTCATATCAATTCAGTCATCAATCAGTTCAACCCAGTTGTAGAGAGCCAGAAACCCTAGAATCATTAGAGCTTCACCATCTAGAGCTTAGCTATATAAGTTAGAAGTAGAAGGAGGCGAGTTCTACTCGAGTTCCGGATCTGTCTGGAGCTAGAAGGCTTCCTAGAGCCATTGTAAGCTCTCTCTTGTATCTTAAACCTCTTTTGAGTGCTTGAAATAAAGTTGATTGACATTGTTCTACTATTGATTATGTTCTCAATTATGCTATTCATTGCTTATCTAGATTGTATACTTTGCATAGTTAGGATGCATTCATATTCATACATAGGTTTTTATAGCGCTCATTCATTGATATCATGGGTGGGTGATGACCAGCATGTAAGCATGGTGCTTAGACGTGGTTTGTCTGTAAATGCGCCTTATATTCTGGGTTCTGTGGTAGATCGTGGATGTGACACTCCGGTTGAGTCCTTTGTAGTCCACACTCCGAATGTAGTGAGAGTAGGAGGTTATTATTACTTTAGAAGGCTGGCTATGATCTTGATCTTCCTTAGTAATACTCCCTTAAGTATGAATATGAAGTATCTTCGCCATGATTGCTAGTATAATTGCACCAATCTAATATGTCTTTGGTTGTATAGTTAGAATGACTTACCATATTCTTATGCTTCAACCTAATCCATGCTAGTGCCTAGATAGCAAGTGCTCTAAGTGATCATTATTATATTGATTGATTGGATTGATTATTATGCTTATCATATATATAAAAATTATTGTGACATAACCTCTGTTCTGAGAATATGGGTGTTGGCACAAAATGTGGTCCTTGTGTCTCAACACACCAGCGAAGCCGGATATGATTTCAAGAGCGTCGGAGCTTCCAAGATCCAGCTAGCTTCAAACCCGGTCAGAGAGTGCCGATAACCCTCACGTGTGCCAGTCAATTTGACCTGCAATTGACAAGGAAAAGATGATAGTCAGTAATCACAGGACGAAACTAACCGGTGTGTCCAGGTAGTTCCAACTATGTGGCTCTGAGAGCCGATTCAATCGGAAATCGACTAAAGAGTCGATTCCGGCATATATGCATGTTTTGCCATAGAAAAAGACACAGAACTGATACATAATCGATTGATATGCATGATCAAATAGAACAATCTACATTAAGCAAATCTATGCAGATAGTTGTAACAGATTAAAACATAATCGATTGCTGTAAACAGGTCAAATCATTCAGTTCAGTTTGTCTGAACGTCAAACAGGCAGAAATCGGCTATTTAGCCGATTTGGCAGAATGCGATCGGTTAATTGGTTTTTCTCGAGAAAGCACAACCGTATCGGCTAATTAGCCGATTCGGGGTCCATGAAGCAGAAAACTTGGCGGTGATTAATTCCAAGTATAGATCTAGTACTAATACGAAGCTGGTCTAGAAGGCCTGCAGCTTTGCACCAGTTTAGATATATTCCCGAAAATAATCACAAGCAAATCTAGAAGGAATACAGAGCTGGTCTAGAAGGCCGGCGGCTTTGTGCTCATTCAGATCGGTTCTTGTCAAGCATCCACAGCACGTACGAGCAAGATTACGATAATACTGGCCGAATCAAGTAATATCATAACAAAGCATAAACATGAACGAGACATAAATGACATTTTTCATGTGGATCTAAGGCCAATCCTATGCAATCTTGATCGAGTAGAAAGATGTTATATTAATAAATAAACAATAAATGACAAATAACATCTTGATAACTTAATGAATCTAACTAAGATGCCAAATTAGTTAGAGCCGATAACTAATCCATGCACATAATCAAGCTTAACCTAAGCCCTCGTCCACCGGATGACGTTAAACATAGATTAAACAAGAAAACAAACATGAATCGATAACTAACCCTTATTTGATCTAAACCCACGTCCACCGGATGACGCTAAACTTAAATCAAATAAGAATCAACCCCGATCTACGATGCTCCCATGTCCACCGGATGACATTAAAGAGACAAAGCTTGGCGAGGCATGACGGTACTTACAAGCAAACCTGCGTCCACCGGATGACACTCAGCCCGATTGAAGAACTCGCCGAGATCTACGTTACTCCTACTCCTAAGTTTTGGCCGGAGCCAAAAGATGTGTTGTATTGATGGGTGTTTTTTCTTACAATGGCCGGGGCTTATATTTATACCCAAGGCTTTGATAGGGTCCTATTCGAATTACAACTCAAGACAAACACGGAAACTAACAAACTTTCCTAAATTAAAGGTAACTTGGAGCTCAATCTTTCCTTTCTTCAACGGACTCCGAACGTGATCGCTTTCCTGGCCGAAGGTCCATGCTGACGTCATCAAATCGGCTATTCGCGCCGTCTTCACCTCCAGCCCACAATCGATTCCGGAACCCAATCGACTATCTCTGCCTTGGCCTCTGTTCCCGAAAATCGGCTATCTGTATCCGGCATCGGTTATCTGCACTCAGCCATATTTTAGTGTAAACACATGCCCCCAATTTTGGGATAAAATAATTTTATTCCAAAATTAGCATTGAGTCTCGATTCAGTCCACTCTTGAGCCAAAATCACAACCTCCCGCTCATCGCTTCAAACTCCGACGGCGAACTGAAACCCTAGCTCCGAAAAATCCTCTGTTGCATCTCCAACCTCGATTCGCCGTTTTCAAGAAATCCGCAAGCGATGGCAACTCCTTCCGAGATTCCTGAGGTATGAATCTTGCCAACTTGTCTTCCATTCATGAATCTCCATCCGATTGGTCACACCTATCATCCATTTGTCTCAGGACCTAAAAATAAAATTTTGATTCCGTTGAGGGATGCTCCGACCGCTTTCTTCCTGGGTCCATTGGGCGACTCCAACCCCATGGAATTCATCAATCAAGAGACCAACCAAATCCCTTTTAGAGGTCCACTAGTGGATGCATCTTCATGGTCCAGGCAGCCCTTCAGGAACTGGCCAAGCATGCCCAGCGGATGGAGAAATTGGTTCCGCTGCATCTCAGAATGGAAAAGGGGAGACTGGGAGCTGCGCAATCTGAGTCAGTGCCTTGACCTTTCTCCGTGTGACACGAAAAAGAATGAACCCCTCCTGATTGCTGCAAGTTACTTCTGGTCCAACTCTCTAAATGCCTTCATATTTGGAGATGGGCCAATGGGCATCACTTTGGGTGATATCCATATGCTGACTGGCCTTCAAATCACTGGTTCTTTCCAACTGTGGGATTTTCTTTCCGGTGGCAAAAAGAAGTTCCCAAAATTGAACGAGTACAAGGGCTGGACCGGCTATATCAAAACCCACCAGCAGTCGACCTCCAGTATTAACGACAAGGAATACATAGCCTTCTTGATCTTGCAGCTGGAAAGGTTCATCTTCTGTGGCGCCTCCCTGGGGCCGGCCTATCCTTTCAAGGCCATTGCAGAAAAACTAGCTCAAGGCAATTCAATCCCCTTAGGTAAAATATTGCTGGGATCTGCCTATAGATTAATGCACCGAGTTGCGGCTATCTGCTGAAAGGGGAAGAAGTATGGTGCATAACAGGTTCCTGGTGGTTGATTCAATTATGGCTCAACTTGTATTTGCACAAGATGGTCAGGCCAGATCTCAATGTAACAGAACCGACCAATTTATACGAGCACAAGTCCAACGATCGCATTTTTGATAGCAATCAAGTCACACTTGAGCCAATATAAACCCAGTAGTCCGGAAATCTCGAAGGATTTCAAACATTTTCATACCCCAAGGATCATTCATTCAGCAACAACTGATCACATGATACATAAGTTGGCAACCGAATTTAAACATCAGAGTACAACATAGTCTTTTACACAAATACAGTAGTAGCGGAAGTCAACATAGTTTTACACCACAGAGTTCAAATACGAGCACCATCGCATGACCATGTCATAGCATCATACACAAGCTAAGGATAGATACTGACCTTGCCCTCAGGTCTAGTCTTCTTCACCCGCAGGGGTGAAGCAGTTCTTGCAATAAGCATAGTAGACTATACCATCTGCAACAGTGGGAATAAAACCCTGAGTACTCAATTGTACTCAGCTAGACTTACCCGACAGGGAGTAAATAAAAAGACTCTCAAGGATATGCAGGCTTATTCGGTGGGGCTCAGAGGATAGCAAAATTTTGCATAAAAAGCATTACTACAGTAGTTCCTCAACTTATACATTTTAAATGTGATTCAGCTTCGATTTTAGTTGAGCTATTTAAACTAAGATTTGCCACTATACTAAGCAACCACTGAATATTATAGCAATCAATAAAACCATATGATTTCCGATATCCACAGATATCAACCTCATCTCACCATAATCATTATGTTCAAGTTATTAGCCTCTGCCTCACCAGAAGATCAGTTTAGTTTCTCACTAACCAGGAGATATGGCGATTCGAATCGATTGTACCAGCTGGCAAAACATGCCAATCATAAACCCTGTCAGCCGAGCCACTGGCTTCATGGGTCACCGTTAAATCTTTCTGAGACACAATATGTCGCAAGTTTGGCGGGGACCATATTCTCAGAGACCAACCCACTTCCAGGATGCATCAGGTCCCTGACCTGCCCTTGGTAAAATGGTGTCTCCGCACATACTTCCTACCTCCAGAATATGTCTGCCTAGTCGCACCAAAACTCGGCTCAGAAAGAAATACTCGGCTTCGCGGTCAGAACGACTTATCTGGCCAGTTATGTGACGACGTCCTTCAACCTCAACTGATATCTGGTGGCCTCAGTCCTAGTCGGCCGCAAGCACCACCGAAGACGGTATGAGCTCAACCATGTCATGCGGCTCCCCACTACCTAGCCATGATTCTCTCATTAGACACTGTGGCATGGTGGCACATATAGTCCATCATGTGGAATCCATCCCCAACATCATCATTAGTAACCACCTATGCTCGCGAAGGACAGGAAATCCCTCGACTTCTACCGGTCTAAGCATGGCTAAGCATAAAATCGAATCCATCCCTTGTCTAGTAATCTTTCAGGATCACATATATAAAGTGGACAAGGTATAAATGCAGCAACGGTATCAATTCAACTCCTATACGTAAGTGCACAATCATACGATTTAATAAATATCAGTGCATTTATAAAAAGAATAGGTGGAGGCTTAGGGATGCTCCAGGGCTTGCCTTTCACGAAGTTAGAGGGCTGGTGGTCAGTGCACTCGGGAAGTTCAGTCTCCTCCTCCTGGCCTTCGGGAGCTTTCGACACCTCTATCTCCGGCGGAACTCCTTCCTCTGGTGGGTCGATTTGCAGCAGCGTCACTCCTCCCGGCGATCCTGTATGCATGATATGCATATATGAGAAATGAGAATGCACATGTAATGCAAGGTAGAGATGCACAACTTAAACCATGAGATGCAATCAGTTTAACAATCCACACCCGTTTACTGAGTACGTGCATATTTCTTCTCTAGACAACCAACCCATACTCACCCTTCTTAAGCAAGGCATAGAATAATTTTTCGTCCCGGGTAAGAGGTCTACAACCTGCACTAACCATATAGCTTACATCAACTTAGCTAACTATTAACCATTTTAACAAGGCAAACATGAGCAACACATAACAAGAATACACTCTTGCTGCCCTAGGCATCAATTAGGATCAGATTCATAGTGTTCAACATAGTGACAATGCTGGATCACCACAAACTGCATGAAAACACATTTTAACCAACGGATACTTGCTTAAAAGCAATTAAACAAACCCTAGCTTATAACTGGACCTACTGTTAACCGCGCCCAGAAAAAAACTAGAAAAATTACAGCAGATAAAGTATCTCTGGATTAGTCTACTAACAAAATTTCAAGTCATTTGGACAAGTATAACAGTCTACACAAAAATAACAAACAACCAGCCTTTTAAGTAATGGAAAATACTTAACACAGTGAAAAATATCAAACAACAGGCTTCCCATTTTTCTTAGTTTCTTCACAACATAACATGGCTCAAGAAAAATATTCATGACCATGTCCTTAACACATTAAGCATGGTGATTTTTGCAAGATTAAAGCATAAAAGGCACATTGTACATGACATCATATAAATAACAGTGCAACACCAGCAAGCATATTTTTTTCAGATTCTAATTTCCTAAACAAGATTAATGCAAGTGGAATCATATTTTTAGCACATTCTACTTATGCATTTATCAAGTTTGCAAGCAATTAACAAATTAAATGTAACTGTACAGAAAAGTTATCCAAAAAGAACATTTTATATTTTTCATACATAGAGCACAGCAAGATAAGCACAACAAAATTGGTTTCACCCAATTTGGACACTCCTAGCTCCAAATATGAATTTTGGAACATTTTACACATTTTCTGAAAATCAATTTCATTAATCATTTTAAACGAAAACCGGCTTAAACTGCTATGCACACCCGATTCAGTGAACCAGAGGCGCGCCAGAGCGGCTGACCCGCGGGCCCCTGGGTCAACTCGACCCCACACGTCAGAGGAAGAAACAGAGCCGCCGGCGTTGACCGGCGAGAGCTCGCCGACGGCGAGGTCTCCGGTGGCACCGAGACGACCTACCGACTCGTGGCAATGAGGCGAACTCGATGCACCCACTTCCGACACCTAACCGTCACTGGAGCACGCTCAACGGTGACCATGGCGGACGGCGGCGGTCCGGCGAGCATGCGCCGGCCGATTCCGGCCTTCACCGATGAAACCAACCCACGTTCCGCACTCCCTAGACCCTAACGGAGCTCCGTGCTCGATGAATCGAACAGCGGTGCATGACAACTTGCTCTAACCGCGCGCATGGCGACGCGGTGGCGGGCGAAACTCCGGCGAGCTCGGGTTCTGGCAAAACTACGGTGAGATCGACCCAACCAGCGACCTAGGCTAGATCTACGACTCATGAGGACGCCACGACGAGCAAGAACTAGAAAGAACGGCCACGGCATTGCTCTTGTCGTGGCAAACCGAGAGCTCGGTGGCGCTCCGACGAGTTCACGGCGGCGGAGAGGTCAAAAACGCTATACCTTAGCTCGGCTGAGGCTAGCAACAGGTCGAGGAGATAGAGTGGAGCAAGGCGAAGCTTGTGTGGAGATGGAGTGGTCGGAGACGGTGTGGTGGCGGCGGATTTCACCGAGGCGACGGCGCGGCGGCCATGGCGTCGGTGGAGAAGAAAGGGAGAGCAGAGAGCGACGAGCGAGGGAGAGAGCGAGAGAATGAGCCAGGGGACAGAGTGGAGTGTCGCTTTTGCATTCCCGACCGGCGCGGGGCCAACGGCGGCGTACGGCGCCACCTGGCGTCGTTCTTCTGATGACAGCTCCAGCTGTTCGGCAATTTGCCGATTTGAATCGGCTCGATTCAGTTCCAGCGAATAGACTGAAACTCGATTTTTGATCGATCTCTAGCTCGTGATCCAAACCGTTTCAGAGAAAACTTCACTAATAGAGATGGAAGAACAACACGAGTACTCCAATCTATATTAGGACAACTCGAGCTAGATCGGCATGGATAGAGAGATACAGATCGATGAACAGGGGTACAATGAAACTGAAATGCAGTTTAGACTTAGAGAAAAATTTGAAACCTCAAAACAGCTCCAAATCTGCACTAATTCAACTTTTTGACCACCTTCCACCCATTTTCATGACTTCACCCTTAAATAAAGTTTGTTACTTGTAAAATTCTACACAACTTTGATTAAGGGTGCATTGACATGCAAAGCTCCTAAAAACATTTTCTTATTTGGTCAAACAAAATAGGTTTAAAAAGGGCTTTTTTGTCAACTATGAGCTAGAGGGGTATTTTGGGGATTTCACCAACATGAACATTATTCCAAATGTTAACCCAAACATGTTTAGAGCATATAGAACAGTAAACAAGCATCACATTTGCATGCTACCCAATTAAGCACACTCTAGGCATATAAGCACACATATAACATATATTTGAATTTAACTCCAAATCAAATGATGATGATGCATGATATGACATGATAAATGCTTGATGGCATGCAAATGCAAGTGTGAAAATAGTAACCAACACTAGGGTGTTACACTCAATAACCTCAATTACCCCTCCATCAAGTATGCAGAAGAGGACAGCAACCAGATCACCAGGGGCTGTCAGAAATTTGGAGAAGCTGCCTCAGCCATCACCATCAATATGAACCGAGGAAACTTACTTGAGAAACTCTACAGAGGCTTGGGACCAGACACCCTGATTTGGTTTCCATATGCAGATGATGTTGAATTCCCAATGCCCTATACCTTCAGGTTCAGTACAGGATGCATTGATGCTGGAGCTACTGAAATATTCAACGTCATCATAAAGCCCTGCACACTGCCAATCGAGTTCAAGCATCTTCGTGGCACTAGCAGTACTGAACCCAGCTGGCCTTCATATGAATTTTATCACCCCAACGTTGCAGCGAGACAACTGGGCTTCGGCCAACTGCCCCCAAGCTTCCATTTCTACACCTTCTGAGGCCTAGAGATGAAATCACTGAGATGTTAGAAGCTGACAGTGTCTTTACATTGGGAGCAAACTTGCCAGTCTATACTGTAGAGCATTGGAGCCAAATTTCAATGTCCCACGAGACCTTCGATCTCTGGTGGCAACAGTGGCATGCTCATCTTTTCTGTCAAGGGATCCATGATAGATGCAGAGCCCTGGACCCAAGCTTCAATTCTACCTCGGCAGTAAGTATTCTAACCGATTTCATTCAAACCAGCTATAAATTGTGTTCTAATCTTCTGTTAGTGCAGGACCCAGAATCCAACCCTCCAGAGCAGATCAACTATTATCCTTCCTGCCCAACTGCCAAGCTAGACTCTCAGGCCCCATCCTTGAAGAAGATGATGAACGCCCCTGCCAGTATGGCAACTGCTCCGACTTCAAAAAGAAAAGCCTCATCAAGTCTTCAGAAGAGGACAACCAAGAAAAGATCGAAAAGGAAGCCTGCCCAGGTATTTGGATGTCTTGAAATGCCTTTCTGCATCACTTATTCAGTATACCTGACTGAATCGGCTATACAATAGGTGAGCATTCAGCCGATCCAGGCACCCTCTAAAAACATTCAGGCCGAAACCCATCCAGAAACATGCCACCAATATTCGGTTGAAGGCTTCCTGGGAACGGACGAAAGCATTGCTATTCTGCAAGAAGGAGAAGGAACTCAGGTATCAACTAAATCTGTAAGCACACAATCCTTCCTTACTGAATATTTTCTGACCCTTCTAAAAATTGCAGCCCAACAGCCCTCCTTCGTGGAACGAGCTTGAAGAAGAGAAAACACCATCTCCCGAACATTCAGGTAAGGCTCTTCGGCTGTTAACACTTGTCATGCTTACTCTATTTCTAACTCACTTTTTCTTTCAGAGCTTCAGCTGACTGCAGAAACACAAGCTGAGGCCATCCCCTCTACCATAAAAGAGATCACTGTAGCAGATCAACTAGGCACTTCATTGGCTCACTTCCCTCAGGCTTTCTTCAGGTGAAGCATTCATCTCTTAACTGATTCAAAGTTTTTATGTCATCACCATTTTTAATATGCGAACCCAGGTGCTGTAGCCTTCGTCCCCAGCTACTCCTTCGACCTGGAGGAATGCTGTGACGAAAATGAATTGAGCTCCAGATCTTCATCACTACCAGAGCCAGATCTCAAGAAACGACTGAGCGAGCTTCTTCCTCAGCTGGAGGTGGCCCTGACTGACCTGGCGGAGCACCCTGAACCTATTGATCAAGTTATTGAATTAATTCAGCAACAGACGTGCATGGCCATCCTCAGCTCCCTACCACAATTTGTCGAACTCAAGAGGGCCACTCCAGGATCAAGAGACTGCCCATGAAAACTTGACCGAGCTTGAGCAACTGACGAACAACAGGCTAACCAACAAACAATAAGCCGGCAGGTTAGCCGATCAAGTCAAATTGCTGAAAACCACAATTAACTCGGCCGAGTCAGAGCTAGACATTTTGAAGATCAGACGTGAGCAGCTGATAAAGGAGCTGGAAGAGGTCAACACGGCCATTACTCAGTGTGAAATCTCCATATCAACGAGCACCATTGATTTGGCCGTGAAGAAGGAGGTCATCGCCAGGGTCGTTGAGGGCCAACAAATAAAACAACGCCTGAACATCCTGAAGTCAGCAGCCAATGAGGACCAGGAACTGCTACAGACCGGTCATGCTCTTCTTACTGAATGTATCACCATTGTATGGTCCTTTCTGGGCTTGTAATCCTACACCTGCTTTGTATATCTGAATGATCATGTAATATACTTTGGCCAGATACATCTGAATCGGCCTTCTCTTTGGTTCTGTTTCTGAATCAGCTCTTCATAGCCTGATCCTTAATACTGCTATTGGCACAAATCGAATCGGCTGTTTTAAACAGCTCGTCCGAATAACCGATTCTGAACACCGGGCCAAAATAGCCGATTCAAGGCAACCAACCAAAACAGCCGATCGAGACATTCCACCTTCCAAGCGTGGCATCGATTCTGGATTCAAGAAACATGGGTAAACCCCAGCATAAATTCCGCTGTTTCACCTCGTCTCCCGAGGGGGAAACCGTCTCGGTGCCTCCGTCTTTATAAATAGACGCGTGGCCTGAGCGAGCAACCGCGAACACCCTAGCCATCGCTCACCCGGCCTTTGCTCTTCGCCTCTTCTCCTCAAACAGAAAAAGCAAACCTTCAAAACCAATCCCATGGCCGGCGACGGAGACCACGGCAAGCGACCGGCTTCGAGTTCCGCTGAAGGCGACAACTTTAGCCGGAGCCTGCGGGCCGTGGGTGAACAGAGGCAATGCCTGCGAGCTTGGTTAGGGTAAGACTACTGCTCACTTCTTGATACATCAATCCGATCTAATCTGACCACCAACGTCCTGTGCAGTGACGCAGGAGCCTCCGGTGCCGGCGGTTCGGGAACCGCTGCCGGGCCGTCTCAGGCTGCCCCTGAAGCCGCTGGAGCCACCCCCGGTGCGGGTGTTACTGCTGGCCCGTCTCACAGCCGCCATCGCTGGGTGACACCCCGGCAGTTGGCCATTCACAGCAGGTAAATCAGCTTGTGTTCATGGCATTGATCTTTTTTGATTCTGATTCATCTGCTTCTATGCTATTTCCAGTCAGGCTCGCCTGATCCCTTTTCCTCCAGGTGCACCGATTGGCCCTAACTCCCGGGTTCGCTGGACTGCGCCTCCCCAGGACCCGCCTCAGGCTCCGGCTCCAAGCGCTGGATCCGATTCGGGATCTTCTGCAGACTCTGACGGGTCCTACACCGTCGCCGACGGTCACCGCTTCCACAATCAAATGGTGGAATACCGTAACCTCTATTCAGAGGCTACGAAGGAGAATGGCCGGTTGCAGGGCATCAACGAAGCCCAAGCTGCTGCCCTTGCCGCTGCTGAGGCCAAGGTGACCAGGGTGCAAACCCAGCTCACCGAATCAGACGCCGCAGTGGCAGGTAATCGTGTCTTGAAGTTGCTTCCCATTGTACTGATGACTATCCTTGCGCTGACCTTTCCTGTTCTTGCAGCCTTGACTGCATAGCTGGAGGAGCTGCGCGTCACCGCCGAGACCGCCGCCAACGCAGTCAACGCCCGTGGCAACACGTAGGCGGAACGGCTCCTGGATGTTCACCACCGTGTCCATCAGGTAGCCATGGCCGGTGTTTGTCACGGCGCCACCGGGGCTCTCACGGCCGCACGCCTTCGCTCTGGCATAGCCTTAGAGGCGATCGAGCCCGGGTTTCTGGAGGGCCAGGACATGGAGGTGGCCAGCGCCCAACTGGCGAACTTCTTCCCTCACGCCGATGAGGTGGCAGCCGTCACCAACGCCCAGGACATCATAGATAGAGCTACTCATAATCCAAATTAGAATGTAATAGAGCCCCTCTGTAAAAATGAAGCATTACTGAAAAATGTATTTGATAATCATCAGTCTGTCTTTATTATCTTTATTTTTGTTCTAAAGGCGATGCAATTACATCAGCTATTACACCCCATCGAGAGCATTTCGTTTTTGTGCTAAAGGCAATTCTCTTCGTAGAATCGACTGTATTTTTGTCCTGAAGGCGATCCTCTTCGTAGAATCGGCTGTAATAGCCAGATCTTACACCGATCGGCTATCATCCCCCAACTGGGATACTGGGATAGTACTTCTTTAGATACTTGCCGTTGATTGCTCTGGCAAATCTCCTTTCTTCCATATCCTCGCGTATATAAGCATTGCCAGACGCACATTCAATAATCCGATACGGGCCTTCCCAATTTGGCGACCACTTGCCGAATCGGCTCTCTTTGGTTCCAATATGTAGGATAGTCTTCCATACAAGCTCTTATTCGGCAAAGCTCTTTCCTCTTGCTTTGGTGTTGTAGTACTTAGCTACCCGTATCTTATTAGCTTCGATACATTCCAGGGCCTTGAGCCGATGACAATGTAAATCTTCAAGACTGTCCATCATGATATCCTTGTAATCACCGGCTGTAAGCTCATTTTGTAACTTGACATGACGTGTTTCGGACTGAATTTTCCAAGGAAGGACAGCAGCGTGCCCATAGACCAACTTATAGGGCGTGGCTTTAGTTGATCCATGCTGAGCCATTCGGTATGCCCACAAAGCTTCACTAAGTGTCAAGTGCCACCTTCTGGGGGTTTGCTCAATCTTCTTCTTAATGATCTTGATCAAAATTTGATTTGACGCTTTAGTCTGACCATTGGCTTGAGCATAATAAGGTGACGAATTATAAACTTTAATGCCCATGTCGTCAACAATGGTCAAAAACTCATCTGAAGTGAACATCGTCACTTGATCTGTCATGATAGTTTGTGGTATACCAAATCTGTAAATGATATGTTCCTTTATAAATTCGACTACATCTCTGGATGTGGCATTCTTCAAAGGAATAGCTTCTACCCACTTGGTAAAGTAGTCTGTTGCAACCAAAATTCATTTGTGACCTTTATTGGACGGTAGATAGATTTGGCCGATCAGATCGATTCCCCAACCTCTGAACGGCTATGGCTTGATGATAGGATTCATAGCTAAGGCAGGAGACTTCTGCACATTTCCGAATCTCTAGCACTCTTGGCAACCCTTGTAATATCTGAAACAATCTTCGAGCATTGCTGGCCAATAATAACCAGTCCTTCTGATAATCCATTTCATCTTAAGAGCCGATTGGTGAGCACCGCAGACTCTTTCGTGAACCTCACTCATCAGCTTCATCGATTCTTCTGCCCCGAGGCATCTCAATAGCACTCCTTCAACAGTCTTATAATACAGCTGATAGTCCAACAGCACGTACTTGATAGCTTTGTATCTCAGCTTTCTACTAACTTTCTATGAAGGATTTGCAAGGTATCTTGCTATCTCGCCCCGCCAGTCATCAGCCGATCGCTCATTATTGAGGATTTCTTGCATCGTTCTGTAACCCGAAGCACTATGCGCTAGCCGATTAGCTTCCTGATTCTGAACTCTGGGAACATGATACAGTGAAACTGCTAAGAACCCTCTGATCAAAGCTTGGCACTGATCATAATAACCTCGGAGTACGTCGTCTTTACATTCAAATAGGCCGAGCAATTGGTTGATGACTAATTGTAAATCTCCAAAAACATCAACTACATCGGCCTTTGCTTCATGCAGAAGCTGAAACCCCTTCCAAATCGCCTCATACTCAGCTTGGTTGTTTGTCACCGTTGGCCCGATCTAGAAAGCGTATTCGAACCGTTGACCTCGAGGTGATATCAGTATTACCCCAGCACCTCCACCTTGCTTGCTAGATGATCCATCAAACAACATAATCCACGGAGCCACATCAACTATACTGACGGCACCCTCACGATGCTGGGTGATGAAATCGGCTATTGCCTAACCTTTGACTGCCTTAGCCGATTCAAACCTCAAGTCGAACTCAGAGAGAGCCAAGATCCATTTCCCAATCCTCCCGTTCAGGATAGGCATAGTCAACATATGCTTGATCACATCAGCCTTGGAAACTTCCACACATTCGGCTGATAGCAAATAATGTCTCAGCTTGGTGCACGAGTAGAATAAGCATAAGCACAGCTTCTCTGTTGGTGAGTATCTTGTCTCAGGATCCAAAAGCCTTCTGCTCAGATAGAAAACTACCCTCTCTTTTCCTTCAAATTCTTAAAAAAGGGCCAATCCAATTGTATGGTCTTCGGCCGTCACGTACAGCTTGAATGGCTTACCTGCCTGTGGCGGTACCAGAACAGGTGGAGACTTCATGTATTCCTTAATTCCATCGAAAGCCTTTTGCTGTACGTCACCCCATTTGAACTCCTGAGTATCCTTTAGCTTCAACAGTGGCGAGAACGGCAGTACCTTATCGGACAGATTGGCAATGAATCTTCTGATGAAATTAATCTTGCAAAGTAAAGACTGCAATTCCTTCTTGTTAGTCGGCGGCACAAGCTGATCGATGGCCTTCCTACTCTTGCTGCCGACCTCGATTCCTTTGCTGTGTACCATGAAACCCAGAAACTCGCCCGCTGACACCCTGAAAGCACATTTATTAGGATTCATCTTCAAGCCATGCTTCCGAGTACACTCCAGTGTAGCCTTCAAATCGGCTAAGTGCCCCTTGTAGCTTTTGGACTTCACAACAACATCATCGATGTAAATTTCTATAATCTTGCCGATCAACTTATGAAAAATATAATTCATAACCCTTTGATAAGTTGCACCGGTATTTTTCAAACCGAACGTCATTACAACCCATTCAAACAAACCGATAGCACCAGGACACCTGAAAGCAGTCGTAGGAATATCTTCATCAGCCATAAAAATTTGATTGTAGCCAGCATTACCATCCATGAAGCTGATGACCTGGTGCCCTGCAGCCGAATCGACTAATATATCGGCTATCGGCATTGGGTAGCCGTCCATCGGGTAGCTCTGTTTAAATCCCTGAAATCGATACAGACCCGCAACTTGCCATTCTTCTTGTATACAGGGACAATATTCGATACCCACTCGGCGTATCGGCAAGCTCAAATGAACTTGGCTTCCAGCAACCTTTCAATCTCGGCTTTGATGTCAGGTAATGAATCCTGCTTGAATCGTCGTGGCGGTTGCTTGAAAGGCCAAAACCCGGGCTTGATAGGCAATCTGTGTTCGACAATCGATTTGTCCAAGCCGGGCATTTCATAGTACTCCCAGGCGAAATAGTCTTTGTATTCTTTCAATAAGTCAACCAGCTCCTGCCTGAACTCAGGGTCAAGATTGGCAGCAATATACATCGGCCTTGGCCTATCACCAAATCCAATGTCCACTTCTTCAAGTTTGTCGGCCGACGTAAAGCCCTGTCCGAGCTTGCCCTCAGTGCCATCGATCAGATTGTCCATTAATAAAAAGACTCAGAGCCGATTGCCCTGACCGGCTGTTGACTCTCATCGCTGACCTTGATGAAGCCTTCCTCCCAAGTCTTGCCAGAGAAACAGTCATGATGCCCGGCCTCCTAGTAGGCAGCATCTGCTGCGGCTATGCTCACGAGTCATCAGCTAGGACCACCTCAACTTCCTCACCATGCCACTGCATCACACACTGGTGCATGGTTGATGGTACGCAGCAATTAGCATGAATCCAATCACGTCCAAGTAGCAGACTATAAGTTCCCTTGCTGTCAATCACGAAGAAGGTAGTGAGTAGCGTCTTCTTCCCAACTGTTAGTTCGACATTGATTGCCCCCCGGGTATTTGAAGAGTTGCCCCTGAAATCTTTGAGCATCATGTCGGTCTCGATCAAATCATCAGGGCCCTTGCCCAGCTTGCGGAATGTGGTGTAGGGCATGAGATTGACAGTGGCACCACCATCGACTAGCATCTTGGTCATGGGCATCCCATCGACATAACCTTTGAGATACAGGGCCTTCAGCTGCCGGTGCTTGGGTGGCTTGTCAAATGCAGCCTGCTACGTGAAAACCAGCTTGGCAGTGGCCTGCTCAGACTCCGACCCATCAGAATCAGAGAAAACCTCAATCTTCTTAGCTCGAGACGCCCTGAATTCAGCCGGAAACACAAACATCATCTGTGCTTCGGCTGTCGCCTTCCCTTTGTCCTGAGGAAGCTTCTCCCGCCAGATTTGCTTCATGCGGCCTTCTGCTTTGAGCTCCCTGTTCCTGAGGCGTTGCACGCGGCGCCTCTGGCTCTTGCTCAAGTTCCCAGGGCACCATTGATTCTCCTGCCAGATCGGCACTTGGTGATCAACTGTTGCTTCGCTGAGCCGATCACGCAGGTCTCTTTTTTCACACCGATCCTGCATATCATGTGGGCGTCCAAGCCTCTTATACACGGACCGGTGGTTGGTCTAAGATTTTCTGTACTCTCGGTGTTGATCGTTGCACTCCGGGCAATTGCGCAGAGTCGGCAATCTTAGACCTTCATTCCAACAATGCCAGAAAAATGGGCAATGCTAATGACTTTCTTCTTCCTCCCGGTGGCAAGCCAATTCTTCCTGGTAGTGGGCCTCCTCCTCATCACAAACCCATCTCCGGTATTCTTCCTCTTCGAGCTGCTTCCGGTGGGCCTTCTCCTTCTCTCGGCGCCATTTGTTCAGCAGATCACGGGAGGTAGGCCTGGTCTTCTTGGTGCCACCGGACTCTCCCTTTTCGTATTGGCTCTGGTTCTGCTCCCATCTTCGCTTGATTAGCGCGAGCTCCTCAGCCGATATCTCCATATCAGGGTCGATTGATGCATTCCTTCTGGCTTGGTTAGAAGTCAGAACTTTCATCTTGCTCACAGGGGTCGACACCTCGACCATATTCTGGCCCTTTGGGAATGGGAACTTATCAATTTTCACTTTCCCCTTAGCTGGGTTGTCAAACTTCAATAAGCCGCGAGATATAGCCCTTTGTATCTGAGTTCTGAACGTGCAGCATCCATTGGTGTCGTGTGACGTGAGGCCATGGTACTGGCAGAAAGGCTTCCCTTTCAAGTCTTTAGGAGGGGGTCTCACATAATAGGCAGGGAAGGTGATCTGCCCAGCACTGACCAGCATATCAAATAATTTGTCCAGCTTATTTATATCGAAATCATACTGATCTTCTGAGCTCCAATTTTTGGATACAGCCATGGGCTTCTTGCCCCACTTCAGCTCGACAGCGGTGATTTCGTCTTCATCTTCATCCTCCGAGTCTGAATTACTGACGAACACCATCTGTTTGTATCTCCCCTCCTTACGGAAGGTCTGGGCTTGCAGCTCCAAGGCCGTCACTCGCTGCAACACCTGGCTGATGCTATCGAATTCATTACCCACCAGCTTTTCCTGAATGTGCGGGAGCATTCCACCAATGACCAAGTGAGCGAGCTGCTTGTCAGGCAGATTCAGTGAATAGCACATGTTATTCATCTCCCTGAAGCGCTTGATGAAGGCTGATCCGAGCTCGCTACTCTTCTGGTGCATGCTGGTCAAATCAACAATAATCTTCTCCCCGGTGCCCGAGAAGAAATAACCGTGAAACTTGCTTTCCAGGTCTGCCCAGTTTTGGGGCTCCAAAGTGGTGAACCAACTGAAAGCCGGCCCAGTCAAGGACAATGAAAAGAAACAGACTTTGTGAGCATTCTCAGAAGACGCCTCACCAAGCTGAGTCAGGTAACGGCTGATGTGCTCTATGGTAGATATGTCATCTTGACCGCTGAACTTGGTGAAATCCTGGTATGCGGTACCTTGGTGGTAATGCCGCACGATCAAACCATTCAGGATAGGGGCGTCTATATCTGATCGATACCCGCGCTTTAGGCTGCAAGCCGAATTGGTCCCTGAGCATTGCGCTCATCTTATTTACTAACTCGTCTTGAGGCGACTGTGCATAGCCAGGATGTGGCGCCGATGTGAGCTCATCATAGGTGTGACCGATGTGATAGTTTGGAGTTGCCGAAGTCACGTTTCCAGTCTGCACGTTCCTGACCGGTGCGTTCCAGTTGTACGCATATAAGCAGCAATCTGCTCAGGAGAGTAATCTCTGTATAGATTAGGCTGCGGAGCTATTTTTGGAGCCGAATCCGTCGTCATATTGGGATGTTGATCAGGTGACTTTGACGGTTTCGGCGGTTGCGGCGGAGGATCGCATGTTCCAGCCGCTGCATCTAATTTAGTATCCTCTGAGGGAATATTAAAATACGTTAGACCCAATGATTCCTAGTCCTGTCTCTTGATGACGGTCTTCTTGATGTTGTAGAATGTCTGCAGGAAAATGTTGTGATGGTGCCCGACTGCCTGGTGCGAAGAGTTCCAGATGGCACTCTGTATGAACTCTTTGAACTCTTGCTCCTCCTTGTCGGTGTGGCCAGGCATGACCCACCTTGGGTAGGGGTTTTTCTTGAATACGTGGCCATCGCGATTCTTGGCAAACGACAGCAGACAGGCATCAGTGAACTCTTCGATGATCTGCTCCAACACCACAGCATCCTCGGGGTCGATCTCTTCACGCTTGACTCTGATGACGCCGTCGCCGCTGGGAGCCACGGTCTCCAGAGCCTTTCCCTTAGTCATGAGTGAAACGGGTCCCACAGGGCATGCCAAAAAGTGTGTTGGCACAAAATGTGGTCCTTGTGTCTCAACAAACCAGCGAAGCCAGATATGATCTCAAGAGCGTCGGAGCTTCCAAGATCCAGCTAGCTTCAAACCCGGTCAGAGAGTGCCGATAACCCTCAGGCGTGCCAGTCAATTTGACCTGCAGTTGACAAGGAAAAGATGATAGTCAGTAATCACAGGACGGAACTAACCGGTGTGTCCAGGTAGTTCCAACTATGTGGCTCTGAGAGCCGATTCAATCAAAAATCGACTAAAGAGTTGAGTCTGGCATATATGCATGTTTTGCCATAGAAAAAGACACGGAACTGATACATAATCGATTGATATGCATGATCAAATAGAACAATCTACATTAAACAAAACTGTGCAGATAGTTGTAACAGATTAAAGCATAATCAATTGCTGTAAACAGGTCAAATCATTCAGTTCAGGCTGTCTGAACGTCAAACAGGCAGAAACGGTTAATTGGTTTTTCTCGAGAAAGCACAGCCGTATCGGCTAATTAGCCAATTCGGGGTCTGTGAAGCAGAAAACTTGGCGGTGATTAGTTCCAAGTATAAATCTAGTACTAATACGAAGCTCGTCTAGAAGGCCTGCGGCTTTGCATCAGTTTAGATATATTCCCGAAAATAATCACAAGCAAATCTAGAAGGAATACAGAGCTGGTCTAGAAGGCCGGCGGCTCTGTGTTCATTCAGATCAGTTCTTGTCAAGCATCCACAGCACGTACGAGCAAGATTACGATAATACTGACCGAATCAAGTAATATCATAACAAAGCATAAACATGAACGAGACATAAATGACATTTTTCATGTGGATCTAAGGCCAATACTACGCTATCTTGATCGGGTAGAAAGATGTTATATTAATAAATAAACAATAAATGATAAATAACATCTTGATAACTTAATGAATCTAACTAAGATGCCAAATTAGTTAGAACCGATAACTAATCCATGCACATAATCAAGCTTAACCTAAGCTCTCGTCCACCAGATGACGTTAAACATAGATTAAACAAGAAAACAAACATGAATCGATAACTAACCCTTATTTGATCTAAACCCATGTCCACCAGATGACTCTAAACTTAAATCAAATAAGAATCAACCCCGATCTACGATGCTCCCATGTCCACTGGATGACATTAAAGAGACAAAACTTAGCGAGGCATGACGGTACTTACAAGCAAACCTGCGTCCACCAGATGACACTCAGCCCGATTGAAGAATTCGCCGAGATCTACGTTACTCCTACTCCTAAGTTTTGGCCGGAGCCGAAAGATGTGTTGTATTGATGGGTGTTTTTTGTTACAATGACCGGGGGCTTATATTTATACCCAGGGCTTTGATAGAGTCCTTTTCGAATTACAACTCAAGACAAACACGGAAACTAACAAGCTTTCCTAAATTAAAGGTAACTTGGAGCCCAATCTTTCCTTTCTTCAACGGACTCCGAACGTGATCGCTTTCCTGGCCGAAGGTCCATGCTGACGTTATCAAATCGGCTATTCGCACCGTCTTCACCTCCAGCCCACAATCGATTCTGGGACCCGATCGACTACCTCTGCCTTAGCCTTTGTTCCCGAAAATCGGCTATCTGTATCCGGCATCGGTTATCTGCACTCAGTCCATATTTTAGTGTAAACAATGGGTCATGCATGGTTATCTGCATATTTGCATATGCATATGACATCTATCTATCTACTTACATCCCATTTATTGCCAACCCTTCTCAATGGAAAAATATAAATGACAACCCAGAGTACTCTTGGTAAAATGCTACAATGGTATAATTAATCTGTGCGCTTGCCGATACTTTGAACTTAATATTTTATATCCTGTTTAGTCACTTGCATTCATAATAACTATTTAGTATTATTCTGGGTAGTTTTCATTCACATCTCTTATATTCATGTTAGGGATGACAACTTATTATTGTAAGAGATATAGGTTTAAAAGAGGTGGCTAAGTAATTTATCAAGTGACACTTTTGGCGCCGTTGCCAGGGAAGGCGTTTGGCATACATAAGATGTAGATAGATCATATGCATAACACCAAATATGTTGAGAAACCATACAAACCTTACTCGAACAGGATTACCCTTATTTTGTCTAGTTGTGTACCTTTTGCAGGGTAATGTATATGTGAATTTGACCTTCCGAAGAACTTTATTGAAAACCCAAAAGCTTTGATCAGGAAGACCCGAGCCAAGCTCAGGAAGACCCCAGATCCGTTTTCGGAAGACATCCGTACAAGAAGAAGTTTGACACCTGAGTTTGAGGCCATGGCAAACAAGAGCCTTCGCCGGTTCTCTGCTCCAACCAACGCTAGCATCCATACAGGACCACCCACTGATGTTGGAGACAATGGATTCGAGCTCAATCCTGTGCTCATCAACATGGTGCAAGATAGTCAGTTTTGTGGAAAGGCGCATGCAGATGCGAGTGCCCATCTCCAACACTTTTTGGAGATATGCAGCACTTTCACCATCAAGGGAGTAACCAGAGATGCAATCCTGCTCTGCCTGTTTCCATTCTCATTGTTGGGAAGAGAAAAACAGTTGTTCTACGCAAACAAAGACAAGAACACTACGTGGGACCTCTGCTCCACTGCCTTCCTAGCAAAGTTCTTCCCTATGGGCAAGACGAATGCTCTCAGAGGGAAGATCACCAGCTTTCAGCAACAGCATGATGAATCTGTCCCAGAAGCATGGGAACGCTTTCAAGACTAAATTTCAGAATGTCCTCACCATGGGATGGAGAATTGGTTGCTTATGCAAACCTTCTACCATGGGTTGACTACCAGCACCCGTGAGATGATGGATGCTGCTACTGGAGGAGCTTTCCTGTCACTCACTATTGAGCAAGCTACTACCTTTGTGGAGAAGATGGCATCCAACAAGAGTTGGAATGAAGAACGAGCCCCGAACCGCAAGAGAGGAGGAATACACCAGCTCAAGGAGACTGACATGATTTCTGCCAAGATGGACCTGCTGATGAAGAAGCTTGATGACCGAGCCAATGACAAGAAAGAGGTCAAGCACATTCATGATACCTACATGACATGTGAAGAGTGTGGAGGCACTAGCCACTCAGGTCATAGCTGTCCGGAGATTCAGGAGGATGTGAACTACGTCAACAACAACAACAACTACCGTCCCCATAATCAAAATTGGAATCAGAATCAAGGTTGGAATCAGCAACAGAGGCGCAACTACCAAAGTAATTACTCAGGTAATTACCAAGATAACAACTTCAACAGAACATTGAGATATCTAGTCTCTGGCCAGACCAAACTGTTAGATCAGATTTCCAAGAAGCTAGTCTCCAATGACAAGTTGCTAGAAACCATCAACAACAGGATGGATGGTTTGCCTCTGCTATCAAGAACCAACTCAGCTTCAATAAAATGCTAGAATCCCAAATAGCTCAGCTGGCATCCTCTATCCATCTAGCCAATGAAGGAAAGATCCCAGGCCAACCAGAAGAACTCGAAACTGCAAATCTGGTGGATATCTTCAATGCAAGATGGTACCATGCAGAGCATCGGTCCAAGGGATGGAACGATGATTCTCTGCCAGAGAAGAAAGGAGACCCTGGAAGGCCCGTCATACCAATAGCCATTGGTCAACACGCCTTCGAGGAAGCAATCTGCGACTTTGGTGCAAGCGTCAACATTATGCCCAAGGTGATCTACAAGAAGATCCATGGAGATGCACTCCTATACACCAACATGTGCCTGCAGCTAGCAGACCAGTCACTCTGCTATCCAAAGGGGATCCTAGAAGATGTATGTGTACGAGTTGGACACTCATATGTACTTGCTGACTTTGTGGTAGTTGAGACAGGAGGAGATGAGAAGTCGCCAATCATTTTGGGATGACCATTACTTAGCACCACCAAGGCTATCATCTATGCCCACAGTGCCAAGATCTGTTTCACTATCAGGGTAAGCAAAGAAAGATTCAGCTTCAGGAACAAGACACTGGAAAGCCCAGCCCGTCCATAGAAGCCATACATCTATGAAGACAAGCCTACGCAGAAGAAGACAAGCAGAAGAAAGAAAAAAGCTAGGAAGACTCACACTGAAGCTGTGAGGATGATCAACTCAGTCCGAGCTGAGTACGATCACCTTCTGGTTTCACCACACATGCCCAAGCTAGATGATCCAGGAGTACTGACGATCGACTGCACAATCAACTATTAGATCTTCTACAAGACCTTCTGTGACACAGGCTCGAGTGTAAACATAATGGCCAAGGTAACTTATGACTTTCTATTTGGTAAGACACCCTTGTACTCTACCTACACGTAGCTACAGATGGCGGACCAGACATTCAGATTTCCAGAGGGGATCGCTAAAGACGTTATGGTAAAGATTCGAGATCATTATATCCCCACTGACTTCTTGGTCCTGGACATGGGAAAAGAAGAGTACGATCCACCGCTCGTACTTGGAAGGTCGTTCCTCAACACTACAAGAGCAATTATCTATATCAGATCAGGAGAGGTCCACTCCCAGTTCCACAAGGAGAAGGTCCGCTGCTATTTTGATAGTTACACAACTTATGAGCAGCCGAAGAAGATCAGGTTAAGGAGGAGATGTCGTTCCTCTCAAAAGTCCCAACCACTGAAGGATAGTTGGGAAGATTATAAAGAAGAACTTGAAAGGAATAAGTCCAAAGAAGAGAAGGAAGGAGGGACTCTGAAGGATGAGCTCCCAGCTTCAACCTCACCAGTAACATCAACTTCACCAACCACAATGGAGGAAGAAGGAGTCCCCTTCCAGCTCATCACCAGAAGTGCAACCGGGGTCATCTCAACCCGACGATGCACCTGACAAGGAATGAACAGACAAGGAGTCCTGTCGGAAGAATATTAACCACCGAGCCTTCGCCAAAAAGTAATACTGGTACTTATTCATATTTACTTTCAGCATTGCATTAATATCTCAGTAGTTGCATATTTACTTTCCTGCGTTAAAAAGAAAATAAAAATATTTATTGCTTAGCATAATAAAATCTAAAAGCCGCATGTGACTGATTTTGTGGCATAGCCCATAAAGACTATTCACCGTGGTGGCACAAAAATAATTTTGCATCTAGGATAGATTTCTGCAATTATAAAATTAAAAATACCAAAAATATGTGGGCACATGAAGGTCCACACTTTTTAGAGAAATACCAAAAATATGTGGGCACATGAAGGTCCACCCATTTAGGGAACTTCCTGCTGGAACTATAAAATCAATCACTTACCATGGAGTGGTATTAACCTAACCCTTCTCTATGAGATTTGGTATTCTTGTTGGCAATTAAAGTTTCACAAGAAAATACAAGATCAAAGAGTTAGTCCACCTGGCACCCTTACGCTGCCGGTACACCTACTCTCAGAAGGATCGCTCAACTTGCAACATTAAAAACCCTGTCAAACATCCAGCTTGGGGAAGGGCACCCTCCACTTGGATCCAGCTAAGTATAAGTTTCCCACCTTATTATTGTACCATATTGCTTTTCGCGTGAGTTAACTAGTGAGATAAAAAAATTGAAAACTAAATAAATAGTGTTTAGGATTAGTTAGTGTGCTTGAATAAAATAAAAAGAGAGCACTTACAATAATTTTACTAAGATTATATGGAAACCATGCATAGGAATTAACAAGTAGCACCCCACTATGATTCCTCATAACACTTAGTTTTCAATCTTAAATCATCCCAAGTTTTAGACACAACCATTTTAACTTGAAGATTTACTTTGAACCTAAAACTTGTGGGTAGCAAATGCTTGATCTAAGTCTAAATAATTGAGGGATATGATATGCAAAGTTTGAGATGCTACTTATCTTGTTCCTAGTGATATTTGAATTCTGGAGATTTATTTTGAAAATCCTTAAAACCTCATGATGAGTTCCTATATGACAAGAGCTTTACATTCCTACCACAGCCATACATGCTAGAATAGGAAAAACACACATCACAATATATGCTACTTGCTTTATTTTGAGTTTAGTCAAGCTTTGTTGATGCCTTAGAAACTTGTCATGCTTTTACAATCAAGATCATGTGCACTCCACCCATAATGCCCTACTCATCCCCTATATCTATTCCACCAAAAAAAATATTCCATTGGTTACCCTAGATCAATGCTCCAAAGTTCTTATTGTTATCTCTCAAAAGAAAAAGAAAAATAAAAAGGGAAGTACTGTTGCAGAGAAGAGGCATGTGGCTATGCAAAAGAGTGAGATGAGAGAAAACAATGGGTAAAAATATGCCCGCCTGTTGACATCTACTAATGTCGCCAAATAGAACTACATAACTTTTAATACTAGAGATGAGATTAGAGATGTATGGTAATTAATTAACTGGTCATTAGCAGCTAGCCACTTATCTACCACCAACATTCTTAGGCATGAACTAGGTTGTCATCCCTAGTTATATACTAAGAATAAATAAGGGTTTCATATATTATTCAATGTGACTAGGCAGAAATATATAAATATAAACTAAGAACAATTCTGCAAGCGGACAGATAATTATACCATTGTAGCATTTTACCTAGAGTTCTACCAGGTTGTCGATTTATATTTATACCACTAGAAAGGATTGGATAAACTATAATATATTATATTGATAACAACTATATACAATGAATAAGCGGTGTTACCGATGTCATTTACTCTACTCATAACAGGCAGAGGTCACAAGATAATAAAGATAAGTACAGGTGATAAGTATGATCAAGCATCATAAATAATGGATAAACATCAGAGCACTTTCTAGTCATAGTAATAGCTAGCCAATGGATAAACTAAGGAATTAATATCTAAGGTAATTCTATAACTACGTCAATGAATAACTCTAATTAGTGCAATTACATCTAGCAATCATTGTTAGATTAGTCCTATATCATGATTATATGTAAAGGGCACCATCTAGGAAGGATGTGAAACAGAATCATCATCCAACTTCGCGACTGTGCCTGCTTGCCTACTATTGACACTTCTTAGCGCAATCACCAGAGACAGGGTGTTAGGCTATCTCTGATAACGGTGCCAGAAGTGCCCTGAGGGTATTTCTTATATCTATTGGATAATTCCGCAAGCGCACAGAATATACCGCTGTAGCACTTCACCCGGGAGTATTCCAAGGTATCGTTATTTATTTTATCCCAAGGGAAAGCGGTGCTAGGAATGTTAATAAAAGGGAGATCCTTAAGTCTATTAATTAGCAACCAACTAGTGAAAGGGGCGTAATCGATATAGGGGAAAGATAATGACACAGAGACAAGACAAGGGTTAGGATAACTAAGAATAACTACTAGAGTATAGCTAGGTGAGAGGACAAGGAGTGAGTATAGGACTCCTATGTTTCTTACTTTACTCCTATGAACTATCCTATCAAGTGGACGAGGTACACTAAGATTGATACCTTACTCTTTGTGTATCGGGGATAGTCCGAGACAGTAGAGGATATAACCTCTACCCGAAGCGGCTATGCTCTTATGGGAGCCTACCTTTTAAGAACTTGCTTAAAACACGTGGAGGGATACTAAGACTAGACAGGACTATCACCACCTGCTAGTACCCACTAACAATCCGTGCAGCTAGCGGCATTCAAAGGCAAGACTTAGGTTAAGCACCACGCTTACACTAATTTTCACTACTCTAGCTGGGTACCAAACAACTAGAGTACCTTATGACATGCGATGAACTATACACGCGGGTTGGTTACAGAATCACAATCTAGTACAAACCGACCAAGTAATGAAATAACTCACAACACTACTATTAGAATAGTAATGCACTAAGTAAAGACTCAGTAAAGTAAAGAAAGAATATTATATTAATATAAAGGAAGTCTTACAGAAGGAAAGATACAAGAGCTACATCAGATTCTCTAGAAGACGACTCCGGAGACCCCGAGCGTTGCTCGACTAAACTCTAACTCCCACACTAGACTAATACTAATACTAAGCAGAGGAACTTGACTCTTCCTTGCTTCTTGTGTCTCTTGTATGTCTAAGAGGATGGTGGCTGCCTCTATTTATTGGGGGGAGTGGAGAGGTGCCACGTCAGCGATCCGTGTGCTCCTTGCCTCTCCACCCTTGGATGAACCACCTCATAACCGTCTCAAGATGGACGACCGTGAACAAACCAGCACGTGGGATGCATGCATGAGTCGGTGGGGAGCCAACCGACCTGGCTAGGCACCAGGAGGGGGTTGGCCGACCCCCCTATCGCAGGTGGGCCTAGCCAGGTTCTTCTAGAGGCTGTCCCCATCTGTCACAGGAAGTGGCTCCACCTTTTTCTAAGTGTTTGTCACGTTGGTTCATTCCTTGATCCTTGTGCTTTGCTTCTCCACCGTTGAATGAAAACACAACTCTGATCCGAAGGTGGAAATGAGTTGAGTGGAGTGTCACAAGGATCGTGCCACGTAACCAGAGCCCTGTAGGCCCCATACATGGGTCGGCCGACCCACACTTGTAGCCACCAGCTGCTCATTTTTGACCTGTTTGATCTTCTCTGCATTCACAAGCTAAGAGTATAGGTGGAACTAGTTATTGGATAAAATATGTTCATGTCATGCTTATTTTTCCTTGAAACCGAGGCAATGTTGACGTTGTTTGAGTGTGGATTTTTATGGTATATCCACCGTCGACAAGATCTCCCAAGCTTAACCTTTGCTCGTCCTGAGCAAATAATTAAACTTAGCCTCGGTGGATCAGGAGTTGCTACAATGTCATATTTCAATAGTACCATGTGTACTACAAAATACTTCTCTTTTGAATGGAAAAATTGGCTACAAAAATTCATCCATATTGCCTTAGTTCTTTATGGGGCTAATGGCCTTTCCTTTGCCTTAGGTGGTTGAGAGACAGAACAGTTTGACCAGAGCTCTAACTTTCTTATTCCTTGCAAATTTCATACTGGAGCTTTTAGCAATGTTTTTCAAAAGAAAACTTAATGTTCCTCATATGGTTCTCTCATATCGCTCAAATAGTGTATGATTCCTTATCAAGGCACATAATAGATGTTGCCTTCTCTTTTCATCCTACTTCTAAAATGGCTTATGTAGAGCTTAAGGTAGGGATGAAAGAATATAGTATACTTACTTTGCATGTGTTGTAGAGTCAAAGCTTGGATCCAAAGAGAGAAGTGTCATGCACTTAGATCAAGATGCGCAAGTGTGTGGCAAATATTGGACCATAATGCTCCTCTATTTTGAATTGTATCTCTCTCTAATAAATTCTAGAGACATGGCTATCATTTTTCTTCTTTTATTTATGAGCTCATACTTGCTCATATATTTTCTTTTCTTTTCTATGGACTTCCTTATGTCCATCTTTCTTTCTTTTTGTTTTATTTTTCATAGGCTTTTGTCTCTTCTACCATATCAACTAAGAGAGATATTTTATGATTTTAACACATGGAGCATTTATTTGGTGGAGATGAAAGGCATATTGTCACGTACTTCCAGTGTAGAAGCAGCATTTATATGTGGTGTGTATGTGATCTTGATCTTGGAAGCATGATAAGTCTCTCAATAAGGGTCAACGAGACTTGACAAAACTCAATACAAAGCAATAAATTATGTGGAAGAGCTGAGACATGTGTAACATATATGGCTGTGGTAGGAATTCATTCCCATTGAGGAACAATAAGGTTTTGATTGTTTTTGAAAAATTAATCTCTAGTAATCATGCATGCTTAGAACAATATTATAGCAGCTCTTATCTCACCATATCATGTCTCACAACAACTTAGAATTAGTTCTAGCACTTGCAACCCACAAAGTTTTCAGGTTCATGATGATTTTGAATGAGCCATGTGATCCTTACTCAAAGAAATACTAAGTTGTAAACTTGGCATTAGAGAAATATTACCAGAGCAACTATTCATCATTTTCATAAGGAGGATAAGCAAATCTCTAGTAATCATGCATGCTTAGAACAATATTATAGCAGCTCTTATCTCACCATATCATGTCTCACAACAACTTAGAATTTGTTCTAGCACTTGCAACGCACAAAGTTTTCAGGTTCATGATGATTTTGAATGAGCCATGTGATCCATACTCAAAGAAATACTAAGTTGTAAACTAGGCATTAGAGAAATATTACCATAGCAACTATTCATCATTTTCATAAGGAGGATAAGCATTCATGAACATAAGGGAATAAGGGAAATATTTTTTGGTATTTTTATTATTTTAAATGCACTAAATTGAAACCGTGCAATATGTTGAGATAGAATACTTACCTTAGTGGGGGAGAGGGTCTCCCCCAAGCTTGGCTTTTGCGCATTGTGGTGGCGGATAGTATTAGAACCATCCTGCCCAACGATGTGCTTCTTCATCTTGTATGGTGTTGGTATTTTTAACATCACTTCACGTTAAGTTGTCATCCTTAACATGATGCCAAAAAACCAAAGGTAAAATAATCTTCACTTGCCTCCTAAAAATAATACTATATAATATATCCGCAAGCGCACAGAAAATTCTCCCATTGTAGCACTTCACCCGGTAAGTATTCCGAGTAACGTTGATTTGTTTTATGCCAAAAGGATAAATGTGGCATTCTACTCATTAGGATAATCTACTATAATAATTGGAAAGATAAATGTGCAGACCTATGATAACCCATAACTCTAGTGCTTTAGCGATAAATAAGTCAATGATAAATGGTAAATGATAACTGAGTAAATGAGGTAAATGGTATTCCGGAGATAGAATATAGAGACTCGCTAATGTAGTGAGACAATCTCGAGATTGGGCTAAAGTAAAGGAAACCTATGTAATTACTAAATACAAAGTCTATAGCCTACGCCATATTACACATCTTCATCTATAGCATAATCAACTCAGAAAACATCATAAGGAGCATCATCTAATGAGGATATTAAGACACAAGGGTCACCTCTTTCGTGACTGCGCTCTGCTAGTCCTACGTACGGGGGGTGGACTATAGAGGAACCAACGCAGCTGTCACCTACGCGGACTACCACACGACCCGACACGTCAGGGTGCCACCGTAGGTACATAATATATCTAGACACCACGTCTACATAATGTATACCATCTAACTCACTCGAGTACTGAATTAGGCGCTTTACGATCATACGACAATAATCATCACCAATCACAACTATATCGAATATGCAACTAGAATAAACTAAGAACTGAATAAGTAGCAATATATTAAAATAAAGCAAAGTCATAATGAGATACAAGATAAGATTACCGATCTCTAGACGAACGGATCTGGAATTCTGAGCGTAGCGCCTAACTCTACTTGAACCTTACTAGACGCCTAAACTATGAACTTGAAGAACTAGAGCCCTATTTCTAATCTCTGGAAACCCTAACTTCTGTCTACTCTTGACGAATGAAGCAGGAGGAATGAATTGGTGCTCTGGGAGGTTGTCTGCCCCTTTATTTATAGCCCGGTGGGATGAACGTGCGCCGTGGGATCAAACCGACTTGAACAAAGGGCCCAGATGACTCCAGAGAGGCGGTGAAAGAAGACTCCAGAAGGTTCCAGAAGGCCCCACCCTTCTAACTTGCTGATGAAGTATGTTTCCATCATGATCAAGTTTCGTGGTAATTATGCTCTTTGTTCCTTCTTTTAAGCCTTTCTGGAATAATCCCTGAAGAATACACAATTCACCAAAACTCGTGGAAATTATCAGTAATAACCCCTATGCTTCTATTATTGATCGTCCCTTGGCATTAGTTGATGGTATAAAATTGGTACTTAACGACCGTCAACAATACCCCCAAGCTAAGTCTTTGCTAATCCCTTAGCAAAGTTGAGTTGAAATAATTTATTCAGGGTTCCATAAATTGTATAATTCCCAATAAGTACTTAAATATTTAAACAGAAATTTTTCTCCGGATTAAAATTCATTAATCTACCTTTCATACTTATTCTTATTCTTTTCAATCGTGGGGCTTTTAAACTAAGTCTTGGGTAATTGATAGACAGAATAATTAAGCAAGTACTAAGTCTTCCATCCTTTGTTTCAACCATTGCTCCAGAGTTTTTTTGAATAAGTGTATAATTTTTATTTAGGAAATAATGAGAGCCTACTAATAAGATTGCAGAGGACTATTAAGCTATACATCATGATTGAATATGATTAAATTTTATTTTTGAACTCCTATGCATTATCCTCTCTTTTCTATTTTCCTGAAAAGTGTGGGTTATCTCCCAGCGGATACTTTTTGTACCCATTTTTTTTCTCTCAGGCAGGTGTCTTTGCACCCATTATTTTACTCTTTTTTTACACATACCCTTTTGATATGGCATCTTTTAGGCTCATACTTCTTTGGTATGGCATCTTTTAATTTTTATAACCCACACTCTCTGTTAGACTTCTAAGAGGGAGACTTGTGCATAGAGTGAAAACTTTTTGTGCATGTGAATTCAATCATGAATGCATAACAGAATAGTCTACTTAAATCATATTAGCAGAACAAGTTATTATATTTATTTTGATTTTGATTTTTGAAATGTTTGGAGCTTAGGTGTCACTTAGGATGAAATAAATAGCAACTCAAACCTTCTTATATCATATCCGTCAATTACTTAGAAAAGCTTATGCTACCCACTGATATCAAGTTTCATAATAAATTTTCATAGCAGTTAAACTTCATGCAATTCGTGGGAGAATTTAAATTTAAATACTAAGCAATTGCAGGAAATTATATTTAAGCAATTTAAATATCTTTCTGATTTTTTTCTAGCTTCAAGTTCTAATTATTCTATAGACAAACTGAATGCGGAATTTAAAACAGACTTAATTATACAATCTATATTTTATTTTGGATTTTTATTTTTAAGCAAGCAGAAATTTAATGCAATACTAAAGAAAGCCGTAAATAAATTTTTATTTGGTTTTCTTGTTGTTTTTAGCAATATTAAAATTGACAGAATTAAAGACAGAATTAAATACTAAAATAAAAAGCATAGGTAAAGGAGAGAGGTTCTCACCTAGCGAGGATCTCTGCCAAGCTGGATGTTGCTTAGTAACGTAGTGGAGGTGGCGGCGGTATCCCATCTGATATATCAAATACTCTAATCCGCTCTGCGTCTGCTGCTGCCCCTGATATATTTGATACAGTCGTTGGTCCGTGCTGTGCTGCCATTGTTCATGCTGGTGGAACCTATCGTCGACCTGCTGCTGCCAGTGCTCGTGCTGTTGCAGTGTGTCGCTTATTGCGTTCTACCCCTGTTCAATGTTAGTGAGACGAATAGAAAAGGTTGGAAAATCGTTAGCGGTAGCTGTAAAGTGCTGCTCAGGCAGCCGATAGTAATTATCTTCTGGTGGTGCATGAAACGGATGTGGTCCACCTGTGGTGAAGTCCGTGTTCCCGCGTGTAGAAAAAGATGTTCGTCCTCTCTGGAAATCAGTTGCCCCCCAACCCGCCGCTGCTGCTGATGAAGATTGTCCTTACTGAAATATGGGCTGTTCCTCCCATCCTGTATGTGCAGTCCATTACTGACGTGGCTCCTGCGTCGATACCTGTTCACCAAAATTAACATAGTGGGAATAAGCTGGCCCAGATGGTGCTGGGTCAGTTCCAGTAAAATTAGCTCTCGCCGCCCTGCTGATGCGCGCAGACAGACACCTGCCAATATTAGCTCTAACAGTTGGAAAAACAAAACTCTGGACAGAATAAATTCCTAACTCCATGTCTGGCAGTTCGTACTCATTGTCATAATGTTTATAAATCATAACTATTTTATTATTTCGGCGTTTGAGCATGTGAGCACGAAAGAAAAAAACATAGCCAATAATTCTGCGGGCATCAGAAATATAAACAAGTGAAGCATTCGATAATAAACCTAGCCCTGCAGCCAAACAAGTAATCCAGGAAGTAAAAGAAATACTACACTTTCTTAAGGAAAGGATAGTTCTCCAATAATTTAACATCATTTTTACAAGTGACGCTTTCCTCTTTTTAATCATGATATATAAAAAATGTAGTTCATCTTGTTTAATAGTATTTAACTCCTCTCTAGGAAAGAATGTAAAAACTAGCCATTTAAGCATGAATCTCAGTGTAGGGTGATGAACTTCTTCAGTAGTATATTTGTGTTTTGTCTCAGGTTTCTTTGTAGTGATACTCTCCCAAAAATCATCTTTATCAAAGTCTTGGAGAGTTTCAGAAATATTGACTACACACTGATTATTGAATCCTAATGCTAAACTAAGAGTTTTCCATAAGAGGGTGAAAGGTTTATTAAACATTCTAAAATTAACCTCATCATCATCAAAGTTTAGGGTGCTAATAAATTCTATAGTGAGTAACTGTAACACCCTAGTGTTAGTTACTATTTTCACACTTGCATTTGCATGTCATCAAACACCTATCATGTCATTTCATGCATCATCACTATTCAAGTCAAATTGCATTTCTTATATACTATATGTTTCCTTTATGCTTATGTGTGGTAGATATGTTAGCATGCAAATGTGATGCTTGGTTACTGTTCTAAATGCTTTAGACATGTTTGGGATAACATTTGGAACAATGTTCATGTTGGTGAAATCCCCAAAATACCCCTCTAGCTCATAGTTGACTAGAGAGAACTCTAAAAGCTATTCTGTTTGACCAAACAAGAAGGGCATTTTAGAGATTTTGCATGTCAGTGCACCCTTGATCAAAGTTATGTAGAATTTTATAAGCAACAAACTTTATTTTTGGGTCAACTCATGAAAATGGGTGGAAGGTGGTCAAAAAGTTGAATTAGTGCAGATTTGGAGTTGTTTTGAAGTTTCAAAAATTTGCTAAGTCTAAAACTGGTTTTCAGTTTCGGTGTACCCATGTTCATCGACCTGTATCTCTCAATTCAGGCCGATCTAGAGTAAAGTGTCTTAATACCAAATGACCTACTCATGTAGCTCTTCAATCCATATTAGTGAAGTTTTCGCTGAAACGCCCTGAATCACGAGCTAGAGATCGATCAAAAGTCGAGTTTCAGTCGGCTTTCTGCGACTGAATCGAAGCCGATTCAAATCGGCATTCGGCCGAGCAGCTGGCCACTGCCATCAGACGCCGCGCGCCAGGTGGCGTCGTACGCCGCCGTTGGCCACTGCGTCGGTGGGCTTTACAAAAGTGGCACGCCAGCCGGTTCCCAGCACGCTCCTCTCACTCTCACTCGCTCACTCTCACTCTTCCCCGCTCTCTCGCCTCTCTGCCCACCGTTTTCCCCTCCGCCAGCGCCATCGCCGCCGAGCCGTCGCCGCGGTGAAATCCGCCGTCACCGCGCCGCCTCCGACCGCTCCACCTCCGCCGTAGCTTCGCCTTGCTCTGCTCTTCATCCTCGACCCGTTGCCGACCTCAGCCGAGCTAAGGTATAACGGTTTGGCCTTTCTCGCCGCCGCGCCATTGCCGGAGCACCGCCGAGCTCTCGGGTCGCCGCGACGAGGGCGATGCCGGGGTCGGCTTCTCTCCATTGCTCGTCTAGGAGTCTCCGTTAGCTGTAGATCCAGTCTATGCCGTCGGATGGGTCGGTCTCGCCGTAGGTTCGCCGGAACCCGAGCTCGCCGTGATCCCGCTCGCCGCCGTGCCGCCATGAGTGAGCGGTCAGTGAGCTCCCGTGCACAATAGTTCGATTCGTCGCACGCATAGGTCCGCTAGGGTTCCAGGATCTCGGAACGGAGCTTAACCGCGCGAGCAACGGCCGAAATCGGCCGGCGCAAGCTCGCCGGACCACCGCCGTCCGCCATTGCCGTCGTCGAGCTCGCTCCGGTGGGGGACAACCCTCGGCAGTTGGTCTATTGGGTTCGTCTCGTTGCCACGAGTCGGTAGGTAGCCTCGGCGTCGCCGGAGACCTCGCCGTCGGCGAGCTCTCGCCGGTCAGCGCCGGCGGCTCTGCCTCTCTCTCTGACGCGTGGGGTCGGGTTGACCCCGGGGCCAGCGAGTCAGTCGTTCGGGTGCGCCTCTGGTTCACTGAGCCGGGTGCACGTAGCAGTTTCTATCGGGTTTGGGTTTTATGATTTATAAAATGAATTTTCAGAAAATATGTAAAATCTTCCAAAATTCATATCTGGAGTTAGGAGTGTCCAATTGGGGTGAACCAAATTTTGTTATGTTTGTATTTCTGAGCTCTATCAAGGAAAAATATAAAATATACTTTTGGAATACTTTTTCTGTGCAGTTATATTTAAATTGTTAATTGCTTGCAAACTTGATAAATGCATAAGTAATTGTAGGAATGTGCTAAAAATGTAATTCCACTTGCATTAATCTTGTTTAGGGAAGTAGAATCTAAGAAAAATATGTTTTCTGATGTTGCACTATTATTTATATGGTGTCTAGTATAATGTGCTTTTTATGCTTTAATCTTGCAAAAATCACCATGCTTAATGTGTTAAGGATATGGTCATGAATATTTTTTCTGGACCATGTTATGTTGGAAAGAAGCTAAGAAAATTGGGAAATCTGTTGTTTGATACTTTTCACTGTGTTAAGTATTTTCCATTGCTTAAAAGGCTGGTTGTTTGTTATTTTTGTCTAGACTGTTATACTTGTCCAAAAGACTTGAAATTTTGTCAGTAGGCTAATCTGGGTGTGTAATAGCTACTGTAATTTTTATGGATTTTTCTGGTTACAGTAAATAGTAGACCCAGTTATAGGCTAGGGTTTGTTTAATTGTTTTTAAGCAAATATCTTTTGGTTGGGAGGTGTTTTTATGCATTTCTGTGAGGTTCAGTATTATCACCTATTTTAAACAGTAAAGCTAATCCTAATTTGAGCTTAGGGCAGCAAGGTTAATATTTTGTTTATATGATGTTGCTCGCGCTTGTTAATTATAAGTTGGTTGTGGTAGGTTAGTTGATGCATGTTGATTATTAAGTGCAGGTTATAGACCTCTCACCCGGGACGAGAAATTGTTCTATGCTTTCCTTAAGAAGGGTGAGTATGAGTTGGTTGTCTAGAGAAGAAATATGCATGTACTCAGTAAATGAGCGTGGAGTGTTAAACTGATTGCATATCATAGGTTAATTTGTGCATCTCTATCTTGCATTTCATGTGCATTCTCAGTTCTCATATATGCATATCATGCATACAGGATCACCGGGAGGCGTGACGCTATTGCAGTTCGATCCACCGGAGGAGGGAGTTTCGCCGGAGATTGAAGTGCCAGAGGTTCCCGAAGGCCAGGAAGAAGAGGCTGAACTTCCAGAGTGCCCTGATCACCAACCTACTAACTTTGTGAAAGGCAAGCCCCGGAGCATCCCCAAGTCTCCACCTACTCTTTTTACAAATGCACTGGTCTTTATTAAATCATATGATTGTGCACTTAAGTATAGGAGTTGATTTGATACCGTTGCTGCATTTATATCTTGTCCACTTATACTTGATCCTGAAGTTATTACTAGACAAGGGGATGGGTTCGATCTTATGCTTAGCCATGCTTAGACCGGTAGAAGTCAAGGGATTTCCTGTCCTTCGCGAGCATAGGTGGTTACTAATGATGATGGGGTTGGATTCCACATGATGGACTATATGTGCCACCATGCCAAAGTGTCTAATGAGAGAATCAAGGCTAGGTAGCGGGGAGCCGCATGACATGGTTGAGGTCATGCCGTTTTCGGTGCTGCTTGCGGCCGATTAGGACTGAGGCCACCAGACATCAGTTGAGATTGAAAGACGTTGTCACATAGCTGGCCAGATAAATCGTTCTGACCGCGAAGCCGAGTATTTCCTTCTGAGCCGAGCCTTGGTGCGACTAGGCAGACATATTCTGGAGGTAGGAAGTATGTGCGGAGACACCATCTTACCAGGGGCAGGTCAGGGGCCTGATGCATCCTGGAAGTGGGTTGGTCTCTGAGAATATGGTCCCCGCCAAACTCGCGACATATTGTGTGTCAGAAAGATTTAACGGTGGCCCAAGAAGCCAGTGGCTCGGCTGACAGGGCTTGTGATTGGCATATTTGCCAGCTGGTACAATCGATTCGAATCGCCATCTCTCCTGGTTAGTGAGAAACTGAACTGATCTTCTGGTGAGATAGAGGCTAATAACTTGAACATAATGATTATGGTGAGATGAGGTTGATATCTGTAGATATCGGAAATCATATGGTTTTATTGATTGCTATAATATTCAGTGAATGCTTAGTATAGTGGCTAATCTTAGTAAATAGCTTAACTAAAATCGAAGTTTATCACAATTAAAATGAATAAGTTGAGGTTCTACTGTAGTAATGCTTTTGATGCAAAAATGATGCTACCCTCTGAGCTCCACCAAATAAGCCTTGCATATCCTTGAGAGTCTTTTTATTTACTCCCTGTCGGGTAAGTCTAGCTGAGTACAATTGAGTACTCAGGGTTTTATTCCCATTGTTGCAGATGGTGTAGTCTACTACGCGTATTGCGGGAATTGCTTTACCCCTGCGGGCGAAGAAGACTAGACCGGAGGGCAGGGTCATTATCTATCCTTAGATGTTGTAAGAATGCTGTGACAGGGTCATTTGATGGTACTCATATTTGAACTCTGTGGTGTAAAACTATGTTAACTTCCGTTACTATTATATTTGTGTAAAAGACTATGTTGTACTCTGATGTTTAAATTTGGTTGCGAACTTATGTGTCATGTGATCGGGTATTGCTGAATGAATGATCCTTGGGGTATGAAATGTTTGAAATCCTTCGAGATTTCCGGACTACCGGGTTTATATTGGCTCAAGTGCGACTGGATTGCGATTAAAAATGCGATCGTTTTACTTGTGCTCGTATAAATTGGTCGGTTCTGTGACAGTAACTTGCTACCCTGCTCATTTATTTGCCATGCATTTTCCCATCCAACATTTTTAAATATAAGCTCAAACTCAGAATCTATTCCGGTTTCATGGAAGCAAAGTGGCACAAAAAATTGGAGTATGCGTAAATTCCTTATTTTTAACCACATTTAAAATTTCTCTCTGAGGTCTAGCTGATAATGAAATTTGAGTTATGCTTATGAGTTCATACCTCTCTTCCGGTTGGAAAGAGGATGACGGGTTGTCATACGTGAAGAGTGACGGAGGATCGATATTTATGTCGGAGCCGACGAACGATGACAGTTGTGATGACGATTGGCTTCTTATTGTGCGGCTTGAGATGGCTCTTCCAAGGGATCCAATTGCACCTTTCATTCTATTGCTTATCTTGCCTGTAAAATGAAGAACACGAAGAATACGGCAAGAACGAACAAGAACACAAGAATAAATCAAGAACAAACAAGAACAAGAAGAGAGGAGGAATCAAAGTGGTGATCTCTCTTCTAGGTCTTCTTGCTAATCTTCTTCTCTACCCTTTTCTTTGCTTAAACTTGAATCAAATGATAGGATTCTAGAAGTTTGAAGTCACGAGCTGCAAAACAACTTGGCTACGTGCTCTCTGGAGTGTGTGTGAGTGAATGAATTAGTGAGAGGAAGGAGAGGCAGAGAAGTGGAGGAGGGGCGCCGGCCGGCGTGGCCTTGGGGTTGGCCGGCCCCACCTTGTGTCATTTGGCTCTCTCCTTTTGAAAAATGTCGACACCACCTAGATGCTCTTCCAAATGCATGTGAGTTGGTTCCTTTCTCTGATGAATGCATGAGTGGAGAGTAGTACATGGATGAATGGTGGAGTTTGGATGGTAGTGGTTGATGATAATGCATGATGTGACTTGATGTGATGTTGGTGGGTCCCAAATGTTTCCCGTATTTATATCGTATAATGACACAAGAATGAAAAACTAAATTACTTTTATGAATCTATGAAAAATTAGAATTCTAATGATGGTCTTTTTATAATTTTCTGCCACCACAACAAATTTCACTGACGGGGGTTTAACACTCCGTTACTAATAATCACATGGGGCTTAAGCTTTAATCATGCTATGCTTATTTTTAGTTCTTTTTAATAATGAAATTTATGAGAAAGTAAATATGCAAATTTTAATGCAAGAATTAAATTACCGATAACTACCGAGTTACCTCCCGGCGATGGTTCGGGGTTTTTAAGTCCGCCGATCCGGACTTCTCCAGTTGAATTATTCTTCATGATTCACCTCCGGTGTCGGAGATATTGTTGTATCTTGTTCTTCATGACACTTCAATGTTTGGCATTGCTCCAGTCTTGGCTTGAATGCGAATCGCTCTTCTTGACCATTGATGGTGAATGTGATCTCTCCACCTCCGACATTGATGGTTGCATTTGGAGTGTTTAGGAATGGTCGCCCGAGGATGAGGGGTATCTTCCTCTCTTCCTGCATGTCAAGTACTACAAAATCTACAGGAATGAAATAGTTGCGGATTTTTACCGAAATATTTTCTGCGATTCCTGCGGGATAGCGAACCGATTGGTCAGCTAATTGCAAACACATCGTGGTTGGTGTGAGCGTAGAATAGTTGAGTTTGTCGAAGACGGCCTTGGGCATGACGCTGACACTTCCTCCAAGATCACATAAAGCATTTTCAAACATCTGGTCTCCTATTGAACAATCAATAGTGGGACACCCTGGATCCTTCTTCTTAGTAGGAGAAGAACTCAGAATTGCCTCACTACACTCCTCCGTTAGCTTGACAATTTCAGTAGAAGGTAATGGTCCCTCGTTGTTGAGGATGGTTCGAAGATACTTCGCGTATATAGGTACCTGCATGGCATCTAACAATGGAAAATTGACATATAACTTCTGAATTATCTCTACAAACTTACCAAATTGATCATCTATTTTAGCCCTTCTTCTTCTGCGTGGAAATGGTAGGAGGGTAAAATCTTGAGTTAATTCTTGATCTTGTGGTTCAACTGGTGGTGAATGTGGTATAACTTCTTCTCTGTTGTCCTTCTCAATTTCTTCTTCTACCTGCACTAAATGTGATGGTCTACGTGCCTCTTTTGGGTAAGGTGGATCACGTGTAGACTTACCTCCTCTAGTAGATATTCCTTTTCTTTGCTCATGGTTAGTGGTAAACAAAGTAGAAGATAATTGTGAAATTTGTAATTCTATCTTCTTATTAAATAATATTTGATCTTTAACAGCAGAAGAGAAATTATCCAATTTAGAATTAATTCCTTCTAAAACTTTATCCTTAAAAGCAAGCTTCTTATAAATACTTTCATTAATTCTAGCTTGTTCTAATATTAATTATCTCAAGGGTGGTTGTCTATGATTTGAAAAAATTAGAATTGCCTTGGTACTTACCTTGACTGGTTGACCGAGGTTGATTCCATCCTTGTTTCTGAGAAGCAGACTTGATGACTGTACTAATATCTTCTGGGGGATTTGCAAACTCAATTTCTAAAGATCCTTCATATTGATTCTGGAAATAGCTTGATGATCTCTTTTATGATTGGCTGTTTGCTCTAACCAGTTCAACAGTACATCCATCTTGGTTGATAGTGCACACACTTTCTCTGAAATTTCTTCACTCTTATGGCATGTTTGAGTGTTGTTTGTCCAACTCTGATTTTCTGCTATCTTTGCCATAATATCTTCAGCTCTTCCAGGGGTGAGTGACACAAATGATCCTTCAGCAATGGCATCTAGTTGCTCACGTGATCTTTGAGTTAATCCGTTATAAAATGTTTGCATGAGCAACCACTTTTCCATTCCATGATGGAGACAATCTGATATGTAATGTTGGAAACGCTCCCAGGCTTCTGAAATAGATTCACCTTTCTGCTGACAAAATTCTGAAATCTTTCCTCGTAGAGCATTGGTTTTACTTACTGGGAAAAACTTTTCTAGGAAAGCTTTTGAACATTCTACCGATGTCATGACTCGATCTTTATTCTGATAAAACCACTGCTTCGCCTTTCCCTCCAATGAGAATGGAAATAAACGAAGTAGCACGACGTCTTGAGGAATGCCTTTGAAATTGATGGTGTTGCCAATCTCCAAGAAATTCTACAGATGGACACTTGCATCTTCATCTTTCTTTCCAGTAAATGTGATAGCTTGCACTATTTTGATGAGGCTTGGCTTGATCTCATAATCTTGATTTCCAATGTTGAAAGTTGGCCCAACGCGAATATTCTCAGTGCTTGGGGCAGATAATTCACGTAGAGTCTTCTCAGTCATGGCTTCACAAAGTAATGTAAGACCTTTCTTCCTATGGTTGTTCTTGATTGATAAGAGTTAAAGTACACAACTAATCCTGCACTTACCCTATATAAGATATTTAAATATAAACAAAACACAGGTAAGTCTGTTAAAGCAAAAGATTATGGTTATCTCTAAGTATTTATGTCTATAGTTTTTTTTATGTTTTTCTAATAATATTATCTATGAAGAACTCTCCTATATGAAATTCTAGAATAAATATCCTGGTGAATAAAAATCAACGAACTCAATAAATTATCCTAATGAATACAATTGTCATCCCCGGCAACGGCACCAGAAATGCTTGTTGGTATTTTTAACATCACTTCACGTCAAGTTGTCATCCCTAACATGATGCCAAAAAACCAAAGGTAAAATAATCTTCACTTGCCTCCTAAAAATAATACTATAGAATATATCCGCAAGCGCACAGATAATTCTCCCATTGTAGCACTTCACCCGGTAAGTATTCCGAGTATCGTTGATTTGTTTTATGCCAAAAGGATAAAGGTGGCATTCTACTCATTAGGATAATCTACTATAATAATTAGAAAGATAAATGTGCAGACCTATGATAACCCATAACTCTAGTGCTTTGGCGATAAATAAGTCAATGATAAATGGTAAATAATAACTGAGTAAATGAGGTAAATGGTATTCCAGAGATAGAATATAGAGACTCACTAATGTAGTAAGACAATCTCGAGATTCGGCTAAAGTAAAGGAAACCTATGTAATTACTAAATACAAAGTCTACAGCCTACGCCATATTACACATCTTCATCTATAGCATAATCAACTCAGAAAACATCATAAGGAGCATCATCTAATGAGGATATTAAGACACAAGGGTCACCTCCTTCGTGACCGCGCTCTGCTAGTCCTATGTACAGGGGGTGGACTATAGAGGAACCAACGCAGCTGTCACCTACGCGGACTACCACACGACCTGACACGTCAGGGTGCCACCGTAGGTACATAATATATCTAGACACCACATCTACATAATGTATACCATCTAACTCACTCGAGTACTGAATTAGGCGCTTTACGATCATACGACAATAATCATCACCAATCACAACTATATCGAATATGCAACAAGAATAAACTAAGAACTGAATAAGTAGCAATATATTAAAATAAAGCAAAGTCATAATGAGATACAAGATAAGATTACCGATCTCCAGACGAACAGATCTGGAATCCCGAGCATAGCGCCTAACTCTACTTGAACCTTGGTAGACGCCTAAACTATGAACTTGAAGAACTAGAGCCCTATTTGTAATCTCTGGAAACCCTAACTTCTGTCTACTCTTGACAAATGAAGCAGGAGGAATGAATTGGTGCTCTGGGAGGGGGATCTGCCCCTTTATTTATAGCCCGGTGGGATGAACGTGCGCCGTAGGATCAAACCGACTTGAACAAAGGGCCCAGATGACTCCAGAGAGGCAGTGGAAGAAGACTCTAGAAGGTTCCAGAAGGCCCCACCCTTCTAACTTGCTGATGAAGTATGTTTCCGTCACGATCAAGTTTCGTGATAATTATGCTCTTTAATCCTTCTTTTAAGCCTTTCTGGAATAATCCCTGAAAAATACACAATTCACCAAAACTCGTGGAAATTATGAGTAATAACCCCTATGCTTCTATTATTGATCTTCCCTTGGCATTAGTTGACGGTATGAAATTGGTACTTAACGACCGTCAACATATGGCTTGCAATAGTTGGGCATTTTGTTGTGCCATGCTCAGAGTTGCGTCTTGCTCAATTTGCATTGTGTCCATGTCATCGATGAGTTGATCCACTTCCGTCCTTTGATTCCGATGTCCCCTCGCCCATGTGGACGGACGGGGAGTGCGTACCCTTGGAGTGGGCTGTGAAGGCCTTTCCATGGACGCTGAAATGTCCATGGAACTCGCCTCATCACCCTCTTCTTCATTTCCCCTGCAGCTTGTGAAGTACCGCCTCGCTCAAATTGAGCAGCATGTGGCCTACTTCTAAACATCCTGCTTGTTCCTGCAACATGTTGGCTTCTTGCCTCTCGGTCCAGTTTAATGGTTAGTGTACGAAGCGCATACAACCGACGTCTCTCAATGGGAGGGGGACCTCAGCTGTATGGCCACGATAAATCATTTTAAGGCCACCTTTTGGACCTCTTTTTAAGACTTGAGCACTTATGAAGAAATCTTCAGTTATAGTATCTCGAGAAGAGGCAATGTATTTGAAGTAATGTGTTCCATTTAACAGATCCATTGTTTCAGCAATGCGAGTGATAAAAGAAGTAAAGAATATAGGCTCTTCTCTTTGGAACACTCCAAGCCAAAAGCGGACTAAAAGCTTAGCAGGTGAAACTTTTATTTTATTGGTTATGGCATAAAGCAATCTTAGCTCATCATTGTATAGGACTTGCACATTATAGCCAGGAAAAAGAGTTATAGCCATCCAACAGTGAAGAAAGTGCAGAATAGGATTATGAATTTTATCAGGATTAGGATTAGAGCAATCATCGGATGCAGATATGGCTTTCCAAAAATCAGCTCTATCAAATCTTCTTGTGGCATTAATTAAGTCTAGCTGACAGGTGTTCTCAAAACCAAGAGCCACACTAAAAACTCTCCAAGTCAAATTATATTCTTTATTAGACATGCGAAAGTGAACATCATCATCTGTGACTTGTAAAGAGCATAGGAATTCTATGATGAGCTTTTTAACCCCAAGTTTAGGAACTTCCCAAAAGCTTCCCCAGCCAATTATATTAAAACGATATTAAATTTTGCGGTCATACCTGTTGTTGATGGTGCATAACGTCAACTTTTATTAGAACTTTAGACACAAAAGGATACACAAATACACACTAGTCTAGGGTTTTAACTGACAATTTCCACGAGATTTGCATATTGTGTATTTTCCAGGGAGTACTCCAGAAAAGCGTAAAAGAGAGATTAAAGTGCTTGACATCACGAAACTTATCTGCGATGGCAACGATCGTTATCAGGACGTGGGAAGCTTCTAGAAGACACCCGAAGCAACCGGGGCCCCGGACCCTGCTAGGTGGGGCCGGCCAGCGCCCCCTACTAGGGTTTGGCTCTGCCTTCTGGAATGTTCCTCCATCGCCTCCTACGATGCATCTTGGCCCTTGGTTAAGTCGGTTTGATCCTGCGACGCACGTTCATCCCACCGGGCTATAAAAAAAGGGGCAGACCCCCCTCCCTAAGGCATTCCTTTCATTATTATAATTCATATTCTCTAGTTAGGCCTTGGATGGAGAGGTGTCTCATTAAAGGATAATCTCTCACCAATATAGTAGATTAGTTCTAGTTGAGAGTTAGAGAGAGCGGAGCCGTGCTCAGGTTCTGGAGTGTTCTTCTGAGGTATGGTATGACTTGTATCTTATCTTTGTAAGGCTTATGTTTTCATATATTTATCTTCTCTATTTACTTATATGCATTATCATGTGATTGGTTGGTATAGTTGTTATACTTTGGCATGGAATCTTCGCTTGTATTGAGTGCTCTCATTATAGCGCATGACTAGAGTAGTAATCGATAGTGTAGGCATGGCGTCCAGACTATAGGTTACTTGAGATGGTGCCTAATCCTATGGTTAGTTGTGGTAACTGTTGGCGCTTCTTAGCGTCAGCAGAAAAGTCCGCAAGCGCACGGAAGTACCGTTGTAGCCTTCACCAGGAAGTATTCAGGGTATCGTAATTTCCTAGAGGAACGGTCTTTGTACTTAGTCTCTTAAACTAGTTTACTCAGAAGAGACGGAAGGGATAGCTTGGGTAGAGAGGTTCTTCTAAGGTCAAACGCATATAAGCGATGGAAACTTCCCCACTACTTGCTTGCTTTAGGCCCACTGACGCACCTGGTCTGCCAGGCGATACCAGTATCAGCGCTATTCCGCGTCCGAACGTGGGGGATGCTGGTACGAGTGGACAGGGCTGTCACCACCTGCCACCTACCCTTCTGCCCGTGGACGCGCGCAACATACGAAGGTAGACTCCGACCTAGACACCACGTCTACGAAGGCGACTACTACTCTAGCGGCATACAGGAACATCCGTCTCTATCAGGAGTCCTCTTACTAGAGCATCCGTCCAAAGGACGAACGATGATCCCACAAACAAGTAGCTTTATGGAAGTAACATGCTTAATGAATCAAACCAAAGTTGAACATGAACTTCTTACTTCAAGTAACGATCGTAGAAGTACAAGTTGGATTGAGAGCCAACAAGCCCCGCACTTCGTCCACCCGGAGGCAGAACTGCTTCGACTCCGCTCTTTCTCCAGCTCTTGTCCCTCTCTCACTCCCTATACTAAATTAGCTATAAGCTAATGGAATGGAACTTGCTCTTCCTCTCTACATTGTGACCTCTTGTGTTGGTGAATCAATCGATAGGTGTAGAGAGGAGGCCTCCTTTTATAGCTTGAGAGGAGGGGGTTCTATGCAAAAGGTTCATCTCCACATGGATGGACCTAAACTGACCTCCAAAGGGCAATTTCCACTTTCCATCTGTGTTGATCGTAGGTGGGACTGTCCTTGGGGAACCGCCCTACAACCGTCAGAAGAAAACTGGGCCCGAGAGGCCCCACCAGGGGTGCAGCCGGTCCCAGTGGCGGCCGGTCCCCTGGCTGGGCCATCTGGCCACCGCCTTCGGGTGGTCGGTTGCTCCCTAGGCCTGGACCTCTCCCGTGGTAATGGATGGATCCAGTTCAGTGTTGAGGTGGGCTTTCTTGTTTTCCTTGGTTTGCGCCTTTTCTGAATACGCTTCCTGGAAGTGCGCTTTCTTGTGAATTTTATGCATTTCCACGTGTCAGACCTGCATGTCAGATACACAACAAAACTCGTGGAAAGATTAGATAAAAGCCCTACCTTATATTTGTTTTAGTATTAAAATGATGTTGTATTTTATTTGCTAAGGACTTGCCAACAACTCTCCCACACTTGGTCCTTTGCTCGTCCTCGAGTAAAGTGCTAGGGACCAAATGGGTTCATCTTCCTTAACAAGATCTGCATACAGATTATTCCAAGCTTCACCTGGACTTGTGAACTTCAAATTGTCTACCACATTTCCTTGGGTAATTGAATAATGGAACAACATGGATTCAAATCCCCTTGCATCAGTTAATTCAGAAACTTGGGTTTGTAAGATTTTTGAAAAAGAAAACATATCCTTGCTCCTTAAATGATACTCTCAAATCGCTCATATATGTGTCTGGTTCCTCACCAAGGCATTTTGGAATTGCCTTCTTTCATAACCCATCTATAAAGCTTTTGAGTGGAGTTTTGGGTAGGTATGAAAGGGGGCATATTTGCATCACATATATTGTCAAGTCAAAAACCGAACCACACGGAGATACAACTCATACACTAGATTGAGATGTGCAAGTGTGTGGCATAGAAGATGATTCCTAATTCTAACTGTTTTTGGTACTCCATGCATCATGACTCTCTTTATTGGATAGATGGATGATTCTTTGAAAAGTATGGGCTATAAAAGGAAATATTCATATATATATATATATTTTCTTGAACGGGGCTTTGGACTTTCCCGTTTGTTTATTGCTAATCTTTTTTTTAAACATAGCCCATATCTCTTCTTAATGCAAACTTTGAATGGAGAGATGTCATGATGGAATGCGAGGAGTAATTATATGGTGGAGGATGAATGCGCGACTCTTAGGGTAAGAGTCGGCATTTTTATTTGGTGGATAACAAATGCGCGGCTCTTAGGGTAAGAGTCGGCATTTTTATTTGGTGGAAGAGTGTACAACTCTTTGGGTAAGAGTTGGCATTTTTAGTGGATGACAGGGTGCATGTTGTGCGCAACTCTTAATGTAAGAGTCGGCATTTTATTGGTGGGTGCGTATGAATCTCAATCATGGGTGCATGACCATAATCTCACACAGGTCACAACAATTTGACAAAACTCAATGATCCGACAAGCAGCATATGACTAAAGGTTTGCAGAAGTTAAACATGTCATATGGCCTTGGTGGGAAATTCATTATCATTGAGGAGCATGCCATCTCATTTTGATTTTGTAAAATAAATCCCAAGTCCATAAAAAAAAAGAGCAAGGTTCAAATCATCCAGCTATATCACATACTCCAATTACTTAGACAACATGGGGTCCCTATGATAGTTGTTCACAAGTTATAGGAATGTTGGCGAGGAATAAGGAGTATGCAAATTTTATCAAAGGATAGCATGGAGATGGCATGTCAGAAGTTGTGCATTTTTAGATTATCAGATTTAAAACTTCAGAACTTAGGGAGATGTGAGGGTAGAGGTGCACAAACCACCGTTGAAGATGAAGGAGGTTTATGGAAGTCATGTGTCCTGTCCTTGTTGCGTGATGAGTCACTCGGTGTTGTGCAACGTGCAGGGGAGATCTTGAAGGTGTGTTAGGTATGCTTGAGAGATGTCCCCCACAATTATTCTTGTACCTGCTTTATTTTGATAAAAAGAAAACAAAACAAGAGCAACAACAACAAGCAAAGACTCTATTGGCTATAAGACCAGAGAGAAAAAAAGATATTATTATTTCTTTTTATTGAAAACTTGTTCACTCAACTTTTTATAAACAAGGCCAAGATAAAGATGCAGAGAAAGATATGCCTTGGTTTATCTCCATATCAGATTACTTTCATTGATTATGTCAACAACTCAAAGTTCATTGATCAAATTTCAACACCATGTCAAATTTTGATCAAAGAAGGCCATTTTAACATAAGCACCATGCTTAATTTAAAAAAAAGACCTATGGATGTACCTTATAAGACTACACCCAAACCAGTGTTTATAACATAAGCAAAGGAAGCATGAATTTGTATGATCTAATGAAGACAATTATAAGAAGTTGGTGAACATTTATTTACCTTCGCATACCTGAGTATATGTGCTGGCAACATATATATATATATATGAGGCGTTGAAGTTGTTGTTGCAGCTAGCATAATGGTTCTGCTCAGGTGATCTCCGAAGCCAGGCCACACACACATCAATGAGCATGGGCCATGGGCCTTGATGATACTAGCAAAGGTTCAAAAGAGGGTGACTCCCAATCTTTTAGTTCTCTTTCTTTTTTATTTTTTAGTCTCCCTCATCTCTCTTCTTTTTTTTTCTTTCATTCATTTTTTCTTCTCTTTTTTTATATCATCTCTCTCTTTTTTTTCAATATATATATGTTTTAACTCTCTCTTCTTTTTTTTGCAAGGCGAGGCTGACATCTTCATCATCATTTTTTTGAATGACCCTTTGGTGTGCATGGAACTTGGGTTTCTCACCGTCCTCCCCCACACTAGGACTTTTGCATAAAAGTCAAGTGCAGAGTTAGGGCCTTCTTACGAGTGTGTTCCATTACCTAGGAGTGCATCAAGCTTTTGTAGTTGATGTCGTTACATGTCGTCAAGCATCATATGACTCGAGTTCTTCTTAATCTTTCCTGAAATGGTTAGCGACATACCCGAAGGTGCATATTAACTTGACAACATGCCCTCACCATTTAAAGAGGATATATATATATTTTTGAAAATAACAATAGTAATAATAATAATAATAAAATATATATTTTTTAAGGATAATCCGGGGTATCTCCCGGCAGTGCTTAAGTTATGGTCTTAAGCTTGACCGTGGGAACATCTTCTTGCAGCAGTCAATGGTGGTGTAGTTCCCAGCTTTACCACCAATCATAGGCATTAATATTCAAGCTGCAAGGTACATACCATCGTACTACTATGGGATTTGCAATGTTCATGACAAACATAAGCATTCACAGCCATTCTCTCAAAAAGTTGAACAACTAGAATCAAGAGATGGTTGCGAGATCCTCGTAGAAGAAGGTGGTCCGAAGCGAAACAAACTCTGTTGACATTGAGCATGAAACGTGAGAGACCTCAAAGCCATGCTTGTTAGCGGGACCCTTCTTGGCTCCAGAGTTGTTGCTTCGGGCATGTCCGTGGCACGGAAGTTTTCATTCTCAAAAGATATATCATGGAGGATGATCACTTAACCTTGACCATTATCGAGAACAATGTTCTTGATGGCCAGAGGGACATGCATCTTGTTCGAGCATGGGCACAGGAGAAGGATTCGCATGCTCGAACAAGTAGCTTTGCTTCGCCTTTAGGTTTTCGAGCAAGTGCTATGGCTGGCAGAAGCAAAACTTTCAAACTTCTCATCGGGGCTCCCTTCTTTTTTTATATAAATAAATGAGATTTTCAAGAGGGTGCCATATGAGAAGATCAAAATCGAGGATGGCATAGATGAGGAAGTATAAGAAACTTCGGTTCCGTTAATTTCCAATGGCACTACCCTAACAATCCCATAAAACTCAAAGATGAGTCCGGATGGACTTCTGAAAAGTTTTTCGGTCGGGACTAGCGGCATATCGCCCTAAAAGGGTTTCCGCTGGAATGAAAGTAGTCCCAACTATATGGTTGTGTAGGGCTTTCACAGAAGTCCCCCTTAGTGAGCAAGACATGGTTGTGGGAGGTGAAAGAATATGAATTTCTTCAGAAGAACGTTTCACTTCCAACAAGCAACAACCATACTTTCGATGACTCAGCATTAGGGGAGACTTCCTAAGAAATGTCAGAATTTTGTGCCAAAAAACGTTTCGAAGTTTTTCCATAATCCTCGAATTTTGATAGCGAACTCTGAAGGATAAAACATTCCTTCCTTCGGTGTTCATGGTTCGAGTGCGGGCTCAACAGACGAATCGAAGGGTGGCAAAGGAAAGGATTCGGCTGCTGAGGGCTCTTCAGAGCTTGACATGTCCTTGTATGGAGGGGTTTGGATAAGATGACGGGAGAAGCGTGCTTCTCTAAGATGCAAACAAGGATTTTCCTATATTCCATCATGGTTTTTATGAAAACGGCCCTCCAACGGTTGTGTCAAAGCATAGGGCAACATCTATGTCCAGATCCGAACAAAGGATATGCAAAAGCACATTATCAGATAAAGACAAGTCTAGGTCAGCATGTATAAACATTGTAAACCTGGCCTAGGCTGCAGCTATGGACTTCTTCTCTTTTTTCTCAAAATCGAGGTTTGCCCTTGGTAGAGCGGCGATACGAGACATGGGTAAGAATGCAAGATAAAACTTGATCTTAAGTTCATCCCATTCTCCATTCGTACTTTCTACAGCATCAATGTACCATTATTTTGCCTCCCGTTGAGGGAGAACAGAAACAACTTCCACTTAAGAATTTCTTATGTCATGTCAGAAATGCTTAGGCATGAACACAATTCCTCGAATTTTTGCAAATGGTCAAAAGAATTTTCATTGTCGTGACCAAAGAAGGGTTTTGTTCGAACCATAACTTTGAATCTCGGGTGGAGTTCACAACTGGATGGAAATTTTGGTTTTGAAAAAGAATGTGGTTCAAAGAACTCCCCCTTTGAAGCAGAAGAATTTTGAATTTGGAGCTGGCTTCATGGTGAAGGGATCGGATAAAAAGGAATATTTTGTTTTTATAAAAAGAAAAGATAAAAGATTTTTTTTGATAAAACACAAGAATACATGGGTGAACTAGGTTCGGAGATAAATACAACAACAGTTCCCCGGCAACAGCGCCAGAAAGCTTGTTGGCGCTTCTTAGCGTCAGCAGAAAAGTCCGCAAGCGCACGGAAGTACCGTTGTAGCGTTCACCCCGGAAGTATTTAGGGTATCGTAATTTCCCTAGTGGAACGGTCTTTGTACTTAGTCTCTTAAACTAGTTTACTCAGAAGAGACGGAAGGGATAGCTTGGGTAGAGAGGTTCTTCTAAGGTCAAACGCATATAAGCGATGGAAACTTCCCCACTACTTGCTTGCTTCTGGCCCACTGACGCACCTGGTCTGCCAGCCGATACCAGTATCAGCGCTATTCCGCGTCCGAACGTGGGGGGATGCTGGTACGAGTGGATAGGGCTATCACCACCTGCCACCTACCCCTCTGCCCGTGGGCGCGCGCAACATACGAAGGTAGACTCCGACCTAGACACCACGTCTACGAAGGCGACTGCTACTCTAGCAGCTTACAGGAACATTCGTCTCTATCAGGAGTCCTCTTACTAGAGCATCCGTCCAAAGGACGAACAACGATCCCACAAACTAGTAGCTTTATGGAAGTAACATGCTTAATGAATCAAACCAAAGTTGAACACGAACTTCTTACTTCAAGTAGCAAGACGATCGTAGAGATACAAGTTGGATCGAGAGCCGACAAGCTCGGCACTTCGTCCACCCGGAGGCAGAACTGCTTCGACTCCGCTCTTTCTCTAGCTCTTGTCCCTCTCTCACTCCCTATACTAAATTAGCTATAAGCTAATGGAATGGAGCTTGCTCTTCCTCTCTACATTGTGACCTCTTGTGTTGGTGAATCAATCGATAGGTGTAGAGAGGAGGCCTCCTTTTATAGCTTGAGAGGAGGGGGTTCTATGCAAAAGGTTTATCTCCACATGGAAGGACCCAAACCGACCTCCAAAGGGCGGTTTCCACTTTTCATCTGTGTTGATCGTAGGTGGGACCGTCATTGGGGAACCGCCCTACAACCGCCAGAAGAAAACTGGGCCTGAGAGGCCCCACCAGGGGTGCGGCTGGTCCCGGGGGCAGCCGGTGCCCTGGCTGGGCCATCTGGCCACCGCCTTCGGGTGGTCAGTTGCTCCCTGGGCCTGGACCTCTCCCGTGGTTATGGATGGATCCAGTTCAGTGTTGAGGTGGGCTTTCTTGTTTTCCTTGGTTTGTGCCTTTTCTGAATACGCTTCCTAGAAGTGCGCTTTCTTGTGAATTTTATGCATTTCCACGTGTCAGACCTGCATGTCAGATACACAACAAAACTCGTGGAAAGATTAGAAAAAAGCCCTACCTTCTATTTGTTTAAGTATTAAAATGATGTTGTATTTTAGTTGCTAAGGACCACCAACAGTAACCTCAGGGGTTACAGCTCGGACAGGTATTTGTAGTCCACCACGTTAGGGTTAGTGTTCGTAGAGCTTTTTGACAGCCTTCTCCCGATTACCCTTCCCAATCTATTCGAGAATCGAAAAAGTACTGTTGCTCCAAAGTGCTATTATGTGATTGCTTCACCTAACTATCCTTCAGTAATCTTAGAACTCAAGTAATAGAGAAGTATGTTGGAACCTTGAACTCTCCCGTTGTCCTCTCAACTTAGCTAGACTACTCATTTATCTTACAAGTGATTACTATGCATAACTTCTATCATTTGTCACTTACCCCTATTATAGTCTAGTTGCTCTACTAAGTTAGTAGATACATGATGGTAGCTATCATATTCTTTAATCATCGATTCCCTGTGGTAAAATATAAATAACGATACTCTAGAATACTGCCGGGTAAAAGCTACATTGGTATTCTGTGCGCTTGCGGAATCTTTCATATTCTATTTGCACTTAATAAATACAAACAAGCTTTTTGGCGCCAAGCAATTGGCAAAAGTATTTTGATAGTGATCTTGATGTCTATTAATTTAGTGTACCACTAGCTTAGTAGGATTACCCCTGTTCTGTTGAATTGTTGGAATAAGACAGGACAACGTTTCGACCTTCTGGCAAGTTCCACAAGACAAGAAGAAGCATTGAAGAACTCCAGGATACCTGAACATTCAAGATTCATCAACAAAGAAACTCTGCCATCTGACAGGTTTGCACACACATATATATATTTCTTTCTAACCCTGTGTAGGTTGGAGAAGAAGGTCATCGTCACAGGTTGTGCTACACACAAATCATGGTAAGTATGATCAAGAAGGTGAGAAAGTCATGCTCATGGACTTTAAACTTTTGAGTAGTTATATTTTAATTCTTGCACCTCAGTGCATATTTACTTTAATCCATGCATCCACTTCATTTAGTTTATATTCCCTCATATCAAATCCATAGCATGTTTATTTCTTGCATACATCCATATCACTTGCATATTAAAAAGAAAAAATATACCTCACTATGATCATACTATTTCATTTCTATTTGAATAAATCCTTGTAATGCTTTCATGCTACCTTTGTTTCCTATACTATGCTTTGGTTTGGAAGTATTGTACATACTTCCATAGGCTTTTAAATTAAGCGTGGTGCTTAGGTTAAATTGCCTAGCTTAGTCAAAATTAGACATGGAGTCTAGTTTGATTATTGAACTAAAAATTGCTTTTGTAGACATTGGTTATTTTGTCGGAGTAACCCTGCAGAAACTTTCAAATTCAATCTGGAAAAGTCCTGAGATGATCTCACATAACAGATGAATCAAGGCATGTGATGAACTCCAACAACTTTGCACGAAGAAGACACATCAGCTCATCCATCATCGAAGAAAGAACTGTAAGTATCAAAAGTTTATTCACTTTGTCTTTGGTTGCAAGTTACCTTTGCCTTGAACCATGTTAGAATGTAGCAAACAAAAAAAAAATGAAAAAAGAAATCTATTCTAAAATAATCCTTTAATCATCTTTTGTTACCATAGATAAAAAAATTGTGGACAACAACCCATATTTCAAATTTGTTGCAATCCTTCGGGTATGTGTCCACTAACATTTTGCAGGATTGAATATAAGCTATTCTTGGGATGGACCTGCAAACTTGAAAACCAAGGATGATGATTGCAAGAAGGATGCAATTCCTACGGAATGATCAACTAATGCCTGCTCTCATCATCCTCAAAGAAGGGAACTCGTATGCCGATAACAGAGACAAAAAAAATGAGATGCCACTACATCACAGTGTGCATTCTCTGCGTACCTCATTTATTAATGATGGTCTGTCGTCGAGACCTCGAGAAGCCGTAAACAACTATGGTCGCCGGATCGCATCCCTAAGTCATTGGAGATGAAGCAATCACACAAATAAGGATAATCAAAGCTAAACTAGAATATGCATCTACAATGATCATCAACCCATCAACCAAGAGTCAATGAAGATGCATGTTACTATCCACATCAACGTCTTCTGGAACAGATGGTGTAAAAGAATGAGAAGTCCTGCTCAAGCACAAAGAAGCCCCTTCTGACAAGTAATTCAGATCCTCAAGAAGCTATCCAAGAAGGTGCAACAAGTGCTGAGTAGAAGTGCATCAGGGCATAAGTTGACATGAAGTAAGGACATTGTGAAATTCAAGCAAGCACCATCATGATGCAAGGGTACTTCTAAACGCAAGCTTGTGGGAGATTTACTTTCCCCATTAATGAGACAAGAAAGCTCTCTCCCCACTAATCATCGCAACACAAGGGTGCAGAAAAAGGAAAGAAGCAAGCTAAGGAGGAGACACCGTTCATCCCAATGCCAGAAGAAGCAGCCACCCAAGGATGGAGCGATGAGACTCCAACATCAGAGGGGAAGAGGAGTGAGAAAGAAGAGACTGTGAAGGATGAGACTCCAACCTCAGCATCAACATCAACTTCAGCAACCAGAAATGAATGGAGAAAGAAGGAGTCACCTTCCAGTTCATCATCATCGGAGGTGCAACCAGGGTCATCATCATAACCTGATGATGCACCAGACGAAGCACAAACAAGACAAGAAGTCATGTTCGGAGGACTCTAAATCACCGAAGCCTTCGCCAAAAGGAAAACTTGGCATCTATCCATATTTACTTTTTAGTATTACATTAGTATCTTAGTAGTTGCATATTTACTTTCCTACATTAAAAAGAAAATAAAAATATTTATTGCTTTGCATAATAACATCTAAAAAGCCCCATGTGATTAATCTTGTGGCATAGCTCATAAAGACTATTCGCTGTGGTGGCACATAAATAATTTGCATCTAGGATAGACAGCTGCAACATATTTACTTTCTACATTTATAAACTCTAAAAATGCCAAAAATATGTGGGCACATGAAGGTCCACCCACTTAGGGAAATTTCTGCTGGAATCATAAAATCAATCCCTTACCATGGAGTGGTATTAAACCTAACCCCTCTCCATGAGATTTGGTATTCTTGTAGGCAATTAGGTTTTACAGGACAATACAATATCAAGGAGCTAGACAACCTGGCTCCCTTACGCTGCCGGTACACCTACTCTACAAAAGGATCACTCAACTTGCAACATCAAAGACCACGTCAACATCCTGCTTGGGGGAGGGCACCCTCCACTTGAATCCAGCTAAGTATAAGTTTCGCACCTTATTATTTTACCATATTGCTTTTCGCGTGAGTTAGTTAGTGAGATAAAATTTGAAAACCAAATAAATAGTGTTTATGTTAGTTAGTGTGTTTGAATAAAATAAAGAGAGAGTGCTTGCAATAAATTTTCTCAGACTAGATGGAAACCATGCTTAGGAATTAATAAGTAGCACCCCCACCATGATTCCTCACAACACTTAGTTTTCAACCTTGAATCATCCCAAGTTTTAGACACAACCATTTAACTTGAAGATTTACTTTGAACCTGAAACTTGTGGGTAGCAAATGCTTGATCTAAGTCTAAGTAATTAAGAGATATGATATGCAAAGTATGAACTGCTATTTATCTTAATCTTAGTGATACTTGAGTTCTGGATATTTATTTTTGAAAATGCTTAAAACCACATGATGAGTTCCTGTATGACAAGAGATTTACATTCCTACCACAGCCATACATGCTAGAATAGAAAAAAAACATACACATTATGTGCTATCTACTTTGTTTTGAGTTTTGTCAAGCTTTGTTGATACCATAGGAACTTGTCATGCTTTTAAAATCAAGATAACTTGCACTCCACCCATAATGCACTACTCATATCAGAGTAGGCACATCCACATTCCACCCATTCCATCTATTCCACCCAAAAATATACCCCATTGGTTACCCCAGATCAATGCTTCAAAGTTCTAGTTGTTATCTCTCAAAAGAAAAAGAAAAAGAAAAAGGGAAGTACTGTTGCAGAGAAGAGGCATGCGGCTATGCAAAAGAGTGAGATGAGAGAAAACAATGGGTACAAAGATGCCCGCCTGAGAGGTAAAAATGGACAAGTGTTCGAGTTATCAAAACAATGGGTACTTTGTGCCCGCCTAAAAAAAAGAGAAAGATAGCCCATGTTTTTCTACAGTACAATTCCCTAGTGTTTGAAAAAAAGAGAGAAATATTTTCAAAGAGCAAAAGAGTAGAATTAGGATTAGCCACCTTATATATCCACCTACCACCTCACATCCACACACAGGCACATCTTGATTTGATTGTTTGACTTGTTCCTTTGGATCCACTGTTTGACTTTACAACATATTCATTACAAGTATGTATGAGCTGTCTCCTTACCCATGAGCTCCACATAAGCTATTAGTTATAGGGTGAGAAAGAGAAGGCATGCATCACTATTGCCTTGGTGAGGATCCACAAATACCACATATTGAGAGACTTGAGAGAGTCATACAAAGGAAACTCTGAGTTTTATTTGAAAACTTGCAAAAGCTCCAGGATGAGAGTTGAACGACAGAGCTTGAGCCATAGTGCTTAACTTAGACATTCTGTTCTTCAATACCCAAGAGTCGAGAGAATGCTATAAGCTACATGGTTAAAGGTAACAAAGGTGAGTCTGAGGTTAGCTTGGTCTACTCTAATCCTGGAGTACTTCTTGGTTTAAGGCTAAATACTTGTGAGGGGTAGCTATAACTTATGACGTCTGCTTAAGTTTGGCTTTACCAAGGGACTGGCAAAAGGTAAGCTTGGGGGAGTTATTGATGGTGCATAACGTCAACTTTTATTAGAACTTTAGACACAAAAGGATACACGAATACACACTAGTCTAGGGTTTTAACTGACAATTTCCATGAGTTTTGCATATTCTGTATTTTCCAGAGAGTATTCCAGAAAAGCGTTAAAGAGGGATTAAAGTGCTTAAACATCAGGAAACTTATTTGCGAAGGCAACGATCGTTATCAGGACGTGGGAAGCATCTAGAAGACACCCAAAGCAACCAGGGCCTCGGACCCTGCCAGGTAGGGCCGGCCGGTGCTAGGGTGCGGGGGGCCAGTGCCTCCCTTCTAGGGTTTGGCCCCGCCTTCTGGAATGTTCCTCCACCACCTCCTACGATGCATCTTGGCCCTCGGTTAAGTCGGTTTGATCCTGCGACACATGTTCATCCCTGAGGCATCACTTTCATTATTATAATTCATGTTCTCTAGTTGGGGCTTGGATGGAGAGGTGTTGCATTGAAGGATAACCTCTCTCCAATGTAGTAGATTAGTTCTAGTTGAGATTTAGAGAGAGCGGAGCCATGCTCGGGTTCTGGAGAGTTCTTCTGAGGTCTGGTATGACTTGTATCTAGTCTTTTTAAGACTTATGCTTTTATATATTTATCTTCTCTATTTACTTATATGCATTATCATGTGATTGGTTAGTATAGTTGTTATACTTTGGCATGAGATCTTCGCTTGTGTTGAGTGCTCTAGTTATAGCGCATGACTAGAGTAGTAATCGATAGTGTGGGCATGACGTCTAGACTATAGGTTACCTGTGATGGCGCCTAATCCTACGGTTAGTTGTGGTAGCCTCAGGGGTGACAGCTCTGACAGGTCTTCGTAGTCCACCACGTTAGGGTTAGTGTTCGTAGAGCTTTTTGGCAGCCTTCTTCCGATTACCCCTTCCCAGTCTATTTGAGAATTGGAAAGGTACTGTTGCTCCAAAGTGCTATTGTGTGATTGCTTCACCTAACTATCCTTCAATTATCTTAGAACCCAAGTAATAGAGAAGTATGTAGGAACCTTGAACTCTCCCGTTGTCCTCTCAACTTAACTAGACTACTCATTTATCTTACAAGTGATTACTATGCATAACTCCTATCATTTATCACTTACCCCTATTATAGTCTAGTTGGTCTACTAAGTTAGTACATACATGATGGTAGCTATGAGATTCTTTAACCATTGCTTCCCTGTGGTAAAATATAAATAACGATACTCTGGAATACTCCCGTGTAAAAGCTACAATGGTATTCTGTGCACTTGCGGAATCTTTCATATTCTATTTGCACTTAATAAATACCAACACTGGTATGTTCAAATCCGTGGTGTCGGATGGAGAGATACCTTTGGTATTCTTGTTGGTTCAACGTGAAGCCGCTCTCTGGATCGAATGTTCTCTCGGGAGACACGTCTAGCACTTCGTGGCCTTCTCTTGGTAGAACTTCTCTTCCTTTTTCTTCGTCATGGCGGGGTCGTCGAGAGGAGCTCCTTACGGCACCCTTGGCTTTCTTGAACGCGGAGGAAAAACTTCTTCATCTTCCTGCAGCAATGAGACAACACAAGAACACACTAGGACAACAAAGGTTAGCATTAGCGTTAGCGTTAGTTGTCCCAATGTTAATTGTCCTTGCGGGATATGGTCGCTTCCACAAACTTGTTCTTGAGAGAAAGAACTAGACAAGCTCTTCTACTACAATATATTTTTTATTGTATAATTGATAGGACATGTTTTGATTGTACAAATGGTATGAATAAAAGCATATTTGAATTTGATAGTATGAAAATCATTGCGCCTAATGATAGGCATATTAGGAACTGTTGATGGTCGTTAAGTATAAAAAATAACCGTCAACTATAGCATGATTTTACACAAAATGAATCACAAACCATAGTTATAGGTTTTGATTCTAAGCAGTTCCACGAGTTTTAGTGTTCTCACTTGTATTGTAGGAATATGCAATTTTCCATCAATAAAAGTATCTCAAATAAGGAATTTCACTGTACCATTGTGACAGGCTCGTCGAGACAATCGAAATGGACCTATCATTTGCTATATTCAGAGTTCTGAATCAAAATCTACGGCAACACATGCACCATTGGACTACAGGAGGCCCAAGAAGACAACACAACGAAAATGGGACTGAACCGCCACATTTGGGCGCCGGGCGGCGCCAGGGTGGGGCCAGATTTTCCCACCTCTAGGGTTTTGGCTGTGCCCTTCCAGAAGCTTCCTCCACCGCCTATGAGGAGTCATCTCGACCCCACGTTAAGTCGGTTTGATCAAACGGCATGTATTCATCCCACCAGGCTATAAATAAAGGGGCAGACCCCCTCCCTAGAGGCATCCCTATTCCTGAGCTTCAGTCCAATATCTCCAGTTAGGGTTAGATGTTGCAATTAGGAGAGACTAGTTCTTCTAGATCTAGTCTTGTTTAGAGAAGTAGAGAGATAGAGTAGAGGAGTAGAGTTCTGGAGGAGTTCCAGCATGTCGGTGCTTCTCCATAGCTGTATTCTTCTGGATTCAGCTTCCTCGCCCAGAGCTACGGTCTGAGGTACTTTTGTATTCAACATTCTAATTCAAGTAAGCAGTTGTTCTTATTTGTTTCTAAGTTTGCAACTCATATTGAGTACTTTGATCTTGGTCATTACTTGATTGAAGTAGTATCTCGTAGTGTAGGCGTGGTGCCTAGGCTAGGTTTACTTGTGAATGCCCCCTGATTAGCCGGATAGTAGTAGTTCGCGTAGGTGACAGCTACGTTGATTCCTCTGTAGTCCACTTCCCGTTGATAGGATTGGTAGGTGTATTGATGCTTGGTAGGAGAGAACTCTGATTTCCGCTCTTATTCAGGTTACTGCCCAGTTAGAACGGTGTTATTCAGAGCTTACCGGTTGTTGAAACTTGATAGTCAATGATACGATATTTAAAACCTCCGGGTGAAGTGCTACATCGGTATTACATCTGTGTGCTTGCAGATAATCTGATAATAATAATATTTAATAGAGTGCAATTAATTTATACCAACAAGCATTTCTAGCGCCATTGCCGAGGAACGGTTTGCTGATTTTGAGTTAATTTAGCTTAATCTTGTATTATACTTTTACCTTTTATTATCCTTATGGATCCTTTAAATTCCAGGCCTATCTATCTATTTGGCATGTGCAAAAGCTTCGGGCCACCAAAATCTGTAAAGCCTATCATAACACTTGGCTATGAGCTGCGCCCATGTCTAATAAATTTGATTCGGGATAAACCCTTCTCGGGAGAAGGTAACGAAAACCCATACTTACACCTACGAGAATTCGACCAGACCTGTGCATGCTTGCGCATAGCTGGTATGTCCGACAAAACCTTGAGATGGAAGCTTTTTCCGTTCTCTTTGATCGGAAGAGCTAAACGGTGGTATAATCGAGCCGTAGGAAGTATACAAGGGGATTGGGAAACTTTGTGCTCTGAATTTTATTTGTATTTCTTTCCCATCCATAGAGTAGTTAACCTTCGAAAAGAGGTTCTAACTTTTAGGCAACTAGAACAAGAATCTCTTAGTACATCATGGGATCATTTTAATGAACTAGTTATATCTGGCCCTGACCTTGGTTTCTAGACCCTGTGCTTATTCAACATTTTTATTTGAGTCTTACCAAGAACTCTAGGGAATCCCTTGATTTATCCTCTGGAGGAGCCTTTCCTTATTTGCCTATAAGTAAAGCTAGGGCTATGCTCGAAAAGGTTGCTCAAGCCAATTTTGAACTCACCGAGGAAGAGAAGGAATCATACCCCAAACAAGCGGAGGAAGTTTTGGTAGCTAAAACACAACCACTCCAATCCTAAGATTTAGCTGTCAATCCTAGACCATCGGAACCCCACTTTGATGATTTAGACTTCCAATTAGCTAAGATGCTCATAAATTAATGTACATCAGATCTTCTCAGAAGAGCATCTTGGAAAAAATGTCGTTAACTTCCTTTCCCCCCTGAAAGACATTGGGAAGAATGCAAGGATGGCATGTCCAGTGATGCCATAGAAGGAGAGACAAGCCAATTAGGAATTGTCGACGAGATATCGTCGGCGGTCTACCGTGGGGTATGCCCGAGGTAGTAGATTGATCGGTGAAGGTGCGCCTGAGACGAGCAAGAGTTGCGCGGTAAGCGCGAGACAAACGATTTAGACAGGTTCAGGCCGCCACGAGGCGTAATACCCCACGTCCTGTGTGTTGCTATATTGTATTGCTAGTAGATGAGATGAGTTGAGGGGATCCCCTGCCCGCCTTATATAGTCTGGGGGGCAGAGTTACAAGTCAGTTTTACCATGTATATCAGATTACAATCCTAGCCGAACAAGGAAACTAATCGGCTAGATATTAGGAAAGCTATTTCTTTGGCTGCCAAGACTTCTAAGCCGGCAGATGTACGTGATCTTCTGGAGAACGTGCAGACGATGTGTCCTTGGCAGCCCGGGCCTAGTCGGATGACTCGGCCCATGTATAGCCATGTGGGTATATGAGTTTATACCCCCACAGCTAGTCCCCGAGCACCTTACATTCGTTGGGAGGTGCAAACCTTCAGAGTTGCTTGACCAGACGGATGTAAGGAGCTCAGAAAAATTTGAAAAAGCCTTCTCTTTGGTGAAGTTTATCCACGTTTGGTTCTTCGGAAACAATACCTTCACCGTCAGGTGAAGGGTATCCACTTAGCCCCCGAGACTGATAGTAGGTGATGCAGGCACGTGGTGTGAGGGTCAAAGTATTTATTATTGGTGAACATGTGAAGTGTCGACGAACTCCCCGAGCACTTCCTATGCCTAGAAATATCAGCGAAGCGACGAAGCCTCCGAGCAGTTCAGTTCTCGGAAGTGCTGACGTGATGATGATGAAGTCCCCGAGCACTTCCTATGCTCAGAAATGTTGACGAAGCGACGAAACCTCCGAGCAGATCCAGTGCTCAGAGGCGCTGACGTTGCGATGACGAAGTCCCCGAGCACCACCTGTGCTCGAAAATATTGGCGAAGCGATGAAGCCTCCGAACAAACCCAGTGCTCGAAAGCACTGACGTAGCAATGACGAAGTCCCTGAGCACCTCCTGTGATCGGAAATATTGGCGAAGCGACGAAACCTCCGAGCAGACCCAGTGCTCAGAAGCGTTGACGTAGCGATGACGAAGTCCCCGAGCACCTCCTGTGCTAGGAAAATGTTGACGAAGCGACGAAGGCTCCAAGCAGCCCCAGTGCTCGGAAGCACTGACATAGTGATGATTAAGTCCCCGAGCACCTCCTGTGCTTGGAAATATTGGCGAAGCGACGAAGCCTCTGAGCAGACCCAGTGCTTGGAAGCGCTGACGTAGCGATGACGAAGTCCCCGAGTGCCTCCTGTGCTCGGAAATATTGGTGAAGCGACGAAGCCTCTGTTGACATCTACTAACGTCGCCAAATATAATTTTATAACTTTTAACACTAGGGACGAGATTAGAAGATATATGGTATTTAATTAACTCATCATTAGTAACTAGCCACTTATCTATTACCAACATTCTTTAGCATGAACTAGGTTGTCAATCCTCATTATATATGCTAAGAATAAATAAAGGTTTTATATATTATTCCATGTGACTAGGTAGAAATATAAATAAATATAAACTAAGAATAATTCTGCAAGCGGACAGATAATTATAACATTGTAACAATATATAGCTAAATATTTATTTGGTCTTCAAATTTTATCTTACTAACTAACTTACGCGAAAAAGTGATATAGTAATAATGATAAGAATAATAGTGTGGGAAACTGATACTTAGCTGGACTTAAAATGGAGGGCGCCCTCCCCCAAGCTTGACGTTTGACAGGGTCTTTAATGTTGTAAATTGAGTGATCCTTCTGGAAGCAGGTGTCTCGGCAGCATAAGGGTGTCGGGTTGACTAGCTCTTTGATCTTGTATTTTTTTCTGTGAAACTCAATTGGCAACAAAGATAACAAATCTTATGGAGAGGGGTTAAGTTTAGTACCACTCCATGGTAAGTGATTGATTTTATTTCTAGCAGAAGCTTCCTAACTGAGTGGACCTTCATGTGCCCACATATTTTTGGTATTTTTAGATTTTCCTGTGATACTATGGTGAACCTTCATGTGTTCATATATTTTTGGTATTTTATGCTTGTATAAAGTAGACTCAATAAGCGCATAGATATAATTACTGATAACTAGGAGATGCTCCTCCCCAAGCTTGATGTTTGCAATACTTGGTGCTTGAATGTTTTTCAGAGTGAGCTAGTAGTAGTCCTGATGGGTGCCGCTAATAGACTCTCTCTTTAGTCATAGTATTATTCCTGCATAGTTATACTCTAACAAGAAGACCAAAACTCGAGGCTCGAATCATCAAGGGGTTAGCGGTCAGCCAATGAGCAATTGATTATTCTCTGAGTTAATTCTAATTAATAGATTTTAGCAGGATTCTAACAGGATTCTCTTGTTGGGTTTTTTCTAAGTTTCTTATGCAGCAATCAAAAAATGTATGCATGCTATATATGTTCTTTATGCCACCACAGGGAATATCCATTCCCATGGGGCTTAGGAGTTTTATAATGCAACAGAGTAAATATAGATTGTTATTTTTATTTTTATTTTTATTTTATGCCACCACAGTAAATATGCCTACAGGGTTACCACGGGTTCATTCACATGGGGCTTTAATATTTATGATGCAGTAAATAAAGTAGTAAATATTTTTGTTGTTTTATTTTTAATATGCAAAAATGATTATACTAATAGATGTGCGAATGCTAACTTAATTAGATAACTACCATTCTGACCTTATGGCTAGGGTACGGAATTTAAAGTCTACCGACAAGACTTAGATAGAGAAGAGTACTTACTCAGTAGGTTGATCGTCTGAGGTTACCTCAGTCAATTCCCCATTTTGCGATGGTGTAGTAGGTGCTTCTTCTTTCTACTTACATCTCTTTTCTGTCTCTTCTGCTTCTCTCTTTTCTAACTCCAGCTCTTCCTTGTATGCTTCTCTTGATTCTTCATCCCTCTTCATCCATTCTTCTACTTGTGACTGGATCTCTTCTTTCTCTGCCTTAGCAATCTGGTCCATCCTCTCGGATTCCGCTTCCCACTCATTCCAGTGTGGTGCTTGTACAGCTTCTTCTTACTCCTTGTAGCAGTCTTCATACTTCACAATCTTACCAGGGAAATCCTCCCATCCACAGTGAGGCTGGGCAGCCCGATGGCGGGCTTGGCGTCTCCTCCTGTTGCGTTGCTTCCTGTTCTGCTCATGGTTAAGATGTGTTCTAAATTGACATCGTACCTTTCCAATGGGTAGGTTGAAGTGGATCTGTCCAGACCCGATGTAGATGATAGCATTGGAGGTGTAGAGGAACGGTCTTTCCAAAAAAATAGGCAATTCGTTGTCTTCCTACATGCCAAGAACTAGAAAATCTGCGGGTATATATTTATCTTGAATTCTTACCATTACGTCCTTAACTATGCCTTCAGGGAATCTCAACGATTGGTCTGCCATCTGCAACTGAATATATGTTGGGTATAATGGTAAATTATCAAATAATTCATCATGTACCTTTTTGGACATTATGTTGACGCCTGATCTAGTGTCACAGACGGTGTCGGAAAAAATGATGTCTTTGATTGTGCAGTCAATGATTGGTACACCTGGGTCACCTTTCTTTATTGGGAATGGTTTCGGGAGCATATGATCATTTTTGTGTTGATAGCATTGATTAGTTGAGCGGTTTCTTCAGGTACATGTCGGGGCTTGTTCTTCCTCCATCTTATAGTGTTCTTCTTCTTGGGCTCTTGTTGTTGTTGCTCTTCTTGTTGATGGAATTGCTTCAGGACTGCTGGATCCTTCAAGATGCGGTTCTTGAATGTGAATCTCTCCTTCTTGTCCTTGATGGAGAGGACAATCTTGGTGTGTTCCGCATAGATGATGGCTTTGGTTGTGCATAAGAATGGTCGTCCCAAGAGAATGGGTGCCTTCTCATCTCCTCCGGTATCCATGATCACAAAGTCAATTGGGACATATGATTGCCCCACTCTGATAATAGCTTCTTCTAGTACTCTCTCAGGATAGCAAATGGACTGATCTGCAAGCTGGAAACGCATATCTGTGTACAACAAAGGATCACCTAATATTCTCTCATAGATTACCTTAGGCATTATGTTGACACTTGCACCGAAATCGCAGATAGCTTCTGGAAAGCTGTGACATCCAATGGAGATAGGAATGACAGGTCTTCCAGGGTCTCCCATCTTCTCAGGTAGTGAGTGATCTATTCACTGTATATCTGCAGGCTCAATTTGGTATTGTGTTGCATTGTGAATATCAACAAGGTTAGTAGTTTCCAAATCTTCTGGCTGGCCCAGACTCTTACCTTTCTCGAATAGAGGGACAACACAACAAGCTGAGCTAATTGTGATTCTAACATTTTATTAAAACTGTGCTGATTCTTTATAGCAGAAGAAAAGGTATCCATTCTGGTATTTATATTTTCTAAAGCTTTATCATTCGAGGCTACCTTTCTAGACATTTGATCTATCAATTTAGATTGACCAGCAACTAAGTCTCTTAAAGGTGGAAGATTATAATTATTACAATTATTACCTTGGTTGTTAGCTTGGTAATTACCTTATCGAGGTTGCTGATTCCATCCTTGGTTTGGCTGGTTCCATCCTTGACCATGCTGAGGACGATAGTAGGTGTTATTGTTGATGAAGTTCACATGCTCTTGCAACGTAGGGCAGTTGACAGCTGAATGCCCGTAATCTCCACATTCTTCACAGGTCATGCAAGAATCATCAATATGCATGACTTCCTTCTTCTCTATGTCGAGTTTCTTTATGATGAAACTTAATTTCAAAAAAAAAGGAATCTGATGAAAGGGATTTAATAAAAATTATAGGTCCTTTAAAATAGGACAACTTTCATTTTTAGAGGTTTTAAAGTTTACCAGTGGAAATTTAAACTAAACCCTAATTAGTGTTTGTTTATTCAAATTTAAAATGCCCTTTCAAAAACAAAACCCTAATTAGTGTTTGTTTATTCAAATTTAAAATGCCCTTTCAAAAACAATCAAGAATTTGGCAAACACCTTTAATAAAAGTTGTAAGGCTTTTCATGTTGAACAACTTTTATATTTGGGGATTTTGAACTTATGCATTGAGATTTCAAATTAAACCCTAATGAGTGTTTTAGAACTTGAATTTGAAATGCTATTTCAAAATTATTAAGAATCTGCCCAAACTCTACTTATGAAAGTTGTGAAGACTGACAAATAGAACAACTTTTATATTGATAGATTTTCAAGTTATAGAGTTAAATTTTAAATAAAACTCAAAGTGTTGTTTAAGAATTTAAATTTGAAATGATATTTCAAGAATTATCAAGAATCTAACAAAACTCAGTTAATGAAATTTGTAGAGCTTAACTAATAGAACAAATTCTATTTTTGCAGATTTTCATTTTCTTAAGAAAATTTTTGAGATTTGGCTGGGATTTGAAATTGAATTCAAATGAAAGAATTATCCCCTTTTGAATATTTTCAAATCCATTTAAAATTTGAATTTGGTTCAAAAACCAAAGTTGTTCAGAATTAAATTTGTTACAACTCTTATTAAGGACATTTTCCATGTTGTCACAAGAAATAAAAAGTAATTGCACTAAATGGATAAGGATGAGGTACTGCTACAGTGTTTTGGGGGGTTCGGTCCTGCTCTGCTCGTGGGCAGAGCCGCGTTTGCGCGCGCCGGCCCCCAGCGTTGCCTGGGCCCGGCCAAGTCGTGTTGCCGTCAGGGTAGAGCTCATGAGGGCCCTGGCCGTGTTCCGAACCCACTGCTGCCCTTTTATAAACACCCAGTCGTCGTCGTTTCTTCCTCCCTTTCTCTATTCCGGCAACAAAGAGCTCCCGGTTGGAGACAAAATTCACCATCCTCGAACAACCACAAGCCTCTCCATCTCACAGATAGTAAATTCACTTCACTACGCACCATTTGGGCCGGGTCTTGCGTCTTCTCATCACCGAAATCGTCCACACAGCCATCATCTTCCTCACGGCCGGCGGAGTGCCGCCGCGAGTCTCCTCTCTGCGATGGGCTTCCTCCGGTCATATTCTGTGTCACTGTTCTCATGTTCTAGCCCCTATCTGACCTCAGGAAACCGATGCTTGAGTCGGTTATTCATTTCATGCTCCGTACCTGTCGGAACAGGGACGTAGTCCCCGTGAGCGCCGCTGCCGTGACCTTCGTCGTCAACAAGATGTCTCCGGCCACCCACACCTCCAACCCGCGCACGCATCACAGCTAGGTGAGCTTCTGAAATGTTTTGGTATAGCTAATTAGACCCCGTGAGGCTTTCCATGGGCGGAACACCATGTGCTGTCGCATCAAGCCGCCATGGTCGATGGCGAGCTTCTGCTGGAACCCTAGTCTTGCAAATAGGCATCTAGGGAAGTGCGGATGGTGGAGAGGAGCACTTTAATGCCCTCGACCCTGTCTGGAACCTTGCCGCTGGCGGGCCAAGCCGGTCGGTGGCGTTGGGCGCCGCGGTCAGAGTGAGAAGGTGCGGGAGGAGGAAGGAGAGAGGTGGGCCGGCCAGTTTGCCGAGTTTGACCTGTCCAGTGGTGAAAACAGAGAGAGAGCGAGAGCTGGGCCGAACTGGGTCGTTTGGGTCAGCCCAGTAGCCCTGGTCAGCGTCAAGTAAAATGCCCTTTTCATTTTATGTATATGTGAATAGTAATGCATCTTGTTTATTTTGTAGAGAATTATTCACTGCTCCAAAAATCATAAAAATAATTGTGGGTGCTCACTGTAGTGTGTGGAATTTTATAAAAATATTAGGTGTATATTTGGAATAGTTTTTGTAGAAACTAAAAATGTGCCTTTTAATTAGAAATTAAAACTTTAATGAATTTGTAGCTGAAATTAATTATCCAAAAATTGTGATAATTGTTTGAGTAGTGTGTTAGGCTTAGATCTAGCAATAGGAAAAGTTTGGTCCCTTTTAGAGTCTATTTTAATACATAGTTAGTTTTAAACCTAATTTAAATGCTTTTCCTTAAATATAATAAATAGAAAATAGTTTAAGGCATTAGGAGAGTAATGCTTACGGGCTTTGGGCACTTTATGAAGTCCATGGGACCCTGGAGTCTTGTGTTTCGTAGAAACTAAGTTGTTGTTTAGAAATTAATTAACCATTCTTAAGGACTGTTAAAATGGTCAATAAATTAACCACAAAATCACGACATTGTCTAGTAAAGTTGAATTGCCACTTTATCACGAAGGAAAGTTGTACTCAACTTTCTGGAGTAAATTTACTTTTATTAATCCACAATTTTGTGCGCCTCGCACATCATGGCATACATATCATCATATTAAACATGCATTATTATTTCGTGTAGTAAATGGGATTTCGGAAGACTTGCTTGGTATCCGACGGAGGATTATTCGTCAGCATGAATCAAGTGGGTTTTCTCTGGTATTTCGAAGGAGTGACAGACCTGCAACACAGGCAAGCCCCGGTGCATTCGGCCCCTTCCTTGTGATTTACAAAATGTTTATAACTTGAGTTAATCTACTGCATTAGGTTTTTAGGAGTTGATTGATGACCCAATTGATGCATTACCAACCTTGACCACTGAAATATCCTTGAAACCTTTTTAAAATAAAATGTTTGAAAAATGCATAGCCCTGCTAAATTAATTTAGTTTTGCACAAAATGCTATTTTTGAGCGATGGTGATATATTAATGATTAATTCATGAAAAAAGGATATGGTTATGTTCTCGTTCGGTGGCCGTGCACCTGATCAGTACATCGTCACCGGCGGGAACAGATTTTCCGTTCAGTGGGCCATATGATTGGGTTAAAGTCCCAACTTATCATCGCCGACGGAAAAGGGATGTGAAAACCGAGTGGTCTCCAGTGTACTTGGGTTAGAGTCCCAATGTATGGTTTCTAACGGAAAAAGAATTAGGGACCGTTCGTTGTCGGCCTGCTGTGATCAAGACTTTTTGCAACTAGCCACATACTCTGGGAAGCCCTATCTCCGGTGGCCCTATTGCAAGAACCGACAACCACGCACTGGGAGTGGATTCGTGCCTGGAGACGAGAGAAGTATTGTGCTCTCGGGTGGCGTTGGACCGGTTCAGAGATAGAAAAGCCATGGCAGACGGGGTTGGCATATGCAAGCTTAGGTGCTACATATGCATAGCTGGGTACTAATCGATTTGAATCGTCGTGCTCCTCAGTTATGGAGACTTGATCCTCACACCTACATCGAAAAGTGGTTCAGAACTAGGATGTTTTTGAGAATGAATAAGTAATTGGAATTGAAGGAGATATATGAAAGAATTAAGAATTATTGATCTTGATTATAATAATATTGACTAAAATACTGAAGATAGGGTTAGTATTGCTTTTCTACAAAAATACTTTGATTCTTGCTAAAGCCTTACCTTGACTCCCCTCAGCCTGCATTCCTGAGTCTCATTCCTTTTTCTTTAGTCAGGTAAGTCTTGCGGAGTACCCCAGAACTTAAGGTTTGTTAACCCCCTGTTGTAGGTAAGTTGAGTGTACAGTCTTCATGGGACCGTGCTGGTTGACGGATCGTGCATGGAAGGAGATGTGTATAGGATTTAACCCTTGGGCAGGGTCTATAGTTGTACACCGCTAGTCCACCACGAAACTCTGGTTCGGGATAATGTAATTTATATTTGTAGACTTATGATTATGTAATACTTCCGCACTCTTTACTCGGATTCATTTTATTTGTGTAAACTGTTGTAATACTGCAATGCTTACAATGAGATCCTCGGGAAGTTAGGGTTTCCTAGGAAACCCGCAGGCCACCTAGGTCAAGGAAAAACTCATGCAGACTGATCGTGGGTCCATAGGGATGACGACGGTGCACGTGGGCCCTATGATTAAGGCGGTTCTGTCACAAGTGGTATCAGAGCATTTCATTGTAAAGTACTTGCAGTGTTGCTTTACAGAAACTTCAAAATGATTTGGAATGAATAAAATTATTGGGGTAGTTTGGTCCGAGTTGCCTCTGAACTTTCCTCATTCATTCTATACAATCTTTCCTTGAGTATTTCTATAGATTCGTAATTGGGTTCTGAGCTTAATAGTGGATTAGCACCTTAAGTATGCCCTATGTGAAAAACCTTGAGTGCATGTCACTCTACTAATAAATTTAATTAGTATAATACATATATATCAGAGTATTCTGATTCGCGTTGGAACACTCATGCATCATGACATTACAACTATTAATAATTCCCCCGATATGAAGTATATCTATATTTTCAAAAATAAAACTTATTTCAAAAGGTATTCTGTTAAAAAATAAAATTCTTACCTTTCTTCTAAACTGATGGATCCATAAGACTCTGCTACTGGAATTGACGACTGCCTGACCATGTTCGGAACTCCTGCAGGAATGTGGCAATCACTGCAGGAGGAAGGTTACTCAGCACCACTAAAGTATTTTCAGTCCCGCACTGTTCTCCTTGGTCGGTCGAGATTTGAAGTGTCCCTATAGGTCTAGCCAGAGCATTAACAACGGATCAACTACAACTTCACTTTTGAAAACTTCAAAAGATTTCATAAGTCAAAAATGTTTGAAGAAAGCAAATTTAAAAATGATTCTTCTAGTCTCCCTTGTGCTTGCTGAAAGATCTGGTGATGACTTCTGACAAATCAAGTCAAAGACGGGTTTCGAAAACCAATTTGATTGCAAAAGCCATCCCGGTTTTGTTTAAAGTAAACATAAGGAAGCGATGCTTTGATTTAAAAACTAAACCATTCGAACCAAGTTTTAAAAATGGTTTCAGAAAATAAGACATTCGAAAGATTCTACTTTCAAAACTCGTATTGATTTTAAAATCATTTTTAAAATTTATTTTTTGATTCTAAAGCCTCACAAAAAATGCTCTCGAATTTCCAAACCAGGTTTCAATTCAATCATCTTGAAGGGTTTTTGGCAATTGTACATTTTCTACAAATGGTTTCGACTCTGCATACCACCATTGTTAAAACACCTTTGACCAAAAGCCCATTGCAAAAAGGAATTATGAAATGACTTAATTTCTAAATTCTTTCTTTCAAAAGTCACCAAAGACATAGAATTTAAAAAGAACAATCTTCTAAAAAGGATTTCTCAAAAGGCTCTTTTGTCCTTCTCTGGATTGGAATACCAAGCTGATTCTAGTACCTCGATGGGGTAAGTCGTTCCCGACCTACGGTACCGCTATGAAACTTGGGGCTCCATGTGGGATGCATCCACATGGCTTGCCGCCGAGCGTATGCGGGTATCGTGGTATGATCGTGACCGCTCTCAAATGGCACTGGGCACAACTAAATTTTCAAGTTAGGCTCTGTTAAAAATCTTCTAAAAAAAATCTAGTTCTTTGAAAAGTTACACGTTGCATATCAAGTTTTTGTCAGTTTTTAGTAATCTTCTCTCCATAGGTTCCTAGTCCTTGGGGAACTTCTGGATGCACTCAATTACTATGCCAACTCACTACAAAACTTTGGTTAATCCTTGATTTCTTAAACTCATTCATGTGTAAATTCTTATCTTCTACTCTCAAGGCACTGCTATTTTCCGGAAAGCTATTGTAGTTGTAGTCTATGGGATATCATGATCCATGTCCGTGATGCAGCGTCAAAATCTGGGGTCTCTTATGGCTCGCGACCATAGGTAATTACTGCCGGACGCTCGCTGTTATCAGGGTTAATGGTCATGATCCTAGCCTGCAATTAATGTGTTGTCGCTATCTTTCAAACATCTCTTACAAAAATCAAATCCATATTTATTCCTGAATTCCAAAAATTCTTTCGCTATTGATAACTATCTTCAAACCTACTTTGAGAATTCATATCTGATCTCTCTCAATACTCAAAATTTTTTGTCCTTGCAATCATCTTAAATTCATCCGATAAAATAACGGGAACCGATTTGGAAATGGTACCTAAGATCCAATCACTTGGAAATGGTATCTGCAATCCGCTAAGGATTGCCTGTTATTTTATGGATTTATGGTTATTTATAAATGCCTTGAGATCTATTTAAAAATTCACTTCTTCAGAAACTTTAGGACGCACTTCAATTCACCCACAGATTCAGTACGAAAGCCTAGCACTAGACCATGACTTTTTTATCTGCATACGTGTCATGCCTCGACCCGACACGTACCGCTCACTCAAATCCGACAAGTTATTCCAAAATCGTTATGGTTGTCGCTATAGTGGTGCCATGACCTATGACCACGGTGTCGCGTCGAAACCTAGGGTTCTTGGCGTGCCATGGCCACACAGAGATTCTACTAGGCACGCGCAGATATCGAGGTTTAGGGTTGTGACATGCTATAGCTTCACAATTAATAAAATTTCTTTGTTTGCATTTTAAGTGGAAACAAATCCATCTCGCTATGATGTAACATGATCTACGGCTGCGATACAATATATCAACCTAGGATCTCCTGTAACTCACAATCACATGAGATTCTGAAGGGTATATGCTCGTATCAAGGTCTGTGGTCATTTTCATCATAGCCACAATCGATATACTTTTCCTCTTTTGACTGAGGTTACTTTAATTGTGTTCTATGATGGTTTCTCGACCCGTGACTATGATGTTGTGTCAAAACTTAGAATCTTAATTTTGTGGACTACAGCCACATAAGATCTTACCAGGCTACGCACTGGTATCGTAGTCGGTGCTCCTAAACCATTATAGCTCGCAATTTAAGGTGTTCTCGCTCTTCTTGAAGCCTACCCCTAAAGATATTCCCTGTAAAGGTCGTATTTCGTAGAAATAAGGTTTTAAGTTTTAGTGTTGAGAGACAACTGATTAGGTCAAATAAGAATCTTCATTATAACAGATAGAAAGAGAAGTGTGGGCTAGTACCTTATCAACTCAAACGTCTGAACACTTGTCAACTGCACAAGATGTATTTCATGTATCACCACTTAAGAAGTGTCTTCAAGTGCCAAATCGAGTTATTGACTTGGTAGGAGTTGAATTGAACTAGATCTGACACATTCCAAATATCCAGTGTGAGTCATAAACTAAAAAGAGACCGTGTTACTCAAAGAACCGCAACAAGATAGTACAAAGTACAATAGAATCAGCCTTCAGGAGAAGAAGCTACCCGAGAAATTAGAGAAATTCTCATCTGACAACTTTCCTAAGTTCCTTGCTACCCTTTTAAAAATAATTTATCCCTTTCAAGTCTTACAAAATGTAAAACCCATAATTGCTCTATAGTCAAGTTTGAAAAATGTTTACTTGACACATTTTCTTTTCCATTACTAAAATTAAGGCTTTAGCCGTACCTTAAATCTCGAGACGAGATTTATTTTAAGGGGGAAAGGATGTAACACCCCTAGTGTTACTGTAACTAAAACCTGCCATGTCATCATGATTGCAGGCAAATCATCTCGCATAAACTCATCACTACTGTGCATCACTAAAATAATTGTTATTTCCATATATAGTTGTGCATAGGTGATTTAGAGTGATTTGGTGATATCAATGCTTGTCTATGTATATAAGGTTAAATGAAATTAGAGATTTAAAACGAAAACAATTATAAAACCCTAATCGGACTCAAAACCCTAATTTAAAAACTAAGAAGAATTGGATGTTGGGTCTTAAACAAAAGTTATAAATCTTCAAAAGTTGAGCAACTTCTATTTTGGGCAATTTTGAAGTTATTAAAAATAATTTCAAATAAAACCTTAATCTATACTTTAAAGTTTAGAGATGAAACTTAATTTCAAAAAAAAAGAATCTAATGAAAGGGATTTAATAAAAATTATAGGTCTTTTAAAATAGGACAACTTTTATTTTTGGATGTTTTAAAGTTTACCAGTGGAAATTTAAACTAAACCCTAATTAGTGTTTCTTTATTCAAATTTAAAATGCCCTTTCAAACACTATCAAGAATTTGGGCAAACTCTTTTAATAAAAGTTGTAAGGCTTTTCAAGTTGAACAACTTTTATATCTGGGGATTTTGAACTTATGCATTGAGATTTCAAACTAAACCCTAATGAGTGTTTTGGAATTTGAATTTAAAATGCTATTTCAAAATTATTAAGAATCTGCCCAAACTCTACTTATGAAAGTTGTGAAGACTGACAAATAGAACAACTTTTATATTCATAGATTTTCAAGTTATAGAGTTAAATTTTAAATAAAATTCAAAGTGTTGTTTAAGAATTCAGATTGGGAATGATATTTCAAGAATTATCAAGAATCTGATAAAACTCAGTTAATGAAAGTTGTAGAGCTTAACTAATAGAACAAATTCTATTCTTGCAGATTTTCTTGTTCTTAAGAAAATTTTTGAGATTTGGGTAGGAATTGAAATTGAATTCAAATGAAAGAATTATCCCCTTTTGAATATTTTCAAATCCATTCAAAATTTGAATTTGGTTCAAATACCAAAGTTGTTTAGAATTAAATTTGCTACAACTCTTATTAAGTACATTTTTCTAGTTGCCACACAAAATAAAAAGTAATTGCACTAAATGGATAAAAATGAGGTACTGCTACAATGTTTTTGCGAGGGTAAGGTCCTGGTCTGCTCGTGGGTAGAGCCGCGCGTGCGCGCGCCGGCTGCCAGCGTTGCCCGGGCCCGGCCAAGTCGTGTCGCTATCAGGGTAGAGCTCGTGAGGGCCTCGGCCGCGTTCCGAACCCACCGCTGCCCTTTTATAAACACCCAGTCGTCGTCGTTTCTTCCTTCCTCTATTCCGGTGACGAAGAGCTCCCGGTTAGAGACAAAATTCACCATCCTCGAACAACCACAAGCCTCTCCATCTCGCAGATAGTAAATTCACTTCACTGTGCACCATTTGCGACGGGTCGTGTGTCTTCTCATCACCAAAATCGCCCACACAGCCGTCATCTTCCTCGCGGCCGGTGGAGTGCTGCCGCGAGTCTCCTCTCTATGACGGGCTTCCTCCGGTCGTATTCTGTGTCACCGTTCTCATGTTCTGGCCCCTATCTGACCTCAAGAAACCGATGCTTGAGTTGGTTATTCATTTCAAGCTCCGTACCTTCCGGAACAGGGACGTAGTCCCCGTGAGCGCCGCCGCCGTGACCTTCATCGTCAACAAGATGTCTCCGGCCACCCACACCTCCAACCCGCGCACGCATCATAGCTAGGTGTTGATGGTTGTTAAGTACCAATTTAATACCATCAACTAATGCCTAAGGAAGATCAATAATAGAAGCATAGGGGTTATTACTGACAAATTCCATGAGTTTTGGTGAATTGTGTATTTTTCAGGGATTATTCCAAAAAGGCTTAAAAGAAGGATTAAAGTGCCTAATTACCACGAAACTTAACCGCCAAGGAAACATCATCACGAAGACCCTAGAAGAGTCCAGAACACACCCGAAGCGATCGGGGACCGAACCCCACTAGAGTGAGGCCGGCCGGCGCCCCCCTAGGGTTTCGGCCCACCTTCTGGAGTTTTCTTCCACCGCCTCTCTGGAGTCATCTGGGCCCTTTCTTCAAGTCAGTTTGATCCCACGGCGCACGTTCATCCCACCGGGCTATAAATAGAGGGCCAGACCCCCCTCCCAGAGCACCAATTCATTCATCCTGCTTCATTCGTCAAGAGTAGACAGAAGTTAGGGTTTCTAGAGATTAGAAATAGGGCCCTAGTTTAGGTGTCTACCAAGGTTCAAGTAGAGTTGGGCGCTACGCATGGGATTCCAGATCTGTTCGTCTGGAGATCGGTAATCTTATCTTGTATCTCATTATGACTTTGCTTTATTTTAATATATTGCTACTTATTTAGTTCTTAGTTTATTCTAGTTGCATATTCGATATAGTTGTTATTGGTGATGATTATTGTCGTATGATCGTAAAGCGCCTAATTTAGTACTCGAGTGAGTTAGGTGGTATGCATTATGTAGACGTGTGTCTAGATATATTGTGTACCTACAGAGGCACCCTGACGTGCCGGGTCGTATGGTAGTCCGTGTAGGTGACAGCTGCGTTGGTTCCTCTGTAGTGCACCCCCCGTACGTAGGACGAGCAGAGCGCGGTCGTGGAGGAGGTGACCCTTGTGTCTTAATATCCTCATTAGATGATGCTCCTTATGATGTTTTCTGAGTTGATTATGCTATAGATGAAAATGCGTAATGTGACGTAGGCTGTAGACTTTGTATTTAGTAATTACATAGGTTTCCTTTACTTTAGCCGAATCTCTATATTCTATCTCTGGAATACCATTTAGCTTATTTACTCAGTTATCATTTACCATTTATCATTGACTTATTTATCGCTAAAGCAATAGAGTTATGGATTATCATAGGTCTGCACATTTATCTTTCCAATTATCATAGTAGATTATTCTATTGAGTAGAATGCCCCTTTATCCTTTTAGCATAAAACAAATCAACGATACTCGGAATACTTACCGGGTGAAGTGCGCTTGCGGATATATTCTATAGTATTATTTTTAGGAGACAAGTGAAGATTGTTTTACCTTTGGTTTTTGGCATCATGTTAGGGATGACAACTTAACGTGAAGTGATGTTAAAAATACCAACAAGCATTTCTGGTGCCGTTGTCGGGGATGGCAATTGTATTCATTAGGATAATTTATTGAGTACGTTGATTTTATTCGCCATGACATTTATTCTAGAGTTTCATATAAGAGAGTTCTTCATAGATAATATTATAGCAAAACATAAAAATAACTATAGACATAAATACTTATAGATAACCATAAACTTTTGCTTTAGCAGACTTACCCGTGTTTTGTTTATGTTTAAATATCTTATATAGGGTAAGTGCAGGATTGGTTGTGTACTTTAACTCTTATCAATCAGGAACAACCATAGGAAGAAGGGTCTTACATTATTTTGTGAAGCCATGGCTGAGAAGACTATACATGAATCTCTGCCTCAAGCACTAAGAATATTCACGTTGGGCCAACTTTTAACATAGGAGATCATGATTACGGGATCAAGCCAAGCCTCATCAAAATGGTGCAAGCTATCACATTTGCTAGAAAGAAAGATGAAGATGCAAATGTCCATCTGCATTATTTCCTGGAGATTGGCAACACCATCAACATCAAAGGCATTCCTCAAGACGTCATGCTACTTCGTTTGTTTCCGTTCTCATTGGAGGGAAAGGCGAAGCAGTGGTTTATCAGAATAAAGATCGAGTCAAGACATGGGTAGAATATTCAAAAGATTTCCTAGAAAAGTTTTTCCCAGTAGACAAAACTAATGCTCTACAAGGAAAGATTTCAGAATTTTGTCAGCAGAAAGGTGAATCTATTCCAGAAGTCTGGGAACGTTTTCAAGATTACATATCAGATTGTCCCCATCATGGAATGGAAAAGTGGTTGCTCATGCAAACATTTTATCACGGACTAACTCAAAGGTCATGTGAGCAACTAGATGCCACTGCTGAAGGATCATTTATGTCACTCACCCCTGTAAGAGCTGAAGATATAATGGCAAAGATAGCAAAAAATCAGAATTGGATAAACAACACTCAGACATGCCATAAAAGTGAAAAAGTTCTAGAGGAAGTGTGTGCACTGTCAACCAAGATGGATGTACTATTGAAGTGGTTAGAGCAAAGAGCCAATCATAAAAGAGATCGTCGAGCTATTCAAGATGCATTCAATTTACAGAATCAATATGAAGGATCTTTAGAAATTGAGTTTGCAAATTCCCCAGAAGATATTAACACAGTCATCAAGACCACTTCTCAGAAACAAGGATGGAATCAACCTCGGTCAACCAGTCAAGGTAAGTACCAAGGCAATACTAATTTTTCAAATCATAGACAGCCACCTTTGAGAGAATTAATATTAGAATAAGCTAGGATTAATGAAAGTATTTATAAGAAGCTTGCTCTTAATGATAAAGTTTTAGAAGTAATTAATTCTAAGTTGGATAATTTTTCTTCTGCTGTTAAAGATCAAATATTATTTAATAAAAAGATAGAATTACAAATTGCACAATTATCTTGTACTTTGTTTACCACTAACCATGAGCAAATAAAAGGAATATCTACTAGAGGAGGTAAGTCTACACGGGATCCACCTTACCCAAAAGGGGCACGTAGACCATCACATTTAGTGCAGGTAGAAGAAGAGATTGAAAAGGACAACAGAGAAGAAGAAGTTATACCACCTTCACCACCAGTTGAACTACACGATCAAGAATTAACTCAAGATTTTCATGACACAACCCTCCTACCGTTTCCACGTAGAAGAAGAAGGGCTAAAATAGATAATCAATTTGGTAAGTTTGTAGAGGTAATTTAGAAGTTATATGTCAATATCCCGTTGTTAGATGCCATGCAGGTACCTACATACGCGAAGTATCTTCGAACCATCCTCAACAACAAAGGACCACTACCTTCTATTGAAGTTGTCAAGCTAACGGAGGAGTGTAGTGACGGAGGAGTGTAGTGAGGCAATTCTGAGTTCTCCTTCTAAGAAGAAGGATCCAGGGTGTCCTACTATTGATTGTTCAATAGGAGACCAGATGTTCGAGAATGCTTTATGTGATCTTGGAGCAAGTGTCAGCGTCATGCCCAAGACTGTCTTCGACAAACTCAACTATTCTACGCTCACACCAACCACGATGTGTTTGCAATTAGCTGACCAATCGGTTCGCTATGCCGAAGGAATCGCAGAAAATATTCCGGTAAAAATCCGCAACTTTTTCATCCCTATAGATTTTGTAGTACTTGACATGCAGGAAGAGAGGAAGATACCCCTCATCCTCGAGCGACCATTCCTAAACATTGCAAATGCAACCATCAACGTCGGAGCTGGAGAGATCACATTCACCATCAATGGGCAAGAAGAGCGATTCGCATTCAAGCCAAGACTGGAGCAATGCCAAACTTTGAAGTGTCATGAAGAACAAGATGCAACAATATCTCCAACACCGAAGATGAATCATGAAGAATAATTCAATTGGAGAAGTCCGGATCGGCGGACTCAAAAACCCCGAACCATCGCCGGGAGATAACTCGGTAGTTATCGGTAATTTAATTCTTGCATTGAAATTTGCATATTTACTTTCTCATAAATTGCATTATTAAAAAGAAATAAAAATAAGCATAGCATGATTAAAGCTTAAGACCCATGTGATTATTACTAACGGAGTGTTAAACCCCAGCCAGTGAAATTTACTGTGGTGGCAGAAAATTATAAAAAGACCATCATTAGAATTCTAATTTTTCGTAGATTCATAAAAATAATTTAGTTTTTCATTCATGTGTCATTATACGGTATAAATACGGAAGACATATGGGACCCACCATCATCACATCAAGTCACATCATGCATTATCATCAACCACCACCTTTCACTACCATCCAAACTCCATTATTCACACATGCACTACCCATCATCCATCCATTCAGCCAGAGAGAGCACCAACCCACATGCAATTGGAAGTAGATGAAGGTGGTGTCGACACTAGCTAAAGCTGAGAGCCAGAGCACACCAAGTGGGGCCAACCGGCCCCATGGCCACGCCGGCCGGCACCCCTCTGCCTCTTCTCTGACTCTCCTTCCTCTCACTCACTCACTCACTCACATACACTCCAGAGAGCACATAGCCAAGTTGCCTTGCTGCTCGTGATCACAAACTCCCATAATCCTATCATTTGATTCAGGTTTAAGCAAGAAAAGGGTAGAGAAGAAGATTAGCAAGAAGACCTAGAAGAGAGATCACCACTTTGATTCCTTCTCTCCACTTGTTCTTGCTTGTTCTTGTTTTGTTCTTGTGTTCTTGTTCGTTCTTGCTGTGTTCTTCGTGTTCTTCATTTTACAGGCAAGATGAGAAATAGAATGAAAGGTGCCATTCGATCCCTTGGAAGAGCCTTCTCACGCCGCACAACAAGAAGTCAATCATCATCACAACTGCCATCGTTCGTCGGCTCCGACATGAATATCGATCCTTCGTCACCCTTCACGTATGATAATCCATCATCCTCTTCCCAACCGAAAGAGAGGTATGAACTCACAAGCATAACTCAAATTTCATTATCAACTAGACCGCAGAGGGAGATATTAAATGTGGTTAAAAATAAGGAATTTACGCATACTCCAATTTTTTATGCCACTTTGCTCCATGAAACCGGAATGGATTCTGAGTTTGAACTTATTTTTAGAAATGTTGGATGGGAAAATGCATGGCAAATTAAGGAGCAGGGTAGCAAGTTACTCACTATAGAATTTATTAGAACCCTAGACTTTGATAATGATGAGGTTAATTTTAGAATGTTTAATAAACCTTTCACCCTCTCATGGAAAACTCTTAGTTTAGCATTGGGATTCAATAATCAGTGTGTAGTCAATATTTCTGAAACTCTTCAAGACTTAGATAAAGATGATTTTTGGGAGAGTATTACTGCAAAGAAACCAGAGAGAAAACATAAATATACTACAGAAGAAGTTCATCACCCCACACTGAGATTCATGCTTAAATGGCTAGCTTTTACATTCTTTCCTAGAGAAGAGTTAAATACTATTAAACAAGATGAGCTGCATTTGTTATATATCATGATTAAAAAGAGGAAGGCATCACCTGTAAAAATGATGTTGAATTATTGGAGAACTGTCCCTTCCTTGAGAAAGTGTAGTATTTCTTTTACTTCCTGGATCACACGTTTAGCTGCAGGGTTAGATTTATTATCAAATGCTTCACTTGTTTACATTTCTGATGGCCGCAGAATTACTGGTTATGATTTTTTCTTTTGTGCTCACATGCTCAAACGCCTGAAATAATAGAAAAGTTATGATTTATAAAAATTATGACAATGAGTACGAACTACCAAACAGGGAGTTAGGAATTTATTCTGTTCAGAATTTTATTTTTCCAGCTAGTAGAGCTAATGTTGGCAGGTGTCCGTCCGTGCGCATCAGCAGTTAGGGTTTCCAGAGATTAGAAATAAGGCTCTAGTTCTTCAAGTTCATAGTTTAGGCGTCTAACAAGATTCAAGTAGAGTTGGGCGCTACGCTCGGGATTCTAGATCTGTTCGTCTGGAGATCAGTAATCTTATCTTGTATCTCATTATGACTTTGCTTTATTTTAATATATTGCTACTTATTCAGTTCTTAGTTTATTCTAGTTGCATATTCGGTATAGTTGTTATTGGTGATGATTATTGTCGTATGATCGTAAAGTGCCTAATTCAGTACTCGAGTGAGTTGGGTGGTATGCATTATGTAGACGTGGTGTCTAGATATATTGTGTACCTACGGAGGCACCCTGACGTGCCGGGTCGTGTGGTAGTCCGCGTAGGTGACAGCTACGTTAGTTCCTCTGTAGTCCACCCTCCGTATGTAGGACGAGCAGAGTGCGGTCGCGAAGGAGGTGACCCTTGTGTCTTAATATCCTCATTAGATGATGCTCCTTATGATGTTTTCTGAGTTGGTTATGCTATAGATGAAAATGTGTAATGTGGCATAGGTTATAGACTTTGTATTTAGTAATTACATAGGTTTCCTTTACTTTAGCCGAATCTCGAGATTGTCTTACTACGTTAGTGAGTGTCTATATTCTATCTCTGGAATACCATTTAGCTCATTTACTCAGTTATCATGTACCATTTATCATTGACTTATTTATTACTAAAGCAATAGAGTTATGGATTATCATAGGTTTGCACATTTATCTTTCCAATTATTATAGTAGATTATTCTAATGAGTAGAATGCCCCTTTATCCTTTTAGGCATAAAAAAATCAACGATACTCGGAATACTTACCGGGTGAAGTACTACAATGGGAGAATTATCTGTGCGCTTGCGGATATATTCTATAGTATAATTTTTATGAGGCAAGTGAAGATTATTTTACCTTTGGTTTTTGGCATCGTGTTAGGAATGACAATTTAACGTGAAGTGATGTTAAAAATACCAACACTAGGTGAGCTTCTGAAATGTTTTGGTATAGCTAATTAGACCCCGTGAGGCTTGCCATGGGCGGAACACCACGTGCCGTCGCATCAAGCCGCCATGGTCGACAGCGAGCTTTTGCCGGAACCCTAGTCTTAGGAATAGGCATCTAGGGAAGTATGGATGGTGGAGAGGAGCACTTTAATGACCTCGACCCAGTATGGAACCTTGCTGCCGGCGGGCCGAGCCGGTCGGCGGCGTCGGGCGCCGCGGTCAGAGTAAGAAGGGGGCGGGAGGAGGAGGAAGGAGAGAGGTGGGCCGGCCTGTTTGCTGAGTTTGACCGGTCCGGTGGCGAAAATAGAGAGAGAGAGCGAGAGTTGGGCCGAACTAGGTCATTTGGGTCGGCCCAGTAGCCCTGGTCAGCGTCAAGTAAAATGCCCTTTTCATTTTATGTATATGTGAACAGTAATGCATATTTTTTATTTTGTAGAGAATTATTCACTACTCCAAAAATCATGAAAATAATTGTGGGTGCTCACTTTAGTGAGTGGAATTTTATAAAAATATTAGGTGTATATTTGGAATAGTTTTTGCAGAAACTAAAAATGTGCCTTTTAATTAGAAATTAAAACTTTAATGAATTTTGTAGCTCAAATTAATTATCCAAAAATTGCGAAATTTGTTTGAGTAGTGTGTTAGGCTGAGATCTAGCTATAGGAAAAGTTTGGTCCCTTTTAGAGTCTATTTTAATACATAGTTAGTTTTAAACCTAATTTAAATACTTTTTCTTAAATATAATAATAAAAAATGGTTTAAGGCATTAGGAGAGTAATGCTTAAGGGTTTTGGGCACTTTAAGAAGTCCATGGGACCCTGGAGTCTTGTGTTTCATAGCAACTAAGTTGTTGTTTAGAAATTAATTAACCTTTCTTAAAGACTGTTAAAATGGTCAATAAATTAACTACAAAATCACAACATTGTCTAGTAAAGTTGACTTGCCACTTTATCACGAAGGAAAGTTGTACTCAACTTTCTGGAGCAAATTTACTTTTATTAATCTACAATTTTGTGCACCTCGCACATCATGGCATACATATCATCATGTTAAACATGCATTATTATTTCGTTTAGTAAACGGGATTTCGGAAGACTTGCTTGGTGTCCGACGGAGGATTATTCGTCAGCAGGAATCAAGTGGGTTTTCTCTAGTATTTCGAAGGAGTGATAGACCTGCAACACAGGCAAGCCCCGGTGCATTCAGTCCCTTCCTTGTAATTTACAAAATATTTATACCTTGAGTTAATCTACTGCATTAGGTTTATAAGAGTTGATTGATAACCCAATTGATGCATTACCAACCTTGACCACTGAAATATCCTTGAAACCATTTTAAAATAAAATGTTTGAAAAATGCTTAGCCCTGCTAAATTAATTTAATTTTGCACAAAATGCTATTTTTGAGCAATGGTGATATATTAATGATTAATTCATGAAAAAGGGATATGGTTATGTTCTCGTTCGGCGGCCGTGCACCTGATCAGTACATCGTCACCGGCGGGAAGGGATTTTTCGTTCAGTGGGCCATATGATTGGGTTAGAGTCCCAACTTATCGTCGCCGATGGAAAAGGGTTGTGAAAACCGGGTGGTCTCCAGTATACTTGGGTTAGAGTCCCAATGCATGGTTTTCAACGGAAAAAGAATTAGGGACCGTTCGTTGTCGGCCTGCTGTGATCAAGAATTTTTGCGACTAGCCACATACTACGGGAAGCCCTATCTCCGGTGGCTCTATTGCTTGAACCGACAACCACGCACTGGGAGTGGAGAGATGGCGAGAATAGCGTGTACCCTCGTGGCCGTTGTGCCTGGAGACGAGAGGAATATTGTGCTCTCGGGTGGCGCAGGAACTGTTCAGGGATAGAAAAGCCGTGGTAGATGGGTTTGGCATATGCAAGCTTAGGTGCTACATATGCAGTGTGGATAGGGATCCCCAGCAGGGTACTAATCGATTCGAATCGTCGTGCTCCTCGGTTATGGAGACTTGATCCTCACAACTACATCAAAAAGTGGTACAGAACTAGGACGTTTTTGAGAATGAATAAGTAATTGGAATTGAAGGAGATATGTGAAAGAATTGAGAATTATTAATCTTGATTATAATAATGTTGACTAAAATACTGAAGATAGGGTTAGTATTGCTTTTCTTTAAAAATACTTTGACTCTTGTTAAAGCCTTACCATGACTCCCCTCAGCCTGCATTCCTGAGTCTCATTCCTTTTTCTTTAGTCGGGTAAGTCTTGCGGAGTACCCCAGTACTCAGGGTTTGTTAACCCCCCCTATTACAGGTAAGTTGAGTGTACAGTCTATGTGGGACCGTGCCGGTTGACGGTTCGTGCATGAAAGGAGATGTGTATAGGATTTAACCCTTGGGCAGGGTGTATAGTTGTACACCGCTACTCCACTACGAAACTCTGGTTCGGGATAATGTAATTTATATTTGTAGACTTATGATTATGTAATACTTCCACACTCTTTACTCTGATTTATTTTATTTGTGTAAACTGTTGTAATACTACAATACTTACAATGAGATCCTTGGGAAGTTAGGGTTTCCTAGGAAACCCGACAGGCCACCGAGGTCAAGCGGAAACTCGTGCAGACTGATCGTGGGTCCTTAGGGACGATGACGGTGCACGTGGACCCTATGATTAAGGCGGTTCTCACATTCGTGCCTGGCTGCTTGCAGGTGGTGCTGTAGTTGCTGATGAACTGCTCCCTTAGCTGGTCCTAAGTGTCGATGGAGTTCAGCTTCAGACTCAGCAACCCATTGTTGGCGGATGCGTTGAGCATGACCGGCAAGTAATTTGCCATGACGTTCGTGTTTTCTCCAGCAGCTTTGAACGCAATCTCATAGACGGTAAGCCACTTGGTAGGGTCGGCGGTGCCATCATATGTCTCGACGCCGATGACCTTGAAGTTCGGCAGCCAGCGCACCGCCTGAAGTTCTGCTGTGAACGGAAGCTTGGGAGCATTCTTGTTGTTGACCGGAGGGCCGTGCGTTTCATCATACTCCATGCGGCGCTTGTTTTCTGCTGAGTGCCGGGCTTTCTTCCAGTTTTTGATGCGCCCTCGGAGATCCTTGGTCTTCAGCTTCTCACGAAGGTCAGACTGGTTCACCTCCTGGTCTCCATCATGGCGATAACGTCTCCGGGCACCATGGGAGTGGCCGCCATCTTCATAAATAATTTCGATGACCGACGCAGTGGAACGCGACGGTGGTGGTAGCTGGCTTTCTTCATTAATTTGGACTTGGGTAGCCTGGAGGTATGCCGTAAGGCATTCAAATTCTGGAGTTGGGGCCAGCCCCTTGGCCTCTTCTATTGCAACGGCGACATTCACACTTGGAATCTTATACACCTGGTGTTTTCCAACCAGATCAAATTCTGGCTCCAGGTTCCGCACGGTGCTCTTTCTTGCCTCAGCTCGCTGCTCACGGCGCCGTCTTCGGTCGGTGTTTCTGCCCTCGCGGGCTGCTCGGGCTTCTTCAGTTTCATTTGGGGGAGGAGCGCTGTCGCTACTGATGGCGTGGACGGGCCCACCGATGAACCGACCAGTGGGAGGAAGTAGGTCAGTGAGATCGCCGCCTTCCGCGTCGTCGTGGCCGGAGTAGACGTTGTCGGCGATGATGAAGCTGGAGCTAGTGCTGACGTGATCGGGGGAGGCGTGATCGGAGCGGCGCAGGTCGTGGTTGGGGGATCTCAGAACCGCAACTGCTCGGGGTCGCAATTCGACGACGCATCCCTGAGGAGTGACAGTGATGGCCATAGTCATGTCCTGGCGGGGCGAAGAAGGTCGTCGTGCCATTGATGGGTGCTGAAGGCGATCTGCGATCGACTCCAAGATCTGGAGACTTCTGGACAGGCCTTGGGAGACCCGATCTATGGATCTGATTAGGTCATCATTGTCAATGGTCTTCTGGACATAGCGTGGCAGCTTTCTTGCCGGGACGGAGGTTGCTGGAGGAGTCGAAGTAGATGCGATCATGTCCGCACCCAGGATCTTTTCTTCACTGTCGGGACCGATGATCCAGGTTATGGATCCCACCGTAAAGATTTGACACTGCGTTGGGAGCTCGATGGAGCTTGAAAAAATCACTTTGTTTGCCATGGATCAGGAAGCACACCCCCTACCTGGCGCGCCAACTGTCGATGAGATATCATCGGCGGTCTATCGAGGGGTATACCCAGGGTAGTAGATTGATCGGTGAAGGTGCGCCTGAGACGAGCAAGAGTTGCGTGAAAGGAGTGAGACACAAGATTTATACAGGTTCAGGCCGCCGTGAGGCGTAATACCCTACGTCCTGTGTATTGCTGTATTGTATTGCTAGTAGATGAGATCGGATCTGGGTCGGGTTGTGGGATCTATCCCTGCCCCTCCTTATATAGTCTGAAGGGACAAGGCTACAAGTAAACTATCCAAGTTGGTACAATAACCATGCAGTGCAGTGCCTTGCGCCGCACGTCTTTGTCTTCTGGGCCGGGCCAGCTTGATGGTGCAGCCCATGTCTTGTCTTGTGGTACCGGGGGTTTATCCCCGCACAGCTAGTCCCTGAGCGCCTTGTATTCTTCGAGAGGTGCAGATCTTCAAAATTGCTTGACCAGACGGATGTAAGGAGCTCAGAAAAATTGAAAAACTTTGGTGTAGTGTATCCACTTTTGGCACGGCAGAGCCAATACCTTCACCGCAAGATGAAGTGTATCCACTTAGTCCCCGAGCCAGATAGTAGGTGACGTAGTCATGTGGTGTCAGGGTCAAAGTTGAAGTCCCCGAACACAGAAAGTGATCGGAAAAACTCTTCCGAGCAGCCGAGACGACTAACGAAGTCCCCGAGCACAGCAAGTGATCGGGAAAAAAAATCTTCCGAGCAGGCGATTGACGACCTGAGCACAGCAAGTGATCGGGAAAAATCTTCAGGCGAGGCGATGATGTAGTCCCCGAGCATAGCAAGTGATCAGGAAGAATCTTTAGGTGAGGTAATGACGCAGTCCCCGAGCACAGCAAGTGATCGGGAAAAATCTTCAAGCGAGGCGACGACGAAGTCCCCGAGCACAGCAAATCATCGGGAAAATCTGCCGAGCAGTCGAGGCGCATATCAAGACCCCCCGATGTGCTGCCTAAGATCAGCACCCTGATCCGAACAGCATGGAGACTTCATAGCTCAATGATGAGTCCCCAGCGTGGTCGGTGGCGGCGAGGAGCGACGACGAGGATGGTGAGGAGTGGCGTCGAGTCCCCAGCGTGGTCAGAAATGGTGTCCGAGCAGTGTGAGGACGACGAGGAGTCCAGCGATGAGTCCCCAGCGTGGTCGGAGGTGGTGTCTGAGTCCGGCGACGAGTCCACAGCGTGGGCGGAAACGGTGTCCGAGCAGCGCGAGGACGATGAGGAGTGGCGAAGCGTGGTCGGAAACGGTGTCCGAGCAGCGCGAGGACGACGAGGAGTGGCGACGAGCCCAGGTTCCTGCAAAATAAATATGTATAATTGGTAGTACATGATGTGGATTTCAGAGCGGATCCCAATATTGTAGAATGCATGATAAGATTGTCTGTTTCTTGCTCTTGTCAGGTCACGTAATTTCCCCTGGTAGTTGGCCTGTTACGTTTAAGCACCTGACCCGGCGTCTGGTTCAGAGGTTTCTTAACATGACCATGTTTGTGACGGTTTACGGGGCGAAGACAGGTTTCACGGATTAAGGCGTGTGTTACTAAGGTACGTTAAGCAACCCTTGAGAGAAGAAAACAGAGAGATACTTAGTATCTCGTCGGCGGATAAAATCTTCTGAGTGCCTGAGCGTTGTCGGGGTTTATGGAGAAATTGTCGGCGAGTGCCCGAGCTTTGTCGGGGCTTTTGAAGAGGTCAGTGGCGAAGAACCTGGGAATCAATTCTATCTTCTCCCCTTCTATGCTCAGATTAAAATATGAACCCATCTCTAGACCCATCCATGACCCCAATGATCCTTTTTCTGCTCTCTCTCTCTCTCCTAAGTCTCATAATGACCCTAGGATCCCATTAAGACATCCCAAGAATATGAGTCATGAGGATTATTGGAATGACCAAGAAGAGCTACGACAATGGCAGGAATCCATAGAACATACTAGAAACACATACGCTATTGTCAAAAAATGGATGGAAGAGGACGAAGCCTTAGTACTAGCATCTAAACTTGGTCTAGATTCAAAGGGTGAGCTTAAATCAATTTCTGTAATAAACATAACTCATCCGTTTAGAGAAAGCCTTAGACAAAATCAATCTTAGAGATACCAATCCATGGGAAATCCTAGAAAATTAAATATCCAATGAATGTCGTAGACATGAAATAATAGAGACAAACTTGTTGCCTATAGACATCTATGAAGAAACACCCTTGGAGTTTGAAAAGAGAGATCACATCAATGAGCATGGGAACTACTTCTCTAACACCTCATCGAATCCATGCTCATATGAGAAATCTCCTAGATCAATTGGTCTATCTAACATTTTCGCACACGAGATCTTCAACCCCCTCATTCTACCTGTTCATAAATTTATTGAAAGGGTGGTTGTAGATGCATATGTTTATCATAAATATTGTAGATCTTGTTGCACAAAGGCTGGTGTTCTAGAGGAAACCACCCCACGAACTCAATAATTATAATGTTTCCCAAGGATGACTTTGTGTCTTAAATTGCCACTCTTGAAAGATAATATGAATTTGCACCTTTTGCTGTAGTACCCTTGTGAATTGAGCATTGAATTATAATCATGAAAATATTCCTCTGGGTATTTTTGTCACTAACCATTTCAGGCCTGAAGTAGATGAATGACAGCATTAGGTATGTCCAACCAATCATCATGCAACATTAATCCATCTAAACTTAACTTTGCCTTGCAAAATTCAAGCTAGGGGGAATGGGCTTATTTAGAAAATCTTATGTTGCTAATATTGGTTGTCTCTACCTTGTCAATCCATGTTCAAATTGTTAATCAATGATCATGCTCTTTCATCTCTATTTGCATAACTCTCTATAAACTTTCATGTTACGTTTGTTCGCTATAGTATACATAAGGTTTGGAGAAATTTCATACACCTTTTAAATTAGGCATGGTGCTTAGTTTAAACTATTTTCAGGAATTATAATTAGACAAGGTGTTTAGTTTGATTTTTGAACTAAGTGGTGTGATGATTTTACTTTCAAAGGCTTTTTGAATTAAGCATGGTGCTTAGGATAAAATACCTTCCTAAGTCAAATTAGACGTGGTGTCTAAATTGATTTTTGAGCCGCTCGTATGCTGTAGTAGACATTGGATATTTTGTTGGACTAACCCCTGTAGAAAACTTTCAAAATTAATCTGGGTAAGTCATGAGGTGAATTCAAATTGGAGATGAGACAGGGCACATGCTGAACTTCAATAACTTTGCAGAGGAAGACATAGCTCATTCATTATGGATGGAAGAACTATGAGAATTAATGATTCATTCACTTTATCTTCTGCTGCAAGTTACTTGGACTCAAGCCATGCCGATATAGAACATGATCTATGCTAACATAATATCAACCCTATCTTCTTGGTAGCATAAATGGAACATGATAAAATTCTGGACAGACAACCTATGTTCCAAAGTTGTACATTCCTTCGGGTATGTGTTGGCCACTGATCTGTTGCAGGCATAATAATGAATGGAGTGACAAGGTGTCATAAGATCAAAGAAGCAAAAGATGGCAAAGAGGATAAGAGATGCTCATGAACAACTCAAGATGCAAGAGAAGGAAAGGACCACCAGTCATCTACCCTTCATTACTTAGTGCCATCACACTCTAATAATGAAGGTAATATCTTAAGGTAAGTGGTTATTATTTTCCCCTTGATCTTGGTATGCACATAAATGAAGATGCAAACATGTTAGAGTTATAGCATTAATTGATTAACCTAATTAACTCAATATGCTTTGTCCTCTAAGATTGTTCATGGCGTCATTCTCTTGATCTCAGTCTTAACCAAATGAGCTAAAATATTGTATTTTATCTTTGAAAGATGATAGTCATACTCATGTGAAAATTTATATATTATGTAGAGATAGACAACCCTTCCATTGGTTAAGCAATTTAAATCTTTTCTGCCACGTGAACTTAAATGCAACATAAGTGCTTAATCTTTTGATCTTACCACTCATGTTATAAGTAAATAAATTATGCAACACCAAGTTTGTCTTGTTCAATGTGCCTAAAGAATAATGAATAAAGATAGATTTGGTTGTGTTGGTGTTTTTCCACCAGCAGAACCCATGCACTTGATCTCTACCTTGGTTGTGCAAACAGGATAACACTTCGAGCAAAGATTGTTAATTCCCAAAATTCCACAAGTGGAAGTCCTGTGAACATGCACACTGAGCAAGATGCTGCCAGATCCAACTATTAATGCTCTACTCCAACCTGCTATCCAAACAAAAGATAAAAGTGACATCGTCATCACAAGGTGTGTAACCATCAAGATGCACAAGAGTGGATAAAAGTCCTAACGGTAGACTTTAAATCCCGCACTCTTTCCATAAGGTAATATGGTAGTTATCTAATTAATTAGTATTTCTAACTACATTAGTAATTTCACTTTAGCATATTCATCTTTATGCATATTAAAGAAAATAATAAAAATATTTATTACCTTATTTACTGCATCATAAAATATTAAAGTCTCAAGTGAATAAACTTATGGTAACCCCGTTGGAATATTTACTGTGGTGACATAGAAAAGAAAATAAAAAATTCATCATGGCATTATAAAAATCCTAAGCCACATGAGAATATACATTGTCCGTGGTGGCATAAAAATAAAATATACATCATGCATACATATTTACTTTTCTGCATAAGAAAACTAGAAAATCCTAAAAAAGAGAATCCTGCTAGATCGGTCAATTAAAATCGAGAATAATCAATTACTTATGGGCTGATCGCTAACCTCTTATTAAATTCTAGCCTCGAGTTTTGGTTTTCTTGTTGGAGTATAATTCTGCAGGAATGACACTATGATTAAGGAGTGTGTCCATCGGTGGAGCCCACTAGGACTGTTGCTGACAAGCATGCTCAAAATATCATCAACACCAAGTATTGCAAACATCTAGCTTGGGGGTGGAGCATCCCCTAGTTATCAGGTAACTATACCTAGGCGATTATCGAGTCGGTTTTATATAGTCATAAAATACCAAAAAAATGTGAGCACATGAAGGTTCACAATAGTATCATAGGAAAATTTAAAAATACCAAAAATATATGGGCACATAAAGGTCCATGTCTATAGAGTCTTTTGTGAGTCCAATAGATATAAAAAGATGAATAACCAATCAAAACCAAATAAAAATTTAGCTATATATTAGAGTGGTCTTAGAGTGTGTCTATAGTCAGTCTAAGCAAGAGTCAACTAAAAACTGGAGAACATTAAAATTTTGTCTTGGAGATGATGAATTGTTGCTCTGGCGTAATTCCTTTTAAGTGTCTAGTTTTCAACCTCAAATTATCCCGAGTTTTGGATATTACTACTTTTGATATAAGAATTTACTCTGAACCTAAAACTTGTGGAGGCATATGCTTGTGCTAAGTCTAGGTGATTGATTGATATGATGCATGAAGGTCCGAGCTACTATTTATCTTATTCCTAACAACACTAAGTTCTGGAGATTTATTTTAAAAATTTAAAATCTTACATGATGAGCTCTTGTATGGCAAAGTGTGAATTCCTACCAATGCCAAAGAAGATACATTTAGAGATAGAAAAACCTTTGCATATTTATGCTGCTTGTTTTGCATTGAGTTTAGTCAACCTTTGTTGTATACGTTATGAGAGCCTTGTAATCAAGATCACTTACCACTCCACCCACACATATGCATTACTCCTACTCTAGGAGTAAGCGCAGTCATTTTCCACTTTCATCCAGATCCACCTTAAAAAAGTTTTTCTCCTACACTAGGAGTAAACACCCAAAAATATACCCTATAGGACAGCCCCTGTTTAATTGCTCTAAATTCTTATCAAAATCTCTCCAATTATCTATATTCAAATGATGCATCCGGCTATGCAAAAGTATTGAAAAAATAAAAGGGAGTAAAAGATGGACAAGTGTCCCAGCAATTAAAACAATGGGTACTTAGATGCCCGCCTCCCTGAAAAAAAAGAGAGAAAAAAGAAGAGAGAATAAAGAATAAAGATAGCCCATGTTTTCCCGAAAAGTTCTAAGTTACAAGAGAGAGATCTATTTCTAAAGAGCAAAAGTAGAATTAGGATTAGCCACCTTATATACAACCATCCACCATATTCCATACACATGCACATCTTGTTTAATTGTATGACTAGACTCTCTGTGGACTCATTGTTTGACTTTACAATATATGAACTGCAAGTTTGCTCATCCTTGTTATTGCCACTCCTGTAAGCTCCACTACAATCCTTAGTTGTAGGAAGGCATAACATCATTAATGCCTCAGTGAGATCCATAAATACCACATGTCAAGAGACTTGAGGGTGTCATACAATTAAGCTCTGAGTTTTATTTCGAAAACTTGCAAAACTCCGGAATATTGGTACTATAAAGAATTTGAGACATAGTGCTTGACTTGATTGTTCTGTATTTCAATTGCTCAAGACTTATGCGAAAGCTGTAAAGCCCCATAGTTAAAGGTAAAATGGGTGAGTTCGAGAGTTAGAGCAGTTTTGTCTAATCCAGAGGAGAATTTCTGTTTGAAAGCATATGCACTTGGAAGACATGAAAGCATTGTAGCAACTCCTGATCCAAGTTTATTAGCAATTAGGCTTTGCTCAGGGACTAGCAAAGGGTAAGCTTGGGGGTATTGTTGATGATCGTTAAGTACCAAAAATAACTATCAACTATAGTATGATTTTACACAAAATGAATCACAAAGCATAGTTATAGGTTTTGATTCTAACGGGTTCCACGAGTTTTGGTATTGTCACTTGTATTGTAGGAATATGCAATTTTCCATCAATAAAAGTATCTCAAATAAGGAATTTGACTGCACCATTTGCTATATTCGGAGTTCGGAATCAAAATCTACGGCAACACATGCACCATTTGACTACAGGAGGCCCAAGAAGACAACACAACGAAAATGGGCCCGAACCGCCACATTTGGGCGTCGGCTGTGACAGAACCACCTAATCACCGGGCCCATGTGCACCATCATCGTCCCTAAGGACTTTCAGTTACTGTGCAAGAGTTCCTCGCAATCTAGGAAACCTATTGGGTTTCCTCGGAAACCCTAATTTCCCTGAGGATCTCATTGTAAAGACCTTGCAGGTATTACAACAGTTTACACAAATAATATAAATCCGAGTGAAGAGTGTGGAAATATTACATAAACATAGGTTTACAAATATAAAATACACTATCCCGAACCAGCACTTCGTAGTGGAGTAGCATCATACAACTAAACAACCTGCCCAAGGGTTATATCATATACATATCTTCACCCATGCGCGATCCATCAACCTGCACGGTCCCAAGTAGAACTGTACTCTCGACTCACCTGCAGCAGGGGTTAACAAACCATGAGTACTGGGGTACTCCGCAAGACTTACCTGACTAAGAAAAAGGAATGAGACTCAGGAATGCAGGCTGAGGGGAGTCAAGGTAAGGCTTAGAAGTGTCAAAGTATTTTGAGAAAAAGCAATAGTAATCTTGAATCCTACTTTCAATATTTTATCTCAATATTATTGTAATCCATATCCATAGATCTCTTGTTCTTTCACATGTATCCTTCAATTCCAATTACTTATTCATTCTCAAAAACCTAGTTCCGAACCACTTTTTGGGGTAGGGCAGTGGATCAAGTCTCCATTAACCGAGAAGCAACGATGATTCGAATCGATTAGTACCCAGCTGGGATCCCTATCCACACTGCATATGTAGCACTTAAGTTTGCAGATGCCAACCCCGTCTACCATGGGTTTTCCATCCCTGAACCAGTCCTGCGCCACCTGAGAGTACAGTACACCTCGAATCCGGGACTATAAGCAACGAGGGTACATGCTACTCTCGCCATCTCTCCACTCCCAGTGCGTGGTCGTCGGTTCAAGCAATAGAGCCACCAGGGACAAGGCTTCCCAGAGTATGTGGCTAGTTGCAAAGTCTCGATCCAGCAAGCCTACAACGAACGGTCCCTAATTCATTTCCGTCGGTGACCATACATTGGGACTCTAACCCAAGTACACAGTTACCCAATGGTTTTCAAATCCATGCCCGTCGGCGATAAGACATGGGGGTGCCGCCCAAAGTGCACATCAACCGAACAGACTCATTTTCATTTCCATTTCCGTTGGCGTCGATGCATTGGGACTCTAACCCAAAGTGCAAAGTCATCCGAACAGTTTCCAATCCGTCGGCGACAATACATTGGAACCCCAACCCAAGTGCAAGTCATCCGAACGGTTGCAAATCGATATTCATTTTTATTTCTTTATTATTCATCAAAAGTATATCATCGTAGCTCGAAAAAAAGCATTTTATGCAAAACTCTAATTAATTAAGCAGGGCTAAGCATATTTAAAACATTTTTATTTTAAATCAGGTTTCAGGGGTGATATTCAAGTGGTCAAGGAAGGTAATGCATCAATTGTGTTATCACTCAACTCCTATCAACTTAATGCAATAGATTAACTCAAGTTATAAACATTTTGCAAATCACAAGGAAAAGGGCTGAATGTACTGGGGCGTGCCTGTTGCTTGGAGTAGATAGTACTCTGAAGTCAATCACCGAGAAAGACCCACGTCCACCGAGTGATGACCTTACTCGGGGCTTTCTTCCGATAATAATTACCGCGCGTTCACTGCACGAAATAATAATGCAATGTTTAACATGATGATATGTATGTCATGATACACGAATTCATGGATTAATAGAAAGTAAACTTAAGGAGAAAGTTGAGTACAACTTTTCTTCACGATAAAGTTGCAAGCCAACAAAATTAACTTGTTGTTTACCAACTAGGGTTTTACTTGAACATTTAATTGTTCCATCAAGCAATTCATTCTATGTTTACCTATGAAAGGACTAGTAAAATCCTAATTTACAAACATACTTAACTACTCCTTTTTACCCAAGAAGTTGCATCTAAGAAACAATCATGATTACCTACATGCAATAACTAATGGAAAGTTTTGTTAAATCTAAGGCATTTTTTTATTACCTCCAATTTATCATGAGCATACCAAACATACAATTAAACGCCATGGAACAGCAAAGATAAAGGTGTCCCAAGGTCCACAATCAACTCCAAAAATTCACCCAAAACCATTCTTATTATGTATGCTAATCATTTTAATAATTATCGACAAATAATTAGTCCATATAATTAAGGGTATAATTAAATATCATTAAATAAATCTCAAATTTTTTTGTCGAGATTGGTACTACCATGAAATAGTGACATAACAAGTTTCATAATTTTTGGATTAATAATTCATTCTCCAAAAATCATCAAAATTGTTTTTATTAATTAAAAGGTGTATTTTTACCCTCTGCAGAAATTATCCAAAAGTCATATTTAATTTTTTTCTCAAATACTACACATGTCAGACAGCTCACACAAAAATTTTCATGATTTTAGGCACTATACAAAATTCAAACAAAAATGACAAAAATCATTCATACATATTGAAATGGATAAATAATTTTATAAAAGGAATAATCCTTTCGGGCTAGAAGTGGACGGCTCGGCCCAGCAAGCAGCAGGTCGGCCCAGCGTGGCTCTCCCTCCCCTCTCTCTCTCGGGCTCCCTCCCGAACCACTGGGCCGACCCCAACTGGCCCAGTACGGCCCAGTCAAGCTCCTCCCCGTCCCCTTCCCCGTGCAGGTGTGCCCCCGCGCGTGCGGCCAATGACGCGGCCACGGCTCACCGCCGCCGGCATCTCCGGCGAGGTGAAAGTTCACCAACCTGCGTCCCTTGCGAAGACGAACTGAGCTAGTGGCTTGGGTTCTCGGGTTGGGGCTCACCGTGAGCTCGGCGCCGCTCATGGCGGCTCGGTGCGGCGGTGTCACGCGTTCCGGCCATAGTGGACCTCGTAGGACCTAACCATTTACCCTAAGCGCTCTCTGGAACTCACCTAGCCTTGATGCTCAAGATAGTTGAGGTGGAGGCAGGTCCGAGACAAGCTAGCGATGTCAACGGTGGTTGCGGCAGCGCGGACACAGCAGCCGACCGACGTTCCGACGAGCTCGAGCGAAGCTAGCCATGACGAGGCGGAGCTCGGTGGCGCTCCGATCATTGCCGAAGAAGAAGGCGGTGGCTAGGGCACAACAATGGATGGACACTAGCTCAACTGGAACCAATCGGTGCGCGATAGAGTGACGAATCTGTTGGCGAGATGGAGAGGGTGATGGTGGAGAGGGCACGACGAATTTCGCTGATGACCCGAAGCTCGACGGCGACGGCAATGGAGGGACGCTGGGGGAAAATAGTGGCCTCGGCGCTCTATATAGGGGACACGCAGGAGCACGCCGTGGCCGGGGTCCCCATGGACTTCAACACGCGGTGGCCGGGCTCCAGCCGGACCCCGGGCGTCGCCGGCGCGTGACGTGCGCACGAGCGTCTGCGAATGGGGCAGAGGCCCGGACCCCCCTGTCAACACTGCAGCAGAGCATGCCCCCTTTTGACTTTTTCCAAAATTACTTTTTATTTTGTTTATGAACTTGAAAAATACCCTTAATAAGAGTTGTAGAAAATTTAATTCTGAGCAACTTTGGTATTTGAACCAAATTCAAATTCTAAATGGATTTTGAATAATTCAAAAGGGAGTAAATAGGGAATTTGAAATTAAATTCTAATCCAGTCAAATTCTCAAGATTTCTCATAATAAGTTTGTGGGGGTATAGACCCATATACCCGCATGGTGATACATGGGCTAAGTCACCCAATCAGGCCCGGACTGCCAAGGACGCGTCGTCTACACGTTCTCCTGAAGATCACGTATTTCCGCCGAAGACTTGGCGGACAAGGAAATAGCTTTCCTTGTATCTAGCCGATTAGTTTCCTTATTCGGTTAAGATTGTAATCTGATATGTATGATAAAACCGACTTGCAACCTTGCCCCTTGGACTATATAAGGTGGGCAGGGGATCCCCCCGAAACAACTCATCTACTAGCAATACAATACAGCAACACACAGGACGTAGGGTATTGCACCTAGCGGCGGCCTGAACCTGTATAAATCTTGTGTCTCACGCTTCCAGCGTAGCTCTTGCTCATCTCAGGCGCACCTTCACTGATCAATCTACTACCTTGGGCATACCCCTTGGTAGACTATCGCTGGTATTTCGTCAACAGTTGGCATGCCAGGTAGGGGGTGTGCTTCCTGATCCATGACGAGCAAGGTGATTTTTTCAAGCTCCATCGAGCTCCCGACGTCGGGCCAAACCTTCATGGTAGGATCCATCACCTGGATCATCGGTCCCGACGATGAAGGAAAAATCCTGAATGTGGCCCAGATCACATCTACTCTGACTCCTCCAGCAACCTCCGTCCCGAGAAGAAAGCTCCCACGCTACATCCGGAAGACCATCGATAACGATGACCTGATCGGATCCATAGATCGGATCTGCCAAGGCCTATCCGAGAGTCACCAGATCTTGGAGTCGACTGCAGACTGCTTTCAGCGCCCATCAACGGCGCAACAATCTTCTCCGCTTCGCCAGGACATGACTCTGGCCATCACCATCACTCCTCGGGGGCGCATCGTCGAGTTACGACCCCAAGCAGTCACGCTTTCGAGGGCCTCCGATCACGACCTCCCGAGTGGCTATATGCCGTTCAGTCTGCGGAACGCGGCTTCCAGTTTCGCGCATCTACGACGCTCCTCCGGCCACACCTCCCCCGAGCACGTCGGCACCAGCTCCAGCTTCATCATCACCGACAACGACTGCTCAGACCTCAATGACGTGGAAGGCGGCGATCTCACTGATCTGCCGCCTCCCACTGGACGGTTCATCGGTGGACCCGTCCTCGCCATTAGCAACGATAGCGCTCCTCCTCTGAATGAAACTGAAGAGGCCCGAGCAGCCAGCGAGGGGAGAAACGCCCACAGAAGACGGCGTTGCGAGCTGCAAGCCGAGGCAAGGAAGGCCACCGTGCGGAACTTAGAGCCAGAATTCGATCTGGTCGGCAAACACCAGGTCCACAAGACCCCAAGTGTAAATGTCGTCGTCGCGATAGAGGAGGCCAAAAGACTGGCCCCGACACCTGAAGTGGAGCGCCTTACAGCTTACCACCAGGCAGCCCAACTCCAGATCAACAAAGAACGCCAGTTACCACCTCCATCACATTCCACCACGTCGGCCACCGAAATCATTCACGACGATGGTGGTCACTCCCGCGGCGGCCGGAGATGTCATCGCCAAGACGAAGACCAGGAGGTGAACCAGTCCGACCACCGTGAAAAGCTGAAGACCAGAGATCTCCGGGGGCACATCGAGAATCAGAGGGAAGCGAGGCACTTAGCAGAAACTGAGCGCCGCAAGGAATATGATGTCCTCCGATCAATGACAAAAAAGCTCCTAAACTTCCCTTCACGGCAGAACTCTAGGCTGTACGCTGGCTGCCGAACTTCAAGGTTGTTGGTGTCGAAACCTACGACGGCTCCGCCGATCCCACCAAATGGCTTACCGTCTACGAAATTGCGGTCAAAGTTGCTGGGGGGAACTCCGACGCTATGGCAAATTACTTGCCCGTTATGCTCAATACATCCGCCAATAATTGGCTGCTGAGTTTGAAGCCGAACTCCATCGACACTTGGGACCAGCTGAGGGAGCAGTTCATCAACAAATACAGTGCCACCTGCAAGCAGCCCGGCACAAAATTTGATCTTGAGAAGCTCCAGCAATATTCTAGGTGTCACGGATGCTGAGGCTATCTCCGCTTTCATATGTGGCCCCCGACCAAATGAGGAGCTCCAGAGGAAGCTATACCGCAGCAGACCAGAATCCATCGCCAACAAGTACGCCGAGGGGAACGAGGCGGCCTGCCACTCCGTCCATAGCCGCCTCCACTTCCCCGACCGGCCACGCCGTGAAGACACCAACTGCCAATCTGATCGGCGCCATGATGACCGAGGAGCCTGGCGAGACCACCACCGCGGCGACGTGGTCGCCGCGACCAACATCGCTCCGATCGATGCCGCCACGACGAACCAGAAGGCTCCAGGGCTGGAGATAGGCGTCGTCATTACCAAGTCTACAACACCCGACCAGCCCCGAAGTGCAACTATGAAGAGGAGTTCCACAAGCATACCATGAGAGAATGTTATGGCTTCTCCAGGCCATTCCAAGAAGAAGACAAGAAGAGGGCTCGCATAGAGTCCGAGGAAGACAAGCGCGATGACAACAACGACCAGCCTCCACGCCTCACTGAAGCTCACCGAACGGTCTCCGCGATCATTGGTGGCCGCATAGCCATGGAATCGAAGAGAGAGCAGAAGCTCGTCGCTAGACGCGTCAACTCCGTCGCCAACCATGACGCCTCCATCACCGACCCAAGATTTCCCCTTGGTCGCACAAGGCCATCACCTTCAACAGAGTGGACCAGTGGACGGAGATCCCACACTTGGGGCGCTACCCGCTGATCCTCGACCCGGTGATACGCAAGACACGCTTCCGCAAGGTGCTGATCGATGGTGGCAGCGGTCTCAACATCCTATTCTCCAGAGCCGCCAAGGAGCTTGGACTCCGAGCAGAAGATCTGGAGCCGACCACAGCTCTATTTTGGGGAATCGTCCTGGTGTAGCCCTCCTATCCCGTAGGACAGATCAACCTGCCTGTCCAGTTTGGGACACCACAGTGCTTCCGCATCGAGCACATTGACTTCTTGGTGGCCGAATTCGACGCCGCATATCACGCCATACTTGGTCGTCCAGCTCTGGCCAAATTTGGGACCAACCCCAACTACACCTACCTTGTAATGAAGATGCCGACAGAGACTGGCATCCTCACGGTCCGCTCTAACCTCCAAGTCATGTATGACTGCGAGAAGGAGGCCATCGCCATGGTTGAAGCTACCAACGTCTCTATCCTGATGAATACATGCGCAGTGGACGCACAGAAGCTGGCGCCCGAAGAATAGGTCATCCCGAAGAAGACACCGGCCAGAGCTACTACCAAAAGCAAGGAGACAAAGGACATCATCCTCGTTCCTGATGACCTGAGTAAGACTACTCGCATCGGGGCAGATCTCGACCCCAAATAGGAAGACGCGCTCGTCAGCTTCATCAGAAAGCACGTCAGCGTTTTCACGTGGAAACTCGCGGACATGCCTGGCGTACCGAGGGAGTTGATCGAGCATGTAACAGAACCGACCAATTTATACGAGCACAAGTACAGCGACAGCTGTTTTCCCAGCTATCAAGCCACACTTGAGCCAATATAAACCCGGTAGTCCATGAAATCTCGAAGGATTTCAAACTTTTACACAGTACATACCCCAAGGATCGCAGAAACTCAGCAGTACACATACACATGATACATAGATTCGCACATATTTCAAATGCATCAGAGTACAAGATAAACTTTTACATAAAAGTTTAATAGCAGGAAACGAAATCGTTTTACATAAGCTTAATTTCATAATACAGTGCCAAGTACCGACCAGTCACAGCAACATAGATGAGACAGATAACACGACCTTGCCCAAGGTCTAGTCTTCCTCTCCCGAAGGATAGAAGTAACTCTTTAGTCAACCAAGCATTCCTCCAGCAACATTGGGAATAAAACCCTGAGTACTCAATTGTACTCAGCTAGACTTACCCGACAGGAAGTAAATAAAAAGACTCTCAAGGATAGGCAAGGCTTATTTGGTGGAGTTCAGGAGATAGTATCATTTTTGCAGAAAAAGCATTACTACAATAATCCCTCAACTTATCAATTTTAGATACTGTTCAGCTTCGATTTCAGTTCAGCTATTATAGCTAAGGTTTGCAGCTATACTAAGCAATCACTTGATATTATAGCAATCAGTAAAACCATATGATTTCCGATATCCACAGATATCAACCTCATCTCACCATAATCATTATGTTCAAGTTGTTAACCTCTACCTCACCAGAAGATCAGTTCAGTTTCTCACTAACCAGGAGAGATGGCGATTCGAATCGATTGTATCAGCTGGCAAATATGCCAATCACAAACCCTATCAGCCGAGCCACTGGCTTCTTGGGTCGCCATTAAATCCTTCTGAGACACAATATGTCGCGAGTTTGGCGGGGACCATATTCTCAGAGACCAACCCACTTCCAGGATGCATCAGGTCCCTGACCTGCCCTTGGTAAAATGGTGTCTCTGCACATACTTCCTACCTCCAGAATATGTCTGCCTAGTCGCACCAAAGCTCGGCTCAGAAAGAAATACTCGGCTTCGCGGTCAGAACGACTTATCTGGCCAGCTATGTGACGACGTCTTTCAATCTCAACTGATGTCTAGTGGCCTCAGTCCTAGTCGGCCGCAAGCAGCACCGAAGTCAACATGACCCATGTCATGCAGCTCCCCGCTACCTAGCCTTGATTCTCTCATTATTTCATTGTGGCATGGTGACACATATAGCCAACCATGTGGATCTCGTCAGTCACCTCCTACACTCGCGGATGACAGGAAATCACCCGACTTTCTCGCGGATGACAGGAAATCACCCGACTTCTACCGGTCTAAGCAGGGCTAAGTATAAGATCGGTCACCTGTCTAGTAATAGTATCAGGTTCACATATATAGTAGACAAGGTAGATATGCAGCAACGGTTTCAAACCAACTCCTATACTTAAATGCACAAACATACGATTTAATAAAGACCGGTGCATTTATAAAAAGAGATAGGTGGAGGCTTAGGGATGCTCCGGGGCTTGCCTGGGGTTCAGCACTAAGTTAGTGTTTGTTAGATGACACTTGTTCGATGAGCATTTCCCATCCAAGCACTCGATTAGTCCTTCCACCTTCGTGATTAGTCCACCACACCGTCTTGTGGTTAGTTCCATCATCATGTCCTTCACTCCACGTGTTCATCTATCGTACCTAAATGAGATGCACAATGCACATGCATGAATAAAAGGAAGTAATACAAGGCATGTTAATCTACCATCACTGAACCATAAGCTAACAATCACACCAAGCAAAGCAAAGTCAAAGCAATCATAATCCCACACTTGTAGTTTATGGGCAGCAGGACAGCAAGCGTAAGATTTAACCATAACTGAAGCTATATACATCCAACCAGGGTGATCTAAGCCTTTCTGAAAAGCTATTGAAATTGTCTACAACTTTGCTATTATCATGTTAAGATTATTCAATACACATAAAGGTCAAACAACACAAAGAAGCCAGCTCTGTCCAGATTTGGACAGATTCTGTCCTCCCAACTCAAACAATCATAACTAGAGATTTAGACCATCAAAAGGGATGATCATAGACAATTTGGAAAGACATAGAAATATACTACAACTGATCTATTATCACCAAGAAGTGATTCAAAGCATAAATTGGTCAAATAATGCAATCAATCATATCTACACAGAAAATTGGCATAACCTGACAGCAGCCATCCAAAAGCCATAACTCCTAAACTATTAGGCCTATGACCAAGAAATTTTAGGACAAGCTAGATATAGAAGTTGGCTATAACTTTTATATATAACACATTTACATGCAACATCATCTTGATGGGAAAAACATCCCAACAACAGAGACTACACCTACAGCCATTTCAGCACATAAGCAAAACATACTTTTCTCTTATTTATCACCTAAGCACACATAGGAATGAGCTATTTAGATAGCTCCAAACATGATTACATGGTCATACAAGACTCATCTCAGACCAAAGCATATTAAGGAATCACAAGAAACATATATGCATTCATTTGTCTTTAATTATTCACTCATTATTACATAAAAACCATCATTTAATTATTTAACTTATATGGTAAACATCTCAAATCGAGCAAATATTTTTATGAGAGCTAGATAATTACAAAACATGACCAACGTTCAAATCTTACATGCTCAGGTATTATACATTAATTAATACAAAATAAACAAATCTATAATGCAATAAAGCATTGAAGAGCAAATTAAATATGAAACTCAACAGTTTCTGAAACAACATGACCATATTATTGATTCTCAGGCTAACACAATATCATATAAAGGTAGTGGAACACCATTTTCCATTTTTACCACAATATATTATTTATAAAGCATTTAAATCTACTTAATAGGCATAAAACAAGATAAATCAAAAACTCAGCCATGCATGCACCATAAATCATGAAATTTTAACCATACATTACACATCATACAGAGAGTCTATAATTAAATTTTCATGCCATTTGAAGCAATATAACTTCAGATACAAAAATAACAAGCAATTCAACCATTTATTTCCTATTTAAAAAGATTAATGTGAAACACCTTGAAAACAGTAAACAACATATATGTTTTATATTCTTAGGAGCTAGTACATGTTATTAGAAGACTAACAAAATTGGAACCACAATTGTTGGACTTATATTTCTCAAAATATGACCAAAAGCAAGTTAACATATTATATAAACCACTTTTCAAAAACTATTTTCTACAGCATAACAATAAACATGCATGGCACAAATGATGGATCTAACATGCAGAGGACTTCAATACAAAGCTAACAAAACTCATTTCATAATTTTTGGAGCTTCCTAGAGCTAGATATGGATTTTACAAGAAATAGCACGAAATCTGAAAATTTGATGCCATTTGAAACCTGCGGGCCCCACATGTCATAGAGAGGAGTGGCTGTCTTCTTCTTCCTCCAGAGCACCACGCAGGGGAAGGCAGGCCGACGGCTCGAGCCGGTCGGCTCCGGCCAGCAGCGGCAGGGAGCGGCTAGCTGCGGCATGGCGGAGGAGAGGCACCGGTGGCCGGCTAAGGCAAGCAGCAGCACACAGCAGCAGCAAAACCAGCAGCAGCAGCATCCCCGAGCTCCACGGAGCTTGGTCGGAAGGCCATGGCGGCCATGGCGGCTGCTCCATCTCTGGACAGCAGAGAGGGAGGGCAAACGGCGAGGGAGAGAGAGCAGGGACGAGTGAATGACACCCCGGTGTCACCTTTTGGAGCTGGAGCGCGGGAGGGTGGAGGTGGTGGCCGGCAATGGGGGCAGGAGCTCCAGAGCAGCGCTGCCACGTCGCGCCATTGAGGCCCCACATCGAACAGCTGGCGGGCGACGGGTTGCTGCGCTTTGGATCTAATTTTCGGCATATTCCCAATAGATTCGGACATTGATGCCTGCAGCAAAGTTTTTGTTCTCACAGAGGTCTACGAACTTGATTAAGGGTGCTCGGCCAAAAGATAAACGGATTAGCGGGTAATTAGCTCTAAAGTTGATGCTGTCAACAAGCTAATTACGATTAAAGATCGAGTGGCAACTCTTGTCAAACGAAGTCGGATTGACCTCAAATTTGAATATGTTGTGCCTCAAAGGGTTTGTAACAACTTCTATTTTTGGTCCAACTCAAGTTGCTTAACTAAATTTGGAGAACACGGGAAGGCCATGAAATCAACACCATTTTCAGACTTTGAATTTAATCAAGTCCTGTAATCAGATTTTTCTTCTGTGTTGTGTCCACTTTTTGGGGCACCTAGAGATGGAATCATGACTTGGTCCAAAAATAACATTTGTTTTACTCCAAAAGTTCTATAACCTTTATTAAAGGTCAAACTTCATACCTTGCTCAAAAATAATATTTCCACTTTGGTCAAAGTAAGATCATTAGAGAGCTCAATTTGGATATTTAGGCCAATTGAGGTATTTTCTTGACATTTTCTCAACATGAAACCTTCATGACTTTTGTTGTAGAGTTCAAGTAGAGTTGTTTGGTCAAGGTTGCAAGGTTTGGTTGGCTTTGTATGCTCATGTTCACGTAGTCCATAAATCCAATTAAGTGAATAACTTGTCATTCCATGTGAATTCTCAATTTAAATCTTCATGCAACTTCTCTAATGATCAAGGTAGATGGAGATGAATATGAAATAGTGATTAGGATCATTGATTGAAATAACTTGATTAGGTCCACACTCGCTGGTTAGCTCGTGACTAACACCTGGGGTGTTACAGCCTCCCCCCTTAAAAGAATCTCGTCCCGAGATTCGGAACGTAAGAGCTTTCAAGGGCAGAAAAGAATGTAACCCATTCAAGGTGGTGCTAGTACAGACTAAGGCTACGTAAAAATTCCATAACACTGGTAGGCAGGAGTGATCACCTCATGGCCCACAATAAAGTGCGAACAATAAAGGTTGGTTCAGTTGTTAGTCCGAGAGATCATGTACTCCCATTTTCTTGGATGCAAATGCAAAAGGGATCATTATGGATAGGACCACTTTCCAATCATTCAAGAATTCTTAGAAGTTAACTCTTGGTTGAAGAATTTTCTTCATTGACTTCTATGAAGCATTGTTACTTTGGGATGAATCCAAGATAACACTGCCAATTAATTTGGGAGGATTTCAAGACAAAATGTCCAAATTAGCACTCTTAGTATGAGGGTGCGAATTGGAGCATCAAAGAGTAGTTTTTCAAAACATCTTATTCTCTAGTGGATATAGCATACACCACTATTTTCATATGGGGTGAGATCATAGAAGAGGCAGACATTTGCTGAGGCTGAGAAAATTGCCTAACCAACATACAAGGTTCATGTCGGCTACAGACAAAGCAATTGGCGTCTGATGGACAGCTACATAATGTTCCATGTGTGCAGTTTTCTCTTCTCTAATGGCACACCTACTTATTTGAGTTTGTCGAGTGAACGGTGAATGTGATGGCTGATTCTGTTGTCTCAGTGCTTTTGATGTCCATCAATAAGGGAACCCTCGTGTCTATGTAGCAACAGTCATTTGGGTAAAGCCTGAGGTAACCTCTTTATAACTGTTGTTGTAAGAAAAACAATGATAGCAGTCACCATTTCTAACAAGATCCTTGAAAACAAAACACATATGCTCTCAATATGTATTTCAAGATTTGATCAATTCTTCCTGATTGGCCTGAGGTATGCTATGCTGAAAATAGGACGAACTCTGGATTAGTTTCATTATGTAAACAAAGTTTTCTGTCACTCCGTGATAAAAGGCACAGAGGACAACAAGTGACAAGTGTAGGCATACAGATGCATATGGTTACACTCCATTCTCTTCCAAGGCACAAAATTCTGGCAGGCATTTACTCGAGTAAGGTGATTCTTGTAAATGCTTCCAAAATGAGCTGAAAACTATAGTTCATGATCCGAGACAATGGTTTGGGGTACACCGTGCAGTAGCAAAAGTTTGTGCAATATGCAACTTGGCATACACATTTGCACGATGGTTAGTCTAGACAGACATGAATTGTGCAGGTTGATGAGACAGATCACAAATTTCCTGCATAGAATCAAAAACCTTTTTGTACACGAGGAAAACCGATGAGCAATCCCAAACTTATGCAGCCGAGAATAAACAAGATTGAAGCGGATTGGCAGGTTTAATGAGGTTGGTTGTGTAGAGTGTTTACTCACAAAGTTTTGAAAAGCAGTCCTCTACCAACAACTTGAGTACAACTTTCTTCATGATACAACCAGGAATTAACAAAACCAACTTGTTGAACTACTTTTGACATTGGGTAAACATTCTTATTTTTGCATCAGCAAATCTGAGATCAGAGGGTTTCCAAATAGAAATCGGATATATATTGTTTGACATAATTCAACTTGTCTTCCCTTCACACTCTCAGGAGTTGAGTGGTAGAACACCTTGACCGATCAAGAATAAGGAACTGATTTTTTTTATTATTTATTTTTTTAATGTCCTTTTTGTTGTCCATACCATAGAGTATCAAACAGGGCAGCTGCTTGCACTAAGATGTACTATGGTATTGACTTCATCTGTTGGGGTGTCTTTTGTAGCTCTTCACTAGGCTGAAACCATCGTTTGCACTATCTGAGTGATTGACAAAGATGGAATTGGCTTCATTATAGCAAGGCCTTGGAAGTGAGAGTGCCACTAAAAGTACCATTTGGCTTATGGGTTTCTTGCATAGCATGGTTCTATGGGACATGGTCTTCAAAAATATGGTCAAACACTTATTTATACCCCTAGAACACACTTGTTAGCATGGAACAACACTTCTTGATAGTGATCTATTTGGCTATTTCATGCATCCATTTCTTTATGTCAAACAGACTAATCCAATTGGGCAATACATTGCTCACATGAGAGAGCGAATGAACAAACTTCTGCATTTCATCAGCAGAGGCAATCATCTCATCGAGCAGAAACTAATAACGGCCGGTCTTGTTTCTTCTTGATACAAGAACCAAATACACTTCATTGCTTAGCTGCAGACTATTCTTCATACTGGGGTAACTAGTTAGTTGTCCCTAAAAAGGCTCTACGTCTTCAGCTTCTATAGCAAATGGTTGCAGATGATATACATGCACATGGTCACCACAGTAAGCAGACATGCAGCAACACATGAGAAGATTGATCTTAACTGTATGATCATCATGCAAATAGGTATTGAACTTGGATAGAAGCTAGTGGACTTGCAAATAACCTATCAGAAAACATATCACATCCTGCTAACTATTGCCTGACTGATACTTTGCAGATAACTTTAAAGTTCCTGTGCTCTTTTGATCCCACAATAATGGCAGGTGCTTGTTGATATGCCCTAGTAGATCATGTCAGATTCTTTGTTTACCATATCTTGTAGTATGTCAATGTTGATGTCAGTGACTTGCTCTTCAAAGATCATTCTCTTTGTGACTTCTGAAGGAAGCTATATACTTGACAAACATCTGTACCTTCTGATAGAACATTGAAGGATCGAGTCGGTAAAGACTTGGCAAGATAGATCAAGAAACATAGGGATAGATCAATTTGAATTAGAGACACCTTCAAAGATAGATTTAGGAAAATCCATGGAAGACAACACATTGGTATTACTTCATAATGGATTACGATTAGAGGCCGTGATACCAACGTGTGCCGAGAAGCACTACTTTATTGGGCGTCCCCACAAAGAGGTTCTCGGTTTCGTCATGTCACCATCAGTCAATAATCATAACACCACTATCAAACATGACCAATGAGAAATCTTAAGAAACATGGATAGATTGGGAGATACGAGATATTACGCATCGATGTAGTTCTGCAATGTATCATGACCAGAGACCTCGATATTCGCACGTGCCGAGCAACACAGCCTAGTGGTTGCGATCCACAGGATGTCCTCGGTTTCGTCGTATTATCATCGATCACAGATCATAACAACATAAATGAACATACAACCATTGAGAAAAGCATGCGTGGCAAGGATAGATTTGTGCAAGGATGACATTTCGCAGAGGGAAGGTAAGATACTACAATTAATTATAGGGTTAACAGACAACAAGAGCATGATTTGGCAATGAAAACATCAGTTAGAAGACAGATTAGTTGCCAAAATAGCAGTACGTGAGGCTTTGATTCAGTCCCACGCGGTTTCCATGTGTCTAGTATGGAGATTACCCGAATCATGATTTACAAGAGATTAGATAGAAGGAGGGAAAATCATGAGACAAAGATTGACAAGCATCTTGCGAAGAAGATAACCATAGACAACCAGATGTCTCATGAACCAACTATATACAACAATCATAGGTTGAGTTGACAAACATCATGATTCATACAGAAAGAATACAAGGAAAATGGGGAAGGAGAGATTTAACTCACACAAGATGGTTTCCTTCAAGTGAGTAACAAGGAGAGGGTCTAGATAGAAACATGGCATAAGAGAATTATAGGTTAGCTACCAAAAATAACTAACATGAGATTCTATAACTCCACATGCATCTCGCATCTATCAAGAAACCTTCAGACCATCCAATGGCGTGAGCTTGTGTACCATTAATTAGTACTAGGAGACTCTTAATGATCAACATTGCTAGGCCTTTAGAGAGATTTGGAAAACAACTTGATCATGGGACAGATTCAATGCATGATTTGTGAGATTGAATTGATAAAACCATAACATGATCCGTAATGAAAAGATTACAAGGAAACTTCTGGGTAAGCTGAGAAGAGGTTCAAATCAAGGATTTGGGCAAAGACTCCAATGAACATGATGTAGGCAAGCCTTGCTGAATGAAATCTAAACATTCTCTAGATATGGAGAAGACTGCTGTAAGTAAGGAACAGATTAGATCAAATCATTTGTAGGGGTGATCAATTTTGCATAACCTAATTTCCAAAGAAAAGATTATAAGATCTAATTTAACAGAGATCAAGCTATCATCATGACATCTAGAAGGACTAGAGGAGACACTCCAGATAGGATTTGGATAAGGCTTTAGATGAAAGAAAATGCAGGCATGGTTTCATAGATCTTGAACAAGAACATATGACAACCATAGGCTAGCATTAAGAGAAAACTCAGGTGGGTCTATTGTGCCAAATGAAAAGCCTACAGGCAGAATTGGTTTAGCTTCTGACAAGATTCATGGTTGAGAAATACTTATAGAGGCTACTTAAAGGTTTAGCAACTCTTATGATTTCAAAACAAGCAAGGAAGAGAGGCAACACAAGTTGTAAACTTAATAAGGCTATTCAGACAACGTAGAACAAGGGTGAGAAGAAGCATACTTATGCAACAACCAACAATCACATGATGCAACAATCATGATGCATGCTCGTCCTATTCGTTCTCACTTAGTTTCCTATATAACATGGCAAATACGTTCTAAGTCGGTGGCATAACCTACGTACTCTCTCGGTATATAGCTAGTCGTTAACTACCATATACGCATTCGAGGTTAGCGTACCTGCAGAAGATTCATTTCAGCCCAACCCCACATGTATGCATGGCAACAAGAAGCACTTTTTGCCGGAAATGCTCCCATGAGCACTTGCGACCCCAGAAAGTAATTACACCACAATACTTCCATAAGTACACATATGAACCACATGTACTCACTTCAGTAACCATAAGCACTCCCCATAGATCGACGGTTGTTCGATCGTACACTCACATCTCACCTTACCTCATCTGAAGTGGCCGGTATAAATCGTCAACCCAAGAAGCAATAAGAAGCCGCAATGTCACATATATCCGCGCAATAAAACCAAATGAACCGCAAATGGAAACATGATGCAATTCCCCAGTTAGTACTTACATAAGCCACCTAATAATCCTAATATAGGCTATAAGACTTGGTCCTTGGCACACATAGTTTGTTCAAACCATTTGTTTAAAATCACCTATATATAGCTATAAGTTGGTAATTAGTTTTGCAAACTCAAAACTTTTTATTTTTAAATACTCATGTGACGGTGCATGCTGAATTTTTGCTCTGGTACCAACTGTAACAGAACCGACCAATTTATATGAGCACAAGTACAGCGGCATCTGTTTTCCTAGCTATCAAGCCACACTTGAGCCAATATAAACCCAGTAGTCCGTGAAATCTCGAAGGATTTCAAACTTTTACACAGTACATACCCCAAGGATCGCAGAAACTCAGCAGTACACATACACATGATACATAGATTCGCACATATTTCAAATACATCAGAGTACAAGATAAACTTTTACATAAAAGTTTAATAGCGGAAACGAAATCGTTTTACATAAGCTTAATTTCATAATACAGTGCCAAGTACCGACTAGTCACAGCAACATAGATGAGACAGATAACACGACCTTGCCCAAGGTCTAGTCTTCCTCTCCCGAAGGATAGAAGTAACCCTTTAGTCAACCAAGCATTCCTCCTGCAACATTGAGAATAAAACCCTGAGTACTCAATTGTACTCAGCTAGACTTACCCGACAGGAAGTAAATAAAAAGACTCTCAAGGATATGCAAGGCTTATTTGGTGGAGTTTAAGAGATAGCATCATTTTTGCAGAAAAAGCATTACTACAATAATCCCTCAACTTATCAATTTTAGATACTGTTCAGCTTCGATTTCAGTTCAGCTATTATAGCTAAGGTTTGCAGCTATACTAAGCAATCACTTGATATTATAGCAATCAATAAAACCATATGATTTTCGATATCCACAGATATCAACCTCATCTCACCGTAATCATTATGTTCAAGTTGTTAACCTCTACCTCACCAGAAGATCAGTTCAGTTTCTCACTAACCAGGAGAGATGGCGATTCGAATCGATTGTACCAGCTGGCAAATATGACAATCACAAACCCTGTCAGCCGAGCCACTGGCTTCTTGGGTCGCTGTTAAATCCTTCTGAGACACAATATGTCGCGAGTTTGGCGGGGACCATATTCTCAGAGACCAACTCACTTCCAGGATGCATCAGGTCCCTGACCTGCCCTTGGTAAAATGGTGTCTCCGCACATACTTCCTACCTCCAGAATATGTCTGCCTAGTCGCACCAATGCTCGGCTCAGAAAGAAATACTCGGCTTCGCGGTCAGAACGACTTATCTGGCCAGCTATGTGACGACGTCCTTCAATCTCAACTGATGTCTGGTGGCCTCAGTCCTAGTCGGCCGCAAGCAGCACCGAAGTCAACATGACCCATGTCATGCAGCTCCCCGCTACCTAGCCTTGATTCTCTCATTATTTCATTGTGGCATGGTGACACATATAGCCAACCATGTGGATCTCGTCAGTCACCACCTACACTCGCGGATGACAGAAAATCACCCGACTTTCTCGCGGATGACAGGAAATCACCCGACTTCTACCGGTCTAAGCAGGGCTAAGCATAAGATCGGTCACCTGTCTAGTAATAGTATCAGGTTCACATATATAGTAGACAAGGTAGATATGCAGCAACGGTTTTAAACCAACTCCTATACTTAAATGTACAAACATACGATTTAATAAAGACCGGTGCATTTATAAAAAGAGATAGGTGGAGGCTTAGGGATGCTCCGGGGCTTGCCTAGGGTTCAGCACTAAGTTAGTGTTTGTTAGATGACACTTGTTCGATGAGCATTTCCCATCCAAGCACTCGATTAGTCCTTCCACCTTCGTGATTAGTCCACCACACCGTCTTGTGGTTAGTTCCATCATCATGTCCTTCACTCCACGTGTTCATCTATCGTACCTAAATGAGATGCACAATGCACATGCATGAATAAAAGGAAGTAATACAAGGCATGTTAATCTACCATCATTGAACCATAAGCTAACAATCACACCAAGCAAAGCAAAGTCAAAGCAATCATAATCCCACACTTGCAGTTTATGGGCAGCAGGACAGCAAGCGTAAGATTTAACCATAACTGAAGCTATATACATCCAACCAGGGTGATCTAAGCCTTTCTGAAAATCTATTGAAATTGTCTACAACTTTTCTATTATCATGTTAAGATGATTCAATACACATAAAGGTCAAACAACATAAAGAAGCCAGCTCTGTCCAGATTTGGACAGATTCTGTCCTCCCAACTCAAACAATCATAACTAGAGATTTAGACCACCAAAAGGGATGATCATAGACAATTTGGAAAGACATAGAAATATACTACAACTGATCTATTATCACCAAGAAGTGATTCAAAGCATAAATTGGTCAAATAATGCAATCAATCATATCTACACAGAAAATTGGCAAAACCTGACAGCAGTCATCCAAAAGCCATAACTCCTAAACTATTTGGCTTATGACCAAGAAATTTTAGGACAAGATAGATATAGAAGTTGGATACAACTTTTATATATAACACATTTACATGCAACATCATCTTGATGGGGAAAACATCCCAACAACAGAGACTACACCTGCAGCCATTTCAGCACATAAGCAAAACATACTTTTCCCTTATTTATCACCTAAGCACACATAGGAATGAGCTATTTAGATAGCTCCAAACATGATTACATGGTCATACAAGACTCATCTCAGACCAAAGCATATTAAGGAATCACAAGAAACATATATGCATTCATTTGTCTTTAATTATTCACTCATTATTACATAAAGACCATTATTTAATTATTTAAGTTATATGGTAAACATCTCAAATGGAGGCAATATTTTTTATAAGAGCTAGATAATTACAAAACATGACCAAGGTTCAAATCTTACATGCTCAGGTATTATACATTAATTAATACAAAATAAACAAATCTATAATGCAATAAAGCATTGGAGAGCAAATTAAATATGAAACTCAACATTTTCTGAAACAACATGACCATATTATTGATTCTCAGGCTAACACAATATCATATAAAGGTAGTGGAACACCATTTTTCATTTTTACCACAATATATTATTTATAAAGCATTTAAATCTACTTAATAGGCATAAAACAAGATAAATCAAAAACTCAGCCATACGTGCACCATAAATCATGAAACTTTAACCATACATTACACATCATACAGAGAGTCTATAATTAAATTTTCATGCCATTTGAAGCAATATAAATTCAGATAAAAAAATAGCAAGCAATTCAACTATTTATTTCCTATTTAAAAAGATTAATGTGAAACACCTTGAAAACAGTAAACAACATATATGTTTTATATTCTTAGGAGCTAGTACATGTTATTAAAAGACTAACAAAATTGGAACCACAATTGTTGGACTTATATTTCTCAAAATATGACCAAAAGCAAGTTAACATATTATATAAACCACTTTTCAAAAACTATTTTATACAGCATAACAATAAACATGCATGGCACAAATGATGGATCTAACATGCAGAGGACTTCAATACAAAGCTAACAAAACTCATTTCATAATTTTTGGTGCTTCCTAGAGCTAGATATGGATTTTACAAGAAATAGCACGAAATCTGAAAATTTGATGCCATTTGAAACCTGCGGGCCCCACATGTCATAGAGAGGAGTGGCTGTCTTCTTCTTCCTCCAGAGCACCACGTAGGGGAAGGCAGGCCGACGGCTCGTCGGCTCCGGCCAGCAGCGGCAGGGAGCGGCTAGCTGCGGCATGGCGCAGGAGAGGCACCGGTGGCCGGCTAAGGCAAGCAGCAGCACACAGCAGCAGCGAAACCAGCAGCAGCAGCATCCCCGAGCTCCACGGAGCTTGGTCGGAAGGCCATGGCGGCCATGGCGGCTGCTCCATCTCTGGACAGCAGAGAGGGAGGGCAAACGGCGAGGGAGAGAGAGCAGGGACGAGTGAATGACACCCCGGTGTCGCCTTGTGGAGCTGGAGCGCGGGAGGGTGGAGGTGGTGGCCGGCAATGGGGGCAGGAGCTCCAGAGCAGCGCTGCCACGTCGCGCCATTGAGGCCCCACATCGAACAGCTGGCGGGCGTACGGGTTGCCGCGCTTTGGGTCCAATTTTCGGCATATTCCCAATAGATTCGGACATTGATGCTTGCAGCAAAGTTTTTTTTCTCACAGAGGTCTACGAACTTGATTAAGGGTGCTCGGCCAAAAGATAAACGGATTAGCGGGTAATTAGCTCTAAAGTTGATGCTGTCAACAAGCTAATTACGATCAAAGATCGAGTGGCAACTCTTGTCGAACGAAGTCGGATTGACCTCAAATTTGAATATGTTGTGCCTCAAAGGGTTTGTAACAACTTCTATTTTTGGTCCAACTCAAGTTGCTTAACGAAATTTGGAGAACATGGGAAGGCCATGAAATCAACACCATTTTCAGACTTTGAATTTAATCAAGTCCTGTAATCAGATTTTTCTTCTGTCTTGTGTCCACTTTTTGGGGCACCTAGAGATGGAATCATGACTTGGTCCAAAAATAACATTTGTTCTACTACAAAAGTTCTATAACCTTTATTAAAGGTCAAACTTCATACCTTGCTCACAAATAATATTTCCACTTTGGTCAAAGTAAGATCATTAGAGAGCTCAATTTGGATATTTAGGCCAATTGAGGTATTTTCTTGACATTTTCTCAACATGAAACCTTCATGACTTTTGTTGTAGAGTTCAAGTAGAGTTGTTTGGTCAAGGTTTCAAGGTTTGGTTGGCTTTGTATGCTCATGTTCACGTAGTCCATAAATCCAATTAAGTGAATAACTTGTCATTCCATGTGAATTCTCAATTTAAATCTTCATGCAACTTCTCCAATGATCAAGGTAGATGGAGATGAATATGAAATAGTGATTAGGATCATTGATTGAAATAACTTGATTAGGTCCACACTCGCTGGTTAGCTCGTGACTAACACCTGGGGTGTTACAGAGCACTCCTTGAATGTTTCGAAGACCGCCAAACCCGTCAAGCAGAAGCTTCGGCGTTTCTCTCCAGACAAGAAGGAGGCTAATAGAGTAGAAATAGCTCGGCTCCTAGCTGCCGACTTTATAAAAGAGGTGTATCATCCCGATTGGTTAGCCAATCTAGTCCTTGTAAGAAAAAAGAATAATGAATGGAGAATGTGCATTGATTACACCAATCTCAACAAACACTGCCCTAAAGACTCCTTCGGTCTCCCCCGTATCGATGATGTCGTCGACTTCACAGCCGGTTGCGAGCTACTCAGCTTCCTCGACTGCTAATCCGGCTACCACCAGATCGCCTTGAAGGAAGAAGCCAGGAGAAAACCTCCTTCATCACTCCCTTCGGGGCCTACTACTACAAGACCATGTCCTTTGGCCTGAAGAACGCTGGCGCGACATACCAGCGGGCCATCCAGGCATGCCTCAAGGATCTCCTTCCCGACATCACCGAAGCTTATGTCGACGACGTCGTCATAAAAACCCGGAAGGCTGAAGACCTCGTCTCCAACCTTGAAGCTATCTTCAAGAAGTTGGATGAATTCCAATGGAAACTGAACCCCTCCAAGTGCATTTTTGGCGTACCGTCGGGCAACCTGCTCGGCAACATCGTCAGCAAACGAGGCATACTCCCAAACCCAGAAAAGATCCAGGCCGTCATGAGAATGAAGCCCCCGACCAACGTCAAGGATGTTCAGAAGCTCACTGGGTGCATGGCGGCCCTAAGCCGATTCATCTCCAGGTTAGGCGAAAAAGGCCTACCCTTCTTCAAGCTCCTCAAGGCAGGCAAAAAATTTGTCTGGTCGGAAGAAGCCGACCAGGCTTTCAAGGACCTAAAGCAGTTCCTGGTACATTATCCGCTCCTTACAACACCCAAAAAGGATGAAACTCTGCTACTCTATATCGCCGCGACAAGCAATGTTGTCAGCACGGCAATAGTCGTCGAAAGGGAGGAAGACGGTCATGCATACCCGGTCCAGCGACCAGTCTATTTCATCAGCGAAGTCTTGAATGACTCCAAAGCTCGCTATCCGACGGTGCAGAAGCTGATCTACGCCATCCTCGTCACGTCACGCAAGCTCCGCCACTATTTTGATGCTCATCCAATTGTAGTGGTCACCCAACATCCCCTCGGCAACATCCTACGCAACAAAGACGCCAACGGCAGAATCATGAAATGGGCTGTGGAGCTGGGGACTTATTCTCTGGAGTTCCACAGCCGAACGATGATCAACTCTTAGGTGTTGGCTGACTTCATCATCAAATGGACGGAAGTGCAGGAGCAAGTAGCAACTGAGCATGAGGAACACTAGACGATGTATTTCGACGGGTCTCTCAGCAATGGAGGCGCAGGCGCCAGTTTACTCCTCATATCATCGACTGGCGAACGCCTCTGCACGTATTGAGAATCTATTTCAAAGCCTCAAACAACGCTGCCGAACACGAAGCCGTCATCCACGGCCTACATATCACCTCCGAGCTCGGCATCCGGTGGCTGATGGTGTATGGGGACTCTGCTCAGGTAAATAAAGATTGGGACTGTAACAGCGAGAAGATGGACGCCTACTTCGCCGCAATCTGAAAGCTCGAAGGAAAATTCTTGGGCATCGAGTTTCAGCACGTCGTCCGAGCTGAAAACCAGGTAGCCAACGAGCTATCTAAACTCGGTTCGTCACGAGCTGATATTCCTCCCGGCGTCTTCGTTCAAGACTTGGTCCGTGCCTCCATCCCAGAAGAAGAAGTGGCCAAAGCGCTCCTATCCGGTCAGATGGCAGCTTGCATCTCTGATTCTACAGATGATTGGAGGGCACCTTTCATCGCCTATCTGCCCAAAGCCAAAATCCCGAAGACAAAATAGAAGCAGAACGTCTTGTGAGATAGTCCAAGAATTACTTCCTCGTCGACAACAAACTCATGCGTAAAAACGCCAAGAGCGAAGTATTCCAGAAGTGCGTCACACGCAAAGAGGGCATCAAGATACTCAAAGAAGTGCATGGACGCATGTGTGGAAACCACGCAGCCTCATGCACACTGGTTGGCAAAGCTTTTTGAGCAGGATTTTACTGGCCTACCGCCATCCAGGATGCCGAGAAGATTGTACGTCACTGCGAGGCGTGCCAGTTTTTTGCAAAGCAGATACATGTCCCAACACAGGAGCTATAGACCATACCTGCATCCTGGCCATTTGCCACTTGGGGACTTGATATGATAGGTCCTTTCAAGGCGGCTAAAGGGGGCTATCGCTACGTGTACGTCACCATCGACAAATTCTCCAAATGGATCGAATACAAGCCATTAGTGAAGGCAACAGCGGCCAAAGCTGCGGAGTTCTTCAATGACATCTCTCATCATTTCGGCCTTCCGAACAGCATCTTTACCGACCTCGGTACTACCTTCATTGGAAGCGACTTCTGAGATTTCTGCGACGAAAGAAGCATCATGGTAAAGTACATCTCGGTGGCTCACCCTCGAGCTAACAGACAAGTTGAAAGAGCAAACGGAATGTTGCTCGACGCCCTCAAGAAACACTTACATGAAGTCGTTGAAAGAAGCCCAGGAAACTGGATCAACGAGTTGCCAGCGGTCGTCTGGGGTTTGCGGACACAGCCTAGTCGCAATACTGGTGTATCTCCATATTTTATGGTCTACGGATCGGAAGCAGTGCTACCGGCCGATGTCGCTTTCCGAGCTCCTAGAATTGAGAACTACAATGAAGAAAGATCCAACGGTGCACGAGTAGAAGACATAGACAGACTCGAAGAAGAGTGTTTGGCTTCCTGCGTACGCATGGCTAAATACCTAGAGGGGCTATATTATAACCGGAATGTCAACGGAAGGTTCTTCGTGGTTGGTGACCTCGTCCTTCGGCGCAAGCAGAGCAAGGAGGGCATGCACAAGCTTTCTTCTCCATGGGAGGGACCATACATGGTCAGAGCCATAACTCGGCCAGGTTTGTACAGGCTGTGCGACCTCAATGGCCTCAACATCCCCAACTCCTGGAATATCGAACACCTCCGTCGCTTCTATCCTTGATAACGTATCATGGCAGATATGTGTATTTTTTGCTTTAGTACTTCAATAAAAATCATGTTGCTTCGATATACGAGTAAGTCCACATTTCACAGATCAGTAAATCCATCGCCGATGCGTAAACCCCGCCACTGCTCGGGCAGCACAACTTCGCCAAATGCGTAAGCCCCGCCACTGCTCGGGCAGCACAACTTCCCCAAAGGCGTAAGCCCCGCCACTGCTTGGGTAGCATAACTTCGCCAAATGCGTAAGCCCCACAACTGCTCGGGCAGCACAACTTTGACTACGCATAAGTCCCGCACCTGTTCGGTCGGCCTAGTCACGACGACGCATAAGCCCTGCATGGCTCTGGCCGCCCTACTTCGCCACTTCATCGACTGCCCCGATAGATTCGGGAACCCATCGCCCACGATAAGCGTAAGCCCTGCCAGGCGCAGGCAGCTTCGCCACCACGTAAGCCCCAGGGACGCCTAGGCTGTTAAGTCTTCACTATTACGTAAGCCCCGGGGACGCTTGGGCAATTTTAGCAGCGTCTCCAAAAGCCCCGTCAAAAGGAACGGGCACCGGTCATCGGTCACTCTAATGAGCTGTATGCTCTGGCTTCATGCCGACCAACCAGAGAAAAAACGCCCTGAGAGCGTTCGAAGTACTACTCGGTTACTACGCAACGAAAATTCGACTAACGTCATAAGAGAAAAAGCGAATTTACATAAACTTCATCCGGAGTGGCTTTTACATAATATGATTTCTGATTACATTAATCATTGTTTGTTGTACAAAGCAATCTATAACTCCTGTGCAGGTGTCTTCAAGTGTCCTCCGTGGGGAACAGTTGCATATCTGCTACCAAGAGTTCTGCCACGGGCTTCGTCTCCTCCTCCAATTGATCATCCTGCTGCTTGGTGGTTCCACGAGCGTAACCTCCCTTCACCCTATCGAAGTTCACTCCAGGGTATTGGGAGCGCACTACAACAAGCACAAGGGCTGTAGCATTCTCTGCTACATCAGTGTAGAAAGCCTTGAAGTGCCGCAGCGCTTCACGTCCACGGCGGATGATGTCAAAAGGCCTCGGCGCGTCCGTAAGAGGATTGCCTGGAGAATACTCAATAATATCCAGATAGGTTTGACACCTTCCACCACGGCATCATAACGGGTCTCGGCATCTTCAAGGCATTGTGACAGATCGTTTATCTATGCTTGGGTTCTCCGATCAGTGTCTGTTCAGGACAAAAGGCGAAAATTAGAAGTCTCAACAAGAGATACTAACGCATCCTACAGGCAGGAGAAACTCACCCAATCGTGCCTCTTCATTCCTCCGAGTAGCTTCCCGCAGTATGGATACTTTACCTTCCAGCTCTTTAACTATACCAAGGATGTCGACGGATCAGCATTCCTTTAAAGAAACAAATCGGGCAAAGATTGGACGTCTGAATAAGCATGTACCTCGGCGTGCGGCTCCCTCCAGCACATCAGACAGATCTGCCAGTCAAGGATTTCGAGGCTTAGCAATAAGGAGATGGGATACAGTAACCAGAGCCATAACGGTCTCCATACCTTTCTTGTCCTGCAAAAGTTTCTGTTCGGCCTCCATCAAATCGTTGCAGTGCAAGTGCAACGTGTCATGCTGCTCGCGGAGGTCCACCATCGCCTTCTCCAGACGAGCAGTTTCCTTTTCTAGCCTAATTCCACTATGAGTCCAACCGCACACTGCAGAGATTTCCTTCGATCTTTGGCCGTATCATGTACAGCCTGATCGGCAAAGACAAAACATGACGAAAGAGCAAGCAAAGAAACCTCAAGAAAATTCAAGAAGGGTATAGTTACCTGGACTCGCGAGGATAGCTGCCCCAGACGGCGGAGCACATTCCTGAGATCGGAGCAGGTGCTTGAGATATTCGCTTTTAAGGCCTCCAGCTCTTCGTCCGCTGCCCCTTCCTCCATGACGACGGCATACTGATCGACGACCTGCCTGAAGGTTCTGAGCACCACCGTCGGAGTCCCACCCGCAGCCTGACGTGAGATCTCATCGACGTCCTGCTATGGAAAAGTTGCGCCCGCTGGTGGTTGCTCGGGGATCTCCTGGCCTGACCCCGGTGCTCCTCCGAAAGAAGGCCCGTCGGTCTGCGTATCCGCTCCCTGGTTGGAACCAGTGGGCGAGTTTCGGCTTGAAGAATGGCCTCTTCTGGCGTCCTTAGACTGCCGTTCTGTATCTCGCGCTGAGGGTGGCGACGATGGCGGCGGAGGCAACTCGCGAGGTTGGTCGGATAGTGGCGCCTGCTCATGCGAGTCCAAGTTCGGCTGCTGCTCTGGCAGCGTCTTTGGCGACTCTTGGTCGGAAGGCTAGCTTGCGGTACCACCATCCTTCGTTGAGGTATCAGCTCCAGTCTCTCCACCAGCCATCCTCTCGACATCTTCAGCTGAAGGGTCCCTGAACAGTAATACAGACTTCATATAACAGAGCATACCGATCAGCAAAAGGCAGCAACAAAGAAGATTTGGATACTCACAGTTCTGAGCGGCGATGTTTCTGTGAGAAGCTTCTTTTCGGACCAGAGGTCCCCTCCTCATTGCCAGGCTTCTTGGTTGGTGGGAACTCCCCTTTTTGATGTTTCGAAGGGGTCCGTCGTCATCACTTGAGCTTGGGATCACTGCCTGGCGACGAGCTCGCTCCTCGGACAGCTTCACTGGCTTCTCAGGCCTCCAGACTCTGCTTGACGACCCAGCTTTGTTAGGCATGGACTGCTTGCCACGAGCTTCTCATTGCGAGGGGGTCTCCTGGTCCTCTTCCTCTTCATCGGCTTCTGCTTTGGAAGGCTTTGAGAAGTCCTTATCATCGCTACCAGGCTGGTAGCAGTGTCGAAGATCAACTCCTTCAGGCCACTCTGCACTGGGTCCTCCGAGAAGTCGGTTTTCCGGTCCTGGCCATGTATCAGCAAATCAAATAAGATGCACAGGATCAATATTAAGACAAACGACGTAAGGAAAGGAATCTATAAAGGCGTACCTCGGGTGGTGGATTTGCAATGTGCAGTGCTTTCTGCTGTCCTCGGTTATTGATCGACGCTTTGTTATCGAACAGCTCCTTCAGCCTTACCATGGTCTCTTCAGCTAACATCGGATCGGGGACCTCTCTGGTCGGGTCCGTTTCGCTAACCCATTCATATGTAGGATGAATCCTATCTTTGCATGGTTGAACTTGGCACCTCACGAAGTTGGCAGCAACTCCAACTCCATTTAGAGTCATGCTGTTCAGGATTTCCAGTAATTCGTTTACCTGAACCATCTAATCGGATGTGGGTCTCGACGACCAGCTCAGTTTTCTTTCTGGTATCTACTCGACGGCACACCGAACAGGAGGGTCTTGATTTGGCAGATAGAACCATCTCTTGTTCCAATCACGAAGATTGGTGTTGAGGGGGATAGAAAGATAATGGGCGGACATGCCGTCTCAGGGCTTAAGGTATACTCCCCTGGCAATTCGAGATCCCCCGCTGCTCGATTTTACAAGCATGTACAGGTGGCGAAATAAATTAAAATGAGGAAGAATTCCGAAGAAGGCCTCGCAGAAGTGGATGAAAATAGAGATTACGAAAATGGAGTTGGGATGCAAATGGCACAGTGAAATCTCATAATAGTCATGGAGTTTGCGAAGAAAGGGATGGCAAGGAACACCAAACCTGCGGAGGAAGTAGTCGGCAAAAACGGTTATTTCGCCGGTGTTAGGCATGGGGTACGGCTCACCTTCTGATGGCCTCCATCCGGCAGTGGCACGATTTGGGAGTAGTCCTTTCGCCACCAACTTCAAGATGGCCCTCTCCTTCATGGTGGACAGCTGCCACTCATTGTCGAGGCAGAGTTCTCCAGGCTACGGCTCTTTACCCTTCTTCGAGGGTACGCGCGAACTCCACCTGGGCGCCTATTGGCGCAAAAAATGGTTCCCTAAGCCCATCACACCAGGAAGCCGAAAACGACCCTTGAAGGCAGTAGAGCTCTCGCAGATCCAGCTAGCTTTGAACCCGGTCTGAGAGTGTCAGTAACACCCAAGCGTGCCAATCAATTTGACCTGCAATTGACAAGGAAACAATAGTAATCAGTAATCACAGGGCGGAACTAACCGGTGTGTCTAGGTAGTTCCAATTATGTGGCTCTGAGAGCCGATTCAATCGGAGATCGTCTAGAAAGCTGATTCCGTCATGTTATGAACCGATAGTATAATAATGAAGTAAAACGGCTATCAGAATACTCATATGAAGACAATAATGTGCTAGCCGATCTAATTCAATTAATGTGTATAAAAGAAAATAGATCATGTATACAGATCTGATCTGTACATCAAACAAGCAGAGATCGGCTAAAGCTGGTCTAGAAGGCCAGCGGCTTTAGCAAACCCTCTTCGCTAAGTTCACCAAGTCTGCGTTCACCTGGTCTAACGACCAGCGGGCTTCGACAAAGCCAGCAAACAAAGCTAGATCGTTTGATATCCAAATAGGTCTATATACACAATCTATTCGTGAGAGCATAACTGAATCGGCTCTTTAGCTGATGCAGGGTCAATGAAGCACGAACGAATGCTAACGTAGTCATAAACAGAGTTCAAATTAAAGCAAGTCTAATCTAGTGAAAACTTGTTTAGGTTAAACCTGTTCCACCGGATGACGCTTAGTTTAACTTAAACAAGGACACAAAAATAAGACTTACGATAACCTCAGAACCACTTATGTCTCAACTGCACCGAACGCACAACATGTAACGAACAAGATTGATAGGCAATTAGCCGATGTAAGCATGGAACCGATCATCATGGTAAAATAAGCATAAAAAAGCATAAGCGACGATCAAATTCAAGTAAATCTAAGGCCAAATCAATCAATCTTGATCGGGCAGAGAGATGTTATATTGATAAATAAACAATAAACAACAAATAATATCTTGATAACTTAATGAATCTAACTAAATTGCCATATTTAGCTAGAGCCGATAACTAATCCATGCGTACAAACTATCTCAATCTATAGCCTATCTACCGGATGACATTAACTAATAGATTAATCAAGCAAACAAACACGAATCGATAACTAATCCACGCGTGAAAACCGTCCTAATCTGTATCTGGTCCACCGGATGACGGTTAACACAAATTGATCGGGTAAACCAGCGTGAATCATCCTTGACTCACTGTGCTTCCCGCGTCCACCGGATGATGCCAAAGAAACAGAGCTTAGCAAGGACCCTGGTCCGCCATGCTTCCACGTCCACCGGATGACGCTAAAAAGACATAGTTTAACAGGGGGTTGACGATACTTACAAGCAAGCCTGCGTCCACCGGATGACACCCAGCCTGGAATGAAGTAACTCGCCGGAATCGACTGACTCTAGGGTTTGTTGGCCGGAGCCGAAAGTTGTGTTGTATTGATGTTGTTGTTGTTTTACAATGGCAGAGGGCTTATATTTATACCCTGAGCGTAGATAGAGTCCTAGTCGAATTACAACTCATCAATAGATAAGGAAACCAACAAACTATCCTATATCTAAGGTAACTTGGAGTCACACCTTCCCTTTCATAACAGGACTCCGATCGTGATCGCATCTTGGCGGCGCGGACTCTGGATGACGTCACCAATACCGACGCTGCACGCCTTCTGTCACCTTCGCCCGATAACCGATTCACCGTGCAATCAGCTATTTTCATCCCTTTCGCTGGACGGAATCTGCTTCCGAGATCGGCTATCTTCCTCCGGTATCGGCTATCTTCCTCTGGCATCGGCTATCGGCCTCTGGCTTCGGCTATCGGCTCCCAGCCCAAAATTTGGTGTTAACACATGCCCCCCAATTGTGGAATAACCTGGTTTATTTTGAAATTAGCGCTTGAGCCTTCAAATAGCCAAACCGCAGCTTCCCTCTCGGCACTTCAAACTTTCGCACCAAAACGAAACCCTAAACCATCGCAACTTCCGCCACGGGCTTCAATCCGCCGCCGTCAGCTTCGATTCGTCGCTGCCAGCTTCGATTCGTCGCCGTCAAATCACCCCCGAGCTAATGGCGACTCCTTCTGAAGTCCCTGAGGTATCAATTTCATCGATCCGCCCCCTGATTCGTGAATCCCTCTTCAACCTCACTGAGTACGAGTTTCAAATTCAGGTGCTGAGGAATGATATTCTGATTCCACTGAAGGACATCCCCGATACCTACTATCTGGGCCCGATGGGTGATCCGATCCCCCAAAGACTTCATCATTCAAGAAACCAACCAGTTCCCATTCCGAAGTTCTATGATGGGTGCCTCTTCTTGGGCCAAATCTTTCAGAAACTGGTCAAGCGCACCTGCTGGGTAGAGGAACTGGTTCCGCCGCGTCGCGGCAAAGAAGCGCGCGGACTGGAAGATGCGCCATCTGAGCCAATGTCTTGACCTATCATTATCAGAGATGGCAAGGAATGAGCCGCTCCTGATTGCTGCCAGTCATTTTTGGTCCAACTCCTTGAATGCTTTCGTGTTCGGAGACGGTCCAAAAACCATTACCCTGGGCGATATCCATATGCTCACCGGGCTTCAGATTACTGGATCATATGATTTCTAGGACCTCCGCTCCAGTGGCAAGAAGGACCCGTACTTCCCGAAGCTGGACACATACTTCTGTCAGCGAGAATGAACACGTCGCATTCTTGACCATGTGGCTTGAGAGGTTCGTTTTCTGTGGTGCCACTGCCGGGCCAGCATATCCTTATCGGGTCTTAGCAGAAAAACTAGCTCAAGGGCACTCCATCCCCCTGGGCAAACTCTTGTTGGGTGCAGCATACAGGCTTATGAGCCGGGTATTCAGTTTCTTGATTTAGGTGAAGAAGTGCAATGCATAACAGGCCCTTGGTGGCTAGTACAGTTATGGCTCAACCTATATCTGCATAAGCTGGTAAGGACACAACTCCAGGGCCTTAACTTTCCATCCACCGAGTATTCAGAAGAGGAGGATCCAAAAACTAGAGGCTGTCAAAGTTTTGATAAAGATGCCTCTGCCATAACCATCCCAACCTCAAAGGGCAATATGCTGGAAACATTATACAGGGGCTTGGGACCAAATGTTACTGCCTGGTTCCCCTACGAAGATGAAGATGAATTCCCAGCGCCCTCCAGCTTCAAATTCAACAATGGGTGTTCTAATGACGAGGCTATCAGTGAGCGCGAAATCACCATCTCCACCAGCACGATCGAGCTCTCCTAGAAAAAGAAGGAAATCTGCAGCTTGGTCATTGCAGACAGGAAGACATGCCAACGCCTAAACCTGTTCCAGTTTACTGAAAACCGAGATAAACAATTGCTGCAGGCTGGCCACGCGCTCTGTGCCAAATTAGTAGAACTGATTCGGTCCTTATTATCTTTGTAATGTACTGATTGGCATGTTCTTTTCTATTTGTAACTCTGTCTTCGCGCTGTTCACCCTGAATTTGACAATTTAGCCTGATCTGCCTTAGATTTTACACCTTAATACTGGCTTTGTCTTGTTTCGTACTGACTTTATTCAGCCTGATATATTTCTGCATGCGAATCAGCTTTCGAACTGCTTTGTACTTTAGAATCAATTACTTAGCCTGACCGGTTCTGCATACGAATCGGCTTTCGGGCGTGCCTCTTAGCATCGGCTTTGTTCTGCTTTCCTTTAGAATTAACCCCTCAGCCAGATTCATCACGAATCGGCTTGTGGGAACTCATGATAGGATCGGCTAAACAGCCTGACTCAAAAAAGCCGATCGGCGTGCGACCATTGATGGCGGCGTTTCGTCTCCCCGATTTGGCAACTGTTCCGGATTCAAGAAACGCGGATTAACTGCAACCTAAAATCCGCCGTGCCGTCTCACTTCCCAAAGAAACCGCCTCGGTGCCCGTGTTGTCTTATAAATAGTTGGCAGGCTTGAGGCAATATCATATGCCATCGTATCCGTCTCGCCGACCAACTGTCCCGGCCGCCTCCTTGTATCCACTTCGCTTCCACTCTTTCAATCCTTGTTCACGACCATGGCCGGCGATGGAGACCGTGGGAAGCGCCCAGCGTCTGAGCCCGCCGATGGCGATGAAATGGAACGGAGCATCCGCTGCATCTGGGCTAGCGTCGCCTGAATCGAACAGACATTAGGGTAAGTTCAACCGTCAGCCTACCATCTCCTCTCTGTTTCTATCTGATTTGATCCATTTCTGCAGTCACCAGCCATCATTCATCAGCGGCATTGCTGGCTCCTTAACCGGCCTGAACACCCCTGCCACCGGCGCTGATCCTCCTCGGGCAGCCCCGGCGGATAGTGACGCCGTTCCTGCAACTGGGACGGTCGCCCCGGGAACCCCCGCCGCTGGTGACACCGCCGGGCCCTCTGCTCCTGTAAGGGCCCCAATCAGGCGTATGATGCAAGTCAGCGGACGGGGAGTCCATAGCAGGTATCTTATTCTCCCTTTTCGTCGATCTTTCAGCCAACGTCTGGGTGCCTGATCTGATGGTCCCTTTCAGCCAACGTCCCCTGCTCCATCTTCCTTCCGGCGCACCGATCGGCGCCAGTTCCTCGGTGCGTCAGACGGCGCCACAACCGAACCTCCCTCATGCTCCGGCTCGCAGCACCACCTCCGGAGCGGAATCGAACTCGAGGTCATCTTCGAGTTCCCGCGACTCCTACACCGCCGCCGACGGCCGCCACTTCCACCATGAGATGGTACAGTACCGCAACCTCTACTCCGAGGCTACCAAAGAGGCCGGCCGGCTGGACAAGGAGAACGAGGACCAAGCCGTCGCGCTCGTTGCTCCCAGCATTGATTTGGCGGAGGCGTGGGCCAACCTCGCGGAGTCGTAGGCCACCGTGGCAGGTAATCTCTCGCTTTGTCCAACTGTGTGCATGGCGCGTTTCCAATCACTGACCTTCCTTGTTTATGCAGTTCTGACGGCGCAGCTGCACGAACTGCGCGTGGCTGCGGCGAACGTCACCGACGTCCTCCGCGCGCGGGGGCAAACGCAGGTGGAACAGCTTGCGGACGTGCACCACCGCGTTCGCCAGGTGGCGATGAGCGGCATCCGTCACGGTGCCGTGGGAGCTCTGGCCGCCACCCAGATCAACTCCGGCATCGTGCTGGAGAACGTCGAATCGGGGATCCGAGCAGGCCAAGACATGGAGGAGTTCGGCACGCTGATGGCCGCTTTCGCTCCTCATGCCGACGGTCTCTCCGTGTCCGTCGACGCCGAGGACGTGATCCGGGACGGCGTCAAAAATCCAAACTAGATTGTATTAGGCATTCTGATGTATATGATACTTCTGAACTCGTTATGCCCGAAACAATCTAATTTGCAAGACTGTATATTTTGCTTTTATTATTTTATATATTTTTGTTCTAAAGGCGATGCTTATCGCATCGGCTGTTACACCCCATCGAGGGTATTTCATTTTTGTGCTTAGGGCGACTCGTTACTACGATGTCGGCCACTTTTGTCCTGAAGGTGACCCGCTTGCACGGCATCGGCTGTTAGAGCCAGATTCACATGAATCGGCTATTGTCCCCCAACTGGGATGCTAGGGTAGTATTTCTTCAGATGCATCCCGTTGATGGCTCTGGCGAGTCTCTGCCCTTCCAAGTCTTCAAGGATGTAAGCATTACCCGGAGCGCATTCCATCACACGATACGGGCCTTCCCAGTTTGGCGACCATTTACCGAATCGGCTATCTTTGGTACCAATAGGCAGAATGACTTTCCATACTAGCTCTGATTCGGTGAAGCTCTTGCTTCTTACCTTAGTGTTGTAATACTTGGCCACCCGTACCTTGTTCTTTTCAATGTATTCCAAAGCCCTAAGCCGATGACAGTGCAAATCTTCTAAACTGTCCATCATAATGTCTTTGTATTCACCGGCTGTAAGCTTGTTTTGCAACGTGACACGCCGTGTCTCAGACTGAATCTCCCATGGCAAGACGGCAGCGTGTCCATAGACTAGCTCATAAGGTGATGCCTTTATCGATCCATGCTGTGCCATGCGATATGCCCATAGTGCCTCGCTCAAATGCAAATACCATTTTCTGGGGTTCTGCTCAATCTTTTTCTTGATGACCTTGATCAAAATTTTATTGGCGTCTTCTGCTTGTCCATTGGCTTGGGCATAATACGGCGATGAATTATAAATCTTGATGACCATGTCGTCGGCAAAGGTCATAAACTCCTCTGAAGTGAACATTGTCCCCTGATTGGTTGTGATCGTCTGAGGTATGCCAAACCTGTAAATAATGTGCTCCTTTACAAATTCGATCACGTCAGCTGAAGTGGCATTCCTCAAAGGAATGGCTTCTACCCACTTGGTGAAGTAATCAGTCGCCACCAAGATCCATTTGTGACCCTTGATTGATGGTGGGTAGATTTGGCCGATTAGATCAATACCCCATCCTCTAAACGGCCATGGTTTAATTATAGGATTCATAGCAGAGGCTGGAGACTTTTGTATATTTCTAAACTTTTGGCATTCTTGACAGCCTTTATAATATTTGAAACACTCTTCCAGCATCGTAGGCCAATAATAACCAGTCCTCCTGATGATCCACTTCATCTTGTGAGCTGATTGATGTGCACCGTAGACTCCATCGTGTACTTCGCTCATCAGCTTCACTGATTCCTCTGTCCCCAGGCATTTGAGCAGCACTCCTTCAACAGTCTTGTAATACAACTGACCATCCAGCAACACATACTTGGTGGCTTTGTACCTTAGCTTTCTGTTGACCCGTTGTGAAGGATTTGCCAGGTAACCTGCTATCTCGCCCCTCCAGTCATCAGCTGATTGCTTGCTGTTACAAATCTCCTGCATCGGCCGATAACCCGACGCGTTCTGCGCCAACCGATTAGCTTCCTGGTTCTGAGCTCTAGGGATGTGACAGAGAGCTACCGTCATGAACTTCTTGATGAGAGCCTGGCACTAATCATAGTAGCCTCTGAGTATCTTGTCTTTACATTCATACAAGCCGAGCAATTGGTTGATGACTAGTTGTGAATCGCCAAATACTTCAACTGCATCGGCTTTTGCTTCATGCAGAAGCTGAAAACCTTTCCACGCGGCTTTATATTCAGCCTGATTGTTTGTGACAATCGGCCCGATCTGGAAAGCATACTCAAAACGCACACCCCGCGGTGAGATGAGCACTACTCCGGCGCCACCACCTTGCTTGCACGAAGAGCTGCTGAAGAACATAGTCCATGGCACTATATCCGTTACATTAGCCGATCCTCCGTGATGTTGCATGATGAAATCGGCTATCGCCTGGCCTTTGACTGCCTTAGCCGATTCGAATCTCAAGTCAAACTCTGAGAGCGCCAGGATCCATTTGCCAATCCGACCATTTAAAATAGGCATCGAAAGCATGTGCTTGATGACATCCTCCTTGGACACCACCACACACTCCGAGGCAAGCAAGTAGTGCCTCAACTTGGTGCATGAGTAGAATAGGCACAAGCACAACTTCTCGGTCGGTGTGTATCTTGTCTCAGGGTCAAGGAGCCGCCTGCTCAGGTAGAAAACTGCTCTCTCTTTCCCTTCAAACTCTTGAAAAAGGGCTGATCCAATGGTATGGCTTTCGGCCGTCACGTACAACTTAAAAGGCCTCCCTGTCCGTGGCGGTACTAAGACAGGGGGAGCCTTCATGTATTCTCTGATTTCGTCAAAAGCCTTCTGTTGCACGTCACCCCATTTGAACTCTTGATCATTCTTGAGCTTCAACAATGGTGAGAACGGCAGCACCTTCTCTGATAAGTTGGCGATGAACCTTCTGATAAAGTTAATCTTACCAATCAAAGACTACAATTCCTTTTTATTGGTTGGAGGTACAAATTCATCGATCGCCTTCTTACTCTTGCTGCCGATCTCTATCCCTTTGCGGTGGACTATGAATCCCAGAAATTCGCCAGCCGACACGCCAAACGCATATTTGTTAGGATTCATCTTCAAACCATGTCTCCTTGTGCACTCCAGAGTGGCCCTCAAATCGGCCAGGTGATCTTTATTGCTCTTGGATTTCACCACCACGTCATCTATATAGATTTCAACGATTTCGCCGATCAACTTGTGAAATATATAATTCATAGCTATCTGATAGGTTGCACCGGCATTCTTCAAACCAAACGTCATGACCACCCATTCAAACAAACCAAGCGCACCAGGGCACCTGAAAGCAGTTTTTGGGATGTCTTCATCAACCATAAAAATTTGATTATAACCAGCATTGCCATACATGAAGCTAATAACCTGGTGCCCAGCAGCCGAGTCTACCAACATATCGGCTATTGGCATAAGGTAGCCATCCATCGGTGTAGCTCTATTTAAATCCCTAAAGTCAATACAAACTCGCAATTTACCATTTTTCTTATACACGGGGACGATGTTCGATATCCACTCGGCATATCGGCAAGCTCGAATGAACTTGGCTTCTAACAGCCTCGTGATTTCAGCCTTAATGTCAGGTAGAGCATCCTCTCTAAAACGACGTGGAGGCTGCTTGTGTGGCCGAAACCCTGGCTTGATAGGTAGCCTGTGCTCAACAATAGATTTGTCCAATCCAGGCATCTCATAATATTCCCAGGCGAAGCAATCTTTGTACTCCTTCAGCAGTTGAATCAGCTCCTGCCTGAACTCCGTGTCTAAATTGGTGGCAATAAATGTCGGCCCTGGCCTGTCGCCGGGTTCCAACATCCACTTCTTCGAGCTTGTCGGCCGACGTGAATCCTTGCCCCAACTTACCCTCTGTGCCGCCGATCGGATTCTCCATTTAATAAAAAGACTCAGAGCCGATTGCCCTGATCGGCTGTTGACTCTCATCGCTGACCTTGATGGAGCCTCCTTCCCAAGCCTTGCCAGAGAAACAATCATGATCCCCAGCTTCCCAGTATGTGGCATCCGCCGTCGCCACGCTGACCGAGTCCTCGGCCGGGACCACTTCGACTTCATCGCCATGCCACTGAATGAGGCACTGATGCATGGTGGATGGCACGCAGCAGTTGGCATGAATCCAGTCGCGTCCGAGCAGCAAGCTATAGGCACCTTTACTGTCGATCATGAAAAAGGTAGTAAGCAGTGTCTTTTTCCCCACTGTCAGCTCAATGTTGATTGGCCCACGAGTGTTGGAAGAATTGCCCCCAAAATCCTTGAGCATTAGATCAGTTTCTATTAGATCATCGGGACCCTTGCCTAGCTTGCGGAATGTAGTGTAGGGCATGAGATTGACAGTGGCGCCGCCGTCCACCAGCATCTTCGTCATGGGCATGCCGTCGACATAACCTTTGAGATAGAGGGCCTTCAGATGTCGATTCTTGGCCGGCTTATCAAAAGTAGCTTGCTGTGCGAGTACTAACTTGGCCACTCCTTCTTCTGATCCCGAATCGTCTGAGTCGGAATCGGTATCGTACTTCCTAGCTCTGAACTCTGCAGACAGCACAAACACCATCTGTGCATCGGCTACAGCCATTCCATTATTTTGTGAAGGCTTTTCGCGCCACACCTGTTTGGCGCGCCCCTCAGCCTGGAGCTCCCTGTTCCTGAGCCATTGCACCCGGCGCCTTTGGCTTCTAGTTAGATCCCCCGGGTACCACTGGTTCTCTTACCAAACCGGCTGTCGGCGTTCAACTACCGCCTCATCAAGCCGATCGCGCAGGTCCCTTTTTTCACGCCGATCCCGCGGGCTATGGGGACTCCCCAGTCTCTGGTGCATGGACCGGCGGTTGACCTGGGACTGCCTGTACTCTCGGTACTGATCACTGCATTCTGGACAGTTGCGCAGCGTCGGCAATCTCAAGCCTTCGTTCCAGCAGTGTCGGAAGAATGGGCAATGCCAGTGATCCTCCTCACCTTCCCGGTGGAGGGCCATTTCTTCGTGATAGCGTGCCTCTTCTTCCTCATGGAGCCATCTGTGGTACTCCTCTTCTTCGCACTGCAGCTGCCTCTGATGATCTTTCTCTTTCTGTCGTCGCCATTTATTCAAAAGGTGCTGGTGCGTGGGCCTCCTGCTCTTGGTGCCGCTGGACTGTCCCTGCTCCAGCTACCTCTGATTCTGCTCCCTCCCTCCTTTGATCAGCGCTAGCTCCTCAGCTGTGATTTGTGCATCAGTATCAACTGAGGAGTTCTTCTTGGCCCGTTCGGAGGTTAACACCTTTACCTTGGTCAGAGGATTTGCGATCTGGACCATGTTCTGCCCCTTCGGGAATGGGAATTTGTCAATCTTCATCTTCTCCTTGGGAGGGGCCTCAAATTTCAATAGGCCGCGCCTAATAGCATTCTGGATTGCTGCGGCCATGGTACTGGCAGAACGGTTTTCCCTGCAAATCTTCAGGAGATGGCTTAACGTAATCAGCCGGGAAGGTAATGTGGCCCGCACTGACTAGCAGGTCGAAGAGCTTGTCTAGCTTGCGTGTGTCAAAGTCGTATTGATCTTCCGTGCTCCAACCCTTCGGCACGGCCATGGGCTTTGTACCCTATTTGAGCTCAACAGCAGCCACTTCTTCATTCTCCCCATCTTCTGAGTTGGAATTACAGACGTAGGCCGACTGCTTGTATTTCGATTCTTTCTTGAAGCTCTGGGCCTGCTGCTCTAATGCGGCCACCTTCTGCATCACCTCGCTGATGCTGTTGAAGTTGGTGCCCACCAGTTTTTCTTGGACGTGTGGGAGCAACCCGACCACTATCTTGGCGAGCTTCTTGTCGTTCAGGTTCAAGGAGTAACACATGTTCCTGGTCTCCCTGAACCGCTTGATGAAAGCCGATCCAAGTTCATTCGGCCTTTGGTGCATGTTGGTGAGATCTGTGATGTCTTTCTCCCCAGTGCCAGAGAAGAAGTAATTATGGAACTTGATCTCCAGATCTTCCCAACCTTGAATCGAGGCAGGCTCCATAGATGCGAACCAGCTAAATGCTGGCCCTGTCAGTGATAGCGGAAAGAGCCGGACCCTGTGAGCTACCTCATATGAAGCTTCACCGAGCTGGGTCAGGTAACGGCTGATGTGTTCCATGGTGGTAATGTCGTCCTGCCCACTGAACTTGGAGAAGTCGAGCAAGCGATACCTGGGCGGTAATGTCACTCGGTCGTACCACTCGGGGTAAGGACGTCTATACTTGATTCCAGTCCCGGTCTTCGGCTGCAAACCGAACGTATCACGGAGCATGGCACTCATCTGCTCCAGCAGCTGATTGTTGGGCATCTGGGCATACCCTGGATGTGGCGCTGCCTAAAGGTCTTGATATGTGATCCCCTCATGGTATCCAGAAGTTGGGTTGGCCGTGTCTGCCGCCGGCGTATTTCTAGCCGTCGGGTTCACTGCTGATGAGTTCATCGAGTTCACCATCTGCCCAATGGCCTGCATGAAAGCGGCGAGCTCCTCCAGAGTATGATCTTTGTATAATCTGGGGGAAGCTGCTATTTTTTGAGCCGAACCGGCCGCAGTGGCACCCTGCACTGGTGTTTTCGACAGGCTCGGCTGTTGCGGAGAGGAATTGGAGGTCCCTGCCGCTGCTTTCGGATCTGCATCTTCTGCAGGTATGTTGAAGTAAACTGGGCCCAAAGACTCCCAATCCTGCCGCTTGAGAACAGTCTTCATGATGTTATAGAATGTTTGCAGGAAGGATTTATGGTGATGGCCGACTGCTGAATAGGCGGCCTCCCAGGTCGCTTCTTCCAGCATCTGCTTGAGGTCGGCTTGCACTCGTCTTCAGATTTATCAGAATGGCCGTCCATGATCCACCTTGGGAATGCATTCTTCTTCACTATAGAGCCATCACGCTGCTTGCTGAATGAGAGCAGGCAGGCATCAGCGAATTCTTCAACGATCTTGTTCAGCACGGCCGCGTCCTCCTCGCTGAGATCTTCGACCCTGACCCTGAGGACACCATCATCCCTAGAGGATCCGTCAGCCGCAGTCTTCTCCTTTGCCATGGTCTTCAGTGAAGGTCCCACCAAGCGTGCCAAAAAGTGTGTTGGCGCAAAAAATGGTTCCCTAAGCCCAACAAACAGGCGAAGCCGGAAACGAACCTTGAAGGCAGTAGAGCTCTCGCAGATCCAGCTAGCTTCGAACCCGGTCTGAGAGTGTCAGTAACACCCAAGCGTGCCAGTCAATTTGACCTGCAATTGACAAAGAAACAACAGTAATCAGTAATCACAGGGCGGAACTAACCGGTGTGTCCAGGTAGTTCCAATTATGTGGCTCTGAGAGCCGATTCAATCGGTGATCGTCTAGAAAGCCGATTCCGTCATGTTATGAACCGATAGTATAATAATGAAGTAAAACGGCTATCAGAATACTCATATGAAGACAATAATGTGCTAGCCGATCTAATTCAATTAATGTGTATAAAAGAAAATAGATCATGTATACAGATCTGATCTGTAAATCAAACAAGCAGAGATCGGCTAATGCTGGTCTAGAAGGCCGGCGGCTTTAGCAAACCCTCTTCGCTAAGTTCACCAAGTCTGCGTTCACCTGGTCTAGTGACCAGCGGGCTTCGACAAACCCAGCAAACAAAGCTAGATCGTTTGATATCCAAATAGGTCTATATACACAATCTATTCGTGAGAGCATAACTGAATCGGCTCTTTAGCCGATGCAGGGTCCATGAAGCACGAACGAATGCTAGCGTAGTCATAAACAGACTTCAAATTAAAGCAAGTCTAATCTAGTAAAAACTTGTTTAGGTTAAACCTGTTCCACCGGATGACACTCAGTTTAACTTAAACAAGGACACAAAAATAAGACTTACGATAACCTCAGAACCTCTTATGTCTCAACTAGCACCGAACGCACAACATGTAACGAACAAGATTGATAGGCAATTAGCCGATGTAAGCATGTAACCGATCATCATGGTAAAATAAGCATAAAAAAGCATAAGCGATGATCAAATTCAAGTGAATCTAAGGCCAAATCTATCAATCTTGATCGGGCAGAGAGATGTTATATTGATAAATAAACAATAAACAACAAATAATATCTTGATAACTTAATGAATCTAACTAAATTTCCATATTTAGCTAGAGCCGATAACTAATCCATGCATGCAAACTATCTCAATCTATAGCCTGTCTACCGGATGACATTAACTAATAGATTAATCAAGCAAACAAACACGAATCGATAACTAATCCGCGCGTGAAAACCGTCCTAATCTGTATCTCGTCCACCGGATGATGGTTAACACAGATTGATTGGGTAAACCAGCGTGAATCATCCTTGACTCACTGTGCTTCCCACGTCCACCGGATGACGCCAAAGAAACAGAGCTTAGCAAGGACCCTGGTCCGCCATGCTTCCACGTCCACCGGATGACGCTAAAAAGACATAGTTTAACAGGGGGTTGACGATACTTAGAAGCAAGCCTGCGTCCAACGGATGACACCCAGCCTGGAATGAAGTAACTCTCTGGACTCGACTGACTCTAGGGTTTGTTGGCCGGAGCCGAAAGTTGTGTTGTATTGATGTTGTTGTTGTTTTATAATGGCTGAGGGCTTATATTTATACCCTGAGCGTAGATAGAGTCCTAGTCGAATTACAACTCATCAATAGATAAGGAAACCAACAAACTATCCTATATCTAAGGTAACTTGGAGTCACATCTTCCCTTTCATAACGGACTCTGATCGTGATCGCATCTTGGCGGCGCGGACTCTGGATGACGTCACCAATACCGACGCTGCACGCCTTCTGTCACCTTCACCCGATAACCGATTCACCGTGCCATCGGCTATTTTCCTTCCTTCCACTGGACGGAATCTGCTTCCGAGATCGGCTATCTTCCTCTGGCATCGGCTATCGGCCTCTGTCATCGGCTATCGGCTCCTAGCGCAAAATTTGGTGTTAACAGTGCCATTTCTTCAAATTGAACGTGGGATTGGGTTATTGGAAGGTTGAATCGAAGAAACTTTGGTGGAATCGAGCTTTGAATCAAGGCTTTTCAGAACACAAGATGGCGGCGGCTAGGCCTGGGTGTAACGGTTGTTTGAATGGCTTTTGAGCGGTGGCGCGAGAGGGAAGACGAATCATTTCATCTGCGGACAAGTCCTTATAAAGGGAAGTCTGACGGTTCGGCTTCCTATACGAGGCCCACAGGATGTTTAGGGTTTCTAAGCACTGAACTGCTCGGGGACTCCGTCGTTTCGCCTGTACTTCCGAGCACAGGAGGTGCTCGGGGACTTCGTCGTCGTTTTGTTAGCGTTTCCTAGCACTGAACTGCTCGGGGACTCCGTCGCTTTGCCTGTACTTCCGAGCACAGGAGGTCCTCGGGGACTCCGTCGCTTCGCCTGTACTTCCAAGCATAGGAGGTGCTTGGGGACTTCGTCGTCGCTTCGTCTGTGTTTCCGAGCACTGAACTGCTCGGGGACTTCGTCGCTTCGCCTGTACTTCCGAGCACAGGAGATGCTCGGGGACTTCGTCGTCGCTTCGTCTGTGTTTCCGAGTACTGAACTGCTCGGGGACTCCATCACTTTGCCTGTACTTCTGAGCACAGGAGGTGCTCAGGGACTTCATCGTCGCTTTGTCTATGTTTCCGAGCACTGAACTGCTCGGGGACTCGATCGCTTCACCTGTACTTCCGAGCATAGGAGGTGCTCGGGGACTTCGTCGTTGTTTCATCAGCGTTTCTGAGCATTGAACTGCTCGGGGACTTCATCACTTCGCCTGTACTTTCGAGCACAGGAGGTGCTCGGGGACTTCGTCGTCGCTTCGTCAGCGTTTCTGAGCACTGAACTGCTTGGGGACTTCGTCGCTTCGCCTGTATTTTCGAGCACATGAGGTGCTCGGGGACTTCGCCGTCGATACATCAGCCCTTTCGAGCACTAAACTGCTTGGAAGTTTCGTGCCTTCGCCAACATTTGCGAGCACAGGAGGTGCTCGGGGACTTCGTTGATGTTTCAAATGATCACAAAAAATAAAGACTTTGACCCTGACACCACGTGTCTGCGTCACCTACTATCAGGCTCGGGGACTAAGTGGATACACTTCACCTAATGGGGAAGGTATTATTTCCGAAGAACCAAAAGTGGATACACTTCACCAAAGAAATGGAATTTTCAAAATTTTTCTGAGCTCTTTACATCCGTCTGGTCAAGCGGCTACGAAGATTTGCACCTCCTGACGAATGCAAGGTGCTCGGGGACTAGCTGTGGGGTATAGACATAGACCCATATACCCGCATGGCGATACATGGGCTAAGTCACCCAATCAAGCCCGGACTGCCAAGGACGCGTCGTCTACACGTCCTCCTGAATATCACGTATATCCGCCGAAGACTTGGCGGACAAGAAAATAGCTTTCCTTGTATCTAGTCGATTAGTTTCCTTGTTCGGTTAAGATTGTAATCTGATATGTATGGTAAAACCAACTTGTAGCCCTGCCCCCCGGACTATATAAGGCGGGCAGGGAATCCTCCGAAACAACTCATCTACTAGCAATACAATACAGCAACACACAGGACGTATGGTATTACGCCTAGCGGCGGCATGAACCTGTATAAATCTCGTGTCTCACACTTCCAGCGTCGCTCTTGCTCATCTCAGGCGCACCTTCACCGATCAATCTACTACCTTGGGTATACCCCTCGATAGACTATCGCCGGTATTCCGTCGACAAAGTTGAAAATATCCAAAAATAAAAGTTGCTCTACTTAACAAGCTCTACAACTTTATTAAAGGACTTTTGTCAGATTCTTGATAATTTTTTAAATGATATTTTAAGTTTGAATCTCTAAACACCAATTTGAGTGTTATTTAAAATTTAACTAAATAACTTAAAAATCCTCAAATACAAAAGTTGTTCTATTTGAAAAGCTTTACAACCTTTATTAAAGGTGTTTGGTCAAATTCTTGATAGATTTTGAATTTGCATTTCGAATTTACATATTCAAACATAGGGTAGGGTTTGGTTTGAAATTCTTTTTAATAACTTCAAAATTACCCAAAATAGAAGTTGTTCAAATTTTAAAGATTTACAACTTTTGTTTAAGGTCCAACATCTAATTCTATTTAGTTTTTGAATTAGGGTTTTGGGTCCGAATTAGAATTTATAATTGATGTTCTTTTTATTTTCAAATTGGATTTAGGTAATTACGCACCAATACAAACCTTTACATAATAAATCACTCTAAATCACCTATGCACAATCAAATGCAAGAATAAAACTTATTTTAGTTAATGAATCTTAACAGGGTTAAATGCGAGATGATTTGTATGCAAATCATGATGACATGGCATGTTTAGTTATAGTAACACCAGGGGTGTTACATCCTTTCCCCCTTAAAATAAATCTCGTCTCGAGATTTAAGATATGGCTAAAGCCTTAATTTTAGTAATGGAAAAGAAAATGTGTCAAATAAACATTTTTCAAACTTGACTATAGAGCAAGTAGGGGTTTTACATTTTGCAAGACTTGAAAGGGTAAATTATTTTTAAAGGGTAGCAAAGAACTTAGGAAAGTTTTCAGATGAGTAATTCTCTGATTTCTCGGGTAGCTTCTTCTTCTGAAGGCCGATTCCATTGTACTTTGTACCACCTTGTTGTGGCCCTTTGAGTAACGCGATCATTTCTGGTCTACAACTCACACTGAATACTTAGGGTGTCAGATCTGGTTCAATTCAACTCATACCAAGTCAATAACTCGATCTGGGTCTTGAAGACACTTCTCAAGTGGTGATACATGAAATACATCCTGCGCAGCTGATAGGTGTTCAGAGGCTTGAGTTGATAAGCTACTAGCCCACACTTCTGTTCCTATCTGTTATAAGGAAGATTCTCATTTGACTAATCAGTTGTCTCTCAACACTTAAAAGCTTTAAAATTTACTTCTTCAAAATAAACCTTTATGAGGAGTATTATTTAAGGATGATTTCAAGGAGGGTGAGGACACATTAATTGCGAGCTATAATGGTTCAGGAGCACCGACTATGAAACCAGTGCTACCATGGTAAGATCTTATGTGGCTGTAGTCTACAGAAGATTTCAAGTTTTGACACAGCACCATAGTCACGGGTCGAGATACCATCATAGAACATGATTAAAGTAACCTCAGTAAAAAGGATAAAGTATATCGACTGTGGCTATGATGAAAATGACTACAGACCTTGATACGAGTATATACCCTTTAGAATCTCATGTGGTTGTGAGTTACAGGAGATTCCAGGTTGCTATATTATATCACAGCCGTAGATCATGTTACACCACAGCAAACGGAATATGGCTTATTAGTTGTGAAGCTATAGTAGATCACAACCTTAGACCTCAATACCAGCACGTGCCTAGTAGAATCCTGTGTGGCCATGACACGCAAGAGACCCTAGGTTTCAACGCGGCACCGTGGTCACAGGTCATGGCACCACTACAGGACACAACCATAATGACTCTCGAATAACATGCTGAATTCAAGGGAGTGGAATGTGCCGAATCAGGGCATGACACATACACTGGTGGAAAGTCAAGGACTAGTGCTAGATTTTTGTACTGAGTCAGTGGGATAGATTTGAGCACATCCCGAAGTTTTCCAAAGAAGTGAGTTCTCAAAGTCGATTTCAAGATATTTATAAATAACCAGGAATTCATAATACAACAAGGAATCCTCTACGGATCACAGATACCATTTCCAAGTGATTGGATCTTAGGTACCATTTCCAAATCAGTTCCCGTTATTTCATTAGATGAGATTAAGATGATTGCAAGGACAAAGAATTTCGAGAATTCAGAGAGATCATATGCGAATTCTCAAAGTAGATTTTAATATAGTTATAAATAGCAAAAGGATTTTAGAAATTCAGAAATAAATATGGATATGAATTTTGCGAAAGAGATTTGAAAGAGAGTGAAAGCACATTAATTGCAGGCCAGGATCATGACCATTAACCCTGATAATAGCGAGCGTCCAGTAGTAACTTCCTATGGTCGTGACCCATAGGAGACCCCATATTTCGACGCTATATCATGGTCATGGATCATGATATTCCATAGGCTACAATTACAATAGCTTTCGAAGGAAATAGCAATGTCTTGAAAGGAGAAGAAAAAAATTTACACATGAATGCATTTAAGAAATCAAGGATCAGCTAAAGTTTGTAGGGAGTTGGCATAGTAAATGGGTGCATCCAGAAGTTCCCCAAGGACCAGGAACTTATGGAGCAAAGATTATTAAAGATTGACAAAAGCTTGATATACAACATGATTCCATTAACGGAGGAGCAACGACGATTCGAATCGATTAGTACCCAGCTGGGGATCCCTATCCACACTGCATATGTAGCACTTAAGCTTGCATATGCCAATCCCGTCTACTACGGTTTTTCCATCACTGAACCGGTCCTGCGCCACCCGAGAGTACAGTACACCTCCAATCTAGGACTCTAACCCACGAGGGTACATGCTAATCTCGCCATCTCTCCACTCCCAGTGTGTGGTCGTCGGTTCAAGCAACGGAGCCACCGGAGACAAGGCTTCCCGGAATATGAGGCTAGTTGCAAAGTCTCGATCCAGCAAGCCTACAACGAACGGTCCCTAATTCTTTTCCGTCGGTGACCATGCATTGGGACTCTAACCCAAGTACACAGTTACCCAACGGTTTCCAATTCCATGCCCGTCGGCGATAAGACATGGGGGTGCCGCCCCAAGTGCACATCAACCGAACGGACTCATCTTCATTTCCATTTCCATTGGCGTCGATGCAATGGGACTCTAACCCAAAATCCAAAGTCATCCGAACGGTTCCCAATCCATCGGCGATAATACATTGGGACTCCAACCCAAGTGCAAGTCATCCGAACGGTTGCAAATCGATATTCATTTTTATTTCTTTATTATTCATCAAAAGTATATCATCATAGCTCGGAAAATAGCATTTTATGCAAAACTCTAATTAATTAAGTAGGGCTAAGCATTTTTCAAACATTTTCATTTTAAATCAAGTTTCAGGGGTGATATTCAAGTGGTCAAGGAAGGTAATGCATCAATTGGGTTATCACTCAACTCCTATCAACTTAATGCAATAGATTAACTCAAGTTATAAACATTCTGCAAATCATAGGAAAAGGGACTGAATGCACCAGGGCTTGTCTGTTGCTTGGAGTTGATAGTACTCTGAAGTCAATCACCGAGAAAGACCCACGTCCACCGAGTGAAGACCTTACTCGGGGCTTTCTTCCGATAATAATTACCGCGCGTTCACTACACAAAATAATAATGCAATGTTTAACATGATGATATGTATGCCATGATGCACGAGATGCACAAATTCGTGGATTAATAGAAAGTAAACTTAAGTAGAGAGTTGAGTGCAACTTTCCTTCATGATAAAGTTGCAAGCCAACAAAATTAACTTGTTGTTTACCAACTATGGTTTTACTTTAACATTTAATTGTTCCATCAAGCAATTCATTCTATGTTTACCTATGAAAGGACTAGTAAAATCCTAATTTATGAACATACTTAACTACTTCTTTTTACCCAAGAAGTTGAATCTAAGAAACAATCAAGGTTACCTACATGCATTAACTAATGGAAAGTTTTGTTAAATCCAAGGCATTTTTTTTTACTACCTCCAATTTATCATGAGCATACCAAACATACAATTAAATGCCATGGAACAGCAAAGATAAAGGTGTCCCAAGGTCCACAATCAACTCTAAAAATTCACCCAAAGCCATTCTTATTATGTATGCTAATCATTTTAATAATTATCGACTAATAATTAGTCCATATAATTGAGGGTATAATTAAATATCATTAAAAATCTCAAATTTTTTTGTGGAGATTGGTACTACCATGAAATAGTGACATAACAAGTTTCATAATTTTTGGATTAATAATTCATTCTCCAAAAATCATCAAAGATGTTTTTATTAATTAAAAGGTGTATTTTTACTCTCTGCAGAAATTATCCAAAAGTCATCTTTAATTTTTTTCTCAAATACTACACATGTCAGAGAGCTCACACAAAAATTTTCATGATTTTAGGCGCTATACAAAATTCAAACAAAAATGACAAAACTCATTCATACATATTGAAATGGATAAATCATTTTATAAAAGGAAGAATCCTTTCGGGCTGGAAGTGGACGGCTCGGCCCAACAAGCAGCAGGTCGGCCTAGCGTGGCTCTCCCTCCCCTCTCTCTCTCTCTGGCTCCCTCCCGAACCACTGGGCCGACCCTAACCGGCCCAGTCAAGCTCCTCCCTATCACCTTCCTCGCGCAGGTGCGCCCCCGCGCGTGCGGCCAACGACGCGGCCACGGCTCGCCGCCGGCGGCATATCCGGCGAAGTGAAAGTTCACCATCCTGCGTCCCTCGCGAACACAAACCGAGCTTGTGGCATGGGTTCTCGGGTTAGGGTTCACAGTGAGCTCGGCGGCGCTCATGGCGTCTCGGTGCGGCGATGTCGCGCGTTCCTGCCATAGCGGACCTCGTAGGACCTAACCGTCTACCCTAAGTGCTCCGTGGAACTCACCTAGCCTTGATGCTCGAGATGGTTGAGGCGGAGGTGGGTCGGAGACAAGCTAGCGATGTCGACGGTGGTTGCGGCGGCACGGACACAGCAGCCGACCGACGTTCCGACGAGCTTGAGCGAAGCTAGCCGCGACGAGGCGGAGCTCGGCGGCGCTCCGACCGTTGCCGAAGAAGAAGGCGGTGGCCAGGGCACAACAATGGATGGACACTAGCTCAACTGGAACCAATCGGTGCGCGATAGAGTGGCGAAGCTGTTGGCGAGATGGAGAGGGTGATGGTGGAGTGTGCACGACGAATTTCGCCGATTACCCGAAGCTCGATGGCGGCGGTAATGGAGGGACGGAGAGGGAAAACAGTGGCCTCGGCCCACTATATAGGGGACACACAGGAGCACGCCGTGGCCGGGGTTTCCACGGACTTCAACACACGGTGGCCGGGCTTCGGCCGGACCCCGGGCGTCACCGGCGCGCGACGCACGCACGCGCGCCTGCAAACGGGGCAGAGGCCCGGACCCCCATGTCAACACTGTAGCAGAGCAAGCCCCCGTTTTGACGTTTCCCAAAATTACTTTTTATTTTGTGTATGAACATGAAAAATACCCTTAATAAGAGTTATAGAAAATTTAATTCTGAATAACTTTGGTATTTGACCAAATTTAAATTCTGAATGGATTTTGAATAATTCAGAAAGGGGTAAATAGGGAATTTGAAATTAAATTCTAATCCAGTCAAATTCTCAAGATTTCTCATAATAAGTTGAAAATATCCAAAAATAAAAGTTGTTCTACTTGACAAGCTCTACAACTTTTATTAAAGGACTTTTGTTAGATTCTTGATAATTTTTGAAATGATATTTTAAGTTTGAATCACTAAACACCAATTTGAGTTTTATTTAAAATTTAACTAAATAACTTGAAAATCCTCAAATACAAAAGTTGTTGTATTTAAAAATATTTACAACCTTTATTAAAGGTGTTTGGTCAAATTCTTGATAGATTTTGAACTTGCATTTTAAATTTACATATTCAAACATGGGGTAGGGTTTGGTTTGAAATTTTATTTAATAACCTCAAAATTACCCAAAATAGAATTTGTTCAACTTTTAAAGATTTACAACTTTTGTTTAAGGCCTAACATCTAATTCCTTTTATTTTTTAAATTAGGGTTTTGGGTCCGAATTAGGATTTATAATTGATTTTCTTTTTATTGTCAAATTGGATTTAGATAATTACACACCAATACAAACATTTACATAAGAAATCACTCTAAATCACCTATGCACAATCAAATGCAAGAATGAAACTTCTTTTAGTTAATGCATCTTAACAGGGTTAAATGCGAGATGATTTGTATGCAAATCATGATAACATGGCAGGTTTAGTTATAGTAACATCAGGGGTGTTACACCGGCCGGCTCCAGGGTGAGGCCGGACGGCCCCACCTCTAGGGTTTTGGTTGTGCCCTTCCAGAAGCTTCCTCCACCGCATATGAGAGACCCCACGTTAAGTCGGTTTGATCAAACGGCGCGTATTCATCCCACCGGGCTATCCCTTGTAACACCCCAAATTTTGCTAATTTTGAAATAGAGCTAAATTGATTTGATTTTGTATTTTTGAGCTCATCAAAACAAAGGGAAATTAAAATTTTTCATTGAGTTAAAATCTAGCTAGGTTTTAGCAACATGGTTGTGCATTCATGCTCTTGCATATGATTTATTTTGGTTGAGTGATCTTTGCCAAAACTCAAAATGATTAAAAATGATTTAATGATATGAGTGAGTAAAGTTTTCAAAACACGTTTAGTAAACGATCTTTTCTGCGTGTCTCTGTGTCTATCTTCAATCAAATTCTTTGATTTCTAACTCATATCATTCAGTCAGAGTTTATCAGAACCTTTTCTTCAGCTCTAAATCACTTTTTGGTGCTCATCATTCATCAAATTATCTCTAATAACTTCCCGGGAATTTTTCTGGCTTTTTCTGGACCTTTCTCCTATTTTTCTTCAAGCAAAATCTAATTTTTAGATGCTCAAACATACCTTTTCATTAGCTCCAAATACTTTATTTCGGTTCATGATGTTCCAAAATGTCTCCTAAAATTTTTCCATAATTTTCGGAGCCATCAGAATATTTTTCGGGGCCCAAATATCAATTCTGGACTTTTCTGGAATTATTTAATTCGGAATATTTAATAATTCCGAAAATAGTAAAAATATCTTATTTTGTACCGACCTCAAACTCTACAACTATATATATCACCGCGTAGGCCTTGACGCGCTGATTCCGAAAGTACGGCCCGTTTTCGCAGCCGCCGTTCGTAGCCTTCTAGATCTAAAGCCGAAGTTTGGAAAAACTAGGGTTCCGACGAACTCTCCGGTAAGCTTTTCCGGCCATCTTGGCCGTCTCCGGCAAAAACCACCACCACCACGAGGTAGCTCTCTTCGTTCCCTACATCGTGGTATATTTGTTTTTTCAAATCCATATCTATTTGACTATTCCCCGTTTGTTTTTCTTTCTCCGGTGAACTTTCCGGCGAGGTCCACCATGAGAGCATTAGCTGTTCTTCGTTTTTCCGGCGAACGGCAGGCCTCCGCGGCCACCAGCATCACCTGCACGTCTCCCCCTGGCCGGGCTGCCTCGCGTCCAGCCCCGTGCCCCGAGAAGCAGCGAGCAGGAAGAACGCAGCAGCAGCCGATCCGTCCCTCTCCTATGTGCGAGCAGCAGGCAATGAACAGCAAACAGCAGGCCCTTCCTCCTCCCTGCGTGTGCCCCTACAGGCCAGGGCTGCGCCCTCTACCAGCCACCCAACAACCCCAGTCGACGAGCCCTTACTCCCCCTGGGCGAAAGGAGCAACAAGCCACAGCCATGGATGGAGTTTGGAACGTGCAGCACCAAGGTGGAAGAAGACCCAAGGTTGAAGACGGCTTAATTACAAGTTTGCCACCGGTTCGTATTTTCGCCGTAGTTTCTCCGTTTTAACTCAAACCATTCAACTTGCGTTAGATTCGTATCTTCGTATTCTACATAGTTATATTGCTGTACAGTAATTTTTCCCATGTTTAAAATTCGAGTTAATATTAAGATAATATTTATTCTATAGAAAATCTTTGGAAAATCATATCTTTTACATTTTAAATCCGATTTTCGTGATCTTTATATTGATGCGATCGTAGAGACGAGTACAAAGGTTTTATGAACATTTCAAAATTGTTTGAAGAGTTTGAACTAAATGTTATTTTATAAATCCATAAAGCCACTGGTTTTCTGTATATAAAATTAATTCAACCTTGGTCTTTTATTAATGACTATAATTGATCCGTACTTTGTTTTCTTGATATAATATGATTTTAATATAAATAGTATTCTCTGAAAACTTATTATAATGTATTTATATATAAATTTTATAGTTTTCTTTTGTTTCTTTATAAAAAGCAAATCCTCTCATAGTTGTATCTTTTCAACCATAATTTCGATTAGCGTGATCTTCGTGTCTATGTGCTTGTAGCAATACGTAGATTCGTTTTCTAAACCTTTTTAACTTCTATTTTTATTGATTGGTGTATTGTTCTAATAGAATATTATACTTGTATGTGATGCATGAATGTATTGGATGCTGTGTGGTGCGTTATGATCATGTCCAGTCGGTGAGATTCACGTGGTGATCAAGAAGCAATTCATTGAAGGTTTTGGATCAGAGAAAATGATCTCAAGTCTAAGGCAAGTATAGCATGGACCATCCTTGTTGCCTATTCAACTTAATCACTAAATTCATGATGCATGTGTCTACCTTGGCAACCATAGTGTTTATTCCTAGCTTTTGAATACTTGATCCTTATTACCTATGAGATTGCATTTGAGTAGTGATGCTAGTGCTTTGATGGGTCATAATCTTATGAACTTGAATAATTGATTATGATATAAAGATTAAAAGATGCTTTTTAGCAACATGGACTAAGGACTTATCTGTAAATACTACACCGGGACTTACAGCGCAACCATGGGTGCTATATGGCTCTGGCTTTAGTTAAGTATAAAGTTACTTTCTATCATGTTGTTAATCTTGAAAGGTTCCTTGCCGAGCTGGTTGTTTTGCGGCTCCTGTCTTTGTGTGTACTGCTGCGTGTGTGTGCCACTTGGAAGGAGGGCTCTACCGCCCCTTGCCATTGTGCCCGGATTGATTAGTAACTTGTTAGAGAGCTTTTTGAAAGACTTCAGAGTGAGACCCTGTTATGCACCTTGGCAGTGTAGTGTGGGCCTTGCAAACCCTGACACATGGGAATCACGACTCATGGTGAAAAGTGTGCAACCTCTGCAGAGTGTAAAACTGATATATCAGCCGCGCTCACGGTCACGAGCGGCCTTGGACGTCTTACAGGAATTTAACTAATTGAATATTGATTTATTTGAAGTTTCTATTGATGTTTATTCCATATTAATTATCATGTTTATATGATCATGCAAATCTTGTTCCTTGGTATATTCTATTGCTGCTACTCAAATTGCTAAAATGTGATCAACTAAAAGCAGCCGCTGCCAACCAGTGTTATGCCTTATTTGAGCCTCATGAACCCATGTTATTCTTGTTGAGTACGACATGTACTTACGCTTGCTTTATTTTTCATATTTGGATAAAAATCCCGGATGGGTAACAGATGACTATGAGGATTCTTCTGAGGATTATTAGGATTGTGTTCACCAGTCAACTATTCCCTGTGGAATGGAGATTCTGCGAGAGAGTTATCTATATTATTCCGCTGTTATTAATGTAAAGATTCTGTGATATTATTCATTATATATTAAACCTTGTGATGGTACTATGTAATTTGTCGCTTATGTGTGTGATTGATCCCTGGGAACACATAAGTTGGTTCATCCAATTTTATCCTTAAAATTGGGTGTGACAGATTGGTATCAGAGCATAGGTTGACTGTAGGACACAAGCCTACATAGAGTGGACATTTTAGGATGTGCTTTTCTCATCTTATTCATGCTTTCTACCTTAACCGTGATAATTGCTATTTTATATGCTTCCCGAACCCTTATTCCATCATGAAAATTTGATGCTTCTCTTCTTATTCTAAGCTCTATCATGCTTTCATGCTTTCTCACTTTGTTCTATTATGAAAATTATAACTTCATTCTCATTCTACCTCTGTCTTGGTCGAAAATTAAGAAGATGAGATATAATCGCCAAATTACCCCACAAGTGTGTTGGAGAAGCCAAGCCACAAGCATAGCTATCAATATGAGGATGAAAGGAAAGATGCCCAAACTCGACAAGAAGAACCAAGATAGGATTCGAGTTAGATAATAGAACGATTTAGTTATGAGTCAAGTTGAGTCGAATCTTGTGTGCCTGTGAATTTTATGTGCTTGTTGCATTGTGCTTATGAATTATGTGTGATTTGGATCTTTGTAATGATTGCAATGATCTTGCGGAGTTTTCCATAATTTCATTTAGTTTATAGGCCTAAGATATATGGATTAATGGAATAGATAGTTGGGTTTTCCTTCTCTCTTGTTTCCTTTATTCTGTCTTCACGGAGCGAGCTGTCTTTGTCAGCTTATATCTCTATTTTTGGAATATCAAAAAAATCATAAAACAATTCTGGACATAAGTAGACTTCAAGATCGTTCTGTGAGCGCAAGAATCACACTAATAGCTATTATGGTTTGGGAGTTATGAAAATCACAAGATGATGCAACTGCGCAGTCAGGAATCTGGAACAGTTTCTGTTTTACACTGTTTTCGACCACCTTAACTGCAGAATATAGAAAAGTGGTCTATATGAAAGTTGTAGATAATTTTAGCAGCTTTCCAACGGTATATGTTGCGACTTATTTGGAATAACAGATCTGGAGTTACAACTGATTTACTACACTGCTGTTTTTTTCCATCTCGCGAGAAATTTCAGATTACCTATTCTTACCCATTCTCAAGAGCCTTGTTGGGTTATCAAAAGTAAATGATGATAGTAACACATTCTGGAGTGAGATTTAAGCTACCTTTGGTGCCCTTTTTGAACTTTTCTTAAGGGGGGTAGCCAAGATGAAGATGTAACAAGATGAAGGTCTTATTGTGTTTCACTTGGAAGCCTCAGATATTGATATGGTTAAGAATTCATTGTCAAGAGCAGGTGTCTTTGCTCAGGTTGGTTAACTTGTTGGATCATTCATGAAAAGGTCAGGTCTTCATCAAGATAGGTCTTCATATCAAGATACCATCAATTGGGAATTCAACCTTCACCGTACTCAGGATAAGAAGGCATTCTTGATATAAGGAGATATTGGATATCGATAGTGGGTTCTTCGGAGAAATAGAAGCATCAATGTTACACCTAGCAAGATAAGTGGAGTAAGTTCTTTCTTGGTTAAGTATTACTAAAGATAGTATTATGGAGAACCTGAGAAAGTAGATGCAGCGTTAAGCTATGATAACTTGGAAGTTCTATGGCGTACTAAGTTTCTATAATAAGTATATTGGAAAATGTATTAAGTGTGCTTGCACCCAGAGATCTTGGATAAGTTTGGAGGAACTAAAGAAAGGTTGGGTGGAATCCAAGTGTAAGCTTTGCTAGACATGAACAAGAGCTTGAATGTCTACAATGATACACCTTGCAAGATTTGGAATGTGTTCTTATTCGGGAAGGAAAAAAATAATGGCTTAGTATTAAGTCAAGCAAAAAAAGAGTGTCAGTTAGTCTACCAAGTATAAGGAGTCCGGAATTAAATACCAATTAATGTTAATGCTCCATAAATTGGAGATTTGCTTACTAGACACAAGTGTTGCACTTACACGGATTATAAGTCACGTTTACATGGATAAGAAGATCTGAATTACATCCTTACCAAGTTGGCTTTGAGCTAGCAACACTAGCATTGAACTTGAACAAGACAAGGGTAATGATTTGGAGAAGTGTTATCACCTATAGAAGAATGAGTCATTCCGATACCTTTAGCAAAGCAGAGTTATTCTAACAAAGCTTCAGATGACAGGACTAAAGAGTTATGCTGAGAATTTCAGATGATGCCTACGAATAAAGAGTTGTAAGTAAACAAGGATTTTACTACACAGAGAACCTATCAAAGTTCGGGAAGCTTGAGTGAGGTATTTAGAGCAAGGATATGGGAACACGCAAGTTGCATTGGAAGAATTGCAAAAGGAGCTAATTGAGGAAGTGAAGAAGATCCAAGATCAAACCATTCTATCTCTTTCATCCTCTTCTTCCGAATCTCGGGACGAGATTCCTTTTAAGGGGGGTAGAATTGTAACACCCCAAATTTTGCTAATTTTAAAATAGAGCTAAATTGATTTGATTTTGTATTTTTGAGCTCATCAAAACATAGGGAAATTAAAATTTTTCATTGAGTCAAAATCCAGCTAGGTTTTAGCAACATGGTTGTGCATTCATGCTCTTACATATGATTTATTTTGGTTGAGTGATCTTTGCCGAAAGTCAAAATGATTAAAAATGATTTAATGATATGAGTGAGTAAAGTTTTCAAAACACGTTTAGTAAACGATCTTTTCTGCGTGTCTCTGTGTCTATCTTCAATCAAATTCTTTGATTTCTAACTCATATCATTCAGCCAGAGTTTATCAGAACCTTTTCTTCAGCTCTAAATCACTTTTTGGTGCTCATCATTTATCAAATTATCTCTAATAACTTCCCGGGAATTTTTCTGACTTTTTCTGGACCTTTCTCCTATTTTTCTACGAGCAAAATCTAATTTTTAGATGCTCAAAAATACCTTTTCATTAGCTCCAAATACTTTATTTCGGTTCATGATGTTCCAAAATGTCTCCTAGAATTTTTCCATAATTTTCGGAGCCATCAGAATATTTTTCGGGGCCCAAATATCAATTCTGGACAATTCTGGAATTATTTAATTTGGAATATTTAATAATTCCGAAAATAGTAAAAATATCTTATTTTGTATCGACCTCAAACTCTACAACTATATATATCACCGCGTAGCCCTAGACGCGCTGATTCCGAAAGTACGGCCCGTTTTCGCAGCCGACGTTCGTAGCCTTCTAGATCTAAAGCCGAAGTTTGGAAAAACTAGATTTCCGACGAACTCTCCGGCGAGCTTTTCCGGCCATCTTGGCCATCTCCGGCAAAAACCACCACCACCACGAGGTAGCTCTCTTCGTTCCCTACGTCGTGTTATATTTGTTTTTTCAAATCCATGTCTATTTGACTATTCCCCGTTTGTTTTTCTTTCTCCGGTGAACTTTCCGGCGAGGTCCACCATGGGAGCATTAGCTGTTCTTCGTTTTTCCGGCGAACGGCAGGCCTCCGCGGCCACCAGCATCACCTGCACGTCTCCCCCTGGCCGGGCTGCCTCGCGTCCAGCCCCGTGCCCCTGCCTCCTTGCTGTGCAGCGAGAAGCAGCGAGCAGGAAGAACGCAGCAGCAGCCGATCCGTCCCTCTCCTATGTGCGAGCAGCAGGCAACGAACAGCAAACAGCAGGCCCTTCCTCCTCCCTGCGTGTGCCCCTACAGGCCAGGGCTGCGCCCTCTACCGGCCACCCAACAACCCCAGCCGACGAGCCCTTACTCCCCCTGGGCGAAAGGAGCAACAAGCCACAGCCATGGATGGAGTTTGGAACGTGCAGCACCAAGGTGGAAGAAGACCCAAGATTGAAGACGGCTTAATTACAAGTTTGCCACCGGTTCGTATTTTCGCCGTAGTTTCTCCGTTTTAACTCCGAACCATTTAACTTGCGTTAAATTCGTATCTTCGTATTCTACATAGTTATATTGCTGTACAGTAATTTTTCCCATGTTTAAAATTCGAGTTAATATTAAGATAACATTTATTCTATAGAAAATCTTTGGAAAATCATATCTTTTACATTTTAAATCCGATTTTCGTGATCTTTATATTGATGCGATCGTAGAGACGAGTACAAAGGTTTTATGAACATTTCAAAACTGTTTGAAGAGTTTGAACTAAATGTTATTTTATAAATCCATAAAGCCACTGGTTTTCTGTATATAAAATTAATTCAACCTTGGTCTTTTATTAATGACTATAATTGATCCATACTTTGTTTTCTTGATATAATATGATTTTAATATAAATAGTATTCTCTGAAAACTTATTATAGTGTATTTATATATAAATTTTATAGTTTTCTTTTGTTTCTTTATAAAAAGCAAATCCTCTGGTAGTTGTATCTTTTCCACCGTAATTCCGATTAGCGTGATCTTCGCGTCTATGTGCTTGTAGCAATACGTAGATTCATTTTCTAAACCTTTTTAACTTCTATTTTCATTGATTGGTGTATTGTTCTAATAGAATATTATACTTGTATGTGATGCATGAATGTATTGGATGCTGTGTGGTGCGTTATGATCATGTCCAGTCGGTGAGATTCACGTGGTGATCAAGAAGCAATTCATTGAAGGTTTTGGATCAGAGAAAATGTTCTCAAGTCTAAGGCAAGTATAGCATGGACCATCCTTGTTGCCTATTCAACTTAATCACTAAATTCATGATGCATGTGTCTACCTTGGCAACCATAGTGTTTATTCCTAGCTTTTGATGACTTGATCCTTGTTACCTATGAGATTGCATTTGAGTAGTGATGCTAGTGCTTTGATGGGTCATAATCTTATGAACTTGAATAATTGATTATGATATAAAGATTAAAAGATGCTTTTTAGCAACATGGACTAAGGACTTATCTGTAAGTACGACACCGGGACTTACAGTGCAAACATGGGGGCTATATGGCTCTGGCTTTAGTCAAGTATGAAGTTACTTTCTGTCATGTTGTTAATCTTGAAAGGTTCCTTGCCGAGCTGGTTGTTTTGCGGCTCCTGTCTTTATGTGTACTGCTGCGTGTGTGTGCCACTTGGAAGGAGGGCTCTACCGCCCCTTGCCATTGTGCCCGGATTGATTAGTAACTTGTTAGAGAGCCTTTTGAAAGGCTTCAGAGTGAGACCCTGTTATGCACCTTGGCAGTGTAGTGTGGGCCTTGCAAACCCCGACACATGGGAATCATGACTCATGGTGAAAGTGTGCAACCTCTGCAGAGTGTAAAACTGATATATCAGCCGCGCTCACGGTCACAAGCGGCCTTGGACGTCTTACAGGAATTTAACTAATTGAATATTGATTTATTTGAAGTTTCTATTGATGTTTATTCCATATTAATTATCATGTTTATATGATCATGCAAATCTTGTTCCTTGGTATATTCTATTGCTGCTACTCAAATTGCTAAAATGTGATCAACTAAAAGCAACCGCTGTCAACCAGTGTTATGCCTTATTTGAGCCTCATGAACCCATGTTATTCTTGTTGAGTACGACATGTACTTACGCTTGCTTTATTTTTCATATTTGGATAAAAATCCCGGATGGGTAACAGATGACTATGAGAATTCTTCTGAGGATTATTAGGATTGTGTTCACTAGTCAACTATTCCCTGTGGAATGGAGATTCTGCGAGAGAGTTATCTATATTATTCTGCTGTTGGAATGGAGATTCTGCGAGAGAGTTATCTATATTATTCTGCTGTTATTAATGTAAAGACTCTGTGATATTATTCATTATATATTAAACCTTGTGATGGTACTATGTAATTTGTCGCTTATGTGTGTGATTGATCCCTGGGCACACATAAGTTGGTTCATCCAATTTTATCCTTAAAATTGGGTGTGACATCCCTGGAGGCATCCCTATTCCTGAGCTTCAGTTCAATATCTCCAGTTAGGGTTAGATGTAGCAATTAGGAGAGACTAGTTCTTCTAGATCTAGTCTTGTTTTAGAGAAGTAGAGAGATAGAGTAGAGGAGTAGAGTTCTGGAGGAGTTCTGGCCTGTCGGTGCTCCTCCGTAGTTGTATTCTTCTGGATTCAGCTTCCTCGCTCGGAGCTGTATTCTGAGGTACCTTTGTATTCAACATTCTAATTCAGGTAAGTAGTTGTTCTTATTTGTTCTTAAGTTTGTAACTCATATTGAGTACTTTGATCTTGGTCATTACTTGATTGAAGTAGTATTTCGTAGTGTAGGCGTGGTGCCTAGGCTAGGTTTACTTGTGAATGCCCCCTGATTAGCCGGATAGTGGTTGTTCGCGTAGGTGACAGCTACGCTCGGTAGTCCACTTCCCGTTGATAGGATTGGTAGGTGTATAGGTGCTTGGTAGGAGAGAACTCTGATTTCTGCTCTTATTCAGGTTACTGCCCAGTTAGAACGGTATTATTCAAAGCATACCAGTTGTTGGAACTAGATAGTCAATAGATATCTCCCCTTTCTTAATATTATCTAGCTTAATTGTAGGGTTAAGTTCATTAGCTTGGTCATTATCACCTACTGTTCCCTGTGGATATGGTATTTATAACCTCCGGGTGAAGTGTTACATCAGTATTACATCTGTGCGCTTGCGGATAATCTAATAATAATAATATTTAATAGAGTACAGTTAATTTATACCAACCGGAACCAAAACATACTTGTGGTGGTGGGCCTCGATCTTGCTCCTAATGCATGTTAGGAGCTTTTATGTGAGAGAGATGCTATGCATTTGAATTATAAATGTAATGACTAAGGTCCTGTTTAAATACCCTCCAACTTCCAATTGCAACTAATCACAACGAAGTTAGGGGCATACTTGTGGTGGTGGGCCTCGATCTTGCTCATAATGCATGTCAGGAGCTTTTGTGTGAGGGAGTTGTTGTGCATTTGAATTATAAATGTAATGACTAAGTAAAGGAGATTGTTAGTCCGTTGCAATCTATGATTGGGATGTGTACCCTTGACCATAATTCGTCAATTATTTCCTTCAAGGAACCATATAAGTCAATGTGTTGGTTGTCATGTGTACCCTCGACCATAATTCCACTATTTTGTGTTTTTCTATTTTTCTCACGGTCTGCAGTGTGAAATCGAACACCATTAACAAGACATGCTGAATAAATTCGAACTCGCAGCTCAGGCTCACTTGAAAGTGCAAATAGCTCATCATCTATGTCTTGTCTCTCCACATAACGAAGTTTTGCAATCCGCCCAAAAACAAACATTGGACATAAAAAATTTGCTTCTTAAACCAAGAAGAAAATGATGAAATAAATTAATAGAGGTCAAACTCACATGTCTCTTAAACCAGGGAGAAAATTGCTTCTTAAGGGTTTGATCCACATTAGGACATCCTTCATCCTCCAACACCTTCTTGTATATCCAAAAAACCATAGTTAATTAAAAAATTTGGGCTAAAAATTGGGATATTAGAAACAATGAAAATAGTAGATGGGATGACATACTCGATATACGGCTCAACCTCTGGACAATTGTTTAGCACAAACCAAACCATTTTTTCATAATCATGCTCAAGATATGTAAGATTTGGTGCTCCAAGAACATAAGCTCCATGCTAGAAAACAGATAGCTCTCCTCCCACAGTAGCAACACGCTCTCTATTCCTGCCTTCCCGATTGTGTCGTGTCTCAACATCATCACCAAAGTACCTTGAGCAAAAAGTCAAGCACTTAGCGGCAACATATGCTTCTGCAATTGATCCTTCAGGCCTTGCCATGTTCCTCACAAACCGTTTCAATGTAAGAACCTTCTTTCTACTGGGTACATCCATCCATATTGCACTGGACCTCTAAGAATAGCCTCTTCAGGTAAATGGACAGCCAAGTGTAGCATCACATCAAAGAAAGAAGGAGGAAATATTTTCTCAAGCTTGCACAGGATGATTGGGATGTCAGCTTTCAGCCTTTCCAGCACATCTAACTTCAAAGTTTTTGCACAAAGTTGCTGAAAAAAATTACTTAGTTCAGCAAGTGCTTCATATATGTCCTTGTTCATAATTCCTTGGACAGCAGCAGGTATGATACTTTGAAGAAGAATATGACAATCATGAGTTTTTAGTCATTGGAGGTTGCATCCATCTGCAGTATTACAAGTTGCTAAGTTGGAAGCATATCCATCTGGAAATTTTACACTCTTCAAAAAGTCAAAAAAATCAGTCTTCTGTTTCTTAGTCATTATGTAGGGGGCATGAGGAATACTATATGAATCTCCATCACGGATCAAGTGTAAGTGCTTCCTAATGCCCATGTCTTCCAAATCAAGCCTAGAATTTAGACCATTCTTTGACTTCCCAGCAGTGCCTAGAAATGTACCTAGGATGTACTCACATATATTTTTCTCAATGTGCATCACATCAAGATTATGTTGTAGCTTCAAACTTGACCAATACGGCAAATCCCACAAACATGACCTTCGCTTCCAACATTGGCCCTTTACATCCCGCTTTCTTTTTTTTGCTTTCAGGATGCTTTCCTGGTTTGCCATCCTTGACCCTCTCTAGTTGATCCATCAGCTCATTCGTGGTAAATTTCTCTGGTTTCTCACGGTTTTCAACATTACCATCAAACATCTTGCTCCTCCTCCATGGGTGGCCCCTAGCAAGAAAACGCCGGTGGCCAATGTAACATATCTTATTCCTTATCCTTTTGGAGCAAGGGTTTTTGTCACAATACACACAAGCATAATAATCTTTTGTGACTCTACCTGACAATGTGCTCAAACCAGGATAATCATGAATGCACCAAATTACAATAGCATGTAAATCAAACTTCTTCCTAGTAATTGCATCAACAGTAGGGACGCCTTTCCAAAGCTCTAGCAACTCCTAAACAAGTGGCTCTAAGAAGACATCAATATCCTTTCCTAGACATTCTCGACCAGGGATAAGCAGGCCCATCATAAAGTTGGATTGCTCCACACATTCCCATGGAGCAAAATTGTATGGGATAAGAAACACTGGCCACATGCTATATGAGGAGCTCATCTTACCAAATGGATTGAAACCATCAGTAGCAAGGCCAAGTCTGATGTTTCTTGCATCTTTTGCAAACCACCCATACTTTCTATCAAAGTCTTTCCATGCCTCGCCATCAGCTGGATGGTTGAGCTCATTCTCCACTGCCTTCCTTTTCAACTTGTGCCACTGCACCTCCTCTGCCATTCTTTTGGAGGAAAAGATTCTCTTCAGCCTAGGAATCAATGGAAAATGTCGCAAAACCTTCTCAGGAATCTTCTTCCTTCCATCATTGTCTTTCCATCTTGATGCACCACAAACCGGACAAACATATTTCTTTTCTAAATTCTTCCAAAATAGAACACAATTAGTTGGGCACACATGGATTGAATTGTATCCAAGCCCCAATGCACGGATAAGTCTCTTTGCTTCATCGTATGTGGTAGGAATAGAGCAATTTGGGAATGTTGATGACAACAACTTCAGTAGCGCTGTGAAAAAGCCATTAGATACTCCATAAAATGACTTCATATGAAGTAACTTCACCACAAAAGAAAACCTTGTGCAAGGACCACCAGGGTACAGTTGTTGCTTCATCTCTTCCAATAGAATTGCAAACATAGACTTTTTCCTTTACCGTCCTCTTCATCTGTGTATAGCTCCTCTACCATACCACGAATTCCATCGTCAGGTCATCTTCTTCATCCGCATTCATGCCAAAATCCTCATCAAGACTAGTATGTTCACCAACATGGTCATCAATTTCATGTGGTACAACCTCAAATGGTTTGCCATGATGTATCCATCTAGTGTAAGTACTAGCCATCCCATGAATATACATGTGATCCTCCACCTGTCCTTTAGGTTTGCGAACTCGATTCAAACAATGACGACATGGACAGAGCATCTCTTCATCATCACTAAATCTCTCTAAAACAAAGGCCATGAATTCATTCACTCCATCCACGTGTTCCTTGCTGAACATCCTACCATTGATCCAAGATCTGTCCATCTGCACGAAATCATGAGATAAAATTGGTCAAAAAATTGACATATGAAATTATCGAAGCGCCATGCCATTATTTATATTCAATCTGTGCACAATAGTTGAAAATTGCTTTAATTAAGCAAATGCACACAAATCAGTAAGCAGTAAGAAAATAGCAAGCACTAATATACAAGATTATTTCCCTAAAGCAAATTGGTACCTTTCTTGCAGCCTAGCATTCTCAGGAGAAGAAATCAAGGGTGCTCCCGCAGCTCTACGGAGATTAGCCTCACCGTCGCCGGCAGCTAATAGGGCAGCCACGCCGGTGGCCCTGCTCGCCAAGCCATTCCACATCACGCTGCTCGTTGGATGGTGCCCGTGCCGTCGGCCGTCGGCGCCGCCGCGATGCATTCCTAGGCGGTGGCCGCCGCACCGGCTCATACACGCACCCAGCTGCTGGGCGCCGGAGCCGACGCAATGCGCTCCTAGCCACTGGCCGCCAGAGCTGATACAATGCGCTCCCAGCCGCTGGCCGCCGGCACCGACGTGACGACCGCCCAGCCTCTGTCCACCGCCCCTCCTGCGAAGCTTGCCCAGCTGCTGGCCGCAGCCCCTCCCGCGACGCCCACCTAGGTGTCCACGCCGCTGGCCAACCACGCCGCCAAACCCTCCATCCCTACTGCTAGCCACACAAACAGATGAGGCGCTAGCAGGTCACGAGCCAAAGTATAATTGTACAGGCATATGGTGCATTATCGAATGAATATAATGAAAAAGAAGCAATGTCTAAGTAAACAAACTTGCGTGGTACAGTGGTATGTTCCTAACTTGGGGAGCCTAGCTTCGCAGGTTTGAGCCTCACTGCCCCCACTATTTTTTGCGCTTTTAGAAGAATATTGGCCACAGAGTGCTGGTGCGCCGCCTGTGGCCTATCTAGGGCCTCCACTCTACCCGACTTGGCTTGTTGGGCTGGCTTGGGCGCGACCAGGCCGCGACCTCTACCATTTGCCCATTTAGGGCCTTATAGTTGATCTGTTTGGAGGCCCATAAATAGGTGGGCTAAAAATAAATAGTAGGAAAAAAACAAAAAAATCATATGACATGCCAACAGGACATGCCAACATGGATAAGAATATTTTTAAAAAACTAGTAAAATGAGTTTTGACACACAATATTTGTCATAGAGTTATGACATTTAAAAATTAGACCTTTTGACACAGTAAATATTGTCACTAGATAAAATTATACTAGCTACATGACATCTGTTGTGACATACGACTTTATATTGTCACTAGGTCGAAATGGCTGAAACATAATGTCATAAACTAGATTATATAATTACATTATAACCCATTGTCATATTAAATATGTCACAAAATCACAGACTTCTTGTAGTGTCTATGTGGTGTTGTGCACTGTTTCTTGAATGTTCATGGCTTGATGACTCCATGTGTGGGTCGGCCGACCCACACTTGTAGCCTCCAGCTGCTCATTTTTGGCCTGTTTGATCTTCTCTGCATTCACAAGCGAGGGGTGGACTACAGAGAAATCAACGTAGCTGTCACCTACGCGAACTACCACATGACCCGGCACATCAGGGTGCACTGTCAGAGAAACAGAATATATAAACACCATGTCTATATATTGTTCATCATCTACCCATCGATCGTTTGGATAGGCGCTATACGAGCAATTACATGAATTCAATAAGATCAAACCAACTATGCTAGACATATAATCAAAGTAGACAATGACTATTGTAATTAAGAACATATGAACTATTAAGAACAATATTTCCCTAATCACAATGAAGAATACAGTAATAGAGAAAGAATTAGAAGTATACCGAACTCTGCGCTCCAGACAGACGCGGGGGGCTCCAGATCCCGCTGAAGAACTAGAACTCCTCTACTTCTAATCTAACTAGACTAGAAGTATGAACTAGAAGGCTCTTCATGAACTAGAAGGCTCTTGACGGCTTGACCGAAGACTTGATGCCTCAGATGAATAATGGCATTTCCTCCAGGGAGGAGGTCTGCCCCTTTATTTATAGCCCGATGGGATGAACGTGCGCCGCAGGATCAAACCGACTTAACCAAGGGCCAAGATGCATTGTAGGAGGCGGTGGAGGAATATTCCAGAAGGCGGGGCCAAATCCTAGCAGGGGGCGCCACCCGACCCCACCCTAGCGCCGGCCGGCCCCACCTAGCATGGTCTGGGGCCCCGGTTGCTTTGGGTGTCTTCTAGATTTTCCCACGTCCTGATAATGATCGTTGCCTTCGCAGATAAGTTTCATGATGTTTAAGCACTTTAATCCCTATTTTACGCTTTTCTAGAATAATCCCTGGAAAATACAGAATATGCAAAACTCGTGCAAATTGTCAGTTAAAACCCTAAACTAGTGTGTATTCGTGTATCCTTTTGTGTCTAAAGTTCTAATAAAAGTTGACGTTATCCACCGTCAACAACTCCTCTAAGCTTACCTTTTGCTAGTCCCTTGGCAAACAAACTAAGCCTAATTACTAATGTGTTTGGATCAGGAGTTGCTACAATGCTTTCATACTTTCCAAGTACACATGCTTTCAAACAGAGATTCCCCTCCGGATTAGACAATAACTGCTCTAACCTTCAGGCTTACCTATTTTACCTTTAACTATGGATCTTTACAGCTCTCGCATAAGTCTTGAGCAATCGAAAGATAGAACAATCAAGTCAAGCACTATGTCTCAAATTCTTCACAGTACCAATATTCTGGAGTTTTTATAAGTTTCCAAAATAAAACTTAGAGCTTAATTGTATGACACCTGAAGTCCCTTAATATATGTAGTATTTATGGATCTCACTTAAGGCATTAATGATGTTATGCCTCTCTATAGTTAATAATATAAAGTGGAGCTCATAGGAGTAGTAATAACAAGGATAAGTATACTTGCAATTCATATGTTATAAAGTCAAACAATGGATCCACAGATAATCGAGGCATACAATCAAACCAAGATGTGCATGTGTATGGAATATGGTGGATAGGTGTATATGTGGTATTTTGTGGCTAATTCTAATTCTACTTATGCTCTTTTAAAAATAAATCTCTCTCTTAGGACCTTTCGTAGAAAAACATGGGCTATCCTTATTTCAACACGCACACATTTTTTTTAATCAGGGAGGCAGGCATCTAGTACCCATTGTTTTAATTGTTGGGACGCTTGTCCATCTTTTACTCCCCTTTCTTTTCATGCTTTTGCATAGCCACATGCATCCAATAAATTATTTGGAGAGATAACAATGGTAAAAACTTAGAGCATCTATAACAGGGCTTTCCTATGGGATATATTTTTGGTGTTTACTCCCAGTGTAGGAGAATACATTTTTATGATGAACATAGATGAAAGTGGAAATGGTTGCAATTACTCCCAGGGTAGGAATAATGCATATGTGGCTGGAGTGTGTAAGTAATCTTGGTTTTAAAAGCATGACAAGACTCTCATAAGGTATACAACAAAGGTTGACTAAACTCAATGCAAAGCAAGAAGCATAAATGTGCAAATGTTTTCTATCTCTAAATATATCATTTCTAGCTATGGTAGAAATTCACACTTTGTCATACAAGAGCTCATCATGTAGATTTTAAGTTTTCAAAATAAATTTCTAGAACTTAGTAATGTTAGGAATAAGATAAATAGCAGCTCAACCTTCATGAATCATATTAATCAATCACCTAGACTTAGCTCAAGCATATGCCTCCATAGGTTTCAAGTTTAGAGTAAATTCTCAAATTAAAACAGCAATATCCAAAACTCAAGAGAATTTAAGGTTGACAACTAGGTACTTGAAAGGAATGACAACAGAGCAACTATTCATCATCTCCAAAAAATTTAGTGTTCATCAATTTTAATTGATTCTAGCCTAGACTGACTTCGAACATATTCTAATATATAGCTAAGTGCTTATTTGGTTTTAATGATTATACATCTTTCTAGTTATTTCTGATTGGACACAAAAAAGACTCTATGACTTGTGGACCTTCATGTGCCCATATATTTTTGGTATTTCTAGATTTTCCTATGATACTATGGTGAATCTTCATATGCTCACATATTTTTGGTATTTTATGACTATATAAAACAGACTCACTAATCGCCTAGGTATAATTACCTGATAACTAGGGATGCTCCTCCCCCAAGCTAGATGTTTGCAATACTTGGTGTTGAATGATCTTCAGAGTGAGCTAGCCAGTAGTAGTCCTGGTGGGTGCCACTGATAGACTCCCTTCTTAGTCATAATATTGTTCCTGCATAATTATACTCTAACAAGAAAACCAAAACTCGAGGCTTGAATTTAACAAGGGGTTAGCGGTCAGCCAATGAGCAACTGATTATTCTTTATGAGTTGATTTTGACAGATCTCGGCAGGATTTCTTGTTTCTCTATCTCTTTAAATTTTCTGATTTTATAAAACAGGAAATAAATATGAATGCTCTTTATTTTTATTTTTATGCCACCACAGTAAATACTTCTACGGGTTTACCATAAGTTCATTCACATGGGGCTTTAGTATTTATGATGCAGTAAATAAAATAGTAAATATTTTTGTTGTTTTATATTTAATGTGCAAAAATGATTGTACTAATAAATATGTTAAAGTAAAATTGCTAGCTTAATTAGATAACTACAATTCTAACCTTATGGCTAGGGTACAGAATTTAAAGTCTACTGATAGGACTTAGATAGAGGAGAGTACTTACTCAGTAGGTTCATCGTCTGAGGTTACCTCAATCAATTCCCTACTTTGCAGTGGTGTAGTAGGTGCTTCTTCTTTCTCCTTCCATCTCATTTCTGTCTCTTCTGCTTCTCTCTTTTCTAACTCCAGCTCTTCCTCATTATACTCTCCCAGGTATGCTTCTCTTGACTCTTCATCTCTCTTCATCCATTCTTCTAATTGTGCGTGTATCTCTTCTTTCTCTGCCTTAGAAATCTGATCCATCGTTTCAGGTTCTACTTCTCACTCACTTCAGCGTGGTGCTTGTACAGCTTCATCTTGCTCCTTGTAGCAGTCTTCATACTTCACAATCTTGACAGGGAATTCCTCCCATCCACAGTGAGGCTGGGCAGCCTGACGGCGGGCTTGGCGTCTTCTCCTGTTGCGTTGCTTCCTGATCTGCTCACGGTTAACTAGTGTTCTAAATTGACAGCGTACCTTTCCCGTGGGTAGGTTGAAGTGGATCTGTCTAGACCCGATGTAGATAATAGCATTGGCGGTGTAGAGGAATGGTCTTTCCAAAAGAATAGGTGATTCATCGTCTCCCTGCATGTCAAGAACTAGAAAATCTGTGGGTATATGTTTATCTTGAATTCTTACCATGACGTCCTTAACCATGCCTTCAGGGAATCTTAGTGATTGGTCTGCCATCTGCAATTGAATATATGTTGGTCATAGAGGTAAATCATTAAATAAGTCATCATATACCTTTTTGGACATTACGTTGATGCCTGATCCAGTGTCGCAGATGGTGTCGGCAAAAGTGGTCTCTCTGATTATGCATTCAATGATTGGTATTCCTGGGTCACCTCTCTTTGTTGGGAATGGTTGGGGGAGCATATGATCATTTTCTGTGTTGAGAGCAGTGATTAGTTGAGCAGTTTCTTCAGGTACATGCTAGGGCTTGTTGTTGCTCTTCTTGTTGATGGAATTGCTTCAGGACTGTAGGAGTCTTTAAGATGCGGTTCTTGAACGAGAATCTCTTTTTCTTTTCCTTGATGGAGAGGACAATCTTAGCATGTTCCACATAGAAGATGGCTTTGGTTGTGCACAAGAATGGTCATCCCAAGATAATGGGTGCCTTCTCATCTCCTCCTGTCTCCATGATCACGAAGTCAACTGGGACATATGATTGCCCCACTCTGATGATAGCTTCTTCTAGCATTCCCTCGGGGTAGCAAATGGACTGATATGCAAGCTACAAATGCGTATCTGTGTAAAACAAATGATCACCTAATATTTTCTAATAAATTACCTTGGGCATTATGTTAACACTTGCGCCGAAATCGCAGATAGCTTCTAGAAAGCTATGACATCCTATGGAGATAGGAATGATAGGTCTTCTAGGGTCTTCCATCTTCTCAGGTAGTGAGTGGTCAATCCACTGTACATCTGCAGGCTTAATATGGTATTGGGTTGCATTGTGAATATCAATAAGGTTAGCAGTTTCAAAATCTTCCAGCTGGCCCAGAATCTTACCTTTCTCAAATGGAGGGACAGCAGCAGCTAGCTGAGCTAATTGGGATTCTAACATTTTTATTAAAGCTGTGCTGATTCTTTATAGCAGAAGCAAAGGTATCTATTCTAGTATTAATGTTTTCTAAAGCTTTATCATTAGAGGCTACCTTTCTAGACATTTGATCTAACAATTTAGATTGAACAGCAACTAAATCTCTTAAAGGTGGAATATTGTAATTATTACATTGGTTGTTACCTTGGTAGTTACCTTGTCGAGGTTGCTGATTCCATCCTTGGTTTGGCTGGTTCCATCCTTGACCTTGCTAAGGAAGATAGTAGGTGTTATTGTTGATGAAGTTCACATCCTCTTGCAGCGTAGGGCAGTTGACAGTTGAATGTCCGTAATCTTCACATTCTTCACAGGTCAAGCGAGAATCATCAATATGCATGACTTTCTTCTTCTCTATATCGAGCTTCTTCATGATGAGGTCTAGCTTGGCAGTGACCATGTCAGTTTCTTTGAGATGATGGATGTCTCCTCCTCTCTTGCGAGGTTGAGTACGTTCTTCATTACAGCTTGGATTTGAGGCCATCTTCTCAACAAGTGCTTTAGCGTCTGGAAGCTTAAGGGACAGGAAAGCTCCTCCAGCTGTAGCATCTATGGACTCACGGGTGCTAGAGATAAGCCCATGGTAGAAGGTCTGCATCAATAGCCAATCCTCTATCCCATGATGAGGACAGTCTTCAATATAATCTTGAAATCTTTCCCATGCTTTAGTGAATGATTCATCATGTTGCTGTTGAAAGCTAGAAATTTTCCCACGCAGAGAATTTGTCTTGCCTGTAGGAAAGAACTTTGCTAGGAAAGCAATTGAGCATCGGTCCCATGTAGTGTTCTTCTCTTTGTTGGTGTAGAACCACTGCTTAGCTTTCCCCAAAAGTGAAAATGGGAAAAGACGAAGTAAAATAGCATCTCTTGGTACTTCTCTGATCGTGAAGGTGCTGCAGATCTCTAGAAAGTGTTGTAAGTGTGCACTTGCATCTTCATGAGCTTTTCCACAAAATTGACTGGCTTGAACCATGGTGATAAGAGCAGGTTTGAGCTTGAATTCATTCTCCCTAGTGTTGACTGCTGGTCCAGTCCAGATGTTTGTTGTTGTTGGGGCAGAGAACTCGCACAGTGTCTTCTCAGCCATGTCTTCAAATACAGGAGCTAAATCTTCTCCCAAGTGTTCTTCTTTCAGTGTTGGAGCTGGCTCCTCTGATGGACTAGCTTGAGCAGTGATGGGTGTTCTTGATGGTGACTCAAAATTGTCCCTCGCCTCTACAAACTTCTTCCTTCTAAGGAGTTTCTTTGGATCGTCAATGAAGTTCTTTGGAAGAGAAAAACCATTCATTCATCACCCTGCATAAGATAAGCAAATGATAAAAACAAGGGTGTGCCTTTTTGATTTAGAGATCAATCGGTAATACAATCTTATCCATTATGCATATATGTTATCAATATTTCCTAAGTTTAATGTGCCTTCCCTGGTAATGGCGCCAAAAATGCTTGTTGACATCTATTAACATCACCAAATATAACTACATAACTTTTAATACTAGAGACGAGATTAGAGATGTATGGCAATTAATTAACTGGTCAATAGCAACTAGCCACTTATCTATCACCAACATTCTTAGGCATGAACTAGGTTGTCATCCCTAATTATATGCTAAGAATAAATAAAGGTTTCATATGTTATTCAATGTGACTAAAAAGAAATATATAAATATAAACTAACAACAATTCTGCAAGCGGATAGATAATTATACCTGTTGGTATTTTTAACATCACTTCATGTTAAGTTGTCATCCCTAACATGATGCTAAAAAAACCATTGGTAAAATAATCTACACTTGCCACCTAAAAATAATACTATAGAATATATCCGCAAGCGCACAGATAATTCTCCCATTGTAGCACTTCACCTGGTAAGTATTCCGAGTATCGTTGATTTGTTTTTTGCCAAAAGGATAAATAGACAATCTACTCATTAGGGTAAGGTACTACAGTGATTGAAAAGATAATTGACTTTAACAATAAATGTGCAAACCTATGATAACCAATTCCTCTAATGCTTTAGCGGTAATAAGTCAATAATACTATGATAAATGATAACTGAGTAAATGAAGTAAATGGTATTCCAGAGATAGAATATAGAGACTCACTAATGTAGTAAGACAATCTCGAGATTCGGCTAAAGTAAAGGAAACCTATGTAATTACTAAATACGAAGTCTACAGCCTACGCCATATTACACATCTTCATTTATAGCATAATCAACTCAGAAAACATCATAAGGAGCATCATCTAATGAGGATATTAAGACACAATGGTCACCTCCTTCGCGACCGCGCTTTGCTCATCCTACGTACGGGGGGTGGACTATAAAGGAACCAATGCAGCTGTCACCTACGCGGACTACCACATGACCCGGCACGTCAAGGTGCCTCCGTAGGTACATAATATATCTAGACAGCACGTCTACATAATACATACCACCTAACTCACTCGAGTACTGAATTGTGTGCCTTACGATCATACAACAATAATCATCACCAATCACAACTATATCAAATATGCAACTAGGATAAACTAAGAACCGAATAAGTAGCAATATATTAAAATAGAGCAAAGTCATAATGAGATACAAGATAAAATTACCGATCTCTAGACGAACAAATCTGGAATCCCGAGCGTAGCGCCCAACTCTACTTGAACCTTGCTAGACGCCTAAACTAATGAACTTTGAAGAACTAGAGCTTTACTTCTAATCTCTAGAAACCCTAACTTTTATCTACTCTTGACAAATGAAATGGGAGGAATGAATTGGTGCCCTCAGGGAGGGGGTCTGCCCATTTATTTATAGCCCGGTGGGGTGAACGTGCGTCGTTGGATCAAACCGACTTAACATAGGGCTGAGATGACTCCTCGGAGGTGGTTGCAGAAGACTCCAAAAGACGGTGCCCAAAAACCCTTGGGGGGCGCCGCCCCGCCCCCCTTGGCGCCGGCTGGCCCCACCACCTGACAGGTGGGGCCCCGGTTGCTTCGGGTGCCTTCTCGACGCTTCTACCTTGTCGATGACGTTCGTTGCCTTCACGATTAAGTTTCATGATAATTATGCACTTTAATCCTTCCTTTAAGCTTTTCTGGATAATTACCGGAAAATAGACAATTCACCAAAACTTATGGAAATTGTCAGTAATAACCCCTATCTTTCTATTATTGCCCCTTTCTAAGTATTAGTTGATGGTATAAAATTGGTACTTAACGACTGTCAACAATACCCTCAAGCCAAGTCTTTTCTAGTCCCTTAGCAAAGCTGACATGAAATAATTTATTCATGGTTTCATTAATATGTATTACTTCCAACAAGGACTCAAATATTTAAATAGAAATTCTTCTCCAGAATGAAATTCATTAGTCCACCTTTCAAACTTATTCCTACTCTTTTCAACCGTGGGGCTTTTAAACTAAATCTTGGGTAATTGAAAGATAGAATAATTAAGCAAGCACTATGTCTTTCATCCTTGGTTTTTTTTAATAATAAGTATATGATTTTTATTTAGAAAATAATGAGAGTCTACTAATAAGATTGCAGAGGACTACTAAGCTATACACCATGACTGAATGTGCGAGTGTGATAAAATTTTATTTTCGGGCTCCTATGCATTATCCTCTCTTTTCAGTCTTTCTGAAGAGTGTGGGTTATCTCCCCAGCGGATATTTTTTGTACTCATTTTTTCCTCTCAGGCGGATATCTTTGCACCCATTGTTTTACTCTCTTTCTTTGATTTGGCAAATACCCTTTTGATATGGCATCTTTCAGGCTCATACTTCTTTGGTATGACATATTTTAATTTTATAACCCACACTCTCTTTTGAACTTCTAAGAGAGATTTTTGCATAGAGCAAAACCTTTTTGTGCATGTGAATTCAATCATGAAAGCATAACAGAATAGTCTACTTAAATCATATTAGCAGAACAAATTATTATTATATTTATTTTGATTTTGACTTTTGAAATGTCTGGAGCTTAGGTATCACTTAGAATGAAATAAATAGTAACTCAAACCTTTTTATATCGTATCCATCAATTACTTAGATTTAATCCAAAACTGATGCTACCCACAGATATCGAGTTTCAGAATAAATTTTCATGGTAGATAATAGGAGAATTTAAATTTAAATACTAAGCATTTGTAGGAAATTATATTTAAGCAATTTAATCATCTGTTTGATTTTTCTCTAGCTTCAAGTTCTACTTACTCTAAAGACAAATTTAATGCGGAATATAAAGCAAACTTATGTATATGCTCTATTTTTGGATTTTCATTTTCTATCAAGCAAGAATTAAATGCAATAACTAAAGAAAGCGGTAAATAAATTTTTATTTGGTTTTCTTGTTTTATTATTATTACTTTTATTTATATTTTTTAGCAATATTAAAATTGACAGAATTAAAGACTGGAATAAATACTGATATAAATGGTAGAATACATACAAAGGTGAGGGGTGCTCACCTAGCGGGGATCTCCCCCAAGCTAAATGTTGTTGCGCTCAGTACTATGGTTGAGGCGGCTAGCGAAATCCCATCTAATGTATCAAATACTCCGGTCCGCTTTGTGTCTGCCGCTGTCCTTGATATAACTGATCAAATCGTTGGTCCATGCGGTGCTGCCACTACTGGCAGTGTGTCGCTTATCATGTTCTGTCCCTGCTCAATGTTAGTGAGGCGCATAGAAAAAGATAGAAAATCATTAGTGGGATCTTCAAAGTGCTGCTCAGGCGGCCGGTGGTAGCCATTTTCCGGTGGCGTGTGGAACGGATACGGCCCACCAGTGGTGAAGTCCGTGTTCCCGCACACACGAAAGGATACTCGGCTTCTCTGAAAATCATTGGTTGTGTTGTTCGGCTCCTCTGTGGGGAATGCTTGCCAACCTGCTGCTGCTGTCGACGAAGACTCTCCTCACAGAAATGTGGGATGGTCCTCCCTATTGACGGTGGATAAGCCCTCAAATCCCCCACTCAAACACCGTCAATATGCTTCAGTTTCAAGGAAGAATAAGCATGACATGACACATATTTTATCCAATAACTAGTTGCACTTGTACTCTTAGCTTGTGAATGCAGAGAAGATTAAACAGGTCAAAAATGAGCAGCTGGAGGCCACAAGTGTGGGTCGGCCGACCCACACATGGAGTCATCCAGCCATGAACATTCAAGAAACAGTGCACAACACCACATAGAAGAGACTGGAGCTCAAGGTGGGCCCATGCAAGGGTCGGCCGACCCATGTATGGGGCCCACAGGGCTATGGTGATGTGGCACGATCCTCGTGACACTCCACTCAACTCATTTCCACCTTCAGATTAGAGTTGTGTTTCCATTCAACGGTGGAGAAGTAAAGCACAAGGATCAAGGAGTGAACCAACATGACAAACACTTAGCAAAAGGTGGAGCCACTTCCTGTGACAGATGGGGACAACTTCTAGAAGAACCTGGCTGGGCCCACCTACCATAGGGGGGCCGGCCGACCCCCTCCAAGTGCCCAGCCAGGTCGATTGCCTCCCCACTGACTCATGTATGCATCTCATGTGCTGGTTTGTTCATGGCCGTCCATCTTGAGGCGGTTATGAGGCGGTTCATCCAAGGGTGGAGTGGCTAGGAGCACACGGATCGCTGACGTGGCACCTCCCCACTCCCCCCGATAAATAGAGGCAGCCACCATCCTCTTAGACACACAAGAGACACAAGAAGCAAGGAAGAGTCAAGTTCCACTCCTTAGTAGTAGTATTAGTCTAGTGTGTGAGTTAGAGTTGAGTCGAGCTATGCTCGGGGTGTCCGGAGTCGTCTTCTAGAGAATCTGCTATAACTCTTGTATCTTTCCTTCTGTAAGACTTCCTTTATATCAATATAATATTCTTTCTTTACTTTACTGAGTCTTTACTTAGTGCATTACTATTCTAATAGTAGTGTTGTGAGTTCTTCCATTACTTGGTCGGTTTGTACTAGATTGTGATCCTATAACCAACCTGTGTGTATAGTTCATTGCCTGTCATAAGGTGCTCTAGTTGTTTGGTACCCAGCTGGAGTAGTGAGAATTAGTGTAAGCGTGGTGCTTAAGCTAAGTATTACCTTTGAATGCCCCTTGCTGCACAGATTGTTAGTGGGTACTAGTAGGTGTTGATAGCCCTGTCTAGTCTTACCATCCCTCCACGTGTTTTAAGCAAGTTCTTAAAAGGTAGGCTCCCATAAGAGCATAGCCGCTTTGGGTAGAGGTTATATCCTCTACTGTCTCGGACTATCCTCGATACAAAAAGAGTAAGGTATCAATCTTAGTGTACCTCGTATACTCACTCGTTGTCCTCCCACCTAGCGATACTCTACTAGTTATCCTATCCTAATGTGACATCCCAGCCCAGGGCTTAATAGGATTAATAGGATACTCATACCAACAAGTTGCAACTTTTTTTCCGAAAACCCATCTGCAAAGAACTCCGAGGTTAAGCGAGCATGGCCTAGAGCGATGGGTGACCGACCGGGTAGTCCTTCCCGGGTGCGCATGAGTGAGGACAAAGTGTGCAGAAAAGACTAGTGTTGGTCTGCGAGGGTAGTCTATATCCTAGTTAAACTGCCTGATGTAAGCGGGCCCGGTCTTGGAGAGGCGGGAAGTTACACCTAACCCTTGTCTTGTCTCTGTGTAATTATCTTTCCTTTATATCGATTTATCCCCCTATGACTAGTTGGTTGCTAATTTGCTATAGACCTAAAGATCTCTCTTTTATTAACATTCCTAGCACCGCTTTCCCTTGGGATAAAATAAACAACAATATCTTGGAATACTCCCGGGTGAAGTGCTACAGCGGTATATTCTGTGCGCTTGTGGAATTATCCAATAGACATAAGAAAAACCCTCAGGGCACTTCTGGCGCTGTTATCACAGATAGCCTATCAACCTGTCTCTGGTGATTGCACTAAGAAGTGTCAACAAGCATTTATGGCGCCTTTGCCGGGGAAAGCATGTAACATAACCGCTTAAATCACGTGGCCCACAGGCACCTGTCATTGTCACTAATGACCTCTGACAGCCGGGCCCGTGTCCCAGATGATCTAGGAGGATCTGCCGGGTCACATTAGCACCCGTTTCTCTGACAGGATCCCATTGCGAAGCCATTACAGGATTACAATATTTCATAATAAAATACATCAGAGTAAAAGTGCGAAAGATTTAAATAGTACTTAGATTACAAACCGGTTGTTCAAATAGAATTCAAATGCAGTTATTACAGACCATAGTTCAAATAGTAGCAGTAGTAGTAAAACAACATAATATAATAAGATAGGTGATAACACGGACCCTGCCCACAGGTCCACTTCACTCTTCCTCGCTATCCTGGATGATGGTCACACAGGAAGGGGCAAGACAGACCTCCTGCTGCTGACTACCTGCAACGGGGTTAACAAACCCTGAGTACTGAGGTACTTCGCAAGACTTACCCAACTAAGAAAAGGGAATGAGACTCAGGAATGCGGGCTGAGGGTAGTCAAGGTAAGACTTTAGCAAGAGTCAAGATATTTTGCGGAAAGAGCATTACTAAATCTGCTTTCAATATTTTAATTATCATTATTAATAGTCGATATTAATAATTCACAATTCTTTCTAATAAATCCATCAAATCCAATTACTTATTCATTCTCAAAATTATCCTACTTCCGAACCACTTTTCGATGAAGGTGTGAGGACCAAGTCTCCATAACCGAGGAGCAACGACGATTCGAATCGATTAGTACCCAGCTGGGGATCCCTAACCACACTGCATATGTAGCACCTAAGCTTGCATATACCAACCCCGTCTACCATGGCTTTTCTATCCCTGAACTAGTCCTGCGCCACCCGAGAGCACAGTACTCCTCTCGTCTCTAGGCATGACGGCCACGGGGTACACGCTACTCTCGCCATCTCTCCACTCCCAGTGCGTGGTTGTCGGTTCAAGCAATAGAGCCACCGGAGATAGAGCTTTCCGTAGTATGTGGCTAGTTGCAAAGTCTCGATCATAGCAGGCCGACAATGAACGGCCCCTAATACTTTCTGTTGGATATCATGCATTGGGACTCTAACCCAAATACCCTGGCAACCACCCGGTTTTCACATCCCTTTTCCATTGGCGACGAAAGGTTGGGACTCTAACCCAAACATATGACCACCACCCGGAAAACCCGTCCCCGCTGATGACAATGGACTGGCCAAGTACACCATCAACAATGAGGACAATACCAATCTCTTTTAATGATTCATTGTTTGCATATCATCACAGTTCAAAATAGCATTTTATCCAAGTCTAATTCAATTAAGCAGGGCTAAGCATTTTTCAATACTTTAATTAAATCGGGTTGTCGGGGTATAATCAGTGGTCAAGGAAAGGTAATGCATTAATAGGTTATCACTTAACTCCCATTAACCTAAAGCAGTAGATTAACTCAAGTGATAAAACATTTTAAATACAAGGAGGGGCAAATGTTCCGGGGCTTGCCTTAGATTGCGTAGAGTGTCGGGTCCGGTTCAGTGCCACAGATATCAAAACCCTAGATCTCCTCAGGAACCACCTCTGCAGCAGGAGCCTCGGCTTTGACTTCTTCGTTGCCAGTCACTACACGCATGCAATGATGAATGCTTCAATGCGATGCACCATGAAATGACAGACAGAATTCGATAATAAATAATACACTCATGGTCATAACCCTACCTCAAGCTAACCATGATTATTCTAATCCACTCTGCCCTAGGTCATAAGGGTGATTGACCTAGAACCTCAATCAATCCAAAAATCACACAATATCATATTTATCTTTATTTCCTATTCCTTTTATTAACCAATTAATAAAATATTTAATTAATAAACAACTAAACTATTTTCATTTGACACCAAACTTCACCAACAGATAGATCTTTACCTAAAACAGTACCAAACCAATTTTAATGATTTTTGGAATTACAGAAAATTAATTAAAATTTATTAAAGTTGCATTTATGAATTAAAAGACTGATTTTTACTCCTTGCGAAAACTGCCCAAACACTACATCTCATTTTTTATAATATTCTAAACTGAACAGAGAGTACACACAATTATTTTTATAATTTTTCTTAGAGTAAATTAATTCATACAAAAATGTAAAGATGTAGCACTATTCATTCAAATTATAATTGAAAAGGCGTTTGGATATTTGCTAGAAAAAGAAAAACCACAACCGGTCTGAGCCGGCCCACTCCAGCACGGCCCAGCCCAAACAGCCCGCACGCCCGCGCGCTCTCCCTCCCACTCCCTCTGTGCCGCTGACGGGTTGACCCCTGTTGGCGCAAAAAGTGGTTCCCTAAGCCCAACACACCAGTGAAGCCGGAAACGACCCTTGAAGGTAGTAGAGCTCTCGCAGATCCAGCTAGCTTCGAACCCGGTCTGAGAGTATCAGTAACACCCAAGCGTGCCAGTCAATTTGACCTGCAATTGACAAGGAAACAGATATAATTAGTAATCCAAGGCGGAACTAACTGGTGAGTCCAGATAGTTCCAACTGTACGGCTCAAAGAGACAGTATAATCGGAGATCGACTAGAAAGCCAATTCCGTCATGTTATGAACCGATAGTATAAAATGGCTATCAGGATACTCATATGAAGATAATAACGTGCTAGCCGATCTAATTCAGTTAATGTGTATAAAAGAAAATAGATCATGTGTACAGATCCGATCTGTACATCAAACAAGCAGAGATTGGCTAAGCTGGTCTAGAAGGCCGGCGGCTTTAGTAAATCCTCTTTGCTACGTTCACCAAGTCTGCATTCACCTGGTCCAACGGCCAGCTGACTTCAACAAACCCAGCAAACAAAGCTAGATCATTTGATATCCAAATAAATCTATATACACGATCTATTCGTGAAAGCATAACTGAATCGGCTCTTTAGCCGATGTAGGGTGCATGAAGCACGAACGAATGCTAACGTAGCCATAAACAGACTTCAAATTAAAGCAAGTCTAATCTAGTGAAAACTTGTTTAGGTTAAACCTGTTCCACCGGATGACACTTAGTTTAACTTAAACAAGGACGCAAAGATAAGACTTACGATATCCTCAGAACCACTTATGTCTCAACTAGAACCGAATGCACAACATGTAACGAACAAGATTGATAGGGAATTAGCCGATGTAAGCATGGAACCGATCATCATGGTAAAATAAGCATAAGAAAGCATAAACGATGATCAAATTCAAGTGAGTCTAAGGCCAAATCTATCAATCTTGATTGGGTAGAGAGATGTTATATTGATAAATAAACAATAAACAACAAATAACATCTTGATAACTTAATGAATCTAACTAAATTGCCATATTTAGCTAGAGCCGATAACTAATCCATGCGTGTAAACTATCTCAATCTATAGCCTATCTACCGGGTGACATTAACTAATAGATTAATCAAGCAAACAAACACGAATTGATAACGAATCCGCGCGTGAGAACCGTCCTAATCTGCATCTCGTCCACCGGATGACGGTTAACATAGATTGATCGGGTAAACCAGCGTGAATCATCCTTGACTCACTATGCTTCCCGCGTCCATCGGGTGACGCCAAAGAAACAGAGCTTAGCAAGGACCCTGGTCCGCCATGCTTCCACGTCCACCGGATGACGCTAAAAAGACATAGTTTAACAGGGGGTTGACGATACTTACAAGCAAGCCTGCGTCGACCGGATGACACCTAGCTTGGATGAAGTAACTCGCCGGACTCGACTGACTCTAGAGTTTGTTGGCCGGAGCCGAAAGTTGTGTTGTATTGATGTTGTTGTGTCTTTTACAATGGCTGAGGGCTTATATTTATACCCTGAGCATAGATAGAGTCCTAGTCGAATTACAACTCATCAATAGATAAGGAAACTAACAAACTATCCTATACCTAAGGTAACTCGGAGTCCCACCTTCCCTTTCATAACGGACTCCGATCGTGATCACATCTTGGCGGCGCGGACTCTGGATGACGTTATCAATACCGACGCTGCACGCCTCCTGTCACCTTGACCCGATAACCGATTCACCGTTCAATCGGCTATTTTCCTTCCTTCCGCTGGACGGAATCTGCTTCCGAGATCGGCTATCTTCCTCTGGTATTGCTTCCGAGATCGGCTATCTTCCTCTGGTATCGGCTATCGGCTCCCAGCCCAAAATTTGGTGTTAACACATGGCCCCCAATTTCAGAATAAACTAGTTTATTCCAAAATTAGCGCTTGAGCTTTCGAATAGTCAAACCGCAGCTTCCCTCTCGGTGCTTCAAACTTTCGCACCAAAACGAAACCCTAAACCGTCGCAACTTCCGCCACGGGCTTCAATCCGCCGCTGTCAGCTTCGATTCGCCGCCGTCTGCTTCGATTCGCCGCCGTCAAGTCATCCCCGAGCTAATGGCGACTCCTTCCGAGGTCCCTGAGGTATCAATTTCATCGATCCGCCCCCTGATTCGTGAATCCCTCTTCAACCTCACTGAGTACGAGTTTCAAATCTGGGTGCTGAGGAATGATATTCTGATTCCACTGAAGGACATCCCCGATACCTACTACCTGGGTCCGATGGGTGATCCGATCCCCAAAGATTTCATTGTTCAAGAAACCAACCAGTTCCCATTCCGAAGCTCCATGATGGGCGCCTCTTCTTGGGCCAAATCCTTCAGAAACTGGCCAAGCGTACCTGCTGGGTGGAGGAACTGGTTCCGTCGCGTCGCGGCGAAGAAACGTGCGGACTGGGAGATGCGCCATCTGAGCCAATGTCTTGATCTATCATTATCAGAGATGGCAAGGAATGAGCCACTCTTGATAGCTGCCAGTCACTTTTGGTCCAACTCCCTGAATGCTTTCGTGTTCAGAGACGGTCCAATAACCATTACCCTGGGCGATATCCATATGCTCACCGGGCTTCAGATTACTGGATCACATGACTTCTGGGATCTCTGCTCCAGTGGCAAGAAGGACCGTACTTCCTAAAGCTGGACACATACAAAGGGTGGAGTGGCTATGTTCAACACCACCAAAAAAACTCCTCTTCCGTCAGCGAGAATGAACACGTCGCATTCTTGACCATGTGGTTTGAGAGATTCATGTTCTGTGGCGCCACTGCCGGACCAGCATACCCTTATCGGGTCTTAGCAGAGAAACTGGCTCAAGGGAACTCCATCCCCCTGGGCAAACTCCTGTTGGGTGCAGCATACAGGCTTATGAACCGGGTGTTCAGTTCCTTGATTATAGGTGAAGAAGTGCAATGCATAACAGGCCCTTGGTGGCTAGTACAGTTATGGCTCAACCTGTATCTGCATAAGCTGGTAAGAACACAACTCTAGGGCCTCAACTTTCCATCAACCGAGTATTCAGAGGAGGAGGACCCAAAAACCAGAGGCTGTCAAAGTTTTGGTGAAGCTGCCTCTGCCATAACCATCCCAACTTCAAAGGGCAACATGCTGGAAACATTATACAGGGGCTTGGGACCAAATGTTACTACCTGGTTCCCCTACGAGGATGAAGACGAATTTCCAGCGCCCTCTAGCTTCAAGTTCAACAACGGGTGCTCTGATGATGAGGCTATCAGCATCTTGAATGCAATCATAAAACCCTGTGCCTTGCCAGTAGACTTCAAGCACCTTCGGAGCGCAAGCGGCAAGGCAACTAGCTATCTCTCTTATGAATTTTATCACCCAAACATAGCAGCAAGACAGCTAGGTTTCGGCCAATTGCCCCCTCGGCTCCCTTTTTTGAATACCTTGAAACGCAGGGAGAACATTATAGAGCACCTTCAGGCTGGCAGAATTTTTCAACTCGGAGCAAACCTGCCCACATTCTCGCCAAAGCCGTGGAATCAAATCTGCATCACCCATCAGAGTTTTGATGACTGGTGGCAGCGATGGCACGCTCACTTGTTCTGCCAAACTATCCATGACAAATGCAGAGCCCTGGACTCAAACTTCCAATCTCCCCGAGCAGTAAGTGTTCTCAGCCGATTCCAGTAAAAACGGCTTTAGTCAAACATGTTACTTAACAGATATTTCTCGCAGGACCCATCATCCAATCCACCAGAGCGAGTGGAATATTATCCTCCTTGTCCGACAGCGAGGCTAGGCTCTCGAGCACTGACACTGCGACAACTAACGCCCCCCTTTTGCTTCAAAACGACCAGCTGCATCTCAGCTTCAAAAGCAAGCTCCCAAGAAACGCCGTTCGATAAGAAAAGTTCAGGTACCCAGAAGTAGTATCTTCCTTTACTGCAGTATGCTCCGACTCTTAAATCGGCTTTCTATCAGGTGAATCCCCAACCAACTCAAGATACCTTGGGAGAGAAACAGGCTAAAGAACCACCAGAATCCACCGGCCATGAGGAGTCAGCTGCTCAAGAAGAAGGGATCCAGGAAGAAGGAACCAAAACTCAGGTACTACTCGTTGGGCTTTTCTTTCCTCAACACAAATGTCCTGATTGACCAAATCTTCTTTTCAAAAATACAGCCGAACAGCCCTTCTGACGAAGTCTGGGCGAACCTTGAAGAAGAGGAGTTGCCCCCTGAGAGGAATCCAGGTAACTCCTATTTGGCTGTTAGCAATTATCCTTGCTTCCATACTGCTCTTACTTCTGGTTTGCAGAAACCCAACTGCCCGCGGCAATGACAGCCGAGGATCCGCATGCCGCAAGAGACACGACTGCCTTAGTCGAACAAGCAACATCGGCATCAACCCTACAACCCCTAGGCCTCATTCAGGTATCCCGTCTCTGCCAGAAAATAATTAATCTATATTGTACATTTTCTGATGAGAGAATGTATGTATTGTATGTACCGAAGCCTTCGTCTCCCGGCTATTCATTCGACATAGAAGAATTCTGTGATAGAGACGAACTGGCCTCCTCCTCCGAGAAACTTTCAGAGCCAGATTTCAACAATCGGCTGAGTGCACTTCTACCCCATCTAGAGGGTGATCTAGTTGCTCTGCTCTCAAATCTCGGACTGATTGATCAAATAATCGAACTCGTCCAGCAGCAACCAATCTGACAGCCTTGAAATCCCTGCAGAGACTCGGTGATCTTAAAGTTACATCATCAGGGATTATCACTGCTCATAGAAACTTGGCAGAGCTTGAACAGCTGAGGAGCAACAAATCGGTCAACAGACAAGAGGCCACCGGATTAGCCGATCGAGCCAGGCTGCTCAAATCTTCAATCAGCACAGCCGAAACAGAACTGGAGACATTGAAAACAAGACGAGACCAGCTGAGAAAAGAACTGGAAGCAGTTGAGTCGGCTATCAGTGAGCGCGAAATCACCATTTCCACCAGTACGATCGAGCTCTCCTAGAAAAAGAAGGAAATCAGCAGCTTGGTCGTTGTAGGCAGGAAGACATGCCAACGCCTAGACCTGTTGCAGTTCACTGAAAACCGAGATCAACAATTGCTGCAGGCTGGCCACGCGCTCCGTGCTGAATTAGTAGAACTGATTCGATCTTTGCTAACTTTGTAACATGATGGGTGTACTGCTTGGCATGTTCTTTTTTATTTATAACTCTGTCTTCGTGCTGTTTCACCCTGAATTTGACAATTTAGCCTGATACGTTTCTGCATGCGAATCGGCTCTCAGGCTTGCATTGTACCTTAGAATCGATTACTCAGCATGATCCGTTCTACATACGAATCGGCTTTCGGGCCTGCTTCTTAGCATCGGCTTTGTTCTGCTTTCCCTTAGAATTAACCCCTCAGCCAGTTTCACTACGAATCGGCTTGTGGGTATTCACAATAGGATCGGCTAAACAGCCTAACCCAAAAAACCGATCGGTGTGCGACCATTGATGGCGGCGCTTCGTCTCCCTGATCTGGCAACTGTTCTGGATTCAAGAAACACGGATTAACCGCAACCTCAAATCCGGCGCAGTCGTCTCGCTCCCCAAAGAAACCGCCTCGGTGCCCGTGCTGTCCTTATAAATAGCCGGCAGACTTGAGGCACTGTCACATGCCATCGTATCCATCTCGCCGACCAACTCTTCTAGCCGCCTCCTTGTATCTATTTCGCTTCCGCTCTTCTCAATCTTTTTTCACGACCATGGCTGGCAATGGAGACCGTGGGAAGCACCCGGCGTCCGAGCCCGCCGACGGCAATGAGATGGAATGGAGCATCCAGCCGCATCTGGGCTAGCTCGCCCGAATCGAGCAGACGTTAGGGTAAGTTCAACCTTCAGCCTACCATCTCCCTGCTGTTTCTGTCTGATTTGATCTGTTTCCACAGTCACCAGCCATCTCTCATCAGCGGCATTGCTGGCTCCTTAGCCGGCCTGAACACCCCTGCCCCCGGTGTCGATCTTTCTCGGGCAGCCATGACAGATGGTGACGCTGTTCCTGCAACTGGGACGACCGCCCCGGAAACCCCCACCGCTGGTGACGCTGCCGGGCCCTCTGCTCCTGTAAGGGCTCCAATCAGGCGTATGATGCAAGTCAGCGGACGGGGAGTCCATAGCAGGTATCTTATTCGCCCTTTTCGCCAATCTTTAAATCTGGCTAAATCTGGGTGCCTGATCTGATGGTTCCTTTCAGCCAACGTCCCCCGCTCCATCTGCCTTCCGGCGCACCGATCGGGGCCATTTCCTCGATGCGTCGCACGGCGCCACAACCGAACCTCCCTCACGCTTCGGCTCGCAGCACCACCTCCGGAGCAGAATTGAACTCGGGATCGTCTTCGAGTTCCCGCGACTCCTACACCGCCGCCGACGGCCGCCACTTCCACCATGAGATGGTGCGGTACCGCAATCTCTACTCCAAGGCTACCAAAGAAGCCGGTCAGCTGGATAAGGAGAATGAGGACTAGGCCATCGCGCTCGTTGCCGCCAGCATCGATTTGGTGAAGGCGCGGGCCAACCTCGCGGAGTCGCAGGCCGCCGTGGCAGGTAATCTCTCGCTTTGTCCAATGGCGTGCACGGCGCGTTTTTCCAGCACTGACCATCCTTGTTTATGCAGCCCCGACGGTGCAGCTGCATGAACTGCGCGTGGTTGCGGCGAGTGTCACCGACGTCCTCCGCGCGCGGGGCCAAACGCAGGTGGAGCAGCTTGCGGACGTGCACCACCGCGTCCGCCAGGTGGTGATGAGCGGCGTCCGTCACGGTGCCGCGGGAGCTCTGGCCGCTGCCCAGATTAACTCCGGCATCGTGCTGGAGAACGTCGAACCGGGGATCCGGGAAGGCCAAGACATGGAGGAGTTCGGCACGCTGATGGTCGCTTTCGTTCCTCATGCCGACAGTCTCTCCATGTCCATCGATGCCGAGGACGTGATCCGGGATGGCGTCAATAATCCAAACTAGATTGTATTAGGCGTTTTGATGTATATGATACTTCTGAACTCGTTATGCTTGAAACAATCCAATCTGCAAGGCTGCATATTTTGTTTTTATTTTTTGCTCTAAAGGCGATGCTTATCGCATCAGCTGTTAGACCCCATTGAGGCTATTTCATTTTTGTGCTAAGGGCAACTCGTTACTACGATGTCGGCCATTTTTGTCCTAAAGGCGACCCGCTTGCACGGCATCGGCTGTTAGAGCCAGATTCACATGAATCAGCTATTACCCCCCAACTAGGATGCTAGGGTAGTATTTCTTCAGATGCTTCCCGTTGATGGCTCTGGCGAGTCTCTGTCCTTCTAAATCTTCAAGGATGTAAGCATTACCCGGGGCGCATTCAACCACACAATACGGGCCTTCCCAGTTTGGCGACCATTTACCGAATCGGCTATCTTTTGTACCAATAGGCAGAATGACTTTCCATACTAGCTCTATTCGGTGAAGCTCTTGCTTCTTACCTTAGTGTTGTAATACCTGGCCACCCGTACCTTGTTCCTTTCAATGTATTCCAAAGTTTATACCTGGTCAATTAACCCTAATTCAACTTTGATCACTAAACAAGTAGCAAAGTTTATACATTACAACCCCTCGGAACCTTACATCTACAGAGTAGCGAAAAATTTAGGAAAATTTTCTGCGAGATAGTCCTCCGATTCACAAGTGGCTTCATTTCCGGAATGCTGGCTCCACTGGATCTTGTACCACCTGGTGCTAGTACTTCGGGTAACTTGATCCTTTCAATCCAAGAATGGAATTGGATACTCAGAACATATTAGATCCGGTTCGAGTTCCACTCCTTCAACATCAACAACTTGGTCGGGCACTCGAAGGCACTTCTTCAATTGTGACACGTGGAACACAATGTGTACTTCAAAGAGGTGCTCCGCAATTGCAACTCATAAGCTACTTTTCCCACATGTTCTATAATCAGGAACGGTCCAATATATCTCAGAGCTAACTTTCCTTTGACCCCGAATCGGTTAACCCCTTTCATTGGTGACACCTTCAGGTAGACATAGTCTCCAACTTTGAATGCTAAAGGTCGATGCCTTTGGTTAGCATAACTTTTCTGACGTGACTGTGCCACTTTCAAATTTTCCTGGATTAGTCAGACTTTCTCTTCGGCTTCATTAACCAAGTCGACTCCATAGAACCATCTTTCTCTAGGTTCGGACCAATTCAATGGAGTACGACACCTACAACCGTAGACTGCTTCAAACGAAGCCATCTTGATACTTTCTTGATAGCTGTGTTGTATGAGAACTCTGCCAAAGCTAAACACTCATCCCACGTGTTGGTGTAATTGAGTGCACAAGCCCTCAACATGTCCTCAAGTACTTGGTTGACTCTTTCAGTCTGTCCATCAGTCTGCGGATGATATGCTGTGCTATGCAAAAGTTTTGTCCCCAACGACTTGTGAAATGCCTTCCAAAAATTGGAGACAAATTGGGTACCGCGGTCGGAGACGATGGTCTTGGGTACTTCATGCAGCTTCATCAGATTTTCAATATACAGTTTTGCGTAAGTCGGTGCCCGGTTATCTTTCTTGACTGGTATGAAATGAGCTTGTTTCGTGAGACGGTCCACAATAACCCAGATGGAATCAAAACCTTTAGTTGTCCTGGGTAAACCCATGATAAAATCCATGCTGATGTCCTCCCACTTCCACGCAGGAACAGGTAATGGTTGCAGCTCTCCCCCGGGCTTCATGTGCACAGCTTTCACCTTCTGATAGGTATCACACCGGGTAACATACCGAGCAATTTCTATCTTCATGTTAGTCCACCAGAATTTCTGTCTCAAGTCCTGATACATCTTGTTGCTTTCTGGATGAATGGAAAATCTTGTTAAATGTGTTTCATCGAGGATCTTTTGACGCAACTCAGGTATCTTTGGAACTACCAGTCGATCCTTTAACCACACGACACCTTCATCATCAATCCTAAAACAGTCTGCCTTGCCGGCTTGTACTTTCTCCTTGATGTGCTTGATTCCATTGTTTTCCTTTTGAGCAGCAATAATTTCATCTCAGATAGGTGTTTCAATGCTGATATTGGCTAGACTGCCCTGTGGAACTACTTCAATGCCCAACTTTTCCAGTTCATAGCACAAGGAAAGATCTCGGGGCTTTACTGTCAGACAATTGCAGTGAACCTTATGACTGACTGCATCGGCGACCACATTTGCCTTACCAGGGTGATAATGTACCTCAATATCAAAGTCCTTGATCAACTCAAGCCATATTCTTTGCCTCATGTTCAACTCTTCTTGGGTAAAGATGTACTTCAAACTCTTGTCGTCAGTATAGACATTGCACGTACTGCCTAGCAGATAATGACACCAGATCTTTAAGGCATGCACTACAGCTGCCAACTCCAAGTCATGGGTGGGGTAGTTCTCTTCATGACGCTTGAGTTGCCATGAAGCATAAGCTATGACTCGGTCGTCTTGCATCAGGACACAACCAAGACTGGTACCAGAAGCATCTCAGTACACGTCAAACGACTTTTCAATGTCAGGTTGAGCCAGGACTGGTGCAGTGGTCAACAACTTCTTCAAAATCTGAAATGCTGTCTCACACTCCGGTGACCAGACAAACTTGACTTGATTCTTCAACAAGTTTGTGATAGGCTTGGCTATTCTTGAGAAATCCAGAATAAAGCGACAGTAGTATCCCGCCATTCCCATGAAACTGCGGACTTGATGCACCGTGGTTGGTGGCTTCTAATTCAAGATTTCCTCCACCTTACTTGGATCAACTGACAAACCTTCCGTGGACAGAATATGCCCGAGAAACGGAACTCGGTCCAACCAAATGTCGCACTTCCTGAACTTGGCATAAAGCTGATGTTTCCTCAAATGAGTTAGGACGATACGGAGGTGGTTGGCATGTTCTTCAGGGGTTTTGGAGTAAACAAGGATGCCGTCAATGAACACGACCACAAATTTGTCAAGCTCCGGCATGAAGACGGAGTTCATTAGGTACATGAAATAGGCAGGTGCATTGGTTAGGCCAAAGGACATGACTAGGTACTCGTATAGGCCGTATCTAGTGGTGAAGGCTGTTTTGGGAATGTCTTCAGGGTGGATCTTTATTTGGTGATAGTCAGACCTAAGGTCAATTTTGGAGAATACCTTGGCTCCAGCTAGTTGGTCAAAGAGTAGGTCAATACGAGGCAAATGATATTTATTTTTGATGGTGATCTCATTGAGTGGACGATAGTCAACACAGAGTCGGAGAGATTTGTCCTTCTTTTTCACAAAGATAGCAGGGCAACCCCATGGCGATGAGCTAGGCCTAATGAAACCCTTATCCAGCAAATCTTGCAACTGAATCTTAAGCTCTGCTAGCTCTTTGGGTGGCATCCTATAGGCTCTATGAGATATAGGTGTTGTTCCAGGCTTCAGCTCAATAGCAAACTCCACATCACGATCAGGTGGCAAACCCGGCAAATCATCAGGAAACACGTCCGGAAATTCACAGACTACCGGGATATCCTGCACTTCCTTGACTGCGGTTGCACATATTCTGGCAACTGCTCTATAAGGAATTAGAAGTTGGATGAGGAGTTGGGTTGGACTATTAGGCAAATTTACCCTGATGGTCCTATTCAGCACATCAATGAGAGCCTTGTGCTGATACATCCAATTCATGCCTAAAATCACATCTATGTCCTGATCTTTGAGTACTGTCATGGTGGTAGGGAATATATGCCCACCCAGTGCTATAGGTACTTGTTGCACTGCCTCCTTAGTATTTATTCGCCCCTCGGGCGAATGTATTAGAAAATTTTCCTTTATTCTCCAATTGATATCTCATGCTTGACGACAAAAGTGCGATTGATGAATGAATGAGAGGCACCAAAATCAAAAAGCATAATAGTTGCGACAGGGAACCTACCCATCATGATAGGCTCTCCCTCAGGAATCTGATCAACCTGAGTGTAGTAGACGTGGCCTGCCTTCTTGACCACCTTTCCCTTCTGAGCGTGATGCTGATGACCACGCTGCTGATTCTGCTACTTCTGATGCCCAGGACCCTTCTGAGCATTTTGATTGTACTGCTTGGCGAATGGGCAATCATGGGCCCAATGGCCCATCTTGCCATAGTTGTAGCACGGATGATTGTACTTGACTTGCGGGGTGGTGACGCGAACACTAGGGGTATTCGGCTGGGTGGTGTTTTGTTGGTTGAAGAGGTGGGATATAGCAGCAGTACGAACAACAACCTGCTGCTGCTGTAGGGTGGACGAGAGTTGTGGGTGGGGTGATAAATGAGTTTCTGACACTTTTGACTGCCAGAAGATCCGGCTTTCTTCTTGTTGTTTTCTTTTTGATGTTTACGGTCACTCTCTTCAAAGGCAATAGCTATGTTAATAGCTTCACGGTAGGAGCAGTGGAGGTTGTTGGACAAGCTATGCTGAATCTTATAATTCAGACTCCTGATGAAATAGTCCTTCCTTTTCTGGTCAATATTGGTGTGCTCAGGTGCGTACTGTGCCAGATGATTGAATTGCCCAACATACTATATGACGGTAGAATCTTTCTGCTGCAAAGCCAGAAACTGATCAAGCTTCATCTTCATAACACCGGCGGGGATGTAGCGGGCACGGAAAGCTTCATGAAATTCAGCCCAAGTTATTTGTTGTCCATCAGGCTGAGCTGCCAGAAGATTTGCGTACCAAGCACTGGTAGGACCTCGCAGCTGTTGTACTGCGAACAGAGGCTTTTGTGTCTCCGTGCAGTGAATCAGATTAAACTTTTGCTCCATAGTGTGGATCCAATCATCAGCTTCCAATGGCTCATTGGCCTTGGTGAACACCGATGGACGGGTATCTGTGAAATTCACATAGGTTGTCTCATCATCGTCGCGGCGGCCACGACGCCCACCATGGTTGTCCCTGATTTGCACCATTGCATTGGCAGCATTGGCCCGGGCTGCAATAGCATTGGCCAAAGTCGGTGGAATCGACGGTGGGTTTGGAGCGTTTCCATCCTCGGAGGTACCAGTTGAACGAGTATGGACAGGCATCTGTTTAATTGCAAACCGAATTTAGAACTAACATTACTTAACGAAACATAGTAGCAGTTCAAACTTAAACATTAGAAGACTTAAACGATACTTAAAGAATACAGCTACGACTTAGCAAAGTTCCCACACCCAAACTAAAGTTCTTGGCACTTAACATTACAACACAAAAGATAAGGATAAGCTGACACTCCTAGTCCTAAGACTAGTCTAGTCGTCATCAAGGACGATCTCCTCCTCCTCATCGTCCTCCATGATCTCATCCTCCATGGGATCCTCTGCCACCTCAAGGTCATCCTCAGTTGCCTCCTCATCATACTCCTCCTCCTCAGGTCCCACAACCACGCCATCCTCAGGATCCTCCTGACGAGGAACAAGGATAGGGTTGAGCTCATTGTTGAGCCTGTGGACCTCCTCATGCATAGCATCGTTGTAACCCTCAAGGTGCTCTGCATAGTTCTCATACCAATGGGCCCTTGCACGGGCCACATCCTCACGCTCCAGGGCCTCATCCCTCTCCTGAGCTAGATGCTCGACCTCATGGCGCAGCTCGTTGTTCAACCTCACGTCCCTGTAGTGGTTGACATGAGCCACTCTGAAGTCCTCCTACATGAGCTTCACCTCCCTCTTGAACTCCTTAATCTCCACTTTTAGCTCCTTGCGACTGCGGCGGGGACGGCGGCTACCGGAAGCCTCCTCTCCGTCGCGCTGCGCTAGCTGGTGGCGCGGCACTCCCCTGGGACCCGTCATCTTGCGAGCAATGAGCTTGTAGCGTGCCAGCTGGAAGGTTAGTATGGATTAGTAAAGATATAACAGGCTAGCAAGAATAGGTTTGGTAAATCCTAACCCATATACCCAACTTTCAAGGAGGAAGTATTAGCATAATGATTTAACATGATGCATGAATCGTACTTACGAATTTTAAATCAATGCAAGATAAATAATAGCATAAATAAATTTAATACAGGGCTAGTAATAAAGTTGTTCCACATGCTACAATAACTATTTTTACAGAATAAGATAAGAATAAGCAATTTGGACCAAAATAGCAAGTTAGATTTTTATGACCCAAAATATTTTGAAGTTTTGCGAAGTAATACCATAATGATTTAGCAATGGAACTCTCTGATACTAGCTGTAACAGAACGGCCTAAATCACGTGGCTCACAGGCACCTGTCATTGTCACTAATGACCTCTGACAGCCGGGCCCGTGTCCCAGATGATCTAGGAGGATCTACCGGGTTACATCAGCACCCATTTCTCCAACAGGATCCCATTGCAAAGCCATTACAGGATTACAACATTTTATAATAAAATACATCAGAGTAAAAGTGCGGAAGATTTAAATAGTACTTAGATTACGAACCGGTTGTTCAAATAGAATTCAAATGCAGTTATTACAGACCATAGTTCAAATAGTAGCAGTAGTAGTAAAACAACAATATAACATAATAAGATAGGTGATAATACGGACCCTGCCCACAGGTCCACTTCACTCTTCCTCGCTATCCTGGATGATGGTCACACAGGAAGGGGCAAGACAGACCTCCTGCTGCTGACTACCTGCAACGGGATTAACAAACCCTGAGTACTGAGGTACTCCGCAAGACTTACCCGACCAAGAAAAGGGAATGAGACTCAGGAATGCGGGCTGAGGATAGTCAAGGTAAGGCTTTAGCAAGAGTCAAGATATTTTGTAGAAAGAGCATTACTAAACCTGCTTTCAATATTTTAATTATCATTATTAATAGTCAATATTAATAATTCACAATTCTTTCTAATAAATCCATCAAATCCAATTGCTTATTCATTCTTAAAATCATTCTACTTCCGAACCACATTTCGATGAAGGTGTGAGGATCAAGTCTCCATAACCGAGGAGCAACGACGATTCGAATCGATTAGTACCCAGCTGGGGATCCCTAACCACACTGCATGTGTAGCACCTAAGCTTGCATATACCAACCCCGTCTACCACGGCTTTTCTATCCCTGAACCGGTCCTGCGCCACCCGAGAGCACAGTACTCCTCTCATCTCCAGTCACAACGGCCACGAGGGTACATGCTACTCTCGCCATCTCTCCACTCCCAGTGCGTGGTTGTCGGTTCAAGCAATAGAGCCAACGGAGATAGAGCTTTCCGTAGTATGTGGCTAGTTGCAAAGTCTCGATCACAGCAGACCGACAACGAACGGCCCCTAATACTTTCCATTGGATACCATGCATTGGGACTCTAACCCAAATACCCTGGCAACCACCCGGTTTTCATATCCCTTTTCCGTTGGCGACGATAAATTGGGACTCTAACGCAAACATATGACCACCACCGGGAAAACCCATCCCCGCTGATGACAATGGACTGGCCAAGTACACCATCAACAATGAGGACAATACCAATCCCTTTTAATGCTTCATTGTTTGCATATCATCACAGTTCAAAATAGCATTTTATCCAAGTCTTATTCAATTAAGCAGGGCTAAGCATTTTTCAATACTTTAATTAAATCAGGTTGTCGTGGTATAATCAGTGGTCAAGGAAAGGTAATGCATCAATAGGTTATCACTCAACTCCTATTAACCTAGTGCAGTAGATTAACTCAAGTGATAAAGCATTTTAAATACAAGGAGGGGCAAATGTACCGGGGCTTGCCTTAGATTGCGTAGAGTGTCAGGTCCGGGTCAGTGCCACAGATATCAAAGCCCTAGATCTCCTCGGGAACCACCTCCGCAGCAGGAGCCTCGGCTTTGACTTCTTCGTTGCCGGTCACTACAAGCATGCAATGATGAATGCTTCAATGCGATGCAACATGAAATGACAGACAGAATTCGATAATAAATAATACACTCATGGTCATAACCCTACCTCAAGCTAACCATGATTATTCTAATCCACTCTGCCCTAGGTCATAAGGGTGATTGACCTAGAACCTCAATCAATCCAAAAATCACACAATATCATATTTATCTTTATTTCCTATTCCTTTTATTAACCAATTAATCAAACATTTAATTAATAAACAACTGAACTATTTTCATTTGACACCAAACTTCACCAACCGATAGATCTTTACCTAAAATAGTACCAAACCAATTTTCATGATTTTTGGAATTATAGAAAATTAATTAAAATTCATTAAATTTGCATTTATGAATTAAAAGATTGATTTTTACTCCTTGCAGAAACTGCCCAAACACTACATCTCATATTTTTATAATATTCTAAAATGAACAGAGAGTACACACAACTATTTTTATAATTTTTCTTGCAGTAAATTAATTCATACAAAAATGTAAAGATGTAGCACTATTCATTGAAATTATAATTGAAAAGGCTTTTGGATATTCGCTGGAAAAAGAAAAACCACAACCGGCCCGAGCCGGCCCACTCCAGCACGGCACGGCCCAAACAGCCCGCACGCCCGCTCTCTCCCTCTCACTCCCTCTGTGCCGCTGACGGGTTGACCCCACCCGTCAGCCTCTCCCACACGTTCCCCTTCTTCTTCCTCCGACTGCCACACGTGCTCGACCATGGCGGCTCACCGCCGGTGGCTCCTCCGGCGAGGGGAAGACCTCCGGCGGACTACCCAAACCCTTGACCACTAAACTAGGAACCTAAACAGGCTAGAGTGGGTCGGCGACGGGCACGACATCGCCCATGGTGGCTCGGCCACGGCGGCGCACCATGCGCCGGCGAGTACAGTGCGGTAGCGTCAGGGCTAAAGGGTGCAAACAGGCTAGAAGCTCACCGTGACTTTAATCTACGAAATGGTTGGGCTCGGGATGGCTCAGAGCGGCGAGTTCAGCGGTGACGGCGGGTGCAGCGGCGTTCTCCAACGGCGAGGTCTCTGTTCCGACGACCCTAAGGCACCAAAAGGGAAATAACCGCGCGCACAAGCGTTAATGAGGGTGATGGAGTTTCAAACGTGAAACCTAGGAAGAAGGGGCTCACCACAGGAAGCTGGACACGGTACGACGGCTTGCGGCGGCGCTCCGCCCGGACGCGGGGAAGAAGACGAGGATGCCCGCGTGTTCCGAGGACCAGAGGGCACACCAACGGGCTCTCTAGGTGTGTTAGGATGTGGTGAAGACTGACAAGATGGAGTGGATGGAGGTGGAGCAGGGGCGATGGATTTCCCCGGCGGCCGCGAGCGGTTTTCCGGCAAGCCGAGCGGCAACAATGGAGACCGAGGAGGCCCTCGTCGCCTTTAAGGACCGGGAGGGAGCGGATGAGGTTGGACACGACCCGGGGCCCCCCAGCGACCCTCCACGCTGCGGTGCCCCGGCCCCGGCCGAAGCAGGGGACCCCCCTCTAGCACTGTAGCTATACCCTATAGGTCAAAACCTATTTGATTCAATTAAGCCCTCTTATGATCTAATTCAGTGGGAACGGTAAATATGAAACTTGTAGGAAATTTTATGTAGATCACTTTTGCTTTTTGTACCAAGTCCAAATTCGGCCTAAATTTGAAACTACAGAAAATGGGGTAAAAGTTGAATTTGAATTTGATTTGCAATTCACTGAAATTCTCTAAACTTTTCTATAGAACTTGAAAATCTATTAAGTGTGTTTTGTCAGATTCTTGACAGTTTTTAATTTGATGTTTCAAATTTGAATTTCAAGTCATCGTTTTGAGTTTAATTCAAATTTCCAGTGCATCACTTCAAAATCTCCAAAAATAAAAGTTGTTCCATTTTAAAAGATCTACAACTTTCATTAAGATACCATCACATGATTCCTAGTAGTTTTTGAATTAGGGTTTTGGGATCAATTTCGGGTTTAATATCAATTTCCTTTTTGAATTTAACTTTGGATTTTCTTTTAGTGTTTATTTACACAATCAACCATGAACACAATTAAATCACTCTAGGAGCCCTAAACACAATCACATGCAGGCAGTTGAATTAAATATGATAACATGGCAGATTAATTAATCCGTAATACCAGAGGTATTACAAAGCATCAGCCTAGGAATATTAATAAAATTGAATCCAAAGTCTATTATCAAATTAGTTATCAATAAGTGTTAGGGGCTTACCCCCTGTCTTTGTTTCTCATTACCACGAAGCTAGACAGTGCATGAACGGTTTCCAATTGCCATCAAACATTGTTGAAGATCTTGAGCAATTGTCGAGGAGAACTAGACGTCGTCAAGTCCCCACTCAAACGTTGAGACAGAACTGCCTTAATCATAGGGCCCACGTGCACCGTCATCGTCCCTAAGGACCCACGATCAGTCTGCACGAGTTCCCCTTGACCTAGGAGGCCTGCCGGGTTCCCTAGGAAACCCTAACTTCCCGAGGATCTCATTGTAAGCATTGCAGTATTACAACAGTTTACACAAATAAATTGAATCAGAGTAAAGAGTGCGGAAGAATTACATAAACATAGATTTACAAATATAGATTACATTAGCCCAAACCAGAGATTCGTAGTGGATAAGCAGTGTACAACTATACCCTTGCCCAAGGGTTATATCATACACTTCATCATCCAAGCCCGATTCGCCAACCGGCATGGTCTCAAGTAGAATCGTACTCTCGGCTCACCTGCAACAGGGGTTAACCAACCCTGAGTACTGGGTTACTCCGCAAGACTTACCCGACTCAGAAAAAGGAATGAGACTCAGGAATGCAGGCTGAGGGGAGTCAAGGTAAGGCTTGAGCAAGAGTCAAAAGTTTTGCAGAAAAAGCATTACTATCCTATTTCAATATTTTAACTCAATCTTATTTTAATCATATCCATAATTCCAAAATTCATTCTCATGTATCGTCATACTTTCAAATTCTTAATCATTCTCAAAATCACCTAGTTCCGAACCACTTTTCAATTGTAGGTCAAAGGATCAAGTCTCCATATCCGAGGAGCAACGACGATTCGAATCGATTAGTACCCAGCTGGGGATCCCTATCCACACTGCATATGTAGCACTTAAGCTTGTATATGCCAACCCCGCCTACCACGGCTTATCCTACCCCTGAACCGGTCGTGCGCCACCCGAGAGCACAGTACTCCTCTCCTCTTCAGGCACGCCGGCCACGAGGGTACACGCTACTCTCGCCATCTCTCCACTCCCAGTGCGTGGTTGTCGGTTCAAGCAGTAGGGCCACCGGAGTCAGAGGCTTTTCGTAGTATGTGGCTAGTTGCAAAGTCTCGATCACAGTAGGCCTACAATGAACGGTCCCTAATTCTTTTTCTGCCGGCGACATTGCATTGGGACTCTAACCCAAATACAAGTGTCCTAACGGTTTTCAAATCCCTTTTTCCACCGGTGATCAAGCATTGGGACTCTATCCCAAATTCACAACCACCGAGCAAGAAAATCCCTTCTCGTCTGTGACAACGTACTGATCAGGTGCACAGTCACCAAACGAGAATATACCAATTCCCTTTTTTATGAATTAATCATTAGCATATATATATATATATCACACAGCTCAAAAATAGCATTTTATGCAAATCTAATTTATTTAAGTAGGGCTAAGCATTTTTCAAATTATTTTGTTTCAAAACAGGTTCAGGATTTTTGTGATCGAGGAAGGTAATGCATCAATGGGTTTATCAAACAACTCCTATCAACCTAATGTAATAGATTAACTCAAGCTATAAAAATTTTATAAATAAAGGGGCTGAATGCACCAGGGCTTGCCTGTTGCTTGAAGCAGATAGAACACCGAAGTTAATCACCGAGAAAATCCACGTCCACCGAGTGAAAGCCTTACTCGAGTTTGCCTCTGGTAATAATTACCGCACGTTCACTACACGAAATAATAATGCAATGCTTAACATGATGATATGTATGCCATGATGCATGAGATGCACTAAATTGAGAATTGCTTCGAAGGTAAACTTAATTTAGAAAGTTGAGTACAACTTTCCTTCACGATAAAGTTGTAAGCCAACAAAACTAACTTGTTTTATTAACAACTAGGGTTCTATTTAATTATCTCATAAAACGATTTATTCTATGTTTATATGAGGAAGGATTATTATCACCTTACTACCAGAAGCATGTTTAACTATTCCTTTTTACCCATGAAGTTGCATCCAAGAAATAACCAAAGCAACATCCATGGACCCACTAGTGAGTATTGGCAATAAACATCTTAATTATCCATTAACCCATGGATTACAACTATAAAAGTAATCGAGATACCAATGAACAGTAGTGGTTTTGTGTTCCAAGGTCCACAATCAACTCCAAAAGTTCACATCATTCCTAAAAGGGATTAGGGTTTCTTATTCATTTTTATTAATCATTTATAGAGCATAAATTAATAAATAAATGAACTACCTCCACTTGAGCCTAAACTTTTTGTACAGCTAAATCTTAGCCTAGAACAGTACCACAGCAAATTTCATGATTTTTGGATTAACATAAAATTTAGTAAAATTGCTCAAAGTTGCATTTATCAATTTATATACTGATTTTTAGTATCTATAGAAATTGTCCAAATCTTAGATATAGTATTTTTATAAATACTACACCCTTCAAAGAGCATACACAATTATTTTCATGATTTTTAACTCAACAGAAATATTCCTATGAAAATAACAAGTAATAGTACTATTCATCAAGAATTAAAATGGAAAAGCCCTTTTAAATCCCCAGGAAAAATGGAAAAGGGATTTAACCTGGGGCGGCCCACGACCGCAGGCCGGCCCACGCGCTTCCTCACTCTCCCGCGCGGCCTGCTCGGCCCAGCGCGGCTCTCTCCTTGACCCAGCGTGCCCCTGCGCAACTGGGCCGGCCTAGCTCTCGCTGGCTGCTCTCCGGCCAGCCCTGGCCAGCCAGAGAGCGGCAGCCATGGCCGCCGGTCGTCCAGGCCAGCCCCGGCCAAGGCCGCAGGCAGCCGGCAGTGGCCAAGGGGGGCCGCAGCGGGTTGTTAAACTCCCCAAGACGCAACGAATCTAATGGTATATTTGGTTTGGCTAAATGGTGACCTGAGCATGCGCAGTCGCGTTCATGGCGGACCGGTGGCGGTTGCTCACCGGCGAGCGGCGTTCCGGCCACTAGGGTGCGGTAGGACTCGATCTAGGGCATGGGGAAGGTCTAGGAGACTCACCGAGACTCGATGCTCGAGCAAACAGGGACGGAAGACGTGCGGAGGTGGCTCGATGATGTTGACCGTGCCTGCGACGGCTCACTCCGGCGGCACGGGCTCCGTTCCGGTGGCCTCTGTGCATGGCTCGCAAAACCGTCTAGCCAGTGAAGTTCACAACACTCAAACGAACCTAGAACACAAGATTGGAAGAGGAAAAAAACCCACCGGGGTGCTCCGGTCAGGACGAACCGAGGACGGCGGCGCGTCTGCCGGCCGTGAAGAAGAAGACGGCTGTGCGGTCAAATTCGGCAACGGGGAACGTCATGGTATGGCTCAATCAAAACGCCAGGAAGAGTAGATGCTATCTGTGAGATGGAGAGGGTGGAGATGAAGCAATGACTGCAAATTTTGCTTTCCACCAGAAGCTCGTCGGCGGCGGCATGAAAAACAGACAAGGAAGCCAGAGAATGGCGGCCTCGATGGATTTATAAGGAGGGAAAAGGTGGCCGACAACGTTACGGAGTCCCCACGACCCCGACATACCGGCGACAGGCGGCAGGCCGGCCCGGACGGCGCCGGCGCGCGGCGCGGCCTCCGGCCCCTACACGCGACAGAGGTAGGGAGGAGCGAGTCACTGTAGCAACAGTGAAATACTTTTTATTTTACATAACAACTAGCAAAATTACCCAAATATGAGTTGCAGTAAATTTTGTGCTGAACAGCTTTGGTGTTGGAGAGAATTCGAAATTTTTAATAAATTTTAAATTATTCAAAAGGGGGTAAATAGGCCTTTTGAATTTCAATTCAAATTCAGTTTAAAACTCCAAATTTTTCTCAATAACTTGAAAATCTCCAAATATAAAAGTTGCTCAACATGAAAAGCCCTACAACTTTCATTAAATGAGTTTGCCCAAATTCATGATAGTTTCTAAAAGCATACTTTAAATTTGAATAATCAAACACTAATTGGGTTTTAATTTAAATTTTCACTGGTAAACTTCAAAATCTTCAAAAATGAAAGTTGTTCCATCTTGAAAGGGCTAAAACTTTTATTAGAAGACCATCATCAGATTACTACTAGTTTTTTGAATTTGTATTTCAAATTTAAACTTTAAAGCATAAATTAGGGTTTTATTTGAAATTCTTGTTAATAACTTCAAAATTGCTCTAAATAGAAGTTGCTCAACTTTTAAGGATTTTCAACTTTTGTTTAAGGCCCAACCTCTAATTCCATTTAGTTTTTAAATTAGAGTTTTGGGTCCGATTTAGGGTTTCAAAATGATTTTGTTTTTAATGTCCAATGGGATTTGAATAAATACACACAAACAAACATGTATACAATCAAATCACTCTAAAGTACCTATGCACAATCACATGCAAGAATAAAATTTATTTTAGAGGATGCAACTTAACAGGGTCAAATGCGGGATGATCTACATGCAATCATGATGACATGACAGGTTTTAGTTACAGTAACACCAGGGGTGTTACATCCTTCCCCCCTTAAAATAAATCTTGTCTCGAGATTTAGGATGTGGCTAAAGCCTTAATTTTTGTAATAGAAAAGAAAATGTGTCAAGTAAGCATTTTTCTAACTTGACTATAAAGGAAGTAGTGGTTTTATATTTTGTAAGACTTGAAAGGCATAAATTATTTTTAATTTGTAGCAATGGACTTAGGAAAGTTTTCATATGAGAAATTCTCTGATTTTTCGGGCGGCTTCTTCCCCTAAAGGTTGATTCCCATTGTACTTGTACCACCTTGTTGAAGTTCTTCAAGTAACACGACCTCTTTTTGATTAATGACTCACACTGGATATTCGGAGTGTGTCAGATCTAGTTCAATGCAACTCCTACCAGTCCATAACTCGATCTGGCACCTGAAGCTCTTCCCAAGTTGTGATACATGAACTGCATCTTGCGCACTGGCAAGTGTTTAGACGCTTGAGTTGATAAACTACTAACCCACACTTCTCTTCCTATCTTTTATAAGGAAGATTCTCATTTAACCTAATCAGTTGTCTCTCAACACTAAAACCTGAAACCTTGTTTCTTCGAAAAGAAACAACCTTTACATGTAATGTCTTTTAAGGATGGTTACAAGGAGGGTGAGGGCACATTAATTGCGAGTTACGATGACTCAGGAGTACCGAGATACCAGTGTGTACCCGGGTAAGACCTTAAGTGGCTGCAGTCCACAGAAGATTCCAAGTTTTGACACAGCACCATAGTCACGGGTCGAGATACCATCATAGAGCGCAATTAAAGTAACCTCAGTGAAAGAGAAAGTATATCGATTGTGGCTATGATGTAAAGTGATGAAGGACCTTGATACAAGCATATAGCCTTTTTAAAACCTCATGCAGTCGCGAGTCACCTGAGATTCTGGGTTGCTATTATTGTATGCAGCCGTAGATCATGTTACACCATAGCGAACGGAATAGTGCTTTTTTGTTGTAAGGCTATAGTAGATCACAGCCTTAAACCTCGATACCTGCACGTGCGTAGTAGAATCTCGTGTAGCCATGGCACACAAGAGACCCTAGGTTTCGACGCGACACCATGGTCACAGGTCATGACACCACTATAGGCACAACCATAATGATTTTGGAATAACATGTTGATGCTGGGTGAGCGATTCATGTCGGATTGAGGCATGACACGTATGCAGATAAAGGTCATGGTCTGGTGCTAGGTTTTTCGTACAGAGTATGTGGGTGAATTGGAGTGCATCATAAGGTTTTCCGAAGGAGTAAATTTTCAAACTGGATGTCAAGATATTTTATAAATAGCCCGGAATCCATAAAATAACGGGAATCCACAGCGGATCGCAGATACCATTTCCAAGTGATTGGATCTTAGGTATCATTTCCAAATCAGTTCCCGTTATTTTATCAGATGAAATTAAGATGATTGCAAGGACAAGGAATTCCGAAAATTCAGGGAGATCAGATTTAAATTCTCAAAATAGATTTAATATAGTTTAAATAGTGAAACAATTTTAGAAATTCAGGAATAATATGGATTTGAATTTTGTAAGAGAGATTTAAAAGATAGCGAAAGCACATTAATTGCAGGCTAGGGTCATGACCATTAACCCTGATAGCAGCGAGCGCCGGCAGTAATTATCGATGGTCGCGAGCCATAAGAGACCCCAGATTTTGACGCCACATCACGGTCATGGATCATGATATCCCAAAGGCTACAATTATGAAAGCTTTCAACCAACACATGTTGATGGACGGTTTTTAAAGGAATAGTATATGTCGCGAAAGGAGGAAATCAAGACTGACATATGCGTAGGTTTAGACAGTCAAGGATTTATTGAGTCCTTAGTGTTGAGTTGAATGCATCCAGAAGTTCCCCAAGGACTGGAAACTTTTGGAGTGAAGTTTAACGGGAATTGTAAAACCTAGTCTTATGGCAAAATTTACCAACTGTTAAACACACCTAACACTCATAAGCTTAAGTAGGAAATGATCTGGCTAATGACAAAGGATTATCCGAGGTTTACATATTAGTTCACATTGACTACTAACTTAGGTCGACTCACTCCAACTTATTGAACTACCATTACCCCAGTTTGCTACCGACACAGGGTTTTGGGATTACAAGGACACTTAACCTCAGACTTGACCTGATCCGACACTGGGCCTAGGAGACTATCTATCTTCATAAACTAATCGACCTGACCACTCACTACCTCTGACTCCAAGTCACTTGCTACTTCCTCCAACTCTTCATCGGCATTCTCTGCTGAACCAGACTCTTCCTGATGGTCAGCTGCTGGGACCTCTATATCTGGAATTGGATCATTCATGGCATGGAGCATTTGCACTTCTCGTTGCAGATCGGCGATATTCTGATGAGCTGCCTGAAGTTGTTGTTGATAGGTGTTATGCAGGCCCCAAAACATCGCATCCTGATGCTGGAGATATCCATCGGTCTCTCTAAGACCCTCTCTTGCCATAACGGCATAAGAATGAGCTTCTTCACGCTGCTGGATGAGAAGTCCTGTCTGAAGATGAAGGCTGTCCACCAGACTCTCTAGTTCTTCTATGCGGTGCTGGTTTGCTTGTCGCTGTGCTTCGAGTGCTTCCACCTGGACGTCCAGACCGATCCTTTCCACATCACTGATCTGAGCAGCCTCTTGCCATTTTAGGGCTTTCTTACTGGCCTTCTTCTTCTTGAGTTCTGTATTCTTGAGTGCTTCATAACATTCAGAGTAAAGTTCCTGCCACTCCACGTGTCCTCGCTCACAGGTGAAATGGAGATTAAGGACGGCTAGCATAGCTCGAGTAGTGGCTACCAATATGGGATCCTGTTGATCAGAATTTTCTTCCAGTTGCTTGGCTTGTTGTTGAAGACCATCCCAGTTGCCTGATGCCTCAGCTGGAAACATTCTCAGAGTAGAGATTATGATGTCTTTCTGACACCTAAAGCAGATCTTCCTCAGGACTTCCAGTGCTATAGCCTAAGCTCCTTCCCAGGGACTCAAACCTTCAGCCTGTGCTTCCCAAGCTAGCCAAAATGGAGCGGTGGTACAAGCTAAGATCCAGAGGGACACTTCGTACCACGGCCGACCAAGGAGAATAGTACGGGACCAACGATACTTGGGTGGTTCTGAGTAGCCTACTTCCTGCAGTAACTGCCATAACACTGTAGGGGTTCCAAACATAGCCAGGCATTCATCAATTCCAGTCATAAGGTCTTGCGGATCCATCTATTGAGAAGAAGGGTAAGAATTTGTTTATAACAAAATATATTTGGTAATAGGTTTTATTTTAGAAACTAGAGATATATTTCATATCGGGGGTATTATTAGTAGTTGTAATGTCATGATGCATGAGTGTTCCAACACGATTCAGCATACTCGGATATATATACGTATATATTGATCAAATACTAGAGTGACATGCACTCAATATTTTCCAACATAGGGCATACTTAGTGAGCTAATCCACTACTAAACTCAAGACCTACTTATAGACCTTTAGAGAGAATCAAGGAAAGGTTGCATAGAATGAATGAGGAAAGTTCGGAAACAACTCAGACCAAGCTACCCCATTAATTTTATTCATTTGAAATCATTTTGAAGTTTTTGTAAAGTAATACTGCAAGTACTTTACAATGAAATGCTCTGATACCACTTGAGACAGAACTGCCTTAATCATAGGGCCCACGTGCACCGTCATCGTCCCTAAGGACCCACGATCAGTCTACACGAGTTCCCCTTGACCTAGGTGGCCTGCCGGGTTCCCTAGGAAACCCTAACATCCCGAGGATCTCATTGTAAGCATTGCAGTATTACAACAGTTTACACAAATAAATTGGATCAGAGTAAAGAGTGCGGAAGAATTACATAAACATAGATTTACAAATATAGATTACATTAGCCCAAACCAGAGATTCGTAGTGGATAAGCAGTGTACAACTATACCCTTGCCCAAGGGTTATATCATACACTTCATCATCCAAGCCCGATTCGCCAACAGGCACGGTCTCAAGTAGAATCATACTCTCGGCTCACCTGCAACAGGGGTTAACCAACCCTGAGTACTGGGGTACTCCGCAAGACTTACCCGACTCAGAAAAAGGAATGAGACTCAGAAATGCAGGCTGAGGGGAGTCAAGGTAAGGCTTGAGCAAGAGTCAAAAGTTTTGCAGAAAAAGCATTACTATCCTATTTCAATATTTTAACTCAATCTTATTTTAATCATATCCATAATTCCAAATTCATTCTCATGTATCGTCATACTTTCAAATTCTTAATCATTCTCAAAATCACCTAGTTTCGAATCACTTTTCAATTATAGGTCAAAGGATCAAGTCTCCATATCCGAGGAGCAACGACGATTCGAATCGATTAGTACCCAGCTGGGGATCCCTATCCACACTGCATATGTACACTTATGCTTGTATATGCCAACCCCGCCTACCACGGCTTATCCTACCCCTGAACCGGTCCTGCGCCACCCAAGAGCACAGTACTCCTCTCCTCTCCAGGCATGCCGGCCACGAGGGTACACGCTACTCTCGCCATCTCTCCACTACCAGTGCGTGGTTGTCGGTTCAAGCAGTAGGGCCACCGGAGTCAGAGGCTTTCTGTAGTATGTGGTTAGTTGCAAAGTCTCGATCACAGCAGGCCTACAATGAACGGTCCCTAATTCTTTTTCCGCCAGCGACATTGCATTGGGACTCTAACCTAAATACAAGTGTCCTAACGATTTTCAAATCCCTTTTTCCGCCGGTGGTCAAGCATTGGGACTCTAACCCAAATTCACAACCACCGAGCAAGAAAATCCCTTCTCGTCGGTGACAACGTACTGATCAGGTGCACAGTCACCAAACGAGAATATACCAATTCCCTTTTTCATGAATTAATCATTAGCATATTTATATCACACAACTCAAAAATAGCATTTTATGCAAATCTAATTTATTTAAGTAGGGCTAAGCATTTTTCAAATCATTTTGTTTCAAAACAGGTTCAGGATTTTTGTGATCTAGGAAGGTAATGCATCAATGGGTTTATCAAACAACTCCTATCAACCTAATGCAATAGATTAACTCAAGTTATAAAAAATTTATAAATAAAGGGGCTGAATGCACCGGGGCTTGCCTGTTCCTTGAAGCAGATAGAACACCGAAGTTAATCACCGAGAAAATCCACGTCCACCGAGTGAAAGCCTTACTCGAGTTTGCCTCCGGTAATAATTACCGCACGTTCACTATACGAAATAATAATGCAATGCTTAACATGATGATATGTATGCCATGATGCATGAGATGCACTAAATTGAGAATTGCTTCGACGGTAAACTTAATTTAGAAAGTTAAGTACAACTTTCCTTCACGATAAAGTTGCAAGCTAACAAAACTAACTTGTTTTATTAACAACTAGGGTTCCATTTAATTATCTCATAAAACGATTTATTCTATGTTTATATGAGGAAGGATTATTATCACCTTACTATCAGAAGCATGTTTAACTATTCCTTTTCACCCATGAAGTTGCATCCAAGAAATAACCAAAGCAACATCCATGGACCCACTAGTGAGTATTTGCAATAAACATCTTAATTATCCATTAACCCATGGATTACAACTATAAAAGTAATCGAGATACCAAGGAACAGTAGTGGTTTTGTGTTCCAAGGTCCACAATCAACTCCAAAAGTTCACACCATTCCTAAAAGGGATTAGGGTTTCTTATTCATTTTTATTAATCATTTATAGAGCATAAATTAATAAATAAATGAACTATCTCCACTTGAGCCCAAACTTTTTCTATAGCTAAACCTTAGCCTAGAACAGTACCACAACAAATTTCATGATTTCTGGATTAACATAAAATTTAGTAAAATTGCTCAAAGTTGCATTTATCAATTTATATACTGATTTTTAGTATCTATACAAATTGTCCAAATCTTAGATTTAGTATTTTTATAAAATACTACACCCTTCAAAGAGCATACATAATTATTTTCATAATTTTTAGCTCAACAGAAATATTCCTATGAAAATAACAACTAACAGTACTATTCATGAAGAATTAAAATGGAAAAGCCCTTTTAAATCCCCGGGAAAAATGGAAAAGGGATTTAACCCGGGGCGGCCCACGACCGCAGGCCGGCCCACGCGCTTCCTCACTCTCCCGCGCGGCCTGCTTGGCCAAGCGCGGCTCTCTCCTTGACTAGCGTGCCCCTGCGCAACTAGGCCGGCCCAGCTCACGCTGGCTGCCCTCCGGCCAGCCCTGGCCAGCCAGAGAGCTGCAGCCATGGCCGCCGGCCGGCTAGGCCAGCCCCGGCCAAGGCCGCGGGCGGCCATCAGTGGCCAAGGGGGTGCCACAGCGGGTCATTAAACTCCCTAAGACGCGATGAATCTAATGGTATATTTAGTTTGGCTAAATGGTGACCTGAGCATGCGCAGTCGCGTTCATGGCGGACCGGTGGCGGTTGCTCACCGGCGAGCGGCGTTCCGGCCACTAGGGTGCGGTAGGACTCGATCTAGGGCACGGGGAAGGTCTAGGAGACTCACCGAGACTCGATGCTCGAGCAAACAGGGACGGAAGACGTGCGGAGGTGGCTCGTTGATGTTGACCGTGCCTGTGACGGCTCACTCCGGCGGCACGGGCTCCGTTCCGGCGGCCTCTGTTCATGGCTCGCAAAACCGTCTAGCCAGTGAAGTTCACAAGACTCAAATGAACCTAGAACACAAGATTGGAAGAGGAAAAAGAACCCACCGAGGTGCTCCGGTCAGGACAAACCGAGGGCGGCGACGCGTCTGCCGGCCGTGAAGAAGAAGACGGCTGTGCGGTCAAATTCGGCAACAGGGAACACCATGGGATAGCTCAATCAAAACACCAGGAAGAGTAGATGCTATCTATGAGATGGAGAGGGTGGAGATGAAGCAATGACTGGAAATTTTGCTTTCCACCGGAAGCTCGTCGGCGGCGGCATGAAAAACAGAGAAGGAAGCCAGAGAATGGCGGCCTCGATGGATTTATAAGGAGGGAAAGGTGGCCGACAACGTTACGGGGTCCCACGACCCTGACATACCGGCGACAGGTGGCCGGCCGGCCCGGACGGCGCCGGCGCGCGGCGTGGCCTCCGGCCCCTACACGCGACAGAGGTAGGGAGGAGCGAGTCACTGTAGCGACAGTGAAATCCTTTTTCCTGTTTTGCAAAATTACTTTTTATTTTACATAACAACTAGCAAAATTACCCAAATATGAGTTGCAGTAAATTTTGTGCTGAACAACTTTGGTATTGGAGAGAATTCGAAATTTTTAATAAATTTTGAATTATTCAAAAGAGGGTAAATAGGCCTTTTGAATTTCAATTCAAATTCAGTTTAAAACTCCAAATTTTTCTCAATAACTTGAAAATCTCCAATTATAAAAGTTGCTCAACTTGAAAAGCCCTACAACTTTTATTAAATGAGTTTGCCCAAATTCTTGATAGTTTTTAAAAGCATATTTTAAATTTGAATAAACAAACACTAATTGGGTTTTAATTTAAATTTTCACTGGTAAACTTCAAAATCTTCAAAAATGAAAGTTGTTCCATCTTGAAACGGCTAAAACTTTTATTAAAAGACCATCATCAGATTCCTACTAGTTTTTTGAATTTGTATTTCAAATTTAAACTTTAAAGCATAAATTAGGGTTTTATTTGAAATTCTTGTTATAACTTCAAAATTGCTCTAAATAGAAGTTTCTCAACTTTTAAGGATTTTCAACTTTTGTTTAAGGCCCAACCTCTAATTCCCTTTAGTTTTTAAATTAGAGTTTTGGGTCCGATTTAGGGTTTCAAAATGATTTTGTTTTTAATGTCCAATGGGATTTGAATAAATACACACAAACAAACATGTATACAATCAAATCACTCTAAAGTACCTATGCACAATCACATGCAAGAATAAAATTTATTTTAGAGGATGCAACTTAACAGGGTCAAATGCGGGATGATCTACATGCAATCATGATGACATGGCAGGTTTTAGTTACAGTAACACCAGGGGTGTTACAAAGGTTCATCTCGAACTTGAATCCATTCGAGGAAGGAGGCTCCGCACTACCACTCAAGGAAGTCATGGCCCAAAAGACCATCTCTGAGTACTCTGCATCTTCGGCTGACTATGTCGCCACCGGTCCGCAGCTCAACTTGGAGGATGCTACTTTTGAGCTGAAGCCAGCGCTTATTAATATGGTGCAAGCCAAACCGTTCTGTGGGAAGCCCCACGAGGATGCCAATGCCCATCTCCAGCACTTCTTGGAGGTGTGTGGTACCTTCACCATCAAGAATGTCTCGGCAGACGCCATCCATCTTCGCCTGTTCCCATTCTCATTGCTTGGGAAGGCGAAGAAATGTTTCTATGCTAACAAGAGTGAAGCTATCACTTCGGAGAAGTGTGCCAATGCATTCCTCAAGAAATTGTTCCCGATGGGCAAAACTAGCACCCTTCGTGGAAAGATTTCGAGCTTTCAACAGCAAGCTGATGAGACGATTCCCGAAGCATGGGAACGTCTCCAGGACTACATTTGTGCCTTTCCTCATCATGGGACTGAAGAATGGCTCATAATCCAAGGTTTCTACCATGGGCTAATTGGATTGGCCCGTAGTCACTTTGATGCTGCCGCTAGCGGAGCATTCTTGCAAAACAATGTCAAGGATGCTAAGGACCTCATTGAAAAGATGGTGATCAACCAAGCATGGAATGAGGAACGTCTTCAGCCCAAAAAGAGGGGTATGCACACCGTTCATGAGGTGGACATGCTCTCAGCCAAAATGGACCTCTTGATGAAAAAGATTAAGGAAGGTTCCAAAAAGGAACAAGAGGCCATTCGACCCCATGCCACTGCACGAGCCATTGATGCTGATTCATGGTGCGAGGTATATGGAGGAGAAGATCATTCGGGCAGCAACTGTCCCGAAACAAAGGAGGAGGTGAGCTTCATCAATAACAACAACAATAACGGGTATCGACCCCAACAACAAGGAGGGTGGAACTCGCGCCCCTTCTACCAAGTTAATCAAGGTAATGGTTACAACAATAATTAAAATAATTCTTTTGGAAACCAACCTTCTCTGAAAGATCTTGTCTTAGGCCAATCTAAAATCAATGATAGTATAAACAAGAAAATGATGGCCAATGATAAGATTCTTGAAAATATTAGTGAGAAAATGGATAGCTTTGCCACTTCTATGAAAAATCAATTGAGCTTTAATAAAATGCTAGAAACACAATTAGCCCAAATAACAGCAGTTGTCCCATCATTCAAACAAGGTAAGATCCCAGGGAAACCTGAGGAACCAGTTGAAGGTGTTCGGTTAGTCTCTACGAGGTTTGGTAAGCCTCCGCTCAGGTCAAATCCGGGTTACCTTCTTGATCCATCATTCGTGGCCAAGAAGAGTGACCCTGGCCATCCGACCATCACCTGCGAGATCGGGCCACACACCTTCGACAACGCCTTCTGCGACCTTGGATCTAGAGTCAATATCATGTCTAAGGTAATGTATGAAAATCTGCTAGGGGACCTTTGGACCCGACATTTGTCAAATTGCAGGTGCCGATCAATCCATCCGGTTCCCCGACGGATTGGCAATGGACATCCTTGTTAAGGTTCAAGACGAGTATATTCCTGCCGACTTCATCATTCTCGACATGGGAGCCGATGACGAAGTCCCCGTCATCCTTGGAAGGCCGTTCCTCCACACCGTTAACGCTGTCATCTATGTGGGATCTGGCCAAATCCACTTTCAACTCCCAGGTAAGAGAGTAAAATGTCCTTTCAATGGTTATAAATCTATGCAGCAGGCGAGGAAGAACCTATGGAAAAATAAGCCTCAATATGCACCCTACCGGAAGAATCAACCACCAAAGGCCAGAAAGGCTGAACTAGAAAGTAAAGCCGAGGCGGTAAAGAAAGATGAATCCGCCGATTCACAAGCATCAACCAAGAAGGAATGGCAGAAGAAAGAGGTGCAATCATCATGGTCCCCATCTCCAGGACCGACCGATGCACCCGAAGAATGAACCCGAAAAGGAGAGGTCCTGCTCGATGGACCTAAAACACGGAGCCTTTGCTGATAAGGTAAATCAGTAGTTATCCCATATTTAATTTCTGCATTTTCAATTCTTGCAACTTTACATTGCATTTCATATTTAAATTTTGCATAATTTTTCTCGATAAAATAACTTACCATAGTAAATAAAAACTTGAGAACAACTTGCAATAAAATGTTGAGCTGATGGATCACCCAAGGTGGGGTCGGCCGACCCAACCATTGGGCCCACATCCTCTCCTTTCACTCTGGCTAGATGCTCTGGCACCTGATCAACACTTGAATGCCCATGGGGGTCCAAAATGGGGGTCGACCGACCCCCACCTTGACCTGACCTAGGAATTCTATGCATGCCACTCTAGCCAAAAATCTGAAAAGAAATGGTCCCATGATTCATCACTTTAAGCAAAAGATGCTCTTTTCATCTTGAATACTATTGGGACCAAACAACCAACTCAAAACCTGCTAAGTGGTCACCAAGTCATGCATTAGTGCTTCCATGGCCTATGGGAATCATTTTAAAGCATGCCTCCACTGTTGCCATACACCTTTCACTTTCACCAAGCACAAGAAAGGGAATCTCTGCAAAGCTTCACCACTTTTGGTCCACCACTAATCTTTACTTTGATGAACAAAGTGAAACGCATTGATTAAAGCTGAAATAGGACTAGACATGGGTCGGCCGACCCTTGTTTAAAGCCACCTCTGAAAAATTTTTGGCAATCAATTGGATTCCATGTCCAAAGGTGAAAGCAGCTCTGAACCTCACATAGGGGGGGTCGGCCGACCCATGCTTGGTGTTGGCGGTCCTTATGGATCATTTCTATGCCACCAACTTAGACTAAAAAGAAGAAAGACAATCCTATTCTAGCACATATGCCTTTACTACTAACAAGTTCCACTTGTACCCATAGTATTCAAGTTTTGCAGGATTTATGGTGTAACAAATGGAAATGCACAACATCATGGAGAAAGCGCAAAAGCCAAAGACGTATTCAGCAAATGCGCAAACAAGAATAATAAAGAAGCCCACCTTCGATGCATATCTGGGCCTGATCGTAACCACGGGAGAGGTCCAGGCCCAGGGAGGAACCAACCACCAGAAGGCGGTGGCCAAATGGCCCCACCAGGGGGGCGACCGGTCGGAGGCGGTGCTCTAGGTGGTTCTCTAAGGGCGGTTTCACCTCCTTCCAAACCTGGAGACGCCCGAACCATCCTATTCTAGCTATAAATAGATGGTGCTCCACCATTCTCAAGACACACATCATTTTGGAGTCATATACCTCACACCTATCACTTGTATCTTTAGAGTAGTACTAGTAGTTTGTGAGCAAGGCAAGGGCTATCAAGGAGAGCTTGTCTCCTTGGAAGAAAAGGATCATCTTGGTATGAATACAATTCAGTCTTCTTCCATGAGCAAGTTCTTATCATATTTATATGATCATGCATATGAACTAGAGCAAAGTTATGATCTTGTTATGAGCATAATATATGGACTAGAATATAGTTTATGTGTCATGTTCTTGACTTGTTCATCATTGTTCTTCATTGTTCATCGAATTAGTATGAATAGAGGAAGAACTAGGAATGAGGTGATGGTTCATCGTGCCTACTTGGTTGCTCTTAACCTAGCCTGTCAATCCGAAGGGTTGGGGTCCGCGGAGGTTAGGAGTTGTTTCCAAGTACGTGAGCATGGTGCTCAGGTATGTGGAGATCGGCGAATATGTCGATACGGGCAGAGGGGTAGGTGGGCAGGTGGTGACAGCCCTGTCCATCCCTAGCACTCTCCCATGTTCGGATATTGAAATAGGAGTTCGTAAAGTCTCTATTGGCTGGCAGACCAGCTGCGGGGATCTCCCTATCACCCTAGACTTAGTCCTAATACTAGACTTACTAATTAGATGTGTTGCTAGCAGTTCTTTGCATAATTATATATGACCAATGCCTGCTCAGTTAGTTATATTCTTTTATTCTTTATTTTCCCTTTTTATCCTTAAGGTTGACCCAGATGTGTGTCCACTATTTTGAAATCATGTTTTATTCCTGTTTACTCTATGCATACCATTGCACTCAATAAGTGATCATGTTTACACCACGCTTGATGCATATTGCCCTCCTACGGGAAATTATAAATAAGACACCCTTGAATACTCATGGGTTGAAATGCTACAATGATAGTTCTGTGCACTTGCAGAGTAATCTTATTTCTTACTGAGCTATCGATTGGCGTACCTAAGTACCATTACTTAAGGATTGTAATTCTTGTGCACCCCACGGCGCTGTGTCACAGTTTTGCATATCGTAAGTAATGACGGTTAGGAAGGCCAATCCAACACTTCTAACTGCTATTACCAGACTGCATTACCTAGGCCGACACCATTAAGGGCCAAGGGTTACCTTTCTGGAGTAATGGTGGTTGGGAATGTTAACTTACGTTTCCAGTATTATTATTAAGGATGGACTTATAGTCTATCTTTAGTAGTGATGCTAAGAAACGCCAACAAGCATTTCTGGCGCCGTTGCCAGGGATGGACTTTTAGTCTATCTTTTGTAACGACGTTAAGAAATGCCAACACTTGGTGGGTCCAGCACCAGCCCTTCTCCCCCTATAAATACCCTTGCATTGTGTGCTTATTCCCACACCAAAACCGGCTGAATCATTTTGAGCACGCAATCTTTCCCTTTCTCTCTAGTTGAGCAAGTCTCTTCTCAAGTTTAGTAGTAGTTAGCCATTCAAAACAAAAACTCAAAAATATTGTAGTAGTAGAAGCTTGTCTTTGCTCTCAAGAACACGTTTGTGGAGTACTCCTACCCACAAGAACGGTTTTGTGGAGGTGACCCTACCCCACAAGGACTACTAACATTGGGACAACTAACGCTAACGCTAACACTAATCTTTGTTGTCCTAATATGTTCTTGTGTTGTCTCATTGCTGCAGGAAGGTGAAGAATTTCTCCTCCGCATTCAAGAAGGCCAAGAGTGCCATGGGGAGCTCCTCCCGACGACCCCGCCATGACGAAGAAGAAGGAATAGAAGCTTCACCAAGAGAAGGCCACGAAGTGCTAGACGTGCCTCCCGAGAGAACATTCGATCCTGAGAGTGGCATCACATTGAACCAACAAGAGTACCAAAGGTATCTCTCCATCCGACACCGCGGGTTTGAACATACCGGCATAATCGACCCTGTCCTCTTGGACAGCACAGGTATGACAGCAGATTTTAATACTGTGTTCAATACAATTGGTTGAGGAAGCTTTTGGGAAGTTCCTGAACTTGGGATTAAAAAGCTCACCATAGAATTCCTATGCTCTTTGCAAGTCACAGATGATGATGTTCACTTTCGCATGTTTAATAAAGAGTATAATTTGACTTGGAGAGTTTTTAGTGTGGCTCTTGGTTTTGATAACACCTATCAGCTAGACTTAATTAATGCCACAAGAAGATTTGATAAAGCTAATTTTTAGAAAGCCATATCTACATCCGATGATTGCTCTAATCCTAATCCTAATGAAATTCATAATCCTACTCTGCGCTTTCTTCACTATTGGATGGCTATAACTCTTTTTCCTGGCTATAATGTGCAAGTCCTATACAATGATGAACTAAGATTGCTTTATGCCATAACCAATAAAATAAAAGTTTCACCTGCTAAGCTTTTAGTACGCTTTTGGCTTGGAGTGTTCCAAAGAGAAGAGCCTATATTCTTTACTTCTTTTATCACTCGCATTGCTGAAACAATGGATCCATTAAATGGAACACATTACTTTGAATACATTGCCTCTTCTCGAGATACTATAACTGAAGATTTCTTTATAAGTGCTCAAGTCTTAAAGAGAGGTCCAAAAGGTGGCCTTAAAATGATTTATCTTGGCCATACAACTGAGGTCCCTCTCCCATGTGAGAGATGTCGGTTGTATGCGCTTCGTACACTAACCATTAGACTGGACCGAGAGGCAAAAAGCCAACATGTTGCAGGAACAAGCAGGATGACTAGAAGCAGGTCACAGGCCGCTCAATTTGAGCATGGCGGTACTTCACAAGCTACAGGGGAATGAAGCAGAGGGTGATGAGGCGAGTTCCATGGACATTTCAGGGTCCATCGAAAGGCCTCCACAGCCACACCAAGAGTATGCACTCTCCGTCCGTCCACACGGGCGAGGGGACGTCGGAATCAAAGGACAGATGTGGATCAACTCATCGATGCCATGGACGCAATGCAAACTGAGCAAGACGCAACTCTGAGCATGGCACAACAAAATGCCCAACTTGCAAGCCATACAAGATGAAAAAGCATAGCGTTGGGCAGGATGGTTCCAATACTATCCGCCACCACAATGTGCAAAAGCGAAGCTTGGGGGAGATCCTCTCCCCCACTAAGGTAAGTATTCTATCCGAACATATTGCATTGTTTTAATTCATTGCTTTGTTTTTAAAAAAAATCCTTACCTCATATGTTCATGAATGCTTATCCTCCTCATGGAAATGATGAATAGTTGCTCTGTTAATAATTCTCTAATGCCTAGTTTACAACTTAGTATTTCTTTGAGTATGGATCACTTGGCTCATTCAAAATCATCATGAACCTGAAATACTAAGTCTAAGCTAGAACTAAGTCAAAGCTGTTGTGAGACAAGATATGGTGAGACAAGATTTGCTATAATATTGTTCCAAGCATGCATGATTACTAGAGATTAATTTTTTAAAAAACAATCAAAACCTTATTGTTCCTCAATGGGAATGAATTCCTACCACAGCCGTATATGTTACTCATGTCTCAGCTCTTCCACATAAGCTATTGCTTTGTATTGAGTTTTGTCAAGTCTTGTTGACCCTTATTGAGAGACTTATCATGCTCCGAAGATCAAGTTCACATACACACCACATATAAATGCTTCTTCTACACTAGAAGTACGCAACAACATGCCTTTCATTTCCACCAAATAAATGCTCCATGTGTTAAAATCATAAAATATCTCTCTTAGTTGATATGGTAGAAGAGACAAAAGGTTATGCAAAATAAAAGAAAAAGAAAGAAAGATGGGCATAAGGAAGTCCATAGAAAAGAAAAGAAAATATATGAGCAAGTCTGAGCTCATAAATAAAAGAAAAAAATGATAGCCATGTCTTTAGAATTTATTAGAGAGAGATACAATTCAAAATAGAGAAGCATTATGGTCTAATATTTGCCACACACTTGCACATCTTGATCTAAGGGCATGACGCTTCTCTCTTAGGATCCATGCTTTGACTCTACAACACATGCAAAGTAAGTATGCTATATTCTTTCGTCCCAACCTTAAGCTGTAGATAAGCCATTTTAGAAGTAGGATGAAAAGAGAAGGTAACACCTATCATGTGCCTTGGTAAGGAATCATACACCATTTGAGCGATATCAGAGAACCATATGAGGAACATTAAGTTTTCTTTTGAAAAACATTGCTAAAACCTCTAGTATGAAATTTGCAAGGAATAAGAAAGTTAGAGCTTTAGTCAAACTGTTCTGTCTTTCAACCACCTAAGGCGAAGGAAAGGCCATTAGCCCCATAAAGAACTAAGGTAATATGGATAAATTTTTATAGCTAATTTTTTCCATTCAAAAGAGAAGTATTTTGTTGTACATATGGTACTATTGAAATATGACATTGTAGCAACTCCTGATCCACCGAAGCTAAGTTTAATTATTTGCTTGGGACGAACAAAGGTTATGCTTGGGGGATCATGTTGATGGTGGATTAGCCCTCAAATCCCACACTCAAACACCGTCAACACGCTTCGGTTTCAAGGAAGAATAAGCATGACATGACACATATTTTATCCAATAACTAGTTCCACTTGTACTCTTAGCTCATGAATGCAGAGAAGATCAAACAGGTCAAAAATGAGCAGCTGGAGGCCACAAGTGTGGGTCGGCCGATCCACACATGGAGTCATCCAGCCATGAACATTCAAGAAACAGTGCACAACACCACATAGAAGAGACTGGAGCTCAAGGTGGGCCCATGCATGGGTCGGCTGACCCATGTATGGGGCCCACAGGGCTCTGGTGACATGGCACGATCCTCGTGACACTCCACTCAACTCATTTCCACCTTTGAACCAAATTTGTGTTTCCATTCAACGGTGCAGAAGCAAAGCACAAGGATTAAGGAATGAACCAACGTGACAAACACTTAGCAAAAGGTGGAGCCACTTCCTGTGACAGATAGGGACAGCTTCTAGAAGAACCTGGCTGGGCTCACCTGCCACTGGGGGGTCGGCCGACCCCCTCCTGGTGCGCAGCCAGGTCGGTTGGCTCCCCACCGACTCATGCATGCATCCCACGTCCTGGTTTGTTCAGGGCCATCCATCTTGAGGCGGTTATGAGGCGGTTCATCCAAGGGTGGAAAGGCAAGGAGCACATAGATCCCTGACGTGGCACCTCTCCACTCCCCCTATAAAAAGAGGCAGCCCCGTCCTCTTAGACACACAAGAGACACAAGAAGCAAGGAAGGGTCAAGTTCCACTCCTTAGTAGTAGTATTAGTCTAGTGTGGGAGTTAGAGTTGAGTCGAGCTAGCTCGGGGTCTCCGGAGTCGTCTTCTGGAAAATCTGGTATAGCTCTTGTATCTTTCCTTCTATAAGACTTCATTTATATCAATATAATATTCTTTCTTTACTTTACTGAGTCTTTACTTAGTGAATTACTATTCTAATAGTAGTGTTGTGGGTTATTCCATTACTTGGTCGGTTTGTACTAGATTGTGATCCTGTAACCAACCCGCGTGTATAGTTCATCGCTTATCATAAGGTGCTCTAGTTGTTTGGTACCCAGCTGGAGTAGAGAGAATTAGTGTAAGTATGGTGTTTAAGCTAAGTCTTGCCTTTGAATGCCGCTTGCTGCACGGATTGTTAGTGGGTACTAGCAGGTGGTGACAGCCCTGTCTAGTCTTACCATCCCTCCACGTGTTTTAAGAATGTTTTTAAAAGGTAGGATCCCATAAGAGCATAGCCGCTTCGAGTAGAGGTTATATCCTCTGCTGTCTCGGGCTATCCCCGATACACAAAGAGTAAGGTATCAAGCTTAGTGTACCTCGTCCACTTGATAGGATAGTTCACAAGAGTAAAGTAAGAAACATAGGAGTCCTATACTCACTCATTGTCCTCCCACATAGCTATACTCTACTAGTTATCCTTAGTTCCTAACCCTTGTCTTGTCTCTGTGTCATTATCTTTCCTTTATATCGACTTACCCCCTATTACTAGTTGGTTGCTAATTTCCTATAGACCTAAAGATCTATCTTTTATTAACATTCCTAGCACCACTTTCTCTTGGGATAAAATAAATATCGATACCTTGGAATACTCCCAGGTGAAGTGATACAGCGTTATATTCTGTGCGCTTGCGGAATTATCCAATAGACATAAGAAATACCCCCAAACACTTCTGGCGCTGTTATTAGAGATAGCCTAACACCCTGTCTCTGGTGATTGCGCTATGAAGTGTCAACACTCCCATCCTGCATGGGTGGTCCACTGTTGGCGTGGCTCCTGCGACGATCCCTGCTCACCAAAATTAACAAAGTGGAAATAAGCTGGCCCAGATGGTGCCGGGTCAGCTCCAGTGTAATCAGTTCTCGGCACCCTGCCGATGTGTGCGGATGGACACCTGCAAATATTAGCTCCACTAGCTGGAAAAATAAAGTTCTGAACAGAATAAATTCCTAACTCCATTTCTGACAGTTCGTACTCATTTGCATAGTTTTTATAAATCATAACTATTTTATTATTTCGGCGTTTGAGCATGTGAGCACGAAAGAAAAAATCATAGCTAATAATTCTATGGGCATCTGGAGTAAAAACAAGTGTAGCATTCTGTAATAAATCTAACCCGGTAGCTAAATGTGTAATCCAGAAAGTAAAAGAAATACTGCATTTTCTCATGAAAGGGACAGTTTTCCAGTAATTCAACATCATTTTTAAAGGTGACACTTTCCTCTTTTTCATCATGATATATAATAAATGTAGTTCATCTTGTTTAATAGTATTTAATTCCTCTCTGGGAAAAACTATAAAAGATAGCCATTTAAGCTTGAACCTCAGTGTGGGGTGATGGACTTCTTCAGTAGTATATTTTTGTTTTCTTTCTGGTTTCTTTGCAGTGATGCTCTCCCAAAAATCATCTTTATTAAAGTCTTGAAGAGCTCCCATCACATTAACCGCACACTAATTAGAGAATCCTGGGGTTAAAACTAAGGGTTTTCCATGAGAGGGTGAAGGGTTTATTAAACATTCTAAAATTGACCTCATCATCATCAAAATCCAGGCTGCTAATAAATTCTATCGTGAGTAACTTGCTACCCTGCTCAGTGACTTGCCATGAACCTTCCCATCCAACATTTCTAAATATAAGCTCAAACTCGGAATCCATTCCTGTTTCATGGAGCAGGGTGGCATAAAAAATTGGAGTATACGTAAATTCGTTGTTCTTAACCACATTTAATATTTCCCTCTGTGGTCTAGTTGGTGATGAAATTTGAGCAATGCTTGTGTGCTCATAGCTCTCTTCCCGTTGGGAAGAGGATGAAGGGTTGTCATACACGAAGGGTAAGGGAACAGTAAGTTTCTGCTTACTGGGAAAAACTTTTTTAGGAAAGCTTTTGAACATTCTCCCTATGTCTTGACTTGATCTTTATTCTTATAAAACCACTGCTTCACTCTTCCCTCCAGTGAGAATGGAAATAAACGAAGTAGCACGACGTCTTGAGGAATGCCTTTAATGTCGATAGTGTTGCCAATCTCTAAAAAATTCTGCAGATGGACACTTGCATCTTCATCCTTCTTTCCACTAAATGTGATAGCTTGCACCATTTTGATGAGGCTTGGGTTGATCTCGCACTCATGATCTCCAAGGTTAAAAGTTGGTCCAGCGTGAATATTCTCAGTGCTTGGAGCAGAGAATTCACGCAGAGTTTTCTCAGCGGTGGCTTCACCAAATAATGTAAGACCCTTCTTCCTATGGTTATTCCTAATTGATAAGAATTAAAGTAATATAACCAATCCTGCACTTACCCTATATAAAATATTTAAACATAGACAAAACACGGGTAAATCTGCTAAAGCAAAAGGTTATGGTCTATCTATAAGTATTTATGTCTATAGTTATTTTTACGCTTTTCTATAATATTATCTATGAAAAGCTCCCCTATATGAAATTCTAGAAAATATCCTGGCGAATAAAATCAATGAATTCCAATAAATTATCCTAAGAAATATAATTGCCAGTCCCCGGCAACAGCGCCAGAAATGCTTGTTGGTATTTTTAACATCATTTCATGTTAAGTTGTCATCCCTAACATGATGCTAAAAAACTATTGGTAAAATAATCTACACTTGCCACCTAAAAATAATATTATAGAATATATTCGCAAGCTCACAGATAATTCTCCCATTGTAGCACATCACCCGGTAAGTATTCCGAGTATTGTTGACTTGTTTTATGCCAAAAGGACAAATAGACATTCTACTCATTAGGGTAATCTACTACAGTGATTGAAAAGATAATTAACTTTAATAATAAATGTGCAAACCTACGATAACCAATTACTCTAATGCTTTAGCGGTAATAAGTCAATAATACTATGATAAATGATAACTGAGTAAATGAAGTAAATGGTATTCCAGAGATAGAATATAGAGACTCACTAATGTAGTAAGACAATCTCGAGATTCGGCTAAAGTAAACGAAACCTATGTAACAAAGTCTACAGCCTACGGCATATTACACATCTTCATTTATAGCATAATCAACTAAGAAAACATCATAAGGAGCATCATCTAATGAGGATATTAAGACACAAGGGTCACCTCCTTCGCGACCGCGCTCTGCTCGTCCTACGTACAGGGGATGGACTACAGACGAACCAACACAGCTGTCACCTACGCGGACTACCACACGACCCGGCATGTCAGGGTGCCTTCGTAGGTATGTAATATATCTAGACACAATATGTACATAATACATACCACCTAACTCACTCGAGTACTGAATTAGGCGCTTTACGATCATATGACAATAATCATCACCAATCACAACTATATCAAATATACAACTAGAATAAACTAAGAACTGAATAAGTAGTGATATTAAAATAGAGCAAAGTCATAATGATATACAAGATAAAATTATCGATCTCAAGACAAACAGATCTGGAATCCCGAGCGTAGCGCCCAACTCTACTTGAACCTTGCTAGACATCTAAACTAATGAACTTTGAAGAACTAGACCTCTACTTCTAATCTTTGGAAACCCTAACTTTTGTCTACTCTTAACAAATGAAGCAGGAGGAATGAATTGGTGCTCTCAGGGAGGGGGTCTACCCCTTTATTTATAGCCCGGTGGGGTGAACGTGAGCCGTTGCATCAAACCGACTTAACATAGGGCTGAGATGACTCCTCGGAGGCGGTTGCGGAAGACTCCAGAAGACGCTGGCCAGAAACCCTAGGGGGCGCCGCTCGGCCCCCCTTGGCGCCGGCCGGCCCCACCACGTGACCGGGGGGCCCCGGTTGCTTCGGGTGCCTTCTAGACGCTTCTACCTTGCCGATGACGTTCCTTGCCTTCGTGATTAAGTTTCGTGATAATTATGCACTTTAAACCTTCTTTTAAGCTTTTTTGGATAATTCCCTAGAAAATAGAAAATTCACCAAAACTCGTGGAATTTGTCAGTAATAACCCCTATGTTTCTATTATTGCCCCTTTCTAAGTATTAGTTGACGGTATAAAATTGGTACTTAACGATCGTCAACAATACCATTGTACCATTTTACCTAGAGTTCTACCAGGTTGTCGATTTATATTTATACCACTAGAAAGGACTTGATAAACTATAATCTATTATATTGATAACAACTATATAAAATGAATAAGCGGTGTTACCGATGTCATTTACTCTACTCATAACAGGTAGAGGTCACAAGATAATAAAGATAAGTACAGGTGATAAGTGTGATCAAGCATCATAAATAATGGATAAACATCAGAGCACTTTCTAGTCATAGTAATAGCTAGCCAATGGATAAACTAAGGAATTAATATCTAAGGTAATTCCATAACTACGTCAATGAATAACTCTAATTAGTGTAATTACATCTAGCAATCATTGTTAGATTAGTCCTATATCATGATCACATGTAAAGGGCATTATCTAGGAAGGATGTGAAACAGAGTCATCATCCAACTTCGCGACCGTGCCTGCTTGCCTACATACGGGGGTGGACTACAGAGAAATCAATGTAGCTATCTCCTACGCAAACTACCGCACAACCCGGCACATCAGGGTGCACTCATAGATAAACATAATATCTAAACACCACGTCTTCATACTGTTCATCATGTACCCAATCGATCGTTTGGATAGACACTATACAAGCAATTACATGAATTCAATAAGATCAAACCAACTATGCTAGACATATAATCAAAGTAGACAAAGACTATTGCAATTAAGAACATATGAACTATTAAGAACAATGTTTCCCTAATCATAATGAAGAATACAGTAATAGAGAAAGAACTAGAACTATACCGAACTCCGCGCTCTAGAAAGATGCCGGGAGCTCCAGATCCCGCAGAAGAACTAGAACTCCTCTACTTCTGATCTAACTAGACTAGAACTATGAACTAGAAGGCTCTTGATGAACTAGAAGGATTTTGATGGCTTGGCCAAAAACTTGATGCCTTGGAAGAATAATGGCATTTCCTCCAGGGAGGGGGTCTGCCCCTTTATTTATAGCCCGATGGGATTAATGTGCGCCGCAGGATCAAACCGACTTAACCAAGGCAGTGGAGGAACATTCCAGAAGGCGGGGCCAAACCCTAGCAGGGGGCGCCGCCCGGCCCCACCCTAGCGTCGGCCGGCCCCACCTAGCAGGGTCCGGGGCCCCGGTTGCTTCGGGTGTCATCTAGATGTTTCCCACGTCCTGATAACGATCGTTGCCTTCTCATATAAGTTTCGTAATGTTTAAGCACTTTAATCCCTCTTTTATGCTTTTCTGGAATAATCCCTGAAAAATACAGAATATGCAAAACTCACGGAAATTATCAGTTAAAACTCTAGACTAGTGTGTATTCGTATATCATTGTGTCTAAAGTTCTAATAAAAGTTGACGTTATCCACCGTCAACACCGCCTGAGAGGTAAAAATGGACAAGTGTCCGAATTATCAAAACAATGGGTACTCTAATGCCCGCCTGAAAATAAAGAAAGATAACACATGTTGTCCTGCAGCACAATTCCATAGTGTTGAAAAAACAGAAAGAGAGAGGTGTTTTTAAGGAACAAAAGAGTAGAATTAGGATTAGCCACCACAAATATCCATCTACCACCTCACATCCATACACATACACATCTTGATTCAATTGTATGATTTGCTCCTTTGGATCTATTGTTTGACTTTACAACATATTCATTGCAAGTATGTATGAGCTGTCTCCTTACTCATGAGCTCCACATAAGCCATTAGTTATAGGGTGAGAGAGAGAAGGCATGCATTACTATTGCCTTGGTAAGCATCCACAAATACCACATATTGAGAGACTTGAGGAAGTCATACACAGGAAACTCTGAGTTTTATTTTGAAAACCTGCAAAATCTCCAGGATAAGAGTTGAACGACAGAGCTTGAGACATGGTACTTAACTTAGACATTCTGTCCTTCAATTGCCCAAGATTCAAGAGAAAGTTACAAGCTCCGTGGTTAAAGGTAATAAAGGTAAGTCTGAAGGTTAGTTTGGTCTACTCTAATCCTTGAGTACTTCTTGTTTTAAAGCTGAATATTTGTGACGGGTAGTTATAACTTATAATATCTGCTAAAGTTTGGCTTTGCTAATGGACTAGCAAAGGTTAAGCTTGGGGAAGCTTGTTGATGGTAACTATTTTATGATTTTACCCGTCAATTAAATATGAAATAAGGATATAAAGACAAACACCACCATAGAATAGGGCTTTAACTGACAGAATTCCACAGTTTTGGTGAAGTGTTTTATATGCGGTTATCTAGAAAAGAACCAAGGGAGGCCCACATGTCGGATTAAAATAACAAATTCCGCTGCGAAAGGAGATCAAGAATATTCCAGAGAACACCAGAGACACACTTGACGAAGCGGGGCCCATTTGGCAGTGGAAGAGGGTCGGCCGACCCACTACTAGGGTCGGCCGACCTGTCAGAGATCCATCTCCTTGTGTGCTTCGACGTGGACCCACATCCCGAAATTCACGCAATCTCAGCCGCCCGTTGAAGTCGGTTTGATCCAAGGCTACGGTTCATCCCACCGACCTATATAATATCACACCCATATTTTAAGAATAAAATAGGATGCATAAATAACTCATATGTGCCCCAGGAACATTCGCACATATAAGCTGACAAATTACAATTGTATCATCATAGTGTTTACATAACGAATAAGTATTTAATACGGAGTCTTGCATAAATATAGATAATAACTATGACGTCACGCTCGCGGAAGCTCCATCACAGGGACACGGTCGACTGGGAGACACCAAGCCTAATACTCATTTTGGTAGTCCTCATTCCAATCTTCATCTGTTGTGGTGGTAATAACAAGAGTGAGCACATTTCGTACTCAGCAAGTATAACATGGGTTCATGAGGTTCACAAGGCTAGACACTGTTTGACTGTATTTAGCTTTTAATATTCAGATTCTTTTTAAGCAGTTAAGTAGCATCAAGGTATTCTAAATCCCATAATTAATCCAATGATCAATTATAATAAGGTTAATAAATAGCAAAAATATTTACATCAATAATAAACATAATATACTGCATAGTAACCATCTAATTGTAATGTGCTCAAGGCCGCTCATGTCCGCGAGCACGGCTATTATAACAGTTTATTAAACTCTGCGCAGAGGTGTACACTTTACCTGTGAGTCATGATTTACCCTTTATCACGAGGTAGCTAGCCTCTTGACCCACTTCCAAGGAAGGTCAACAGGGATCACTATGAAGTCTTTCAAAGAATTCGTCTAACATGTTAGGGCCGCAAGGGTGAGTGGTAGCGAGATATAGGAACCCCTTTTCAATATGACACATTCCTTCTTGGCTATACTCATATGACTACAAGCTGTATTACACCTAACGTGGCAAACCCCCAACTGCGTCCTTTCGGCTAACCTCTAACAAGTTAGAAAAGATCCTTGTACTGAACTAAAGCCAGAGCCATATAGCCCTCACAGTTGTATTGTATGTCCCGAGTCATCACGTACAGAAAATCCTATGGAGAGAAAGTAGAGACAAAACTCTCAACCCCAAGGCTCTAGCCTCCTTTGAACAGGAATGAATTCATATTAATTTATTCATTGCATCATCCATTAATCATATCACAAGATCATTGGTATCAATAAGCACTAGCAATAGCTACCCAATGCATAACCCATAGGTGAACAAGGAATGAAGATAAAAACACTATGTTATAATCTCTAAGGTTGTTAAGGTGGACACATGCATATATGAATTATGATTATTGTGAATAGGACAACAAGGATGGTCCATGTTATACTTACCTTGAACTTGAGATCCTTTCTTTGATCCAAATCTTCGATTGATAGCTCCAATAATCACCACGAACTGCTCACCGTCTATACTCGATCGATCACCACATCAACACACAACATCAAGCCGACATATACGAAGCAAACAAGGATAATAATTAAAACAATACATCAAACATTAACAAAATAGTTTGAAAAGGTTATAAAATTATTCTACTCCTTCTCACGATTACATCGATATAAAGATCACGAAAAACAGATTTAAAGCATAGAAGTTATGATTTTCTAAAGATTTTGATATAGAAAAATAATTAATATAATATTAACTCGAAATTTAAAATTATCAAACTTACTGGACAGTATTAAAAACATGTAGTGTAAAAAACACGAACCTAAAGAAATTCGAACGGATCAAATCAGAAATATAACAGAGAAACGACAGGAAAAATACGAACCGATGACAAAGTTATAAATACACGTCGTCTTGAAACTCTGTCATCTTTTTGCTCGCTGTGCAGGTCTTTCATGTTCACGTACAGAACAAGGAGATCGACCAAGGCTGCTGCTCCTATGCTTGCATGTACGGGAGGGAGACTTGGCCTACTCTGGTTGGCAGCACGGCGCAATCGGCTGCTCAGGAAGAAGGGCGAGGAAGGGCGCCAGCTGTTCTGTCCTGCTGCTGATCTTTGTTCTGCTGCTCTGGTTCAGGCAGCGAAGGAGGAGCTCGGCCTCGAGACAGCAAAGTAGACAGGAGACATGCAGGATACAGCTGATGCACGGATACGGGATCGTCGGCAAACACAGCTGAAGGGCAAACATGCTGCAGTTTGTAGGGGCCTCGATCAGATAGGCGTGCCCTGTTAGGATAAGGGCAGATTGATTTGTTGGCATGCTGGTACAGAAACAACCAGGAGAAACAGTCGAGCAGATGAGATCAAGATAGTTATTGATATAGAGCAATAGTCAAAAAAAAAAGTGCTGAATTAATCTCGCAGACAATGAAGGCTGTGTTCGGTGAAGCTGAAGTGCTGTAGATAAGCGCTGAAGTGCTGTAGAAGTGCTGAAATCTTGTGAGAGAAAAATACTGCTGAAGTGCTGAAAAATAAGCGCTTATACCCTCAACCGAACGCAGCCGAAATGATAGCACAGCCATGATGGATCTTACCGGCCGATCTCGGGGAGATGATGAGCACGGCAGGGCAATTCAGGGCAGCCAGCGGCTTGATCCAACTTGGAGGTCGACCTTGACACTTAAACACAGATGGCGGCGTGCAGTAGCATCTTATCGTGATGAGGATTGACAAGTCGGACATGCAACAGGATAGGAACGTTATACGACCTGCCCTGCTGGAGATGAAGGATACGGCAATGACCTGATCTTCTTTTGACGGTGGCGCTCCGATCTAGGCAGCTTGGATGAGCGTGGCTCAAGCGATGGTCAGCTTGCGGCAGGTCGGCGTTGCAGAGCTGAAGGCGGCGACAGCAGTAGGGCGGCGCAATAATCTGTGATGGATTGGATTCAGAAGGGTTTTCAGAAAATAAAAAAATACATAAGCGAAGATTTCTATTTATTGGAAGGGCATCACGTGATGGATAGAGTCTTGGACTTGTGCCGCAAATATAGCAGATAGATTGGAAAGGAAACCAGAATCGATGAGTGCTCCGTTCTATGACAGGCTGACGCTGCTCGTCATCATTAAGATTAATATATATGGTCTCGTTGCTTGCTTCTTTGATTGGAATATATATGAATGTGTCATCTCGTCAAAGCCAAATGGCCCAAGAAGCAAAATAAAAGCACAGATAGAACATGGGTCAACGTGAGAGAGAACTGCACAAAGGTTTGGTCTGAGGTGGATCAGAGTTAATCCACTAAATATTTGTATAATTAAGAAAAATTTAGAATTACGAGCAATGGAAAATATTTTGAAATTTCTGAGAATTCGGCGAAAATTCCCTGAGGTATTTTCGAACATGATGAACCCAAATAAAGTTTTTGATCTCATGAAAAGATATTTTGGAGCATCTAAAAAATAGATTTTGCTCACAGAAAATAGGAAAACGGTCCGGAAAAAGTTAGAAAATTCCCAGAAAATATTTAGAGATAAGTTGATGAATGATGAGTATAAAAGAGTGCTTTGGAGCTGAAGAAAAGGTTCTAATAAGCTCCAATTGAAGGACCTATGTTGGGAATCAAGGAATTTAATTATAAAAGGAGAAAGACATAATGTAGAGAAGGTCGTTGTACTAAACGCATTTTGAAAATTTACTCACTCACATTATAAAGTCATTTGCAAATGATTTTAAAATACTTTTGAGTTTTGGCAAAGACCACTCATCAACAATGCAAATGGAACAGCATGAGTGCACAACCATGTTGCTAATTTCCTGTGATAATTTTTTTAATTTAATAAAAAATTTAATTCCCTATGTTTTATGAACACAAAAATACAAAATTAAATCAATTTAAGACTATTTTAAAAGTAGCAAAATTTAGGATGTTACAATTCTATCCCCTTAAGATGAATCTCGCCCCGAGATTCGGAAGAAGAGGATAGAAGAGATGAGAATTGTTTGATTTTGGATCTTCTTCACTTCCTCAATTAGCTCCTTTTGTATTTCTTCCCTTTCACCTTACCTGCTGCCATTGGCACATCCTTGATCTAAATACCCAATTAAGCTTCCAAGGCTTCGATAAATACTCCAAACAACCCTTAGGTAACCCTTAGGTAATCCAATTAGCTAGGCTAATTCTTTTCCAAAAGGTCCTTTAGAAACTTTGCATTGCAAGATGGTTATACTTAACTATTTCTAAATGCGGGAGATTATGTTCAGTTAGGTAGCAACTGCTAAAAACTATTATTTGGTCCTTGGTGTCATCTGAAACTTCTGTTAGCATAACTTTCCTTTGCTAAAGGCATCGGAATGACTTACTTCTACAGGTGATAACACTTCTTCCAAGTCATTGTTTGTCTTGCTCCAATATACTAATGTTCTAATCTTAGCATCCATAGAATCTCTAAGTTACTCTGTTTCTACACTATATTTACTATCTTGACTTCTCCAATACTCCACCATTAATAGATACTTGACCGATAAAGGTCTTCCTTCATCCAAAGTCCACTTATCAAGCTAACTAACATTGATGCTTCTAATTCCCCATGGAGACAACTATAGTTATCTAATACCTCTTTCTTATCTTACGAATACCTTCTTACACAGAGTGTGATGAAGATTGAACTCTCAACTATTGATATATCAACTCAAAGACCAGCATTGATGAAAACATGACCTTCTCACGAATAATCCAACAAGTTAACCAACTTGAGCAAAGACACCTGCTCTTGATAGTGATTTTTTTAACCATAGGGACAGTTGACACTTCCAAGTGATGCAGTAGAACTAAGAAACTTTATCTTATCACTTCTTCATCTTGGCTACCCCCCTTAAGAAAAGATTGACCAGGGACACCAAGGGTAGCTTAAATCTCTCCTGGGTGGTTAACCATCATCATATACTTTTGACATCCCAACAAGGCTCTTGAGAATAGGTAAGATTAGGTAATCTGAAATTTCTCGCGAGATGGAAAAACAGCAGCGTAGTAAAATAGCTATAACTCTCAATCTGCCAATCCAGATAAGTTACATCTTATACCGTTGGAAAGCTGACAAAATCCTCTATAACTTTTATGTGGAAAACTTTTCCAGATTCTGCAGTTATAATGGTCGAAAACAGTGCACAACCGAAACTGTTCTAGATTCTAAACAGCACAGTTGCATCATCTTGTGATTTTCATAATTTCCAAACCAAAATAGCTATTAGGGTGATTCTTACGCTCACAGAAAGATATTGAAGTATAATTTCTTCCAGAATTTTTCCATGATTTTTTATTTTCCAAAAACAGAGTTACAAGCTGACAAATATAGGTTGCTCCGAGAAGACAGAACAAAGGAAGCAAGAGAGAAAGAAAACCCAACTATCTATTCCATTAATCCTCATACCTTAGGCTTATAAACCAAGTTAAATTGTGGACAACTCCACAAAATCATTGCACTCGTTACAAAGATCCAAATCAAGCAATGTCATAATAACAATTCAACAAGGCACAACAATCAATGATACTCAACTTTCTACACCATCGTTCTATTGCTATCAAGGGTTCATATCTAAGGCTTCAACTTTATGCTATCCAAGAATGACGTAAGAGATAGCTCTAAAGCATGTAAAATCAAGGAGTAGACAAGACACAAATATTTAAAGCAACAAGGAGGAGATGAGCAAGGTAAGGAGCATAACATAGCAGAATTTATTAAGAGTGATGGAACAAGGATTCCATAGTAAGTTATAAAGCTAAAGATGACCAATTTCTAACTAGGCTTGCATCCTACAGTCAACACATGCTCCGATACCAATCTGTCACACTCATATTTTAAGAACAAAATAGGATACATAAATAACTCATATGTGCCCCCGGAATAGTCGCACATATAAGCTGACAAATTACAATTGTATCATCACAGTGTTTACATAACGAATAAGTATTTAATACAGAGTCTTACACAAATATAGATAATAACTATGACGTCACACTCGCGGAAGCTCTATCATAGGGACACGGTCGACTGTGAGACACCAAGCCTAATACTCATTTCGGTTGTTCTCATTCCAATCTTCATCTGTTGTGGTGGTAATAGCAAGATTGAGCACATTTCGTACACAGCATGTATAACACGGGTTCATGAGGTTCAAAAGGCTAGACACTGTTTGACTGCATTTAATTTTTAATATTCAGATTCTTTTTAGCAGTTGAGTAGCATCAAGGTATTGCAAATCCCATAATTAATCCAATAATCAATTATAATAAGCTTAATAAATAGCAAAGATATTAACATCAATAATAAACATAATATACTTCATGGTGACCATCAAACTGTAATGTGCTCAAAGCCGCTCATGTCCGCGAGCACGACTGTTATAACAGTTTATTAAACTCTGCGCAGAGGTATACACTTTACCTGTGAGTCATGATTTACCCTTTATCACGAGGTAGCTAGCCTCTTGACCCACTTCCAAGGAAGGTCAACAGGGATCACTATGAAGTCTTTCGAAGGATTCGTCTAACATGTTAAGGCCACAAGGGTGAATGGCAGCGAGATGTAGGAACCCCCTTTTCAATATGGCACATTCCTTCTCGGATATACTCATATGACTAGAAGTTGTACTACACCCAAGGTGGCAAACCTCCAACTGCGCCCTTTCGGGTAACCTTTAACAAGCTAGAAAAGATCCTTATACTGAACTAAAGCTAGAGCCATATAACTCTCACAGTTGTACTGTATGTCCCGAGTCGTCACGTACAGAAAATCCTATGGAGAGAAACTAGAGCCAAAACTCTCAACCCCAAGGCTCTAGCCCCCTTTGAACAGGAATAAAATCATATTAATTTATTCATTGCATCATCCGTTAATCATATCACAAGATCATTGGTATCAATAAGCACTTGCAATAGCTACCCAATGCATAACTCATAGGTGAACAAGGAATCAAGATAAAAACACTATGTTATAATCTCTAAGGTTGTCAAGGTCGACACATGCATATATGAATTATGATTATTGTGAATAGGACAATAATGATGGTCCATGTTATACTTGCCTTGAACTTGAGATTCTTTCTCTGATCCAAATCTTTAATTGATAGCTCCAATAATCACCACGAACTGCTCACTGTCTATACTCGATCGATCACCACATCAACACACAACATCTAGCCGACATACACGAAGCAAACAAGGATAATAACTAAAACAATACACCAAACATTAACAAAATAGTTTGAAAGGTTATAAAATTATTCTACTCCTTCTCACGATTACATCGATATAAAAATCACGAAAAACGGATTTAAAACATAGAAGTTATGATTTTTCAAAAATTTTGATATAGAAAAATAATTAATATAATATTAACTCGAAATTTAAAACTATCAAACTTACTGGACAGTATTAAAAACATGTAGCGTACAAAAACACGAATCTAAAGAAATTCAAACGGATCAAATCGAAATTAAAACGGAGAAATGACAGGGAAAATACGAACCAATGGCAAAGTTATAAATATATCGTCTCGAAACTGTCATCTTCTTGCTCGCTGTGCAGGTCTTTCATGTTCACGTACGGAACAAGGAGATCGACCAAGGCTGCTACTCCTATGCTTGCACGTACGGGAGGGAGGCTTGGCCTACTCTGGTTGGCAGCACGGCGCAATCGGCTGCTCAGGAAGAAGGGCGAGGAAGGGCACCAGCTGTTCTGTCCTGCTGCTGATCTTTGTTCTGCTGCTCTGGTTCAGGCAGCGAAGGAGGAGCTCGGCCTCGAGACAGCAAAGTACTCCCTCCGTCTTAATTTAACCCGACGTCTACGATTAAAAAAAAATCTCAAAATAAAGGGCTCGATGCATCTGAACCAAACTAGTGCTAGCCTGTTGCCTGCTGGTACAAAGCAGTGCATGTAAAAAAATCTAGGAAGCCTCCAGTCCACATGTTTGAAGGGCCACTGAGTGGAAGTAAAAAAATAAAAAAATCTCCACCGACCAAACCTCCAGTCCACACATTGCGCACGCCTCTCTTCCCTTTCCTTTTCATCGTTTCCTTCCCTTCGCAGAACACCGCACTGCTACCGCAAACACACACTTTCCCCATCCCTCATCCCTGCGCGACCATGGCTGCATGTGGCTGCCGTCGTAGGCGGCGGATGCGTCAAGGTGCCAAAACGGCCGGGGCCGCCGGTGCTGACCTCTTGAAGCCCCAGCGCAGGATCCACGACCTCGTCAAGCCACGCGCCGCTGAATCAACAGTGAAGCCAACCAGCGCCTACTCGGCTGAGGAGCCGTGGATCTATGTTCGCGGGTGCCGAATCAAGAGGGCTGGCCTGCGCTTCAACTCCCAGGGCGAGGTGTACGTCCCTGACTCCGAAGATGAAGAGGAGACAATTGCGGTGTCTGCGACTGCGGTGACCGCGGACGGGGCTGGCGGCGTCGATCTAGCCCCTCCCGTGGCCACGGATGGGCCTACTGGTGTCGATCTGGCCCCTGTGGTGTGCCCGGAAGGGGCTGCCGGTGTCGATCTGGCCCCTGCGGTGGCCGCGAATGGGCTAGCCGGCGTCGATCTGGCCCCTGCCAGCGTGGAGATGAAGCCGGAAGAAGCTGCGCGCCTGGCCAAAAAGGTGCCTGGAGAGGATCTTCACCCAGAAGTGGCTGCCCTCTTGGCCAAGGTGCTTTCAAAGATGGAACCTTTCTACCACGAATGCTTCATCGACATGTATAAGGTTATGGTGCCTATTTTCTTCACCCCGGCCCCCTAGTTTATTTGCTGTTGGTTAGACGTTGCGCCTTTGGTGCCAGGATGCTTGTGCGATGATGTAGTGTACATTCTCACTTTGTGTACCTGATGAAGTGCTTTTGTGTACTAGGTGTAAGTTGTCACCTTCTGTAGATAACGTGCTTTGGTTGGTCCTAGGACGAACTGCTGTTAGTGTGGATGATGTTGTGTGCTGTGATGTGCTATGAATTTAATAGAATGATGTAGATGTGTGATGCCGAGTGCTTATGTTCTGTGATGATTTCAATAAGTCTTTCGTACAAGTGATCTGAGTAGCTCTTATGCAATTTTGCTACCGTTTTTTTTGGTAATATCGCATGGCAGTTTGTGATAACTCTGGTTTAGCATAAACAACCACATATTACAAGATATTTTAATTTACAGCAGTACCACAGATGATTAACATTACCAAGTATACATGGTTTACTTACGAGTACAATATTAGTAGAAACTACCTATACAGTTTCTAAATTTACAGTAGTGCCACACATGACGAACATGACCAAGGATGCTTGCTTTATTTATAGCATTAGCAGACATGGTTAACATCGTATTAGCCTTCCAAAATCCCCAAAATCACAACAAACGGGTTGTAATTAGTTTCCCAACGATGCCAGGACATCCTCATATAGCTTTCTGTCACAACAAAGCCTTCTAGGAACCTAGTGACTGCAGCCGATCTTTGTCGATGTGAGGAATCGTGTACCTATTTCCCCTGCCATCTTTCATCACCTCAATCAATCACCCTTGTAGTGTCAGGAACACTCTATTCAAAGTGTCTGGATTATAGTTATCAAACTCATTTTTCACATTTCGAATCAGGTCATCCAAATTCCTAGACACTGTGTCATAGGTTAAGGATTGGAGAGAATTAAAGAACCCTAGGTCCAGGACATTCAAATCTGGTGAATTGGCAGGTTGATTGATGAGTCGTATATCAAGCCCTGTCTGTGCCACTGCAGTCCTAAACTCCTCATCATTTACTGGCACATGTGAAGGGGCATTATCTTGCTGAATATAAATGGTTTGTCCTCTAAGCTCTCGTGGCCACCGTCGAACAATAGCTCTCAGAATGTGACCTATCAGATATGACCTCATAGTAGCCCGATCTACCTTGATAGGTTTGGTGACTTCAGCCCCCCGTCCTCTATTATGACTTCTTCTTTTTGCTCGTTCCTACAGTAATGAAACCAAGTAAGGATCACAAATTTTTTGCACAATAACTAATGCAAGAAAGTGAAAAAAGTGCATGATGTACCTTTCTAACGAATGGCCAGACTCCTAGCTTCCCATCAAAAATACAATTACCTGCATCATCAAATATTGGTCTTCCTACTGCTGACAAAAACATAACTTTCCCAATACGATTCTTATTTTGCACAATCCTGTGTGGATCCTCCTCCTCGGGAACCATATAACACGTCATGCGATTGGTTGTGGTGTTGAACCACTTCTCGTCCATGTGGATGATGTTGTACATGTCACGAAATTTGGGTTCGTTGGGCAGTGTATCTTCATCTAACATGGACAGACACCATTGAAGCCTTTCTTTCTTGTTGTCATCCCTCAACAGAGGCTTTAGGGTGCTTGAGTGGCGTCGTAGTTGAAAGGTCCTTGTTTGGTTTTGGTAATTGAGTGACAACTTATGTGGACTAATATGTGTTTAAGTGTTGATTACACAGGTGATTAGTCCACAGGTACATGTGTGTGAGCATCTATGCCATGGAGGTGAAAATGGCTTGGAGATGATGCTTAGCTCACACAAATGGTATGAAGGAGCTAAACGCATGAGGCATGACATGGAGTCATGTGGCTAGGTGAAGAAGATCAAGACAAGGCTTCGCGTCGATGGACCGGTTGCAAGTGTGAAGGGCAAGTCGGGTGATGGCTTGGCGCCGATGGACCAACGCAACGGTGAAGAGCAAGCAAGTCAAGGATCGATGAACCAAAAGCCACGTGATGATATGAAGTGGATCATATTATTCATGAGGTGTTGGTGCATGTGTTGCACCGGCATCGATGGTGTCGGAGACGGTGATGAAGACGGTGATCGAAATGGAAAGCGCAAGGCAAAGGTATAACCTAGGGAATTTCCATTTCACCGGTCTAAGGTTGAGTAGAGAAGTGCTTGACCGGATTTAGGATAGATGGCCGTACTATCAAGAGGGGCAAACTTGTTTGTATATCGGTCATCTAGTGCCACTCGGAGTGATCTAACTTTGCATTGCTAGGATCGAGTGGCGTGGCAAGAAAGAGTGAAAAAAACCCTTTGGAAAATATTTGTGAAAATGCTAACTCACATGCACAAGGTTGTAGAACACTTTGGAGTTGGCACATTTGCAAAAGGGTGGAAGTTTCGAGCTCGCAGGAAGCTTGGTTAGATCTTGGATGGATAAACTGTTTTTATCCTTTGAGTTTTAGATCAAGCAATCATATGGGTTGTGTAGCCCTCTGAATAAGCTTTCCAAAATGTCCTAGATCATCGAAATCGGAGTTCGGAGCTAAGAGATATCGCCGTTTTACCGAACAGGGGCAGGCGTCGGACCCTGGGAAACTATAGTCCGACGCTAAGCGTCGGACCAGTCCGACGGTTCAGTCCGACGCCCTGAAAATAGCCGTTCGAAGGGCCTAAAGCGTCGGACCTTTGAGGTATAGTCCGACGCCCACCCCGGGACAGTCCGACGCTACAGTCCGACGCTATTTAGCTCTCGGGAAACTTGTCTGTAGACCGTCGGACCCTAAGAATTGGTCCGACGCTCCACGGTCCGACGCTCCCAGAGAGCCGTTAGAGCGCGGTAACGGTTGGATTCAAACGGCTAGTGACACGTGGCGCTTATCCAAGGCGTCGGACCGTGAGAATTAGTCCGACGGTTGCGCGGTTGACGGTCCGACGCTCGGTCCGACGGCCGGTTTGAGTTGATAACGGCTCCTTTGGCTTGAGGGCTATTTATAGGAGTGTATGGCCGGCTGTGAGAGGTGTCTTGCACCTTGGGAATGTGTCTCCCTTGTTTGTGCATGGCTTAGTGCTCTCCAACTCACTTGTGCTCATAGAATTCACAATCGAGGAGTGAGTGATCGATCGATAGTGCGTTGCATTGAGAGATTGCATCGTGTGGCACTAGGTGATCGAGTTGCAAGCCGGTGGTGCTTGTTACTCTTGGAGGTCGCCACCTCCTAGACGGCTTGGTGGCGAGAGGCTCCGTGGAAGCAAGCAAGAAGATTGTGCTTAGCTCCGGAGAAGCTTTGTGAGGGGTTGGAGCTCACCCCGCGGGAGATCGCAAAGAGCATCGCTAGTAGAGCGAGACGTGAAGAGCGACAAGTGGTCCGGCCGAGTCAAGTGCTAGAGCTTGTGGTAAGCACTCCACGTGGGAGAGTGTGACTTGCGGGTCACCACTAGCAAGAGGACCGGCGGCAACCTTGGAGCTTGTCTCAACGGAGGACGTAGCTTGTGGCGACAAGTGAACCTCCGGGAAATAAATCACCGCGTCAACATCTTCCCATCCTTCGCGGTGGTTTGCTCCCTTCTACACAAGTTATTTATATTGTGCATTACTTTATTTGTGTAGTTGTAGTTGCTCTTGTGAGACCGGTTAGCTTGTGTAGCTTGCCACTCACCTTCTTAGCTTGTGTAGCTTAGAAGTAGTTCTCACTTAGTTTGTGTAGCTAAAGTGAGTTGCGCCCTTTGATTTGGATTGTGTATCCTTGTCATTGAGCAAGTAGTGAGTTTAGGTGCTTAGTGCTTTTTGCTTGCTAGTTAATAGGAGTTTCCCCGGTGCTTAAAGTACTAGCGCTTAGGTTTGTGTGATCTTGCGCTAGAACGGTTTAGGGAAGCTCAAGCTAGACTTGCACCTTTGCTTCTCGCTAGGATCTTTGGCAAGGTGTTTAGAGTCTTAGTTAGAGGGGTGAATTGTCGCTAGGACCGATTAGGTTTTATTCCGCTGCGATTAGTTGTTATAAAGGACTATTCACCCCCCCTCTAGTCCGCCATCTCGACCCTACACGTGGTATCGGAGCTTGGTCTCTCAATTGCGGTCTTAACCGACCCGAGAGGATGGCGACTTATGGGCTAGATGTTGATTGTCCATACACATTTGATGGCACACACTTTGCACGTTGGAGAAATTGGATGGAATGTAATATTAAATTTATTTCTCCCCAAATGTGGTGGATCGTAGATGTAGGCTTTTCCCATGCGATTGATGAGGACAATCCTACCGAAGCGCAAGGGAAATGCTTACAACTCGGTTACCAAGCTATTAACATGTTTTATAGAGCTTTGGATGATAGCATCTTCGGAAGGATCATGCACTTTGAGACCGCTCATGAAATTTGGGTGTATCTCAATGAAAACTATGGCGCGCTCCCCGAAGATGAAGATGATGCCAAAGACATGAAGCTTGGTGATCAAGAGCACCTTCACAACTCCGTGATTGTGAAGAGTTGCTCCTCCTCTTCGTCAAGTAATGATATTGATACTACCACAAGAGCACTTGACAAGGGAGTTGATAAAGCCACAAGTGATGCACATGATGATTCTACCTCAAGCTCACTTGATGATGGCTATGAGAGTGATGCATCCACAAGCTCTTCATCCTCTTCGCATTGCTACACATCACTTGGTGATGGCAAGGTATCAATTGGCAATGTGGTTATTGATTGTGATGATCCAAATTTTGAGCTTGTGTGCAAACTCTTTAATGCTTTAGAAAATGAGATGAATAAAACAAAGAATTTGACTAATGAAAACTCTTTTCTAAAGGACACATGTGAACAACAAAAGCATCTACTTTATGTCATGAGTTGTTCACATGAGGAGCTAAAATTGACTCATGAGGAGCTTAGTGTTGCTCATGAGAATTTGGTAAAAGACCATGCTTTTCTCACTAAGGAGCTTTCCAATGAAAAATCTAAAACTTGTGAGAGCTCATCACTTGGGTCAAATGATCGTTCACATATTGCAACTAACCCTCGTGATGTAGGCATGAAGAATGTATCCGCCTCATGTGATGATATGCCTTGTTCTTTACTTTTACATACTTGTTCTACTTCTATGTCTTGTGAGACTAACCTATTGAAGGAGAACAATGAGCTCAAAAGTCAAGTGAAGAACATGAGTGACAAGATAGAAAGGTGGAACAACTCAAGTGTCACCCTCAATAACATGTTAAAGAATACAAAAATTGTCGGTGACAAGAGTGGCCTTGGGTACATCAAAAAGAAATGGGACATGACCAAAGGTGAAAGAAAGAGAGCTAGAAAAGAGAAGAAGCAAGAGCGAGAAAGATTTGCTCATTTCATGTGCTTTATATGCCATGAAATGGGTCATCTAGCTTTGTCATGCCCTACCAAAGAGAAGCCCAAGAAGAAAGAAGAAGTGAGGCTCACACATCCACAATGTCCCAAGTGTAGCACTAGAAGTGATATCCCTTCTACGTGCCTATACAAGAGATTTGTGAGGCCTCAACAAAAGCCACAAGACAAGACACCCCAAGATCATGTCAAGACCAACCATGAAGTATGCTATGGTGACTTGAAGAAGAAGAAAACAAGAAGGGGTAATGGAAGAGGAAGGCATCAAACTCATATTCACGATGCCAAGTTGATGATGAGCAAGACTCAAGAGAAGAACAAGATGGCTCACATCAAGTGTGTCAAATGTAAAGACATGGGTCACTTTGCCTCGAAGTGTCCTAACAAGCTTGAGAAGAAGGCTCAAGCAACTCAAGAGAGGCGAGGCAATGAGAAGCACAACATGAGCAAGAAAGAGAAGACTCAAGCAAAGCAAAAGTGCTACTCATGCCGGGAAAGGGGACACATGGCTAATTCATGTCCCCTAGGTAACACTCCTAAGCCTATTTCAATTCATGCAAATAATTTGCTTAGGAAGGATGACAATGGTACCTCATCGGTTGCTATTGCAAAACATCCCGCTATCCATACTAAGGCAATGCCTAAGTATGTTGCTCCTAACTTGAGAGGACCCAAACTAGTTTGGGTACCATCAAAAAGTGGATGATTGCGTGTAGGTACCATGGCATTGGAGGCTTGATTCAATTGGCATTCTTATTGATCATCATATATTGAGTCAATTCATGAAACCTAGTGCAAATCCAAACCAATGCCAAGTCAAATAAAGTGATGTCCAAGTGCTATAACATACAAGTGCAAAAGTTCAAGTTGTGAGTGATCTTTTAGTTAATTATTTGATGACTTGCAAACAATTGAGTTGAAGCTTGAAAATGGATAATCATGAACTATCAAGGTATATCATTTGTTGATCAAACTTATTTGTATGCATATGAGTTGATTGAATTGGATAAATATGCATATGTTGCTTGCAATAAGAAGTTTGAATGGAATAATTGCTTAGTGATCAAATTTGAGTAGATTTGGTTGGATATAATCACAAGATGATATTTAGTAAGTGGATTGAATGGATTTATGTCTTGTGAAAGTATTCAAGCAAGTTTAGTTCAAGTTTGGTTCAATTTGATGAAGATTAGCTCAATTGATCAAAATCTGTCCAAAATTGTGAAACTGAGCTAGCTGAGAACAAAGCCATGTTTGAGTAATCAAAACTATTTGGATTAGCTTGAAAAATTGATATACATGCTCTAGACTTATGGTACAAATTGCTGTGAAGATCTCATAAGAATTGGATAAGGATTACATTGGTTTTGGAGTAGTTCTTGTCAACTATAGTGCAGCAGTTTTTTCAGCATGTAGTAGTGTGGAGAAAAATGATGGTTGGCAGTCTATACTTGGTCAAATGAAGCTAAAATTTTTGTGGTTGCTAGTAGACTCATATAAGGTCATCTCCACAAAATTTCATGGCAATTGGACATGTACATTGGGAGATATAGCATATTCTTTAAAAGGTACAGAATCTGTCCACAAGAGAGAATTATTGAAAATATTTGGTATCTCTTGCATTGAAAGGCTCTCAAGTTGGAATTATGATTACAAGTGGTTGAGAGTTTCAATTGTTTGGTTTTGTATCATGAAGATTGGTTCTCAAGTGAAGGTCAAGACCAAGCAAAGAGAAGATGAAGCTTAAGTTCTAGTGATGATTAGAGAACAATTGGATAGAAAGAAATAGAAAGAAAATGACTTAAAGAAGTAGAAAGAAAAGGACTTAAAGAAGGAATTCAAGTTGATTATCATGTTAAGTCCTTAGATCAATCAAGGAAAGGCAATTCAAATAAGTATTGAAGATGTTTCTTTGGAGAGATGTCACTTCTCCCGATTGTCGGGGCGTGCCGCCTTATGTAGGTAAACCAAGTGGGTGATGCTTGGATGGCTAATATGGAAGTGGTGATCTGAAGAATCATTGAAGATGCTTAGTTGAAGAAATTAAAAGGATTGATCTAAAGAGCAAGCAACGTACCAAATAAGAAGTCAAATATTCACAAGTGGTACTCATGCAAATCCAAGTGGTATTCTCTCATGCAAAGCTTGATCAAGAAAAGAAGCAAGTAAACCACAACATTGAAGCTAGCACTTGATCATATGGGTGAAGAATAGAATTCATGATGATAATTGGTCTTCACCAAGCTCTCCAAATGGACTGCACTATTGCTATTTTAGAGATTGATTGAAAATGACTATCCTATACTCCGAGATAGCAAAGGTATTATTGTATGGCATATGCATCCATATTTTGATAAGGACTTGATTAGAGCATGTAGTCATACATAGATGAGCATTCATAAAAAAAATTCAAATGATTTTAAGTTTATATGATGCCACTATTGCTTCTATGTCTTGTTTGATCTAGTGGCTAAATATGACTTGTTCATGAGCATGTGAACCTAGTGTTTGAACTAGTTGAATGAGCAAAAAGGATCTAATTCAACATAGGCAAGATAACCCCTAGTGGCGTGAAGAAGCTTGTCTTTGGTTCAAACCGAGTTAGATTACTTGTGCAAGTTTGCTAGTTTGAACTAATCAAGAAAGAAGCTCTTGAAAATAATCTAAGTTCAAGAAGCACAAGACATCAATTAACATGGATATCAAGTTATTTCTTCACGTGATACTCATATACACGAGGTATTTTCAAGTGGTATCCGACAAGATGTGCAATTGATCCTCAACTTTTAGTGATCATCAAGATGAAGACTTCCCACACCAAAAGAGCTCAAGTTCAAGTGGATGACCGATCATATGACATAGGGGAGATACTTATTCATTTGGTATCAAGAGATGCAAGGTCCTACATGTGGTATCTCATTCTTTGGATGGTTTTCAAGTGGTGTCATTCCAACTCAAAATGGTGGTGTCCATCAAATGTGCAAGAATCTACCCTCAACATCCCTACCACACACCTTTGTCACAATAGAGCATTGACTTTTATGGAAATTGATGACAAAGGGGGAGAGATTTGGACAAAGATATGAAATTGTGTGATGAGGAAGAGATAATCAAGATGGATGGAAGTACGCAATGAACCATCATGGAGGCCAATGATGGGAGAGCAATAGGCCAACAAGAAGGATGATCCACAAGATTGAAGATTATAAGGGGATCAAAATTCTTGGACAAGGGAAGCACACAAGTAGGGGGAGCAAGCTCATGGACATGGTTGATTGCATTTGAAATATGCATATTCATATGCTTGCTTGCATTTGCACTTAGTTTTCTACACATGGTATGTTACTTGTGTGGTGTATGCTAGTATAGGTTTGAATGATGATTTGATAACTAGCATGCATAGGTTGTTAGCTAGACTTGTGTTTATCAAGTATTTACTAAAACCTTACCCTTTAATGTTGATCTTACGGGGTATCTAGTATTCTTGCTTGTCTAGCTAATCTTAATGCTAAGGGTGGACTTAATGGTGCAACTTCAATTGGCTTCAAGCAATTGGTATCGAGCAATTGGTATCACGCTACAAAGGTTTATTCTATGCACCTTAGCATCACTTAGTAGTGTTGGCACTCCCACAAGTTTAATATTTATGCATGTGTGAAAATTTGAAACCAAACCATTTGAGCACACATGTAGGGGGAGTTAACACTACCAAGTCGGGTTTTATGGAGTTTATCCAAGTCTAAAGATTTGAGCTTAAAGATGGATAAGTAACATAAAATTCAACCCAAGTTAGTAATTTACACTTGTGTGAAGAGCTAACTTGGTTAATGCGCTTAATTTCCATATCTTTGTAGAGTTGTCATCAATTACCAAAAAGGGGGAGATTGAAAGGTCCTTGTTTGGTTTTGGTAATTGAGTGACAACTTATGTGGACTAATATGTGTTTAAGTGTTGATTACACAGGTGATTAGTCCACAGGTACATGTGTGTGAGCATCTATGCCATGGAGGTGAAAATGGCTTGGAGATGATGCTTAGCTCACACAAATGGTATGAAGGAGCTAAACGCATGAGGCATGACATGGAGTCATGTGGCTAGGTGAAGAAGATCAAGACAAGGCTTCGCGTCGATGGACCGGTTGCAAGTGTGAAGGGCAAGTCGGGTGATGGCTTGGCGCCGATGGACCAACGCAACGGTGAAGAGCAAGCAAGTCAAGGATCGATGAACCAAAAGCCACGTGATGATATGAAGTGGATCATATTATTCATGAGGTGTTGGTGCATGTGTTGCACCGGCATCGATGGTGTCGGAGACGGTGATGAAGACGGTGATCGAAATGGAAAGCGCAAGGCAAAGGTATAACCTAGGGAATTTCCATTTCACCGGTCTAAGGTTGAGTAGAGAAGTGCTTGACCGGATTTAGGATAGATGGCCGTACTATCAAGAGGGGCAAACTTGTTTGTATATCGGTCATCTAGTGCCACTCGGAGTGATCTAACTTTGCATTGCTAGGATCGAGTGGCGTGGCAAGAAAGAGTGAAAAAAACCCTTTGGAAAATATTTGTGAAAATGCTAACTCACATGCACAAGGTTGTAGAACACTTTGGAGTTGGCACATTTGCAAAAGGGTGGAAGTTTCGAGCTCGCAGGAAGCTTGGTTAGATCTTGGATGGATAAACTGTTTTTATCCTTTGAGTTTTAGATCAAGCAATCATATGGGTTGTGTAGCCCTCTGAATAAGCTTTCCAAAATGTCCTAGATCATCGAAATCGGAGTTCGGAGCTAAGAGATATCGCCGTTTTACCGAACGGGGGCAGGCGTCGGACCCTGGGAAACTATAGTCCGACGCTAAGCGTCGGACCAGTCCGACGGTTCAGTCCGACGCCCTGAAAATAGCCGTTCGAAGGGCCTAATGCGTCGGACCTTTGAGGTATAGTCCGACGCCCACCCCGGGACAGTCCGACGCTACAGTCCGACGCTATTTAGCTCTCGGGAAACTTGTCTGTAGACCGTCGGACCCTAAGAATTGGTCCGACGCTCCACGGTCCGACGCTCCCAGAGAGCCGTTAGAGCGCGGTAACGGTTGGATTCAAACGGCTAGTGACACGTGGCGCTTATCCAAGGCGTCGGACCGTGAGAATTAGTCCGACGGTTGCGCGGTTGACGGTCCGACGCTCGGTCCGACGGCCGGTTTGAGTTGATAACGGCTCCTTTGGCTTGAGGGCTATTTATAGGAGTGTATGGCCGGCTGTGAGAGGTGTCTTGCACCTTGGGAATGTGTCTCCCTTGTTTGTGCATGGCTTAGTGCTCTCCAACTCACTTGTGCTCATAGAATTCACAATCGAGGAGTGAGTGATCGATCGATAGTGCGTTGCATTGAGAGATTGCATCGTGTGGCACTAGGTGATCGAGTTGCAAGCCGGTGGTGCTTGTTACTCTTGGAGGTCGCCACCTCCTAGACGGCTTGGTGGCGAGAGGCTCCGTGGAAGCAAGCAAGAAGATTGTGCTTAGCTCCGGAGAAGCTTTGTGAGTGGTTGGAGCTCACCCCGCGGGAGATCGCAAAGAGCATCGCTAGTAGAGCGAGACGTGAAGAGCGACAAGTGGTCCGGCCGAGTCAAGTGCTAGAGCTTGTGGTAAGCACTCCACGTGGGAGAGTGTGACTTGCGGGTCACCACTAGCAAGAGGACCGGCGGCAACCTTGGAGCTTGTCTCAACGGAGGACGTAGCTTGTGGCGACAAGTGAACCTCCGGGAAATAAATCACCGCGTCAACATCTTCCCATCCTTCGCGGTGGTTTGCTCCCTTCTACACAAGTTATTTATATTGTGCATTACTTTATTTGTGTAGTTGTAGTTGCTCTTGTGAGACCGGTTAGCTTGTGTAGCTTGCCACTCACCTTCTTAGCTTGTGTAGCTTAGAAGTAGTTCTCACTTAGTTTGTGTAGCTAAAGTGAGTTGCGCCCTTTGATTTGGATTGTGTATCCTTGTCATTGAGCAAGTAGTGAGTTTAGGTGCTTAGTGCTTTTTGCTTGCTAGTTAATAGGAGTTTCCCCGGTGCTTAAAGTACTAGCGCTTAGGTTTGTGTGATCTTGCGCTAGAACGGTTTAGGGAAGCTCAAGCTAGACTTGCACCTTTGCTTCTCGCTAGGATCTTTGGCAAGGTGTTTAGAGTCTTAGTTGGAGGGGTGAATTGTCGCTAGGACCGATTAGGTTTTATTCCGCTGCGATTAGTTGTTATAAAGGACTATTCACCCCCCCCCCTCTAGTCCGCCATCTCGACCCTACAGTAGTAGGCCTTCCTTGAACCGTCTATGCAGAGTGCTCTTGTCTACACCAATAGATGTAGCTAGAGATCGTATAGTCCTCCTCTTATGCAAGGGAACTCTAAGAACATCTGATAGATCAATATGGATCCTTTTGCGGCCACAATTCTTCCTCCGTGATCTAACATCCACCGGTATGACTTGTGCACGACACTGCTTAGCTCTTCGCCAAATAGCACGCACTTGATACCTGCTGGCCTTAAACATGTGTGCCACTATATTTGTTGTGTTCTTTTTTAATTTGCCAAGATTACTTCTCTCAAGCAATGCTTCATATATCTGTTGCCTTTCAGGGTCTGACAAATTTCTGCACTTGCGTGAATTTTGTGTGTTTGTATTTTGATCTTGTGCAACATCTGAGTACTCCAACTCCTCCTGCTCAAAGACTATGCCCACAGCATCAGCATACACACCATAGTCATGCATGTCCTCGGTCATGTCTGAAAAAAAGAAGAAGTCTGAGATAGCAGTAGCAGAATGTTGTTTAGATTTTGCGAAAAAAATCATGCTGAAATTTGTTGCTAAAAACAGGGAACAAAATAATAAGTGACTGCAGCATATGTCGTCTATTGAGAATACATCATTCATATCTGACATGGATTGTTAATCATTTCTGCTGTGCATATATTAATGCATCATATGTTTACTAGAACAAATCATCTTGTATGATAATTCTTTCTGTTTGATGACATTTCTTCAAACATGGTTTGTGCAGGATGGGTATTTGACTCAGCATCAGAATGGTTTGTATATGTACAAATGGTTTGTTACTCAGATAGCAGAAAGATACGCATGCTTCCATTCAAATAGTAAGGAAAAACCCATTGATGCTTACTGATCATTAGTTGGAGCTCATCTTGGTGATCAGCAGGTGGAAAGTTGAGATCAAAACCATCTTGTTCATGTGCAGCATCAAAGTTGAAATCTTTGTCTTGTTGCTGGGGTTGTACAACAGCAAGAACTGCAATAAGGTGGGGCCTATAACTTTAGTGAAGGCTCAAAGGTGTGTTTTCACAGTGCAATTAGCTTCTTTTACTAATGGAACTAAGAGAGGCATTACCTTCATGAAATTCTTCTTGTTGCCCCTCAGAAGCAGGAATGTTGAGATCTATGGCATGGACACCATTGTGCTGCTCTTTGTGGAGATAGAAGGGCTGACCTCTGAGTGGCTGTACTTGTGCTTCTTGCATGAGGTGCAATTGATCTTCCTGGAGGTAATGAAGTTCATCTCCATCCCCTTCCTCATGAAGCTCTTCATTTAGGTCTGGTAAGGGCTCTTCACTTCCTTCCCCTAGTACTGTGTTGAGATCTATGGCCATAGCTGAAGATGGACTACTTTTGCAGGCTGTGGAGGGTTCGTGAGTTTTTTCATGTGTTTAGATCTATGGTCTGGTTGAAGATGGAGCTCTTTTGCATGCTATGGAGCTATGGAGTTTGGCACATTTGGAGTGTGTGGATGGATGGTGTTGGGTTCGTCAGGTGAATGTGAAGCTATTTTGTAGTGGGAGCAATGGCGCCAATAGCTCTCATTCAAATTTTGAATGCCCGGGCAGAAGGGCTGGAATGTTCTGCAGTGTTGTGTGGCTTGTTCGTGGCCACGTGGTGTGCTGTGGTGTTGCCCTTGCATGGGCGCATTTTATATTTGTGTCAGACATGTACTTTCACCACTAGTGTTTCAGGTCACGTGGCTTATTTTTGTGTGGTGTTCTGCCATTAGTACAATGGATGCTAGCTCCTTTATAAGGGCAATATGGTAATTTTACATCTCTGCTAATTTGCCTCCTTTGAACCTAAATGTTGAGTTATTATAAGACGGAGGGAGTAGATAGGAGACATGCAGGATACAGCTGATGCACGGATACAGGATCGTCGGCAAACACAGCTGAAGGGCAAACATGCTGCAGTTTGTAGGGGCCTCGATCAGATAGGCGCACCCTGTTAGGATAAGGGCAGATTGATTTGTTGGCGTGCTGGTACAAAAACAACCAGGAGAAACGGTCGAGTAGATAAGATCAAGATAATTATTGATATAGAGCAATAGTCAAAAAAAAAGTACTGAATTAATCTCGCAGACAATGAAACGATAGCACTGCCATGATGGATCTTACCGGTCGATCTCGGGGAGATGATGAGCACGGCAGGGCAATTCGGGGCGGCCAGCGGCTTGATCCAACTTGGAGGTCGACCTTGACACTTAAACACAGATGGCAGCGTGGAGCAGCATCTTATCGTAATGAGGATTGACAAGTCGGACATGCAACAAGATAGGAACGTTATACGACCTGCCCTGCTGGAGATGATGGATATGGCAATGACCTGATCTTCTTTTGACGGTGGCGCTCCGATCTCGGCAGCTTGGATGAGCGTGGCTCAAGCAATGGTCAGCTTGCGGCAGGTCGGCGTTGCAGAGCTGAAGGCGGCGACAGCAGTAGGGCGGCGCAATAATCTGTGATGGATTGGATTCAGAAGGGTTTTCAGAAAATAAAAAAATACATAAGCGAAGATTTCTATTTATTGGAAGGGCATCACGTGGTGGATAGAGTCTTGGACTTGTGCCGCAAATATAGCAGATAGATTGGAAAGGAAACCAGAATCGATGAGTGCTCCGTTCTATGACAGGCTGACGCTGCTCGTCATCATTAAGATTAATATATATGGTCTCGTTGCTTGCTTCTTTGATTGGACTATATATGAATGTGTCATCTCGTCAAAGCCAAATGGGCCAAGAAGCAAAATAAAAGCACAGATAGAACATGGGTCAACGTGAGAGAGAACTGCGCAAAGGTTTGATCTGGATCAGAGTTAATCCACTAAATATTTAAATAATTAAGAAAAATTTAGAATTACTATTTGAGCAATGGAAAATATTCTGAAATTTCTGAGAATTCGGAGAAAATTCCCAGAGATATTTTGGAATATGATGAACCCAAATAAAGTTTTTGAGCTCGTGAAAAGATATTTTAGAGCATCTAAAAAATAGATTTTCCTCACAGAAAATAGGAAAAAGGTCCGGAAAAAGTTAGAAAAATTCCTGAAAAATATTTAGTGGTAAGTTGATGAATGATGAGTATGAATGTAACAGAACCGGCTAAATCACGTGGCCCACAGGCACCTGTCAACGTTACTAATGATATCTGACAGCCGGGCCCGTGTTCCATATGACCTAGGCGGGCTCTGCCGGGCTACATAAGCACTCGTTATCTCCGACAGGATCCCATTGCGAAGCCATTACAGAGTTACAACATTTCATAACAAAATACATCATAGTAGAATTTGCGAAAGAGTAAATAGTACTTAATATTACAGACCAGTGTTCAAATAAAATTAAGTGCAGTTATTACAGATCATAAATTTGAAAGAGTAGAAGAAGTGTTTGGAACAACAGTACGACAGATAGATTAATATTACACGAACCCTGCCCAAGGGTTTAACCTTAGTCTTCTTCACTCTCCTGGACGATGGTGACGCAGCACGGAGCGAGACAAACTTTAGTCTCCTGCTGTCCTCCTGCAACGGGATTAACAAACCCTGAGTACATAGGGGTACTCCGCAAGACTTACCCGACTAAAAGTGTAAGATTAGACTCAGAAATGCAGGCTAAGGGGAGTCAAGGTAAGGCTTTACCAAGAGTTCGAGAGTTTTGCGGAAAAATATTACTATTCATCATTATCCATTTCTCCAAGTTATTTCTCATATATCAACATTCTTTCATTTGCTTAATCCATTCAAAAACAATCCTAGTTCCGAACCACTTTCCGATGTAGGGGTGAGGATCAAGTCTCCATATCCGAGGAGTAAGGACGATTCGAATCGATTAATACCCAGCTGGGGATCCCTATCCACACTGCGTATGTAGCACTTAAGCTTGCATACGCCAACCCCGCCTACCACGGCTTTTCATACCCCGGAACCGGTCCTGCGCCACCCGAGAGCACAGTACTCCTCTCGTCTCCAGGCACGACGGCCACGAGGGTACACGCTACTCTCGCCATCTCTCCACTCCCAGTGCGTGGTTGTCGGTTCCAGCAGTACAGCCACCGGAGTCAGAGGCTTTCCGTAGTATGTGGCTAGTTGCAAAGTCTTGATCACAGCAGGCCTGACAACGAACGGTCCCTAATATTTTTCCGTTAGAAACCATGCATTGGGACTCTAACCCAAATACAATGGTAACTACCCGGTTTTCACATCCCTTTCCGATGACGAGGATCGCTGGGACTCTAACCCAACAGATGGTCGACCAAACGGAACAACCCATCCATGTGGTTGACAATAAACTAGCTAGGCACACTGCCAACCAACAAGGACATGACCAATCTCATAAAGTGATTCATTTGTTTCATATTATCACAGTTTTCAAAATAGCATTTTTACAATTCTATCGTTAAGCATGACTAAGCATTTTTCAATACTTTTAAATAAATCAGGGTCTTAGGTATAATATGTGGTCAAGGAAAGGTAATGCATCAATAGGTTATCACTCAACTCCTAATAACCTAATGCAGTAGATTAACTCAAATGATAAATATTTTTAAATAACAAGGAGGGGCTAAATGCACCGGGGCTTGCCTTGAATTGCGTAGAGTGTCGGATCCGGGTCAGTTCCACAAATATCAAATCCTTGTACCACTTCCTGAGTAGTCTCCTCAGATGGACCCGCAGACTTTACCTCCGGATTCTCGGTCACTACACGTTTGCAATGAATGAATGTATGAATGTGATGCACATGAAATGACAGATGAAATTTAATAACAAATAAACCACACATGTGTATAAGACCCTACCTTAGCTAGACATAAATAACCTAATTCATACTGCCCTTGGTTATAAAGGTGATTGACCTAGAATCTCAATCAATCCAAAAATCACAATAATAAAAAATCATTCCATTTACTATTCCTAATATTTATCATTTAAACCAACATATAATTTAATAAATTTTTAACAATTTCCATTTGTGGCCAAAATGCACCAACAGATAGATTTTAGTACCAAACAGTGACACAATAAATTTTATGATTTTTGGAACATCACAGAAATTATTAAAAATCATCAAAGTTCCTTTTATCATTTAATGTGCTGATTTTTAATTAATACAGAAAACACACAAATCAAGCATTTAATATTTTTATTAAATTCTACACATCACAGAGAGTATCTAGAAATATTTTCATAATTTATGGTGCAGTAGATTAATCCAAACAAAAATATTAAAACCTAACACTATTTATTTTAATTAAAAATGAAAAAGCTTTTGTAAAACAACCGGAAAAAGGAAACGGCCATTTGGCCCACCACGGCCCAACAGCGCAGGCCGGCCCAACCGCGGCCGCGCGCACGCGCCCGCGCGCCCACGCCGCACGGGGTCGCTGACGAGGTGACCCCACCTATCAGCCTCTCACCTCCCCGACATCGTCTTCCTCACGGTGCCCGCGCGCAAGCGAGCGCGGCGGCTCGCCGCCGGCGGCTCCACTAGCGAGCGAAACTCCTCCGAACGACGTGCATAGCCCTAGGACGCTACTCCAATACCCCCAGAAGACTCAATACGCCCGGCGACGAGCTCGTCGAGAACAATGGCGGCTCGGCAGCGGCGACAAGCCACACGCCGGCGAGCTCAAACTATAAACGACCGAGATGAATTGTGTTAAGGCTTCAGGGGCTCACCACGGTTTGGTCTGGCTAGGAGACTCGCACTACGACGGTACGGGTAGACGAGAACGGCGACGAAGGTTGACGGGGCGGCGCGAGTTCCACGGCGAGGTCCTGTTCCGAGGTACCTAAGGCCCCAAATAGGGAACCCGCGGGAATATGAGCATCACGACACTGAAAGGAGCACAAAACGCAAGCCGAAACGGAGAGGGAGCTCACCGGGACGGGTTAGCCGCGCTGATGCCGGCCGCGGCGGTGTTCGCGCCGGAGCGGAGGAAGAAAAACGAACGAGCGGCGCACTCCGACCACAAACTACCACCACAAGCGGTCCAGAAGACGCGCAAGGAACCTAATCAGACTACTGCACGAGGGGAGAGGTGGTGGTGGTCGGAGCGGCGGCAATTTGGCCGGCGACCGAACGGGAGCAGGTGAGGAGAAATGGACGCGGCCGTCGCTTTTAAGCCGTCGAAGCTCGGGGATAAGGTCGGGAGGGGCCCCGGGGCCCTCAGGCGGTCATGGCTTGATGGCGACGGGGCCATGCCCCGGCCGGACGTCGCCGGCGTGCGGCGTGGCACACGCGCGTACGCGCGGCCACGCGGCCGGAACAGGGAGGGCCCCCCGGTACTGTAGCAGACAGGGGTCAACAGCTATAGATTTAAAATTCCTCCCAAACTGTGCAGCTATAGTAGGTGCTCCCAAAATAAAAGTTGTGCCAAATTTTATGTAGAACATCTTTGCTTTTTACACCATGTTCAAATTCTGCACCAATTTGAATTTATACAAAAGGGGGTAGAATTAGGTTTTGAATTTCAAACTGAATTTTTAAAATTACTTTTGATTCTTCTCAACAACATTGAAAATTGGTAAATATGAAAGTTGTCCTACTCAGAGAGCTTGAGAACTTCTATTTAGGAAGTTTTTGAAGATTCTTAATATTTTTGAAATTCAAGTTTCAAATGTTAATTTCAATATAGTAATTTGAGTTTAATTTGAATTTTTATAATATAACTTCAAAATCTCCATAAATAAAAGTTGTTCCATTTTTAAAACTCTACAACTTTTATCAAGACACTTTTCCCATATTCCATATAGATTTTGAATTGAGTTTTTAGGTCAACTTTAGGGTTTAATTTGATTTCTATTTAATTTCATTTTTGATTTTTGATTAAGGACTTAATTACACAATCAATACTTATCTGAAATCAAATCACTCTAGGCCCTAAGCACAATCATATGTAGATTCTTAAATTTAAATATGATGACATGGCAGATTAATTGAATTGTAATACCAGAGGTATTACAGCCTTCCCCCCTAAAAGAAATCTCGTCCCGAGATTTAATAGAAATATTAACTGAAACAAAGTAATGGACAAGAACAGGTCTCAACTAACTAATTCTAAATTATCTGCTAAAAACAGAAGAACGTTTACATATGTCGAGACTAAAAAGTTTACATTCTACAAGGTAGCAAAGAACTCAGGGAAATTCTCTGCGAGGTAATCATCCGATTCCCAAGTGGCTTCTTCTTCGGAATGTGCACTCCACTGGATTTTGTACCATCTGGTTGTATTCCTTCGCGTGACACGATCTTTTATGTCCAAGACTTGAATAGGATACTCCGAGTATGTCAGCTCAGGTTCAAGTTCCACTCCTTCCACTTCGACGACTTGATCAGGTACTCGAAGACATTTCTTGAGCTGTGACACATGGAATACATTTTGTACCTCCGAAAGATGCTCTGGCTACTACAGCTTATAAGCTACTTTTCCCACGCGTTCTATGATTAAGAAAGGTCCAACATAACGCGGGGCCAGCTTGCCTTTAACGCCAAATCGACTGACTCCTTTCATTGGCGATACCTTCAAATACACATAGTCTCCTATCTTGAATGCCAAAGATCGACGCCTTTTATCGGCATAACTTTTCTGCCGAGACTGTGCTACTTTCAAATTTTCTTGGATCTGCTTAACCTTTTCTTCGGCTTCATTGACCAAATCCACGCCATAAAACCATCTTTCTCCAGGTTCAGACCAATTTAATGAGGTTCGGCACCTTCGACCGTAGACTGCCTCAAATGGAGCCATCTTGATGCTTTCTTGATAACTGTTGTTGTACGAGAATTCTGCCAATGCTAGACAATCATCCCACTTGTCAGGGTAATTGAGCGCACAAGCCCTCAACATATCCTCCAATACTTGATTGACTCTTTCCGTCTGCCCATCCGTCTGTGGATGGTAGGGAGTGCTATGCAAAAGCTTTGTACCTAAGGACTTGTGGAAAGCTCGCCAAAACTTGGAGACGAACTGGGTACCTCGATCAGAAACGATGGTCCTCGGTACACCATGTAACTTCACCAAGTTCTCAATATAAAGCTTTGGATATGCCAGTGCCCTGTACTTCTTCTTGACAGGTAGAAAATGAGCTTGCTTGGTGAGGCGATCCACAATAACCCAGATGGAATCAAAACCTCTTGAAGTCTTGGGTAATCCCACGATGAAATCCATGCTGATGTCTTCCCACTTCCATGCAGGGACAGGCAATGGTTGCAATTCTCCTCCAGGCCTCATGTGAACAGCTTTCACCTTCTGACACGTGTCACATCTCGCGACATACCGGGCAATCTCTATCTTCATCTTTGTCCGCCAGAACTTTTGCCTCAAATCCTGATACATCTTGTTGCTGCCGGGATGGATGGAAAATCTTGTTAAATGTGCTTCATCAAGGATCTTTTTTCGCAACTCCGGCACCTTTGGAAATACCAGACGATCCTTGAACCACACGACGCCATCATCATCAATCCGAAAACAATCTGCCTTGCCAGCTTGAAACTTTTCCTTGATGTGCTTGATTCCATTACTTTCCCGCTGAGCGGCAATAATCTCATCTCGGATGGGTGTTTCAATACTAATATTGGTCAGACTGCCTTGTGGAATTATTTCTACCCCTAATTTTTCTAACTCATAGCACAAGGACATATCATACGGCTTGACTGTCAAACAATTGCAGTGCACTTTACGACTGAGTGCATCAGCGACCACATTCGCCTTGCCAGGATGGTAATGCACTTCAATATCATAATCCTTGATTAGCTCGAGCCATCTTCGCTGTCTCATGTTCAACTCTTCTTGAGTGAAAATGTATTTCAGACTCTTGTGATCTGTATACACATTACAGGTACTGCCCAGCAAATAGTGACGCCATATCTTCAAGGCATGTACCACAGCTGCTAACTCCAAATCATGAGTGGGATAATTCTTCTCATGACGCTTGAGTTGCCGTGAGGCATAAGCAATGACTCTTCCTTCTTGCATCAAGACACAACCAAGTCCGGTACCAGAAGCATCACAGTACACATCAAAGGGCTTTTCTATATCTGGTTGGGCCAGTACTGGTGCAGTGGTCAACAACTTTTTCAAGGTTTGAAATGCCTTTTCACATTCTGGCGACCAGATGAACTTGACCTGATACTTCAACAGGTTGGTAATGGGCTTGGCTATTCTGGAGAAGTCTGGGATAAACCGTCGGTAATATCCTGCCATGCCCATAAAACTACGGACTTGATGAACTGTGGTTGGTGGCTTCCAATTCAAGATTTCTTCCACCTTGCTTGGATCCACGGATACATCTTCAGCTGATAAAATGTGTCCGAGAAAAGGAACTCGATCTAGCCAAAACTCACATTTGCTAAACTTGGCATATAGTTGGTGCTCTCTCAAACGGGTCAGGACAATACGGAGGTGGTTGGCATGTTCATCAGGGGTTTTAGAATAAACAAGGATGTCATCGATGAACACGACTACAAACTTGTCAAGTTCGGGCATGAAAACAGAGTTCATGAGGTACATGAAATAGGCAGGTGCATTGGTTAGGCCAAAAGACATGACCAGATACTCATAAAGGCCGTATCTGGTGGTGAATGCTGTTTTAGGAATATCCTCAGGACGGATCTTTATTTGGTGGTAACCAGACCTAAGGTCAATTTTGGAAAAGACCTTGGCTCCAGCTAGTTGATCAAAGAGTAGGTCAATACGAGGCAAAGGATATTTATTTTTAATGGTGACCTCGTTGAGTGGGCGATAATCGACACAGAGTCTGAGTGACTTGTCCTTCTTTTTCACGAATATAGCAGGACAACCCCAAGGAGATGAAGTCGGTCTGATGAAACCCTTATCAAGCAGATCTTGCAGTTGAATTTTAAGCTCAGCCAATTCCTTGGGAGGCATCCTATAGGCTCTACGGGATATAGGTGCAGTTCCTGGCTTCAACTCAATAGCGAACTCTACGTCACGCTCAGGTGGCAGACCGGGTAGATCATCAGGAAATACATCCGGAAATTCACAGACTACCGGAATATTTTGGGTTTCTTGAACTGAGCTGGCACACAATCTCTGCACTGTCTTCTCAATCATTCTCACGGGTAGTGGCAGTTGGATAAGAAGTTGAGATTGACTACCAGGTATGTTGATTTTTATGGTCCTATTCAGCACATCTATCAGTGCCTTGTGCTGATACATCCAATTCATACCTAATATGACATCTATGTCCTGATCCTTGAGGACTATCATGGTGGTTGGGAATATATGCCCGCCCAACTCGATAGGTACTCGATGCACTACCTCCTTAGTATTTATACGCCCTCCGGGCGAATGTATAAGGAAGTTTTCCTTTATTTCTCCAATTGGAATCTCATGTTTTACCACAAATGTACGATTGATGAATGAATGTGATGCACCAGAATCAAAAAGTGTAATAGCGGGGTGACTGGCGACAGGAAACCTACCCATCATGACGGGCTCTCCTGCAGGGATGTCATCTACATGAGTATAATAGACGTGTCCAGCCTTCTTGACAAGCTTGACCTTCTGAACCTGGTGCTGCTGACCACGGTGCTGATTCTGATGCTGCTGTTGCTGCTGTCCAGGACCCTTCTGGGCATTTTGATTGTACTTCTTGGGATATGGATAGTCACGAGCCCAATGTCCCAATTTGCCACAGTTGTAGCAAGGATGATTATAGGTGGTCTGAGGGGTATTGATACGAACGCCTGGGGCATTCGGCTGAGTGGTGTTCTGTTGATTCGAGGTACGGGAGGTAGCCGCGGTGCGTACCTCGACTTGCTGCTGAGGGTAAGCGGGGCGATTGTAGTGTGTAGGATGATAGATGATCTTCTGGTGTTTTTGACCGCCAGAAAAGCCTGACTTCTTTTTCTTCTTCTCATCCTGATGTTTACGATCACTTTCTTCGTAAGCAATGGCACTGTTTACAGCTTCGTGGTAAGAACAGTTGAGGTTGTTAGATAAGCTACGCTGGACCTTGAAGTTTAGGCCCCTGACAAAGCAATCTTTCTTCTTTTGGTCAGTATTGGTGTGTTCAGGAGCATACTGGGCAAGATGGTTGAATTGGTTCACATATTGCATCACAGAAGAATCTTTCTGTTGCAGAGCTAAGAACTGGTCCAGTTTTATTTTCATTACACCTGCTGGGATGTAATGTGCTCGGAAAGCTTCGCGGAACTCTGCCCAAGTAAGCTGATGCCCCTCGGGCTGTGCAGACAATAGGTTGGCGTACCAGGCACTGGCCGGGCCACGCAGCTGCTGAGCCGCGAATAGTGGCTTTTGGATTTCCGTGCAGCGGATCAAACCGAATTTCTGCTCCATAGTACGAAGCCAGTCATCGGCCTCCAAAGGTTCTTCGGCTTTTGTGAATACTGGTGGACGGGTTTCAGTGAAGTCTACATACGTGGTTTCCTCATTTTCGCGGCGGCCTCGACGTCCGCCACGATTTTCTCGGTTTTGGGCCATAGCGTTGGCCGCATTAGCCAGAGCCGCGATGGCATCTGCTAAGGTTGGTGGAATGGGTGGTGGATAGGGAGCAGCTCGTTCGTCAGAAGTACTAGCACCATTTGAGCGAGCGTTGACCATCTGTTGTAAAACAACCACTAAGGACTCACATTGCATAATTAAAATATAGTAGCATTACAACTTAGAACACCAAATTTAACAAGGTTCAACACACACAAATCACAACAAGTTCCACCCAGGCTATGGTTCTTGACACTACGATTACGATACTCGGATACAGAAGACTAAACCCCACTAGTCCTACGACTAGCTTAGTCGGTAACGACAACCTCCTCCTCGTCGTCCTCCTCGACGACTACATCCTCCATTGGGTTGGCTGCCTCAAGGTAACCGTCCTCTGAAGTCTCACTGTCATAATACTCATCATCGGGTCCTATGACCACACCCTCCTGAGGCTCCTCCTCTCGTGGAATCAGAATCGGGTTAAACTGATCGTTCAGCCTATGCACTTCCTCGTGCAGCATCCCGTTGTTCCACTCAAGGTTCTCAATGTACCCCTCTAGCTCCTTAACCCGATCACGTGCCGCACCAACTTGCTCCAAAGCTTCATCCCTCTCTTGAGTCAGGCGGTCGATCTCCCGCCGTAGGTCTCTGTTGGTCCTCACATCCCGGTAATGATCAGCCCGGGCTACCTGGAAGTCCTCCCTCATGAGGCTTATCTCACGGTGCAGCTCCTTGATTTCTTTCTTCAGTTCCTTGCGGCTACGGCGGGGTGGACGGCTGCCCGACGCCTCGTCACTGCCGCGGGGTGCCAACTGGTGGCGCGGAACTCCACGAGGGCCAGTCATCTTGCGCGCCGTCAACCTAGTTCGTGCCAGCTGGAAAGGTAAGTTTGAATTAATGAGGCTATACTTGGCTAGCAAGAATAGGAGTGATAATTCCTAACCCATATACCCACTTTTAAGGAGGAAGTTATTAACATGGGTGATTATCATGATGCATGCACGTACTTACGAATTTTAAACCATGCAATACAAATCAAAGCATAATTAGTTTAAACATAGGGCTAGTGTTAATAATGTTGTTCCACCTGCTACCATAACCATAATAAGATAAATTACAGAACAAGATAAGAACTACTGAGTAAGGTAAGATTGTAAGCAGTTTGGACTCAAATATCAGTTTGAGTTTTTATGATCCAAAACATTTTGAAATTTTCGAAAGGTAACCTGCAATGATTTAGCAATGGAACGCTCTGATACCAGCTGTAATAGAACCGCCTAAATCACGTGGCCCACAGGCACCTGTCAACATCACTAATGACATCTGACAGCCGGGCCCGTGTTCCATATGACCTAGGCGGGCTCTGCCGGGCTACATAAGCACCCGTTATCTCCGACAGGATCCCATTGCGAAGCCATTACAGAGTTACAACATTTCATAACAAAATACATCAGAGTAGAATTTGCGGAAGAGTAAATAGTACTTAATATTACAGACCAGTGTTCGAATAAAATTAAGTGCAGTTATTACAGACCATAAATTTGAAAGAGTATCAGAAGTGTTTGGAACAACAGTACGTCAGATAGTTTAATATTACACGAACCCTGCCCAAGGGTTTAACCTTAGTCTTCTTCACTCTCCTGGACGATGGTGACGCAGCACGGAGCGAGACGAACTTCAGTCTCCTACTGCCCTCCTGCAACGGGGTTAACAAACCCTGAGTACATGGGGTACTGCGCAAGACTTACCCGACTAAAAGTGTAAGATTAGACTTAGGAATGCAGGCTGAGAGGGAGTCAAGGTAAGGCTTTAGCAAGAGTTCGAGAGTTTTGCGGAAAAGCATTACTATTCCTATCTCAATATTTTATTTCAATAATACTATTCATCATTATCCATTTCTCCAAGTTATTTCTCATATATCTACATTCTTTCATTTGCTTAATCCATTCAAAAACAATCCTAGTTCCGAACCACTTTCCGATGTAGGGGTGAGGATCAAGTCTCCATATCCGAGGAGCAACGGCGATTCGAATCGATTAATACCCAGCTGGGGATCCCTATCCACACTGTGTATGTAGCACTTAAGCTTGCATACGCCAACCCCGCCTACCACGGCTTTTCATACCCCGGAACCGGTCCTGCGCCACCCGAGAGCACAGTACTCCTCTCGTCTCCAGGCACGACGGCCACGAGGGTACACGCTACTCTCGCCATCTCTCCACTCCCAGTGCGTGGTTGTCGGTTCCAGCAGTAGAGCCACCGGAGTCAGAGGCTTTCCGTAGTATGTGGCCAGTTGCAAAGTCTTGATCACAGCAGGCCTGACAGCGAACGGTCCCTAATATTTTTCCGTTAGAAACCATGCATTGGGACTCTAACCCAAGTACACTGGTAACTACCCGGTTTTCACATCCCTTTCCGATGGCGAGGATCGCTGGGACTCTAACCCAACAGATGGTCGACCAAACGGAACAACCCATCCATGTGGTTGACAATGAACTAGCTAGGCACACTGTCAACCAATAAGGACATGACCAATCCCATAAAGTGATTCATTTGTTTCATATTATCACAGTTTTCAAAATAGCATTTTTGCAATTCTATCATTAAACATGACTAAGTATTTTTCAATACTTTTAAATAAATCAGGGTCTTAGGTATAATATGTGGTCAAGGAAAGGTAATGCATCAATAGGTTATCACTCAACTCCTAATAACCTAATGCAGTAGATTAACTCAAGTGATAAATATTTTTAAATAACAAGAAGGGGCTGAATGCACCGGGGCTTGCCTTGAATTGCGTAGAGTGTCGGATCCGGGTCAGTTCCACAAATATCAAATCCTTGTACAACTTCCTAAGTAGTCTCCTCAGATGGACCCTCAGACTTTACCTCCGGATTCTCGGTCACTACACGTTTGCAATGAATGAATGTATGAATGTGATGCACATGAAATGACAGATGAAATTTAATAACAAATAAACCACACATGTGTATAAGACCCTACCTTAGCTATACATGAATAACCTAATTCATACTGCCCTAGGTTATAAAGGTGATTGACCTAGAATCTCAATCAATCCAAAAATCGCACTAATCAACAATCATTCCATTTACTATTCCTAATATTTATCATTTAAACCAACATATAATTTAATAAATATTTAACTATTTTCATTTGAGGCCAAAATGCACCAACAGATAGATTTTAGTACCAAACAGTGACACAATAAATTTCATGATTTTTGGAACATCACAGAAATTATTAAAAATCATCAAAGTTCCTTTTATCATTTAATGTGCTGATTTTTAATTAATACAGAAAACACTCAAATCAAGCATTTAATATTTTTATTAAATTCTACACATCACAGAGAGTATCTAGAAATATTTTCATAATTTATGGTGTAGTAGATTAATCCACACAAAAATATTAAAACCTAACACTGTTTATTTTAATTAAAAATGAAAAAGCCTTTTGTAAAACAACCAGAAAAAGGGAATGGCCATTCGGCCCACCACGGCCCAACAGCGCAGGCCGGCCCAACCGCGGCCGCGCGCACGCGCCCGCACGCCCACGCCGCACGGGGTCGCTGACGAGGTGACCCCACCTGTCAGCCTCTCACCTCCCCGACATCATCTTCCTCCCGGTGCCCGCGCGCGTGCGAGCGCGGCGGCTCTCCGCCGGCGGCTCCACTAGCGAGGGAAACACCTCCGAACGACGTCCATAGCCCTAGGACGCTACTCCAATACCCCCAGAAGACTCAATACGCCCGGCGACGAGCTCGTCGGGAACAATGGCGGCTCGGCGGCGGCGGCAAGCCACACGCCGGCGAGCTCAAACTATAAACGACCGAGATGAATCGTGTTAAGGCTTCAGGGCCTCACCACGGTTTGGTCTGGCTAGCAGACTCGCACTACGACGGTACGGGTAGACAAGAACGGCGACGAAGGTTGACGGGGCGGTGCGAGTTCCACGGCGAGGTCCTGTTCCGAGGTACCTAAGGCCCCAACAGGGAACCCGCGGGAATATGAGCATCACGACACTGAAAGGAGCACAAAACGCAAGCCGAAACGGAGAGGGAGCTCACCGGGACGGGTTAGCTGCGCTGATGCCGGCCGCGGCGGTGTTCGGCCGGAGCGGAGGAAGAAAAACGAACGAGCGGCGCACTCCGACCACAAACTACCACCACAAGCGGTCCAGAAGACGCGCAAGGAACCTAATCAGACTACTGCACGAGGGGAGAGGTGGCGGTGGTCGGAGCGGCGGCAATTTGGCCGGCGACCGAACGGGAGCAGGTGAGGAGAAATGGACGCGGCCGTCGCTTTTAAGCCGTCGAAGCTCGGGGATAAGGTCGGGAGGGGTCCTGGGGCCCTCAGGCGGTCGTGGCTTGATGGCGACGGGGCCATGCCCCGGCCGGACGTCGCCGACGTGCGGCGCGGCACGCGCGCGTACGCGCGGCCATGCGGCCGGAACAGGGAGGGGGGGCCCCGGTACTGTAGCAGACAGGGGTCAACAGCTATAGATTTGAAATTCCTCCCAAACCGTGCAGCTACAGTAGGTGCTCCCAAAATAAAAGTTGTGCCAAATTTTATGTAGAATATCTTTTCTTTTTACACCATGTTCAAATTATGCACCAATTTGAATTTATACAAAAGGGGTTAGAATTAGGTTTTGAATTTCAAACTAAATTTTTAAAATTACTTTTGATTCTTCTCAACAACTTGAAAATTGGTAAACATAAAAGTTGTCCTACTCAGAGAGCTTGACAACTTCTATTTAGGAAGTTTTTGAATATTCTTAATATTTTTGAAATTGAAGTTTCAAATGTAAATTTCAATATAGTAATTTGAGTTTAATTTGAATTTTTATAATATAACTTCAAAATCTCCAAAAATAAAAGTTGTTCCATTTTTAAAACTCTACAACTTTTATTAAGACAGTTTTCCCATATTCCATATAGATTTTGAATTGGGTTTTTAGGTCGACTTTAGGGTTTAATTTGATTTCTATTTAATTTCATTTTTGATTTTTGATTAAGGACTTAATTACACAATCAATACTTAGCTGAAATCAAATCACTCTACGCCCTAAGCACAATCATATGCAGATGCTTAAATTTAAATATGATGACTTGGCAGATTAATTGAATTGTAATACCAGAGGTATTACAATGAAAGAGTGCTTTGGAGCTGAAGAAAAGGTTCTGATAAGCTCCAATTGAAGGACCTACGTTGGGAATCAAGGAATTTAATTATAAAAGGAGAAAGACATAATGTAGAGAAGATCGTTGTACTAAACACATTTTGAAAATTTACTCACTCACATCATAAAGTCATTTGCAAATGATTTTGAAATATTTTTGAGTTTTGGCAAAGACCACTCATCAACAATGCAAATGGAACACATGAGTGCACAACCATGTTACTAATTTCCTGTGATAATTGTTTTAATTTAATAAAAAAATTTAATTCCCTATGTTTTATAAACACAAAAATACAAAATTAAATCAATTTAAGACTATTTTAAAAGTAGCAAAATTTAGGGTGTTACATATAAGGACCCCCAGACCCCCAAGGTTTCATATCAGTTCAGTCATCAATCAGTTCAACCCAGTTGTAGAGAGCCAAAAACCCTAAAATCATTAGAGCTTCACCATCTAGAACATAACTACATAGGTTAGAAGTAGAAGGAGCCGAGTTCTACTCGAGTTCCGGATCTGTCTGGAGGTAGAAGGCTTCCCGGAGCCATTGTAAGCTCTGTCTTCTATTTTAAACCTCTTTTAAGTGCTTGCAATAAAGTTGATTGACATTGTTCTACTATTGATTATATTCTCAATTATGCTATTCATTACTTATCTAGATTATATAATTTGCATTGTTAGGATGCATTCATATTCATACATAGGTTTGTATAGCGCTCATTCATTGATATCATGGGGTGGGTGATGAACAACATGAAAGTATGGTGCTTAGATGTGGTTTGTCTACAAATGCACCTTGTATTCTGGATTCTGTGGTAGATCGCGGATGTGACACTCCCGTTGAATCCTTTATAGTCCACACTACGAATGTAGGGAGAGTAGAAGGTTATTATTACTTTAGAAGGCTGGCTATAATCTTAATCTTCCTTAGTAATATTCCCTTAAGTATGAATAGAAGTATCTTCGCCTTGATTGCTAGTATAATTGCACCAATCTAATATGTCTTTGGTAGTACAGTCAGAATAGCTTAGGATATTCTTATCGTTCAACCTAATCCATGCTAGTGCTTAGATAGGAAGTGTTCTAAGTGATCATTATTATATTAATTGATTGGATTGATCATTATACTTGTCATATATATCATTATTATTATGACATCTGTTCTGAGAATATGAGTCATGCATGATTATCTCTATATTTGCATATGCATATGACATCTATCTATCTACTTACATAATGTTTATTGCCAACCCTTCCTAGTGGTAAAATCTAAATGAAAACCCGTAATATTCTTGGGTAAAAATTTGCTGAGTGCCATTATAAAATTACGGCTATTTTGCCGCAAGACACCGTGCTCATTATTTTAATTATTTCTTAGTTTTGGGGAGAGAGAAGAGGGTTCAAATGACCCCTTTGCCCTTCTTCAACCTCTAGACACTGCCTGTGAATGTGACGTGACCCTCTACCACGCCGATGAACCGAGTGCTCGCGTTCTTGGATTCCTTTCCTTGCTGCAGTAGCAACAGGAGAGCCAACATGCCCAGTTCGCCACTCCATTTGAGGGGACTGTCCCGTGCTAATGCTGATGGGGTTCCTCGTGGGATACTCGAAGGTGCCCAAGCTGCTGCTGCACCTCTTCTCCCTCCTCAGCGACCTGGGCCGCCTCTCCTCCTAGCTGCTCCGCCTCGTTGGTGCCGGTGCCAGCGCCGACTCCCCGCGGCCGACCACAACGGGAATACCTGGGTGGCGGCATCCAACGCAGAGCACCCGCGCCACCCTGCGCTGCCGCCGCTGAGTGCCTGGAGATCGGGGAGGCCGCGACGCCGCTCACGCGAGGCCGCGCCGCCGCCCCACCCTAATATGCTACACGCGCAAGATCCGCCCGCTTCGGCAGCCTCGGAGCGCGCCGCTCGCTGGATCTGCCCGGATCGCCGACCTCGGGGCGCGCCGCCAATGTCGACCACAGCAGCAAGCCACCGTAGCACCGCTGCCGCCTTGCCGTAGGCCGCGTGGGCCTTGGGCCTCAGCTCGCCGCCGACCGGCCAGCCGGCGTGTCCCGGCCAGGTCTTTCCCAGAGCTGCTGCCTTGCTCGGCCATGGCATTTTCGTGTAGCGGTGTATTATAGCAAATATCAACTGAGAACCAGAGGTTAAAGACGAGGGTATAAACGATATTTCCTTCACCTCCTCTCTCTTCAAACCTGAGAAATGATTAAACTAATAGACACGGTGCAGCACAGCAAATGAATACGATTTTGTAATGGTACTGAGCAAATTCGGCACTTGGCGGTGTCCATCAGCATATTATGTATTTTTACGATGTCCTGGAGCAAAATTTCCTTAATATTTTATATCCTTTTTAGTCACTTGTATTCATAATAACTGCTTAGTATTATTTTAGGTAGTTTCCATTCATATCTCTTATATTCATGGTAGGGATGACAACTTAGTTATTGTAAGAGATATATGTTTAAAAGAGGTGGTTAAGTAATTTATCAAGTGACAATTAATACTAACAAACAGCGAATGGGAACGTAGTAGAAGTGGCATGCTAGCCAATCTAGCAACTCCGAGGGACTACCTCCACCAGTTCCATCATGACGCTCTGTTTCAGAGTTTGAGGTCGTCAAAATGTGCCTTGGTGAGCTGGATGTCTGCACAAGTCAGATTTAACGAACCCTTAACACCCATGTGCAGGACACACCAGCCTGGCAGCAACAAACGCAGCTTCATCAACAACAAAATTGGGCACAAATGAATGCAACACTGAAGCAGCAACATGATCAACGCTTGGCCCTCTGGCGGTCCCAGGGCAACAACTCTGGATCCTAGGCCTCAAGCTAGCTTGGGAGGATCCCCGAGAGGTACCCTGCATGATTTTATTTATTACATATAAAAAATTTGCATTGCATATTTAATCCTTAAATCTTATTTCCATTACATTTGCATATTTCCTTTCTTGCAAATTATTTCCTTATTGCATCATTATTATGCTAAAAAATGTAAAATATAAAAACAAAAACATAATTCACTCTATATATATGTGTTGTATAAAGTGTTTAGTTCAACCCTTGTTGAAATAATGAATAGTTTCCTTTTTTATATTTCAACTAGGCCTAGTTTATAATTTAGTTTTTCCTAATATTTAAATTTATTGGCATGAAAACTATTTACCTCTAAAACTGGAAACTTGTAGGTTGCAAACACTTGATTTAGTCTAAGTTGTTAAAAGATTTGAATTAATGAAATATACATTGCTAGGATTTCATTCTAAGAAAGTCTTGACATCCGGAGATTTCTTTTCAAAATCTAAAATGAAAGTGTTTCTCCGTGATTTAAAATTCCTATCAAAGCCATATCACATTTATTCATGGAATAATCTAAAACCTTAGTCATATGCTACTTATATTCTTGTTATGACCTTTGTCAAATTCATGTGACCTATGTTGAGATTCTTTTCATGCACCCATGATCAAGATCCACGTACATCCAAAAAAAATGCTAACCCTTGCACTAAGAATTATGCAAAAACATATCTTTTCCTTCCATCAAATAAATTAAAACTCCATCACCATTGTGATGCATTTCTCACTTCAAAAAACCACCACTCTCTTTGCAAAAGTTGGGCTATGCAAAAATATAATATTCATGCCAAAGAGCATGACGAGCGAAAATATGCCATGCCAAAGAAGCACGAGCCAAAAAAAGAAATAAGAAAAGAGAGAAAAGTTGCCATGAAAAAGAAGCATGAGCCAAAAAGAGGGAGAAGAATAAATAAAAAGATATCCCATACTTTTCAAAGAGTACAAAAATAAAAAGAATAGAGAAATATAATAAAGGAGTTCTACACACATGCATATCTTGATCAAGGTGTATGACTAGTCTCTCCATAAGGTTGACTTTTTGACATAGCAATATTGCAAAATGCAAGTAGGCCACATTCATACCTACCCACAACTCCGCATAAAGCCTTTTTTAGATGGTAGGATGAAAGGAAGGTAAAGTGAAAAAAGCCTTTGGTGAAGAAAACATACACATTGAGCATTCAGGTGTATCATTTGAGGAAGTCACATTTATTTTTGAAAACTTTCAAAAACACAAGAATGTCTGGTCGATCAAAAAGTGAATGAAAAGTAGGTCATGGAGCTATTCTATCTTGAAAAGCAACCTAAGAGAAATATTAAAATGCTCCACAGGTGACAACACAATACAAGGTAAGTACTATGCCAATTCGTTCAAATTGCGAAAGAAAGTTCTATTATAGACATGACATTTTTGAAATGTAATCGGCATATTAGGAACTTCTAATCAACAACAAACTTAGCTTTTGCTCGAGGTTGAGCAAAGAGTAAGCTTGGGAGATCTTATTGGCGGTCCTTAATGACACATTTTTACCACCAATTAAAGACCAAAAAGGGAAGAAATAAACATTTATACACACATATACATTTACTATGTTATCCCTCGCAGGGAACAACTGATATTGCAACTAAAGGGTTCGCATATCATTCTAATCAATTCAAAAAATGATCAGAATAGCCAGAAATAGGGGATTAACCAAATTCCACTTGTGTTCATAGAATCAACACATTTCAGGAATCAAGGCCAATCACAAGGGAATTACATTGAAAAGGTGCCATTCCGGAAAGCATAAAAGAGCAAATCAAGGAATGGAAGGGAAGAAGCCCAACCAGAGTCAAACCAGGTCTAGCCCTTGGTGCCACACTCATCCAGGCCCAGCCAAAGGCCCACCAGAGCAATGTGGTGGATAGATGGGCTGACCCTGGCACGGCCGCGCAAGGGGTGTGCCCGAGCCCCCTGGCCGCCTCTAGGGCCCATCTTGTAGTGTCGGTTCACCCATCAATGCTCCAATACGGTGGTAGGGTGTATCTAGTGAATATTCCACCAAATTGACCTTGGGCACTTATATAAGTAGAGGGGGAGGCTCCCATGTCACACACACACACCACACTTGGAGTTATTCCTGTGTACCCTCTCATAGTCCTTAGTGTTAGCTATTAGGAGTAGATGAGCAATACTTGAGCTACTTGGAGAGCTTGTCTCCAAGAAAGAGGAAATACTTGGTGAGAATCTATGATGCCTTCTTCATGAGTCAAGTTCTCATATACTTATTATATCTTTGCATATTATATAGAGTATAGTCATGTTCTTGTTATTATCATTATATATGAACTAGCACATAGTTTATATGAAATGCTCATAACATGTTCATGCTTGTTCTTCATCATTCATATGGTTTACTTGAGTAGGGTTAAGATTAGAATGGTGGTTTGTTGTTCCTTCGGGTTTGCTCACACTCAATACTTAGGGTAGGAGTCTTGGGGAGTATGGGTGGTTTCCTTGTACGCGATCGTGGGGCTCAGGTGCATGGGAACCTATGGATATGACGGTGCTCCGCGGTTAAGGGGTAGGCAGCTGGTGGTGATAGCCCTGTCCATCCCTCATAATCCCCCACATTCGGGTATTTCTATATGAGTTCATAAAATCCCCATGGCCTCGCAGACCAGGCCTTGGGATCTCCTCATCCATCCTAGCCAAGTCTTAGTCATAACGATGTAACTTCTATGATTAACTATTCATTGCATGGCTATATTAGAACAACAGCCTGCTCCGTATGTTTATTCTTTTTTCTTTGTTTTACTTTATTCCTTAGAGGTAGCCTAAGAGTTTGTGTCCATTATCTGCAAAACACCATTAAACCCTACAACAGACTTTGCTTATCTTGTATACATAAAGTTATTGATGCATATTTGACCTTCCCTTGGGAAAAATATAAATAATGATACCCAGATAATACTTCTGGGTGAAATGCTACCACGATAGATCCGTGCGCTTGCGGATAACATCTATAATCGATAAGACCTATCGGTTGGTATTAAGTATCGCTACTACGATACCCAAATTCTAGTAGCCGTGCTACGAAATGCCAACATGCACTCCTTGGTGGCATCGCCGGGGATAGACCACAAGTCTATCTCATGCGATGACGCTAAGAAATACCAACAATAGGCTTGAGCCCTTCATAGAAGCTTATGAGCACTAGCCATTGTCGAATCTCATGACGTGGACAAGCGATAATTTTGTCTTGAAGTTTTTCCCATGCTTCTAGAATAGTTTCATCATGATTCAGCTAGAAATTTGTGATTCTTCCTCGGAGAGTATTGGTCTTTGATAACGGGAAGAACTTGGCGAGAGACACTGCGGAACATTTGTCCCTATTGACAACAGTTCTATCCATGTCAAACCATTACTTCACCTTTGCCATGAGGGAGAAAGGAAACAACCGGAACCTAATGACAAAAGGTTCAATATCCTGGATAACTATAGTGTCACATAGCTCCAAGAAATGGTGCAAAGTGTGCATTAACACCTCATTCGGCAAACCAAAGAATTGGCTCGCCTGCACCATCGTGATTAGGCCGGTCTGTAGTTCAAAATTCTTCTCCCCCATGTTGACATTGGGTCCAACAGGTACATTGACAATGGCAGGGACAAAGAATTCACGTAGAGTCTTCAAGTGTTAATGGTGCTATAGAATGTGAGCTGGTGTTGGCGGTCCTTAGCAAACTAAAATACAACATCATTTTAATACTAAAACAAATAGAAGGTAGGGTTTTTATCTAATCCTTCCACGAGTTTTGTTATGTATATAACAAGCAGGTTTGACACGTGGAAATGAGTAAAATCCACAAGAAAGCGCACTTCCAGGAAACGTATTCAGAGAAGGCGCAAACCGAGAAAAGAAGAAAGCCCATTTCAAAACAATGAACTAGATCCATCCGTAACCATAGGAGAGGCCCAGACCCAGGGAGCAACCGACCACCCGAAGGCTGTGGCTAGAAGGCCCAGCCAGGGGACCGACAGCCCCCGGGTGCGGCCTCCCGGGCCCAGTCTTCGGAGGGGGTTCTCAAAGCGGTTTCTGAAGAGCGGTTTCACCTCCTTCCAATCCTGGAGACGCCCAAACCGCCCTATTCTAGCTATAAATAAATGGTGCTCCTTCATCATTCACACACACTAACATTTGGAGCACTACACCTCACATTTCATACTTGTTCTCTAGTTTAGTAGTAGCAGAGCAAGGCAAAGCTATCAAGGAGAGCTTGTCTCCATGGAGGAATCAAGAACATCTTGTATGAATATAATTCAGTTCTCCTCTAAGACCAAGTTCTCATCTTATGTTTATAGCAATGCATCTGAATTAGAGTATAATCTTGTTCATATTATGATCATAACATATGAACTAATTCATAGTCTATGTGTTATGTTCTTGATATGTTCATCAAAGTTCTTCATCGTTCATCAAATTAGTAGGAATAGAGGAAGAACTATGGATGGGATAATAGTTCGTTGTGCTGTCATGGTTGCTCCTAGCCGAGCCTGTCAATCCGAAGGGTTGGGGTCCCGGGAGGTTAGGAGTTGTTTCCGATTACGCGAGCATGGCATTCGGGTATGCGGAGATCAGCGAATATGTCGGTACCCCACGGGCAGAGGGGTAGGTGGTGACAGCCCTGTCCATCCCTAGCACTCCCCCACGTTTGGGTATTGAGTAGGAGTTCAAAAAGTCTCTATCGGCTGGCAGACCAGCTGCGGGGATCTCCCTATCATCCCAGACTTAGTCCTAATTCTAGTCTTGCTAGTTAGATGTAAATGCTATTCTTTGCAAAGCTGTATACGAACAATGCCTGCTCAGTTAGTTGTTTTCTTTATTTTCCCCTTTTTATCCTTGAGGTTGCTCCAACGTGTTTGTCCACTATCTTATAAACTTGATTTAACCCCTGCTTATGCTATGCCTACCTTTGCATTCAATAAGTGATCATGTTTATACCAAAAGCTAGATGAAATTCATCATGCCCTCCTACGGGAAATTATAAATACGACACCCTTGAATACTCACGGGTTGAAATGCTACAATGATAGTTCTGTGCGCTTGCAGAGTAATCTTATTTCTTACTGAGCTATCGATTGGCGTACCAAAGTACCATTACTTAAGGATTGTAATTCTTATGCACCCCACGGCGCCGTGTCACAGTTTTGCATATCGTAAGTAATGATGGTTAGGAAGGCCAATCCGTCACTTCTAACTGCTATTACCAGACTGCATTACTTAGGCCGGTGCCTTTAAGGGCCAAGGGTTACCTTTATGAAGAAATGGTGGTTGGGAATGTCAACTTTCATTTCTAGTATTGTTATTAAGGATAGACTTATAGTCTATCTTTAGTAGTGATACTAAGAAACACCAACAAGCATTTCTGGCTGCCGTTACCGGGGATGGACCTTTAGTCTATCTTTTGTAACGACATTAAGAAATGCCAACAAGTATTTCTGGCGCTATTGCCGGGGAGGGCAAAAAGAAAATATAAACATCTAGCTTTGGCATAAACTTTGATTACAAAATAAGCATTGGTAGCCATAGCTTAAGCAGGCTAACTTTGTTGTTTTCTTCCGCTTTTTATTAGAATGAAAACAGGATAGTGTATGAGTGGTTTCAATCTGCCAGAAAACTTCATTAAAAATCCAGAGGCACTCCTAAGGAAGAGAAGGCCTCGTACCATCTCTTCTTCTGCTACTCAGCTGGCAAACGAACCGGTCACTTCCGCACCATCTGCTACTACCACCATGGCCAAGTCACTCCACGAGTATTCCACCCCCGCTATTGCCAACGTGCCCGTTGGGCCCACTGTCAATGTCGGGAATGGAAACTTTGAGCTCCGCACTGGCCTACTCACGATGGTGCAGGCGAACCAGTTTTGTAGTTTGCCAAGTGAGGACGCAAACGCACACTTGCAAAACTTCCTTGAGCTGTGCGAGACCATCATCATTAAAGATGTCGCAGAAGACAGCATCAGGCACCACTTGTTTCCCTTCTCCCTCTTGGGGAAGGCGAAGCAATGGTTCTACCAAGCCAAGGAAGCAGTCAACACGTGGGACAAATGTTCTGCGGCGTTCCTTGCAAAGTTTTTCCCCATGAGCAAAACGAATGCTCTACGAGGGAAGATATCTAACTTCCAGCAAACATCACTCGAGTCCATTCCTGAGGCTTGGGAAAGGCTCCAGGAGTACATCCGGGCTTGCCCCCACCACGGGATGGAAGATTGGCTCGTGCTCCAGAATTTCTATGAAGGCCTCACGGCCATGTCTAAAGGGCACGTAGATGCCTGCTGGAGGCACTTTCCTTTCCCTCACCATCGAGAATGCCACGGCATTGATTGAGAAGATGGTGGCCAACCAAAGCTGGGGAGAAGAACGCAAAACACAAAAAGGCATTCACACCGTGAAGGAGGCGGATCTGCTTGCCGCAAAAATAGAGTTACTAATGAAGAAACTTGAGGGACGTGCCACCGATGCTACCACCGGCACCGTCCAGGCCATGGACTCACACATGACGTATGAAGTCTGTGGAGATGTTGGCCATTCGGGGAACAACTGTCCCGAAACCCATGAAGAAGCTTCATACATTAACAACGGGTTTCACCAACATCAACAAACAGGTAACGGGTGGAACAGCCAAAATCGCCCCCAAGGTAACTCTTCCAATTTTAATTCAAATTTCAATTCCTCCCAACCTTCATTAAAAGATCCTATTATAGGACAAGCTAAAATAAATGAAAACCTTACAAACAAGCTTTCTCTCAATGATAAAATGTTTGAAACTATAAATAATAAGCTTGATAGCCTATCCTTATCTGTTAAAAATCAAGTAAGTTTTAATAAAAGAATAGAAACTCAAATCTCCCAGCTAGCCTCTGCTGCTAAATCTGCCATACAACCTACTAGGACTATTGAAAATATAAACGCGGTGACCACGAGAGGGGGTAAGACCACTCGTGATCCACCACATCCTAACCATAGAACTGGCAAGGCACCCAGACAGCAAGAGGAAGTACCGGTAGGGTCGAAACCACAAGAAGAATCCGCGGAAGAAGAGCCGACACCGGAAGGCTATGTGGACACAACGATGCTACCTTTCCCCACAATATTAAGGAGGAAGAAGAAGGCCGGAGATGAGCAGTTCCTCCGATTCGTGGAAATGGTCGAAAAGACACACGTCAGCGTTCCGCTGATGGATGTCTTGCACATTCCGTCCTACTCCAAATTCATCAAGGACATCATCAACAACAAGAGACCATTACCGTCCACAGAAATTGTCAAGCTGACGGAAGAGTGTAGCGCAGCTATACTCAATCATCTACCCGAGAAGAAACAAGACCCTGGGTGCCCCACGATCACACGTTCCATTGGCACCCAGCAATTTGACCACGCCTTATGCGATCTTGGGGCAAGCGTAAACGTCATGCCGAAATCAGTCTTTGATAGACTGAATTTCACCAAATTGGAGCCCACCAACATGACACTTCAGTTGGTTGATTCCTCAATTCGGTACCCAGCGGGGATAGCACAAGATATCCCTGTCAAAATCAGAGAGTATTATGTCCCAGTGGACTTTGTGGTGCTCAACATGGAGTTTACCAAAGAAACACCACTTATCCTTGGAAGACCATTCTTGAGCACGGCCGGAGCACAAATTGATGTTGGCACCAGAGAAATCCGCTTCAATATCAACGGACAAGAAGAAAAATTTGAATTCAGGCCTCGCCGTCAGGAAGAATGCAACATGATACGTATCCGATATGGGCTGAATCCTCAAGGCATTAAGGAGGTAGAGATTCAACCTCAGCTCTTGAAAAATCTATCAAAAATCTCAAAAGAGTTAAAGAAAAAGCCGGAGCCAAAAGAAAAGGTGGCTCCTAAAAGAAATATAAATAAGGAGTAGAAAAACACAATGGCTCCTAATAAGAAAGAAGAAATCCCTAAGCCTTCACAAAAGAAGTCGGTGTGGAAACCCAAAGCAAAAGTCGAAAATACTACCACACCGCTCAAAACCACCCAGAAGGTATGGAGGCCCAAGCAGGTGCAACCGTCTACTTCTCCCAAGACGGATGTACCATCATCAAGCAAGAAATGAAGGGAGAAAAGTCCTGCTCAACGGACATAAAAAGCTGAGCCCTTGCCGAAGGTAAATCGGTAAGTTATCTTTAATTTTTACTTTAAATAAAAATTTAACAAATCTTTCAATAAATGCCTAAGTAATCTCTTTATTCTAAAAATAATAATAATAAATAAATAAATATTTATATATTTTAAACTTTTATAATAAATATACGCATGCCTTGATGTTAGTATTGCATTTATGTTTTGACTAAAATGACCCTATGATTCTTTCCTTTCATAAACATGAATCCTTGAGATCATTGGAATATTCCTTCATAAATGCATGATAGTGTGACCTTAAAACATATTTTCATAAGTATTAATCATTTCCCACACTCAATCACAGACACTATCACTCTGATTCACTGTGCACCAAACTTGATCATAATCAAGATAGTGATCAACACAGTCAGCGTGGCACCTGGCCAAAAGCAAAGGCTGGATGGTGGACCCAGGGGATCGACCGCCCCCGGGACCGACCGCCCCCCTATCTGGCCCAATCTGTGCCAAACTTTTTTGTATCCCTCTCTGATCCCTCCAGCAGCACGTTTATGGTTACGATCAAGTTACTTCCTTGCTAGAAACCTCGGTTGCACCTATTTAAACCCCTTTTATGTCTCTCTTTTCCTCACACCAACTTTACCCTTCTCCCTTTTTCAAAGCTTGCTAAGCTCTCCTATCTCGAAGTGCCGACCATGTCTAGCTACGCCCTCTCGCTGATCAACGCTCCAAAGGCCATTGCGAACCTAGACATAGCACCTTACCAAGAGAGTCCATTAGTAAGGGAAGAAGCTCGTGTTGTGAAGGAGAAGCCCTTAACGATCCTGCCAGCACACTCTCTTGCATCCGAAGGTGGCGCCAAGCAGAAGACCACTGCAACCCATCCTACCAGTTTTCTAGGCCTCAAGAGGAAGACCCCTAGTAGTAGTGGGACTAGCATGCGTACTAGTGAAAAGTCGGCTAGCAAGCCTACACTTTCGGCCAAAAAGGCAGCATCCGCTAGCACCTTTCCCAGAATTAGGAGGCATTTACCGCAGCCATCCATCAAGCGTCGTGCAGGACAGTACGAAAGCAGTGATGATGAAAACGACTCTAGTATCATCAATGACCTCATGGGCAAACATGCTAGCTTACGTACTTTTCTTAGGACTTTAGAAGATGACATAGAGACCAAGAACACAGAGATTAGGAACCTTAGCGATGACGTTAATAGTTTCCGCTTCAAGATCAATCTTAAGTTAAGGAAAGTCGCTAAAGCCCTAGGTGTTGATCATCATCTTAAGTATCTTTAGAATGCACCTGCTGCACGAATAATTAGGCACTTCTCTTTTTCACGATCATTTACTATCAATTTGAATGTGCCTATTCGAGTTTATCAATGAAATAAAGTTTTTATGTTGAGCACTTGTTTTCGCCACATATATATATTATGACTAACCAAGACAGGAAAGAAAACAAGTGTAGGAGAGGACTCACCAAGACAATTGCAGAATAACAAAAGTCAAAATTCGGTTTGTGCAACTTTTCCCCTCTCTCATTCTGAAAAGTTTTTAAGATAAAAATTTAAAATGATGTCCCCTTCATACTCCATCAAAACTTGTCTAGCTACATTCGAGATATTTGCATACTTTTTATTCCCGGCTAAAATTCATACAGATTTATGAACACTGTTTAGGGACCCCGTTTCTATCTAATTAATTGACGGATGAGATATAGTAGGATGACATGATGCTCGCTCATTCTTGCAAAGTACTTGGGATTTATCTTATAAAAATAAAAACTCAATAGCATGCTCCTTGAATGATTGATAAATAACGACCAAGGCCATATATGATTCTATTTGATGAAACCTTCTATATATGCCACTTATTTTGTGTTGAGTTTGGTCAAATTTCTGACCGTTGTTGAGAGATGTTTCATACTCCAAAAATCAGAATTCACTTGCACCCACCAAATAAAGCCAATTCTCACCCTGAGAGTTGCACTTCATCCATCCACCAAATAAAAAAAAGGGTGTCAGTTCTCATCCTAAGAACCGTGCATTTTTTCTACAAAATTTTACTCCATTCATCTACCATCATGATATCTCCTTATTTAAAAGTTTTTCATATGCCAATAAAAGATATGGGGCTATGTTAAAAAAAATATAAAAGATCATGCTAAGGGGCATAAGAAAATAACAGGAAAGAAAAAGTTTAAATACCTGTTAAAAAAATATATATAATATATATATATAGATCTTATAGCCCATCTCTTCCTAAGTGTTATCCAAGGAGAATCATGATGAATGGAGTACCAAAAAAGATTGAGAACTAGGTTTCCACCTTCATACTCTCCACACACATGCACATTCTGATATAGGAGTATGGCGCACTCCCTCCGGTATGGTCTGGGGTTTGACTTGACAACATATGCAGGGTAAGTATGCCTCATCATTTCTCATTTCTACCTAAAACTCCAAATAAGCCTTTTTAGAGGTAGGATGATCAAAGTGAAGGCATCACCTTTTAATGTCTTGGTGAGGAACCACTTACAAAATTAGTGACTTGAGAGAATCATTCAAGGAACACAAGCTATCTTTATATTTTCAAAATCTTAGAAAAACCCAAGTCTCTACGCAAGGACAAGAGTGAGAGGATTTAATTCCAAGCTATTCCATTTTACAATTACAAAGGTGATTCGGTAGATACTTTGAAGTTCATAAATCCAGGTGAAGCTTGGAATATCTTGTATGCAGACACTTTTGACAAGGAAGACGAACTCATTTGGGCCTTAGCACTTTACTCGAGGACGAGCAAAGGACCAAGTGTGGGGGAGTTGTTGGCGGTCCTTAGCAAACTAAAATACAACATCATTTTAATACTATAACAAATAGAAGGTAGGGTTTTTATTTAATCCTTCCATGAGTTTTGTTCTGTATATAACATGCAGGTTTGACACGTGGAAATGAGTAAAATCAACAAGAAAGTGCACTTCCAAGAAACATATTCAGAGAAGGCGCAAACCAAGAAAAGAAGAAAGCCCATCTCAAAACAATGAACTAGATCCATCCGTAATCACAGGAGAGGCCCAGGCCCAGGGAGCAACCGACCACCCGAAGGCGGTGGCTAGAAGGCCCAGCCAGGAGACCGACCGCCCCCGAGTGTGGTGGCCCCCCAGGTGGAGCCTCCCGGGCCCAGTCTTCGGAGGCGGTTCTCAAGGCGGTTTCCCAAGGGCGGTTTCACCTCCTTCCAATCCTGGAGACGCCCAAACCACCCTACTCTAGCTATAAATAGATGGTGCTCCTTCATCATTCACACACACTAACATTTGGAGTACTACACCTCACATTTCATACTTGTTCTCTAGTTTAGTAGTAGCAAAACAAGGCAAAGCTATCAAGGAGAGCTTGTCTCCTTGGAGGAATCAAGAACATCTTGTATGAATATAATTCAGTTCTCCTCTTTGAGCAAGTTCTCATCTTATGTTTATAGCAATGCATCTGAATTAGAGTATAATCTTGTTCATATTATGATCATAACATATGAACTAGTTCATAGTCTATGTGTTATGTTCTTGATATGTTCATCAAAGTTCTTCATCGTTCATCAAATTAGTAGGAATAGAGGAAGAACTATGGATGGGATAATAGTTTGTTGTGCACTCATGGTTGCTCCTAGCCGAGCCTGTCAATCCGAAGGGTTGGGGTCCCGGGAGGTTAGGAGTTGTTTCCAATTACGCGAGCATGGTGTTCGGGTATGCGGAGATCAGCGAATATGGCGGTACCCCACGGGCAGAGGGGTAGGTGGTGACAGCCCTGTCCATCTCTAGCACTCCCCCACGTTTGGGTATTGAGTAGGAGTTCGGAAAGCCTCTATCGGCTGGCAGACCAGCTGCGGGGATTTCCCTATCATCCCAGACTTAGTCCTAATTCTAGTCTTGCTAGTTAGATGTAAATACTATTCTTTGCAAAGCTGTATACGACCAATGCCTGCTCAGTTAGTTGTATTCTTTATTTTCCCCTTTTTATCCTTGAGGTTGCTCCAATGTGTGTGTCCACTATCTTATAAACTTGATTTAACCCCTGCTTATGCTATGCCTACCTTTGCATTCAATAAGTGATCATGTTTATACCAAAAGCTAGATGAAATTCATCATGCCCTCCTACGGGAAATTATAAATATGACACCCTTGAATACTCACGGGTTGAAATGCTACAATGATAGTTCTGTGCGCTTACAGAGTAATCTTATTTCTTACTAAGCTATCGATTGGAGTACCTAAGTACCATTACTTAAGGATTGTAATTCTTGTGCACACCATGGCGCCGTGTCACAGTTTTGCATATCGTAAGTAATGACGGCTAGAAAGGCCAATCTGGCACTTCTAACTGCTATTACCAGACTGCATTACCTAGACCGGTGCCTTTAAGGGCCAAGGGTTACCTTTCTGAAGAAATGGTGGTTGAGAATGTCAACTTTCGTTTCTAGTATTATTATTAAGGACAGACTTATAGTCTATCTTTAATAGTGATACTAAGAAATGCCAACAAGCATTTCTGGCGCCGTTGCCGGGGATGGACCTTTAGTCTATCTTTTGTAACGACGTTAAGAAATGCCAAAAGCTGGTCTTCGGGGTTGAAGGAGAAAGAACAATTTTCTTCTTCCTCAAGAGTGCCTCGTGATTATCAACAAAATTGTCGAACAATTGAAACCAATTTCACTTCTACTCATAAACTATCATGTTTTCATCTACAACATGGAGAAAACATAAAAGTTAGCCTGCATAGACAATGATTACTATACAGTCATATTATCATTGAATAGTTGTTCTTTCAAGATTTTTTTTCCTTAGCCTTCCTCGGCAACGGTGCCAGAAATGCTTATTGGTATTTATTAACATCGTTACTATAGCTAGCAATGTCATCGGAAATACCCATAATAATTCATTAGATTTACAGTTTAGGTTCTGCATGCACACGGAATTATCTTTGTAGCATTGGACCTGGAAGTATTCAGGATATCATTATTTATATTTTCCTAAAAGAAGACAGGAGTAAATCTATCAAGATTAATTACTGAAGATAGTAATTATGTATAATAATACATCATAAATGGAGGGGTAAGATAATCATAGTAATGGGTAGGATAGGACAGCAAGAATACTCTAACAAATAATAATGATAACTCTCTCCAGTATGAATGGTAAAAGAATAGTATATAATGGAGCAAAACAATATCTTAATATAATGATATTCAAGAATAGCAAGTCATGTCTAAATTTACTTAGAAATATTCACTGGAAGTTAAATGGATTCGGAGGACACCGAGTACTGGTCTACCAGCAACTTCTAGCGCCTATTTAGGCTCCTTCACCATACCCAGACCTGGGGATTACAAGGGACCGATAAAGCTGTCAACATCTGCAGCTTATCACCTCAACATTGGAGTATGAAATGCATTCACCCATTCTTTTATACCCGAATGCCACGTTCGCTTATGAACAAAACTACGCGCATCCTTCTAGGTCCCCGACCCTACGGATCGATAGGAAAAGAACACACGCACACCCGAAAGCATGATGAAACACCATCAACTTCTATATCTAAATCTAAATGAATCTAACACATGAATGATGTTCATAATTTAGGGGTTTTAGTGTTCTAATCTAGAAAGAAGAACAAGAACAAGAACAAGAATGAGAACTAAATAATTCTAATATCAAGATCACAACATTAGAACTTTACTCTAAATGAAGAACAATACTATAATCATAAGTAGATAGGAAGATGAAATTTAGAAATGGTGCATTAATAATATAAGAACACAGCTTCACTATTGGGTGAAATCAACACCAGACTACTAAGTGTCCTTGGCTCAAGAAAGACCTAGTGACATGCCTATAGAATACATGTTTTAGTCCTTATTTCTTGTAAAAACTTTGTAAACGTTAGATCTATTCAATAGATAATATGAAAATAAGGTATGCTCTTGTGACGATGTGCTTGAGTAAGAAAACTATGAATGCATGCTGAATGTTTTGGTTACATGCATGATGAATATGCTTATTTTCAATTTATTTTATTTAGTAGTAGATAAGTACCTGTTGTTCCTATTGTTTTATATATTTTCCTTTAGTTACATGTTGGCTAGCATGTCTAGGATAATTACGGTCCCATCATGTTGTATACATATATGTATGTGTCCCTACTGTATACTTTCAATAGATAGCAGGCAGAAACTCATTTAAAGTATAAAACATAGTAAACTATTTTCACAATTTTGAAAACCTCATATTTCCTTAACTCGAGGTAAATGAAAGGTTGTTTAAAAATTTTACTGCAAGCATAGACAACTAAAATTATGCTGTTTTTATTTGCCTAACCACTTAGTATTATTAAAATTATTATATGGTAATAATCTAGAGATAGAAGGTAAAAGTATCCCTGCAAAAATATTAATTTTTTCTTCTATCTATGGACGAGGGCTTAAATGGATCATTTGAAACTAAATATATATTAAGTGTAATTTTCTAGATTTTATTAAGGATAATGTAGTTCAATTTGGAGTTTCATTCGCTACATAAAAATTGATTGAAACTATGGAGAATAATAAACTATTTCTAAAATTTTCAAATTCCCAAACAACAACATATATGCCTCTTATTGGATGTGTAGAAAGGTTTGTAATCAATAATACAAACGTTTATACAACATATAATTACAAATAGTTTACATATATGATAACAAAGATGGCAAATCATCCTGTCCGACTAGGGTGGCACTGTGCCGTCCTCCGACCACCCCCTGCGCAGTAGTTGATTTGCGGGCGCTACGCGAGACAGCCCAGGTGAAAGCCCATGTTTGGTTTTTGGTAATTGATGAAATCTAGTTTGCTAATGTTTTGCTCTAAGTATTTCATGAGAATAATTAGCAAATATCAAGATGGAGTAAAGGACCGGATCTGTGCACAAGTGAAGGGCAATGATGGCGTCCATGCAAATGGTCTAAGTCCATCAACAAAAGGAGAAAACCCTAATGACGGCATCCATGCAAATGGTATAAGTTCATCATCAAAGGTGTCCACAATCTTCATCAAGTGATGAAAAGGAAGATGGAGAAAAGCTAGGAGCTCAAGGCAAAGGTATATCAAATAGCAGCTCTTTTGCTTTTGGTGATCAAGACTCTATAGAGAGAGTGATCACATTTAGGATAGATAGCCATACTACCAAGAGGGGAGAAATTGTTTGTGAAATGTGGTTATCAAGGTGCAACTAGTTGATCTTATTCATTGTATATGCATGTAGATGCAAGCTCGGTAGGATTCAGCGCTTTTCGGTGATTTCACTTAGTAGAAAAGTGCACCGGAAACTTGCCGAAATTGTCCGGTAGGGTAGCACCGGACGCGTCTGGTGTGATCACTGTGCTCTCAGGTCGGTTTGGTCAAGTTTTTCACCAGACGCGCGAAACTTCTCACTGGACGCGCAGTGATCACTGCTCCAGCATCCGGTGCTTCGGACAGAGCGCGCAGCAGTTGACCGTTGTAGCGTCGGATGCTGCGGAGCGTCTGATGACCCTGCACCGGACGCGTCCAGTGTCATCTGGAGCTCTCTGTATGCTCTCTGCATGGACACCGGACACGTGCATCGGAGCGTCCGGTGTGACGGCTCCGCGTCCGGTGTGAGCGCGCAGCGGCCGAATTCAAATGGCTAGTACATGTGTCATCGGGTGATACACCGGACAACGACCGGACGCGTCCGGTGTGAAGTAAAGGACCGTCCGGTGCCCCTGAAAATAGTGAGTAATGGTTGAATCTTTGAGTGGGGGCTATAAGTAGTGGAGTGGCCGGCTTGTGCTCTCTCTCTCTTGCACATTTTCATTGACTCTACAAGCTAGTGAGCCTCTGCACTCCTCTCTCACACATTCTACTTGTTTGAGATCATCATTTGGTGAGATTGGAGAGCATCAAGTGCATTGCATGAGTGTGATCATCTAGAGGCACTTGGTGAGTGTTTTTCGTAGTAGATTCTCTTGTTACTCTTGGAGTTTGCTAACTCGTAAACGGCTTGGAGCTGCGAGGATCGTTGAGGGGAGTTGGTGATTGTCTCTGCCTCCGATCGGTGAAGTGTAAAGGGTTCTTGAGCCTTCCCCACGGGAGATCGCAATTGGCTACTCTAGTGGATTGTGCGTAGCTTGTGGATCCCCATCTTGTATTGGTTGTGCGGCACCCTTGAGAAGGGTTTGGCTTGTGATGCCAATTAGCGCGTGAACCTCCAAGTGGGGTATATCGCTACAATGAGGAGTAGCTTGCCGTCAAGCAAGTGAACCTCATTAAAAAATCTTGTGTCATCTCTCCACCGAGGATTTCTCTTGTTTATTGTGATCGATTATATTGGTATTCATCATCTCATCACCGGCGGTAAAAAGATCTTCTCCCTCGCCTTTACATTTGAGCATTTACTTTTGTTTTAGTGTACTTGTTGTAGTTGCTCACTTAGGAGTAAAGTAGTGACTTAGCTTCTTGTGTGTGATCTTTGTTGACACTTCTTAGTGCAACCACCAGAGACAGGGTGTTAAGCTATCTCTGATAACGGCGCCAGACGTGCCCTGAGGGTATTTCTTATGTCTATTGGATAATTCCGCAAGCGCACAGAATATACCGCTGTAGCACTTCACCCGGGAGTATTCCAAGGTACTGTTATTTATTTTATCCCAAGGAAAAGCGGTTCATAAGAATAATTAATAAAAGAGAGAGATCCTTAAGTCTATAGCAACTTAGTATTAACTAGTGATAGGGGGTAAATCGATATATAGAGGAAAGGGTAATGACACCAAGACACGACAAGGTTTTAAGATAACTAAGGATAACTAGTAGAGTATAACTAGGTGGGAGGACAACGAGTGAGTATAAGACTCCTATGACTCTTACTTTACTCTTGTGAACTATCTTATCAAATGGATGAATTACACTAAGACAGCTACCTTACTTCCGGTGTGTAGGGGGTAGTGTGAAATAATAGAGGATATAACCTCTACCCGAAGCGCCTACTCTCTTATGGGAGCCTACCTTTTAAGAACTTGCCTAAAACACGTGGAGGAATACTAAGACTAGATAGGTCTGTCACCACCTGCTAGCACCTACAAACAATCCGTGCGACAAGCGGCATTCAAGGGTAAGATCTAGCCTAAGCACCACGCTTACACTAATTCTCACTACTCTAGCTGGGTACCAAATAGCTAAAGCACCCTATGACAGGCAATGAACTACACACGTGAGCTGGTTACAGGATCACTTTCTAATATAACTCAACTATAAGGCAAGACAAGACACAATAATACTATAATGAATAGTAAAGCACTAAGTAGAGACTTGGTAAAATAAAGGAAGGATAATATATTGATAAAGGTAAGGTCTTACAAAAGGAAAGGTAAGAGCTATACCAGACTCTCCAGCAGACGACTCCGAAGACTCCGAGCGTAGCTCGACTCAACTCTAACTCCCACAGTAGACTAATACTACTACTAAAGAGTGGAACTCTAGCTTCTCTTGTCTCTTGTGTATCTTGTGTATCTTGGGTGTGTTGAGGAGGGTGATGGTAGCCTCTATTTATAGGAGAGAGTGGAGGGGCGCCACGTTAGTGATCCATCTGCACCTTGTCTCTCCTCCCTTGGATGAACCGCCTCAAAACCGCCATAGGATGGACGGCAGTGGTGATTTCATCATGTGGAAGGCATACAGGAAGGCGGAGGGGGCCAACCGACCTAGTGTTCGTGCTCCTTATGGATAAATTTTATACCACCAACTTAGACTAAAAAGAGGATTAACAATCATATTCTAGCACATAAGCCTTTACTACTAACAAGTTCCACTTGTACCCCTAGCATTCATGTTTTACAGGTTTTATGGCATAACAAGTGGAAATACGCATCAACATGAAGAAAGCGCCAAGTCAAAAGACGAATCCAACAAAAGCGCAACCAAAGAATACTAAAGAAGCCCACCTTCAAAGCATAACTGGATCCATTCGCAACCATGGGCGAGGCCTAGGCCCAGGGAGCAACCGACCACCCGAAGGCGGTGGCCAGATGGTACTCCCCAGGGACCGACCGCCCCCGGTGGTGGCCGCCCCCCAGGTAGAGCTTCCCGGGCCCAGCTTCAGAGGCGGTACTGATGGCGGTTTGGCCATGGCGGTTTCACCTCCTTCCATGTTTAGATGCGCCAAACCGTCATAGTTTCATTACAAATAGATGGTGCTCCATCCCCTTCAACACACATCATTTGGAGTCATCTACCTCACACCTCTCACTTGTATCTTTAGAGTAGTTGTAGTAGTTTGTGAGCAAGGCAAGAGCTATCAAGGAGAGCTTGTCTCCTTGGAAGAAAAGGATCATCTTGGTATGAATACAATTCGGTCTTCTTCCATGAGCAAGTTCTTATCATACTTATATGATTATGCATATGAACTAGAGTCTAGTTATGATCTTGTTATGAGCATAGTATATGAGCTAGAATATAGTTTATGTATCATGTTCCTGACTTGTTCATCATCGTTCTCCATTGTTCATCGAATTAGTATGAATAGAGGAAGAACTAGGAATGAGGTGATGGTTCGTCGTGTTGTCATGGCTGCTCTTACCCTAGCCAGTCAATCCGAAGGGTTGGGGTCCACGGGGGTTAGGAGTTGTTTCCAAGTATGCAAGCGTGGAGCTTGGGTATGCGGAGAGCGACGAATATGTCGGTATCCCACGGGCAGAGGGGTAGGTGGACAGGTGGTGACAGCCCTGTCCATCCCTAGCATTCTCCCACGTTCGGATATTGAGTAGGAGTTCTTAAAGTCTCTATCGGCTGGCAGACCAGCTGCGGGGATCTCCCTATCACCCCAGACTTAGTCCTGATACTAGAATTACTAATTAGATCATCTGCTAACAGTTCTTTGCATAATTTTATATGACCAATGCCTGCTTAGTTAGACATATTCTTTTATTCTTTATTTTCCTTTTATCCTTGAGGTTGATCCATATGTGTGTCCACTATCTTGAAATCATGTCTTATTCCTGTTTACTCTATGCCTACCATTGCACTCAATAAGTGATCATGTGTACACCACGCTTGATGCATATTGCCCTCCTACGGGAAATTATAAATACGACACCCTACTCACGGGTTGAAATGCTACAATGATAGTTCTCTGCACTTGCAGAGTAATCTTATTTCTTATTGAGCTATCGATTGACGTACCTAAGTACCATTACTTAAGGATTGTAATTCTTGTGCACCCCACGGCGCCGTGTCACAGGTTTGCATATCGTAAGTAATGACGGTTAGGAAGGCCAATCCGGCACTTCTAAGTACTATTACTAGACGGCACTACCTAGGCCGGCCCCTTTAAGGGCCAAGGGTTACCTTTCTAAATTAATGGTGGTTGGGGATGCCAACAAGCATTTCTAGCGCAGTTGCCTGGGATGGACTTTTAGTCTATCTCTTGTAACGATGTTAAGAAATACCAACAAGCATTTCTGACGCCGTTGCCGGGGAGGGCAAAAACATCAAAGCTGGCATAAAACATTAATCACAAAATAAGCATTGGTAGACGTAGTTTAAATAGGCTAACTTCGCTGTCTTCTTCTGCTACTCCGTCGGCAGACGAATCATTCTTTCCCACACCATCCGCTACTATCGTCATGGCCAAGACACACCGTGACTACTCCATCCCCGCTGTTGCCAACGTGCCCGTTGGGCCCGCTGTCAACATCGGAAATGGAAATTTCGAGATCCGTACAGGCCTTATCTCGATGGTGCAGGCAAGCCAGTTCTGTGGCTTGCCAAGCGAGGATGCAAACGCTCATTTGCAACACTTCCTTGAGCTGTGCGACACCATTGTCATCAAAGACATCGCACAAGACAGTATCAGGCTCCGCTTGTTTCCTTTCTCCCTCACGGAGAAAGCGAAACAATAGTTCTATCAAAATAAGGAAGCTGTCAACACGTGGGACAAATGTTCCGCAGCATTCCTTGCCAAGTTCTTCCCCATGAGCAAGACCAGCGCTCTGAGGGGGAAGATCTCAAACTTTCCAGCAATCTTCCCTTGAATCTATCCATGAAGTATGGGAAAGGCTTCAAGAGTACATATGAGCCTGCCCTCACCATGGAATGGAAGATTGGCTCGTGCTCCAAAATTTTTATGAAGGCCTCACGGCCATGTCAAAGGGGCACGTAGATGCTGCAGCTGGAGGTGCATTCCTCTCTCTCACCATCGCGGATGCAACTGTGCTCATTGAGAAGATGGTGGCCAATCAGAGTTGGGGAGAAGGAAGAAAAACACAAAAAGGCACGCATACCGTGAAGGAGACGGACTTGCTTGCCGCAAAACTAGACTTGCTGATGCAAAAGCTGGATGATCGTGCTACCAACCCTTCCATGAGTACCGTCCAAGCCATGGATTCACATATGACGTGTGAAGTCTGTGGGAACGTTGGCCACTCGGGGAACAACTGCCCCAAAACCCAAGAAGAAACTTCATATGTCAACAACGGGTTTTGCCAACCACAGCAAGGTAATAACGGGTGGAACAACCAACACCTCCCGCAAGGTAATAATTTCAATTCAAACCAACCTTCCTTAAAAGATCTCATTCTAGGACAAGCTAAAATCAATGGAAATTTGACCAAAAAGCTATCCTTCAACGATAAAATGTTTGAAAACATAAATGCCAAGCTTGAAACTTTGTCTTCTTCTATTCAAAATCAAGCAAGTTTTAATAAAATGATAAAAACACAAATGGCACAAATAGCTGCTTCTATTCCTGCCAACAATGTGGGAAAAATCCCGGGGCAACCCGAGACTTCTCCCGAGTTTGCTCATGCTGCTACAGATCAATAAAGGAAGAAGAGTTTCGCCAACAGACTATAAAAGTTGAGCCCTTGCCGAAGGACATCGGTAGTTATCTAAAAATAAATATGTATAAAGAAACAAATAAATATCTAAAAGGGCCCGCTCCTTCATTCAAGCTTGGGGGAGATGTCCTCATTCAGGTATTGTATCTTAACCTTTTGAAAATAATAATAATAATAATAATAATAATAATAATAATAATAATAATAATAATAATAATAATAATAAATATCTAATTTATATATATATTTCATAAAATTATTTTCTTGCATTCAAAAAGGATTTCCTTCTAGAAATTACAAAATTTTATTTTTAGTTCAAAATAAATTCTTCTCCAAAAATTCTATAAAAATAATTTTCAGAAAGAATAAATTTTGTTAAGTCTAAATATTATTTTTTAAAAATTTTGAAAATAAAAAAATTTCAAATAAAACTTGTGGAAAATAAAAAAACTGGAGCAAAATTTCAAATAGGAGTCTTTCGTAACCGGCTACACATTAGAAATAGCCGTTAGAGGGGGCTGGAAAAAAGTTGGACCAAATCGGCCCTGTCAGGGGACCGGCCGGTCCCAGGGGCGACCGCCCCCTGGCCAACGACTCTGCGGCACAACCTTTTGCCAACGGTCACTAGCCGTTGCAAGGAGCACTCTCCCTCCTGCGATCAGCTCTATAAATACTAGAGCATTCGAGTGGAGCTCCTCACCCTTCTCATTCTCACATTTTTCACTCCCTCCATCACTCTCTTGCTCCACCATTCTCCAAGCAATTCTCCACAAAGTTCAAGTGTAAGGAAATCCTGCACGAACCTCTTCCACTCCCATCACAAGTCAAGTTCTTGTGCCAAGCTCACCATGAGTGGGATTGGAGGCCAGATTTCCGGCATGTTCCGGAAAGGCCGTTGCTCTCGTGGGGAGTCTAGTCAAAGTACCCCCACACGTGAGGAGAGGCCGCTGCATGAAGAAGAGGAGGCACCAAGAGGCCACGCCATCGACGTGGCCGACGCTCCCTTCATTGACTTGGAGAGCGAGCGGGAAATGCAAGCATACAACCTCCTCAATAGACGCGAATTCCTGCATACACCGGCTTTTGACCCACACTTCCTGCAGCGGACAGGTATGAATAACGAATTTAATACCATTTTCGAAAACGCTGGATGGAGCCAAGTTGCCCCCGTGCACGAACTTGGATCTCGTTTCTTGACCATCCAAATCTTGGGCACTTTACAAATTGTCGATTATGGTATTACTTTTCGCTGCTTTGGGAAAGAACATAGCCTTTACTGGAAAAATTTTGCTACACACTTGGGTTTTCATGAGCGATGCTCTGTTGATTTGGGTTTCACTCTTTTGGGTTATCAGCGTCATGCTTTTTGGCACTTGATAACCGGACAAAATATGACTGGAAAATTCCAACCCAACATCAACACCATCCACCATCCATCTCTAAGGCTTATGTATAAATGGATTGCTAATTCTTTCTTTCCTAGAGAGGACACTCATCATGCTTATGATATTGAGTTGAAGTTGCTTTATGCCATGCTTAAAAAGATTAAAGTTGCTCCTATCTATGACATTGTTCAGCACTGGTTAAACTCTTTTAAAACTTCCACACCAATTATATGCACTTCACTCATCACACGTCTTGCTGCTAGTGTTGATCCTCATGGTGCTAGCAGTATTGTTTATCTCTCCATTCCGTGCATTATGATCAATGAGTACTATTTTACTCAAGCTCATACTATAAAACGTGATGACTTGGGAACAAACCTGGTATTTTATTATCCGGGATATATAAACGAGATTCCATTACCTAACCCAGATCTCGCTTTATATAAATCCCCATCTCTCACCTTTGACCTTGTCGAAAAGGAAGAAGCACGCAGGAGTTCTATTTCTCGCAGGAGATCACGGAGGAGAGAAGTACAATAGGAAGAGCCTGCGCAGCCTGTGCAGCCTACACCACACCCGGCCATGCCTACCACGATACCAAGGATGGAATGGTCCCCGATCATATCTACACCTGGGTTTACCCCTGGGTATGGATATGGTATAGGACATGTTCTCATCCTTATGCGGCTGGAGGGTCAGGGTGGCAACACTCGCAGGAGGCAGGGGGATCAAGGCAGCCCGAGCACGACCATTCTCTAGATTCTGAAGGCATGCCACCTCCGATACACCCACAGCCGGTCACACTAGAGATGCTCAACACACGCATGGGAGGACTAGAATTGCAAAACAGACAAATCCAAGGTACGCTCAATGCTCACATCCAGACTTCTACCCAATGGCATGAGCAGTACCAGCAGCAGTTCATGAACCTCGAAGATGCGAACCGGCGGCGGCATGAGGCACAGATGGCCTACCTTCGGTCCATGGGACAATTCCCAGGACCTAGGCCTTGAACTAGCTTGGGGGAGGAGACCCCACAAGAGGTGTCACACCCAATTTTAAGGATAAAATGGGATGCATAATCTTATGTGTGCCCAGAGATCAGTCACACACATAAGCCAACAAATTGCATAAATTGTATCAGAACCAATGTTTAATACATAGCGAATAATATCAAAGTCATTACACAGCGGAAAAATAAAGATAACTCTCGCGGTAGCTCCATAGCACAGGGACGTCGACTGGTGAAGCACAAGTCTAGTAATCCTCTGGGTAGTCCTCATCACTATCACCATCTGTTACCCATCCGGGATTTTTAACCAAATAATGAAAAATAAACAAGCGTAAGTACATGTCGTACTCAACAAGACTAGCATGGGTTCATGAGGCTCAAAAGGTTGACACGGTTAAACAGCAGGTTGCTTTTAATTAATCATCTTTTATGCAGTTGGATAGCAACAAGTTAATATGCCCATTCTCATGATCACAGTAAACACAATTAATGAGTAGCAATAAATAGATAAGCAACAAGTAAACATCACCCTGAAAGATAACTACTCCGTGAGTTTTCCGGGCCACTCGTGACCGTGAGCGCGGCTAGTATACCAGTTTTACACTCTGCAGAGGCTGTGCACTTTCACTATGAGCCGTGATTCCCATTTGCTCGGGCTAATTACTCCCATAACACTACCAAGGTGAGAGAGCAGGGTTTCACTATGAAGCCTTTCAAAGGTTCGTCTAACATGTTAGGGCCGCGAGGTTTCCTCAGCAAACAGATGTAGAGCCCCCCTTCCATATGGCACAAGGTCACGCAGGTTATACACATATGGACAGAGGCCGCACTATACCCGAGTCGTCTAAGCCCCTCTTGCGCCTTTCGGTAACCTCTAACAAGCTAGAAAAGGTCCTCATACTGAGCTAAAACCAGAGCCATATAGCCCTCATAGTTGCACTGTAAGTCCCAGCTTTTGCTGACAGATCATTACCAAGGGGGAAGGATATGGAGCACCACAAAACTATGCCCCATTCCCTTAGTTCCATGTTGCTAAAAGGGCATCTTTTAATTCCTTATTGCATATTCAATTAATCAGTTTACATGATCATGATATCAATAACGCACTGGCATCAATTACCACATGCATAAACCCATTGGTTGCAAGGAACAGGATAACAAAACTAGAAAGTAACTATGGTTAACAAGGAAGACACATGCAAATGCAATTATTTATTTGGTGAATAGGACAACAAGGATGATCCATGCTAATACTTGCCTTGATCAGCAAACTCCTGGTGATCCGGGTTGTCACAGTACTGATCTTGATCACCCACGTAAGGCTCACCGTCTATACTCGATCCATCATAACAACACACACGCATACAGGGGCAATCATGCATACAAACAAGAGTTTTCATTAGAACAGTACACCAACAGAGAGAAAATAAATTAAAAAGGTTATAAAACAAATCTACGTGTTGCTACGATCACATCGATATAAAGTTTGCGCAAATCGGATTTAAAACGAGGAAGATGTGAATTTTACAAGATTTATAATAGAATACTAATAGATTAAATATAATCTTGAATTTTAAAGGTTAATAACATATGAAACAGTGGTACTAACTAATAGATCATCAGATTACAAATCTAACGCAATTTGAATCGTTCAAATCGGAATTAAAACGGAGAAACTACGAACAAAACAGTTTTGATTTAAAATCTGAAAACACATTCTCATATATACCGAAAATAAATACGTCTTCAAATACAGAAAACGTAATATACTAAATACGCTAAGGGCTGCGGGCTAAGCATTAAAAACTGCAGGGGGTTATTCGCAAAAACGCCGACCGAATCGGTATGGGCTGCTCTTCGGCCGTCCGATTCAAAATCGGCGGATCAGATTAAAAGAGGGGAGGGGTGGCGGTGCTCTCGGCCGGAAAACAGAGGCCGACGGCGGCGCCATGGCCGGAGGGCCGCCGGAGAAGGAGAACTTGGCCTTCGGTGCATGAAATAGGTCGGGAAGGGTACCCATAGATCGGGGAGAGCATCGCAAGCTCACCTAGGGTGATGAGAAGGTCGGAAATCGACTCAGAGATAGCTCGCGGCGTGACCCGGCGGACGGTGGATCTCTGCAACGGCGGCGGAGGCGTGTCAGTGCACAAATCGAAGGGGGAAGGTGCTCGGGAACTTCACAAGATCACAGCGAAGCTCCTCAAAGGCTTACCGAGAGGAAATTGGTGGCGAATCGAGCTAATTGCTCGCGGCGGCGGCTGCTCGGTTCTCGCGGGAGCTCGGCAATGGCGGCGAGAAGAGGCAGCTAGGGTTAGGTGATGGCTACGGGGGGGTGTGGCGCTGCTTAAATACTCCCGAGGTGTGGCGACAATCTCGGAGATTGAAACAAACTCGGCGAGCGGAGAAATCGGCTTCGGCCGTTTCTTCTCTGCTTCGGACTCTCGCGCGGCGACGAACTCGGCTTCGGCCATTTTCTTTCTTGCCCGCGTCGGACTCTCGACAAGCAGCAGAGGGAAACAGGGGAGGGGCTGTCCTGTGGGTCCCACAGGTCGGTAGCACCGAGCGCTGGGGTCGCGCTGGCAGTCACGGCAGAGGGACGCTTCGCACGCGCGTGCTCGGCCGCGGCGGATGAACACGGCAGCGGCGTCTCTGTTTGCGCGGCGAGGGAGGTGGAGAAGGAAGGGCTGACCCGTGGGTCCCACTCGTCAGTCAGATGGGGTAAGGGGAAGGGAGGGAGCAGGTCGGCCGAGCTGTCCTCGGGCCATCCGACCTGGGCCTGCTGGGGCCAGGGAGTGAAAAACAGGCCAAGCTGCTGCTCGGGCCAGAAAGGAGAGGGGAAGGGCTCTGCTCTATTTTCTTTTTCCATTTTCCAATTTTATTTTCCAAAAGAGTTTTCAAATTGGGTTTTGAAATATTTGAGAAATTCAAATAAGCTACAACAGTACAAAGAAGAAATGCTCCAGCATGAATGCATCATACATGTGTATGACCTAGGTTTGATTTTTATATTTGAGAAAAATTATTATTTCCCTATATTGGAATGATCAATTAATTGCACAATTAAATAAATTTCTACTATTTAAAAGAATGCAATTTTTCGGGTGTTACAAGAGGTAACATGTATCTTTACATTTCTTGCACTTATTTCTCGCACTTTTAAATTATGCAATTTTATTTCCTTGTTAAAAATAATAAATAAAATATTCCACTCCCATATGTGCTAACATATGTTAGTTTCTCCTCCGTTGAAATGATGAATAGTTGCTCTGTCTATAATTCATCTGTATCTAAGTTATAACTTAGTATTCCTTAAGATTTAAGTTTGTTGGCTAAAAATATCTCAATCTGAGAACTTGAAATCTTGTGGGTTGCAATTGCAAGATCCTTTTCTAAGTTGTTCCAAGATATGAGATGGTAGAAATAGTCTTTGCTATGACTTTGTTCCAAGAGAAACTTGACATCCGGAGAGTTCTTTTCAAAAAATTCAAAAATCAAAAGTTCCCCAATGATTATGAAATACCTACCAAGGCCATATGACATGCTCTACTTTTACAAACAACTTAGTCATATGGTACTTACGGAACTTTGAGTTGAGTCGAAATGCTGAGACCTAGTGAGATTATGGTCATACACCCATGATTGAGATTCACGTACACCCACTAAATAAAGCCGATTCTCATCTTGAGAGTTGCGCACAACATGCACCTTTTCATCCACCAAATAAAAATGTCGACCCTCACTTTGAGAACCGTGCATACAAAAAGTTTTCACTCCTTGTTCGCCATCGTGACGTCTCTCCATCCAAAAGTTTTCATATGTCAAATCAAAATATGGGCTATGCCAAAAAAAGAGAGCCAAAGGGCATGAGAAAACAAACGGGAAAGAAAATACAAATACCCGTTAAAAAAAATGATGATATTTCTATGGCCCATATTCTTCCAAAAAGTTTTATTCCATTCAATAAGAGAGAGTCATGATGCATGGAGTGCCAAAAAGTTTAGAGATATGTTTTTACCATACTCATATTCCACACACTTGCACATCTCAATCAAGGTATATGACTTGTATCTCCTTATGGTCCGGTCTTTGACTCAGCAATATAAGTAATGTAAGTATGCCCACCTTCATACCTACCCAAAACTCCACTCTCAGCCTTAGTAGTAGGATGAAATGCAACACTACAATACCTTTGGTAAGGTAAACCATACACATTGAGCGATTGAGAGAATCATTTGAGGAACTTGGTTTATTTTGCAAAAATTCATAAAACCTCCGGATCAAAGGTCTATCAAAGAATGAATGATTGATGAGTCTATTATAATCATTCTATCTTGCAACCACCCAAGAAATTGGAGAAACTACAAGCCCCATAAGAAATCAAGGTAAAGAGTGGATGGAATGCCAACTTATTTAAATTACGAATGAATGCTATGTTATAGGTATGACACTTATGAATTATATCGGCATTGTAGCAACTCCTGATCAACAACCATACTTAGCTATTTGCTCAGGACGAGCAAAGGTTATGCTTGGGGGTCTTGTTGGTGGTCCTTATGGATAAATTTTATACCACCAACTTAGACTAAAAAGATGATTAACAATCATATTCTAGCACATATGCCTTTACTACTAACAAGTTCCACTTGTACTCCTAGCATTCATGTTTTACAGGTTTTATGGCATAACAAGTGGAAATACGCATCAACATGAAGAAAGCGCAAAGTCAAAAGACGAATCCAACAAATGTGCAACCAAAGAATACTAAAGAAGTCCACCTTCAAAGCATAACTAGATCCAATCGCAACCATGGGCGAGGCCCAGGACAAGGGAGCAACCGACCACCCGAAGGTGGTGGCCAGATGGTGCTCCCCATGGACCGACCGCTCCCGGGGGCGGCCGCCCCCCAGGTAGAGCTTCCCGGGCCCATCTTCAGAGGCGGTACTGATGGCGGTTTGGCCATGGCGGTTTCACCTTCTTCCAAGTTTAGATGCGCTAAACTGTCATAGTTTCACTATGAATAGATGGTGCTCCATCCCCTTCAACACACATCATTTGGAGTCATCTACCTCACACCTCTCACTTGTATCTTTAGAGTAGTTGTAGTAGTTTGTGAGCAAGGCAAGAGCTATCAAGGAGAGCTTGTCTCCTTGGAAGAAAAGGATCATCTTGGTATGAATACAATTCGGTCTTCTTCCATGAGCAAGTTCTTATCATACTTATATGATTATGCATATGAACTAGAGTCTAGTTATGATCTTGTTATGAGCATAGTATATGAGCTAGAATATAGTTTATGGATCATGTTCTTGACTTGTTCATCATCGTTCTTCATTGTTCATCGAATTAGTATGAATAGAGGAAGAACTAGGAATGAGGTGATGGTTCGTCGTGTTGTCATGGCTGCTCTTAACCTAGCCTGTCAATCCGAAGGGTTGGGGTTCACGGGGGTTAGGAGTTGTTTTCAAGTATGCAAGCATGGAGCTTGGGTACGCGGAGATCGGCGAATATGTCAGTATCCCACGGGCAGAGGGGTAGGTGGACAGGTGGTGACAGCCCTGTCCATCCCTAGCATTCCCCCACGTTCGGATATTGAGTAGGAGTTCGTAAAGTCTCTATCGGCTGGCAGACCAGCTGCGGGGATCTCCCTATCACCCCAGACTTAGTCCTGATACTAGAATTACTAATTAGATGATCTGCTAACAGTTCTTTGCATAATTATATATGACTAATGCCTGCTCAGTTAGATATATTCTTTTATTCTTTATTTTCCTTTTATCCTTGAGGTTGATCCATATGTGTGTCCACTATCTTGAAATCATGTCTTATTCCTGTTTACTCTATGCCTACCATTGCACTCAATAAGTGATCATGTGTACACCACGCTTGATGCATATTGCCCTTCTACGGGAAATTATAAATAAGACACGCTACTCACGGGTTGAAATGCTACAATAATAGTTCTGTGCGCTGGTAGAGTTATCTTATTTCTTACTGAGCTATCGATTGGCGTACCTAAGTACCATTACTTACGAATTGTAATTCTTGTGCACCCCACGGCGCCGTGTCACAGTTTTGCATATCATAAGTAATGACGGTTAGGAAGCCAATCCGGCACTTCTAACTACTATTACCAGACTGCACTACCTAGGCCGGCACCTTTAAGGGCTAAGGGTCACCTTTCTAAACTAATGGTGATTGGGGATGCCAACAAGCATTTCTAGCGCAGTTGCCTAGGATGGACTTTAAGTCTATCTCTTGTAACGATGTTAAGAAATGCCAACACCTGGCTGGGCACCAGGGGGTCGGCCGACCCCCTATAACAGGTGGGCCTAGCCAGGTGTGGTCCCCAGCAGTCGTAGAGTGTCGCCTTGTGCTTGTTCTGTCTTGATTGTGTCATTTCACGCCTTGATCCTTGTGCATTAATTCCCCACTATTGAATGGAAACACATGTTGATCTGATGGTTGAAATAAGCTGGGTGGCGTGTTACACGGATCATGCCACATTACCAGAGCCAGGTGGGCCCCATGGTGGGGTCGGCCGACCCACACTTGGGCCCACACTGAGCTCTCCTCTCTTCTACGTGATGTCTTGAGTCATTTGTTGAAGTGTGATGACTTGGTTCCCAAATATGTAGTTTGGCCGACCCAACATATTGGGCTCTAAGTGCTCTAATTTGTTCTGTTTTGATCTTCCCTGCATTCACAAGCTAAGAGTACAAGTGGAACTAGTTATTGATAAAATATGTTCATGATATATTTATTCTCCCTTGAATCCGAGGCCTGTTGACGGTGTTTGAATGTGGATTTTCATGGTATATCCACCGTCAACAAGATCCCTCAAGCTTAACCTTTGCTCGTCCCGAGCAAATAATTAAACTTAGCCTCGGTGGATCAGGAGTTGCTACAATGTTCATATTTTCTTAATACCAAGTGCACAACAAAATACTTCTCTTTTGAATGGAAAAATTGGCTATAAAAATTCATCCATTTTACCTTAGTCCTTTATGGGGCTAATGACCTTTCCTTTGTCTTAGGTGGTTGAAAGATAGATCAGTTTAACTTGAGCACTACTTTTCTCATTTTTTGCAAGTTTCATACTGGAGGTTTTAGCAATGTTTTGCAAAAGAAAACTTAATGTTTCTCATATGGTTCTCTCATGTCGCTCAAATGGTGTATGATTCCTTACCAAGGCACAAAGTAAAGGTTGCCTTCTCTTTATCATCCTACTTCCTAAAATGGCTTATGTGGAGTTTAAGGTAGGAATGAAAGGGTATAGCACATATATTGTAGAGTCAAAGCTTGGATCCAAAGAGAGAAGTGTCATGCCCTTAGATCAAGATGTGAAAGTGTGTGGAAAAAGTGGACTATAATGCTCCTCTATTTGCAATTGTATCTCTCTCTAACAAATTTTAGAGACATGGCTATCATTTTTCTTCTTTTATTCATGAGCTTAGACTTGCTCATTATATTTTTCTTTTCTTTTCTATGGACTTCCCATGTCCATCTTTCTTTCTTTTTATTTTGCATAGCCTTTTGTCTCTTTTACCAAATTATCTAAGAGAGATATTTTAAAACTTTAACACATGGAGCATTTATTTGGTGGAAATGAAAGGCATATGATTGCGTACTTTCAGTATAGAAGCAGCATAAATACATTTGGTGTGTACGTGATCTTGATCTTAGGAGCATGATAAGACTCTCAATAAGGGTCAACAAGACTTGACAAAACTCAATACAATGTAAATAGCTTATGTGGAAGGTTTTAGACATGTGTAGCCTATATGGCTGTGGTAGGAATTTATTACCATTGAGGAACAATAAGGTTTTGATTGTTTAAGAAATAAATCTCCAGTAATCATGCATGCTTAGAACAATATTATAGCAGCTCTTGTTTCACTATATCATATCTCACAACAACTTAGACTTAGTTCTAGCACTTAGCATCCATAAAGTTTCCAGGCTCATGATGATTTTAAATAAGCCAATTGATCCATACTCAAAGAAATACTAAGTTGTAGACTAGGCATTAAAGAAACATTAACAGAGCAACTATTCATCATTTTCATGAGGAAGATAAACATTCATGAAACATATGGATATAAGGGAAATATTTTTTGTATTTTTATCTTATGCATTTTTTAATTGCAATAAATTAAAATAATGTAAATAGCTAGGATAGAATACTTACCTTGGTAGGGGAGAGGATGTCCCCCAAGCTTGTCTGTTTGCTCATTGTGGCGGCGGATAGTATTGGAACCATTTCGCCCAGCATCGTGCTTCTTCATCTTAGATGGCTTGCAATAATTGGGCATTTTGTTGTGCCATACTTAGAGTTGCATCTTGTTCAACTTGCATTGCGCCCATGTTATTGATGAGTCCATCCATTTCCGATCCTCGGTTCCGACGACCTCTCGCCTGTGTGGACGGACAGGGAGTGCGCACTCTTGGAGTGTGCTGTTGAGGCCGTTCCGTAGACCCTGAAATGTCCATGCAACTTGCCTCATCGCCTTCTTCTTCATATCCCCCTGTAGCTCATGATGTGCCACCTTACTCAAATTGAGCGGCCTGTGACATGCTCCTTGTCAACCTTCTTGTTCCTGCAATATTTTGGCTTCTTGCCTCTCGGTCCCAATTTATGGTTAGTGTACGCAGCGCATACAACCGATGCCTCTCACATGGGAGAGAGATTTCGGCTGTATGGCCTGGATAAATCATTTTAAGATCACCATTTTCATCTCTTTTTAGGACTTGAGCACTTATGAAGAAATCTTCAGTTATAATCTCTCTAGGAGAAGCAATATATTCAAAGTAGTGTTTTCCATTTAGCAAGTCCATTGTTTTAACAATGCGAGTGATAAAAGAGGTAAAGAATATAGGCTCGCTTCTACAGAAAATACCAAGCCAAAAGCGGACTAAAATTTTAGCAGGCGAAACTTTTATTTTCTTGGTCATGGCATAAAGCAGTCTTAGTTCATCATTAAGAAGGATTTGCACATTGGAGCCAAGAAGAAGAGTTATGGCCATCCAATAGCGGAGCAAGCGCAAAGTAGGATTATGGATTTCATCAGTTTTAGGCTCAGAGCAATCATTGAATCCTGTTATGGCTTTCCAGAAATCAGCTTCATCAAATTTTCTTGTGGCATTAACTAGATCTAGATGACAGTTGTTATCAAAGCCAAGTGCCATACTAAAAACTCCCCAAGTTAAATTATACTCTTGATTGAACATGCGAAAGTAGACATTATCATCAGTGGCTTGTGAAGAGCATTGAAATTCCATGGTGAGTTTTTGAATTCCAAGTTCTTGCACTTTCCAAAAGCTTCCCCACCCAATTGTATTAAAAACAGTATTAAACTCTGCGGTCATACCTGTGTTGTCCAAAAGGACAGAGTCGATGGTGCCGGTATAGTTCATAAACGCGGTGTCGGATGGAGAGGTACCTTTGGTACTCTTCTTGGTCCAGCATGAGGCCGCTCTCGGGGTCGAGCGTCCTCTCGGGAGGCACTCCAAAGCTTTGTCTCGGTGAAGCTTCTCTTCCTTCATCTTCGTCATGGCGGGGTCATCGGGAGGAACTCCCTACGACACTCTTGGCCTTCTTGAATGCGGAGGAGAACTTCTTCATCTTCCTGCAGCAATGAGATAACACAAGAACACACTAGGACAACAGGGATTAGCGTTAGCGTTAGCGTTAGCGTTAGCATTAGCTATCCCAATGTTAGTAGTCCTTGCGGGGTATGGTTACCTCCACAAACAAGTTGTTGAGAGCAAAGATGAGAGTAAGACAAGCTTCTACTACTACAATATTTTTGATTTTTTGGTTTGAGTGGCTAACTACAACTAAACTTGAGAAAGAACTTACTCAAATAGAGAGAAGAAGAGAGATTGTGTGCTCAAGATGATTCAGCTGGCTTGGGTGTGGAACTGAGCACACAATGCAAGGGTATTTATATGGGGAGACGGGCTGGTGACCAGGCCACTAGGGCCAGGTCGGCCGACCCCACATTGGCAGTGTCAGAGCTGCTTTCACCTTTGGATATGGAATCTATTTGATCTCAAACACAATTTTGCAGACAAGACTTTAAACATGGGTCGGCCAACCCATGTTTGGTTCCCTTTTTAGCTTTAAACAGTGTGTTTCACTTTGTCTAGTAAAGTAAAGATTAGTGGTGGACCAAAAGTGATGAAATTTTCAGAGATTCCCTTGTCTAGTTTTTTGTGAAAGAGAAAGGTATATGACAAAAGTGGGGACATACTTTAAAGTGATTCCCATGGACCATGAGAACACTAATGCATGCCAAAGTGTCCACTTTTCAGAATTGGAAGGTGGTGGATGTTGGATTTCTCATTGGAGCATGTGAAAGTGGTCATGACCAAAAGTTGTCGACCAAATTCAAAATAAGCTGGTGATTAATGTTGAGAAGTGATCAGGACACCAGACCAACATAACCAGAGGTGAGTGGGCCCCATGGTGGGGTTGGCCGACCCCACCTTGGGTGGTCCCACCACATCAGGTGTGAGCAACACAGTTCTACTCAAGTTTTATTTATCTAATTATTTTATTCTGCGAAATAAATTATTTCAAAATTTAAATATGCAATGCAATGCAAAAATGCAAGAATTGAAAATGCGAAAAGTAAATATGAGATAAATACTGATTTACCTTACCAGCAAGGGCTCCCTATTTTAGGTCCATAGAGCAGGACCTCTCCTTTTCGGGTTCATTCTTCGGGTGAATCGATTGGTCCCAGAGATGGGGACCATGATGATCGCATCTCTTTCTTCTGCCATTCCTTCTTGGTTGATGATTGTGACTCAGCAGAGTCAGCCTTGTTCACCACCTCCACTTTACTTAGCAGTTCGGTCTTTTTGGCCTTTGGCGATTAATTCTTTCGGCGGGGTGTATATTGTGGCTTGTTTCTCCACAGGTTCTTCCTTGCCTGTTGCATCAATTTATAACCATTGAAAGGACATTTAATTCTCTTACCTGGGAGTTGAAAGTGGACTTGGCTGGATCCCACGTAGATGATGGCGTTCACGGTGTTGAGGAACGGCCTTCCCAGGATGACGGGGACTTCGTCATCGGCCCCCATATCAAGAATGATGAAGTCGGCGGGGATGTATTCATCTTGAACTTTGACAAGGATGTCCCTTGCCAATCCCTCAGGGAACTAAATGGATTGATTCGCCATCTGCAATTTAACAAATGTGGGGTACAAAGGTCCCCCTAGCAGATTTTCATACATTACCTTGGACATGATGTTGACTCCAGATCCAAGGTCGCAGAAGACGTTGTTAAAGGTGTGCGGCCTGATCTCGCAGGTGATGGTAGGATGGCCAGGGTCACTCTTCTTGGCCATGAATGGCGGGTCAAGAAGGCAACCCGGGTTTGGCCTGACCGGAGGCTTACCAAACCTCGTGGAAATTAACTTGACACCCTCAATTGGTTCCTCAGGTTTCCCTGGGATCTTACCTTGTTCGAAGGATGGGACAGTTGCTGCTATTTGAGCTAATTATGTTTCTACCATTTTATTAAAGCTCAATTGATTTTTCATAGCAGTGTTAAAGCTATCCATTTTCTCACTAAGATTTTCAAGAATCCTATCATTAGCCATTATTTTCTTATTTATGCTATCATTGATTTTAGATTGGCCTAAGACAAGATCTTTAAGAGAAGGTTGGTTACCATAAGAATTATTAAAATTATTGCTATAACTGTTACCTTGATTTCCTTGGTAGAAGGGGCGCGAGTTCCATCCTCCTTGTTGCTGGGGTCGATACCCATTGTTGTTGTTGTTGTTGTTGTTGATGATGAAGCTAACTTCCTCCTTTGTCTCGGGACAGTTGTTGCTCGAGTGATCTTCCTCACCACATACCTCGCACTATGGATCAGCTTCAATTGCTCATGCGGTGGCAGTGGTTTGAATGGCCTCTTGTTCCTTTTTGGAACCTTCCTTGATCTTTTTCATCAAGAGGTCCATTTTTGCTGAGAGTATGTCCACCTCATGAACAGTGTGCATACCCCTTTTCTTCTGCTTGAGACGCTCCTCATTCCATCCTTAGTTGATAACCATCTTTTCAATGAGGTCTTTAGCATCCTTGACATTGTGTTGTAGGAATGCTCCCGCAGCGGCAGCATCAAGGTGACTACGGGCTAATCCAGTCAGCCCATGGTAGAAACCTTGGATTAGGAGCTATTCTTCAATTCCATAATGAGGACAAGCATGAATGTACTCCTGGAGATGTTCCCATGCTTCGGGAATCGCCTCGTCAGCTTGCTATTGGAAGCTTGAGATCTTTCCACGAAGAGCGCTGGTTTTGCCCATTGGGAAGAATTTCTTGAGAAATGCATTGGCGCACTTTTCCCAAGTGATAGCTTCATTCTTGTTGGCATAGAACCATTGCTTCGCCTTCCCAAGCAGTGAGAATGGGAATAGGCGAAGGCGGATGGCATCTGCCGAGACATTCTTGATAGTGAAGGTGCCACACACCTCCAAGAAATGCTGGAGATGGGCATTAGCATCTTCATGCGGCTTCCCACAGAACGGGTTGGCTTGCACCATGTGGATAAGAGTGCTGGCTTGAGCTCAAAGGTAGCATCCCCCAAGTTGAGCTGCGGACCAGTGGCAATGTTGTCAGCCGACGGTGCAGAGATCTCAGAGATGGTGTTTTGGGCCATGGCTTCCTTGATTGATAGTGCAGAGCCTCTTTCCTCGAACGGATTTAGGTTTGAGATGAACCTTTGAGGTGGAACTTGACGGTGTCTTGTTCTCCTCAACAATTGCTTAGGATCTTCAATAAAATTTGACGGTAATTGGAAACCGCTATGCACTGTCTAGCTTCACGATAACGAGAAACACAGACAGGGGTAAGCCCCTAACACTAATCGATAGCTAAATTGACAGTAGACTCCAGATTCAATTTTTATTAATATTCCTAGACTGATGCTTTCCCTGACAACGGTGCCAGAAATGCTTGTTAACACTTCTTAGCGCAACCACCAGAGACAGGGTGTTAGGCTTTCTGTGAAAACGGCGCCAGAAGTGCCCTAAGGATATTTCTTATGTCTATTGGATAATTCCGCAAGCACACAGAATATACCGCTGTAGCACTTCACCCGATAGTCTTCCGAGGTATCGTTATTTATTTTATCCCAAGGGAAAGCGGTTGCTAGGAATAATTAATAAAAGAAAGAGATCCTTAAGTCTATAGCAATTTAGTATCAACTAGTGATAGGGGGGTAAATCGATATATAGAGGAAACGGTAATGACACCAAGACACGACAAGGTTTTAGTATAACTAAGGATAACTAGTAGAGTATAGCTAGGTGGGAGGACAACAAGTGCGTATAAGACTCCTATGACTCTTACTTTACTCTTGTGAACTATCTTATCAAATAGATGAATTACACTAACAGCTACCTTACTTCTGATGTGTAGGGGGTAGTGCGAAACAATAGAGGATATAACCTCTATCCAAAGCTCCTACTCTCTTATGGGAGCCTACCTTTTAAGAACTTGCCTAAAACACGTGGAGGGATACTAAGACTAGACAGGGCTGTCACCACCTGCTAGCACCCACAAACAATCCGTGCGACAAGTGGCATTCAAGGGTAAGATCTACCCTAAGCACCACGCTTACACTAATTCTCACTACTCTAGCAGGGTACCAAACAGCTAAAGCACCCTATGATAGGCAATGAACTACACACGTGAGCTGGTTACAGGATCACTATCTAATATAACTCAACTATAAGGCAAGACATGACACAACAATACTATAATGAATAGTAAAGCACTAAGTAGAGACTTAGTAAAGTAAAGGAAAGATAATATATTGATAAAGGTAAAGTCTTACAGAAGGAAATGTACAAGAGCTATACCAGACTCTCCAGCAGACGACTCCGGAGACTCCGAGCGTAGCTCGACTCGACTCTAACTCTCACACTAGACTAATACTACTACTAAAGAGTGGAACTCTAGCTTCTCTTGTCTCTTGTGTATCTTGTGTATCTTGGGTGTGTTGACGAGGGTGATGGTAGCATCTATTTATAGGAGAGAGTGGAGGGGTGCCACGTCAGTGATCCGTGTGCTCCTCGCCTCTCCTCCCTTGGATGGACCGCCACAAAACCGCCATAGCATGGACGGTAGTGGTGATTTCATTACGTGGAAGGCATGCAGGAAGGCGGTGGGGGCCAACCGACCTGGCTGGGCACCAGGGGGTCGGCCGACCCCCTATAACAGGTGGGCTCGGCCAGGTGTGGTCCCCACCAGTCATAGAGTGTCGCCTTGTGCTGGTTTTGTCTTGATTGTGTCGTTTCACGCCTTGACCCTTGTGCTTTAATTCCCCACCATTGAATGAAAACACATGCTGATCTGATGTTGAAATAAGCTGGGTGGAGTGTTACACGGATCATGCCACATTACCAGAGCCAGGTGGGCCCCATGGTAGGGTCGGCCGACCCACACATGGGCCCACATTGAGCTCTCCTCTCTTCTACGTGATGTCTTGAGTCATTTGTTGAAGTGTGATGACTTGGTTCCCAAATTTGTGGTTCGGCTGAACCAACATATTGGGCTCCAAGTTCTCCAATTTGTTCTGTTTTGATCTTCCCTGCATTCACAAGCTAAGAGTACAAGCGGAACTAGTTATTGATAAAATATGTTCATGATATGTTTATTCTCCCTTGAATCCGAGTCCTGTTGATGGTGTTTGAATGTGGATTTTCATGGTATATCCACCGTTAACAATCTTAAAGACATTAGCTTAGAATTGTTAGGTGGCTTGCATCTTTTAGTAGGCTAGCGCAAAATTCGCTTCGCCGCTTAATTGTCTAACCACTTTGTCTTGAGTGTTGTTTGTAGAATTTTTATAGGCTATTCACCCCCTCTAGCCATTTAGGACCTTTCAAGTTGTATTGGAGCCGAAGCACCGTTGATTTGAGGTTTAACAACCTACAGTGATAAAATGGCTCAACTCAACATTCACATCAACAACACCAAGAAGCCACTCCAATTTGATGGTACAAATTATGCATTGTGGAAGAGCAAGATGACATCTAATATCAAGTCAATCAATAGAGAGGTGTGGAAGGTTGTGGAGACCAAGATAGAGATTGTCAATGCGGCCAACCCCACAACCACTGAAGAGAAGTTGCTCTAACTCAATGACATTGCGGTTTGTGCTATTCATGAGGCCGTAGATGAGTAGGTCTTTGAGGAAATCAAGAACATTGAGAGTGCTCATGAATCTTGGAAGAAGCTTGAGGAGACATATGAGGGCACTAAGGGTGTGAAGACCGCAAAAGCTTACATCCTGAAAGACAAGTTTGATAGCTTTAAGATAAAGGATGATAAAAGTGTGTCGGAGATGTTTCATAGGTTGCAAGTCATTGTGAATGAGCTCATAGCGGTGGATGAAGAAGTGAAGGATAGTGACTTCTCCATGAAGTTCTTGAAGATCTTGCCCAAGAGGTTTGCCACATTGATCACGGTTTTGGTGAAGACTACATTGAGTGAGTTGACACCAAACCAAGTGCCAGCGGAGGTGATGATCGATGATGCATACAGAGACGATGATGACAAGGAAGAATTGATCAACAAGAAGAAGAAAGAGAAGGATGAGGATTCCAAGGATGAGAAGAAGAAAAGTGTGGCATTCGAAGCCACATCATCATTAAAGGGCAAGGGCAAAGCCAAAGTTGGATCAAGTGACGATTCATCAAGCACAAGTGAGAGTGATGAGGAGATGGCTCTTCTAGTGAGAAGATTTGGCAAATTCATGAAGAAGAAGGGCTACCGGATAAGAAGAAAGAAGACATCAAGGAAGTTCGATGAGCCAAAAAGGTGCTTCAAATGTGGAAGCAAAGATCACTTTGTGGCCGATTGCCTACACTCTAGTGATGATGAGCACAAGGGCAAAAAGAAGCACAAGCATGAGAAGAAGGAGAAGAAAGAAAAGAAAGAGTCATCATACAAGAAAAAGAAGAACTACTCTCATTTGGTGACATGGGATAGTGATGCATCTTCTAGTGATGAAGAAAGTGATGATGAAAAGAAGAGCAAGAGAAAGGCACATGCAAGCATTGCTATTCATGACAAGCCTTGCATCTTCGATACTCCTTCATGCTTCATGGCCAAGGGCTCAAAGGTATCATCCGATGATAACTCTAGTGATGATCATAGTGATGATGACCTAACAAAAGAGGAACTAATTGACATGCTTGATAATGCATGCATTCGCTTTGACTCACTTAGAAAGGAACGCGAGGGGTTGTGCAAGGATAAATTTTCTCTTGAGCAACAACTTGAGGAGCTTAGGACATCTTATGAGAGTCTAAAGGAAGACCATAAGAAGCTCCAAAAGTCTGACACAAAGCTTGATGAAGCTCATTCCTCTCTAGTGGCTCAAAATGGTGACTTGCAAAGTCAAATTAAAAAGAAGAAAACTAAAACTTGCAACATAGGTGTGACATGTGACATATCTTGTGAACTTATTGTTGTTGCCATCACTAACACTTTTTGTAGCACTTCCACTACTACCTCACCCACTAGTGACCCCTCACTAGTAGTTGAGAACAAGAACCTAAAGGAGGAGGTTGAAAACCTCAATCACTCCTTAGCTAAGGCTTGTGGTGGTGGGACCGCTTGCTTATGTGCTTGGGTAGCCAAAGAGCATCTCTCCATAAAGAGGGATTGGGCTATACCCCAAGAAAGGCAAGACCGCTTTTGCTCCTCACAAGATGTTTTGTGAAGAGAAATGGCTGGTATTGCACAAAATGCAAAAAAGTTGGTCATTTAGAGCATGAATGCAAAAGCAAGCAATCCAACTCTCATGTATCCTCAATTAAGTTTGATTTTTGCTACATTCTTACCAAGGGCTCAAATGGTGTGAAGGCTAAGTTTATTGGTACATCCATGTTGGGTCCAAAGAAGAAGACCATTTGGGTATCAAAAAGCTTTGTCACTAACCTCAAAGGACCCAAGCAACATTGGGTACCTAAAAAGAATTGATCTCTTTTTGTATGTCAATTACAAAGCTGGAGGAAGGCATTGGGTGCTTGATAGTGGATGCACTCAACATATGACCGGGAATTCTAGTATGTTTGCTTCTCTCAACACAAGTGCAAATAGTAGCTATGATGCAATTACATTTGGTGATAACAAGAAAGGGAAAGTGAAAGGACTTGGTAAGATTGCAATATCCAATGACATGTCCATCTCAAATGTGTTACTAGTTGAAAGTTTGAACTTCAATTTGCTCTCGGTTGCACAACTATTATGTGATCTCGGTTTCAAGTGCATATTTGGGGTTGATGATGTTGAAATTGTTAGTGTTGATGGTTCAAATTTGATATTCAAGGGCTTTTGATATGACAACCTATATCTTGTGGATTTCAATGCTAGTGAAACTCAATTATCAACTTATTTGATCTCTAAGTCAAGTTTGGGTTGGTTATGTCATAGAAGGCTTAATCATGTTGGAATGAAACAATTGAATAAACTAGTAAAGCATGATCTTGTTAGGGGTTTGAAGGATGTCACTTTTGAGAAAGACAAGCTTTGTAGTTCATGTCAAGCCAGCAAACAAGTTGGAAACACACATCCTAAGAAGAGCATGATGAGTACTAGTAAAGCTTTTGAGCTCTTGCATATGGACTTGTTTGGACCAACCACATATAATAGCATTGATGGAAACAAGTATGGATTTGTGATTGTGGATGATTACACTAAATACACATGGGTATTCTTTCTAGTTGACAAGAGTGAAGTCTATGATATATTCAAGTTTTTTGTCAAGAGAAGCCAAAATGAGTTTGAAACAACCATCAAGAAAGTGAGAAGTGACAATGGTAGTGAATTCAAGAACACCGAGATTGATGAGTTGTGTGATGAATATGGTATTGGACATCAATTCACACCCAAGTATACACACAAATCAAATGGCATAGTTGAAAGGAAGAATAGAACTTTGATTGATACGGCAAGATCAATGCTAAGTGAATACAATGTTAGTCATAACTTTTGGGCCGAGGTTATCAACACCGCATGCTACTACATCAACCGGTTATATTGTCAAGGCATGCTTGCAAAGACTTCATATGAGCTATTGAATGGTAGAAAGCCCAATATTGCATTTTTCAGGTTTTCAGTTGCAAATGCTATATTCTCAAGAAAGGCACAAGATTGAGCAAGTTTGAAAAGAAATGTGATGAAGGTTTCTTACTTGACTATTCAACCACAAGCAAGGCATATAGAGTTTGGAATTTGGCTAGTGGTACTCTTGAGAAGGTGCATGATGTAGAATTTGATGAAACCCAAGGCTCTCAAGATGAAGTTGAAAATCTTCGTGATGTGAGAGGTAATGACTTGGCAAATGCAATGAAGGATATGGATATTGGTGATATTAGGCCGAGGCAAGTCAATGATGATGAAGATGATGGTGCTATTCATAAAAGTGTGTGTGGACATCTACTAATGTCACCAAATATAACTATATAACTTTTAATAAGAGAGACGAGATTAGAGATGTATGGTAATTAATTAACTGGTCATAAGCAACTAGTCACTTATCTATTACCAACATTCTTATGCATGAACTAGGTTGTCATCCCTAATTATATATGCTAAGAATAAATAAAGGGTTCATATACTATTCAATGTGACTAGGCAGAAATATATAAATATCAACTAAGATCAATTCTGCAAGCGGACAGATAATTATATCATTGTAGCATTTTACCTAGAGTCTACCAGGTTGTCGATTTGTATTTATACCACTAGGAAGGACTGGATAAACTTTAATCTATTATATTGTAGTAACTATATACAATTGATAAGCGATGTTATCGATGTCATTTACTCTGCTCATAACAGGTAGAGGTCACAGGATAATAAAGATAAATAAAGGTGATAAGTATGATCAAGCATCATAATTAATAGATAAACATCAGAGCACTTTTTAGTCATAATAATAGCTAGCCAATGGATAAACTAAGGAATTAATATCTAAGGTAATTCTATAACTACACCAATGAATAACTCTAATTAGTGCAATTACATCTAGCAATTGTTGGTATTTATTAACGCACACAGATTAATCCGCAAGTGCACGGATACCGCTGTAGCTTTTACCTAAGAGTATTCTAAGGTATCGATTTTCCACGGGGAACGCGAAGTGAACTAGAAACAAATCAAGAACGTCCAAGGACAGGTGAGATATATATTTTGATGGGTAGAGAGGGGTTATCTAAAGTCAACTAGATGAAAAAGGATCAGACCTACTATACTAAACCTACTTTGGAGCAACAGCACCTTTCCAACTCTCGAAAAGATGAGAAAGAAGTAGCTGGGGAAGGCTGCCAAAAAGCTCTACAAAACACCAACTCAAACGTGGTGGAATACGAAGACCGACAGAACTGTCACCTCTGGGGCTACCACAACTAACCGTAAGAACTGGGCGCAACCTCAGGTAAGCACTAGCTTAGACACCACGTCTACACCAATGAATACTACTCTCACTACTAGAAACCCCCCTATAGCTACGCTTTTTTGACACTAGACACATTTTTATTCGTCTCTACAGGGATGTAGGCACGCTTTACAAAAACATATTAGAAGCGTCTTCGTATAGACCGTGTCTGGCTCCATAGAGACGATTCCCATAAGCGTATCTACAAGATAAATAGACGTTTCATAGACACGTTATATGCATGTCTAAACACATTAATACGCTTTTATAGATGCGTATATAATTCGTGTCTATTAATATAGTTACGTCATATAGAAACGTTTCATAACGTGTGAAAAAACAGTAGAGACAATATCGTAGATACATTCACAATTCGTGTCAACTACTATAGTCACATTTTGTACCGACGCATTATTACGCATTAAGAAGTATAGAGATGATATAGTAGGTGGCGTGAAAGATGACGTGGCAGGTGACTTGGAATAGTGACACGGCAGATGATGTGGAAAAGTGACATGACAGGTGACGTGGAGAGGTGACGTGTCGTATGACACGCTTTATAGTAACGCCTAAACATGTGTCAACAAAAGTGAAACAATATTTAGCCACATCTTTATTCCGTATCTACATATATCGATACGTTGTATAGTAATGTCATAGTGTGTATTTATACTTGTAGAAACGATTTGGTACATACATCTATGTTTTGTATGTAGTAGTATAGACACGTTATATCATAACGCTTTAATACGTTTCAACAAAAAATATGTGTTTTTATTTTATATATAGATGAATGTCGAAATTAGAATCAAATTATTTTATTTTCTATGATTAATAATAGGAAGTGAACCATCAATTATATTGCATTCGGTCTTGGCAAAACATAAATAATCTGACAAACTCCATAGCCAACGTATCCATTACTCATCGGACAATTGTGTTAAAAAAAGGAACATAGATAAAGTGGTAGTATCATACAAATATTACTTAAATATTTTTGTAACCAATATTGTGCACTTTAAAATTTCTACTTTGCTACCCATCTAGCTTTGTCCGCTTGTTGGAGGTACCAACTTATTGCGGGTACGAGATGAACTTCTAGCTTTCTTCACCTACAATGGAACATGCTTTAGATGAATAACTCGGTTTGAAGATGTTATAGGCACATGTACTTTTTAAATTTAAACAAATAAAACTTGCACGTGTAATTAGCCAAGCATCAATTAGTGTACGAATCTGATCAAATGGCCTAGCTATCTTCTCATCTCCCTTATTGCAAATTCAATATTTCCAAAACCTTCAACATAAACCCCTAGTATTATACTTACCAAAATTATGTAAAGAGAACATGACGATGGATCAAGCAATTATTTGAGAAAGAAAATGTCACTAATAATATTGGGAAGAACTAATCGAGTAACAGATGGGGAAAGGAGATGAACCTGGCAGAACAAATGGAAACTAAAAGTGACATCTACATACATGAAGGTAAGGCAATGAACCTAGCAAAATCAAATATAGCTTACCAAGTGGAGAATAAAAAAATCATTAAGATAGGTTGTCCATTGGTGTTTGTAAAAACCGCAATGCACATTGTAGGAGGTAATAAACGTGTACATAATTTATTGAAATTAGCCAATAAATCTGAAATTTACCTCCAGCCGAACTCCACTACGTACTGCTACTATACTGAACCAAGACAAGCAAACAGCAGGTAATCTGAATTTAAAGGCTTTAAACTAAACTGATAGCTAAAAGAATATGGTAAAACTATTACTAGCTACCAACATGCAACCTAGTGTGCCTGCAAGTGACAATTACCTTGACTAACAATAGGCTGCCCTGCTGCACTAAACTAAATTCAGAGAAAATTAAGCCAGGATTTTGCACTTACTCTGAAACCGATCCACTTACTCTTGATCGGTTTCCTTCCACGAGTTGCTAGGTTAAATACTTGTGCACCACACTTGTTTTGATAATTTCTTTCTTTTTGGTAAAATCAAGAATAATAATAAAATGTTAAAAGTCCCAAATAATTCTATTTTGTTTCTTTTTGGTAAAATCAGGAATAACAAAAATATTAAAGTCCCAAATAATTCTAGAGAAAACAAAAAAGAATGCTTGTTGCATACTCGGTTTTCTTCCACATGCCACACTATTTTTTATTTGTTATTTTTTATTTTTAATTAAAAAATATATGCCACGTATGCACCATATCAAGTCTAAGGAATAATATGTCACGTCAACTTATAGACCATTCTGTAGGTTACACGTTTTTAGTTTCGCATAAAAAACGTCTCAAAATGCCTAAGGGTAAATTTCTAATGCACATTAAAAGGTCTCTACTAGCAAGTAATGTTAAAAGCGTATCTAATTTCATGTCAACTAGAGATATTCTAGTTTTGCAAATGAAAACATGTCTATGCGCATTAGGACGATTATTTGAGATGCTTTATAACGTGTCTTCATGCTACTCACGGTTGAAAACATGTCTAATTATGTGTCAACTTTATACATTTTTAGTTGCATGTCAAAAAGCATTTCTAGGTGTCTATTGACGATTTTGAGATACACTTTACAACGTGTGTAGATGTTATTGACGGTTGAAAGTGTGGCTAATTTCATGTCTTTTAAATACGATTTCAAAAGCGTGTTAAAAAATGTGTCTAGATATCTCTTGACGTTGAAAGCGTGCTAAATATCGTGACAATTAGATACATTCTTGAAATCGTGCCAAATAGCGTCTTTACGAGCCAACGTAGAGACGCTTTTGATGGCGTTACAAATATAGCGTAGCTACAGGGAGGGTTTTCTAGTAGTGTCTAATCATGTACATTAACTAGAGCACTCAATATGAGCGGAGATCCCATAAGCAAAGTAAAGAAAGAACTAAATTTAATTAAATAGAAAACTTAGAATTACCGACTGAAGAACCTGAAGATGAATCGATGAATAATTTTCTCCGTAGACGTACAAAGTTGAGGAAGATCCGACAGGCCGGCTCCTCCTCAGATCTCTCTCCTCTCCTCTCTTCCTATTTTCTAATTACAACTAGATGAACTAGAACTAGAACTAGATGAATTAGAACTAGATCAACTAGAGGGACCATACTATCCCTAATTTATGTAGAGAATATGAAGCTCCGGGGTGTAGAATGACTCTCGGAGGGGCCTTGGGGCATCGTTATATAGGCCGAGGTGGAGTAGAGGGCAAGGAACTGCCACCTCATCGATCCACATCTCATGTTATGTGCACCGTCGGATCAAACCGACCTTAGATCGACGTAGAGATGCTTTACATAGGTGCCAAGAATACGTGGGAGGAAGATTCCAGAAGGGGAGCGCCACCACTTGACCTAGGGCATCGGGCAGCATGCCTAGGGGACCGGCCAGCCCCACCTTGTAGGCTTTGGGCCCCTCCTCCGCTCTGGTATCTTCTAAATACTTCTAGTAGTCCAATACGCGATGTCTTCGTCCATGACATGTTTCGTGACTTTTAAGCACTTTAAACCCTCTTTTAATCCTTTTCTGGAATACTCTCTAGAAAATATGAAATCACCAAAACTCGTGGACATTGTCAGTTAAAATTCCTATCTTTCTATTGGTGACCTCTTTTATGCATGTAGTTGACGGTATAAAATTGGTGCTTAACGACCGTCAACAAGTTCCCCCACACTTGCTATTTGCTCGTCCCAAGTAAAGGTTAAGATAAATATAAACATAGCTATTCAAGATGTAGGACCAGCATGTAGATTATTCCAAAACATTCCATTTACCTGCGGGGTATGTGGAGTGGCTAACAAATCACCTGGAGCGGTTGAAAAGTGGAACAGCTCTCGAAGCGAAGTCATCTTCTCGATTTCCTATCTCGGTAACTTGGAGTTTTAAAAGTTTTCACAAGAAAAGACATAGATCACTTTATACTCCTCGAATGGTGTATGATTTCTCACCAAGGCATAACTTAGAATTGCCTTCTTTTCCTCCCTACTTCTAAAAAACTTATGTGGAGTTTTGGGTAAGAAAATATATAGCATACTTACCTTGCATATGTTGTAAAGTCAAACCCTGGATCCAAGGAGGGAAATGTCATACTCTTAGATCAAGATATGCATGTGTGTGAAATATTTGGTGTCTAACCTAATTCTACTTTTGCTCCTTGTAAACAAACCTCTCTTTTTGAAACTTGAGGCTTATGTTGCAATACAACATTGCTAGCTCTCTATTTTTTCCTTCTCTACTTTCTTTTTTTCAGGCGGGCATCTGAGTACCCATTGTTTTATTCATTCAGACAATTGTCCTTTTTTACCTCTCAGACGGGCATCTTTGTACCCATTGTTTTCTCTCACATCTCACACTTTTGCCTAGCCTCATGCCTCTCCTCTGCAACTTGATCCTTTTGAGAGATAGTAACAAGAACCTGGAGCATTTATTTGGATAAATCTATCTAGAATATTTTTAGTGTTCACTCCCAGTGTAGGGGTAGAACATTTTGAGGTGGATGAAAAGCATGTTTTTGTGTACTTCCAGCGGCGTATGGATGTGGGTGTACGTGATCTTGATCTTGAGAGTATGATAAATCTCTCGACAAGGGTCAACAAGACTTGACAAAACTCAACACAAAGCAAGTAGCATGTGGAAGGTTTCTATCCTATAAGCATGTATATGGCTCTGGTAGGAATTTTTCACCACTGAGGAGTGTGTGACACTATGGTTTTTATAATAACTTTATCAAAAGAAAATTCTCCAAGCACCTTGACTAGAATAGGTAGGATTTTAAAGCCAGAACTATATCACACTCCACAATAACTTAGTCAATATGATATTCCTATGTGATATTCTTCCCTCAAGCAGCAAGTATATTGTAAGGAGTAGTCATTATGCATGCCAATCTTAAAAAGCTACACTCATACTCACCTCCAAATTTTGAATCTAAGTGTGCGATTTGGTTCTTTTTAATTTGCATGTTCAAACAAGTGTAAGAAATGCAAGCCGAAAGTAAACATACGAATGAGTGAAAGAGAATCAAACCAATTTCCAGAAGTTGTGCGCAGTCCTTTTATCATTCATGATGTACTTCAGCCCCTCATTCACCATGGGAGTGTGGCATTCCCCCACACTTCTCCAAAACTATACCTGGCTTTTATTCATAGACAAAAAAATATGGTGAAAGCAAGGGGACTCTTCTGGTGAGAAGTACCAGAGAGTCAACATTTACTAAATTAATGAACTAGCCTAAACTAGAAAGAACTAAGAACAAGACTGTATATATTTATTATTTTCTTGTTTTTTATTACTATATTATTTATTTATTTATTTTAAATTGGATCACTAAATTGCAAAAATTCAATTAAGTCTACTTCTTCTAAGTTTTCGGGTTCAAAAAATATTTTTAAACATTGGCCATTTACCTTAGATATAGCACCTGAGTCATCTTGAATTGTGATGGCACCATGTGTTGATGTATCAATCACCTTGAATGGTCCTTTCCATTTGCTTCGAAGTTTTCCATGACCAAAGAGCTTTACTCTTGAATGGAAGAGCAGAACCTTGTCCCCAGGCTTGAACTCCTTATGCTTGATTCTCTTATCATGCCACCGTTTGGTTCTCTCTTTGTAAATCTTGGAGTTGTGGTAAGCCTTCTCTCTCCATTCTTCAAGCTCGGATATTTGCATTTGGTGATTCTTCTAGCTAGATGGATATCCATGTTCTATTTCTTGATTGCCCAATGAGCCCTGAATTCCACTTCCATAGGCAGATGGCATGTCTTTCCATATACAAGTTGATAGGGTGTCATGCCTATGGGTGTCTTGTATGCAGTTCGGTATGCCCAAAGTGCATCATTGAGCTTGTATTTCCATTTCTTCCCCATCTCATCTACGGTCTTCTGCAGAATGTTCTTGATTTGCTTATTTGATGTTTCAGCTTGACCACTTGTTTGGGGATTATACGGTGTTGCAACATTGTGCTTGACTCCATTTTCTGCCAAGAACTGTCAGAACCACTTATCGATGAGATGTGGTCCTCCATCACTTATGACCAATCTAGGCATTCCAAAGCGCGGGAATATGACTTCATTGAACATCTTCTTGGAGTGCTTGGAATCAGCGGCTCGACATGGTAATGCTTCTACCCACTTGGACACATAGTCAACTACCACCAAGATATATTCAGCATCTCCAGACTTTGGGAGTGGTCCCATGAAGTCAATCCCCCAGCAATCAAACAGTTCCACTTAGAGGTTATTCGTGAGTGGCATAGCATCTCGAGTGTTGATGTTTCCATGCTTCTGACATCTGACACATCTCTTGACAAACTCCTTTGTATCTTGATACATTGTTGGCCAGAAAAATCCACTTTGCCAAATCTTAGCATGTGTACGGAATGCTCCATAATGTCCTCCATAGGGTGATGAATGACATCTTTCTATGATCTTTATGCCTTCAACTGTTGGGACACACCTCCGTAGCAACCCATTGGCACAGATCCTATAAAGATATGGATCGTCCCACATGTGGACACGACTTTCATACTTGAGTTTCCTCGTCTTCTCCTGGTGGTACATAGCCTGCAACCATATAATTCACAATATTTGCATACCAGGGATCGGAGTCCATTACTGCGAGGAGCGTGTCGTCCCTTAGATAGTCATTAATAGGCAATTCATGTGTGTCTTTATATTGAAGCCTAGACAAGTGGTCGGCTACCGAATTTTCTACTCCTTTCTTATCTCTTATTTCTATATCAAACTCTTGGAGTAGAAGAATCCATCGGATTAATCGAGGGTTAGCATCTTTCTTAGTGAGGAGGTATTTTAAAGCAACATGGTCCGTATAAACTATCACCTTTGCTCCTACTAAGTAAGATCTAAACTTGTCTATTGCAAAGACAACTGCCAACAACTCTTTTTCAGTGGTAGCATAATTGAGTTGAGGCCCAGACAAGGTTTTGCTAGCATAGGATATAGAATGATGTTTCTTATCTTTGGTTTGGCCTAAAATGGCACCAACCGCAAAGTCACTTGCATCACACATGATTTCAAAGGGAAGAATCCAATCAGGTGGTTGGATAACTGGAGCTGAAATGAGTGCCTTCTTGAGAATTTCAAAAGCTTTGTAACACTCATTGTCGAAAATGAAAGGTGCATCTTTGGCTAGAAGGCTAGTCAGGGGCCTAGCGATTTGAGAAAAGTTTTTGATGAAACACCTATAGAACCCTGCGTGGCCTAGAAAGCTGCGGATTCCTTTCACATTTGTGGGAGGTGGAAGTTGTTGAATAACTTCAATCTTTGCTTTGTCCACTTCTACCCCACGTTCGGACACTTTGTGTCCTAGCACTATTCCTTCCTGAACCATAAAATGGCATTTTCCCAGTTCAGGGCAAAGTACTTTTCTTCACACCATTGTAAGACTTTGTCTAAATTCTCTAGACAAGCATCGAAGGTTTTTCCATAGATGGTAAAGTCATCCATGAATACCTCCATGATTTTCTCAATCATGTCAGAGAAAATAGACATCATGCACCATTGGAAGGAAGCTGGAGCATTGCATAACCCGAACGACATTCGTCGATAAGCGTAAGTTCCATACGGGCATGTGAAAGTGGTCTTACTTTGGTCATCGGGGTGGATCGGGATTTGATGATATCCGGAATAACCATCGAGGAAACAAAAGAAAGAGTGCTTTGCAAGCCGTTTCAATATTTCATCAATGAAGGGTAACGCGAAGTGATCTTTGTTTGTAGCCTTGTTGAGTTTTCTGTAGTCAATGCACATCTGCCACCCAGTGACAGTTCGTTGAGGGATGAGCTCATTCTTCTCATTCCTTACGACCGTCATTCCTCCTTTCTTTGGCACAACTTGGACAGGGCTTACCCACTCACTATGAGGTACAGGATAAATAATCCCAGCATGTAAGTGCTTTAGGACCTCTTTCTTAACAACCTCTCGCCTAGCATTGTTAAGCCTTCGTTGTGGTTCCCTAGATGGTGAAGAATCAGGATCGATGGGAATACGATGTGTGCAGAGAACAGGAATAATCCCTATGAGGTCTTGGAGTGAGTAGCCTATGTTCGCTTTATGTCTTTCTAGGACAGTGACAAGTTTATAAGTTTCTTCTTGGGAAAGCTTGTCACTTATGATAACAGGGGTTTCTTGATTATTGTTCAGAAAAACATATTTTAAGCTAGAAGGAAGTGGTTTTAGTTCAATTAAGGGTTGTGGTGGCACTTCTGTTTTGTCTAATTCAACAGGCTCTGCCAACTCTTCCTCTTCTTGAATAAAGTGTTCATCATCGAGAATTGGTTGGGCCATGTCTTCTAGAGATGCCATTAAGACCTCCTCAATTGGGTCTTGTTCAGGCTTGTGTTGTACTATTGCATTAGTTGAGCGTGCAAGCGAGATGGAGATAGGAGAACTTTCTAATTTTAGGTCTAAGATACCTTGCTTTGGTCGCTCTCAAAAGAGTGTCCCAAAAGGCACACCAATCAAGAGGGATGTGTCCCAGATGTCATAGATATGAAAATCTAGACGATATTCAGAACATCTTATTCGCAAAGGGATAGACCTTATGACCCCATAACTTTCTAGAGTAACTCTAGAAACCTATGAGATGGGATCACGAACTTGTTGGGCATAGTTGTTTGGCCAAAGCCTTTGAAATAATATTCATCCCAACGGTAGAACTATAGTGAGCCTCTATGGTGGTTCCCTTAAGGATGCAAGAGATGATGTCTGAAGGATCAATAATTCGGGCTACCTCAGTGGATAACTCCGATTCTACCAACCACTCATGACTCATGATGGCCGATAATCCTTTAATGTGTTCTATAAGGAAAGGTTCATTATGTGGACCATCGTCATCCTCAGATGACACTGAATGTGCCAGAGGCTTCACTTGAACAGGTAAATTCAAGGCGTTTCCAAAATCTTCAAAAAGACCATCCTCGATTTCAAAGGGGAACATGGAAGGATTGGGTTCATCATCTTCCAAAATGTGTTGTGTTCCCACAGTGGGAGGTTCTTTGACAACTAAATCATCAGAAGGATTTGAAGGAATTTCAGATTTAGTTGTGTCTACCTCCTTTTGTTGGTCGGGGCTTGGCTCGACTTTTTCTTCTTCTTCTTCAGGAAATTCATCAAAAATGCCGATGTAAGGGGTGTTTTCTAGGATTTTCTCTAAAATAGATTTCCCTTCACTAATGGTTTTGTACGAGAATGAACCTCTAGAAGATAAGTCGAGATGTAGAGCAGCTTCCTTGCTAAGACCAAGTTGGAAGTGGCTAAGAAGCACGTTGTCAGGCAAGGAAAGGGTTGGACCAGTATTGATAAGATTTATGAATCTAGCCCAGGCTGCTCCTATGGTCTCCTTCTCCTTTTGTTGAAAGGTAAGAATTTCTATTCGAAGAGAGGCGATCCTGGAAGTTGGGAAGAAAGCAAGACAAAATTTGTCCCGAAGTTTTTCCCAATTTCCATCTACACTTCTAACGTTATGATCATACCAATGTCTCGTCCTCTCAGAAAGAGAGAACGGAAACAATACCCATTTCAAGGTCTCATGTGTCATGCCAGAAATAGTCAAGCAAGCACATAATTGCTCAAATTCTCTAAGGTGAGTGTAGGGATTTTCATCTTCTAATCCAGAGAAGGGTTGCTCTCGAACCATGGCTATGAAACCAGGGCGAATTTGAAAGCCATCCGTAAGAATAGGATGTGATGATGGTTGTGGCTCTACTAATTCACCCTTTGGAGCGGAAAATTGGTAAATTGGTGTGGAATCCATGTGGTAAAGGTGGTGGTAAAAAAATAAAATAGAATATACATGAACGAACATGGTTCGATCCCAGAACAGCTACCGTTCCCCAGCAACAGCGCCAAAAAGCTTGTTGGTATTTAATAACACACACAGATTAATCCGAAAGCGCACGGATACCGCTGTAGCTTTCACCTAAGAGTATTCCAAGGTATCGATTTTCCACTAGGAACACGAAGTGAACTAGAAACAAATCAAGAATGTCCAAGGACAGGTGAGATATATATTTTTGATGGGTAGAGAGGGGTTATCTAAAGTCAACTAGATGAAAAAGGATTAGACCTACTATACTAAACCTACTTTGGAGCAACAGTACCTTTCCAACTCTCGAAAAGATGAGAAAGAAGTAGCTGGAGAAGGCGGCCAAAAAGCTCTACGAAACACCAACTCCGACGTGGTGGAATACGAAGACCGATAGAGCTGTCACCTCTGGGGCTACCACAACTGACCATAAGAATTGGGCACAACCTCAGGTAAACACTAGCCTAGACACCACATCTACACCAATGAATACTACTCTAATCATGTACATTAACTAGAGCACTCAATACGAGAGGAGATCCCATAAGCAAAGTAAAGAGAGAACTGAATTTAATTAAATAGAAAACTTAGAATTACCGACTGAAGAACCTGAAGATAAACTGATGAAGAATTGTCTCCGTAGAGGTACAAAGTTGAGAAAGATCCGACTAGCCGGCTCCTCCTCAGATCTCTCTCCTCTCCTCTCTCCCTATTTTCTAATTACAACTAGATGAACTAGAACTAGAACTAGATGAATTAGAACTAAATCAACTAGAGGGGCCCTAATTTATCTAGAGAATATGAAGCTCAGGGGTGTAGAATGACTCTCGGAGGGGCCTTGGGGCGTCATTATATAGGCCGAGGTGGAGTAGAGGGCAAGGAACCACCACGTCATCGATCCGTGCCTCATGTTATGTGCACCGTCGAATCAAACCGACCTTTGATCGACGTAGAGATGCTTTACTTAGGTGCCAAGGAAGCGTAAGAGGAAGATTCTAGAAGGGGAGCACCGCCACTTGACCTAGGGCGCCGGGCGGCGTGCCTAGGGGGCCGGCCGGCCCCACCTTGTGGGCTTTGGGTGCCGCCTCCGCTCCGGTGTCTTCTAGATACTTCTAGTAGTCCAATACGCGATGTCTTCGTCCGTGACATTTTTCGTGACTTTTAAGCACTTTAAACCCTCTTTTAATCCTTTTTTGGAATACTCTCTGGAAAATATGAAATCGCAAAAACTCGTGGAAATTGTCAGTTAAAACCCCTACCTTTCTATTGGTGACCTCTTTTATGCATGTAGTTGACGGTATAAAATTGGTGCTTAACGACCGTCAACAGCAATCATTGTTAGATTAGTCCTATATCAAGATCACATGCAAAGGGCATCATCTAGGAAGGATGTGAACAGAGTCATCACCCAACTTCGCGACCGTGCCTGCTTGCCTACATACGGGGTTGGACTACAGAGGACTCAACGTAGCTATCACTTACGCGATCTACCACACGACCTAACACATTAGGGTGCACTCACAGATAAACAGAATACCTAGACACCACATCTACATATTGTTCGTCATCTACCCATCGATCGTATGGATAAACGCTATACGAGCAATTACATGAATTCAATAAGATCAAACCAACTATACTAGACATATAATCAAAGTAGACAAAGACTATTGTAATCAAGAATATATAAACTATTAGGGACAACGTTTCCCTAATCATAATGAAGGATACAATAATAGAGAAAGAACTACAACTATACCGAAATCCGCGCTCCAGACAGATGCCGGGGCTCCAGATCCCGCTGAAGAACTAGAACTCCTCTACTTCTAATCTAAATAGGCTAGAACTATGAACTAGAAGGCTCTTGATGAACTAGAAGGCTCTTGATGGATTGATCGAAGACTTGATGCCTTAGATGAATGATGGGATGCCTCCTGGGGGGTCTGCCCCTTTATTTATAGCCCGGTAGGATGAACGTGCGCCGTAAGATCAAACCGACTTTACCAAGGGCTGAGATGACTCCTCAAATGCGGTGGAAGAACACTCCAGAAGGCGGGGCCAAACTCTAGCCAGGGGGCACCGGCCGGCCCCACTCTAGCGTCGGCCAGCCCCACCTGGAAGGGTTCAGGGCCCCGGTGCTTCTGGTGTCTTCTAGATACTTCCCACGTCCTGATAAGATTGTTGCCTTCGCGGATAAGTTTTGTGATGTTTAAGCATTTTAATCCCTATTTTACGCCTTTCTGGAATGACTCCTGGAAAATACAGAGTATGCAAAACTCATGGAAATTGTTAGTTAAAACCCTAGACTAGTGTGTATTCATGTATCCTTTTGTGTCTAAAGTTCTAATAAAAGTTGATGTTATCCACCGTCAACTGTGTGCAAGTTGATAATGAAGCAAGTGCAAGTGACTCACAAGATCAATCTAAATTCAAGATCAACAAGCTTGTTCAACTCAATCCAATGATCAAGTTCCTATTCTCCAACCAGTCTCTTTGCACGGGATCATCCTTTGGATCAAATTATTGGTGGCATTCAAAGTGGAGTTCAAACTAGAGCATGGCTAGCTCAAATTTGTGAGCATTTCTCATTTGTGTCATCCATAGAGCCAACCAAGATTGAAGAAGCATTGCAAGATGTTGATTGGGTTAATGCCATGCATGAAGAGCTCAATAATTTCACAAGAAATCAAGTTTGGCAGCTAGTGGAAAGACCAAAGAAGCACAATGTGATTGGAACCAAATGGGTCTTTAAAAATAAGCAAGATCAAGATGACAATGTGATAAGGAACAAGGCAAGATTGGTTGCACAATGTTATACTCAAGTAGAAGGGCTTGATTTTGGAGAAACCTATGCACCGGTTGCTAGATTGGAAGCAATTAGAATCTTGTTAGCCTATGCTTGTGCCCACAACATCAAGTTATAACAAATGGATGTGAAGAGTGCATTTCTCAATGGTTATATCAATGAGTTGGTATATGTGGAACAACCTCCCGGATTTAAAGATGTGAAGAAACCCAACCATGTAAACAAACTAAGGAAGGCATTGTATGGTTTGAAGCAAGCACCTAAACCATGGTATGAGAGATTTAGAAATTTCTTACTCTCTAAAGGGTTCAAAATGGAAAAATTGATACAACTCTCTTCACTAAGAAACTTGGCAATGATTTAATTGTGTTGCAAATATATGTGGATGATATCATATTTGGATCAACAAATCAAGATTTTTGTGAAGAATTTGGCAATATGATGGCAATGAGTTTGAAGTGTCCATAATTGGTGAGCTTAGCTACTTCCTTGGTCTTCAAGTGAAGAAAATGAAGAATGGTACTTTTGTAAGTCAAGGCAAGTACATAAGGGACATGGTGAAGAAATTTGGATTGGAATTTGCAAAATCAATGAGTACACCAATGACAACCAATGGTCATTTGGATTTGGATGATAGTGGCAAAATCATAGATCAAAAGCTATATAGATCAATGATTGGAAGTCTCCTTTATGTGGCCGCGTCTCGACCGGATGTCATTTTTAGTGTGTGCATGTGTGCAAGATTCCAAGCCTCACCAAGAGAAAGTCATTTGAAAGCTACAAAGAGAATATTGAGGTATTTGAAGGACACACAAGATGTTGGGTTGTGGTATCCTAAGGTGTCCAAATTTGAGCTTATTGGATATTCGAACTTTGACTATGCCGGTTGCAAAGTGGATAGAAAGAGCACTAGTGGAACATGTCAATTGCTTGGAAGTTCACTTGTTTCATGGTCATCAAAGAAAGCAAAATAGTGTTACTCTCTCAACGGCCGAAGCGGAATATATTAGTGCCAGTAGTTGTGCAGAATTGCTTTGGATGAAGGCCACTTTGAATGACTTTGTATTGAAATACAAGAAAGTGCCTTTGCTATGTGACAATGAGAGTGCTATCACGTTAACCAACAACGCCGTGCAACATTCAAGAACAAAACACATTGACATAAGGCATCATTTCATTAGAGATCACCAAATCAAAGGGGACATTGCAATTGAAAGTGTTGGCACCGAAGATCAATTAGCGGATATCTTGACCAAGCCACTTGATGAGTCAAGATTTTGCAAGTTGAGAAGTGAGCTAAACATACTAGATTACTCCAACATGAAGTGAAAGCATCCCAACATTATATGACATGCCTCTCCTTTGACTAAAGCAAGGTAAAATTAGTTGACATGGCATTCATACTTTATTTAGGACTTGTTTAGTGCATATAGCCAAGAAATGCATCTTATAGGCTCATTCATGAAAAACAAAGATTTTAATGTATATATGGTACCACTATTGCTTTATGTGCTTGTGTGACCTAGTGGTAGCATATGACATATTGATGGGCTTGCAAACCTAGTGTTGAATCTAGAACATGTGCTCAAGATGTGTAACTTAACATGGTCAAGATAACCCTACCAGTGAGGTGTGAAGAAGCTTGTCCTTAGATCAAACTTAGTTACATATTCTAGGCAAGTGATCTAGATTGAACCAAAGTGGAAAATGAACTTAACCCCATTAATTGACTTGATACTCCCATAATTTGCACCATTTTTGGTGATTGTTGACAAAGGGGAGAAGAAAGTTACAAAGATAAGAAAGGAAAGGGGTCAATTAAAATTTGAAAGCACACAAGCAGGGAGAGCAAGCTCATGAATAAGTTGTTGCATTTGTGTGTGCATTAACATATAACGTGTTGCATTGTCAAACTTCAATTCCTATACTTGCTTGAGTGGTGTAATGACTAGAAATAGGATTTGAATGGTGTTTGACAAACTAGAATGCATTGGACTTACCTTTCATACAAAGTACCTCTCTTGCTTAAATGTTGATCTCACGAGGTATTTTGAGTTTGTGATGCGTGACTAGTGAACAATGGTGCTAAAGATGGTATATTTTTCGCAACTTCGATGGTATCACGCTTCAAAGGTCCATTCTATATACCTTAGCATTGTTTGTTAGTTGTAGCTCACCCAAACTTTCTAAACCATGCATATGTGAAAAATTGAACCAAACACAAGAAATCACATATGTAGGGGAGCAAATACTACCAAAGTGCAAACTTGGATTCAATTCATATCTTTGTGAAGGTTGTCATCAATTACCATAATGGGGGAGATTGAAAGACCATGTTTGGTTTTGGGTAATTGATGAAACCTAGTTTGCTATTTGCTCTATGTATTTCATGAGAATAATTAGCAAATATGAAGATGGAGCAAAGGATCAGGTCGATGGAGGCCACAAGTGAAGGGCAATGATGGCGTCCATGCAAATGGTGTAAGTCCATCAACAAAAAGAGAAAGCCCTAATGATGGCATCCATGCAAATGGTATAAGTCCATCATCAATGGTGTCCACAAGCTTCATCAAGTGATGAAAAGGAAGATGGAGAAAAGGTAGGAGCTCAAGGCAAAGGTATATCAAATAGGAGCTCTTTTGTTTTTGGTGATCAAGACTCTATCGAAAGAGTGATCACATTTAGGATAGATAGCCATAATACCAAGAGGGGAGAAATTGTTTGTGAAATGGGGTTATCAAAGTGCCACTAGGTGATCTTATTCATTGTATATGCATTTAGATGCTAGTGACACTAACAAAACCCGTGTGCCACTAGGTGATCTTATTCATTGCATATGCATGTAGATGCAAGCTCGGCAGGACTCAGCACTTTTCGGTGATTTCACTTAGTAGAGAAGTGCACCGAAAACTTGCCGAAGTTGTCCGGTGGGGTAGCACCGGACGCGTCCCATGTGATCCTTGTGCTCTTGGGTCGGTTCGGTTAAGTTTTTCACCGGATGCGCGAAACTTCTCACCGGACGTGTAGTGATCACCCCTCCAGCGTCCGGTGCTTCTGACAGAGCGCACAAAAGTTGACCGTTGTAGCGTCGGACACCGAGGAGCGTCCAGTGACCCTGCATCGAACACGTCCGGTGTCATCTGGAGCTCTCTGGATGCTCTCTGCGTGGATACCGGACACGGGCGTCGGAGCGTCCGGTGTGAGCGCGTAGCAGCCAAATTCAAACGGCTAGTACACGTGCCGTCGGGCGATACACCGGGCAACCACCGGACGCGTCCGGTGTGAACTAAAGGAGCGTCCGGTGCCCCCGAAAATAGTAAGTAATGGTTGAATCTTTGAGTGGGGGCTATAAGTAGTGGAGTGGCCAGCTTGTGCTCTCTCTTGCACATTTTTGTTGACTCTACAAGCTAGTGAGCCTCTCCACTTCTCTCTCACACATTCTACTTGTTTGAGATCATCATTTGGTGAGATTGGAGAGCATCAAGTGCATTGCATGAGTGTGATCATCTAGAGGCACTTGGTGAGTGTTTTTCGCAGCAGATTCTCATGTTACTCTTGGAGTTTGCCGACTCCTAGACGGCTTGGAGTTGCGAGGATCGTTGAGGGGAGTTGGTGATTGTCTCTACCTCCGATCGGTGAAGTGTAAGGGGTTCTTCCGCCTTCTCCACGGGAGATCACAATTGGCTACTCTACTGGATTGTGCGTAGCTTGTGGATCCCCATCTTGTGTTGGTTGTGCGGCACCCTTGATAAGGGTTTGGTGTGTGACGCCGATTAGCGCGTGAACCTTCAAGTGAGTGTATCGCTACAACGAGGAGTAGCTTACCGGCAAGGAAGTGAACCTCGGTAAAAAATCTAGTGTCATCTCTTCACCAAGGATTTCTCTTGTTCATTGTGATTGATTATATTGGTATTTATTTTTTCATCACCGGCGGTAAAAAGATCTTCTCCCTCGCCTTTACATTTGAGCATATACTTTTGTTCTAGTGTACTTGTTGTAGTTGCTCACTTAGGAGTAGAGTAAAGTAGTAACTTAACTTCTTGTATGTAATCTTAAAGACATTAGTCTAAAACGGTTAGCTTGCTTGCATCTTTAAGTAGGCTAGCGCAAAATTCGTTTCGCCGCTTAATTATCTAACCACTTTATCTTAAGTGTTGTTTATAGAATTTTTATAGATTATTTACCCCTCTAACCATTTAGAACCTTTCACCGGGAGCGGCTCACAATGCCTGCTTCCGTGTCCATACGCAAGAACTGAGGCCGAAACTAACAAAATAGCATACTACTATGCCTGTACGAGCACGCGAGGAGAGACAGCTATGCCTGCTATGGTGCTACTGACTACCACATGATGGACATCTGATCTTTTCTCTTATTTTATTATTTTCATTTATTTATTTTTCTTTTCTTTTTAATCTTTATTTTTATTTTATTTCTTTTATTTATTTTATCCCTTTTCTTCAAATTTTCTGTGTTCTATTATTCTGGTATTTTTATTCCTTTTCATTTTTCTTTCTTTTCATATTTTATTCTTTTATTTTCTTTTTTTTTCTTTTTTCTATTTATTTTTTCCTCTTTATTTTATTTTTTAGTACTGTTTGCTTTCATTTATTTATTTTCCTTTCCTTTTTCTTCTATTTATAATTTTATGTTTCACTTTTTTATTTACAGATACACAAAATATTCATATAGTATACATCTATTGTCTTATAATGTATTTTTCAATGTTTATGTATTATATATATGTGATGTTTTATGATAAACTTTTTTGATGTTTTTGTAGTGTTAATATGTTGTTCTACGATATATTTTCTTTGATGTTCGTGTAATGTTAATATGATGTTCGTGGTGTTAATGTAATGTTCTACGGTGTATTTGGGGATGTTCACTTAGTATACATGTGATGTTTTATGGTGTATCTCGGGATGTTCTTTTAATATATATGTGATGTTCTCTAGTGTATCTAAAGATGTGCACTTTGTATACATGTGATGTTCTATGGTATACATGTAATGTTCTCTGATATATTTTTGTTTGTTCACTTAGTACACATGTGATGTTTGTATAGTATACATAGAATGTTCCTTAGTATATTTTGCTTTGTTCATATAATAGAGATGTGATGTTCTATATTATTTTCTACGATGTTCGCGTACTATTAATGTGATAATATATAATTATTATGAGATAACTGTTCGTTAAAATTTTTTATCAAAATATATTCATGTGAGGTCTTATTTTAAAGAATTTATTGCAAAGAACATGATAGTGTAATCAGATTTTAATTATGATATTTAGTTTAGTACGTAAGATTTTTTAACTTAGAAAAACAAGGAATATGCTGACATCATCATTTTTGGCTTTATTTGCATGGATTTTTTTTAGTGGCTTGTGATGTGCGCTCGCGAAGCTGCGTGGTGGGAAGGCTGCTCCAGCTGACGTGGGTCAGAACGGGTGGGCAGGTGTACACGATGCCCTGCGAGAGGGCAGCCGCTGGGGCTGGCGCGGTTCGCACATGCACTTTCCCCTGTCGGACTGAGCGCTGCTGTCCGACCATGTGGACAGTAGCACGTCCCAACAAAGACCTTCATGCAAAAGAGGTAGTAGTCTTTCCTGACTACACCAATGTTAATTTCAAAGCCTAGAAACATATTATAACCCCCAACACATGGAAAAAGTTCTCGTATACTCTAGCATTGTTTTGTATTAGTAGTATTTAGTTGAAACTACATTCGAATTGAATGGCCACCTCATGAACCTTCCCATGATATACCATCAGTGGGTGTCTCAAAGGTATGAAACCAGCAGATGGATCATTGGGGCTGGGAGAAGAGTGGGCCAAATCCACCCAAAACTCTACATAGCCCAATCACCAGCCGGATCATGTTAGCATTGCTCACAGCACACCTTAGATCTAGCATGGCTCTATCTTCACAAACCTTTCTATATAGTACCCATCATGCATCATCTTAAGTCTTGACTATGAAGGGAAGCTCTACGTGGATGACTTTCTCCCAGAAAAGGGTATCCTCCAAGAGAAGTTCAAAGGAAGAACTTAATTAGGATGAAGTTAGGACAGGACATGGTGGACCTCTGTGGGACTACAAGAATGTTGGGGTCTATTTATAACTAGAAATAATGGGTAGCCGGCTCCGACTATGAAGAACCGAGCATTATATATAAGTAGGTGAATCTAGCAAATGGGTAGCACATAGTTGGGTTAATCCACGATATCGTGTTGCCACTATAGGGGTTCAATGCATGTCCTGGCATTGGCATATCATTATCGAGTTGTGGCCTAACCGGTAGTAATATATTCTCCATATAACTAGAGACTCATGGCTATACCCAACAGTGATATATGACCACTAGTACAAAAAAAGCTCTACGCTGGCGTCCAGATTTTTTTTCTACAGGTGGTTTTACTTGACGGCCGCCACTAGAAATCAGCGCTATTTTTACAGGCGGTTTCTTAAGAAAACCGCCACTAGAAATCGATTTCTAGTGACGGTTCATTAAGAGAACCGTATGTAAAAATAAGCCATTTCTACATGCGGTTCACTTAAGGAACCGCCGATTTCTAGTGGCGGTTCATTAAGAGAACCGTATCTAAAAATAAGCCATTTCTACATACGGTTCACTTAAGGAACCGCCATTAGAAATCAATTTCTAGTGGCGGTTCGTTAAGTGACCCGCCAGTAGAAAAAATCTGAATTTTAATTTTTTAAGTTTTTCAAATAACTTCAAATGAAAAACTTTCTATATAAAAGTTATAGATCTTGAAATGTTATGAAACTTTGTAATTGACAACTTTTTCATTTGAAATCATCTTGTTGATGTAAATTACGGTCAAATTTTGAAATTAGAAATTTGAATTTTTGAAAAAAACCTCGGATGGAGAAGCACTCTACATGAAAGTTGTAGATCTCAAAAAGTTATGCAAGTTTATAGTTTACAATTTTTTCATTTGACTTCGTTTAGAGCCTTAAATAGTTATTTTCTATTGTTTGTTATAATATGTGGGGAACCGAAAACTATTTTAGGCGCATGTGATGGTGTAGTGCAGTGGTAGGGAGGGTTCCGCGTAAGCCCGAGGTCACAGGTTCGAGCGGATGCGTAGCACACGAATTTTGCGCAAAAAATGCCGTGACTTGCCATATTTATTTTTTTTGTTTTGCTATTTTAAAACGTGATTTTCAGAAAATTATTTGTACAGGCGGTTTCTTAAGTGAACCGCCAGTACAAATCGATTTGTACACACACAACCGCCTGTACAGATGGCCCATTTCTACTGGCCTCTAGCACTGGTAATTCCGAAAAACACCAGTAAAAATAGCGTTAGAACCGCCTGTGCAGAGCTTCTCTGTACTAATGGACTCAAACTACGTGTGAGAGGGGGCTTTGCTGGGTCATTATGATCCCAAATATTGTTTGGATTTTAGGCTTATGAACCGGAAGTGAAACCAGCTCACCTTCGACTCCAGCACACTCAACAGAGATGGACCAACAGGGATGGTGTGTTTTACATAGTGTATTCTTATGTAAACCACAGTGCATTTCCAAGATGCAATGGTATGAGAAGAAGGAAAAAATGGTGTTATATGTAGGCTGCAAGTTGGAGAATGCAGCTATGCATCTCTTCTGGTCATTTAGATGGCTTTGATTATTTCACGAATTGAGGTATGAGCCAGATTTGTTTAGTAAACCCAATTGGGTTGTTGTTATGTGATTCTTGTAATAAGTGGTTTATTTTTTCCTCCTAGATGATGAAGGTGGATATTTCTTTCCACTATCTAAAAAACCATTGTGCACGTCATGCCATAAAGGCTTGCACAACTTGTAAATTTCCGCATCTCTTTGTTACGTGTTTTCATCCAAATTTCATTTCCGTTTATCATATCAGAATAATCTCACCTCCACAACTATCTTCTGATCCATTTCTATTTCTCCGTGATGTGCCATATATTCATATGACCTTTAACGCCAAAAAAAATTGGTTTTACCTGCGTCTCATTAAAATTCCAATTGACGAGCATGCATGTTTATTTGAAGGTTTTGTATTAGCTAGCCTTAACTAAATTCTAACTTTGCTCTTCGCTCAAAGAACGGGTGGATAAAATGGAAGACTTGAAAGTCAAAATTCGCATACCTAAATAAATAATTTTAACTTTCGTTTGATGACGGTGAGCTCCCAACTCAACGCTTTACAGCATACCAAGGACAAATACAACTTCAAAATTCTCCACCTATATGTTAGTAAAAAAAAGCTCACATATGAAGTAACAAATATACTTGGGGAAATTCAGATGACAGAAACTTCAAATTAAAATATTTTGTTTTAGAATGTGCATTTCTTTGAAACATTGAGATTTTATCAAGGTGCTTATCCGTGTATATATCAAGCTTGCCATAACAAATTCTTTAAATAGTGACCTTCCCTAGTCTGTTAATTTCATTGGTCAATCTGACCTGCCAAACTATTTTCTTAGAAAAGGACATATGTATTAATATTTTAGCCTCTGTATCGATAGATACATATAGCTGTCAAAAGTACAACAAGGTTCCGAATAACGGAAAAATAAAGTTTATAATTAAACATAATGTAATCTATTGGTAAATAGCTATCAATTTGTAGCAAAAATTTGCATGGCCGTCGTCTCAATTGCATGGTACCCTGATATGATTCGAGGTCTTTCTGCTTCCTTTAGCATCAACGCCCAAAAGAGGATTCAATATATCCCTTTGAATAGCACCTGTGAAAGTTAAAATGTTTACTTTGTTAAAAACAATATCGTTTCGGCTTAACCAGATTGCCCACAACCGAGCGGAGGCTCTAGCCAAATTTGGTACTTTTTCTTCTTTGAAAATCCATTTAACCAGTTTGCAAACAAATGTTCAACATTTAAAGGTGCTGGTAACCCTGATGATACATGTAAAACTCTCCAGATAAATTTAGCATTTTGATAGTTCAAGAAAAGGTGCTGAATTGATGTCTCATACAGATTACAAAAACATCATTTAACACTTCCTTTCCACTGTCTTGTTGCCAAATTATCTTCAGTAAGAGTCACACCTTTAACTAAGTACCATATGAAAATTTTAGTTTTTAGTGGCATTTTTAGTTTGCATAGGATGTGAGTGTTTGGTATAACATTGTTAGCGGACAACGCTCTGTGCATAGATTGCACAATAAAGGTCCTATTTTAGTTTAGACCCCACATAAAAAATCTCTATCCTCCCTAGCTGAATATTCATTAATCTAGCTACCAAGTGTTGCCAGGCAAGAAGATTATTTCCAACTAGTGATCTTCTAAAGGAGACTTGAAGAGGGTTAGAACTCATGACCTTGGCCACGGTGGCACTTTTCTTTCTCACAGTGTTATATAAACTAGTATATTGGTTTTTGAAAGCAACAATGCCTAACCAAGCATCCTCCTAGAAACATATTTGTTCTCCATTGCCCAAATTAAACCTGCCCAAACCCAAAAAAAAACTTGATTTGATTTTCATCAAACCTGCCAAAAAATGTGAGTCGCCTGGCATATGTTCGACTTGGGATAAATTCAAATATTTCCTCCTTATAAGGGTTTGCCAAACCCCATCCTCACTTATGAGTTTGAAAAGCCACTTACTTAGGAGGCATCTGTTCTGCAGATCTAGATTAAGGATCCCTAGACCTCCTTTATCCTTAAGTGAGGATAGAATACTCCATCTAGTGAGCCTATACTTCTTTTATGCTCATCGCTTTGCCAGAACAACCTGGACCGATAAAAGTCCAATTTCTTGAGTACCTGATGTGGCACCTCAAAGAAAGATAGTATAAAAATAGATAGGTTACTTAACACAGAATTAATGAGTATCAATCTGCCCCCCACCGAGAGCATTTTGCCTTTCCAATAACTAATTTTCTTTTGAAACCTCCCTTCTACCTCCTTCCATTTAGCATTTCGCAATTTCCTATGGTGCATGGGAATCCCTATATAGTGGAAAGGGAGCACACCCATTTAGTATCGAAAAAATATGAGAATAGACATTTTCAAACTCTCTTGCTTCTCCATAGCAGAACAATTCACTCATATGAAAATTAATCTTAAGGTCAACTAATTGCTCAAATGCACACAATAAAATCTTCAAGTTCAGAGCCTGTTAATATTATTTTCTATAAATAGAATAGTGTCATCTGCATATTGCCAAATGAAAGGCCATCATCAACCAAATGCGGTATAACACCACCAATTTGGCCCAATTCTTTGGCTCTTTCTATCATACTAGCTAACATGTCAACAACTAAGTTAACAAGAAATGGAGAGAGGGGATCCCCTTGTCTAACTCCCTTTCTTGTTTGAAAAAATGTCCAATATCATCATCAACTTTAATACCCACAGAACTTTTGGTAATTACTTGATTTATCCAAGCACACCATTTTGGTGAAAAGCCTTCCATCTGCATCACTTGGTGAAGGAAAGGCCACATTTAATCTTATCATAAGCCTTTTAGAAATAAAGTTTGAAGATCAGTCCACATTTCTTTTTTCTGTGCATCTCATGAATGGCTTCATGTAACACCACAACTCCTTCTAGTATATACCTTCCTGGAATGAAAGCTATCTGTGAAGGCTTTAAGATCCTATTTGCTATTACTGCAATTCTATTTGTCAGAACCTTTGTAAAATTTTAAAACTGACATTTAGAAGGCGGATGGGTCTATATTGTTGTATCTGACTGGTTCTGCCTTTTTTCGAAGAAGGGTTATCAGTCCGAAATTTAATCTATGCTGTCAAACTAATGGAGCAAGAAAAAGAACATATTTCAGCCTATTGTGGCTTGACATAACACTTATCCTTTTATGCTATTCCCTTTTTATCTTAAAGCCTGAGCCCTTTTCTAATTCTACCAGAGAAGAGAAAGACTGACGGAGACAGAAGCATCATCATCATCGCCATCATGAGTTACAGCTTCTTTATCTGTTCAGCTATGAGTAGGGGTGCAAACGGTATGGATTTTTTCTGACTACATTCGAGACTAACTCGGTTTATAGGAGTTCAGATCTTTCTATATCTAAATCCGAATACTCAACGTCAAATACTCAAATAATATATTCATGATATTGATATCTTATCCGATATAGCTGATAATGATACTATCTTTATTTGAATCCAAATCCAAATAGAAATATGAAAACAAATGTAATACCAGTGATATCCATCCATATCCAATCCATTTGCATTCCTAGTTACAAGTAGTATAAAGTGCTCTAATACTCCTCTTTTTTCTTTTTAAATTTTTTTTTACAAGAATATGAAAGCATTGATCAAGAGTCCGCTTGGGGCCTCAGACCATTCAAGCCCAGACCTCAGCACCTCCTCGTAGCGTCGTAGGATTGCTTGTAGCTAATTGTTCGATGTCTGTTCGTTTTGTTTTCGTGAAGTCAGGCAACATTTCCAGGGCAAGGAGACTCTGCAGTGCGCTCGCCGTCACGGTGTCTTTGTAGGGGGATGAGAAGCCAAAGGCCGCCACTATGCAAAGCTCCCATCTGTGGAGGTCCGTGTCTCTACTTCACGCCATGTCATATCATATCCTGTTAGAGGTAATTTAAAAGAGTCCTTCGATAAGCAATCCTGAAGGTCCCCTCCTTGCCGGCTCGCACGATAATATGGAAGAGACGAACAGGATACGAAGCAAGGGGATAGATGATATCAGGGTCTTGACTAGGCATGGGTTAACCATGAATAGCCTAGGCCCCGGAAGGTTTTAAAATAAATACAAAAATAATCAATTAATTACTTTTTAAATAAAGGATAGTTTATACCTGTCTTCATTTACCTAAGGGTAGAATCAGACTATTATTACAAAGTTCGGTCTCATAGACGCCAGACGACTTGAACGTTCAAACATAAAAAGCCACACACTGGAAGACAAAAACAAGAAGTAAAATCCTGACTAAGAAAGACCAATAAATCTAGTCAATAAACATCCATTAGAACTAAAAAAAATACAAGGCTGAAGCCTTTATATGCTGTCCAGCAAGGATTAGTTGGTCTTCGGTCTCATAGACGCCAGACGACTTGAACGTTCAAACATAAAAAGCCACACACTGGAAGACAAAAACAAGAAGTAAAATCCTGACTAAGAAAGACCAATAAATCTAGTCAATAAACATCCATTAGAACTAAAAAAAATACAAGGCTGAAGCCTTTATATGCTGTCCAGCAAGGATTAGTTGGTCCCGAAGGTCATCATGCCGCTGCAGTTTTTCCCATTGTCGTAACCAATGGGTGCTCCGGAATAGTACCTGAAAAAAGTTTTCGGTCTACATTTTCGTTTCTTCCAAATCATTTGGCACAGAGCTGATGCTGCAGTTAAAAGCAACGGATTATGTATGTTAAGTCCCGCCTTAGACCAATTATAAAATAAATCATCCACACTTATGGGGGTGGTAAACCAAACATTAAATATACAACGCGCCACAAGAATTTGACATAATAACATTGGAAAAAGAGATGTTGAATAGTTTCTGGGTAGTGGCAGAAGCTATAATTTTTATCTCCATTCCAGTTACGTCTTGCAAGGTTATCTTTAGTTAAGATCACAAATCTTTTTTAAGTACCACAAGAATATTTTAAGCCTTAAAGGGACTTTGATCTGCTATAAGTCTTGTGACGCTCTAACCCTATTGTTTATTAACACAACATACATAGATTTAACAGAAAACGTAACTGATGCATGTAATGATCCCCAAACGAAAGTGTCCCTCCATGTAAGTTCATGTGTTGTAACAAGGCAACAATTCTATGTCAATCCCTTAGGTTCCTTCCTACCAAACTGCAACAAAAGGAAGTGTTCTGCGGGACTGATACAAGTACTAATGCCACAAAGTCCTGCTTCCTTCTCACAATATTGAACACCGCGGGAAATTTATCTTTCAATGGTTGATTGCGCAGCCAAGTATCGAAACAAAATCAAGTTTGTGATCCATCTTCACTCTGAATGAACCAAAATTCTTGAAAGTATCTCTAAAATTCATCAGATCTTTCCAGAAGTGGGAATCGGTTGGTATTTTGTTACAATTCCCTATGGTCTTATCTTTTATGCATTTATTTCTCAATAATTCTTGCCACATGTCATCCTCATTTTAAAGTTTGAAAAGCCATTTACTTAACAAACATTTATTTTGTATATCTAAATTATCTATACATAAACCACCTTTTACTTTGGTTGGCACATAACGTCCCATCTGGCCAATCTGTATTTTCTCCTGTGCTGGTCGCTTTGCTATTTGAACCTTGATCTAAAGCAGTCAATATTTTCTAATACTCCTTTCGGGAGTTCAAAGAATGACAACATAAACATCGGTAGAGAGCAGCGAGTTTATTAAGACTAAATGACCTCCTACAAAAAGCATTTTTTCTTTCCAACCGCTAAATTTGCTTTCAATTCTATTTTCTATTGTAAGCTAATCTTTATCATTCAATTTCCTGAAATGCATGGGTAGACCAAGGTAGCGAAAGGGATATTTACCCACCCCACACCCAAACAATTGCAAGTAGAACAGCTCATGATCCTTTGCCTTACCTAAACAAAAGATTTCACTTTTGTGAAAGTTAATTTTGAGCCCTGAAAGTTGCTCAAATGAACTTAAAATTAGTTTCATGCTTACTGCCTTCTCAATATCATGGCCCATAAAGATCACTGTGTCATCCGCAGATTGTAAAATAGACAAGCCATCTTGGATAAGATGGGGAGTGACCCCATCTACCCGGCTTGCTTCCTTGGCTCTAGAGATTAGTAAGGCCAACATGTCCATAAATATATGAAATAGTATTGGTGACATTGGGTCGCGTTGCCTTAAACCTTTTTTGGTTTAGAAATAAGAGCCAAGTTGGTCGTTCACCTTAATGTTTACATTCCCACCCTACGTAAACTTCTACACCCAAGAACACCACTTCTGTGAAAAACCTTTAATCCGTAATGTTTGTTGTAGGAAGTTCCATTTTCTTTGTCATAAGCCTTTCCGAACTCTATTTTAAAGATTATGCCATGTTTTTTGAATGTAGTTCAGGAATTGTCTCATGAAGTATTACTGCTCCTTCCATAACCTTTTGGGCAACTGTAGAAAGTCTATTGGTCGCAACTTTGGTAAAGATATTGAAAGACATGTTGAACAAACATATTGATCTGTATTGTTGAATGACTTTGGCGTTTTTTTGGTAAAGATATTGAAAGACATGTTGAACAAACAGATTATATTTCCAAAGTTTAGACTGTTCAGAGGCAAGGTTCCCTCATGAAATTCCAAAAACAAGGCCATCGAATCATCTTTAACTAATTCCCAAAAGACCTAATAAAACTCTGATGGGAAACCATCCGGGCCAGGTGACTTATTATGTTCGATTTGAAACACTACTGCCCTGACCTCAGCTTCTATGAAAATAGCAGTGAGGTACTCATTTTCCAGCTCAGACACTTGTGGAATATCTTGGACATAGTGCACATTTAAGTCCATGGGAGAATCCTCCGGAGGACCAAACAAATTTTATAATAATTGGTAATATCCTGCTTCAACTTATGTTCTCACCGTCGCTAACTGGAAAGTACGAGTTTTTCGATGTCTGCCATTAGCCAACAAGTGGTAATATTTAGTATTAGCATCACCTTCCAGTAGATGCTTTACTTTGGCTCTTTGATACCATATAAGTTCTTCCTCTTGAAGCAGTTCAGCAAGTCTCTCGTTTAATACGTGCTTTAGGTTTAAATCCATCCCATCTGGCAAAGGGATCTCTGTCTTTTTATCCAGATTGTCCCGTTTGTGTAGCAGTTCCTTTTTTCTTTCTTATAGGCCCCACTGACATTTTTTTGCCCATCCTCTGAGATTTTGGCAAAACCTTCTGATCTTAGCTTGCCACCTCTCTAAGGCGCTACCCTCAACATGTAGACTATGCCATACATCTCGCACCATGTCACAAAATCCATCCCTAAGCAACCATCCCAACTCAAATTTGAATTGTGGTTGGTAAGCCAATAAGAACTATTTGTATTACCAAAGAGTGGAGTGTGGTCAGAAATCTCTCTGCTCAAAGCATGAATAGTCGTAAGCGGATATTTGGACTCAAAAGCCATACAAACTAAAATTCCATCAAATTTCTCAAAGGTTTGATTATGAAGATGATTGGCCCAAGTGAACTTTCTCCCTGCCATGTGTAACTCTTTAAGATTAAGCGTATCAATTACAACACTAAAAAGGAAAGGCCATCTATCACTATAATTATCATTATTTTTCTCCTCCGAGTTACGAATAATGTTAAAGTCCCCACCTATAATAATAGGTATGGTTCCTTTTGAACATACTCTGACCTATTCAGATATGAACTGTGATTTGTGCTCGAACTGAGCTGAGCCATAAACTGCGATTAAGTTAAATTTGAAATCATCTTCCTTATGACACAACTTAAACCTAATTAAAAAAGTCCCCTTCTTCTATCTGACCAATGTCAAAAGTTGAAAGGTTTATTCCTAGAATCATGCCACCAGACCGACCCTAAGGAGCCATGCAATTCCAAAGAAAATCTCTGCCAGCGCAGATATTATTTAAGGTTGATTGCGGGAAGTTGGCTCTTCTAGTCTCTGATAAGGCAATGAAATCTAGTTTCTTTTCTTTTGTCAAGTCAGAAAAATCTATATTTTTGTATCATCTAGAATTAATTAATTTTTATTTTTTTCTTATTCGATTTTGACCTATGTTTTTTGAAGTGTGATAAGGGGGTCCGTGGACACAAAGGGTCACAACCCCCATCACCTAAGTTCTCAGATAAGTCTGCACAAATAAGATTTAAAGCCTCTAAATCTATGTTCACATCCTGAGAGCAGACAGTGAAAGCATCATCCAACCCTTTATCCATTTTTAGTTCTAAATTATTTCTCTTAGACATTCTGAGTGATTCAAGGTCCTTTAAAGATTTCAAATACAATGAAACTTCTTGATCATTATTACCAAGTGAGATCCCTAGCGAAGTAGTAGAAGCTAACAAGACATAATCATCACGAACATCAAATGAAGTTTGCAGCGTTTGTTTACCATTGAATGAAGAAGCATCCAAGTTTTTGTGCGCTTTTAACTTTGTTTCCTTCTCCTTACCATGCTAAGTATATAATCTAGACAAACAATGAATGGCACAATTGAGAACATAATCAATATAAAGCAATGTCAAATAAAATGTATCTAGCAAAGTAAATGTAGAAAGATATAAGAGAGAGCTTACAAGGGCTCCGATGTTGCCACGCTCCTGACATGGTCAGGAATCCAAGCAAAGCTTGCCTCCTTCTACTTTTAGACCTATGTAGCTTTGCTCCAGATGGTGGAGCTCTAATGAACTAGGGTTTTCGGCTCTAAGAACACTATCAAATGACTTCTAATGAATTGGACTTATGAAAGCCTAGGTCTAGGGCTTCTTATATAGGCCAGAGCGGTGAACCTTAGCCCTCGGATCCAACCAAGATAGAGCAACGGACCAGATGCATCCTTATAGGTGGTCAAGAACCGACATTGAAGCGGAGAGGCTGATGAGGTAGGTCCAATTCGGCTGAACAGAGGGTGTTCAGCCGAACCCCCTGGCTGACAACTGAGTTCTGGTATCGCAGGTGGGTCTCTTGAGTTCTCTAGAATGTTCTCGACATGGAGCCCATGTGGAATTCAATATATTTGTTTGTCTGTAACACCCTAAAAAATCATTTGCAATTTAGGAATTAAATTGAGCACATAATTAATTTTTCCTTGCATTTAAACCTAAGCCATGTTGACGGTAGTTATCTATGATTTTTAACCATCAACTAAACATGAATCAAAGGCATAAATGAACCCACATCATAGATATAGGGTTTGATTCTAATAAGTTCCATGAGTTTTGCTGTTCTCACGTGTTTTGCAGGGTATGAAGGGATATTCGATTTTTTCACCAAATAAAAGTATCTCAAATGAGGAATTAGAGTTCACCGTAGCGTAGAGCCACAAGAAGGGGCGGAATGGAAGAACGGCGAGATAGTCAATGGCGGTGGACCAGTAATTGAAAGACCCTTGGATCAATTTTCCACATCGAAACGTTTGAAGCAGATATATTACTTGTTATTTTTGGAGTTAGGAATAAAATGCTACGGATTTTACAAACAATAGAAGATTCTAGAACATGAGCTGCAGGATTAATCGTGAGCTGCAGGATTAGCCTAGAAAGAGTCCTAAAGTCAGTACAAGAACGGTTTTGATCAGATGGTGGTGATGGAGAGTTGTAAACGCAATATGGATCGATGACGTGATAGTTCCTTGGCCCCTACTCAACCACAGACTATATAAACAGCCCAGGGACCACCTAGGTGCCATCCTTATTATTATTATCATTCATATTGTCTAGTTAGGGCTTGGATGGAGAGGTGTCCCATTGAAAGATAACCTTTCTCTAATGTAGTAGATTAGTTCTAGTTGGGAGTTAGGGAGAGTGGAGCCATGCTCAAGTTCTGGAGAGTTCTTTTGAGGTCTGGTACCTCTTGTATCTTATCTCTGTAAGACATATGCTTCTATATATTTATCTTCTCTATTTACTTATATGCATCATTATGTGATTGGTTAGTAAAGTTGATATACTTTAGCATAGGATCTCCGCTCGCATCGACTGCTCTAGTTATAGATCATGACTAGAGTAGTTAATCAATAGGCTAGACATGGTGTTTTGTCTATAGGTTACCTGAGATTGCACTCAATGTTATGGATAGTTGTGGTAGCCCCAAGTAGTGACAGCCCTGATGGCCAACGTATTCCACCTCGTGTAGGTTGATGATTTTAGGACCATAGTTAGAGCTTCCTAGCCCCCTTCTCATCGCTTTCTGTGGCTTGTGCTCTAATATCCCGAAGTGCTATTGTGTGATTACCCATATAACCATCCTTCAGTTATCTTAGAACTCAAGTAATAGAGAAGTATTTATGATCTTTGAACTCTCCCGTTGTCCTCTCAACTTAGCTAGACTACTCATTTATCTTAAGTGATTACTATGCATAACTCCTATCATTTATCATCACTTACCATTACTATAGTATAATTGGTGTATTAAGTTAGTAAATGCATGATGGTAACTATCAGATTCTTTAACCATTGCTTCCCTGTGGTAAAATATAAATAACAGTACTCTGGAATACTTCCGGGTAAAAGCTACAATGATAGTCTGTGCGCTTGCGGATTCTTTCATATTCTATTTGCAACTAATAAATACCAACAGGCCAAATAATAATTTTTGAATTAATACTATCAAATTTAGTTATAGAGACATGTATATTGCATCCATGCCAGAATACATATTTTTGGTTGAGTGTAGAATTATATTGGGTGGAGTCGAATTAAAATTTTCATTAAAATTGACTTGGTTTGAAATTTTGGAAAGTAAAAAGGAAATCTTTTTATCTCTCTCCTCCTTCCACCCTCTCTTCCCCTTTCCCCTCTGCGCGTGTGTGATAGCAGGCCACGGCCAGCCCAACTTGAGCGCACGGCCCGTAGCACTGCCTGCCTCTCTCTCTGTCTGACCTCACGGGCCCACACGTTGACCGTGGGACCTTTCTCCTTCCTCCAGCCGAGAGGCCACGCCGCCGCTCCTTCCTCTTCTTGGCAACGGCTGCCGCTGATGGCTTTGATGGCCACTTCATCCGACTCTCTGTGTGGGTAGGGCACCCACTACCCTTCACCACCCTCCTCCACCTATAAATTTGGAAGCCGAGCTCTTCATTCTCCGTTTTCCGCACGCGCTCGGCTCTCGCATCCACAGACTACCACTCTCAATCTCGTCATTTGAAGCTATGCCCCGGAGCTTCGTGAAGCCTCTGCTTGACCATAGGTGCCCTCTTCATCTCATTTTGACCGTGAATTTCCTGGTCTCAACCTCACCGGTGAGCCTCTCTCCCTCTGATCCACAGTCACATGTCTCCAAACCCCTCAAAGCATCCTGGGGCGTCGCGACCAGCTCCATTGGACACTGAACCTATGACCGCGACAACAAGTATTATACTCTAACCGTCGAGTAGAACGTTGACTGGACAGTAACATATTTGTATTAATATTAGGTCTAGGAATGGGTATTGGCATGTCTGCAAGAATATTCAAGAACGCGTGGAAGCCAGCATCATAGAAACCATATCTAGCTTTGACCATCAACAACTTCAGCACAGACCGCAGTGTCGTGAAGTCTTTCGTATAAACCTTTGACTCATCGTAAAAAGGCTCTTCTGCTTCCTTCCTCAAGGCCTTCATACCTTTCATGAAGAACATCGATGGATCAATATGACGACGCAATATTGCATCTATGAATTGTGCATCTTCCTCATCATTAACATCTGGCAGGATATGATCAGTTCTATTATCCACATCTCATCCAATGAAATCATAATCAGTAACATTTGGCACAACATGTTCACTCTGGGGACAAGGCTACTGCGTCCCTTGTACGAACTTGCATCCGTTAGCAAACATATCCGGACCATCGGCGTCGATGTACGCATGGTTTTCAGCTATATAAGGTGAAGAGCTACCCTCTCCATGGTTTGTCCAAATCAAATAATCCTCCATAAATCCTCGATAGACCAGATAAGAAATGATTGGTTGTGTCATCAAACATAATAGTATTTTTGCAGTCTGTGCACAGACAATATATGTGCTTCATGTCTGTTCTCCTAGCATGACTCTTAGCGGCATCAATGAACCTGTTGACCTCAGGTATGTATGATGGATCTACTATTGATAACTAATACATCCAGTATGCATGATCTCTCCATCATTACCTGTAAAAATATAATGACATGCATGTCTCCATTTACTTCCAATCTTCCATTAAATCATGTAAATCATATTACACATGCAAAATCATGCAAAGTCAGACGAACAACCTTTTCCATTTTTACGTACTTATATTATTTATAATGTAATTAAAACTACTTAATATGCACCCAAAAAGTTAAATATATGATTAAAACATAGTCGATAATATAAATTGAGAAATAAAAGGAGAGAAACAAGGACTAAACACAAAGATCTAAGTAACATAAATAAAAAACTAACAAATAAAATACATTATCTTTCTCTCTATTCATAAATACATAAGAACACACCATTAATGGAGGAGAGAACTAAATATATAGTGGATAAACTAAATTGAGAAGGAATCATGACAAGGGAGAGAGGAGAGATTTGATCTAACCATCTTGAGCAACCTCATTTGAAGAAATAAAGACAATAACCTAGCTACTCTTCTCCCCTAACTATGGAGAAACCCTAAATCCAAAAAATGGCTAAATTGAGCGCAAGAATGGTTAAAAAGAGGTAAGAGATACATAAACTAACCTTTCTTAGCAATCTCCTTCCAAGAAATGAAGATCACAACCTCTCCCCTTCTATTTGGTGAAATGTGGACCTCCAAAATCGCATCAAATGGAAGTTGGTTGTGAGTTACTGTTCGAGTCGGAGAGGAAGAAAGGGTATTTTTAGTAGACTTAGTACAAGCGGTTCATTTAAGGAACCGCCTGTTAAAATCATTTGTACAGGCGGTTCACTTAACGGAACCGCCTGTGTAAATAGCCTATTTATACAGGCAGTTCGGTTAAATAAACCGCCCGTGCAAATCGTTTTGTACAGGCGGTTCACTTAACCAAACCACCTGTATAAATAGGCTATTTACACAGACGGTTCCGTTATGTGAATCGCCTGTATAAAACAATTTGCACAAGCGGTTTGTAGTTCTGGCCCCGCCGTTTTTTTACTGGCGTCCGACAACTGAAACCGCCTATACAAATAATTGTGTATCACCTGCGTAGAGCTTTTGTGTACTAGTGGTCACTACTACAGAGGCGATTTTAAGAAACATAGGGCTTTTTTTTTGAAGTGTCTGCTCAATCAGGAACCACCTCTGCCGTGCAGTATGAGCCAAGCCGCCTCCATAGAGGCATCCCCTTACGGAGCAACCTCTACAAATGTGTCTATTTTTATAGGTGGCTAGTGAGCCTACCACTTCTGAAGAACCATTTGTAGAGGCAACTGGATATGGAGCCACCTTTGGTAGAAATAAATTTGCCAAGAACTTGTTGTAACTTAACTAAAATTTGTTGATAACATAACAAAAAATGTTGATAACTTAACTGAAATTTTTATGATTACACCGCTGTCCTTCCTGTGTAGGCATGTAATCTACTGGATTTTCATTCACTTGTATGATTAGTTTCTGGTGTTGTCTAATCTATGGTATGTGATGACATATTCATGTGGATGAGGTCGAAGTAGAATCCTACATGTTGTTGATATTAGGCAGCCAGACAGTGGAAACATTGTTAGTTGACTATAGTTTATGCTTGTTCTCTTTCTCTCTTCTAATTGGTTGGAATGGGAACATTATGGGGATGCAATGCAATGAAGAAAGATGGGCATAGTAAGATATGAAGAGATCTCTTGGGTGCACTTGTACAGTTGCACTATGGATGATTTATATAGCTGTGGGCTGGTCGGGTTACTCAAGATGAGCTTTAGCAACTAGGGCCAGTGTCCAAACAAAATCCAAAACGTGAGCAAAAGAGCCAATCAGGCATCGAACTGCATTGGTTCTGTTTTAATGAGGTCGTGTCATTTTCAACAATGAGAACAAAAGCATAAAAATGGAAAAAAAAGAATATATAGCCTATGCAAAAAATAATATTAGCGAAATTAATTAAAGTGTTCTATATTGATCATTTGCACAAGAATATTTATATTTCTGGTTACCAACCCTATAGCAAGAGGGGGTCATGGGACGAATCTATTCTACGGAGTGCATGCATGGTGAAATATGATCCAAATTATTGGTTTCATATTTTATCGTGCGCGCACTCATCCCCACTTTTCCTAGCTTCAGCACTGAGAGCGATAGAACAATCAAATACTGGAACCTCTGTGAAAGTTAGGCAACATGAACGACGACGAAGCTAATAACCACAGCCAGATAGCCCCACACGCATACTTGCTTGCTGTGCTAGCTCAAAATCTATCCCTGTGTTCTTACCTGTATATATACTATGATTTTAGATACACTCTCTCCCTACTAAAAACCATACAAAAGGTGTGGTATATGAGCAATTTTCTTGTATCTGAGAGGATTAATGACACGACATTCTCAACATGGCCAGAGAAAGATTAGTTAAAAAATCGTTCCAAGGAAACCGCAACATGTGGAAAGACTTGACCTTGCCTAAAATCTTGGATCCTACAAGTTGAGAAAACACAAGAACTGCAAGAAGACACAAATGACACTTTCCACGAGCTTCAAACCTTAGGTAAAATATCTCCACAACTCCTATGAAACAAGGCATTACAGAGGATCATACGACTTGTAAAAACCCAATCCTTTATTCCAAAGGGGTTCATAGTGAATTTTCCTATAGGATTTTAATTTCGTAAAAATTCTCTATTTTTTTCTTTATTTTAGTGGTAAGCGGCGCTCATCCACATCGAGGCATCTGTACTGACTTCGTCAATCTCGTGTTGAGAATTTGCCTGCCCACTCTCCGAATGTGTGCTCATAGGGATGGACTTTAATGCGTTGTGACTGCCTGCATTTTACTATGTAATATCATAAGGTGGCTGTTGGGGATTTTGACTTCCGACCAAACTTAGCCCCAGACTTTGAAAGAAAGATCGGCCTCGTCTTTACGGAAGATGCAAAGATAAAAGAATCGCGCATAATGTTGGCTTCACTAAGGTGAAGTCGACTTCGCATGCTGACAAGAAGGAAGATGGCGGCGAAGCCTCGGAAAAGAAAGCATCTAGGGAAGTCTTCACCCAAAAGATTGGCGTGATCAGCAAAGTGTCGTTGGGAAAGGTTAGGATTGAATTAGTCTAGGCGAGGTGTGAAAGTACGACTTCGCCCCTCATATAATGATTCGTGGAGAATGAGAGAGGGGTAAAACAGTCTTTTGACCATTAGTTAGCGAAGGTCAGACCCCTATAAATACCCCCTCTGACATGTATAGTACGACAGAGAATAAAGTTACTTTACACGTGTGCGATTTTGCCACGTGGACTCTCCAAACTTGTGTTGTGAAAAGTACCCTCAACAGTGGCCTCACTAATAATAAAGTTAAAAGAATTTAATTTTATTATGGGCATGCGTGTCCACAAAGCGTAAGCAATATATTGTCTTCAAACACCCCCCCCCCCCCCTGACCCTCCCCTCAAACCCCTTGTAACGACATATTCATCGTTGATAGATGTTTTTGGCAGTTCTTTATGCAAGTTAAAAGAATTAAAAAGAATTATTCAAATGACAGAGGAATTTTTTCAAGCCACAAATAAGCATATATACATAACAAACATGTGGCACGTACACCAACCATGTCTAGCTCAGCTGGTTAGATTTTTTATTGTGGAACCTGCCCATCATGTGGATTTTTATTCCATAATTTAACCGTTTAATGATAAGCAGTGAGAGATAGTCTTTTAGGGATGCTCATAGGATGCGTTTGTAATGTATAGTTGGCCAAAAAAAAAAAAATGCATGTGGCACGTTCCTAAACAGATATGCCCTACATTAACCAGGTTTTATCCAGAACCTGGATACTTATCTCGTAAGGTCTTGACTTGGTCTATTGTACTTTTGTTTTAAAATAATAACTATTACGGGGGCGTAATAATGATGAATATAAATGAACAACCAATTTGTTTAAGAAAAATGTATACACAGATGCAGTCTAAATGTGTCGATCGGGTGAAGCAGCTAATTGATCGACACGAGAGCCAAATGTTGCAGTATATTTGTTTCCCTTATCATCTCTTCATGAAGACAAGGCCTACTTGTAAAACACTAGAAGATTCTAAGCAAAGTTAGAAAAGACATTCGATGCTCCTCCTGGAATTTGATGAATGAAAAATTCGATTATGAAATTGATATGTTGATTCCCACCATCGTCAGCGTGAAACTATGAAAGCCAATGAACAAAAAAAAAAAAAAAAAACTAAAGTTTGAAATCCTGTCAAACAAGTAGAAGAGCATCATTTAGAAAGTGGGAAGATAAGAATGTGCTGATGAAGCTATGTTGAAAACGAGAATCACATGTACGCACAGCTTCTTGAGCATCTTCTATGACACTATAAATATAGCCCGAAGACCATGCGATTCACTCAAGCCATTGGAAGGCCTGATAGCTTTCATAGGTATTAGCTACTACCATATACTCTCACACTAAAATATAGCATGGCTAATGACTCCTTGACGAGGGGACACATAATCGGGGATGTCTTAGACCCGTTTACTAGCTCAGTGCCTCTAACTGTCATGTATGATGGCAGACCAGTGTTTGATGGGATGGAGTTTCGGGCGTCGGCGGTGTTGGTGAAACCTAGAGTTGAGATTGGGGGTGATGATTTTCGAGTGGCCTATACCCTAGTAAGCCATTACTCCGCAGATCGAGTCCATTTGGTGGTAGGCCATATATATGGCCAAGATGTCGACTACTTTTCTTAGTCCAGGGTCATCAGGGTCATCAACACCAACTAATGCTCAGGAGCCCACTTTCCAAACTCTCGTCAAAGTTTGAAATCGATGGGCTTGCTCATTGTGATGGTTAAAACTGTCTCCTCGTGCCCAACTCTGTTGACTATATTGGCTCATGCTAATAAATAGAGAGACACTAACAAAAAAGATGCAGGATTTCTCATCAGTCCCAGCCCAAAATTGCTCAGGTTTATTTTTAATACCCTAACATGTTGACCATGTGCTTGTGTTAATGTAAATATATTAGGTTATGGTGGATCCTGATGCGCCTAATCCCAGCAACCCTACCCTACGGGAATACTTGCATTGGTAAGTTATAGTTCTTGCACATACTATTTGATCAGACTACATGTACAGTTCTGCAGTTACTCCGATAAATCAATCACACTGCCTTATCTTTTGATAGGATGGTGATTGACATCCCAGCATCAACAGATGATAGCTTTGGTGAGCTTCATCAACTTACATTGTATATATACATGCATCACACAAGAAATCCTCCTTTTTAAATAATCCCACACCCTAACTAAACCCCCCCTAGAATTTAGCCACGCCCCTTATTGCATTGTGAAGTGTAACCTCGGAACCCTTTTACAGTGCTCTTCCTAGCTCAACCTAACACCACACATGTAACTTCATTGGACAACTACAGTCTAAAAACAACAGGAAGCCTGGAAAGTCTTTTTTTTTCACTTCACTAGCTCCTAGAAGCCACGGCTATAGTGCCACCAGAAAGGTGAAGAGAAGCCCAAGCCGCAAGAAAATGGGCCAAAGGGACCCTTACTCTTTTCCTCAAAGGTGCACATATATACACTACAGGAAACGGACCCTTTGCCGAGTGCCAAACTCTTTGCCGAGTGGCAAATCTCGGGCACTCGGAAAAGAGCCACTTTGCCGAGTGAGGGCGTGACACATCAGCACTCGGTAAAGAATTTTTCAAAAAAAAAAAAAAAATCTTTGCCGAGTGCCTGCCACGTCAGCACTCGGCAAAAAAAGCCGTCAGGTTGACGGTGGCCGTTAGCTTTGCCGAGTGATAACGTGCCTTTGCCGACTGCCCGACACGTGGCACTCGGCAAAGATTCCTTTGCTGACGAAATCTTTGCCGAGTGGCCTTTGCCGAGTGCAAAGAAGGCTTTGCCGAGTGCTTCTAGCACTCGGCAAAGCGGCCGGATCCTGTAGTGATAGTAAGCAATTGTAGAATGTTCATGCTAATGTGCTGGTGCAAACACTCTTCATTATTTTTTTGAAGAATAAGGAGGAGCCAAGGGCTCCTAGTAACTCTCTTCAATATTAGTATCTTTCTGTGAATTCTTCCTTTGTAGTATATATATAGTGCACTACTTCTATATGCTTCTGCAAAATATGTATTCCTCTCTTCTCTTAAAACCTAAACAAAAGTTATCCTTTTTAATAGTTTAGTCTAATGCACTGTTTATGGTTTCTTTTGGTTCGAATTTGTTTCAATTGTCTTTAAACATATATATGTTTGCAACTTCCTGGTTTAAATGGAGAAAATATTTTAAAGCAAGTGATCAGTTATAAGCGGGTGTACATACTTCAACATATGCAATGTTAGATTTTTCTTGTTATCAATGATTCAATCATACACCCTCCATAAGACTCTCGTTTTAGAATTCCAAACATCTTGTTTAACCATCCATCTAATTAAATTGTTATATAAATATTATTTTATGTCATGACTTATTTTATCATTATAGATACTTTAATAATGATTTATTTGTTTTATAATTTAGACAAGATTTTTGAACAAAACGAACGATCAAACACTATGTCTGAAAGTAAAAAAATGATACTCCTTTCGGGACGGAGGGAGTATGGTACATGCTGTATCAATTAAGTGGAAATATTGCAAAGGAATTTGCTATTTGATATGTTAACTTGTATCACACTTATGTTCTTGTTTTAGCATTTTAGATTTATCTGTAGCTTTTTGTTAGTAAACTTTTACACTCATAGAAATTTACGAGGTGCCGTTTTACTTAACCCATTTGTCCAATATGTAACTTTTTGCAAGAATATTATTTATCTGGACGCAACACATTTTATTAACAAAATAAAATAGCATACATGCGCTTTGACAACATAACAATAGTTATTATACTGGAATGTGTAGCATGTGTGGCTTGCCCACCTGAATCCACGGAAAAGGACGGACATTAGGGTTTAGTAGGTTTTAATACATTGATGTTGTCACCTAAAAATAGAAATAAAGTAAAGTTAGAACGAAAGAACACAACAAAAGAACGATTTTCTTTGTTTCTCACCATTATTTTGTATTAAATGGCAGGCCGAGAGCTCATACCATACGAGAGCCCAAGCCCCACCATGGGCATCCACCGTATTGTGTTGGTGCTCTACCAACAAATGGGGCGGGGCACGGTGTTTGCGCCGCAAGTGCGTCAAAACTTCAACTTGCGCAATTTTGCACGCCGTTTCAATCTCGGCAAGCCTGTGGCAGCGATCTACTTCAACTGTCAGCGGCAAACAGGCACAGGTGGGAGACGGTTCACTTGAGTAATTTACCTACGTACCTACCCATCATGTTACGTTCAAGGTGACGGCAAGCTTGAGCCTGCTCATTACGTTCGTGTGCTTACCTGTGTATGGTCGTATCGTCATACAGTACCTAGCATGAAAGCTGGAAATAAGATGTATTTCTTACGCATATGTAGGCTTTCATAGAGAGCGTACTATACCTCCATGAGGGTATTATGTCTTTTAATAATCACATGACAAGAGAGCTTAGAGAGGTCTGTACTGACTACTGAGTGTGTACTCATGTGATATTTTGGCCAACCATGGCAATAAACATATATATGGATCTCTTTTATTTGATTGTGAAACTTAAAGCAAATTTAATCATACTTAAATTAATAATTTCAGTTTTTGATGCCAACTGTCAAAAGTTGCATCCTTCACTTTCTGTTGAACACAACATGGGCTGTCTAAGCTTAACTACACATAATAAATAGCTTGTTTCTGTCAGGATTTGATTAAAATTTGTAACCGAATCTGGTTTTTAGAAGAAAAAAATATAGATGCTTTGACATATATGATACATCTCATCTAAAGAAAAAAAAATGAGATCTTTTACAATTCATGATAAAAAGCGTCGATATTTTGTTTTGATGAGTTAATGACTGCCCAATAAGACGTCCATGTTGAGTGCCAGTTAAAAAACCTTACCAGTGCCGAATTTTTGAACCGGCAAAACTAAGTTGACAATGATTACTTTGGTTATCACCGCAAGTTCAAGAACCGCATTGATGTGGTTCCCATAAATCTCATAAAAAACGGGCTACAAAATAAAAAATACTTCTTTTAATACCAAAGGAGGCCCCACCACCAGAAATCTCATAAAACGGGCTAATAAATAATTTTTTTAATACCAGAGGAGGCCTCACCAACTAGCCAACGGTAGCGTGTCACAAGTCAACATAACTTTTTTAGGTCGTTTCTCCATCCGATGTCATTTGAAAAATTCAAAAATTTTAAATTAAACATAATTCTCGTTTATGAAAATTTTGTCAACTATAAAATTAAATAAATTATTGAGATCTATAACTTTTCTTTTGGTCACTTCTCCATCCTGGATCCTTAATTAGCACTATACACTCAATCATGAGTATGGACCATATGGCATTAGTTGGTATTAACTTCTATGAAATCTTGTGAATCAAATAGAGAGATATCATAATGACTTCAAATAAAAATGTAATGAACTACAAAGTTTACATAACATTTTGAGTTCTACAACTTTAGTTTTGATCAGTCTACATCGAAGATCCTTAACTACAACTACACACTCAATTGTGACTATAGAGCATATGGGCTCCTTTCTATTAAGCCTAAACAATCTTGTGGTGTATATTTGAACATCTAAACAATCTCAAATAAAGAAAAATGAACTGCAATGTTGTACTAAAAAAACTACAACTTTGATATAAAGTTGATCTTCATTGGACATCATATCATAAAATTATGAACTTTTTTATGCAACCTATCATTGCCAGGTGAAGCCACGACAGTGGTTGTTTTAGCCAAGAAATTGGCAGTGACTACCCATTTTCACTGCCAGTATGTGGCTAAAATCGACAGTAAAGACCTAAACATCAGTGTCGGTTGGTCCTTTCACTGTCGGTGTTAAGCAAAAATCGACAGTGGCATGCCAGAAGACACAATCCCTGCTGGTTTCTTAAAAACTGCCAATGATGGTGCTGGCAATGAATGTGAGATCTGTACACCAGTACACAGGAGCTTTATAGTGGCGCCGGGTATTTTTTTACTGGCGGTTTCATTCACCGGCCGCTAGTGCAAAAAAAATGAAGGGCCAGAGTTAAGAACCGCCAGTGAAAACAAACATGTCACAGTGGACAACTATGGGCTCAGAGTTCTTGATCTAAGTAAGGTAGGTTACAAAGATGACTCATGGATCCTTGCTAACCATGCCGCACAGATCTTCTATGCTGAACAAATCCTTTCTAAAAATGCGAAGAAAAGTTCCGACAAGGCAAAGCATATAGTTTTCCCTGAGAAGCAACAAGCTCTACGAGTTGATGGTGTAACTGATCTGGAGGATTTTAACCAATTTAGCGACATGTCTCTCTTTGTAGACCATCCAGTGAAGATAAGACACGTTGAGCGAAGCATCCCACAAAGTTCGTTGCCATGGGTGCGCCCCGATGGACAAGGAAGAACAGTAACTGGCTAGATTCTATTTGTCATTTGTCATGTAATCCATTTTCTATCTCAACATGTATCCTATGCTACATTTAACATGTTTACATTTATCTATTTTAAAATATTTACATTTCTCTATTTGAACATGTTTATCCTAAAAACCTTAAACCCTAGCTAAACCAAGCTAATTAAAAACCAAGCTAAACCCTAAACCCTATTTGAACATGTTTATTTACACTGGCGGTTCTTGAGGACAACCGCCAGTACAGATATTTACACTGGCGGTTCCTTAGGACAACCGCCAGCAGTAATCTTCCCAGTATATAACGCGCGCTCCCGTCCGAAATTTCGCTAAGTCTAGAGAAGCCCGCCATTTCTTCCCCGACGCCGTCAGGCTGCCGGATTTTTCCGTACCCTAGCCGCTGCTGTGACCTTGCCGCAGCCGTGCGCTCGCCCCACCACGCGCCTCGCCGCAGCCGTGCCGCCGTGCTCCACGGCCACGCCCCGTCGCCCCGTGCCGCGCCTCCATCGTGCCGCACCGCACCGCGCTCCACCGAGCTCCCTGACCGGTAAGCCACCGAGCTCCCTCCCTATACTATGTGCAGGTGCCTCCCGCCCTAACTGGCTCAGTGTGGTCCGCGGCGGCGACTGGCGCGCGCGCGGCGGCGCGAGTGGCGTGTGGCGGCCAGAGGCACGGCGGCGAGGGCACGCGCGCGGTGGTTTGTCCCCTACTCCGGTGGCGTCGGCAGTGGGCGCGCGGTGGGGGAAGTGGTGGCGGGCTCCGGTGCCTCGTCGGCGGCAGGGGCGCGGCCGGTGGTGGTGGCTTCCGTCGACGGCGGCTTTGCGCTTGCTATTGTGCCGGCCTGCTAGCGGGCCGGCCTGCTAGTTAGGTTTTCTATTTTATTTTTTAATTTAATTAAGTTTTCTACTTAGGTTTTAGTTTAGTTAGGTTTTAGGTTAATTAGAGTTTTAGGTTAATTAGGTTTTATGTTTAATTAGATTTTGGTTTAGGGTTTAGTTTAGGTTTTGTTTTAATTAGTATTTAATTCTTTAGTTAGGTTTATTTTAGATTTTGGTTTAGGGTTTAGTTTAAGTTTTGTTTTAATTAGGGTTTAGGATTTTGTAGAGGGTTTTTAAGTGTATATGTATATGTGACAATATAGGTTATTTTATTTTATTTTAGCAGAGTTTTTGTTATATGCTTATTGCCCCACCCCCAAAAAACAAACCGACCCAGCAAGAAAACGTATGCCCTTAGAGTTTGGTTTCAAAGCTAAATAGTGTTAATTATCATGTGTATTTCAATATATGTGATATATGTGATATGTGACAGTATATGTGATATGTGTATTTTAATTCCTCCAATTCTAAGGAAACAAATGGGCGACCCTATTTCATGGTTATATGTGTGTATTTCATGCTTATATATGTGTTTATATGCAAACTGCGAGGTCTTATTTCGTATTTCATGTTAGATTACCGCGATGACGACTTCACCATCAGAGTCCTCTCAACATAACGAGCCGAGTGAGCAACAATATCAAAGTCCAAGTGATCCGTGTCCCAGCGTAGATAGGAAGGCTCGTCGTGAAATAGAGCGCGACCCTACTTACGATCCACGAGGAGACGAGATAACATACACGGAGTTCAACGAATCCCTTCTATCTATATATGTACTCATCCATGATTTCATGTGTGCGCCCAATTTTATGAACAGGAGGTCGTATCTCAAATGCGACAACTAGTAGAAGAAGAATTGCAACACGAAGACCAAGAGCCAGAACCTACCGATACGAGCACTGAAGAATCAAGGAAGAGAAAACTGAGTGATCGGAGACGAGGTGACAGGGGATCAAACAAGTGGGATAGTAACACATATAGGGTGCTAGACGTAACTGCAAAAGGAGAGCCGCTAACTCCACAAGAGGTGCAAGCTAAGTTTTGGAACGCGATTGGTTTCTTAGTTAGGGATAATCTTGATATCACAATATCTCAGTGGAAAGATGTGCCAGATTCGGTCAAGGCAAACTTGTGGCAAAAGTTGTCAAAGAAGTTTGTTCTGCCTCGAGGTTCAGAGGAACTCGTAAAGGGTTATGCAATGAGGCAGTTGGCCATCACATTTCGCAACTGGAGGTCTGATTTGAACAACAAATATGTGAAGATAGGGTTGGACCCCACCAGCAAGTATAACATTACAGAAGGTCAGTGGGCTATTTTCAAAGAGCAGAAGACTAACCCAGAATTCTTGGCCCGGAGCCAAGCAAACTCAGCACTTGTTAAGAAGAACAAGTACCACTACCACCTTGGCATAGGTGGTTACAAGCGGCAGGTTCCCAAATTGAGGGAAGAAGAGGCTGCGAAGAAGGCAGCAGGGTTGCCAGTGTTGTCTGAGGAACTTGGCCAAAGGAGCGTGAACTGGCTTCGTGCTCGCAAACCAAGAGAAATATCTGAGTCAAGTGCATCTTTTTCTGATCCAATGGTTGAAGAAGCCACGAAGAATATTTATGAGACGGCAGCTCATGTGAAGGAAGGAAGTGCCAGGCCACAAAGGGAGCGGGACATCCTTACTCGTGGTCTTGGCAACCCCGAGCACCCTGGTCGTGTACGAGGCATCTCGTCAAGGCTAGGATGGAAAGAAGGATTCGGCGAGGAGTGGGCCGGAATGTACAAGAAGCGTGATCGATACATGGAGGACTTGAAAGATTTTTTTGAGGAGCAGGCAAAGCAAGCCTTCAAAGACATGGTGACTAAATTAGTAGCAAATTCTGATACCGAGCTTGCACAGCAATTGGTGGGTGTCATGTCTACTGTTCAACAAAGGACGAACACCCAACAGTCTCCGCAGATGTAGCTGGTGCCGGTGACACAGCCCTTGGGAGCTCAGCAGTTGATAGCATAGTCTGCAAATGCTCCAAGCAGTGTCGCGTCTACGGCAAAGGTTCGCTATCCAGTTGATGCCATTGACGTGCCAACACCTTGCTCACTAGTCATAAGATATGGCATTACCAATGTTCGTACTAGGGAAGTAGGCACTGGCTTTGCAATCCCTGGATGGACGTTTCATGGTGCAAACATTTCAGATGAGTACTGTAGGGTCGAAGTGGTGACCGTACTGCAAGGACATGAGGATGACATGTTGGACATCCCTGCACCCGAGGGCATTAAAACACTGGGACAAGCCATCAAGAATTTCATCCTTTGGCCTAGGCGAGACATCAAGTTGAGTGGGCCACCAACATCTACCGAGCATAGCATTCATAATGACCCACCACCGTCGTCATCACCTAACCGGCCTCTTCCTAGCTCACCAAATTCGCCTGTGCATCCAATTCCGGAACCTCCACCACCAGCATCTCCTATCAACTATCCACCTTCCCCAGCAAGCAAAGAGAAACAACCTGAGGAAACATCGACCCCAACGGGCCCACAAGACAAACAACATGAGCAAACATCGACCCCGTCAGCCCCACAAACCAAAGAAAAAACCCCCCCCACCAGCAAAGAAGAGGAATGTTGTTCTCAAAATGATCTCTCCACACCGGCCAAAGCAAAAAACTGCTGGGACCATGCTGTGGTTGTCAGGAATAGCACGCAGCCGCACAAGTCGTGTCGTTGAGTGTTCTGATGCTGAGGAATCAGGGAAATACTCTGTGAAGACCATACAGATCAGGAAGCCAACGAAAGAGGATTATGAAAATGTCCCTGACACATATGTGCTGGGCAGGCCGTTTCTCACTTGGGAAAAGGTAACCCAAATCCCATCTCTAATTAAAAGAATGCATGACTGCTACATGAGAGCAGCTTCTGTTGGCATCGACGCTCTGAGCGTATGTATACCACCAAGAGCTTTTATGAACGGGCGAAGTAAAGCCGTGGTCACGTTCGAGGACATGCACTTGATGATGAACCTCAAGAGACTCGACGTTCAGCTCGTAATAGTGTGGGCATTGTAAGTGTTGCTCATATACTCACTTGATTATTATTTTGATGTATTATATTTCAGTCTATGAGATTCATTTGAACATGTGCCTTGCAGACTACAACATGACCAGCAGGAGGAGAGATTTGGTATCGATCCTTATTCACATGCAGATGAGAGGATTGGCTATCTCGACTCCACCGAAATATGCGAGGAGCGGCACACATTCAGGATCGGAAAGAACAATGACAAATTGAAGGACAGGACTGAGGAAGAAGGTAAGCAGATTATTACTAAGGTAGATAGAGAGATGGAAGACAGATACTGCCTATACTTAGGAAATTCAATGCTTCAATTTTAAGATAGGCAAGTCATAATGGCCCCATACAACATTAGGTAAGCTCGAGTTTTGTAACACCCCTGGTGTTACGGTTAATTAAAACCTGCCATGTCATCATCCTTAGTTGCAAATCTTCCCGCATCAAACCTGATCACTGTGCACTAATTAAAACAATTTTATTTTCACATGTGATTATTCTTAGGTATCTTTGAGTGGCTTTATAATTCAAATATTTGTTTGTGTGTATGCCTTTAAATCCAAAAAGAAAATTTAAAAGGAATCATTTAAAAACCCTACATCGGACCCGAAACACTAAATCAAAAACTAAATAGAATTAGGTGTTGGGTCTTAAACAAAAGTTTTAAATCTTTAAAAGTTGAGCAACTTCTATATTTGGGGATTTTGAAGTTATGCAGTGAAAATTCAAATTAACCTCAAATCAATGTTTTGAAATTTGAATTTGATACACCATTTCCAAATTTATGTGGAATCTGACACAATTGCTTTAATAAAAGTTGTTGGGCCCAACGAGTAGAGAAACTTTTATTTTTACCATTTTTCAAGTTGTTGATAAAAATTGAAAGTAATTTCAGAAATTGTGTTTGAAATTCAAATTGGGGATTTACCCCCTTTTAAATATTTTCAAAACTAAGCCGAATTTGAGCATACTTCAAGAAGCAAACTTGATCTTAATAAAATTTTGCACAACTTTTGTTTTAGATCTTTTCTCTGATTCAACTTGGAATAGCCATAATTTGAAACTTATAGGCTTTGACCTATACACTGCTACAGTGCATCTACAGGGGGGCCGGTTCTGCCCTGCTCGAGTGCAGGCCGCGCGCGCGCGCTGGCCGCCGGCGATGCCCGGGGCCGGCCGGCTGCGTGTCACCCACGGGGCTGGGCCCGTGGGGGTCCTCTCCACGCCGTGCGCCCAACCGTTGCCCTATAAAAGCCGCCGAGGTCGTCGTCTTCGCTTCTCCTCCGCTCTGTTCGCCGCCGGCGTGTTCAGTTCTCCGACCGAATTCACTCGGCTCGAGCCACCGTCGTTCAATTCCATCAGCCACCGAACCAGCCTCTACCTCGCGCACCAGTAAAGCCCGGACGTTTCCCTTGTTGGTCACCAGTGTTGTCAGCACGGTTCATTTTCTTCCCTGTCTCCGGCGGAGCGCCGCCGTGCTCGGTTCCATCACGACCGAGCTGTCCCGATGAGTACTTCCCCTGTCGTCTTTCGTTGCACACCCCACTTGATCCCAGGAAGCCCCTGGTCCAAGCCATTTTCCCTTTTGGTGCACCAGAGTAACCAGAACGCGCCTCGCCACCAGTTGGAGCCGTCACGAGCGCCATCGTCGTCGGCGGACTGCCTCCAGACCCTTTCCATTCTAACCAGCACGAGCACGAGACTCAAGGTGAGTTACTAGTGCTCTGGGATCCTTTTGTTTGAACCCTACCGGACCAAGGTGGCCGGAACACCTCGCGCCGTCACTTCCTGCTCTGTCGGGTCACCATGACTGCCCGGCGAGCTCAAACAGAGCCAGTACTTCTCTAACCAAAACCCTAGAAAGGTGCGCTCAGATGTGGGAAACGATTGGAAGTCCTCCCTGCCGCCGTCAAGATCACCGCCGGCGAGTCCGATGCCGACCGAGCTACCTCTGCTCGGTCCTCTATCGTGGGGAAGAAGAAGAAAACGGGTGGAGTTAGACTGGGCTTGCTGGGCCGAGCTGACCGGTGGGAGGCCAAGGAGTGACGGTGAGGGAGAAGTTGGGCCGCCCAGGACGCACGTGGGCCGGATGGCCGGCCTGGTTGCTAGCCCGAGAAAATTGAAATGCACTTTTCATTTTCTTTAAATATCATTAGTGCTGCTATTTATTATTTTTGTAAAGCAAGAAATACAGCTCTAAAAATGACTGAATTAATCCTGTAGCCTATTTGAGATGTACATAATTTATTAAAAATATGAACCATATAGTTTCAGTAATTTTATTATGTGATAAAAATGTGTCTTTTAATTAATAACTAGGGATTCTAAGATTTTTGTAGGCTAAAATAGTAGTCCAAAAATCATGAATTTTGTTTTGTTACTGTTTTATGATAACACCGACATGCACAATAAGTTTGGGCTCCATTTGGCAGGGTTGAATTATTAATAATGCTTTATCTCATAAATGAGATAAATGAAAAACCATAATCCTTTTTGGGTTTGTGTGACTTTAGGAAATTGTATGATAACCATGGGTCTTTATCATGTGTTGACCTTTGGTATCTTGATAAACTTTTAGTTTATACTAATCTTGTTGATTAAGATGCTTAAATGACACTTCAAGTAAAATAGCTAAATTGTTAATTAGAAATATTATTAACGTATGTTATACATATATGATAATAGGATTTTTATGAATCATTTATGTAAGTACGAGCCATTATTATAGAAGAGCTATTTCAACTTTCAACAACTGTTAAAATGGTCAATAAACCAAAATAGTTAATACTCGAAGGTAATTAGTTTAAATGGCTTACAACCTTATCGTGAAGGAAGGTTGTACTCAACTTTAAAATTGAGTTTACTTTCTATTGAGCAGTGATTGTGTACATCTCCTGCATCATGGCATACATATCATTATATTGAGTGTTGCATTACTATTTCGTGTAGTGAACGCGCGGCGATTATTATCTGAAGCGTGTCCTGAGTAAGGTCTTCACTCGGTGGGCGTGGATCCTTCTCAGGGTTTGACTTCAAGGTTCTGTCTACTTCAAGCAACAGGCAAGCCCCGGTGCATTTGCCCCTCCTTGTTATTTAAAAATATTTATCAGTTGAGTTAATCTACTGCATTAGGTTATTAGGAGTTGAGTGATAACCCATTGATGCATTACCTTTCCTTGACCACATATTATACCTAAGACCCTAATTTATTTAAAGTATTGAAAAATGCTTAGTCATGCTTAATGATAGAGTTACAAAAATGCTATTTTGAAAACTGTGATGATATGAAACAAATGAATCATTTTATGGGATTGGTATTGTCCTCGTTTGGTGATGGAACTAGGTGTTTGTTTTTGAGAATGAATATGAATTTAAAAGTAAATGATATATAAGAATTGATATTGGAATTATGTATACGAATAAAATAATATTGGGATCAAATAATGAAATAGGATAGAAATGTTTTTCTGCAAAATACCTTGACTCTTGCTCAAGCTTTACCTTGACTCCCCCTCAACCTGCATTCCTGAGTCTAATCTTACACCTTTTGTCGGGTAAGTCTTGCGGAGTACCCCAGTACTCAGGGTTTGTTAACCCCTGTTGTAGGTAAGTTGAGCGTACCAATCTAAGTGGGATCGTGCCGGTCAACGGATCGTATCTGGATGAAGATGTGTATATAATGAAACCCTTGGGCAGGGTGTTTAGTTGTATACAGCTACTCCACTGCGAAACTCTGGTTTGGGATAATATAATTTATATTTGTAATCTATGTTTAAGTAATACTTCCTCACCCTTTACTCTGATTCAAATTATTTGTGTAAACTGTTGTAATACTTGTAAGGTATTTACAATGAGATCCTCGGGGAAATTAGGGTTTCCTAGGAGACCCGATAGGCCACCTAAGTCAAAGCAAACTCGTGCAGACTAGTCAAAGGTCCTTAGGGCCGATGACGGGGCACGTGGGCCCTATGATTAAGGCGGTTCCGTCACAAGTTTATTTTTGCAATTAATGTTATTATTGTCTAATCCATATATATATGTGGCCCCGACCCATGCATCACGAGGACTTGATTCGTGCAGGGACCATTGGATTTGTTTTTATATTTATCCAAGACAGGGAAGGGTGCTTGTCTTTGACTCCGCAGATTATGATCCCACTACGTATGCGCCATTCTTGACCTTCTTAGAGAGGTACGTAAGCCGAGAAATATTTGCATTCTTTTCTCGATGAGAGTTTGCATTGAGAATATATAACTTGGTGATTCTTTCGAAATCATAGGGCATATTGGTGGTATAAACTAAAAGGCGAAAAGTACGACAAAAACAAAAAAGGACCATTAACATTAAATCACAAGTGGCCGGTATGTTAGTTATTTATGACTACATATTTGTCATCCATGTACAACACATAAGACAATGTTGTAACTAATTAAATATTTGCTTATCTGTTTACATATATAGTGCCACAAGCAACCACCCGGATCGGTCCACTGCGAATTCTATGTCTGTGAGTTTATGAGGGAGTCTGGACGGTACATCAAGAACGTTGATAAGGTAAGTAATAGTCATTATAACCTTAAAGTTACAAATGTGTATATGATGTTTATACATATTAATTAATATAGTTATATATAACTACAGTTGCGAAAGTATAAAAAACTCAAGGCGCAGAACATGAGCACGGAGACTTTATACAACATAGTTGAGGACATGTGCTCATTCATCATGAAACATGTTATTCCAAGCAACGGAAATTATCACGACAATTAAGACACTCTAGAAAATGAAGAGTTCAGAGAGTTAACGGAAATCAGCATGTTAGGGCTTACCCGAGAGGGTTATTAATTAGATGTGTAAATTTGAGATGTTATCACATGTAATTTTGATGAACATATATATATGTGTATATTATGAGCACAGTCCTTTGATGTATATAAATATACTGTATAATAATTAAATTTTGTTTTGGTATATTTGATCATGATCTAATACAGCTTAATATCTACAATAAATAAATAAATACATATATATGGCCGGGTAGGGGGCTGAAATTCCCTAAAAAGGACGGCAATCTCCACTGGCGGTTGCATGTGAACCGCCAATGTAGATATACTTACACTGGCGGTTCCTTAAGAAAACCGCCAGTGTAAATATATTTCCACTGGCGGTTCCTTAAGCAAACCGCCAGTGTAAATATATTTCCACTGGTGGTTCACAGGCAACCGCCAGTGAAAAGATTTATTTTCACTGGCCTCTCCCATTGGCGGTCCTGTGAAACGTCAGTGAAGATGGCTTATCAACCGTCACTATAGAGCTTCTGTGTACTAGTGGTAGTAGTGCATGTGAATAACCCCCGCATCTCCTAATAGGTTGAGCTTTGAGTCGAATTGGTTGATATGTGCAGCCCGACCAACATGGTATTAGGCCATACATCTCGAGTTTGAATCCTAGTGAGTGGGTTTAAATAAAACAACTACAACTGACGCATATTTTCATGTTTGAGGCATGAGGAAGCCTACATGGTGAACTACCTCCCTTTCCCTATTAGCTTAAATTTTTTTTGTTTGAATTTATTAGTGCATAGTGTATACAACTCAATAATACATTTCTTGATTAATTATTAGAATAAAATATGATATGGTGACTGATTAATCATAGTTTAGAAACAGTGAAAAATAATGATTCTTTAACCTTTTTTGGAGTATGACTATGAACAGGATGAGATTAATTTTATTGATTATTAGGAAATGTAACAAGCAGCGCCAGGGCACTTTGAGAGGACATTCTACTGCATTTATGTTGCTATAATTGCCGAGAATGTATATCGTACAAATCTTGTGTGTTTTGAATAATTTTCCACCCTGGTTCACTATTAGATTATTTTTCCGTGAAGTTTTATGCTCCAAACCCTACAATATATATTTCTCAGCTAAAATCATGTACCCCAGTGAAGTTAATCTTGTGAAGACACCATTATAAATGTCAACACGTCATGTTATAATATCTATCCTATATGTGGAGATTTTCGTGAAATATTTGTGGTCGTCAGAGACCAGAATATTTGTTTTATTTTTCTTAAAATATTCTATTTATATTCACCGATTCTAGAATGATATGGTACAATGTTTACATGGAAAGGACTAAAGAGGAAGAGAGAGTTGCTTTCAGTGAAAGATACAGACGTTTGGAGGTTACAGTGTTTCAAGTCTTTGGAAAGGTAAGATGGACATACAAAGAGAAAAGAGAACTACAAATGTTTAAATTTAGGGTGCAAAGTTTTTGTGTATCACATGGGATATTTCATGAGATTTTGAAAAGTGTTTTTTAGATACTAATAAAAAAAGTAATTACTAACTCGCTTCTAAAGCGCGAGAAGAATTTATTAAGCTTAATTAATCTGTCATGAGCAAATGTTTAATGTAGCAAAATATTGTGAAATTATCAACTAATTAGGCTTAAAACATTTATCTCGCAATTTAGATGCTAATCTGTGTTATTAGTTATTTTTTCGTTTATATTTAGTTCTTCATGCATGTGTTCAAATATTTGATGTAATGAACATAAAGTTTTCATGGTGGCCACTAAGCTCGGCGTCAATTTAGTTAGTTTACTTCTGCTGGGTCGTTTTTGTTCATTTTCTTGTTGACAAATATATTGCTAATTCATTCATGGCAATTCCACTTACGGAAGCAATTCAACATATATATAATGGCAAAGTATTTGATCATCTCCAACAGTTGGTCAAATGTTTTTTCTAAAAATTGTAGTTTAGTAACTCCCAAATTAATATGGGAAAAGAAAAAAGAGTCCATCTTAGCTAGCTGCTTTCCGTTCCGTATTTGCTTGCGCCATTCCGACAACAAGGCTGTTACTGCAGCGCCCCTGCAGAAGCGTAAGCAGAAGTAGGGCAAGAAGAAGAAGAAGGGCGGCAATGGGAAGGCGGCTGGGGCCACCGAGATGGACATGGTCACCGCGCACAGGCCCTTCTACAGCAAGCCCGGCGCCGCTACTGCCGCTGCGATCACTGGCGACAGGACCAAGCAACAGCAGTTGTACCTGCCCTACTGCCCCGGCACGGTTTCTTTGCCACTGTGCACGCACTCGGCTTTGCAGGAAGAGAAGTAGGTGTATGGGAGAAGAAGTCACGGAAAATGACGGATGCGTGATCCCCCGTCGCTTATATGCACGGATTCGCCAAAAGATAGGAAAACCATATGCCAAACTCTTGAAGAGGAGGTTTTGAGATTTTTTCAAAAAAATAAAGATGAGAAAGCCATTTAGCAAACTATTAGATATGCTCTAATAATGAAATTTGGCCATTTCTATTTTTCTTTTGCAGAATTTTTGCATGTAGGTTTTCATACTGGTACTCCCTCCGTCCATAATTAAACGTAATTTTTTACTTTTACGATCTCTTTTTGACCATTCGTCTTATTTAAAATTTTTGCACAAATAATAAATTAAATAAATCATTATGAAAATATCTCTAATAATAAAATAAGTTATAACAAAACAAATAATATTTATTAAAAATTTTTAAATATAACGGACGGTCAAATAGAAATCGTAGAAGTCAAATAATTACGTTTATTTGTAAATAGACGGAGTATAACCTATATATATGCAGTGGTGGATCCAGGGGGGCTGGGGGGCTGTAACCCCTGTGAGCCTTAAATCACATATATTACCATTAATTTCAACCTCTAGCTCTAAACATTCATTATTTAGCCCCCCGGAGGTCCTTGTCCTGGATCCGCCCCTGTATATATGGTGTAATGGGAACACCTTCCTTATGCTTTCACCATAGCAATCGCTGTTGGAAAGTTGACAAATGGCAAGGGTGTGTTCCACATATTCTGCTCCATAGAGATGCATGCGTGAGTGAAATGAAATTGTTCGTTATGTCGTGAGCCAAATTGCCGAGTTTGCCGAACGCATCACTCGCCACTTATGGGCCATCTTCCTTGGTCCTATAACTCCCAGTGCGCCTCCTGCCCCTTCCTGCAGCCTGCATTATCTGAATCTTTGATTGTGTTGACGGCAACAACTGCACAAAAGCCTATTTCTCCTTCAAAACTTCGAACGCGAGAACAGAATTTCCGTTCGGATTTCTCCTCCTGGTCTGTTTGGGAGTCTTCACATCATTGGTTGGCAAGTATCCTAGCACATGGTGGGGATAATCTGACAGCTTGTTATTTAGATGTTGTTAGCATTTTTCAATTCCCATGTTGCCAGTTAAAAAAAATAAAAAATCGCTTGGCTGGAATTTTTCCATTTTCAAACAAAAAGTTCAGAAAGAATGCTCACGCAGCAGGAATTGGTTACTGGACAATGTTGCCATTGAACAAGAAGTAATGTGGTCCTTGTAGATTGTGTACAACATATATCCGATGCTATGAGATATGATGGCTACTGGTCAGTAGTGGGAGCTCTGTTGAAGCTGAAAACTACTCTTTCGGACTTGGGGCTCGATCGCGATGGAGATTAGAGAATAAGAATGTGCTGCAAGCCAGCAAGTCGCATGGGATGGGACTCTCATATTGCCGGTCGATTCGTGTATTTGGCATCTGTCGAGCAAAGCATATCATGGGCGTTAATGAGACTTGTTCCTGAAAGATATAGCCACCGATCGATTATATGCCCTCGTGGCTGGTAGAACTAAAGATCCACATGGATTTTCCTGAATTTCACCATGGTTGTTGGGCAAACCTGTGGGTTTTCTAATTATTTCATTAGCAATAATGTGTATTTAGCCGACGCCGATTGTATATATTTTACACTAAAATTGCAGATTACAGGCGCAGTCTGTAATTTTGGGCATCGATAATAAAAAACTCATTAGACAAGACTGTAAACCAACACAATTTAATTTATGTTGGCACAAAAACAAATAAGAATTTACATTTATTTCTATATAAAGACAATGATAAAAATTTAATATGTCATGACAAAAAAATAGATAACAAATCACAAAAGTGACAATTTACTTGCAGTACTTGGTGACAGCTGAAATTTAGAAAAGTGAATAATAAATCATCTAGTATTAATAAAGATGTGCACCTGTATCAGGCCGACTCATGAATGCCAACGAAAGTTTTTCCACTTTACCCTTCTTCGGAGAAAATTGGCTTGCATATTTGCAATTGTGGTTATTGTCTTCAGAGAAAAATGGGCCTAAATTTTCGTTTTCTTTTAGACGATGGTTATTGCACATTTTATACATATTTGCAATTGTGGGTACTGATATTAGAAAACCTGTAGAAAAAACCATAAATCCGACAAAATATGATTTGTGTTGGCATAAAAATAATTAACAATTTATAATATTTCTATAGGAAGACAACCACAAAATTTAAATATGTTATGGCACAAAAACAAATAATAAATCATAAAAGTAGCAATTTACTTATACTAGTTGCCAGTATAAAGGTATTGCCAGAAATGATCTTAAAATTCAGGCACCTGAAATATAAGAAAAGTTTTAATATTAAATATAATTGTTTATGTGTTATAGTTTTGCAACAAAAGATTATAGGAGATAATTAGTTTCATGATAAGGTCGTGATGTGCTCCTGTTCATTGTTTATGATAAGGCGAGTCTTAATGGGAGGTTTCATCTCTCAGTTTTTAAGACATGACATACATCATGAAACTGGATGAAATAGGGTCGTACAATTTCGTTGCACAGTTTCATAGAGATTTTTTTAGTCTTTTGTGGGCCCAACAGTTTCTTCCCTGAGTTCCTGCTCGCAAACGCGCGGACCAGATCGACATCCACCGGCCGTGCTCCTGCCAGCCTTGACGAACTGCTAATCCACCAGCTCAGCGCCAAACAGATGGGACGACAGCGACTCGCGGAGCCACGGTCAGGGCCTGCTAGCGCCGAAACGAGGTGCCCCGGCGGCGCTTGCTCGCAGCGGAACCGGCGCTCGCGCGGACGCAAGGAGCCCCGGCAACGCCTGCTCGCGCGCGGACTCTAGGAGCCCCAGCGAACCCTGCTCGCGGCAGAACTGGCGCGTGGCAAAGCTCTCCCCCGGCTGCCTGCTCGCGATGGAATCCGCATATCGCGGAGTTCGCCCCCGGCGGTGGCTGCTCGCGACCGCGGCGTTCGGCGGAGCTGTGCTTGCACCGGCGGCCGCCCGGCTCTGCCATACCCACGTCGGCTCACATCCGTGGCAGAGCTCGCGCTCATGGCGGAGGCGCAGTGGCGGCCTCGTCTAGATGCAGCAGCTCCGGGATGAAACGGCCGAACATCGTCAGCGGGAGTTTCACCCGATTTCCAACGCCTTGGAAACGAGGCCGATGTGTTTCATCCCATGAAACGTTTCACTTCTTTCTCCTCCTCCCTTCATGTAAAAACTCTCAATCGGCTGATATGCTACTTTATTTAATATGTATGAAACTACCATGAAACCCTATTAAGATGGCCTAAATAATTATCATGGACGATAAGTCATCATTGCTTATGGCTGATGAGCGAAGGTAATTAATGTAGTCCCAGTAGTCAAGGGCGACGGCAAAGGTCAAGCGAGCCAATGAGCCAAGGGCAGTGAAGAATGAACTCAAAGATTTGTTGTAAGATCTCGCGCCCAAACTCTATTTATATGACTAAGCTCCACATGTGTAATATGTTAGCGTACGCCTAGCACCTTGCTTAGAATTTCATCCTCCTTTGGTGCCAAAGGTTTAACCCGAAAATGCTATGTTTCAAATGACAAAGATTATAAGTTGGCACTCACACTCTTAAACTTACAAAGTGGTACTCCTTCTAATAGTTTAGGGTGTTACATTGACCTCTTGAAGGGCTGACGTCAAGGGCTGATGCTTTAAATACCATATTGCATATTGGTTTGTTTTTTTGACAGATATTGCATATTGGTTATTCTTCGACGAGAACCTACCATTGTGAATGCGTAAGCGCCGGATTTTGTTAGCGTCACTACCTTCACTAAGTAAAAAAAATGCTCTATGCTGACACCATGTATTTATTTTTACAGACAGGTTTAATTAACATGCGTCACTAAAAATAAAACGGTGAGGACAGATTTAGAACCGCCTGTAGAAATCAATTTTTACAGGCGGTTCCTTAAGAAAACCGCGTGTATAAATGCCCTATTTCTACAGGCATTTTTGCTAAGAAACCCTCAGTACAAATCGGTGCCAATTTTAAAAATTCAATTTTTCAAATGACTTCAAATGAAAAAACTATCTGCATGAAAGTTGTAGATCTCAAAAAGTTATGAAACTTTGTATCTGAAAATTTTTTTATTTGAAATCATCTTGTTGACGTAAATTACGGTTAAAGTTTGAAATTTGAAATTTGATTTTTTGAAAAAAGTCTCGGATGAAACAACACTCTACATGAAAGTTGTAGATCTCGAAAAGTTATGCAATTCTAGTTGATAACATTTTCATTTAACTTCGTTTAGGGCCTCAAACAATCAATTTTCTAACGGCGGCGTAACAATATGTGGCAACCCTAATATAATTAGGACACATATGAGTGGTAGGTAGAGTGGTTAGAGCGCCCCACGCGCGAGGGGAGGTTGCGGGTTGGAACCCCACGGCCGCGTAGCGCGCGATTTTTACGTGAAAAATGCCTCGACTTCGACAGAGATGGACAGGCGCTGGTCGGTGGGTCCATTCTTAGATTTAATTTTTTTGTTTTATTATTTTTAAAATCCGATTTGTACTGGCGGTTCACAAAGAACTGCCTGCACAAAACGCTGATTTCTACAGGCCATTAGCAGAGGCGGTTCGAAAAAACACCTGTAAAAATACGCTTGGAACCGCCTGTGCTGAGTTTTTTTTTTTTTTTTAAGTAGTGCTCAACGGGGGATATCTTTTCACCAAAGGGATGGAACACGGTTAGGGATAACATCTACACGGTTATGGACCTCGAGTATTTGCTTTTAGCATCACAGTGTTCTATATTTTGATGGAATCAATTCTACCTTACAAAAGCCATGGCTTAGTCGGCTCTAAGCTCGGGGGTTACTGCTTTACCACGGCTTACATGATTCTAGGCATGGTGATATAAACAGCGACATGACTCAGTTGGCATCATTCCAACTACATTTCAAGCTTACGGATGACAAAACTTTTATCTAAATTACAATAGAAGTTTGAAACTTACGAGGCCTACTCAGCCAATAACAGATACAACCCTATTAGTGTTACCTAAACAACTGGTAGACACAGAGGAAGGCTACCTGGCCTACATCCTTAGGTACCTACACAGTTTGTTGACAGTCGTAAATTTAAATCATAAACCGTCAATATGACTTGAATTTATCCTCAATTTCAATCGCCAATATGACTTGAATCTATTTGTTTTACTGAATTGTACGGCTGGCTGAATTGTACTGCTGAATTATCGTGAGAGGAAAATACTGTTGTGCCTGAAAATAAGCTGAAACTAGCTAAAGCTGAAAATTAGTTTTGGTGATTATGTGAGTGCAAGAGGGTTTACTAGAAAATAGACCAAGTGAGCCATTCAAAGGTCCTTATTTGGTTTTGGTAATTAAGTGACAACTTATGTAGACTAATATGTATTTAAGTGTTGATTACTCAGGTGATTAGTCCACAGGTACATATGTGTGAGTAACTATATCATGGAGGTGGATATGGCTTAGAGAGTGTTGCTTAATTAGCTCACACACGTGATGATGTAGGAGATTAATGCACATGAGATATGACATGGAGTCATGTGGCTAGGTAGAGAAGATCAAGATAAGATTTGGCTTGATGGACTTGTTGTCAGGGCAAAGGGCAAGTTGGTACCGAGTGTCAGGAGGCCTAAGCAAGACTTGGCGCCGGAGGCCGAAGCAAGGGTGAAGAGCAAGTGAAGTCGAGGATCGATGGACCAAAAGCCACGTGATGATATGAAGTGGATGATATCATTGTTGAGGTATTGGTACATGTGTTTTACCGGCATCGACCATGCTGATGGAGAAGGTGATGAAGACGGTGATCGGAATGGAAAGCGCAAGGCAAAGGTATGACCTAGGGCATTTTCATTTCACCGGTGTAAAGTTGAGTAGAGAAGTGCCTGACCAGATTTAGGATTGATGTCCATACTATCAAGAGGGGCAAACTTGTTTGCATATCGGTCATCTAGTGCCACTTGAGTGATCTAACTTTGCATACATTGTTAGGATCGAGTAGAGCGGTGAAGTGAGTGAAAACCCTTTGAAAATGATTGTGAAAATGCTAACTCACATGTACCATGTAGTGGAACACTTTGGAGTTGGCACATTTGTAAAAGGGTGGAGAGAAGAACTTGAGATTGCTTAGTTGTTGTTGATGGTAATTATTGTATGATATTACCCGTCAAGTAAGTATGAAATAAGGGTATAAAGGCAAACACCACCATAGAATAGGGCTTTAACTGACAGAATTCCACAGTTTTGGTGAATCAGTGTTTTGCAGGAGGTTATTCAGAAAAGAATCAAGAGAGACCCACATGTTAGATTAAAATAACGCATTTCGCCATGAAAGGAGATCAAGAATATTTTAGAGGACACCAGAGACACGCCTGACGAAGCGGGGTCCCTGATAGGTCGGCCTACCTGGCCCAGAGTCCTTTTCTCCTGCATTTCGACGTGGACCCACATCCCAAAATTTCACGCAATCTCCACCGCCCGTCGAAGTCGGTTTGATCCGAGGGCTAGAGTTCATGCCACCGGCCTATATAAGGAGCCCCAGACCCCGCAGGGTTTCAGATCATTCAATCAGACATCAGTTCAATCTAGTTGTAGAGAGCCAAAAACCCTAGAATCATTAGAGCTTCACCATCTAGAGCATAGCTACATCGGTTAGAAGTAGAAGGAGGCAAGTGCTACTTGAGTTCTTGATCTGCCTGGAGCTAGAAGGCTTTTCGAAACCATTGTATCTTAAACCTCTCTTGAGTGCTTGAGATAAAGTTGATTGACATTGTTCTACTATTGATTATGTTCTCAAATATGCCATTCATTGCTTATCTAGATTGTATACTTTTCATAGTTATGATGCATTCATATTCATACATAGATTTGTATAGCTCTCATTCATTGACGTCATGAATGGGTGATGTCATGGTGCTTAGATGTAGTTTGTTTGCAAATGCGCCTTATATTCTGGGTTCTGTGGTAGATCGCGGATGTGACACTCCCGTTGAGTCCTTTGTAGTCCACATTCCGAATGTAGGGAGAGTACTTTAGAAGGCTGGCTATGATCTTGATCTTCCTTAGTAATATTCCCTTAAGTATGAATATGAAGTGTCTTCGCCATGATTGCTAGTATAATTGCACCAATCTAATATGTCTTTGATAGTATAGTTAGGATGACTTAGGATATCCTTATGCTTCAACCTAATCCATGCTAGTGCCTAGATAGGAAGTGCTCTAAGTGATCATTATTATATTGACTGATTTCTTGATTGATCATTATGCTTATCATAAATATATCATTATTATTGTGACATAACCCCTGTTCTAAGTAAGTAGGTTATGCTTGGTTATCTCCATATTTGCATATGCATATGACATCTATCTATCTACTTGCATCCCATTTATTGTCAACCCTTCTCAGTGGTAAAATATAAATGACAACCCGGAATACTCCTGGGAAAATGCTACAATGGTGTATATTTTATCTGTGCGCTTGCAGATACAATATAATATATTTCAGTCACTTGCAAGAAGGAGAGATCTTTTAGAATCATGTTGGGGATGACAACCTAGTTACTTCTAAAAGATAGATAAGAGTTCAAGTGATCTGTAGACAAATCAGGTGGCACATTAATTTATACCTCCTAGCATTTTGTTAAGAAATGTCAACAGTTTTGCTCTGGATGCTGCACCGGGCGTAGCACCGGACCCCACACCGGACGCGTCCGGTGTGATACCGGACATGTCAGGTGTGAGCCTGAGCTCTCAGGTTGCTCGGTGAATGTTTACACCGGACGCAAGTTTGAGTGCACTGAATGCAGGGCGTGCACTGTTCATGCGTCCGATGTTAACTGGACAGAGCTCAGAAACTAACCATTAGAGCACTGGACACTGAGGAGTGTCTAGTGTGGTAACACCGGACGCTTCTGGTGTGTAAATGCGCTCTCTCAAACCTCTATGGTGGTTCACCGGATGCTGGTGTCCGTGCGTGCGGTGTGGCACCGGACGTGTTCGGTGTCCTGGCTCAACGGTTAAATTCCAACGGTTAGTACACGTGTCTGCGGGAAGTACACCAAACACCATATCGGACGCGTCCGTTGTGACACCGGACGCATCCGGTGTGACATAACTGCACGTCCGGTGCGTGCACATAATGCCCAATAAAGGGGTATGACGTTTCTATTTGTTTGGGGGCTATAAATAGAGGTGAGGGCCAACCAAGATAAGTGGTTGAGCACCTTGGGAATGTGTTTCCCTTGCTTTTGCTTGGTTTGGTGCCCTCCTACTCACTTGTGCTAATTGACATGGCATTTGAGAGTGAGAGATCGGTCGCTAGTGCGTTGCATTGAGAGATTGCAAGAGTTGGCACTTGGTGATCGAGTTGCAAGCCAGTGGTGCTTGTTACTCTTGGAGGTCGGCACCTCCTATACGGCTTGGTGGCGTGAGGCTCCATGGAAGCAAGCAAGGAGATTGTGCTTGGCTCCGAAGAAAGCTTGTGAGGGGTTGGAGCTCACCCCATGGGAGATCACGAAGAGCATCACTAGTAGAGCGAGATGTGAAGAGCGACAAGTCATCTAGCTGGATCGAAGAGCAAGTGCTTCCGGGCGCCCCATGTCGGGGTGGTGACTTGTAGTAGGTCATCTCTTGCTAGAGGATCTGTAGCAACCTTGGAGCTTGTCTGAACGGAGGATGTAGCTTGTGGCGACAAGTGAACCTCCGGAAAAAAAAATCACATCAACATCTTCCCATCCTTCGTGGTGGTTTGCTCCCTTCTACACAAGTCATTTACTTTGTTCATTATTCTACTTGTATAGTTGTAGTTGCTCTTGTTAGATTGGTTAGTTTGTGTAGCTTGCCACTGAAAGGTCCTAAATGGCTAGAGGGGGGTGAATAGCCTATAAAAACTTCTACAAACAAACCTTAAGCAAAGTGGTTAGATAATTAAATGGTGAAGCGAATTTTGCGCTAACCTACTAAAAATGCACGCCAACTAACCGTTCTAGTCTATTGACTCTAAGATCACACATAAGAAGCTAAGTCACTACTTGATACTACTCCTAAGTGAGCAAGCTACACAAGTAAACTACAACAAAAGTAAGTGCTCAAATGAAAAGGAGAGGGAGATGGTTATACCGCCGATGTAGTGATGATATGAAAACCAATACGATCAATCACAATACACAAGAGAGATCCTCGGTAGAGAGATCACACAAGATTTTTTTTTACCGAGGTTCACTTGCTTGCCGGCAAGCTACTCCTCGTTGTAGCGATACACCCACTTGGAGGTTCACGCGCTAATTGGCATCACACGCCAAACCCTTCTCAAGGGTGCCGCAAAACCAACACAAGATGGGGATCCACAAGTTATGCACAATCCACTAGAGTAGCCAATTGCGATCTCCCATGGGGATGGCTCAAGAACCCATTACAACTTCACCGATCAGAGGTGGAGACAATCACCAACTCCCCTCAACGATCCTCGCAGCTCCAAGCCATCTAGGAGTCGGCAAACTCCAAGAGTAACAAAATAATCCGTTGCAAAATCCACTCATCAAGTGCCTCTAGAATAACACACTCATGCAATGCACTTGATGCTCTCCAATCTCACCAAAAAGATGATCTCAATCAAGTGGAATGTGTGAGAGAGGAGTGGAGAGGCTCACTAGCTTGTAGAGTCAATGAAAAATGTCCAAGAGAGAGCACAAGCTGGCCACTCTACTACTTATAGCCCCCACTCAAAATCCAAATGTTACTCACTGTTTTTGGGGGCACCGGACGCTCCTTTAGTTCACACCAGACGCGTCCGGTGCGACGTCCGGTGTATCGCCCAGCGACACATGTACTAGCCGTTTCAAATCTTCTGCTTCGCGCGCTCACACCGGACGTGGAGCCGTCATACCGGATGCTCCGACGCCAGGGTCCGGTGACCACTCAGAGAGCATCTTGAGAGCTCCTAATGGCACCAGACACGTACGGTGCAGGTGCACCAGACGCTGCTCAGCATCCAACGCTCCAACGGCTAAATGGTGCTCACTCGGTTAGATGCACCGGACGCTGAAGCTTCACTTCCAGCGCGTCTAGTGAGAAATTTCACGCGTTCGTTGAAAAACTTCACCAAACCAACCCGAGAGCACGGGGTCCGCACCGGACACGTCCGGTGCTGCCGCGTCCGGTGCACACGTTACACACCTTCACAAAGAGTTAGCCACCAGAGAACTTTGGCAAGTTTTCGATGCACTTTTCTACACTGAGAAATCACCGAAAAGCGCTGAATCCTGCCGAGCCTCTCTCTACCACTCAAACTTCACCCCGTTTCCAAAGTCGCTAACACTCCAAAGTGTCTCTCACTTTAGTGCACGTGTGTTAGCATTTTTCAAAGAGTTTTCAACGGGTTTTGTTAGTGTCACTAGCATCTACATGCATATGCAATGAATATGAGCATCTAGTAGCACTTTGATAACCATATTTCACAAACGATTTCTCCCCTCTTGATATTACGGCTATCGATCCTAAACGTGATCACTCTCTCTATAGTCTTGATCACCAAAAGCAAAAGAGCTCCTATTGGTTATACCTTTGCCTTGAGCTCCTAGCTTTTCTCCATCCTCCGTCGCTTCTCTTGATGAAGCTTGTGGACTCCTTTTAATGATGGACTTATACCATTTGCATGGATGTCGTCATTTCCCTCTACTTGTGGCCTCCACCGACCCGGTCCTTTGCTCCATCTTGATATTTGCTAATTAATCTCATGAAACACTTAGAGCAAACATTAGTAAACTAGGTTTCATCAATTACCCAAAACCAAACATGGGCTTTCAATCTCCCCATTTTTGGTAATTGATGACAACCTTCACAAAGATATGAAATGAATAACAAGTTTGCACTTTGGTAGTATTAGCTCCCCCTACATATGTGATTCCTTGAGTTTGGTTCAATTTTTCAAATATGAATGGATTTGAAAGTTTGGGTGAGCTACCACTACCAAATGATGCTAAAGTATATAGAATGGGCCTTTGAAGTGTGATACCATCGGAGTTGCGAAAATATAGCATCCTTAGCACAATTGTTCACTAGTCATGCATCACAAACTCAAAATACCTTGTGAGATCAACATTTAAGCAAGAGATGTACTTTGTATGAAAAGTAAGTCCTATGCATGCTAGTTAGTCAAACACCATTCAAATCCTATTTCTAAGCATTACACCAGTCAAGCAAGTATAGGAATTCATATGTTAGTGCACACATGAATGCAACAACTTATTCATGAGCTTGCTCCTCCTACTTGTGTGTTTTCAAAATTTTAATTGACCCCTTTCCATTCTTATCTTTGTGACTTTCTTCTCCCCCTTTGTCAACAATCACCAAAAATGGTTCAAAATTATGGGACTATCAAGTCAATTAATGGGGTTTAATTCACTTTCACTTTGGTTTAATCTAGATCACTTGACTAGAATATGTAACTAAGTTTGATCCAAGGTCAATCTTCTTCACTCCTCACTAGTAGGGTTATCTTGACCATGTTAAGTTACACATCATGAGCTCATGTTCTAGATTCAACACTACGTTTGCAAGCCTATCAATATGTCATATGCTACCACTAGGTCATTCAAGCACATAAAGCAATTGTGGTACCATATATACATTAAAGTCTTTGATTTTTTATGAATGACCCTATAAGATGCATTTCATGTCTATATGCACTAAACAAGTCCTAATCAATGTATGAATGTCATGTCAACTAATTTTACCTTACTTTAGTCGAAGGAAAGGCATGTCATATAGTGTGGGATGCTTTTCACTTCATGTTGGAGTAGTCTAGTATGTTTAGCTTACTTCTCAACTTGTAAAACCTTGACTCATCAAGTGGCTTGGTAAAGATATCCACTAATTGATCTTCAGTACCAACACTTTCAATTGTAATGTCCCCTTTGATTTGACGATCTCTAATGAAATGATGCCTTATGTCAATGTGCTTTGTTCTTAAATGTTGCACGGGGTTGTTGGTTAGCTTGATAGCACTCTCATTATCACATAGCAAAGGCACTTTCTTGCATTTCAATCCAAAATCACTCAAAGTAGCCTTCATCCAAAGTAATTGTGTGTAATACCTCTGGTATTACGGGTAATTAAAAACTACCATGTCCTTATGTTTAATTTAATTGCCTGCATATGATTGTGCTTAGGGATTTTAGAGTGGCTTAATTACGAATGATGATGATTGTGTAGTTAAATCCATAATTGAAATCCCAAAAATAAATTCAAAAAGAAAATAAAAAAATAAGCCATAATTGGGTCCCAAAACCTAAAACAAAACTATAAGGAATCTGATGCGAAATGTTTTAATAAAAGTTGTAGATCTTTTAAAATGGAGCAACTCTCATTTTTGAAGATTTTGACGTTATACAATGAAAATTCAAATTAAACTCAAAATAGTGCCTTGAAATTTGAATTTAAAATGCTATTTCAAAATTTGTAAAGAATCTGCCCAAACTCTATTAACGAACGTTGTAGAGCTTGACAAACAGAACAACTTTGATTCTTATAGATTTTTAAGTTATAAAGAAAATTTTTGAGAATAGGATGGAATGGCAAATGAAATTCAAATTCAAGATTTATCCCCTTTATGATATTTTTCAAAAATATTTCGAATTTGAACTTGGTTCAAAAAGAAAAAATGTTCTACACAAAATTCTCCACAACTTTTATTTTGGGTGTTCCTACTGTAGCTATAAGGATTAGGGAATAATTTGAATTTGTAGAGTTTGACTTGGGGTCAGGCTACAGTACCGCCCCCCTCGCCACACTCCTGCACGGGGGAAGCGCGCGTGCGTGCTTGCGCCGCGCCGCGCGCCGGGGCCGTCCGACCGACCGGGGCCCGGATGCCATCATGCCATGGTCACGGGGGCCCCGGGAGCGCGCCCCCTCCCTTATCCTTTCCTTCCCCACGGTATATTGTTGATGAGCACCTCACTCTCTTCTTCCTTCTCACGGTCGCCGTCGTGCCACTTCGGTCTCAGGTGACACTCTCCATCTCACCACTATCATCACCACTCCCTGGCGCATCTTTAGAGCCCACCCGTGCGTCCTCCCGTCGCTGGAAACGCTCGAGAGCCGCTTTCTTCTTCCTCGGGACCGACCGGAGCGCTGCTGTAGGCATCCTCGCCGCAATTAGTCTATCGTGGTGAGCTACTCCCCTTGTGTTCTCTTGTTCTTGACTTTGGATGGACTTGTGATGCTTATGCACTGGTCTGCTTCGCGTTTGTGGCTTAGGGTCCGCTAGAACACCCCCTCGACGCCGTGCCGGTGCTGCTGCCCTCATCGCCGCCGTCGCGGTCCCACCTCTGCATCACCTCTGAGCGACCCAGCTTGTCGTGCCTAGCCTCGGTGACATGCTATACCTCTCTGACCCCTTGCTTTAAACGCTACTGTACCCGTTCGCCCGGAACACGGCCTCGCCGCCGTAGCCGTGGCCGCCGACCCGCCATGGGCAAGTTTAAGCTCGTCGGAGGCGCGTAGAGTTTAGGTTGAGGGTTTGAAGGCGCTTGAGGGGTTTAGGAGGTGTCCACGTTGTGTCCGGTTCCGTCGTTGGGGTCGCCGGCGGTGAGCTCCGCAGCGAGCTGCCGCGTGTGCGCGTGCAAAAGTGCTCTAGGGAGGGAAGAAGGGGGCTAGCAGGTGGGGGCCGCCTGTAAGCGAGTCTGTGAGAAAGAGGTGAGGGAGCGGGCGTGCGCAGGCCAAGTGGGCCGCCTTGTGCGCGGTTGGGCCGTCGCGGGCCGAAAGGTGTTGTTCATTTATCTCGCGAATTAAATAGGTTTTTTCCATTTTCTGCTAAAAGTGAATAGTGCACCATTTTGTGATTTTTGGATGAATTAATGTATTGCTCCAAAAATCATGAATTTTTTTTAGATGTTCTATATGATGAGTAGAATGCAATAAAAATATGAAATAAATATTTTGGATAATTTTTGTAGGCACTAAAATCAGTAGATTAATCAATAAATGCAAATTTGAGTAATTTTTATTAATTCTCTGTAACTCCAAAAATCACGAAATTTATTTTGGTGCTGTTTGAGCTAAAGATCTATCGGTCAGTAGAGTTTGGGTTCAATTGGAAGTGATTTAATTAATGGTTAATTAATGTTTGGATTAATTGATAAAGAAAATATATTAAAAGGTTAATGACTTAGGTTTGGTGAGATTTTATGATTGATTGTGGTCTTAGGTCAAACACCCTTATGACCTAGGGCATCTTAGGCTAAGTTGCTTTAAATAGTTATGAAAGGCAGTAGTACTTGCAATTGGTTTTAATTATTATGTCTTGTACTTTGTATTACTGCATCGCATTAAAGCATACATCATTGCAAACGTGTAGTGACCGGGAACGAGGAAGTGAAAACTGAGGTGACTACTGAGGAGATTATTCCTGAGGTGATTCAAGGGTTTGATATTTGTGGCACCGATTTCGATCCGACTCTCTTCGCACTTCAAGGCAAGCCCCGGTGCATTCAGCACCTTTACTTGTGATTTGCAAAATGTTTATAACTTGAGTTAATCTATTGCATTAAGTTGATAGGAGTTCATTGGCAACCCAATTGATGCATTACCTATCTTGACCACTGAAATATCTTGAAACCATTTTAAAAATATTTGAAAAATGCTTAGCCCTGCTAAATTAATCTAGATTTGCACAAAATGCTATTTTTGAGCTATTGTGATATATTAGTGATTAAATTCATGAACAAAGGGTAATGGTAATGTTTTCATTCGGTGACTGTGCACCTGATTAGTACATTGTCACCGACGAAAATGGTATTGTCTGCTCAGTGGTTGAACACTTGGGTTAGTGTCCCAAGGCTTTGTCACTGGCGGGCAGGGATTTGAAAACCGTTTGGTTACCTTGTACATGGGTTAGAGTCCCAACGCATTGTATCAACAGGAAAAGCTTTAGGGACCGTCCAATGTCGGCCTGCTTAAGATCGAGACTTTGCAACTAGCCACGTACTCCAGGAAGCTCTGACTCCGGTGGCTCTACTACTTAAATCGACGACCACGCACTGGGAGTGGAGAGATGGTGAGAGTAGCGTGTACCGTCGTGGCCGGCGTGCCTAGAGACAAGAGGAGTACTGTGCTCTCGGGTGGTGCAGGACCGGTTCAGGTTTTGGAAAAGCCGTGGTAGACGGGGTTGGCATATGCAAGTTTAGGTGCTACATATGTAGTGTGGATAGGGATTCCCAGCTGGGTATTAATCGATTCGAATTGAATCGTCGTTGCTCCTCGGTTATGGAGACTTGATCTCCTGACTTACAGCGGAAAGTGGCTCGGAACTAGTATGTTTTTGAGAATGACTAAATAATTGGAATTGAAGGATGTATGTGAAATAACTGAGATCTATGGACATTGATTACAACAATATTGAAATAAAATATTGAAAGTAGGATTCAAGATTAGTATTGCCTTTCCGCAAAATACTTTGACTCTTGCTAAAGCCTTACCTTGATTCCCCTCACCCTGCATTCCTGAGTCTTCTCCCCATTTTCTTTAGTCGGGTAAGTCTTGCGGAGTACCCCAGTACTCAGGAGAACAGCCACAGCAGGTTTGTGTTAACCCCTGCTGCATGACAGTCATCGAGGAAGGGAGTGATGATGAGTAAAAGCTAAACCCTTGGGCAGGGTTCGTATTATCATTATCTAAGTGTATTGTATTTATCTACTCTACTGCTACTGCTATCTACCTATCGTTTGTAATAACTGCACTTAAATTCTATTGGGACAACTGGTTTGTAATCTAAGTACTATGTAATCTTTTTGCACTTTTACTCTGATGTATTTTGCTATGAAATATTGTAATCCTGTAATGGCTTCGCAGCGGGATCCTGTTGGAGAAACGGGTGCTGGTGTAGCCTGGCAGAGCTTTCTAGATCATTTGGGACACGGGCCCGGCTGTCAGAGGTCATTAGTGACATTGACAGGTGCCTGTGGGCCACATGATTTAGGTGGTTCTGTTACAGTATCAGAGCGATCCATTGCTAAATCATTACGGTATTACTTTGCAAAATTTCAAAATGTTTTGGATCATAAAAATTTTAACTTGCTATTTTGGTCCAAACTGCTTATTCTTATCTTATTCCATAATATAGCAATGGTAGCTAGTGGAGTAGCACGATTACTAGCCCTATATTGTGATTATTTGTATATTTATTTTATATTGCATGGGTTAAAACTTCGTAAGTACGATTCATGCATCATGGTTAATTCACATGTTAATTAACTTCCTCCTTAAAGTGGTATATGGGTTAGGATCTATCAAACCTATTCTTGCTAGCCTATAGTATCCTCACTAATCTAAATTTATCTTCTCCAGCTGGCACGCACTAAGCTGACCGCGCGCAAGATGACTGGTCCTAAGGGAGTTCCGCGTCACCAGCTGGCGCCACGCGACGGAGAGGCCTCTGGCAGCCGTCGTCCCTGGCGTAGCCGAGCAGAACTCAAGGAAGAGATCAAGCTACTTACTGAGGAATTCAAGGTGGCCCGTAGTGACCACTACAGGGATGTGAAGATGGTCGCCAAGCTGCAGCGCGAGGTGGACCGCCTGACCCGCAAGAAGGAGGAGGCTTGGGCTTGTGAGGACGTGGATCGGGCAAGAGTACATGAGTTGGAGATCTATGTGGAGCAGATCGAGGACTACAATGATGCTTTGCATGAGGAGATCGACAGGCTCAATGACCAGCTAAATCCCATCCTTGCTCCTCGTGAGGAAGAGCCTAGGCTAGGCATGGTCGAGGGGCCTAGGAAAGAGGAAGATGAGGACAATGTTGATGACAAGATTGACCCTATGGAGGACATTGTTGTGGAGTAGGACGATGACGAGGATGTGGTCGTGATCGACGACGACTAGGCTAGTTGTAGGCCTAGGAATGCCAGCCAGTTGCTGTCTATTGTTGGTGCTTGCCAAGAAACCTTAGTTGTGGGATGGGAATCTTATCTAAGCGCTAGCAGTGTCGTTTAATTCATGTAATGTTTAAGTCTGTACTGTCACTAAGTTTCAGTTAAGTAATGTAAGACCTAAGTTTGGCTTGCTTATAAACAGATGCCTGTCAACAACCGTTCGTCTGGTGCTAGGACCTCTGAGGATGGGGCTATCGCGGACGCACCACCGATTCCACCCACTTTGGCTGATGCCATCGCAGCCTTGGCCAATGCCGTCGCACTGCTTGCACAAAACCGGGACAACCACAACGAACGTCGTGGTCACAACAATGCTGATGAGACCACCTATGTGGATTTCACTGACACACGTCCACCTGTGTTCACTAAAGCTGATGAGCCGTTGGAGGCAGACGATTGGCTCCATACCATGGAGCAAAAGTTTGGTCTGATTCACTGCACAGAGTGTCAGAAACCCCTGTTCCTAGCTCAGCAACTTCAGGGTGCAGCTAGTGCTTTATGCCAACCTCATGGCAGCCCAACCTGTAGGACATCAGATGACTTGGGCAGAGTTTCATGAAGCCTTTTGCGCCCACTATATCTCTGCAGGTGTGATGAAAATGAAGCTTGATCAGTTGCCGGCACTGCAGCAGAAGGATTCCACTATGATGCAATACGTTGGTCAATTGAATCACCTGTCCCAGTATGCACCTGAGCATGTCAACACTGATCAGAAGAAGAGGGATTGCTTTGTTTGGGGTCTAAACTTTAAGATTCAGAGAAGCTTGTCCAATAACCTCCACTGCACCTATCATGAAGCTGTCAACATAGCAATTGCTTTTGAAGAAAGCAACCGCAAGCACTAGGACGAGAAGAAGAAGAAGAAATCTGGGCCTGCTAGATTTTCTGACAATCAAAAGCGCCAGAAGGTTTTTTATCATCCCATCCACCATTCTCATCCACCATATCCCCATCAGCAGGTTGTTTCTCTTACTGCCGCTACCTCTCAGATTTCCAATCAGCAAAACACCACTCAGCCGAATGCCACTGGTGTTCATATCACCAATCCACAGATCAACTACAACCATCCCTGCTAAAACTGTGGCAAGATGGCACACTGGTCTCATAACTGCCCTATCCCGAAGCAGTACAATCAGAATGCACAGAAGGGTCCTAGTGGCCAGCAGCAGCAAGTTCAGCACCGCGGTCATCAGCAGCATGCCCAGAAGGGGAAGTTGTGAAGAAGGCAGGTCAGGTCTATTACACTTAAGTTGGTGATATTCCTGAGAGAGAACCCATCATGATGGGTATGTTCCCTGTTGCAAGTCATCCTGCAATTACACTTTTTGATTCTGGTGCGTCTCATTCATTCATCAACCGCACATTTGTCATCAAACATGAGATTTCAATTGGGGAAATAAAGGAAAATTTCCTTATACAGTCGCCCGGGCGGCGTATGAGTACTAAGGAAGTAGTGCATCGAGTACCAATAGAATTGGGCGGGCATATACTCCCTACCATCGTGATAGTACTGAAGTACCAGGACATAGATGTAATGTTAGGTATGAATTGGATGTATCAGCACAATGCTCTTATAGATGTGCTGAATAGGACCATAAGAGTGACTTACCTGGTAGTCAATCTTAGCTCCTTATCCAGCTTCCACTTCCCTTAAGAAAGGTTGAAAGGTTATGTGCCACCTCAGTCAAAGAGATACAGGATATTCCGATAGTTTGTGAATTCCCGAATGTGTTTCCTGATGAGTTGCCTGGTTTACCTCCTGATCGTGATGTGGAGTTTGCTATTGAGTTGAAGCCGGGAACAGTACCCATATACCGTAGAGCTTATAGGATGCCACCCAAGGAATTCCCACAACTAAAGATTCAGTTGCAAGATTTGCTGGACATGGGTTTCATTAGACCTAGTTCATCTCCTTGGGTTGCCCTATTATCTTTGTGAAAAAGAAAGACCAAACCCTTAGACTTTGTGTCGATTATCGCCCACTCAATGAGGTAACCATCAAAAACAAGTATTCTTTGCCTCGTATTGACCTACTCTTTGACCAACTTCCTGGGGCCAAAGTGTTCTCAAAAATCGATCTTAGGTCTGGCTACCACCAAATAAAAATCTGTCCCGAAGACATTCCAAAAACAGCCTTCACCACCCGATATGGCCTATATGAATACTTGGTTATGTCTTTTGGAATCACCAATGCCCCTACCTATTTCATGTACCTCATGAACTCCATCTTCATGCCGGAGCTTGACAAATTCATCGTTGTGTTCATCCACGACATCTTGGTCTATTCCAAAACCCCTAAAGAACATGCCAAACACCTCCGTATTGTTCTGACTCATTTGAGGGGACACCAACTCTATGCAAAGGTCAGCAAATGTGAGTTTTGGCTGGATAGAATACCATTCCTGGGAATATCCTGTCAACTGAAGGTGTGTTAGTTGATCCGAGAAAGGTGGAAGACATTTTGAACTGGAAGCCACCAACCACAGTGCATCAGGTTCGTAGTTTCATGGAGATGGCAAGATACTACTGTCGTTTCATTCCAGATTTTCTAGGATATCCAAACCCATTACTGAGTTGTTGAAGAATCAAGTTAAGTTTGTCTAGTCACCTGAGTGTGAGAAAGCATTTCAAACTCTAAAGAAGTTGTTGACCACTGCACCAGTCTTAGCTCAACCTGATATTGAAAAGCCATTTGATGTTTATTGTGATGCTTCTGGTACCGGTCTAGGTTGCATCTTTATGCAAGAGGGCTGAGTCATTGCTTATACTTTGTGGCAACTCAAGCACCATGTAGAGATTTATCCCACCCATGATCTGGAATTGGCTACTGTGGTACATGCCCTGAAGATATGGCGTCACTACTTATTGGGTAGTACTTGCAATATCTACACTGATCACAAAAGCCTGAAATATATTTTTACTCAAGAAGAGTTGAACATGATGCAATGAAGGTGGCTCGAGTTAATAAAAGATTATGATATTGAAGTGCATTATCACCCTGGTAAGGCGAATGTGGTCACCGACGCACTCAGTCGGAAGGTTCATTATAATTGTCTAACTGTGAAGCCTCAAGATCTTTCCTTGTGCTATGAGTTGGAAAAATTAGGTATAGAAATAGTTCCACAAGGCATCTTGGACAACATTACTATAGAGACACCTATTCGTGAGCAGATCATTGCTGCTCAGAAAGGAAACAAGGGAATCAAGCATATCAAAGAGAAAGTTCAAGCCGGCATGGTAGATTGCTTCAGAATTGATGATGAAGGTGTCACGTGGTTCAAGAATCATCTGGTAGTTCCAAAAGTACCTAAATTGTGTCTAAAGATCCTCGATGAGGCTCATTTGACCAGATTCTCCATTCATCCAGGAAGCAATAAGATGTACTAGAACTTAAAATAAAAGTTTTGGTGGACTAAGCTGAAGATAGAAATTGCTCGGTATGTAGCCAGATGTGACACCTGTCAGAAGGTAAAAGCTGTGCATATGAAACCTGGGGGAGAATTGCAACCATTGCCTATTCCTGCGTGGAAGTGGGAAGATATTAGTATGGATTTCATTGTGGGTTTGCCCAAGACCTCCAAAGGTTTTGATTCAATCTGGGTAGTTGTGGACTGTCTCACTAAACAAGCTCACTTCGTCCCTGTCAAAACCTCATATACAGTAGCAATTTACGCAAAGCTTTATATAGAAAACCTGATGAAGCTTCATGAGGTGCCAAAGACCATTGTCTCGAATCGAGGTACTCAGTTCATCTCCAATTTTTGGAAGTCCTTCCATAAGTCACTGGGGACCAAGCTTCTACATAGTACGGCATATCATCCATAGACTGATGGTCAGACTAAAAGATATCAGAGCATTCCATTGCTAAATCATTGCAGGTTACCTTTCGAAAACTTCAAAATGTTTTGGATCATAAAAACTTAAACTGTTATTTTGAGTCCAAACTGCTTACAATCTTACCTTACTCAGTAGTTCTTATCTTGTTCTGTAATTTATCTTATTATGGTTATGGTAGCAGGTGGAACAACATTATTAACACTAGCCCTATGTTTAAACTAATTATGCTTTGATTTGTATTACATGATTTAAAATTCGTAAGTACGTGCATGCATCATGATAATCACCCATGTTAATGACTTCCTCCTTAAAAGTGGGTATATGGGTTAGGAATTATCACACCTATTCTTGCTAGCCTATTATAACTTCACTAATTCAAACTTACCTTTTCAGCTGGCACGATCTAAGTTAACGGCGCGCAAGATGACTGGTCCTCGTGGAGTCCCGCGCCACCAGTTGGCACCCCGCGGCAGTGATGAGGCGTCCGGCAGCCGTCCACCCCCCGCAGCCGCAAGGAATTGAAGAAAGAAATCAAGGAGCTGCACCGAGAGATAAGCCTCATGAGGGAGGACTTCCAGGTAGCCCGGGCTGATCATTACCGGGATGTGAGGACCAACAGAGACCTACGGCGGGAGATCGACCGCCTGACTCAAGAGAGGGATCAGGCCTTGGAGCAGGAGGGTTTGGCACGTGATAGAGTTGAGGAGCTGGAGAGGTACGTTGAGAACCTTGAATGGAACAACGGCATGCTGCACGAGGAGGTGCATAGGCTGAACGATCAGCTTAACCCGATTCTGATTCCACGAGAGGAGGAGCCTGAGGAGGGTGTGGTCATAGGACCCGATGAGGAGTATTATGATAGTGAGGCTTCAGAGGATGGGTACCTTGAGGCAGTCGACCCAATGGAGGATGTAGTTGGCGAGGAGGACGACGAGGAGGAGGTTGTCGTTATCGACTAAGCTAGTGTTAGGACTAGTGAGGTTTAGTCTTCTATATCTGAATGTCGTCATCGTAGTGTCAAGAGCCGTAGTCTGGGCAGAACTTGTTGTGATTTGTATGTGTCGAACATTGTTATATTTGGTGTTTTAAGTTGTAATGCTACTATATGTTTAATTATGCAATGTGAGTCCTTAGTGGTTGTCTTAAAACAGATGGTCAAAACTCGCTCGAATGGTGCTGGTACTTCTGACAAAGGAGCTGCTCCCTATCCACCACCCATTCCACCAACCTTAGCAGATGCCATCGCGGCCCTGGCTAATGCAGCCAACGCTATGGCCCAAAACCGAGAAAATCGTGGCGGGCGTCGAGGCCGCCGCGAAGATGAGGAAACCACCTATGTGGACTTCACTGAAACCCGTCCACCAGTATTCACAAAAGCTGAAGAACCCTTGGAGGCCGATGACTAGCTTCGTACTATGGAGCAGAAATTCAGTTTGATCCGCTGCACGGAAATCCAAAAGCCGCTATTCGCGGCTCAGCAGCTGCGTGGTCCGGCCAGTGCCTGGTACGCCAACCTGTTGTCTGCACAGCCCGAAGGGCATTAGCTTACTTGGGCAGAGTTTCGCGAAGCTTTCCGAGCACATTACATCCTAGTAGGTGTAATGAAAATGAAACTGGACCAGTTCTTAGCTCTGCAACAGAAAGATTCTTCTATGATGCAATATGTGAACCAATTCAACCATCTTGCCCAGTATGCTCCTGAACACACCAATACTGACCAAAAGAAGAAAGATTGCTTTGTCAGGGGCCTAAACTTCAAGATCCAGCGTAGTTTATCTAATAACCTCAACTGCTCTTATCACGAAGCTGTAAACAACGCCATTGCTTACGAAGAAAGTGATCGTAAGCATCAGGATGAGAAGAAGAAAAAGAAATCAGGCTTTTCTGGCGGTCAAAAACATCAGAAGATCATCTATCATCCTACACACCACAATCGCCCCGCTTACCCTCAGCAGCAAGTCGTGGTACGCACCGCGGCTATCTCTCATAGCTCAAATCAACAGAACACCACTCAGCCGAATGCCCCAGGCGTTCGTATCAATACACCTCAAACCATCTACAATCATCCTTGCTACAACTGTGGCAAAATGGGACATTGGGCTCGTGACTGTCCATATCCCAAGAAGTACAATCAAAATGCCCAGAAGGGCCCTGGGCAGCAACAACAGCAGCATCAGAATCAGCACCGTGGCCAGCAGCACTAGGCTCAAAAGGTCAAACTTGTCAAGAAGGCAGGACATGTCTATTATACTCATGTGGATGACATCCCTGCAGGAGAACCCATCATGATGGGTAGGTTTCCTATCGCCAGTCACCTTGCTATTACACTTTTTGATTCTGGTGCATCACATTCATTCATCAATCGTACATTTGTGTTAAAACATGAGATTCCAATTGGAGAAATAAAGGAAAACTTCCTTATACATTCGCCCGGAGGGCGTATAAATACTAAGGAGGTAGTGCATCGAGTACCTATCAAGTTGGGCGGGCATATATTCCCAACCACCATGATAGTACTCAAGGATCAGGACATAGATGTCATATTAGTTATGAATTGGATGTATCAGCACAAGGCACTGATAGATGTGCTGAATAGGACCATAAAGGTCAGCATACCTGGTAGTCAATCTCAACTTCTTATCCAACTGCCACTACCCGTGAGAATGATTGAGAAGACAGTGCAGAGATTGTGTGCCACCTCAGTCCAAGAAATTCAAAATATTCCAGTAGTCTGTGAATTTCTGGATGTATTTCCTGATGATCTACCTGGTCTGCCACCTGACCGTGATGTGGAGTTCGCTATTGAGTTGAAGCCAGGAACTACACCTATATCCCGCAAAGCCTATAGGATGCCTCCCAAGGAATTGGCTGAGCTTAAAATTCAACTGCAAGATCTGCTTGATAAGGGTTTCATTAGACCAAGTTCATCTCCTTGGGGTTGTCCTGCTATATTCGTGAAAAAGAAGGACAAGTCACTCAGACTCTGTGTCGATTATCGCCCACTCAACGAGGTCACCATTAAAAATAAATATCCTTTATCCCGTATTGACCTACTCTTTGACCAGTTAGCTGGAGACAAGGTCCTTTCCAAAATTGACCTTAGGTCTGGTTACCACCAAATAAAGATCCGTCCCGAGGATATTCCTAAAACAGCATTCACCACCAGATACGGCCTTTATGAGTATCTGGTCATGTCTTTTGGCCTAACCAACGCACCTGCCTATTTTATGCATCTCATGAACTCTGTTTTCATGCCCGAGCTTGACAAATTTGTAGTCGTGTTCATCGATGACATCCTTGTTTACTCCAAAACCCCTGTTGAACATGCCAACCACCTCCGTATTGTCCTGACCCGTTTGAGAGAACACCAACTATATGCCAAGTTTAGCAAATGTGAGTTTTGGCTAGATCGAGTTCCTTTTCTCGGTCACATTTTATCAGCTGAAGGTGTATCCGTGGATCCGAGCAAGGTGGAAGAAATCTTAAATTGGAAGCCACCAACCACAGTTCATCAAGTCCATAGTTTTATGGGAATGGCGGGGTATTACCGTCGGTTTATCCCAGACTTCTCAAGAATAGCCAAGCCCATTACCAACCTGTTGAAGAATCAGGTCAAATTCATCTGGTCGCCAGAATGTGAGAAGGCATTTCAAACCTTGAAAAAGTTGTTGACCACTACACCAGTACTGGCTCAACCAGATATAGAAAAACCCTTTGATGTGTACTGTGATGCTTCTGGTACCGGACTTGGTTGTGTCTTGATGCAAGAAGGAAGAGTCATTGCTTATGCCTCACGGCAACTCAAGCGTCATGAGGAGAACCATCCCACTCATGATTTGGAGTTAGCAGCTGTGGTACATGCCTTGAAGATATGGCATCACTATTTGCTGGGCAGTACCTGCAATGTATATACAGATCATAAGAGTCTGAAATATATTTTCACTCAAGAAGAGTTGAACATGCGACAGCGAAGATGGCTCGAGCTAATCAAGGATTATGATATTGAAGTGCATTATCACCCTAGCAAGGCGAATGTGGTCGCCGATGCACTCAGTCGGAAGGTGCACTGTAATTGTTTGACAATCAAGCCGTATGGTCTATCCTTGTGCTATGAGTTGGAAAAATTAGGGATAGAAATAATTCCACAAGGCAGTCCGACCAATATTAGTATTGAAACACCCATCCAAGATGAGGTTATTGCCGCTCAGCGGGAAAGTAATGGAATCAAGCACATCAAGGAAAAGGTTCAAGCTGGCAAGGCAGATTGCTTCCAGATTGATGATGATGGTGTCGTGTGGTTCAAGGGTCGTCTGGTAGTTCCAAAGGTGCCGGAGTTGCGACAAAAGATCCTTGACGAAGCACATTTGACAAGGTTTTCCATCCATCTTGGCAGCAACAAGATGTATCAGGATTTGAGGCAAAAATTCTGGTGGACAAAGATGAAGATAGAGATTGCTCGATATGTCGCGAGATGCGACACTTTCCAGAAAGTGAAAGCTGTTCATATGAAGCCTGGAGGAGAGTTGCAACCATTGCCTGTTCCTGCATGGAAGTGGGAAGACATCAGCATGGATTTCATCGTAGGATTACCCAGGACAACTAGAGGTTTTGACTCCATCTGGGTTATTGTGGACCGCCTCACGAAACAAGCTCATTTCCTACCAGTCGAGAAAGATTTCATGGCACCGACATACGCGAAGCTTTATATTGAAAACTTAGTGAAGTTACATGGTGTACCGAGGACCATCGTTTCTGATCGAGGTACCCAGTTCGTCTCCAAATTTTGGGGAGCTTTCCACAAGTCCTTTGGCACAAAGCTTCTGCATACCACTGCCTACCATCCGCAGACGGACGGGCAGACGGAAAGAGTCAATCAAGTACTGGAGGATATGTTGAGGGCTTGTGCGCTCAATTACCCTGACAAGTGGGATGACTGTCTGGCCTTGACAGAATTCTCGTACAACAACAGTTATCAAGAAAGCATCAAGATGGCTCCATTTGAGGCAGTCTACGGTGGAAGCTGCCGAACCTCATTGAATTGGTCTGAACCTGGAGAAAGATGGTTTTATGGCATGGATTTGGTCAACGAAGCTGAAGAAAAGGTTAGGCAGATCCAAGAAAATTTGAAAATAGCACAGTCTCAACAGAAAAGTTATGCCGATAAAAGGCGTCGACCTTTGGCATTCAAGATAGGAGACTATGTGTATTTGAAGGTATCGCCAATGAAAGGAGTCAATCGATTTGGTGTCATGGGCAAGTTGGCCCCGCGTTATGTTGGACCCTTCTTAATCATAGAACGCGTGGGAAAAGTAGCTTATAAGCTGCAGTTGCCAGAACATCTTTTGGAGGTACACAATGTATTCCATGTGTCACAACTCAAGAAATGTCTTCGAGTACCTGATCAAGTCATCGAAGTGGAAGGAGTGGAACTTGAACCTGAGCTGACATACTCGGAGTATCCTATTCGAGTCTTGGACATAAAAGATCGTGTCACGCGAAGGAATACAACCAGATGGTACAAGATCCAGTGGAGTGCACATTCCGAAGAAGAAGCCACTTGGGAATCGGAAGATCACCTCGCAGAGAATTTCCCGGAGTTCTTTGATACCTTGTAGAATGTAAACTTTCTAGTCTCAACATATGTAAACGTTCTTCTGTTTAGCAGATAGTTTAGAACTAGTGAGTTAAGACATGTTCTTTTCCATTACTTTGTTTCAGTTAATATTTCTATTCAATCTCGGGACGAGATTTCTTTTAGGGGGGAAGGCTGTAATACCTCTGGTATTGCAACATAATTTAATCTGCCATGTCATCATATTTAAATTTAAGCATCTGTATATGATTGTGCTTAGGTCCTAGAGTGATTTGATTTCAGCTAGTATTGATTGTGTAATTAAGTCCTTAATCAAAATCGAAAATATAAATTAAATAAAAATCAAATTAAACCCTAAAGTTGGCCTAAAACTCCAATTCAAAATTTATAATGAATCTGATGAAAGTGTCTTAATGAAAGTTGTAGACCTTTTAAAATGGGTCAACTTTTATTTTTGGAGATTTTGAAGTTATATTATAGAAATTCAAATTAAACTCAAATTAGTAAGTTGATATTTAAATTTGAAACTTCAAGTTCAAAAATATTGAGAATCTTCCAAAACTTCCTTAATAGAAGTTGTCAAGCTCACTGAGTGGAACAACTTTCATGTTTACCAATTTTCAAGTTATTAAGAAAAATCAGAAGTAATTTTAAAATTTCAGTTTGAAATTCAAACCTTACTTTTACCCCCCTTTACTGTAGTTTGAAAATTTGGCCGAATTTGAATTTGGTGCCAAAAGCAAAAATGATCTACAGAAAATTCTCTACAACTTTTGTATTCACCACTTCATCGGATTCTAGCTAGATCAGATCAAATTGAATCAAATAGTGTTTGACCTACACAGCCTACTACTGTTGCTAGGGGGGTCCCCCTGTTCACGTCGCGGCCGTACGCGCGCGTGCCGCGACCGGCGCCGAGCGCCGTCCGGCCGGCGTGGGCATGCCGCGGCGTTGTCAAGCGGCCGAGGAGGGGGCCCCGGACGCCCCGACCTTATCTCCACCCTTTCCCTGCCCTTTTAAAGACGACGAGCCCCAAATTTCCCATTTCTTCCCGAGCGGCCGCTGGCGACCACCTCGTCGTTCGTGACCGAATTCGCAGCCACCGAGCCATCTCCACCCTCTCCATCTCCCAGATAGGTAGCCAAGCTCGTGGCGCATCGATTGGTGCCCGTCGCGTGAGCCGTGGTACCCTGGGTAGCTCTCGGTGAGCATCTTCGTCTTCGGGTTGTCACCGGAGCTCCGCCGCGGCCATCCTCTCCTCGTCCGGTCTGTTTGAGTGAGCATCTTTACTCTCGGGGTAGTGTTCTAAGTTCCCGTGGTGGTGTAGTTTCTGATGCACGCGGTGGTTGGTGATGTGGTGCACCAGGTTCGTCGGAACCGATCTTCGTCGCCGACGGCCGAGTCGTGTCCGCCGCCGTCATCGTCAAGCCATCCTCACCGCACCGCCTCTTCGTCATTCAACTCACCCGTTAGCTTCGTGGTGAGCCCCTCATTCTCCCTGGCATTTTTCCCGTGACCTTACCGTGCCCCCTCGGCCGGAACGGCCTCGCCGTGGCGCTGAGATCCGCCATGGGCGAGCTCTCGCTCGTCGGAGGCGGTTAGAGCTAGGGATAGGTTCTTAGGGAGTCGGCTAGGGTCTTGGGGTAGGAATTCGGCCGAGGGCGCTCGCTGTTAGGGCCGCCGGCGGCGAAGTCCGCGCCGTGCCATGCGCAAGCGCGCGCGCGGAAGCGACGGCTGGAGGTAGGAGAAGGTCCTGACAGGGGTGGCCCGCCTGTCAGCGCCCGGGTGAGGGAGAGCGCGCGCGGGGGCTGACGGTTGGGGCCGGCCTGTCAGCGACTCGGCTCGGAGGCGAGTGCGCGCAGGCGCATGCGGGCCATGCTGGGCCTGTGCGTGTTAGTGGGCCGGCTCGTTGGCGCGCGCGTGGGGCTGCGGCCTGGGCCATGCTGGGCCTGTTCGTTTGAATGGGCCGAATGGCCGTTTTCTTTTCCCGGTCGATTTATTAGAGCTTTTACATTTTAAATAAAATGAATAGTGTTAGTTTTTAATCTTTTTGTGTGGATTAATCTGCTGCACCATAAATTATGAAAATATTTGTGGGTACTCTATGTGATGTGTAGAATTTAATAAAAATATTAAATGCAGGAGTTGAGTGTTTTCTGTATTAATTAAAAATCAGCACATTAAATGATAAAAGGAACTTTGATGATTTTTAATAATTTTTGTGATGTTCCAAAAATCATGAAATTTATTGTGTCACTGTTTGGTACTAAAATCTATCTGTTGGTGGATTTTGGCATCAAATGGAAATAGTTAAATATTTATTAAATTATGTGTTAGTTTAAATGATTAATAATAGGAATAGGAAATGGAATAATTATTGAATGGTATGATTTTTGGATTGATTGAGATTCTAGGTCAATCACCTTTATGACCTGGGGCACTATGAATTAGAGCAATCATGGCTAGCTTATGGTAGGGTCTTGATCATGTGTATACCTTATTTATTTTTAAATTTATTTGTCATTTCATGTGCATCGCATTCATACATTCATTCATTGCAAACGTGTAGTGACCGAGAATCCGGAGGTAAAGTCTGAGGGTCCATCGGAGGAGACTGCTCAGGAAGTTGTGCAAGGATTGATATTTGTGGTACCGACCCGGACCCGACATTCTACACAATCCAAGGCAAGCCCCGGTGCATTTGCCCTCTCCTTGTTGGTTTAAAAATATTTATTACTTGAGTTAATTAATTGCATTAGGTCAATAGGAGTTGGGTGAAAACCAATTGATGCATTTCCATCCTTGAATACCTAACAATACTGGAGAACCTGATTTATTTAAAAGTATTGCAAAATGCTTAGTCCTGCTAAATGATTAGATTTGCAAAAAAAAACACTATTTTCAACTGTGAGGATACAAAATGAACGAAACACTTCATGGGACTGGTTTTGTCCTTGTTGGTTGGCAGTGTTCCTAGCTAGTTCATTGTCATCAACGGGGATGGTTTTCCCGTTTGGTTGGCCAACTGTTTGGGTTAGAGTCCCAACTTTCGTCGCCACCGGGAAAGGGATGTGAAAACCGGGTAGTTACCAGTGTACTTGGGTTAGAGTCCCAATGCATGGTTTCTAACGGAAAAATATTAGGGACGGTTCGTTGTCAGGCCTGCTGTGATCAAGACTTTGCAACTAGCCACATACTACGGATAGCCTCTGACTCCGGTGGCTCTACTGCTGGAACCGACAACCATGCACAGGGAGTGGAGAGATGGCGAGAGTAGCGTGTACCCTCGTGGCTGTCGTGCCTGGAGACGAGAGGAGTACTGTGCTCTCGGGTGGCGTAGGACCGGTTCCGGGGTATGAAAAGCCGTGGTAGGCGGGGTTGGCGTATGCAAGCTTAAGTGCTACATACGCAGTGTGGATAGGGATCCCCAGCTGGGTATTAATCGATTCGAATTGTCGTTGCTCCTCGGTTATGGAGACTTGATTCCCACACCTACAGTGAATAGTGGTTTGGAACTAGGATTTTTTTTAATGGATAAAGCAAATGAAAGAATGATGATATATGAGAAAGAACTTGGAGATATGGTTAATGATGAATTGCATTATTGAAATAAAATATTGAGATAGGACTAGTAATGCTTTTCCGCAAAACTCTTGAACTCTTGCTAAAGCCTTACCTTGACTCTCCTCAGCCTGCATTTCTGAGTCTAATTTTACACTTTTAGTCGGGTAAGTCTTGCGGAGTACCCCATGTACTCCGGGTTTGTTAACCCCGTTGCAGGAGGGCAGCAGGAGACCGAAGTTTGTCTCGCTCCGTGCTGCGTCACCATCGTCCAGGGGAGTGAAGAAGATTAAGGTTAAACCCTTGGGCAGGGTTCGTGTAATATTAAACTATCTGTCGTACTGTTGATCCAAACACTACTGCTACTCTTTAAAATTTATGGTCTGTAATAACTGCACTTAATTTTATTCAAACACTGGTCTGTAATATTAAGAACTATTTACTCTTCCGCAAATTCTACTCTAATGTATTTTGTTATGAAATGTTGTAACTCTGTAATGGCTTCGCAATGGGATCTTATTGGAGATAACGGGTGCTTATGTAGCCCGGCAGAGCCCGCCTAGGCCAACTGGAACACGGGCCCGGCTGTCAGATGTCATTAGTGACGTTGACAGGTGCCTGTGGGCCACATGATTTAGGCGGTTCTGTTACAAAAGAGTCAACCATGTTCTTGAAGATATGTTGAGGGCGTGTGCGCTTACTTATTCCACCACATGGGACGAGTGTTTGGCACTTGCAGAGTTCTCGTACAATAATAGTTATCAAAAGAGTAACAAGATGGCACCGTTTGAAGCAGTGTATGATCGTAGGTGTCGTACTCCACTGAATTGGTCTGAACCTGGGGAAAGATGGTTCTATGGAGTGGACTTGGTAAACGAAGCCGAAGAAAAGGTCAGGAAGATACAGGTAAATTTAAAAGTGGCCCAATCCCGCCAAAAGAGCTATGCGGACACAAGACGCCGACCATTAACATTTGCCAAGAGAGACTATGTCTATTTGAAGGTCTCACCCTTGAAGAGAATTAGTCATTTCGGTGTCAAAGGTAAGTTAGCCCCTCGCTACATTGGACCGTTTAAAATCCTGGAGCACGTGGGGAAGGTAGCTTACAAATTGAGACTGCCGGATCACCTCTCGACAGTGCACAACATGTTCCATGTGTCCCAACTCAAGAAGTGTCTTCGAGTGCCTGATCAAGTCATTGATGTTGAAGGAGTGGAACTCGAACCATAACTGACCTACTCTGAGTATCCAATCCGAGTCCTAGATCGAAAAGATCGTGTTACTTGAAGGACTACAACTAGATGGTACAAGATCCAATAGAGTCAGCATTCCGAAGATGAAGCCACCTAGGAATCAGAAGACTATCTCTCAGAAAATTTCCCCGAGTTCTTTGCTACGTTATAGATGTAAATTTCCTGGTCCGGTCATGTGAAAATGTAAACTCTCCCACTTTTTTTATGGTCAAGTTTAAACTAGGGTTACTTGACACGTTTTCTTTTCCATTACTTAGCCTTATGTCTTAGTCGTGTATCAAATCTCGGGACGAAATTTCTTTGAGGAAGGGCTGTAATACCTCTGGTATTACGGGTAATTAAAAACTGTCATGTCATCATGTTTAATTTAATTGCTTGCATATGATTGTGCTTACGGATTTTAGAGTGGCTTAATTATGAATGATGATGATTGTGTAGTCAAATCGATAATTGAAATCCCAAAAATAAATTCAAAGGAAAATAAAAAAATAAGCCCTAATTGGGTCCCAAAACCTAAATCAAAAACTATAAGGAATATGAGGAAAATGTTGTAATAAAAGTTGTAGATCTTTCAAAATGGAACAACTCTTATTTTTGGAGATTTTGAAGTTATACAATGCAAATTCAAATTAAACTCAAAACAGTGCCTTGAAATTTGAATTTGAAATGCTATTTCAAAATTTATCAAGAATCTACCAAAACTCTATTAATGAAAGTTGTAGAGCTTGACAAATAGAACAACTTTATTCTTACAGATTTTCATGTTATAGAGAAAATTTTTGAGAATAGGATTGAATTGCAAATGAAATTTAAATTCAAGTTTTACCCCCTTTCTGATATTCTCAAAAATATTTCGAATTTGAACTTGGTTCAAAAAGTAAAATTGTTCTACACAAAATTCTCCACAACTTTTATTTTGGGTGTTCCTATTGTAGCTATAAGGATTAGGGAATAAATTGAATTTGTAGAGTTTCACTTGGGGTCGGGCTACAGTACCGCCCCCACAGGCCTGCAAGGGGGCAGCGCGCGTTCGCGCGTGCGCCGCGCCACGCGCCTGGGCCGTCCGGCTGGCCGGGGCTCTGATGCCATCGTGCCATGGTCGCGAGGGCCCCAGGAGCGCGCCCCCTCCCTTATCCTTTCCTTCCCCGCGATATATAGTTGACGAGCACCTCACTCTCTTCTTCCTCCTCCTCGCGGTTGGCGTCACGCCACTTCGGTCTCCAGCGAAATTCATCGTGCCTCATCCACCTCCACACTCTCCATCTCACCACTATCATCACCACTCCCTGTCGCATCTTTAGAGCCCACCCATGCGTCCTCTCGTCGCTGGAAACGCTCGGGAGCCGCTTTCTTCTTCCTCGGGACCGACCGGAGCGCCGCCGTAGGTAACCTCGCCGCGATTAGTCTATCGTGGTGAGCTACTCCCCTTGTGTGGTCTTGTTCTTGACTATTGATGGACTTGTGATGTGTATGCACTGGTCGCTTCGCATTTGTGGCTCAGGGTCCGCTGGAACACCCCCTCGCCGCCGCGCCGGTGCTGCTGCCCTCATCGCCGCCGTCGCGGTCCTGCCTCTGCATCACTTCTGTGCCGCCCAGCTTGTCCTGCCTAGCCTTGGTGAGATGCTATACCTCTCTAACCCCTTGCTTTAAAGGCTAATGCACCGGTTCGCTCGGAACACGGCCTCGCCGCCGTAGCCGTGGCCGCCGACCCGCCATGGGCGAGTTTATGCTCGTCGGAGGCGCGTAGAGTCTAGGTTGAGGGGTTTAGGAAGTGTCCACATTGTGTCTGGTTCCGTCGTTGGGGTCGCCGGCGGCGAGCTCCATGGCGAGCCGCCGCGTGTGCATGCGCGAGAGCGCTCTAGGGAGGGAAGAAGGGGGCTGGCAGGTGGGGGCCGCTTGTCACCGAGTCTGCGAGAAAGAGGTGAGGGAGCGGGCGTGCGCAGGCCAAGTGGGCTAGCTTGTGCGCGGTTGGGCCGTCGCGGGCCGAAAGGTGTTTTTCATTTATCTCGCGAATTAAATAGGTTTTTTCCATTTTCTGCTAAAAGCGAATAGTGCACTATTTTGTGATTTTTAGATGAATTAATGTACTACTCTAAAAATCATGAAAATTTTTGTGAATGTTCTATATGATGACTAGAATGCAATAAAAATATGAAATAAATATTTTGACAATTTTTATAGGCACTAAAAATCAGTAGATTAATCAATAAATGCAAATTTGAGTAATTTTAATTAATTCTTTGTAATTCCAAAAATCACGAAATTTATTTTGGTGCTGTTTGAGCTCAAGATCTATCTGTTGGTCAAGTTTGGGTTTGAAGTGGAAGTGATTTAATTAATGGTTAATTAATGTTTGTGTTAATTGATAAAGAAAATATATTAAAAGGTTAACGACTTAGGTTTGGTGTGATTTTATGATTGATTGTGGTCTTACGTCAAACACCCTTATGACCTAGGGCATCTTAGGCTAAGTTGCTTTAAATAGTTATGAAAGGCAGTAGTACTTGCAGTTGGTTTTAATTATTATGTCTTGTACTTTGTATTACTGCATCGCATTAAAGCATACATCATTGCATACGTGTAGTGACCGGGAACGAGGAAGTCAAAACTGAGGTGAGTGCTGAGGAGATTGTTCCTGAGGTGATTCAAGGGTTTGATATTTGCGGCACCGATCCAGATCCGACACTCTTCGCACTTCAAGGGTTTTGTCCGCTTGGTTATTGAACACTTGTGTTAGAATCCCAAGGCTTTGTCACCAGCGGGCAGGGATTTGAAAACCGTTTGGTTACCTTGTACCTGGGATAGAGTCCCAATGCATTGTATCAATGGGAAAAGCTTTAGGGACCATCCGTTGTCGGCCTGCTTGTGATCGAGACTTTGCAACTAGCCACATACTCCAGGAAGCCCTGACTCCGGTGGCTCTACTACTTGAACCGACGACCACGCACTGGGAGTGGAGAGATGGCGAGAGTAGCGTGTACCCTTGTGGTCGGCGTGCCTGGAGACGAGAGGAGTACTGTGCTCTCGGGTGGCGCAGGACCAGTTCAGATTTTGGAAAAGCCATGGTAGACGGGGTTGGCATATGCAAGCTTAGGTGCTACATATGCAGTGTGGATAGGGATCCCTAGCTGGGTATTAATCGATTTGAATCGTCGTTGCTCCTCGGTTATGGAGACTTGATCCCTTGACTTACAACGGAAAGTGGTTCAGAACTAGGTTGTTTTTGAGAATGAATAAGTAATTGGAATTGAAGGATATATGTGAAATAAGTGAGATATATGGATATTGATTACAATAATATTGAAATAAAATATTGAAAGTAGGATTCAAGATTAGTATTGCCTTTCCGCAAAATACTTTGACTCTTGCTAAAGCCTTACCTTGACTCCCTTCAGCCTGCATTCTTGAGTCTTCTCCCCATTTTCTTTAGTCAGGTAAGTCTTGCGGAGTACCCCAGTACTCAGGGTTTGTTAACACTTGTTGCAGGAGGACAGCAACGGCAGGTTTGTGTTAACCCCTGCTAGATGACAATCATCGAGGAAGGGAGTGATGATGAGTAAAAGCTAAACCCTTGGGCAGGGTTCGTATTATCATTATCTAAGTGTATTGTATTTAGCTACTCTACTGCTACTGCTATCTACCTATGATTTGTAATAACTGCACTTAAATTCTATTTGGACAATTGGTTTGTAATCTAAGTACTATGTAATCTTTCCGCACTTTTACTCTAATGTATTTTGTTATGAAATATTGTAATCCTATAATGGATTCGCAATGGGATCCTGTCGGAGAAACGGGTGCTGGTGTAGCCCGGCAGAGCTTTCTAGATCATTTGAGACATGGGCCTAGCTGTCAGAGGTCATTAGTGACATGACAGGTGCCTGTGGGCCACATGATTTAGGTGGTTCTGTTACACTATGCACAACAACTACCGGCACTAATATACTCCGCTTCGGCCATTGAGAGAGCAACACTATTTTGCCTCTTTGTTGACCATGATATAAGTGACTTTCCTAGCAATTGACAAGTTCTACTAGTGCCCTTCCTATCCACCTTGCAACCGGCATAGTCGGAGTCCGAATATCCAATAAGCTCAAAGTTGGACCACTTAGGATACCACAACCCAACATCTTGTGTGCCCTTCAAATACCTCAATATTCTCTTTGTGGCTTTCAAATGACTTTCTCTTGGTGAGGCTTGAAATCTTGCACACATGCACACATTAAACATTGCATCTGGTTGAGATGCGGTCACATAAAGGAGAATTCCAATCATTGATCTATATAGCTTTTGGTCCACCATTTTGCCACTATCATCCAAGTCCAAGTGCCCATTAGTTGCCATTGGTGCACTCATTGGTTTTGCAAATTCCAATCCAAATTTCTTCACCATGTCCCTTATGTACTTGCCTTGACTCACAAATGTACCATTCTTCATTTGCTTCACTTGAAGACCAAGGAAGTAGCTAAGTTCACCGATCATGGACATTTCAAACTCACTTGCCATCATATTGCCAAATTCTTCACAAAAATCTTAATTTATTGATCCAAAAATGATATCATCCACATATATTTGTAACACAAACAAATCATTGCCAAGCTTCTTAGTGAAGAGAGTTGTATCAACCTTTCCCATTTTGAACCCTTTAGAGAGCAAGAAATCTCTCAGTCTCTCATACCATGCTCTAGGTGCTTGCTTCAAACCATACAATGCCTTCCTTAGCTTGTACACATGGTTGGGCTTCTTCACATCTTCAAATCCAGTAGGTTGTTCCACACATACCAACTCATTGATATACCAATTGAGAAATGCACTCTTGACATCCATTTGATATAACTTGATGTTGTGGGCACAAGAATAGGCAAATAAGATTCTAATTGCCTCCAATCTAGCAACCGGTGCATAGGTTTCTCCAAAATCAAGCCCTTCTACTTGATTGTAACCTTGTGCAACCAATCTAGCCTTGTTCCTTATCACAATGCCATCTTTATCTTGCTTGTTTCTAAAGACCCATTTGGTTCCAATCACATTGTGTTTCTTTGGTCTTTCTACTAGCTCCTAAACCTGAAATCTTGTGAAATTGTTGAGCTCTTCATGCATGGCATTAACCCAATCGACATCTTGCAATGCTTTCCTCAATCTTGGTTGGCTCTATGGATGACACAAATGAGAAATGCTCACAAATTTGAGCTAGCCTTGCTCTTGTTTGAACTCCACTTTGAATGCCACCAATCATTTGGTCCAAAGGATTATCCCTTGCAATAGAGACTGGTTAGAGAAAAGGAACTTGATCATTGGATTGAAATGAACTAGCTTGTTGATCTTGCACTTGAGATTGATCTTGTAGGTCACTTGCACTTTGTTGACGGTGGATAACGTCAACTTTTATTAGAACTTTAGACATGAAAGGACACATGAATACACAATAGTCTAGGGTTTTAACTGACAATTTCCACCTTTTTTGCGTGTTCTCTATTTTTCAGGGGCTATTCTAGAAAAACGTAAACAGGGATTAAAGAGCATAAAAGACATGAAACTTAACCGCCAAGGAAACATCATTACGAAGACCCTGGAAGAGTCTGGAACACACCCGAGCAACCGGGGCTCGAGACCCCATAAGGTGGGGCCGGACAGCGCCAGGGTGGGGCCGACCGGCGCCCCCACTAGGGTTTTGGCTCCTGCTTCTGGAGTCTTCTTCCGCCGCCTCTTATGAGTCATCTCGGCCCTTTGTTGAAGTTGGTTTGATCCTACGGCACACGTTCGTCCCACCAGGCTATAAATAAAGGGGCAGACCCCCTGAAGGCAATCCCTATTCCTGAGCTTCAATTCAATATCTCCAGTTAGGGTTAGATGTAGCAATTAGGAGAGACTAGTTCTTCTAGATCTAGTCTTGTCTAGAGAAGTAGAGAGATAGAGTAGAGGAGTAGAGTTCTGGAGGAGTTCCGACCTGTAGGCGCTTCTTCGTAGCTGTATTCTTCTGGGTTCAGCTCCCTCGCCCGGAGCTGTGTTCTGAGGTACTTTTGTATTCGACTTCTAATTCAAGTAAGCATTTGTCCTTATTCGTTCTTAAGTTTGCAACTTATATTGAGTACTTTGATCTTGGTAATTGCTTGATTGAAGTAGTATTTCGTAGTGTAGGCGTGGTGCCTAGGCTAGGTTTACTTGTGAATGTCCCCTGATTGGTCGGATAGTGGTAGATCGCGTAGGTGACAGCTGCGTTGAGTCCTCTGTAGTCCACTTCCCGTTGATTGGATCGATAGGTATATAAGTGTCTGGTAGGAGGGAACTCTGATTTTGCCTCTTATTCATGTCACTGCCTAGTTAGAATGATATTATTCAAAGTTTACCGGTAGTTGGAACTAGATAATCATTAGATATTTTCTCTTTCTTGATATTATCTAGCCTAATTGTAGGGTTAAGTTCATCGGCTTGGTCGTTATCACCTACTGTTCCTTGTGGATTCGATATTTAAAACGTCTGGGTGAAATGTGACAGTGATATTTTATCTGTGCGCTTGCAGATAATTTGAATACAATCTTATTTAAGTAGAGTGCAGTTAATTTATACCAACAAGCATTTTTGGCGCCGTTGCCGGGGAATGGTTTGCTGATTTTGACTTAATTTAACTTAATCTTGTATTATACTTTTATCTTTTCTATTTTATCCCTACCTTTTCATCATTTTATGTTCATCCTTATGGATTCTTTAAATTCCATGCCTATCTATCTATTGGCATGCGCAAAAGCTTTGAGCTACCAAAATCTGTAGAGCCTATCATAACACCTGGTTATGAGCTGCGCCCATGTCAAATTAATATGATTCGGAATAAACCCTTCTCGGGAGAAGGTAACGAAAATCCATACTTACACCTACGAGAATTTGAGCAGACCTGTGCATGCTTGCACATTGCTGGCATGTCTGATAAGACTTTAAGATGGAAGCTTTTTTCGTTCTCTTTGATCGGAAGAGCTAAAAGTTAGTATAATCGCGCCGTAGGAAGTATACAAGGGGATTGGAAAACTTTATGCTCTGAATTTTGTTTATATTTCTTTCCCATCCATAGAGTAGTTAACCTACAAAAAGAGGTTCTAACTTTTAGGCAACTAGAACAAGAATCTCTTAGTACATCATGGGATCGTTTTAATGAACTTGTTACATCTGGCCCTGACCTTGATTTTTCGAACCCCGTACTTATTCAACATTTTTATTTGGGTCTTACCAATAATTTTAGGGAATCCCTTGATTTATCCTTTGGAGGAGCCTTTTCTTATTTACCCATAAGTAAAAATAGAGCTATGATCAACAAGGGATTGGAGTGGTAGCTAAAACACAAACTCCAATCCCAAGATTTAGCTGTCAATTCTAAACCATCGAAACCCCACTTTGATGATTTAGACTTCCAATTAACTAAGATGCTCGTAAATCAATCTAAATGAGATCTCCTTAGAAGAGCATCTTGGAAAAAATGTCGTCAACTTCCTTCCCCCCTGAAAGACATTGGGAAGAATGCAAGGTTGGCATGTCTAGTGATGCCATAGAGGGAAAGCCAAGCCACTTATGAATCAATTCTATCTTCTCCCCTTCTATGCTCACATTAAATGTCTCATCTGAACCCATCTCTAAACCCATCCTTGACCCTGATGATCCTTCTTATGCTATCTCTCCTAAGTATCATAATGACCCTAGGATCCCATTAAGACATCCCAAGAATAGGAGTCATGAAGATTATTGGAATGACCAAGAAGAGCTACGACAATGGCAGGAATGCATAGAACATACTAGAAACACATTCGCTATTGTCAAAGAATGGATGGAAGAGGACGAAGCCTTAGTTCTAGCATCTAAACTTGGTCTAGATTCAAATGGTGAGCTTAAATCAATTTCTGTAATAAACATAACTCATCAAAGTTTAGAGAATGTCTTAGACAAAACCAATCTTAGAGACACCAATGAATGTCTAGGCATGAAATAATAGAGACAAACTTGTTGCCTATAGACATTCATGAAGAAACACCCTTGGAGTTTAAAAAGGGACATCATATCGATGAGCATGGGGATTACTTCATTAACACCTCATCGAATCCATACTCATTTGAGAAATCTCCTAGATCAATTGGTCTCTCTAACATTATCGCACACGAGATCGTCAACCCCCTCATTCTACCTATTCATAAATTTATTGAAAGGGTGGTTGTAGATGCATATGTTTATCATAAATATTGTAGATCTCGGTATAATCTTGATATAGGTGCACAAAGACTGGTGTTCTAAGAGGAAACCACCCCATGAACTTATAGTACAATAATTAGAAGGTTTCCTAAGAATAACTTTGTGTCCCAAAATAACCACTCTTGAAAAAATGAATTGAGCTTGCACCTTTAATTTTATTATAATGTTCCCTCGGTTATTTTTGTCACTAACCATTTCAGGTTTGAAGTAGAAGAATGACAACACTAGGTATGACCAACCAATCATCATGCAATATTGAATTATATCCATCCAAGCTTAACTTTGCTTTGCAAAATTCCAACTTGGGAGAATGGGCTTATTTAGAGAATATCCATGTTCGATTGTTCGCCTTTTCATCTCTAAATGAATAAATCTCTATAAGTGCTTTCATGTCACCTTTGTTTGCCATAGTAAGATTTGGTTTGGAAGTACTGCAAATACTTCCATTGGCATTTAAATTGAGTGTGGTGCTCAGGTTAAAAACGCCTTCCGTAATTAAAACTAAACATGGAGTTTGGTTTGGTTATTGAACTAGAAATTACTTTAGTAGACATTGGATATTTTGTTGGACTAACCCCTGCAGGAAACTTTCACAATTAATCTGGGTAAGTCATGAGGTGAATTCAAATCGGCGATAAGATAGGGCACATGCTGAACTTCAATAATGTTGCAGAGGAAGATAGCTCACTCATTATGGATGGAAGAATTGTGAGTATTAATGATTCATTCACTTTATCTTCTGCTGCAAGTTACTTTGCCTCAAGCCATGCCTGTCTAGAACATAATCTATGCTAAAACAATATCAACACTATATTCTTATTAAGCATAGATAGACCATGATAAAATTATGGACAAACAACCTATGTTTCAAAATTATACATTCCTTCAGGTATGTGTTGTCCACTAATCTGTTACAGGCATAATAATGAATGGAGTGACAAGGTGTCATAAGATCAAAGAAGCAAAAGATGACAAAGTGGATAAGCAACAAAGGAGACAAGATGCTCATGAACAACTCAAGATACAAGAGAAGAACGAACCACAGCATGTCATCTACCTTCCATCACTTAGTGCTGATCACGCTCTAATAATAAAGGTAATATGTTAAGGTAAGTGGTTATTATTTTTCTCTTGATCTTGGTATGCACATAAATGAAGATGCAAACATGTTAGAGTTACACTTTAATTGATTAACCTAATTAACTCAATATGCTTTGTCCTTTAAGATTGCTCATGGCACCATTCTTTTGATCTCAGTCTTAACAAAATGTGCAAAACATTATTCTATCTTTGGAAGATAATAGTCATACTCATGTGAAAACTTATATATTATGTAGAGATAGGCAACCCTTCCATTGTGTAACAGAACCGCCTACATCACATGGCCCACAGGCACCTGTCATTGTCACTAATGACCTCTGATAGCCGGACCCGTGTCCCAGATGATCTAGGAGGATCTGCCAGGTTACATCAGTACCCATTTCTCCGACAGGATCCCATTGCGAAGCCATTACAGGATTACAACATTTCATAATAAAATACATCAGAGTAAAAGTGCAGAAGATTTAAATAGTACTTAGATTACAAACCGGTTGTTCAAATAGAATTCAAATGCAGTTATTACAGATCATAGTTCAAATAGTAGCAGTAGTAGTAGAACAACAACATAACATAATAAGATAGGTGATAACACCGACCCTGCCCACAGGTCCACTTCACTCTTCCTCGCTATCCTGGATGATGGTCATACAGCAAGGGGCAAGACAGACCTCCTGCTGCTGATTACCTGCAACGGGGTTAACAAACCCTGAGTACTGGGGTACTCCGCAAGACTTACCTGACTAAGAAAAAGGAATGAGACTCAGGAATGCAGGCTGAGGGTAGTCAAGGTAAGGCTTTAACAAGAGTCAAGATATTTTGCGGGAAGAGCATTACTAAGCCTGCTTTCAATATTTTAATTAACATTATTAATAGCCAATATTAATAATTCACAATTCTTTCTAATAAATCCATCAAATCCAATTACTTATTCATTCTAAAAATCATCCTACTTCCGAACCACTTTTCAATGAAGGTGTGAGGATCAAGTCTCTATAACCGAGGAGCAACGACGATTCGAATCGATTAGTACCCATCTGGGGATCCCTAACCACACTGCATATGTAGCACCTAAGCTTGCATATACCAACCCCGTCTACCATGGCTTCTCTATCATTGAAACAGTGCTGCGCCACCCGAGAGCACAGTACTCCTCTCGTCTCTAGGCACGACGGCCATGAGGATACATGCTACTCTCGCCATCTCTCCACTCCCAGTGCGTGGTTGTCGGTTCAAGCAATAGAGCCATCGGAGATAGAGCTTTCCGTAGTATGTTGCTAGTTGCAAAGTCTCGATCACAGCAGGCCGACAACGAACAGTCCCTAATACTTTCCGTTGGATACCATGCATTGGGACTCTAACCCAAATACCCTGGCAACCACCCGGTTTTCACATCCCTTTTCCGTTGGCGACGATAAGTTGGGACTCTAACCCAAACATATGACCACCACTCGGAAAACCCGTCCTCACTGATGACAATGGACTGGCCAAGTACACCGTCAACAATGAGAACAATACCAATCCCTTTTAATGATTCATTTTTTGCATATCATCACAGTTCAAAATAGCATTTTATGCAAGTCTAATTCAATTAAGCAGGGCTAAGCATTTTTCAATACTTTTATTAAATTGGGTTGTCTGGGTATAATCAGTGCTCAAGGAAAGGTAATGCATCAATAGGTTATCACTCAACTCCTATTAACCTAATGCAGTAGATTAACTCAAGTGATAAATATTTTAAATAGAAGGAGGGGCAAATGCACCGGGGCTTGCCTTGGATTGCGTAGAGTGTTGGGTCTGGGTCAGTGCCACAGATATCAAAGCCCTGGATCTCCTCGGGAACCAACTCCGCAGCTGGAACCTCGGCTTTGACTTCTTCATTGCCGGTCACTACACGCATGCAATGATGAATGCTTCAATGCGATGCAACATGAAATGACAGACAGAATTCGATAATAAATAATACACTCATGGTCATAACCCTACCTCAAGCTAACCATGATTATTCTAATCCACTCTGCCCTAGGTCATAAGGGTGATTGACCAAGAACCTCAATCAATCCAAAAATCACACAATATCATATTTAATTAATAAACAACTAAACTATTTTTATTTGACACCAAACTTCACCAACAGATAGATCTTTACCTAAAACAGTACCAAACCAATTTTCATGATTTTTGGAATTACAGAGAATTAAATAAAATTCATTAAAGTTGCATTTATGAATTAAAAGACTGATTTTTACTCTTTACAGAAACTGCCCAAACACTACATCTCATATTATTATAATATTCTACGCTGAACAAAGAGTACACGCAATTATTTTTAAAATTTTTCTTGTAGTAAATTAATTCATACAAAAATGTAAAAATGTAGCACTGTTCATTCAAATTATAATCGAAAAGGCTTTTGGATATTCGCTGGAAAAAGAAAAACCACAACAAGCCCGAGCCAGCCCACTCCAACACGGCGCGGCCCAAACAGCCCGCACGCCCGCGCTCTCTCCCTCCCACTCCCTCTGTGCCGCTAACGGGTTGACCCCACCCGTCAGTGTCTCCCTCACGTTCCCCCTTCTTCTTCCTCCGACTGCCGCACATGCTCGACCGCGGCGGCTCGCCGCCGGCGGCTCCTCCGACAAGGGGAAGACCTCCGACGGACTCCCTAAACCCTAGACCACTAACCTAGGAACCTAAACCGGCTAGAGCGTGTCGGCGACGGGCACGACACCGCCCATGGCAGCTCGGCCACGGTGGCGCACCGTGCGCTGGTGAGAACAGTGCGGTAGCGTCAGGGATAAAGGGTGCAAACAGGCTAGAAGCTCACCGTGACTTCAATCTGCGAAATGGTCAGGCTCAGGATGGCTCAGAGCGGCGAGTTCAACGGTGACGGCGGGTGCAGCGGCGTTCTTCGGCGGCGAGGTCTCCGTTCCGACGACCCTAAGGCACCGAAAGGGAAATAACTGCGCGCACAAGCGTTAATGAGGGTGATGGAGTTCCAAACGCGAAACCTAGGAAGAAGAGGCTCACCACAGGAAGCTGGACATGGTACGACGGCTTGCGGCGGCGCTCCGCCCGGACGCGGGGAAGAAGACGGGGATGCCCGCGTGTTCCGAGGACCAGAGGGCACACCAACGGGCTCTATAGGTGTGTTAGGATGTGGTGAAGATTCTGACGAGATGGAGTGGATGGAGGTGGAGCAGGGGCGATGGATTTCGCCGGCGGCCGCGAGTGGTTTTCCGGCGAGCCGAGCGGCAACATTGGAGACCGAGGAGGCCCTTGTCGCCTTTAAGGACCGGAAGGGAGCCGATGAGGTTGGGGCGCAACCCGGGCCCCCCAGCGACCCTCCACGCGGTGGTGCCCCAGCCCCGGCCCCGGCTGGCCGGACGACGGCCGGCGCGCGGCGCGGCACGCGCGTACGGTGCGCGGCCGAAACTGGGGACGCCCCTCTAGCAATGTAGCTATACCCTATAGGTCAAAACATATTTGATTCAATTAAGCCCTCTTATGATCTGATTCAATGGAAATGGTAAATATGAAAGTTGTAGGAAATTTCATGTAGATCACTTTTGCTTTTTGTACCAAGTCCAAATTCAGCCTAAATTTGAAACTACCGAGAAGTGGGTAAAAGTTGAATTTGAATTTGATTTGCAATTCACTAAAATTCTCCAAACTTTTCTATAGAACTTCCAAATCTGTAAAAATGAAAGTTGCTCAACTTGCTGAGCCCTACAACTTCTATTAAGGGTATTTTCTTAGAATCTTGATAGCTTTTAAATTGATGTTTCAAATTTGAATTTGAAGTCATTGTTTTGAGTTTAATTCAAATTTCCAGTTCATAACTTCAAAATCTCCAAAAATAAAAGTTGTTCCATTTTAAAATATCTACAACTTTCATTAAGACACTTTCACATGATTCCTAGTAGTTTTTGAATTAGGGTTTTAGGATCAAATTAGGGTTTAATATCAATTTCCTTTTTGAATTTAACTTTGGATTTTCTTTTAGGGTTTAATTACTGTTGGCATTTCTTAACATCGTTACAAAAGATAGACTAAAAGTCCATCCCAGGCAACAGCGCTAGAAATGCTTGTTGGCGTCTCTTAGTATTACTACTAAAGATAGACTATAAGTCCGTCCTTAATAATAATACTAAAAACGCAAGTTGACATCCCCAACCACCATTAATTCAGAAAGGTAACTCTTCGCCCTTAAAGGCGCCGGCCTAGGTAGTGCAGTCTGGTAATAGCAGTTAGAAGTGCCGGATTGGCCTTTCTAACCGTCATTACTTACGATATGCAAAACTGTGACACGGCGCCGTGGGGTACAAGAATTACAATCCTTAAGTAATGGTACTTAGGTACGCCAATCGATAGCTCAATAAGAAATAAGATAACTCTACAAGCACACAGAACTATCATTGTAGCATTTCAACCCGTGAGTAGGGTGTCGTATTTATAATTTTCCGTAGGAGGGCAATATGCATCATGCGTGGTGTAAACATGATCACTTATTGAGTGCAATGGTAGGCATAGAGTAAACAGGAATAAAACATGATTTCAAGATAGTGGACACACATATGGATCAACCTCAAGGGTAAAAGGAAAATAAAAAATAAAAGAATATATCTAACTGAGCAGGGATTGGTCATATATAATTATGCAAAGAACTGTTAGCAAATCATCTAATTAGTAGTTCTAGTATCAGGACTAAGTATGGGGTGATAGGGAGATCCCCGCAGCTGGTCTGCCAGCCGATAAAGACTTTACGAACTCCTACTCAATATCCGAACGTGGGGGAATGCTAGGGATGGACAGGGCTGTCACCACCTGTCCACCTACCCCTCTGCCCGTGGAATACCGATATATTCACCGATCTCCGCATACCTGAGCACCATGCTCACATACTTGGAAACAACTCCGAACCCCTGTGGACCCCAACCCTTTGGATTGACAGGCTAGGTTAAGAGCAACCATGACAGCACGATGAACCATCACCTCATTCCTAGTTCTTCCTCTATTCATACTAATTTGATGAACAATGAAGAACAATGATGAACAAGTCAAGAACATGATACATAAACTATATTCTAGCTCATATACTATGCTCATAACAAGATCATAACTAGACTCTAGTTCATATGCATAATCATATAAGTATGATAAGAACTTGCTCATGGAAGAAGACCAAATTGTATTCATACCAAGATGATCCTTTTCTTCCAAGGAGACAAGCTCTCCTTGATAGCTCTTGCCTTGCTCACAAACTACTACAACTACTCTAAAGATACAAGTGAGAGGTGTGAGGTAGATGACTCCAAATGATGTGTGTCTTGAAGGGGATGGAGCACCATCTATTTATAGTGAAACTATGACGGTTTGGGCGTTCTAAACATGGAAGCAAGTGAAACCGCCATCAGAAAACCACCTTGAGTATTGTGGCTGAAGATGGGCCCGAAAAGTGCCATCTGGGGGGCGGCCACCCCCCGGGGGGTGGTCGGTCCCGGCAACTGGCCACCGCCTTCAGGTGGTCGGTTGCTCCCTGGGCCTGGGCCTCTCCCTTGGTTACGGATGGATCCAGTTACGCTTTGAAGGTGGGCTTCTTTAGTATTCTTTGGTTGCGCATTTGTTGGATTCGTCATTTGACTTTGCACTTTCTTCATATTGATGCAGTATTTCTACTTGTTATGCAATAAAACCTGTAAAACATGAATGCTGGGGGTACAAGTGAAACTTGTTAGTAGTAAAGGCATATGTGCTAGAATATGATTGTTAATCCTCTTTTTAGTCTAAGTTGGTGGTATAAAATTTATCTATAAGGACCACCAACAAGACCCCCAAGCTTAACCTTTGCTCGTCCCGAGCAAATAGCCAAGTATGGTTGTTGATCAGGAGTTACTACAATGCCGATATAATTCATAAGTGTCATACCTATAACATAGCATTCATTCGTAATTTAAATAAGTTTGCATTCTATCCACTCTTTACCTTGATTTCTTATGGGGCTTGTAGTTTCTCCAATTTCTTGGACGGTTGCAAGATAGAATGATTATAATAGACTCACCAATCATTCATTCTTTGATAGACCTTTGATCCGAAGGTTTTATGAATTTTTGCAAAATAAACCAAGTTCCTCAAATGATTCTCTCAATCGCTCAATGTGTATGGTTTACCTTACCAAAGGCATTGTAGTGTTGCCTTTTCATCCTACTACTAAGGCTGAGAGTGGAGTTTTGGGTAGGTATGAAGGTAGGCGTACTTACATTACTTATATTGCTGAGTCAAAGACCGGACTATAAGGAGATACAAGTCATATACCTTGATTGAGATGTGCAAGTGTGTGGAATATGAGTATGGTAAAAACCTATCTCTAAACTTTTTGGCACTCCATGCATCATGACTCTCTCTTATTGGATGGAATAAAACTTTTTGGAGGAATATGGGCTATAAAATATCATCCTCTTTTTCTCTTTTTTTTTGAACGGGTATTTGGATTTTCTTTCCCGTTTGTTTTCTCATGCCCTTTGGCTCTTTTTCTTTTTTTAGCATAGCCCATATTTTTGTATGCTCAGCTCTCAAAGTGAGGGTCGGCATTTTTATTTGGTGGATGAAAAGGTGCATGTTGTGCGCAACTCTCAGGATGAGAGTCGGCTTTATTTGGTATGTGTACGTGAATCTCAATCATGGGTGTATGACCATAATCTTACTAGGTCTCAGTGTTTTGACTCAACTCAAAGTTCTGTAAGTAGCATATGACTAAGTTTTTGTAAAAGTAGAGCATGTCATATGGCCTTGGTAGGTATTTCATAATCATTGGGGAACTTTTGATTTTTGAATTTTTGAAAAGAAATCTCCGGATGTCAAGTTTCTCTTAGAACAAAGTCATAGCAAAGTCTATTTCTACCATCTCATATCTTGCAACAACTGAGAAAAGGATCTTGCAATTGCAACCCACAAGATTTCAAGTTCTCAGAATGAGATATTTTTAGCCAATAAACTTAAATCTTGAGGAATACTAAGTTATAACTTAGGCACAAACGAATTATAGACAGAGCAACTATTCATCATTTCAACAGAAGAGAAACTAACATATGTTAGCACATATGGGTGTGGAATATTTTATTTATTATTTTTAACAAGGAAATAAAATTGCAGAATTTAAAAGTGCGAGAATTAAAGTGCAAGAAATTTAAAGATACATGCTACCTCTTGTGGATCTCCTCCCCCAAGCTAGTTCAAGGCCTAGGTCCCAGGAATTGTCCCATGGACCGAAGGTAGGCCATCCGTGCCTCATGCCGCCGCCGGTTCGCATCTTCGAGGTCCATGAACTGCTGCTATTACTGCTCATGCCATTGGGTAGAACTCTGGATGTGAGCATTGAGCGTACCTTGGATTTGTCTGTTTTGTAATTCTAGTCCTCCCATGCGTGTGTTGAGCATCTCTAGTGTGACCGGCTGTAGGTGTATCGGAGGTGGCATGCCTTCAGAATCTGGAGAATGGTCATGCTCGGGCTGCCTTGATCCCCCTGCCTCCTGCAAAGTTGCCACCCTGACCCTCCAGCCGCATAAGGATGAGGAACATGTCCCATACCATATCCATACCTAGGGGTGAACCCAGGTGTAGATATGACCGGGGACCATTCCACCCTTGGTATTGTGGTGGGCATGGCCGGGTGTGGTGTAGGCTGCACAGGTTGCGCAGGCTCTTCCTCCTGTACTTCTCTCCTCCGTGATCTCCTGCGAGAAACAGAACTCCTGCGTGCTTCTTCCTTTTCAACAAGGTCAAAGGTGAGAGATGGGGATTTATATAAAGCGAGATCTGGGTTAGGTAACGGAATCTCGTTTATATATCCCGGATAATAAAATACCAGGTTTGTTCCCGAGTCATCACGTTTTATGGTATGACCTTGAGTAAAATAATACTCATTGATCATAATGCGTGGAGTGGAGAGATAAACAATAGTGTTAGCACCATGAGGATCAACACTAGCAGCAAGACGTGTGATGAGTGAAGTGCACATAATTGGTGTGGAAGTTTTAAAAGACTTTAACCAGTGCTTAACAATGTCATAGACAAGAGCAACTTTAATCTTTTTAAGCACGGCATAAAGCATCTTCAACTTAATATCATAAGCATGGTGAGTGTCCTCTCTAGGAAAGAAAGAATTAGCAATCCATTTATACGTAAGCCTGAGAGACGGATGGTGGATGGTGTTGATGTTGGGTTGGAATTTTCCAGTTCACATTTTGTCCGGTTATCTAGTGCCAAAAAGCATGACGCTGATAACCCGAAAGAGAAAAACCCAAATCAACAGAGCATCGCTCATGAAAACCCAAGTGTGTAGCAAAATCTTTCCAGTAAAGGCTATGTTCTTTCCCAAAGCAGCGAAAAGTAATACCATAATCGACAATTTGTAAAGTGCCCAAGATTTGGATGGTCAAAAGACGAGATCCAAGATCGTGCATGGGGGCAACCTGGCTCCAACCAACATTTTTGAAAATGGCATTAAATTCGACGTTCATACCTGTCTGCTAGAGAAGGTGTGGGTCGAAGGCCGGTGTATGCAGGAATTTGTGTCCCTTGAGGAGGTTGTATGCTTGCATTTCCCGCTCTTGCTCCAAGTCGATGAAGGGAGCATCGGCCTCGTCGATGGCGTGGCCTCTTGGCGTGTGACAGAACCGCATTAATCATAGGGCCCACGTGCACCGTCATCATCCCTAAGGACCCACGATCAGTCTGCATGAGTTCCCCTAGAACTAGGTGGCCTGCTGGGTTCCCTAGGAACCCTAACTTTTCGAGGATCCAATTGTAAGCATTTCTGTATTACAACAGCTTACAAAAATAAAATGAATCAGAGTAAAGAGTACGGAAGTATTACATAACAATAGGTTTACAAATATAGATTACATTAGGCCGAACCAGAGTTTCGTAGTGGATAAGCAGTGTACAACTATACCCTTGCCCAAGGGTTATATCATATAAACATTCTTGATCATGCGCGATCCGTCAACCAACACGGTCCCAAGCCGAACTGTATACTCGGCTGACCTGCAACAGGGGTTAACAAACCCTGAGTACTGGGATATTCTGCAAGACTTACCCGACTAAGAAAAAGGAATGAAACTCAGGAATGCCGGCTGAAGGGAGTCAAGGTAAGGCTTGAGCAAGAGTCAAAGGTTTTGCAAAAAAGCATTACTATGCTATTTCAATATTTTACTCAATTTTATTTTAATCATAATCCATAATTCCAAATTCATCCTCATATATCATCATACTTTCAAATTCTTAATTATTCTCAAAAACACCTAGTTCCGAACCACTTTTCAATTGTAGGTCAAAGGATCAATTCTCCATATCCGTGGAGCAACGTCGATTCGAATCGATTAGTACCTAGCTGGGGATCCCTATCCACACTGCATATGTAGCACTTAAGCTTGCATATATCAACCCCGCCTACCATGGCTTTTCTACCCCTGAACCGGTCCTGCGCCACCCGAGAGCACAGTACTCCTCTCCTCTCCAGGCACACCGGCCACGAGAGTACACGCTACTCTCGCCATCTCTCCACTCCCAGTGCGTGGTTGTCGGTTCAAGTAGTAGAGCCACCGGAGTTAGGGCTTTCCGAAGTATGTGGCTAGTTGCAAAGTCTCGATCACAGCAGGCCTAAAACAAACGGTCGCTAATTCTTTTTCCGCCGGCGACATTGCATTGGGACTCTAATCCAAGTACAGGTGTCCCAACGGTTTTCAAGCCCCTTTTCTGCCGGTGGTCAAGCATTGGGACTCTAACCCAAATTCACAATCACCGAGCAAGAAAATCCCTTCTCGTCGGTGACAATGTACTGATCAGGTGCACGGCCACCGAACGAGAATATACCAATTCCTTTTTTCATGAATTAATCATTAGCATATATATCACACAGCTCAAAAATAGCATTTTATGCAAAATCTAATTTATTTAAGCAGGGCTAAGCATTTCAAACATTTTATTTTAAAATGGGTTCCAGATATTTCAGTGGTCAAGGTTGGTAATGCAGCAATTGAGTCATCAATCAATTCCTATCAACTTAATGCAGTAAATTAACCCAAGTCATAAACGTTTTTCAAATCACAAGGAGAGGGGCTGAATGCACCAGGGATTGCCTATGTTGCAGGTCTGTCACCTCCGCCAGAAAACCAGAGAAAACCCACTCGACGCCTCCTGACGAATAATCCTTCCGTCGGGGAGCAATCAAGAAATTCTTCCGAGAACCTGATCAATACACGTAAAATAATGATGATGCATGCTTACATGGTGCGGAATGACATGAATGGAAAATGTAGAACAAATATTTAATTAACAACCTTGAGTACAACTTTCCTTCACGGTAAAGTTGCAAAATGTTTCTCATAAGGTAACATGTGGTTTTCGCTTTTCGTTTTCTTTGACCATTTTAACAGTCCTAGAAAGCCGCTACACAGCTTTACCATCACTACCTGGTGATGATATTATTTTTGTCCAGGATCACCACAGTGAAGGATCCATGGTCTTCAACCAATCCAAAAACACACAAGTCTACAATGATTAGGGTTTCTACTTATTTGATTTTTCAATTTATTAAGCAGTTATTTAACAAATAAGCGAACTACTTCCATTTGACCCCAAACTTTTCTAATAGATAGTTCTTACCCTAAAACAGTACCACAGCAATTTTCACGATTTTTGGATCAACATAGAATTTATTAAAATTGCGTAGAGTTGTATTTATTAATTAATGTACTGATTTTTAGTTTTTGCAGAAGGCATTCAAAACACTTATTTAATATTTTTATCAAATACTACATACAACAGAGAACCTACACAGTTATTTTCATAATTTTTCATGCTCTAAAAATATTTCTACAAAAATGACAAATTTGGTACTATTCATTTGCCTAGAAAATAAAAAGAAAAACTTCATCCACCCGGCCAGCGCTTACTGGGCCGGCCAAACGGCCCACTTCAGCCCAGTGCTGCCCCCGCGCCCCCCACCTCGGTGCCCCACTACGCCACCAGGAAGGCCCACAGCGCGACCCAGCTCGATCTCTCCTTCTTCCTTATCCCCCCTTCGCCGGTACTGAATGCCCACGCGCGTGCGAACAGCGACGCGGGCTGTGGCGGCTCACCGCCGGTGACCCCTCGGCGACGGCGAGGACGCCAACAGGATCCAGACTCATACCGTGCCGACCTGCCCAGCAGATGGAGCTCCTAATGAACTTCAACAAGCACTGCGACGCTCACGGCGGCCATGGCAGCCGGCCGAGGCGCTGCACGGCGACACGGCACCCTACGACTCGCTAAGGCTCCAACAGACGATCGAATCGACACCAGGGGCTCACCAGGAGTCTACTGCGCACGCTGTACGAGGCAGAGAAAGGTCGAAAGCTTACGGCGACGTTGATGGCGGGTTCGGCGGCGTGCTCCGATGGCAAGGCCTCTGTTCCGGCGATTTCTGCGACCCAAAGATGAAAACATCGAGTCGGTAAACATGCCGACGCGAGCGGAGCCCGCCAACACGAGACGAGCGAGAGAGAGGACAACCAGAGACGGCAGACCACGTTGAGGTGGCGCGCGGCGGCGCTCCGCCGTCCGCATGGAAGAAAACCACGTGCCTTGATGACTCCGGCAACGAGAGGTGTCGCGAGCAGGCTCAATCAAAGCGCCAGGGTGTGGCGTTCTCGACTGCAGGATGGCACGGCCTGTGAAGGAGTGATGAAGGTGAATTTTACCGGAGACAAAGAGGTGCTCGTCGGTGGCAATGGAGGAGAGGAGGGAGGCACACGACGGCTTCGATCTCTTTATGCGAGCTGGAGCGTGGAGTGGATGGCCGACAGCTTCCTGGGACCCCACACAGTCCTCGACACGCCGGCGACAGACGGCTGGCCGGCCCCGGGCGACCGCGCCGCGTGGTGGCACGCACTGCCCTATGCCCGAACAGAGGAAACATGCCGAGCACTGTAGCAGTCTATATTCCCTTTTACTGTTTTCTCGAAATTACTTTTGATTTTTCCTAATAACTGGAAAAATTACCTTAATAAGAGTTGTAGAAAATTCCAATTTGAACAACTTTGCCTTTTGGGCCATATTCAATTTTTGAATGGATTTTGAATAATTCAAAAGGGGGCAAAAGTGGATTTTGAATTTCATTTCAAATCCAGATAAATTCTCAAAAGTTTTCTCAATAACTTGAAAATATTCAAATATAAAAGCTGTTCTATTTGTCAAGATTTACCACTTTTATTAATTGAGTTTGGTCAGATTCCTGATAATTTTTGAAATATCACTCCAAATTTGAATTTCAAAACACTAATTAGGGTTTAGTTTAAAATTCCACTCACTAACTTCAAAATCTCCAAAAATGAAAGTTGTTCCATTATGAAAGGGCTAAGACTTCTATTAAGAAACTATCACTAGATTCTTACTAGTTTTTGAATTTGTATTTCAAATTTAAACTTTAAAGCATAAATTGGGTTTTATTTGAAATTCTTTTTGATAACTTCAAAATTGCTCCAAATAGAAGTTGCTCAAATTTTAAAGATTTACAACTTTTGTTTAAGGCCCAACCTCTAATTCCATTTAGTTTTTAAATTAGGGTTTTGGGTCCGATTTAGGATTTCAAAATGATTTTGTTTTTAATTTCCAATGGGGTTTGAATAAATACACACAAACAAACATGTACACAATCAAATCACTCTAAAGTACCTATGCACAATCACATGCAAGAATAAAATTTATTTTAGTTGATGCATCTTAACAGAGTTAAATGCGGAATCATTTGCATGCGATCATGATGACGTGACAGGTTTTAGTTAATGTAACACCTGGGGTGTTACATCCTTTTTCCCTTAAATAAATCTTGTCTCGAGATTTAAGATACGGCTAAATCCTTAGTTTAGTAATGGAAAAGAAAATGTATCAAGTAAACAGTTTTCAAACTTGACTATAAAGCAAGTAAGGGTTTACATTTTATAAAACTTTAAAGGGAATAATTAAGTCTAAAGAGTAGTGAAGAGCTTATGAGGGTTTTCAGATAGAAGGTTTTCTGGCTCTCAAGTGGCTTCTGCTTCCGAATGCTGACTCCATTGTACTTTGTACTATCTTGTTGCGGTTTTTCGGGTAACACGATCCTTTCCGGTCTATGACTCACACTGAATACTTGGAGTGTGTCAGATCTGGTTCAATTCAACTCCTACCAAGTCAATAACTCGACCTGACACTTGAAGACACTTCTCAAGTGGTGATACATGAGACGCATCCTGCGTAGCTAGCAAGTGTTCAAACGCTTGAGTTGAGAAGCTATTAGCCCACACTTCTCTTCCCATCTGTTATAACGAAGATTCTTATTTGACCTAATCAGTTGTCTTTCAACACTAAAATCTTTAAGTTTTGGTTTTCAAAATAAACATTTACGAGGAATAGCTTTTAAGGGTGGTTTCAAGGAGAGCGAGGGCACATTAATTGCGAGCTATAATGGGTTAGGAGCACCGACTACGATACCAGTGTGTACCCCGGTAAGATCTTATGTGGCTGCAGTCCACAGAAGATTTCAAGCTTCGACACGGCACCATAGTCATGGGTCGAGATACCATCATAAAAGACAATTTAAAGTAACCTCAGTTAAAGAGAAAGTGTATCAATTGTGGCTATGATGTAAAGTGACCAAGGACCTTGATACAAGCATATAGCCTTTTAAAACCTCATGCAGCCGCGAGTCACATGAGATTCCGGGTTGCTATTATTATATCGCAGCCGTAGATCATGTTACACCACAGCAAATGGAATAGCGCTTTTTAGTTGTAAGGCTATAGTAGATCACAACCTTAAACCTTGATACCTGCACGTGCCCCATGGCACGCAAGAGACCCTAGGTTCCCACACGGCACCGTGGTCACAGGTCATGGCACTACTATAGGCACAACCATGGCAAATTTGGAATAACATGTTGGATTTGAATGAGCGGTACGTGTCGGATCGAGGCATGACACGTATACAGATAAAAAGTCATGGTCTAGTGCTAGGTTTTCGTCCTGAGTCGGTGGGTGAATTAAAGTGCATCCCAGAGTTTCCGAAGAAGTGAATTTTAAAATAGATCTCAAGGCATTTATAAATAACCGGAAATCCATAAAACAACAGGAAATCCTCAGCGAATCGCAGATACCATTTCCAAGCGATTGGATCTTAGGCATCATTTCCAAATCGGCCCTTGTTATTTTATCAGATGGGATTAAGGTGATTGCAAGGACAAAGAATTTCGGGAATTCAGAGAGACCAGATGTGAATTCTCAAAGTAGATTTGAAGGTAGTTATAAATAGGAAAAGAGTTTTAGAAATGCCAGAAGAAATATGGATATGAGTTTTCTAAAAAGAGATTTGAAAGAGAGTGAAAGCACATTAATTGTAGGCTAGGATCATGACCATTAACCCTGATAATAGCGAGCGTCCAGCAGTAATTTCCCATGGTCACGATCCATAAGAGACTCCAGATTTTGACGCTGCATCATGGTTATGGATCATGATATCCCATAGACTACAATTACAATAGCTTTCAAAGGAAATAGCAATGTCTTGAAAGGAGAAGATAAAAATTGAGACATGAATGGATTTAAGAAATCAAGGATCGGCTAAAGTTTTGTAGGGAGTTGGCATAGTAAAAAAGTGCATCCAGAAGTTCCCTAAGGACCAAGAACTTATGGAGTGAAGATTATTAAAGATTGACAAAAGCTTGATATATATACAACGTGATTTATTGATCCAATTGATTTTTTTTACAATGATAACTTTTCAATGAATCAATTTTTCCTTTGTAAGAAGATGTTTAACAGAGTCGAACTTGGGAATTCAGTTGTGCCCAGTATCATTCGAGGGCGGTCACGAACATACCACGATACCCGCATACGCTCGGTGGCAAGCCATGTGGATGCATCACACATGGGGCCCCAAGTTTCATAGCGGTACCGTAGGTTGGGAACGACTTACCCCATCGCGGTACTGGCATCAGCTTGATATTCCAAGCAAGAGGAGAAAAAGGAGCTTTTTGAGAAATCCTTTTTAAGTGATTTAGAAGATTTTTATTAATTCTAAGGCATTGGTAACTTTTGAAACAAAGAATTTAGAAATTATACCGTTTCATAATCTTTTTGCAATGGACTTTTGGTTAGAGACGTTTTAAAATGGTGGTATGCGGAGTTAAAACTATTTGGCAGAAACGTTGTACAATCGCCAAAAACCTTTCAAGATGATTGAATTGAAACCTTGTTTGGAAATTAGAGAGCGTTTTTGTGAAGCCTTAGAATCGGAAAAATTTGAAAATAATTTTAAAATCAATATGTGTTTCGAAAGCAAAAGTTTTTGAATGTCTTATTTTCTGAAACAATTTTCAAAACTTGGTTCGAATGGTTCAGTTTTCAAATCAAAGCATCACTTCCTTTTGTTTACTTTAAATAAAACCGACATGGCTTTTGCAATCAAATTGGTTTTCGAAACCCGTTTTTGATTTGAGGTGTCAGAAATCATCACCAGATCTTTCAGCAAGCACATGGGAGGCTAGAAAAATCATTTTAAAATTTGCTTTCTTCAAACATTTTTAATTTATTAAATCTTTTAAAGTTTTCAAAAGTATAGTTGTGGTTGATTCATTGTTAATGCTCTGGCTAGGATCTGTAGGGACACTTCAAATCTCGACCGACCAAGGAGAACAGTGCGGGACTAAAAATACTTTAGTTGTCCTAAGTAACCTACTCCCTGCAGTGATTGCCACATTCCTGTAGGAGTTTCAAACATGGTCAGGCAGTCGTCAATCCCAGTAGCAGGGTCTTGTGGATCCATCGGTTTAGAAGATGGGTAGGAATTTTATAATTAACAAAATACCTTTTGAAGTAAGTTTTATTTTTGAAAATATAGATATACTTCATATCGGGGGAATTATTAATAGTTGTAATGTCATGATGCATGAGCGTTCCAATGCGAATCAGAATACCCTGATATATATGTATTATACTGATTAAATTAATTACTTAAGTGACATGCACTCAATGCTTTTAAACATAGGGCATAATTAAGGTGCTAATCCACTACTACGCTGAAAACCTAACTATAGATCTATAGAAATAATCGAGGTAAGATGCTATCAAATGAATGAGGAAAGTTCAGAAACAACTCGGACCAAATTACACCATTAATTTTATTCGTTCCAAATCATTTTGAAGTTTTTTAAACTAATACTGCAAGTACTATACAATGAAATGCTCTGATACCACTTGTGACAGAACTGTCTTAATCATAGGGCCCACGTACACCGTCACTGTCCCTAAGGATCCACGATCAGTCTGCACGAGTTTTCCTTGACCTAGGTGGCCTGCCGGGTTCCCTAGGAAACCCTAACTTCCCGAGGATCTCATTGTAAGCATTGCAGTAATACAACAGCTTACACAAATAAAATGAATCAGAGTAAAGAGTGCGGAAGTATTACATAACCATATGTTTACAAATATAGATTACATTAGCCCGAACCAGAGTTTCGTAGTGGATAAGCAGTGTACAACTATACCCTTGCTCAAGGGTTATATCATATAAACATTCTTGATCATGCGCGATCCGTCAACCAACACGGTCCCAAGCCGAACTGTATACTCGGCTCACCTACAACAGGGGTTAACAAACCCTAAGTACTGGGATACTCCGCAAGACTTACCCGACTAAGAAAAAGGAATGAGACTCAGGAATGCAGGCTGAAGGGAGTCAAGGTAAGGCTTGAGCAAGAGTCAAAGGTTTTGCAGAAAAGAATTACTATCCTATTTCAATATTTTACTCAATTTTATTTTAATCATAATCCATAACTCCAAATTCATTCTCATATATCATCATACTTTCAAATTCTTAATTATTCTCAAAAACACCTAGTTTCGAACCACTTTTCAATTGTAGATCAAAGGATCAAGTCTCCATATCCGAGGAGCAACGACGATTCGAATCGATTAGTACCCAGCTGGGGATCCCTATCCATAGTGCATATGTAGCACTTAAGCTTGCAACCCCACCTACCACGGCTTTTCTACCCCTGAACCGGTCCTGCGCCACCCGAGAGCATAGTACACCTCTCCTCTCCAGGCACACCGGCCACGAGGGTACACGCTACTCGCGCCATCTCTCCACTCCTAGTGCGTGGTTGTCGGTTCAAGTAGTAGAGCCACCGGAGTTAGGGCTTTCCGTAGTATGTGGCTAGTTGCAAAGTCTCGATCACAACAGGCATATAATGAACGGTCCCTAATTCTTTTTCCGCCGGCGACATTGCATTGGGACTCTAAACCAAGTACAGGTGTCCCAACAGGTTTTCAAGCCCCTTTTCCACCGGTGGTCAAGCATTGGGACTCTAACCCAAATTCACAACCAGCGAGCAAGAAAATCCCTTCTTGCCGGTGACAATGTACTGATCAGGTGCACGGCCACCGAACGAGAATATACCAATTTCCTTTTTCATGAATTAATCATTAGCATATATATCACACAGCTCAAAAATAGAATTTTATGCGAAATCTAATTTATTTAAGCAGGGCTAAGAATTTCAAACATTTTATTTTAAAATGGGTTCTACATATTTCAGTGGTCAAGGTTGGTAATGCAGCAACTGGGTCATCAATAAACTCATATCAACTTAATGCAGTAAATTAACTCAAGTTATAAACGTTTTTCAAATCATAAGGAGAGGGGCTGAATGCACTAGGGCTTGCCTGTGTTGCAGGTCTGTCACCTCCGCCGAAAAACCAGAGAAAACCCACTTAACTTCTTCTAACGAAAAATCCTTCCGTCGGGGAGCAATCAAGAAATTCTTCCGAGAACCCGATCACTACACGTAAAATAATGATGATGCATGCTTACATGGTGCGGAATGACATGAATGGAAAATGTAGAACAAACATTTAATTAACAACCTTGAGTACAACTTTCCTTCACGGTAAAGTTGCAAAACGTTTCTCATAAGGTAAAAGGGTGGTTTTCGCTTTTCATTTTCTTTGACCATATTAACAGTCCTAGAAAGCCGCTGCACAGCTTTACCATCACTACCTAGTGACGATATTATTTTTGTCCAAGATCACCACAGTGAAGGATCTATGGTCTTCAACCAATTAAAAACACACAAGTCTACAATGATTAGGGTTTCTACTTATTTGATTATTCAATTTATTAAGCAGTTATTTAACAAATAAGCAAACTACTTCCATTTGACCCCAAACTTTTCTAACAGATAGTTCTTACCCTAAAACAGTACCACAGCAATTTTCACGATTTTTGGTTCAACATAGAATTTATTAAAATTGCACAGAGTTGTATTTATTAATTAATGTACTGATTTTTAGTTTTTGCAGAAGGCATTCAAAACACTTTAACATTTTTATCAAATACTACATACAACAGAGAACCTGCACAGTTATTTTCATAATTTTTAGTGCTCTAGAAATATTTCTACAAAAATGACAAATTTTGGTACTATTCATTTGCCTAGAAAATAAAAAGAAAAACTTCATCCACCCGGCCAGCGCTTACTGGGCCGGCCAAATGGCCCACTTCAGACCAGTGCTGCCCCCGCGCCCCCACCTCGGCGCCCTACTGCGCCACCGGGCCAGCCCACAGCGCAGCCTAGCTCGATCTCTCCTTCTTCCTTAACCCCCCTTCGCCGGTACTGAACGCGCAAGCGCGTGCGAACGGCAACGCGGGTTGCGGCGGCTCACCGCCAGTGACCCCTCGGCGACGGCGTGGACGCCAACAGGATCCAGACTCATACCGTGCCAACCTACCCAGCAGGTGGAGCTCCTAATGAACTTCAACAAGCACTGCGACGCTCACGGCGGCCATGGCGGCCGGCCGAGGCGCTGCACGGCGACACGGCACCCTACGACTCGCTAAGGCTTGAACGGACGATCGAATCGACACCAGGGGCTCACCAGGAGTCTATTGCGCATGCTGTACGAGGCAGAGAAAGGTCGAAAGCTTACGGCGACGTTGATGGCGGGTTCGGCGGCGTGCTCCGATGGCAAGGCCTCTGTTCCAGCGATTTCTGCGACAAAGATGAAATCGTCGAGTCGGTAAACTTATCGACGCGAGCGGAACCCACAAACACGAGACGAGGGAGAGAGAGGACAACCAGAGACGGCAGACCACGTTGAGGTGGCGCGCGGCAACGACAGGTGTCGCGAGTAGGCTCAATCGAAGCGCCAGTGTGTGGTGTTGCCGACTGCAAGATGGCACGGCCTGTGAAGGAGTGATGAAGGTGAATTTTACCGGAGACAAAGAGGTGCTCGTCGGCGGCAATGGAGGAGAGGAGGGAGGCACACGATGGCTTCGATCTCTTTATGCGAGCTGGAGCGTGGAGTGGATGGCCGACAGCTTGCCGGGACCCCTATGTCCCCGACACACCGGCGATAGACGGCTGGCCGGCCCTGGGCAACCACGCCGCGCGGTGGCACGCACTGCCCTGTGCCCGAACAGAGGAAACATGTCGAGCACTGTAGCAGTGTATACTCCTTTTTACTGTTTTCTTGAAATTACTTTTGATTTTACCTAGTAACTGGAAAAATTACCTTAATAAGAGTTGTAGAAAATTCCAATTTGAACAACTTTGCCTTTTGGGCCATATTCAATTTTTGAATGAATTTTGAATAATTCAAAAGGGGGCAAAAGTGGATTTTGAATTTCATTTCAAATCCAGACAAATTCTCAAAAGTTTTCTCAATAACTTAAAAATATTCAAATATAAAAGCTGTTCTATTTGTCAAGATTTACCACTTTCATTAAATGAGTTTGGTCAGATTCCTGATAATTTTTGAAATATCACTTCAAATTTGAATTTCAAAACACTAATTAGGGTTTAATTTAAAATTTCACTCGCTAACTTCAAAATCTCCAAAAATGAAAGTTGTTCCATTATGATAGGGCTAAAACTTCTATTAAGAAACTATCACCATATTCTTGCTAGTTTTTAAATTTGTATTTCGAATTGAAACTTTAAAGCATAAATTAGGGTTTTATTTGAAATTCTTTTTAATAACTTCAAAATTGCTCCAAATAGAAGTTGCTCAACTTTTAAGGATTTACAACTTTTGTTTAAGGCCCAACCTCTAATTCCATTTAGTTTTTAAATTAGGGTTTTGGGTCCGATTTAGGGTTTTAAAATGATTTTGTTTTTAATTTCCAATGGGGTTTGAATAAATACACACAAACAAACATGTACACAATCAAATCACTCTAAAGTACCTATGCACAATCACATGCAAGAATAAAATTTATTTTAGTTGATGCATCTTAACAGAGTTAAATGCGGAATGATTTGCATGCGATAATGATGACGTGACACGTAACACCTGGGGTGTTACATGGCGCCTCCTCTTCTTCATGCAGCGGGCTCTCCTCACATGTGTGGTTACTTTGACTAGACTCTCCACGAGAGCGACGGCCTTTCCGGAACATGCCGGAAATCCGACCTCCTATCCCACTCATGGTGAGCATGGCACAAGAACTTGACTTGTGATGGGAGTGGAAGAGGTTTCTGCAGGATTTCCTTGCACTTGAACTTTGTGGAAAAATGCTTGGAGAATGGTGGAGCAAGAGAGTGATAGAGGGAGTGAAAAATGTGAGAATGAGAGGGGTGAGGAGCTCCACCCGAATGCTCTGGTATTTATAGAGCTGATCGCTGGCGGGGGAGTGCTCCTTGCAATGGCTAGTAGCCGTTGGAAAAAGGACACGCCTCGGAGCCGTTGGCCAAGGGGCGGTCCCAGGGGCCGGTCCCCTGCTGGCATCGGTTCTGCCCAGTCTTTTTTCAATTCCCTCTAACAGCTATTTCTAATGTGTAGCCAGTTACGAATGACTCCCATTTGAAATTTTGCTACAGTTTTTGATTTTCCACAAGTTTTATTTGAAACTTTTTGATTTTCAAAAATTATTTAAAAATAATATTTAGACTCAACAAAATTTATTCTTTCTGAAAATTATTTTTATAGAATTTTTTGGAGAAGAATTTATTTTGAACTAAAAATAAATTTTTATAAATCTAGGAAGAGGGAATAATTTCTTTTGATGCAAGAAAATAATTTTATTATTTATATATTTTTTTCAAAAGGATAAGATACAATACCTGAGTGGGGACACCTTCCCCAAGCTTGAATGATGCTGTGGGCCCCTTCAGATAATTATTATGCATATATATATGAATGTAGATATATATATTTTTATTTTGATAACTACCGATGACCCTCGGTAAAGGCTCAACGTTTATAGTCTGTTGGCCAGACTTCCCTTCCTTTATTGATCTGTAGCTGCATGAACAAACTCGGGAGAAGTCTCGGGTTGCCCCGGGATTTTTCCCGTGTTGTTGACAGGAATAGAAGCAGCTATTTGTGCCATTTGTGTTTCTATCATTTTATTAAAACTTGCTTCATTTTGAATATAAAAAGACAAAGTTTCAAGCTTGACATTTATATTTTCAAGCATTTTATCGTTGAAGCATAGCTTTTTGGTTAAATTTTCATTGATTTTAGCTTGTCCTAGAACGAGATCTTTTAAGGAAGGTTGGTTTGAATTGAAATTTGAATTGAAATTATTACGTTGCGGGCGGTGTTGGTTGTTCCACCCGTTATTACCTTGCTGTGGATGGCGAAACCCGTTGTTGACATATGAAGCTTCTTCTTGGGTTTCGGGGTAGTTATTCCCCGAGTGGCCAACGTTCCCACAGACTTCACACGTCATGTGTGAGTCCATGGCTTCGACGGTACTCATGGAAGGGTTGGTAGCACGATCGTCTAGCTTTTGCATCAGCAAGTCTAATTTTTTGGCAAGCAGGTCCGTCTCCTTCACGGTATGCGTGCCTTTTTGTATTTTTCTTCCTTCTCCCCAACTCTGATTGGCCACCATCTTCTCAATGAGTGCAGTTGCATCCGCGATGGTGAGGGAGAGGAATGCACCTCCAGCTGCGGCATCAACGTGCCCCTTTGACATGGCCGTGAGGCCTTCATAAAAGTTTTGGAGCACAAGCCAATCTTCTATTCCATGATGAGGGTAGGCTCGGATGTACTCTTGAAGCCTTTCCCATGCTTTGGGGATAGATTCAAGGGAAGATTGCTAGAAGTTTGATATCTTCCCCCTTAGAGTGCTGGTCTTGCTCATGGGGAAGAACTTGGCGAGGAACACTGCGGAATACTTGTCCCACGTGTTGACGGCTTTCTTATTTTGATAGAACCATTGTTTTGCTTTCCCCGTGAGAGAGAAAGGAAACAAGCGGAGCCTGATACTGTCTTGTGCGACGTCTTTGATGACAATGGTGTCGCACAGCTCAAGGAAGTGTTGCAAATGAGCGTTTGCATCCTCGCTTGGCAAGCCACAGAACTGGCTTGCCTGCACCATCGAGATAAGGTCTGTACAGATCTCGAAATTTCCATTTCCGACGTTGGCAGCGGGCCCAACGGGCACGTTGGCAACAGCGGGGATGAAGTAGTCACGGAGTGTCTTGGCCATGACGGTAGTAGTGGATGGTGCGGGAACGAACGATTCGTCTGCCGACGGAGTAGCAGAAGAAGAAATGGTACGAGACCTGTTATTCCTTAGGAGTGCTTCTGGATTGCTGATGAAATTGTTTGGCAGAGCAAAACCGCTCATACACTATCCTGTTTTTATTCCAATAAAAAAAAGGAAGAAAACAGCGAAGTTAGCCTGTTTAAACTATGTCTACCAATGCTTATTTTGTGATTAATGTTTATGCCAGCTTAGATGTTTTTGCCCTCCCCGGCAACGGCGCCAGAAATGCTTGTTGGCATTTCTTAACATCGTTACAAAAGATAGACTAAAAGTCCATCCCAGGCAACGGTGCTAGAAATGCTTGTTGGTGTCTCTTAGTATTACTACTAAAGATAGACTATAAGTCTGTCCTTAATAATAATAATACTAAAAACGCAAGTTGACATCCCCAACCACCATTAATTTAGAAAGGTAACCCTTGGCCCTTAAAGGCGCCGGCCTAGGTAGTGCAGTCTGGTAATAGCATTTAGAAGTGCCGGACTGGCCTTCCTAACCGTCATTACTTACGATATGCAAAACTGTGACACGGCGCCGTGGGGTGCATAAGAATTACAATCCTTAAGTAATGGTACTTAGGTACGTCAATCGATAGCTCAGTAAGAAATAAGATAACTCTGCAAGCGCACAGAACTATCATTGTAGCATTTCAACCCGTGAGTAGGGTGTCGTATTTATAATTTTCCGTAGGAGGGCAATATGCATCAAGCGTGGTGTAAACATGATCACTTATTGAGTGCAATTGTAGGCATAGAGTAAACAGGAATAAAACATGATTTCAAGATAGTGGACACACATATGGATCAACCTCAAGGGTAAAAGGAAAATAAAGAATAAAAGAATATATCTAACTGAGCAGGCATTGGTCATATATAATTATGCAATGAACTATTAGCAAATCATCTAATTAGTAGTTCTAGTATCAGGACTAAGTCTGGGGTGATAGGGAGATCCCCGCAGCTGGTTTGCCAGCCGATAGAGACTTTACGAACTCCTACTCAATATCTGAACGTGGGGGAATGCTAGGGATGGACAGAGCTATCACCACCTGTCCACCAACCCCTCTACCCGTGGGATATCGACATATTCGCCGATCTCCGCATACCTGAGCACCATGCTCACGTATTTGGAAACAACTCCTAACCCCTGTGGACCCCAACCCTTCAGATTGACAGGCTAGGTTAAGAGCAACCATGACAGCACGACGAACCATCACCTCATTCCTAGTTCTTTCTCTATTCATACTAATTTGATGAACAATGAAGAACGATGACGAACAAGTCAAGAACATGATACATAAACTATATTCTAGCTCATATACTATGCTCATAATAAGATCATAACTAGACTGTAGTTCATATGCATAATCATATAAGTATGATTAGAACTTGCTCATGGAAGAAGACCAAATTGTATTCATACCAAGATGATCCTTTTCTTCCAAGGAGACCAGCTCTCCATGATAGCTCTTGCCTTGCTCACAAACTACTACAACTACTCTAAAGATACAACTGAGAGGTGTGAGGTAGATGACTCCAAATGATGTGTGTCTTGAAGGGGATGGAGCACCATCTATTTATAGTGAAACTATGATGGTTTGGGCATTCTAAACATGAAAGCATGTGAAACCACCATCAGAAAACCGCCTTGAGTACTGTGGCTGAAGATGGGGCCGGGAAGTGCCATCTGGGGGGCGGCCGCCCCCGGGGGCGGTCGGTCCCTAGGAGGCGGCAACTGGCCACCGCCTTCGGGTGGTCGGTTGCTCCCTGGGCCTGGGTCTCTCCCTTGGTTGCGGATGGATCCAGTTACGCTTTGAAGGTGGGCTTCTTTAGTATTCTTTGGTTGCGCATTTGTTGGATTCGTCATTTGACTTTGCGCTTTCTTCATGTTGATGCGTATTTCCATTTGTTATGCCATAAAACCTGTAAAACATGAATGCTGGGGGTACAAGTGGAACTTGTTAGTAGTAAAGGCATATGTGCTAGAATATGATTGTTAATCCTCTTTTTAGTCTAAGTTGGTGGTATAAAATTTATCCATAAGGACCACCAACAATTACACAATCAACCATGAACACAATCAATTCACTCTAGGAGACATAAACACAATCACATGCAGGCAGTTGAATTAAATATAATGACATGGCAGATTAATTAATCCATAATACCAGAGGTATTACAGCCTTTCCCCCTAAAAGAAATCTCGTCCCGAGATTTGATATATAATTAAAACTTGAAACAAAGTAATGGAAAAGAAAATGTGTCAATTAATCCTAATTCAACTTTGATCACTAAACGAGTAGCAATGTTTATACATTACAGCCCTCGGAACCTTGCATCTACAGAGTAGCGAAAAATTCAGGAAAATTTTCTGCGAGATAGTCCTCCTATTCCCAAGTGGCTTCATCTTCGGAATGCTGGCTCCACTGGATCTTGTACCATCTGGTGGTAGTTCTTCGAGTAACTCGATCCTTTCGATCCAAGACTCGAATTGGATACTCAGAACATGTTAGATCCAGTTCGAGTTCCACTCCTTCAACATCAACAACTTGGTCGGGCACTCGAAGGCACTTCTTCAATTGCGACACGTGGAACACATTGTGTACTTCAGAGAGGTGCTCCGGCAATTGCAACTTATAAGCTACTTTTTCCACATGTTCCATAATCAGGAACGGTCCAATATATCTCGGAGCTAACTTGCCTTTCACCCCGAATCGGTTAACCCCTTTCATTGGTGACAGCTTCAGGTAGACATAGTCTCCAACTTTGAATGCTAAAGGTCGACGCCTTTGGTCAGCATAACTTTTCTGACGTGATTGTGCCACTTTCAAATATTCTTGGATCAGTCGGACTTTCTCTTCGGCTTCATTAACCAAGTCGACTCCATAGAACCATCTTTCTCCTGGTTCGGACCAATTCAACGGAGTACGATACCTACGACCGTAGACTGCTTCAAATGGAGCCATCTTGATACTTTCTTGATAGCTGTTGTTATATGAGAACTCTGCCAAAGCTAAACACTCATCCCACGTGTTGGTGAACATGTCCTCAAGTACTTGGTTGACTCTTTCAGTCTGTCCGTCAGTCTGCGGATGAAATGTTGTGCTATGCAAAATTTTTTTCCCCAACGACTTGTGAAATGCTTTCTAAAAATTAGAGACAAATTGGGTATCACGGTCAGAGACGATGGTCTTGGGTACTCCATGCAGCGTCATCAGATTTTCAATATACAGTTTTGCGTAAGTCAGTGCGTGGTAATCCTTCTTGACTGGAATGAAATGAACTTGTTTCGTGAGACGGTCCACAATAACCCAGATGGAATCAATACCTCTAGTTGTCCTGGGTAAACCCACGATAAAATCCATTCTGATGTCCTCCCACTTCCATGTAGGAACAGGTAATAGTTGTAGATCTCCCCCGGGCTTCATGTGCACAGCTTTCACCTTCTGACAGGTATCACACTGAGCAACATACCGAGCAATTTCTATCTTTATCTTAGTCCACCAGAATTTCTGTCTCAAGTCCTGATACATCTTGTTGCTTCCTGGATGAATCTTGTTAAATATGCTTCATCGAGGATCTTTTGACGCAACTCAGGTATCTTTGGGACTACCAATCGATCCTTGAACCACACGACACCTTCATCATCTATCCTAAAACAATCTGCCTTGCCAGCTTTTACTCTCATTGATGTGCTTGATTCCATTGTTCCCCTTTTGAGCAGCAATAATTTCATCTCGGATAGGTGTTTCAATGCTGATATTGGCTAGACTGCTCTGTGGAACTACTTCAATGCCCAACTTTTCCAGCTCATAGCACAAGGAAAGATCTCGGGGCTTTACTGTCAGACAATTGCAGTGAACCTTACGATTGAGTGCATCGGCGACCACATTCGCCTTACCTAGGGTGATAATGTACCTCAATATCATAGTCCTTGATCAACTCAAGCTATCTTCTTTGCCTCATGTTCAACTCTTCTTGGGTAAAGATGCACTTCAAACTCTTGTGGTCAGTATAGACATTGCACATACTGCCTTGCAAATAATGACGCCAGATCTTTAAGGCATGCACTACAGCTGCCAACTCCAAGTCATGGGTGGGGTAGTTCTCTTCATGACGCTTGAGTTGCCGTGAAGCATAAGCAATGGTTCGGCCGTCTTGCATCAAGACACAACCAAGACCCGAAGATGAGGATGTGAACCGCATTACTTCGATCAATAGACTTTGAAGTAAAGTGAAGCGAAGTGACTTTGTGAATTCCACTCGTCTATATATGAAATTTGTGGGTAGCCTTCAATCTCTTCAACTATATAGGCTCACATCAATAGAGAAAATCTCTATCTTCTCTAGAAGCATCACAGTACACGTCAAACAGCTTTTCAATGTCAGGTTGAGCCAGGACTGGTGCAGTGGTCAACAACTTCTTCAAAGTCTGAAATGCTATCTCACACTCCGGTGACCAGACAAACTTGACTTGATTCTTCAACAAGTTAGTGATAGGCTTGGCTATTCTTGAAAAATCCAGAATAAAGCGACAGTAGTATCCCGCCATTCCTATGAAACTGCGGACTTGATGCACCGTGGCTGGTGGCTTCCAATTCAAGATTTCCTCCACCTTACTTGGATCAACTGACACACCTTCCACGGACAGAATATACCCGAGAAACGGAACTCAGTCCAACCAAAACTCGCACTTGCTAAACTTGGCATAAAGCTGATGTTCCCTCAAATGAGTTAGGACAATACGGAGGTGGTTGGCATGTTCTTCAGGGGTTTTGGAGTAAACAAAGATGTCGTCAATGAACACGACCACAAATTTGTCAAGCTCCGGCATGAAGACGGAGCTCATTAGGTATATGAAATTGGCAGGTGCATTGGTTAGGCCGAAGGACATGACTAGGTACTTGTTTATGCCATATTTGGTGGTGAAGACTGTTTTGGGAATGTCTTCAGGGCGGATCTTTATTTGATGATAGCCAGACCTAAGGTCAATTTTGGAGAATACCTTGGCTCCAGCTAGTTGGTCAAAGAGTAGGTCAATACGAGGTAAAGGATATTTATTTTTGATGGTGACCTCATTGAGTGGACAGTAGTCAACACAGAGTCGGAGAGATTTGTCCTTCTTTTTCACAAAGATAGTAGGGCAACCCATGGCGATGAGCTAGGCCTAATGAAACCCTTATCCACAAATCTTGCAACTGAATCTTAAGCTCTGCCAGCTCCATGGGAGGCATCCTATAGGCTTTACGGGATATAGGTGCTGTTCCAGGCTTCAACTCAATAGCAAACTCCACCTCACGATCAGGTGGCAAACCAGGCAAATCATCAGGAAACACGTCCGGAAACTCACAGACTAACGGAATATCCTGCACTTCCTTGACTGCGGTTGCACATATTCTGCCAACTACTCTTTGAGGCATTGGAAGTTGGATGAGGAGTTGGGTTGATCTATTAGGCAAATTTACCCTGATGGTCCTATTCAGCACGTCAATGAGAGCCTTGTGCTGATACATCCAATTCATGCATAATATCACATCTATGTCCCGATCTTTGAGTACTATCATGGTGGTAGGGAATATATGTCCACCCAATTCTATAGGTACTTGTTGCACTACCTCCTTAGTATTTATACGCCCCCCGGGCGAATGTATTAGAAAATTTTCCTTTATTTCCCCAATTGGTATCTCATGCTTGACGATAAAAGTGCGATTGATGAATGAATGAGATGCACCCGAATCAAAAAGCATAATTGCAGGGTGACTTGTGACAGGGAACCTACCCATCATGACCGGTTCACCTTCTGGGATGTGATCAAACTGTTTTTCTATCATTTAATTGAAACTCAGCTAATGTTTAACAAAAGAAGATAGAGTTTCAAGTTTAGCATTTATAGATTCAAACATTTTATCATTAAAGGAAAGCTTTCTAGCAAGATCTGCATTAAACTTAGCTTGCCTTAAAACAAAATCTCTCGAGGAAGGTTGATTGAAATTCAATTTGAAATTTGAATTGAGATTAGAAGAATTACCTTATGGGTGGTTATGGTTGTTCCACCCATTATTACCTGGTTGTTGATGTTGGCGAAACCCGTTGTTGACGTAGGATGCTTCTTCCTGGGTTTCGGGACAGCTGTTCCCCGAATGGCCAACATTTTCACAGACTTCACATGTCATGTGTGAGTCCGTGGCTTGGACGGTGCCTGTGGTGGGTTCGGTGGCACGGTCGTCCAGCCTCTTTATTAGGAGGTCTATTTTTGCGGCAAGCAAATCCGTCTCCTTCACGGTATGTATGCCTCCTTGTGTTTCTCTTCCTTCTCCTCAGCTTTGGTTTGCTACCATCTTTTCGATGAGTGCAGTGGCATTCTCGATGGTGAGAGAGAGGAATGCCCCTCCAGCTGTGGCATCAAGGTGGCCTTTTGACATGGCCGTCAGGCCCTCATAAAAGTTCTGGAGCACCAGCCAATCTTCCATTCCATGGTGGGGACAGGCTCGAACATAGTCCTGCAGCCTCTCCCATGCCTGAGGGATGGACTCGAGTGATGTTTGCTGGAAGTTGGATATCTCCCCCTTAGAGCAATGGTTTTGCTCATTGGGATGAACTTGGCGAGGAACACCATGGAACATTTGTCCCACGTGTTGACAGCTTCCTTGTTTTGGTAGAACCACAGTTTCGCCTTCCCCGCAAGGGAAAAAGGAAACAGGCGGAGCTTGATGCTAGTTGGTGCGACGTCTTTGGTGACGATGGTGTCGAAACAATTCAAGGAAGTGTTGAAGATGAGCATTTGCGTCCTTATTTGGCAAGCCACAGAACTGGCTTGCCTGCACCATCTTGATTAGGCCAGTACGGAGCTCGAAGTTTCCAATCCCGATGTTGACAGCGGGCGTTGGGCCCGTTGGCAACAGTAGGAGTGGAGTAGTCATGGAGTGTCTTGGCTATGATGATAGTAGCGGATGCTGTGGGAGTGAATGGTTCGTCTGTTGATGGAGTAGCAGAAGAAGAAGTGGTACGGGACCTGTTCTTCCACAGGAGTGCTTCCGGATTGTCGGTGAAGTTGTTCGACAGGTCGAAACCACTCATACACTATCCTGTTTTCTTTCCAATAAAAAAGAGGAAGAAAACAAGAGAAGTTAGCCTGCCTAAACTATGGCCAGCTTTTGCTTATTGTGCAATCAATGCCTATGCCAAGCTAGATGTTTTTATTTCCTTTTGCCCTCCCCGGCAACGGCGCCAGAAATGCTTGTTGGCGTTTCTTAGCGTCATTACTAAAGATAGACAAAAAGCCCATCCCTAGCAACGATACTAGAAACGTGTGTTGACATCCCTAACCACCATTACTTCAGAAAGGTAACTCTCGGCCCTTAACGGCGCCGGCCAAGATAATGCAGTCTGGTAATAACAGTTAGAGGTGCCTGATTAGCGTTCCCAACCATCATTACTTACGATATGCAAAACTGAAGCACGACGCCTTGGGGTGCAACAAGAATTACAGTCCTTAGGTAATGGTACTTAGATATGCCAATCATGATAGCTCAGTATAGATAAATCCGCAAGCGCACGGAACTATCATTGTAGCATTTCAACCCGTGAGTATTCAGGGGTGTCGTATTTATAATTTTCCGTAGGAGGGTGGGACGAATGCATCTAGCTTTGGCATAAACATGATCACTTATTGAATGCATAGGTAGACATAGCATAGGCAGGGGTAAATCATACCTCCAAGATAGTAGACACACATCTGAACCGACCTCAAGGATAAAGGAGAAATAAAGAATAAAAGAATATATCTAATTGAGCAGGCATTGGTCATATATAACTATGCAAAGAACTGTTAGTAAACATCTAACTAGCATGTCTAGTATCTGGACTAGGTCTGGGATGACAAGGAGATCCCCGCAGTTGGTCTGCCAGCCGATAGAGACTTTACAAACTCCTACCCAATATCCGAACGTGGGGGAGTGTTAGGGATGGACAGGGCTGTCACCACCTGCCCACCTACCCCTCTGCCCGTGGGATACCGACATATTCGCCGATCTCCGCATACCCGAGCACCACGCTCACGTACTTGGAAACAACTCCTAACCCCCTAGGACCCCACCCCTTCGGAGTGACAGGCTAGGCTAAGAGCAACCGAGAAGGCACGACGAACCATCACCTCATCCCTAGTTCTTCCTCTATTCATACTAAGTCGATGAACAATGAAGAACAACGATGAACATATCAAGAACATAACACATAAACTATATGCTAGTTCATATATCATGATCATAACATGACCAAGACTATACTCTAGTTCATATGCATTACTATATAAATAAGATAAGAACTTGAACTTGGAAGAGAACTGCATTGTATTCATACTGAGGTGTTCCTTCTTCTCCTAAGGATACAAACTCTCCTTGCTAGCTCTTTCCTTGCTCTAATACTAAAACTAATCTAAAGAATACAAGTGAGAGGTGAGGTAAAAGGCTCCAAATGATGGTGTGTGTTGGAGGGGAGCTCTCCCTCTCTTTTATAGTCTAACAAGGACGGTTCGAGCGCCATCAAATATGGAAGCAGGTGGAACCGCCTTGAGGGATCCATCCTACGCACCGCCTGAGAAGACTGGGCCCGAGAGGCCCCACTAGGGGACCGGCCGCCCCCCTAATGGGTCCGTTTGGCCACCGCCTTCGCGTGGTCGGTTTGTCTCTGGGCCTGTACTTCTCCTGTGGTTACGAATGGGCCCAGAATGCTAATGAAGGTGGGCTTCTCTTCTTCTTTGCGCCATTTCTGAATACGAATTATGGAATGTGCTTTCTTTATGGTTTTTGTGCATTTCCACATGTCACACTTGCAAGTCAAGTACACAGCAAAACTTGTGGAAATGATAGTTTAAAGCCCTACCTACTATTTATTTTAGTAACATATTGGCGGTAAGAAATAGGCTCTAAGGACCGCCAGCAACTCCCCCACACATAGTCCTTTGCTCGTCCTCGAGTTAAGCTTTGAAGGACTAAGCAGGTTTATCTCCTTGATTTGAAATCTGCATACAAGTTATTCCAAGCTTCACCTAAACCTGTGAACTTTCAAGTGTCTACCAAGTCATCTTGGGTAATTGAAAAATGGAATAGCCTGGATTCAAATCTTCTTACTCGTATCCCTGCTCAGAAACTTGGGTTTTTGTGAAGTTTTGAAAACAAAAAGATATCACTTGTTCCTTGAATGATTCTCTCAAGTCACTTATTTGTATGTGGTTCCTCACCAAGTCATATATAGGGATTGCCTTCACTTGATCACCTTGCCTCTAAAAAGTTTATCTGGAGCTTTAGGTAGGGAGGAAAATACTAAGGTACACTTACCTTCTATGTATTGTCAAGTCAAACCCTGGACCGCACCGGAGGGAAGCATCATACTCTTAGATCAGAATGTGCATGTGCGTGGAAAGAATATGATGGGTATTATCTTAGAAATATTGTCTAAATTAGTTTGTGTAGCTAAGTGAATTGCGCTCCTTGATTAGAATTGTGTGTCCTTGTCATTGAGCACGTAGAGAGCTTAGGTGCTTAGTGCGCTTTTGCTTGCTAGTTGCTGGAGCTTTCCGGTGCTTAAAGTACTAGTGTTTAGGTTTGTGTGACCTTGCACTAGAACGGTTTAGGGAAGCTCAAACAAGGCTTGCACCTTTATTTCTTGCTAGGATCTTTCACAAGGTGCTTAGAGTATTAGTTAGAGGGGTGAACAGTCGTTAGAACCGAATAGGTTTTATTCCGCTATGATTAGTTGCTGAAATGGACTATTCACCCCCTCTAGTACGCCATCTTGACCCTACATGTGGTATCAAAGCTTTGTCTCTCTGTTGTGGTCTTCACCGACCCGACATGATCGCTTCTAGAGGGCTAGATTGTTGTAAGACACCCATTTTTGATGCATGGAATGATGGAAAATTTTAGGAGGCGGCGCATGAAGAAGATGAGCACACCCACAACTCAGCGATTGTGGAGGAGTGCTTGTCCTCAGGGTCAAGTGAGGAAGATGATAAGCCTAGCTCAAGCTCACTTGACGATGGCTATGAGAGTGAAGCTTCTAGAAGCTCTTCGTCTACATCACATTGCTACATGTCACTTGGTGGCGCAAAGGTATCAATTGGTAATGTGATTGTTGATTGTGATGAACCAAATTTGGAGCTTGTGTGCAAACCCTCAATTGCTTTAAGAAATGAGATGAACAAAACAAATAAATTGACAAATGAAAACTCATTTCTTAAGAACACATGTGAACAACAAAAGCATCTACTTTATGTTTGTTGACGGTCGATAACGTCAATTTTTATTAGAACTTTAGACATGAAAGGACACATGAATACACACTAGTCTAGGGTTTCAACTGACAATTTTCACGAGTTTTGCATGTTCTGTATTTTCTAGGGATTATTCCAGAAAAGCATAAAAGAAGGGTTAAGGAGCATAAAAGACACGAAACTTAACCGCCAAGGAAACATCATCACGAAGACCCTGGAAGAGTCTGGAACACACCCGAACCGGGGCCCGAGACCCCACAAAGTGGGGCCGGCCGCCCTAGGGTGGGGCCGGCTGTTGACACTTCCTAGCACAACCACCAGAGACAGGGTGTTAGGCTATCTCTGATAACAGCGCCAGAAGTGCCCTAAGGGTATTTCTTATGTCTATTGGATAATTCCGCAAGCGCATAGAATATACCGCTGTAGCACTTCACCCGGAAGTATTCCAAGGTATCGTTATTTATTTTTATCGCAAGGGAAAGCGGTTACTAGGAATAATTAATAAAAAGAGAGATCCTTAAGTCTATAGCAACTTAGTATCAACTAGTGATACGGGGGTAAATCGATATATAGAGGAAAGGGTAATGACACCAAGACACAACAAGGTTTAGGATAACTAAAAATAACTAGTAGAGTATAGCTAGGTGGAAGGACAATGAGTGAGTTTAAGACTTCTACTGACACTTACTTTACTCTAGTGAACTATCTTATCAAATGGTTGAATTATACTAAGACAGCTACCTTACTTCCGGTGTGTAGGGGATAGGCAAGACAGTAGGGGATATAACCTCTACCCGAAGCTGCTATTCTCTTATGGGAGCCTACCTTTTAAGAACATGCCTAAAACACGTGGAGGGATACTAAGACTAGACAGGGCTGTCACCACCTGCTAGCACCCACAAACAATCCGTGCGACAAGCGGCATTCAAAGGCAAGATCTAGTCTAAACACCATGCTTACACTAAGCCTTACTACTCTAGTTGCGTACCAACAACTAAAGCACCCTATGACAGGCGATGAACTACACAGTTGAGCTGGTTATAGGATCACTATCTAATATAACTCAACTATAAGTTAGGACAAAACACAATAATACTATAAAGAATAGTAATGCACTAAGTAGAGATTTAATAAAGTAAAGTAAAGATAATATATTGATAAAGGTAAAGTCTTACAGAAGGAAGGTACAAGAGCTATACCAGAATCTCCAGCAGACGACTCCGGAGACTCCGAGCGCAGCTCAACTCGACTCTAACTCCCACACTAAACTAATACTACTACTACTAAAGAGTGGAGCTTCTCTTGTCTCTTGTGGCTCTTGTGTATCTTTGGTGTGTTGAAGAGGGTGATGGCAGCCTCTATTTATAGGGGAGAGTTGAGGGTCGCCACGTCAGTGATCCGCGTGCTCTTTGCCTCTCCACCCTTGGATAAACCGCCTCAATACCGCCTTAAGATGGACGGCAGAGGTGATTCCATCACGTGGGATGCATGTAGGAAGGCGGTGGAGGCCAACCGACCTGGCTGGGCACCAGGGGGGTTCGGCCGACCCCCATATGGCAGGTGGGCCCAGCCAGGGTCTTCTAGAAGGAGTCCCCACCTGTCATGGAGAAGTGGCCTGGTCCCACTTTGGGTGGTTCGGCCAAACCACCTCTGGTGAGTTGGGCCCACCACTATGGTCTCCATCTGTCATTGATTGTCCCCGTGTGTTGGTTCCACCTTGGTTGGATGTTTGTCACGTTGTATCCTTATGTTTTGTTTCTCCACCGGTGAATAGAAACATATGTTGATCTGATGGATGAAATGAACTGGGTGGAGGGTCACATGGATCATGCCACGTCACCAGAGCCAGGTGGGCCCCATGTAGGGTTCGGCCGACCCATACATGGGCCGACCCTGGGCTCTCCTCTCTTCTAAGTGATGTTGTGCACCATTTTTTGATGTTTCTTGGCCTGTTTGATTTTTGCTGCATTCACAAGCTTAAGAGTACAAGTGGAACTTGTTATTGATAAAATATGTTCATGATATGTTTATCTTCCCTTGAATCCGAGGCCTGTTGACGGTGTTTGAATGTGGATTTTCATGGTATATCCACCGTCAACAAGATCCCCCAAGCTTAACCTTTGCTCGTCCCAAACAAATAATTAAACTTAGCCTCGGTGGATCAGGAGTTGCTACAATGTTCATATTTCAATAATACCATGTGCACAACTAAATAGTTCTCTTTTGAATGGAAAAATTGGCTATAAAAATTCACCCATTTTACCTTAGTCCTTTATGGGGCTAATGACCTTTCCTTTGCCTTAGGTAGTTGAGAGACAGAACAGTTTAACTTGAGCACTACTTTTCTCATTCTTTGCAAGTTTCATACTGGAGGTTTCAACAATGTTTTTTCAAAAGAAAACTTAATGTTCCTCATATGGTTCTCTCATGCCAATCAAATGGTGTATGACTTCTTACCAAAGCACAAAGTAAATGTTGCTTTCTCTTTATCATCCTACTTCTAAAAAATGGCTTATGTGGAGCTTAAGGTAGGAATGAAAGAGTATAGCATACTTACTTTGTATATGTTGTGGAGTCAAAGCTTGGATCCAAAGAGAGAAGTGTCATGCCCTTTAGATCAAGATGTGGAAGTGTGTGGAAAATATAAACTATAGTGCTACTCTATTAGAAATTGTATCTCTCTCTAATTTTTTTAGACATGGCTATCATTTTTCCTTTCTTTATTCATGAGCCTAGACTTGCTCATCATTTTTTTCTTTTCTTTTCTATGGACTTTCTTGTGTCCATCTTTTCTTTATTTTTCTTTTCATTTTGCATAGCCTTTTTGTCTCTTCTACCATAATAACTAAGAGAGATTTTCTATGACTTTAACACATGGAGCATTTATTTGGTGGAAATGAAAGGCATGTGGTTGCGTACTTCCAGTGTAGAAGCAGCACATATATGTGGTGTGTACGTGATCTTGATCTTGGGAGCATGATAAGTCTCTCAATAAGGGTCAACAAGACTTGGCAACACTCAATACAAAGCAAATAGCTTATGTGAAAGGTTTTAGACATGTATAGCTTGTATGGCTGTGGTAGGAATTTATCACCATTGAGGAACAATAAGGTTTTGATTGATTAAGAAATAAATCTCCACTAGTCATCCATGCTTAGAACAATATTATAGTAGCTCTTGTTTCACTATATCATATTTCTCAACAACTTAGACTTTGTTCCAGCACTTAGCATCCACAAAGTTTTTAGGTTCATGATGATTTTAAATGAGCCAAGTAATCCATACTCAAAGAAATACTAAGTTGTAAACTAGGCATTAAAGAAACATTAATAGAGCAACTATTCATCATTTCCATGAGGAAGATAAACATCATGAGACATATGGGAATAAGGGAAATATTTTTGGTGTTTTTATCTTATGCATTTTTTTAATGCAATAAATTAAAATAATGTAAATAGCTAGGATAGAATACTTACCTTGGTGGGGGAGAGGATCTCCCCCAAACTTGTCTTTTTGCTCATTGTGGCGGTGGATAGTATTGGAACCATCCCACCCAGCGTTGTGCTTCTTTGTCTTGGATTGCTTGCAATAGTTGAGCATTTTGTTGTGCCATACTCAGAGTTGCATCTTGCTCAACTTGCATTGCGCCCATATCGTTGATGAGTTGGTCCATTTCCGATCCTTGGCTTCGACGACCCCTTGCCCGTGCGAACGGACGGGGAGTGCGCACTCTTGGAGTGTGCTATTGAGGCCGTTCCGTGGACCTTGAAATGGCCATGGAACTTGCCTCATCGCCTTCTTCTTCATATCTCCCTGCAGCTCGTGATGTGCCGCCTTACTCAAATTGAGCGGCTTGTGACGTGCTCCTTGTCACCCTTCTTAATCCTGCAATACTTTGGCTTCTTGCCTCTCGGTCCCAATTTATGGTTAGTGTGCGCAGCGCATACAACCGACGCCTCTCACATGGGAGAGAGATTTCGGCTGTATGGCCGGCATAAGTCATTTTTAGATTACCATTTTTATCTCTTTTTAGGACTTGAGCACTTATGAAGAAATCTTCGGTTACAATATCTCTAGGAGAAGCAATGTATTCGAAGTAATGTTTTCCATCTAGCAAGTCCATTGTTTCAGCAATGCGCGTGATAAAAGAAGTAAAGAATATGGGCTCGCTTCTATGGAAAATACCAAGCCAAAAGTGGACTAACATCTTAGCAGGTGAAACTTTTATTTTCTTAGTCATGGCATAGAGCAGTCTTAGTTCATCATTGTAAAAAACTTACACATTGGAGCCAGGAAGAAAAGTTATGGCCATCCAATAGCGGATCAAACACAAAGTGGGATTATGGATTTCATCGGTTTTAGGATCAGAGCAATCATTAGATCCTGTTATAGCTTTCCAGAATTCAGTTTTATCAAATCTTCTTGTTGCATTAACTAGGTCTAGATGACAGTCATTATTAAAACCAAGTGCCATGCTAAAAACTCCCCAAGTTAAATTATACTCTTGGTTGAACATGCGAAAGTAGACATTATTATTAGTGGCTTGTAAAGTGCATAAGAATTCAATGGTGAGTTTTTTCTATTCCAAGTTCTTGCACTTCCCAAAAACTTCCCCACCCGATTGTATTGAAAACAGTATTAAATTCTACGATCATACATGTGCTGTCCAAAAGGACAGGGTCGATGATGCCAGTATGTTCATACCTTCGGTGTCGGATGGAGGTGTACCTTTGGTACTCTTCTTGATTTAGCATGAGGCCGCTCTCGGGATAGAACGTCCTTTCGGAAGGCATTCCAAAGCTTCTTCTTGGTGGGGCTTCTCTTCCTTCATCTTCATCATGGCGGGGTCATCGGGAGGAACTCCCTATGATACTCTTGGTCTTCTTGAGTGCGGAGGAGAACTTCTTCATCCTGCAGTAATGAGATCACACAAGAAGACACTACAAAAACAGGGATTAGCGTTAGCATTAGCGTTAGCTATCCCACTGTTAGTAGTCCTTGCGGGGTATGGTTACCTCCACAAACAAGATATTGAGAGCAAAGATTAGAGTAAGACAAGCTTCTACTACTACAATATTTTTAGGTTTTTTGTTCAAGTGGCTAACTACAACTAAACATGAGAAAGAACTTGCTCAAATGGAGAGAAGAAGGGAGATTGTGTGCTCGAAAGAATTCAACTGGTTTGGGTGTGGAATTGATCACACAATGCAAGGGCATTTATAGGGGGAGAAGGGCTGGTGGCTAGGCCACTAGGCCCAGTTCGGCCGACCCCACTGTCCTGTTCTGGGCTGGTTCCTCCCTTGGATAGGGAATCTATTTGAATTCAAATTCAACTTTGCTGATAGCTCTTTATTAATGGGTCGGCCAAACCAATTATTACATGATCAGAGTTGCTTTTACCTTTGGACAGGGAATCTATTTGAATTCAAACACAACTCTGCAAACAAGACCTTAATTATGGGTCGGCTGAACCCCCTAGGTCAGGTTCAGTGTTGCTTTTACCTTTGGACAGGGAATCTATTTGAATTCAAACACCACTTTGTTAAGGGGCACCAAAACATGGTTCGTCCGAACCAGGCCTTGTACCCTTTTTAGCTTTAAACAGTGTGTTTCACTTTATACAGCAAAGTAGAGACTAGTGGTGGACCAAAAGTTTTGAAATTTTTAGAGATTCCCTTGCCTAGTGTTTTGTGAAGGTAAAAGGTGTATGACAAAAGTGGGGACATGTTTAAAGTGATTCCCATGGACCATGGGAACACTAATGCATGCCAAAGTGTCCACTTTTCAGAATTGGATGGTAGTGGATCTTGGATTCTCCTTGGAGCAAGTGAAAGTGGTCATGACCAAAGGTGGTCGGCCAAATTCAAAAGGAGATGGTGTTCAAAATTCAGGAGGTGAACCACTACACCAGGCCAACACCACCAGAGGTGTGTGGGCCCCATGGTAGGGTCGGCCGACCCCACCTCAGGTGCTTCATGTTTTAGGTCCGTAGAGCAGGACCTCTCCGTTTCGGGTTCATTCTTCAGGTGCTTCGGTTGGTCCCGGAGATGGAGACCGTGATGATCGCATCTCTTTCTTCCGCCATTCCTTCTTGTTTAATGCTTGTGATTCAGCGGAGTCAGCCTTATTTACCACCTCAGCCTTACTTGCTAGTTCGGCCTTTTAGGCCTTTGGCGGTTGATTCTTTCGGTGGGGTGCATATTGTGGCTTGTTTCTCCATAGGTTCTTCCTTGCCTGTTGCATCAATTTATAACCATTGAAAGGACATTTGATTCTCTTACCTGGGAGTTGGAAGTGGACTTGGCCAAATCCCACGTAGATGATGGCATTCACGGTGTTGATGAACGACCTTCCCAGGATGATGGGGACTTCATCATTGGCCCCCATGTCAAGAATGATGAAGTTGGCGGGGATGTATTCGTCTTGAACTTTGACAACGATGTCCCTTGCCAATCCCTTGGGGAACCGGATGGATTGATCGGCCATCAGCAATTTGACAAAAGTGGGGTACAAAGGTTCCCCTAGCAAATTCTCATACATTACCTTGGACATGATGTTCACTCCAGATCTAAGGTCACAGAAGGCGTTGTTGAAGGTGTGCGGCCCGATCTCGCAGGTGATGGTAGGATGACTAGGGTCACTCTTCTTGGCCATGAATGGCGGATCAAGAAGGCAACCCGGGTTTTGCCTAACCGGAGGCTTACCAAACCTCGTGGAAATTAACTTAACACCCTCAATTGGTTTCTTAGGTTTCCCTGGGCTCTTACCTTGTTCAAAGGATGGGACAGCTGCTGCTATTTGAGCTAATTGGGTTTCTAGTATTTTATTAAAGCTCAATTGATTTTTCATAGCAGTGTTAAAGCTATCCATTTTCTCACTAAGATTTTCAAGAATCTTATCATTAGCCATTATTTTCTTGTTTATACTATGATTGATTTTAGATTGGCCGAAGACAAGATCTTTAAGAGAAGGTTGGTTACCATAAGAATTATTAAAATTATTGCTGTAACCATTACCTTGATTTCCTTGGTAGAAGGGGTGCGAGTTCCATTCTCCTTATTGCTGAGGTCGATAGCCATTATTGTTGTTGTTGTTGATGAAGCTCACTTCCTCCTTCGTCTCGGGACAGTTGTTGCTCGAGTGATCTTCTCCACCACATATTTCGCACCATGGATCAGCTTCGATTGCTCGTGCGGTGGCAATGGTTCGAATGGCCTCTTGTTCCTTTTTGGAACCTTCCTCAATCTTTTTCATCAAGAGGTCCATTTTTGCTGAGAGCATGTCTACCTCATGAACGGTGTGCATACCCCTTTTCTTGGGCTGGAGACGCTCCTCATTCCATCCTTGGTTGATAACCATCTTTTCAATGAGGTCATTGGCATCCTTGATATTGTGTTGCAAGAATGCACCTCTAGCGACATCATCAAGGTGACTACGGGCTAATCCAGTTAGACCATGGTAGAAACCTTGGATTAGGAGCCATTCTTCAATCTCATGATGAGGACAAGCACGAATGTACTCCTGGAGATGTTCCCATGCTTCGGGAATCATCTCGTCAGCTTGCTGATGGAAGCTTGAGATTTTTCCACGGAGTGCGCTGGTTTTGCCCATTGGGAAGAATTTCTTGAGAAATGCATTGGTGCACTTCTTCCAGGTGGTAGCTTCATTCTTGTTGGCATAAAACCATTGCTTCACCTTCCCAAGCAGTGAGAATGGGAACAGGCGAAGACGGATGGCGTCAACCGAGACATTCTTGATGATGAAGGTACCACACACCTCCAGGAAGTGCTGGAGATGGGCATTGGCGTCTTCATGCGGCTTCCCACATAATAGATTGGCTTGCACCATGTTGATCAGAGCTGGCTTAAGCTCAAAGGTAGCATCCCCCAAGTTGAGCTGCGGACCGGTGGCAATGTTGTCAACCGATGGTGCAGAGAACTCAGAGATGGTCTTTTGGGCCATAGCTTCATCGGTTGATAGTGCTGAGCCTCTTTCCTCGAACGGATTCAGGTTTGAGATGAACCTTTGAGGGGAAACTTGACGACGCCTAGTTCTCCTCAACAATTGCTCAGGGTCTCCAATAAAATTTGATGGCATTTGGAAACCATTCATACACTGTCTAGCTTCACGATAACGAGAAACACAGACAGGGGTAAGCCCCTAGCACTAATCGATAACTAAATTGATAGTAGACTCTGGATTCAATTTTTTTATTAATATTCCTAGACTGACGCTTTCCCAGGCAACGGCGCCAGAAATGCTTGTTGACACTTCTTAGCGCAACCACCAGAGATAGGGTGTTAGGCTATCTCTGATAACGGCGCCAGAAGTGCCCTGAGGGTATTTCTTATGTCTATTGGATAATTCCGCAAGCGCACAGAATATACCGCTGTAGCACTTCACCCGGGAGTATTCCAAAGTATCGTTATTTATTTTTATCCCAAGGGAAAGCGGTTGCTAGGAATAATTAATAAAAAGAGAGAGATCCTTAAGTCTATAACAACTTAGTATCAACTAGTGATAGGAGGTAAATCGATATATAGAGGAAAGGGTAATGACACCAAGACACAACAAGGTTTAGGATAACTAAAGATAACTAGTAGAGTATAGCTAGGTGGGAGGACGACTCCTATGACACTTACTTTACTCTTGTGAACTATCTTATCAAATGGTTGAATTATACTAAAACAGCTACCATACTTCCGGTGTGTAGGGGATAGGCGAGATAGTAGGGGATATAACCTCTACCCGAAGCTGCTATTCTCTTATGGGAGCCTACCTTTTAAGAACTTGTCTAAAACACGTGGAGGGATACTAAGACTAGACAGGGCTGTCACCACCTACTAGCACCCACAAACAATCCGTGCGACAAGCGGCATTCAAAGGTAAGATCTAGTCTAAGCACCACGCTTACACTAAGCCTTACTACTCTAGTTGCGTACCAACAACTAAAGCACCCTATGACAGGCGATGAACTACACACGTGAGCTGGTTACAGGATCACTATCTAATATAACTCAACTATAAGTTAAGACAAAATATAACAATACTATAAAGAATAGTAATGCACTAAGTAGAGAGTTAGTAAAGTAAAGTAAAGATAATATATTGATAAAGGTAAAGTCTTATAGAAGTAAAGTACAAGAGCTATACCAGACTCTCTAGTAGACGACTCTGGAGACTCCGAGCGTAGCTCGACTCGACTCTAACTCCCACACTAGACTAATACTACTACTACTACTACTAGTAAAGAGTGGAGCTTCTCTTGTCTCTTGTGGCTCTTGTGTATCTTTGGTGTGTTGAAGAGGGTGATGGCAGCCTCTATTTATAGGGCAGAGTTGAGGGGCGCCACATCAGGGATCCGTGTGCTCCTTGCCTCTCCACCCTTGGATAAACTGCCTCAATACCGCCTCAAGATGGACGGCAGAGGTGATTCCATCATGTGGGATGCATGCAGGAAGGCGGTGGAGGCCAACCGACCTGGCTGGGCACCAGGGAGGGTTCGGCCGACACCCCTATGGCAGGTGGGCCCAGTCAGGGTCTTCTAGAAGGTGTCCCCACCTGTCATGTATTACAAAAGTGGCCTAGTCCCACTTTGGGTGGTTCGGCCGAACCACCTCTGGTGAGTTGGGGCCACCACTGTGGTCCCTATTTGTCATTGATTGCCCCCGTGTCTTGGTTCCACCTTGGTTGCATGTTTGTCACGTTGAATCCTTGTGCTTTGTTTGTCCACTGTTGAATAGAAACACATGTTGATCTGATGGATGAAATGAGCTGGGTGGAGGGTCACATGGATCATGCCACATCACCAGAGCCAGGTGGGCCCCATGTAGGGTTCGGTCGACCCATACATGGGCCCACCCTGGGCTCTCCTCTCTTCAAAGTGATGTTGTGCACCATTTCTTGATGTTTCTTGGCATGTTTGATCTTGGCTGCATTCACATGCTCAAGAGTACAAGTCGAACTCGTTATTGATAAAATATGTTCCTGATATGTTTATCTTCTCTTGAATCCGAGGCCCGTTGACGGTGTTTTAATGTGGATTTTCATGGTATATCCACCGTCAATACCGGCTGGCGCCCCCTCTAGGGTTTCGACCCCCGCTTCTGGAGTCTTCTTCCGCTGCCTCTTAGGAGTCATCTCGGCCCTTTGTTGAAGTCGGTTTGATCCTACGGCGCACGTTCATCCCATCGGGCTATAAATAAAGGGGTAGACCCCCCGAAGGCAATCCCCCTATTCCTGAGCTTCAATTCAATATCTCCAGTTAGGGTTAGATGTAGCAACTAGGAGAGACTAGTTCTTCTAGATCTAGTCTTGTCTAGAGAAGTAGAGAGATAGAGTAGAGGAGTAGAGTTCTGGAGGAGTTCCGGCCTGTCGGCGCTTTTCCATAGCTGTATTCTTCTGGATTCGGCTTCCTCACCCGGAGCTGCTATTGGCTGTCCTTAAAGCCTATTTCTTACCGCCAATATGTTACTAAAATAAATAGTAGGTAGGGCTTTAAACTAACATTTCCACAAGTTTTGGTGTGTACTTGACTTGCAGGTGTGACATGTGGAAATGCACAAAAACCATAAAGAAAGCGCACATCCAGGAAACGTATTCAGAGAAGGCGCAATCCAAGAAAATAAGAAAGCCCACCTCAAACACTAAACTGGATCCATCCGTAACCGCGGGGGAGGCCCAGGCCCAGGGAGCAACCGACCACCCGAAGGCGGTGGCCAGATGGCGCTCCCCAGGGACCGACCGCCCCCCTGGTGGGGCCTCCCGGGCCCATCCTCCTCTGGCGGTGCTCATGGCGGTTTGGCAAAGGCGGTTTCACCTCCTTCCATACTTAGAACGCCCCAACCGCCCTAGTTGGACTATAAAAGAGAGGGAGAGCTCCCCTCCAACACACACCATCATTTGGAGCCATTTACCTCACCTCTCACTTGTATTCTTTAGATTAGTTTTAGTATTAGAGCAAGTCAAGAGCTAGCAAGAAGAGTTTGTATCCTTGGGAGAAGAAAGAACACCTCGGTATGAATACAATGCAGTTCTCTTCCAAGTTCAAGTTCTTATCTTATTTATATAGGAATGCATATGAACTAGAGTATAGTCTTGGACATGTTATGACCATGATATATGAACTAGTTATAGTTTATGTGTTATGTTCTCGATATGTTCATCATTGTTCTTCATCTTTCATCGACTTAGTATGAATAGAGGAAGAACTAGGGATGAGGTGACGGTTCATCGTGCCTTCTCGGTTGCTCTTAGCCTAGCCTGTCACTCCGAAGGGGTAGGGTCCTAGGGGGTTAGGAGTTGTTTTTAAGTACGCGAGCATGGTGCTCGGGTATGTAGAGATCGGCGAATATGTCGGTATCCCACGGGCAGAGGGGTAGGTGGGCAGGTGTTGATAGCCCTGTCCATCCCTAGCACTCCCCACGTTCGGATATTGGGTAGGAGTTCGTAAAGTCTTTATCGGCTGGCAGACCAGCTGCGGGGATCTCCCTGTCATCACAGACCTAGTCCTGATACTAGACATGCTAGTTAGATGTTTACTAACAGTTCTTTGCATAGTTATATATGACCAATGCCTACTCAATTAGATATATTCTTTTATTCTTTATTTCTCTTTTATCCTTGAGGTCGGCTCAGATGTGTGTCCACTATCTTTGAACTATGATTTACCCCTTCCTATGCTATGTCTACCTATGCATTCAATAAGTGATCATGTTTATGCCAAAGCTAGATGCATTCGTCCTGCCCTCCTACGGGAAATTATAAATACGACATCCTTGAATACTCACGGGTTGAAATGCTACAATGATAGTTCCGTGCGCTTGCGGATTTATCTATACTGAGCTATCATGATTGGCATACCTAAGTACCATTACTTAAGGATTGTAATTCTTGTGCACCCCACGGTGCCGTGTCACAGTTTTGCATATCTAAGTAATGACGGTTAGGAAGGCCAATCCGGCACTTCTAACTGCTATTACCAGACCACATTACCTTGGCCGGCACAATTAAGGGCCAAGGGTTACCTTTCTGAAGTAATGGTGGTTGGGAATGTTAACTTACGTTTCTAGTATTATTATTAAGGACGGACTTATAGTCTATCTTTAATAGTGATGCTAAGAAACGCCAATAGCTGCGTTCAGAGGTACTTTTGTATTCAACTTCTAATTCAAGTAAGCATTTGTTCTTATTTGTTCTTAAGTTTGCAACTCATATTGAGTACTTTGATCTTGGTAATTGCTTGATTGAAGTAGTATTCAATAGTGTAAGCATGGTGCCTAGGTTAGGTTTACTTGTGAATGTCCCCTAATTGGCCGGATAGTGGTAGATCGTGTAGGTGACAGCTGCGTTGAGTTCTCTGTAGTCCACTTCCCATTGATAGGATCGATAGGTGTATAAGTGTTTGGTAGGAGGGAACTCTGATTTCCACTCTTATTCATTTCACTGCCCAGTTAGAATGATATTATTCAAAGCTTATCGGTTGTTGGAACTAGATAATCATTAGCTATTTCCTCTTTCTTGATATTATCTAGCCTAGCTGTTGGGTTAAGTGCATCGGCTTGGCCATTATCACCTACTGTTCCTTGTGGATTCGATATTTAAAACCTCCGGTTAAAATGTGACAATGGTATATTATCTGTGCACTTGTGGATAATCTGAATACAATCTTATTTAAGTAGACTGCAGTTGATTTATACCAACAAGCATTTCTGGCACCGTTGCCGGGGAGCGGTTTTCTGATTTTGACTGAGTTTAGCTTAACCTTGTATTATACTTTTATCTTTTCTATTTTATCCCTACCTTTTCATCATTTTATGTTCATCTTTACGGATGCTTTAAATTCCATGCCTATCTATCTATTTGGCTTGCGCAAAAGCTTTGGGCCACCAAAATCTATAAAGCCTATCATAACACCTGCCTATGAGATGCACCCATGTCTAATTAATATGATTCGGGATAAACCCTTCTTGGGAGAAGGTAACGAAAATCCATACTTACACCTACGAGAATTCGAGCAGACCTGTGCATGCTTGCACATTGCTGGCATGTCTGATAAGACCTTAAGGTGGAAGCTTTTTCCGTTCTCTTTGATCGCAAGAGCTAAACGTTGGTATAATCGAGCCGTAGGAAGTATGCAAGGGGATTGGGAAACGTTATGCTCTGAATTTTGTTTATATTTATTTCGCATCCATATTGTAGTTAACCTTCGAAAAGAGGTTCTAACTTTTAGGCAACTAGAACAAGAATCTCTTAGTACATCATGGGATCGTTTTAATGAACTTGTTACATCTGGCCCTGACCTTGGTTTTCCGGACCCCGTACTTATTCAACATTTTTATTTGGGTCTTACCAAGAAGTCTAGGGAATCCCTTGATTTATGCTCTGAAGGAGCCTTTCCTTATTTGCCTATAAGTAAAGCAAGAGTAATGATTAACAAGGTTGCTCTAGCTAATTTCGAGCCCCCCCCGAGGAAGAGAAGGAATCATACCCCGAACAAGCAGAGGAAGTTTTGGTAGCTAAAACACAACCACTCCAATCCCAAGATTTAGCTGTCAATTCTAAACCATGGAAACCCCACTTTGATGATTTAGACTTCCAATTAGGTAAGATGCTTATCAATCAATGTAAATCAGATCTTCTTAGAAGAGCATCTTGGAAAAAATATCGTCAACTTCCTTTCCCCCTGAAAGACATTGGGAAGAATGCAGGGATGGCATGGCTAGTGATGCCATAGAAGGAGAGCCAATCCACTTAGAAATTAATTCAATCTTCTCCCCATCTATGACCACATTAAATGTCTCATCTGAACCCATCTCTAAACCCGTCCTTGACCCTGATGATCCTTCTTCTGCTCTCTCTCCTAAATCTCATAATGACCCTAGGATCCCATTAAGACATCCCAAGAATAGGAGTCATGAAGATTATTGGAATGACCAAGAAGAGTTATGACAATGGCAAGAATGCATAGAACATACTAGAAACACATACGCTATTGTCAAAGAATGGATGGAAGAGGACGAAGCCTTAGTGCTGGCATCTAAACTTGGTCTAGATTCAAATGGTAAGCTTAAATCAATTTCTGTAGTAAACATAACTCATCCAAGTTTAGAGAAAGCCTTAGACGAGACCAAACTTAGAGACACCAATCCATGGGAAATCCTAGAAAATAAAACATCCAATGAATGTCATAGACGTGAAATAATAGAGACAAACTTGTTGCCTATAGACATTCATGAAGAAACACCCTTGGAGTTTGAAAAGGAAGATCATATCGATGAACATGGGAATTACTTCATTAACACCTCATCGAATCCATGCTCATATGAGAAATCTCCTGGATCAATTGGGCTCTCTAATATTATCACACACGAGATCTTCAACCCCTCACTCTAACTGTTCATAAATTTTTTGAAAGGGTGGTTGTAGATACATATGTTTATCATAAATATTGTAGATCTCGTTGTAATCTTGATATAGGTGCACAAAGACTGGTGTTCTAGAGGAAACCACCTCGTGAACGAAGGTTTCCCAAGAATGACTTTGTGTCCCGAAATAACCACTCTTGAAAAATAAATTGAGCTTGCACCTTTAATTTTACTATAATGCCCTTATGAATTGAGCATAGAATTAAAATTATAAAAATATTCCCTCGGCTATTTTTGTCACTAACTATTTCAGGTTTGAAGTAGAAGAGTAACAACGCAAGGTATGTCCAACCAATCATCATGCAATATTGAATTATATCCATCCAAGCTTAACTATGCTTTGCAAAATTCCAGCTTGGGGGAATCGGCTCAATTAGAAAATCTTATGTTGCTGATATTGGTTGTCTCTACCTTTCTAATCCATGTTCAATTGTTCGACTTTTCATCTCTAAATGAATAAATCTCTATAAGTGCTTTCATTTCACCTTTGTCTGCCTTAGTGAGTTTTGGTTTAGAGGTACTGATCCTACTTCTATAGGCATTTAAATTAAACGTGGTGCTTAGGTTAATTAGCCTTCCTTAACTAAAATTAAACATGGAGTTTGGTTTGGTTATTAAACTAGAAATTACTGTAGTAGACATTGGATATTTTGTTGGACTAACCCCTGTAGAAAACTTTCACAATTAATCTGGGTAAGTCATGAGATAAATTTCAAATCAGAGATGAGACAGGGCACAGGCTAAATTTCAATAACTTGCAGAGAAAGACACAGCTCATTCATCATGGATGGAAGAACTGTGAGTATTAATGATTCATTCACTTTATGTTCTGCTGCAAGTTACTTAGACTCAAGCCATGCCTGTCTAGAACATAACCTATGCTAAAACAATATCAACACTATATTCTTATGAAGCATAGATAGAACAATGATAAAATAATGGACAAACAACCTATGTTTCAAAGTTGTACATCCCTTCGGATATGTGTTGTTCACTAATCTATTGCAGGCATAATAATGAATGGAGTAACAAGGTGTCATAAAATCAAAGAAGCAAAAGACGGCAAAGGGGATAAGCAATAAAGAGACAAGATGCTCATGAACAACTCAAGATGCAAGAGAAGGAAAGGACCACAGGTCATCTACCCTTCATTACTTAGTGCCATCACGCTCTTATAATGAAGGTAACATTTTAAGGTAAGTGGTCACTATTCTCCTCTTGATCTTGGAATGCACATAAATGAAGATACAAACATGCTAGAGTTACAGCTTTAATGGATTAACCTAATTAACTCAACATGCTTTGTCCTTTAAGATTGTTCATGGCATCATTCTTTTGATCTCAGCCTTAACCAAATGTGCTAAACATTGTATTCTATCTTTGGAAGATGATAGTCATACTCATGTGAAAACTTATATATTATGTAGAGATAGACAACCCTTCCATTGGTTAAGCAATTTAAATCTTTTCTGCCATATGAACTTAAATGCAACATAAATGCTTAATCTTCTGATCTTACCACTCATGTCATAAGTAAACAAATTATGCAACACCAATTTCGTCTTGTTCAATGTGCCTAAGGATAGAGAAAATAAAGAAATAGATTTGGTTCTGTTGGTGTTTTTCCACCAACAGAGCCCATGCATTTGATCTCTATCTTGGTTTTGCAAACAGGACAACTCTTCGACCAAAGTTTATTGATTCCTAAAATTCTACAAGTGAAAGTTCTATGAACATGCACACCGAGCAAGATGCTGCCAGATACAAACCATCACCACAGGTGTGACCATCAAGACCTCCATCTCTAAGACAGAGAGATACACAAAAGTGGAAGAAAAAGTCCTAACGGTAGACTTTAAATTCCACACCTTTGCCATAAGGTAATATGGTAGTTATCTAATTAATTAGTATTTCTATCTACATTAGTAATTTTACTTTAGCATATTCATCTTTATGCATATCAAAATGAAAAATTAAAAAAATTAAAATCTTTATTGTCTCATCACAAAATATTAAAGCCCCACGTGAATAAACTTATGGTAACCCTGTAGGAGTATTTACTGTGGTGGCATAAAAAAATGATAATATCATCTGTATTGCATTATGAAAACCCTAGGCCCCATGAGAATAAATATTCTCCGTGGTAGCATAAAAATAAAATATATATCATGCATACATATTTACTTTTCTGCATAAGAAAATCAGAAAATCCTAAAAAGAATCCTACTAGAACCTATCAATTTAAAATCAACTCAAAAGAATAATCAATTACTTATTGGCTGATCCCTAACCTCTTATTAAATTCGAGCCTCGAGTTTTGGTTTTCTTGTTCGAGTATAATTCTGCAGGAGTGACAGTATGACTGAGGATTGAGTCTATCAGTGGAGCCCACTAGGACTGTTGCTGACAAGCTTGCTTTAAAAGATCATCAACACCAAGTATTACAAACATCTAGCTTGGGGGAGTAGCATCCCCTAGTTATCAGGTAACTATACCTATGCGATTATCGAGTCTGTTTTATAAAGTCATAAAATACCAAAAATATGTGAGCACATGAAGGTTCACAATAGTATCATAGGAATGTCTAAAAATACCAAAAATATGTGGGCACATGAAGGTCCACCCTTTTTTAGAAAACCCAAAAAATATGTGGGCACATGAAGGTCCACCCAATTAGGAAACTTTTGCTGGAAATATAAAATCAATCACTTACCATGTAGTGGTACTAAACCTAACCCTTCTTCATGAGATTTGGTATTTTTGTTGGCAATTGAGTTTCACAGGAAAATACAAGATCAAAGAGCTAGTCAACCCGACGCCCTTATATTACCGATACACTTGCTCCCAGAAGGATCACTCAATTTGCAACATCAAAGATCCTGTCTAACATCCAGCTTGAGGGAGGGCACCCTCCATTTAAAATCCAGTTAAGTATAAGTTTCCCACCTTATTATTATTGTACCATATCGCTTTTTTTCAGGTGAGTTAGAAAATTTGAAAACCAAATAAAAACTTAGCTATATATTAGAGTGGTTTTGGAGTGTGCCTATAGTCAGTCTAGGTTAGAGTCAAATAAAAAACTGGAGAACATTAAAATTTTATCTTGGAGATGGTGAACAGTTGCTCTGCCGTAATTCCTTTCAAGTGCCTAGTTTTCAACCTTAAATTCTCCCGAGTTTTGGATACTACTGTTTTGGCTTAAGAATTTACTCTAAACCTAAAACTTGTGGAGGCATATGCTTGAGCTAAGTCTAGGTGATTGATTGATATGATACATGAAGGTTGGAGCTGCTATTTATCTTATTCCTAGCAATACTAAGTCATGGAGATTTATTTTAAATTTAAAATCTTACATGATGAGCTCTTGTATGACAAAGTGTAAATTCCTACCAAAGCCATATATGATACATTTAGAGATAGGAAAACCTTTGCACATTTATGCTGCTTGCTTTGTACTGAGTTTAGTCAACCTTTGTTGTATACCTTATGAGAGTCTTGTCATGCTTTTAAAATCAAGATCACTTACACACTCCACCCACATATGCATTACTCCTACTCTAGGAGTAAGCGCAATCATTTTCTACTTCCTACCAGATCCACCTTAAAAATATTTTTTCCTATACTGGGAGTAAACACCCAAAAATATACCCTATAGGACAGCCCCTGTTTAATTGCTCTAAGTTCTTATCATTATCTCTCCAAATATTTATAATCAAAGGATGCATGTGGCTATGCAAAAGTACTAAAAAAAAAGAGAAAAGGGAGCAAAAGATGGACAAGTGTCCCAACAATTAAAACAATGGGTACTTAGATGCCCGCCTCCCTATGAAAAGAGAGAGAGAGAGAAAGAAGAGAAGAAAAAGGAAATAAAGATAGCCCATGTTTTTCCGAAAAGTTCTAAGCTCCAAGAGAGATCTATTTTTAAAGAGCAAAAGTAGAATTAGGATTAGCCACCTTATATACACCTATCCACCCTATTCCATACACATGCACATCTTGGTTTGATTGTATGACTTGACTCTTTGTGGATCCATTGTTTGACTTTACAATATATGAATTGCAAGTATGCTCATCCTTGTTATTGCCACTCCTATAAGCTCCACTATAATCCTTAGTTGTAGGAAGGCATAATAACATCAGTAATGCCTCAGTGAGATGCATAAATACCACATATTAAGAGACTTGAGGGTGTCATACAATTAAGCTCTCAGTTTTATTTCGAAAACTTGCAAAACTCCAGAATATTGGTACTGTGAAGAATTTGAGACATAGTGCTTGACTTGATTGTTCTATCTTTTGATTGCTCAAAGACTTATGCAAAAGCTGAGAAGCACCATAGTTAAAAGATACAATGGGTAAGTTTGAAAATTAGAGCAGTTTTGTCTAATCTAGAGGAGAATTTCTGTTTGAATGCACGTGTACTTGGAAGGCATGAAGCATTGTAGCAACTCCTGATCCAAATATATTAGTAATTAGGCTTAGGTTCTTTGACAACGGACTGGCAAACAGGTGAGTTTGGGGGGTGTTGTTGATGGTCGATAACGTCAACTTTTACTAGAACTTTAGACATGAAAGGACACATGAATACACACTAGTCTAGGGTTTTAACTGACAATTTTCATGAGTTTTGCATGTTCTATATTTTCCAGGGACTATTCCAAAAAAGCATAAAAGAAGGGTTAAAAAGCATAAAAGACACGAAACTTAACCACCAAGGAAACATCATCACGAAGACCCTGGAAGAGTCTGGAACACACCCGAGCAACCGGGGCCCGAGACCCCACAAAGTGGGGCCGGCTGGCCCTAGGGTGGGGCTGGTCGGCGCCCCCTCTAGGCTTTCGGCCCTCGCTTCTGGAGTCTTTTTTCGCCGCCTCTTAGGAGTCATCTCGGCCCTTTGTTGAAGTCGGTTTGATCCTACGGCGCACGTTCATCCCACCGGGCTATAAATAAAGGGGCAGACCCCCTGAAGGCAATCCCCTATTCCTGAGTTTCAATTCAATATCTCCAGTTAGGGTTAGATGTAACAATTAGGAGATACTAGTTCTTCTAGATCTAGTCTTGTCTAGAGAAGTAGAGAGATAGAGTAGAGGAGCAGAGTTCTGGAGGAGTTCCGGCATATCGGCGCTTCTCCATAGCTGTATTCTTCTGGATTCAGCTTTCTCGCCCGGAGCTGCGTTCTGAGGTACTTTTGTATTCAACTTATAATTCAAGTAAGCATTTGTTCTTATTCGTTCTAAGTTTGCAACTCATATTGAGTCCTTTGATCTTGGTAATTGCTTGATTGAAGTAGTATTTCGTAGTGCAGGCGTGGTCCCTAGGCTAGGTTTACTTGTGAATGTCCCCTGATTGGCCGGATAGTGGTAGCTCACTGTTGGTGGTCCTTATGGATAAATTTTATACCACCAACTTAGACTGAAAAGAGGATTAACAATCATATTCTAGCACATATGCCTTTACTACTAACAAGTTCCACTTGTACCCCCAGCATTCATGTTTTACAGGTATTATGGCATAACAAGTGGAAATACGCATCAACATGAAGAAAGCACAAAGTCAAATGATGAATCCAACAAATGCGGAACCTAAGAATACTTAAGAAGCCCACCTTCAAAGTGTAACTGGATCCATCCGCAACCAAGGGAGAGGCCCAGGCCCAGGGAGCAACCGACCACCCGAAGGCGGTGGCCAGTTGCCCCCTCCCAGGGACCGACCGGCCTCGGGGGCGGCCGCCCCCTCGATGGCACTTCCCGGGCCCATCTTCAGCCACAGTACTCAAGGCGGTTTTCTGATGGCGGTTTCACCTGCTTGCATGTTTAGAACGCCCAAACCATCATAGTTTCACTATAAATAGATGGTGCACCATCCCCTTCAAGACACACATCATTTGGAGTCATCTACCTCACACCTCTCACTTGTATCTTTAGAGTAGTATTAGTAGTTTGTGAGCAAGGCAAGAGCTATCAAGGAGAGCTTGTCTCCTTGGACGAAAAGGATCATCTTGGTATGAATACAATTCGGTCTTCTTCCATGAGCAAGTTCTTATCATACTTATATGATTATGCATATGAACTAGAGTCTAGTTATGATCCTGTTATGAGCATAGTATATGAGCTAGAATATAGTTTATGTATCATGTTCTTGACTTGTTCATCATCGTTCTTCATTGTTCATCGAATTAGTGTGAATAGAGGAAGAACTAGGAATGAGGTGATGGTTCGTCGTACTGTCATGGTTGCCCTTAAACTAGCCTGTTAATCCGAAGGGTTGGGGTCCGCAGGGGTTAGGAGTTGTTTCCAAGTACGTGAGCATGGTGCTCAGGTATGCGGAGATCGGCGAATATGTTGGTATCCCATGGGCAGAGGGGTAGGTGGACAGGTGGTGACAGCCCTGTCCATCCCTATCATTCCCCCACGTTCGGATATTGAGGGGGAGTTCGTAAAGTCTCTATCTGATGGCAGACCAGCAGCGGGGATCTCCCTATCACACCAGACTTAGTCCTGATACTAGAATTACTAATTAGGTGTTCTGCTAACAGTTCTCTGCATAATTGTATATGACCAATGCCTGCTCAGTTAGATATATTCTTTTATTCTTTATTTTCCTTTTATCCTTGAGGTTGATCCATATGTGTGTCCACTATCTTAAAATCTTGTCTTATTCTTGTTTACTCTATGCCTACCATTGCACTCAATAAGTGATCATGTTTACACCACGCTTGATGCATATTGCCCTCCTACGAGAAATTATAAATACGACACCCTACTCACGGGTTGAAATGCTACAATGATAGTTCTGTGCGCTTGCAGAGTTATCTTATTTCTTACCGAGCTATCGATTGGCGTACCTAAGTACCATTACTTAAGGATTGTAATTCTTGTGCACCCCACGGCGCCGTGTCACAATTTTGCATGTCATAAGTAATGACGGTTAGGAAGGCCAATCCGGCACTTCTAACTGCTATTACCAGACTGCACTGCCTAGGCCGGTGCCTTTAAGGGCCAAGGGTTACCTTTCTGAATTAATGGTGGTTGGGGATGTCAACTTGCGTTTTTAGTATTATTATTAAGGACGGACTTATAGTCTATCTTTAGTAGTAATACTAAGAGACGCCAACAAGCATTTCTAGCGCCATTGCCTGGGATGGACTTTTTGTCTATCTTTTGTAACGATGTTAAGAAATGCCAACAAGCATTTCTGGCGCCGTTGCCAGGGAGGGCAAAAACATCTAAGCTGGCATAAACATTAATCACAACATAAGCATTGGTAGACGTAGTTTACACAGGCTAACTTCGCTGTTTTCTTCCTTTTTCATTGGAATGAAAACAGGATAGTGTATGAGCGGTTTTGCTCTGCCGAACAATTTCATCAGCAATCCGGAAGCACTCCCAAGGAAGAAAAGGCCTCGTACCATTTTTTCTTCTGCTACTCTGTCGGCAGACAAATCGTTCGTTCCCGCACCATCCGCTACTACCGTCATGGCCAAGACACTCCGTGACTACTCCATCCCCGCTGTTGCCAACGTGCCCGTTGGGCCCGCTGTCAACATCGAAAATGGAAATTTCGGGATCCATACAGGCCTTATCTCGATGGTGCAGGCAAGCCAATTCTGTGGATTGCCAAGCGAGGATGCAAACGCTCATTTGCAACACTTCCTTGAGCTGTGCGACACCATTGTCATCAAAGACGTCACACAGACAGTATCAGGCTCCGCTTGTTTCCTTTCTCCCTCACGGGGAAAGCGAAACAATGGTTCTATCAAAATAAGGAAGCCGTCAACACGTGGGACAATTGTTCCGCAGCGTTCCTCGCCAAGTTCTTCCCCATGTGCAAGACCAGCATTCTGAGGGGGAAGATCTCAAACTTCCAGCAATCTTCCCTTGAATCTATCCCCGAAGCATGGGAAAGGCTTCAAGAGTACATCCGAGCCTGCCCTCATCATGGAATGGAAGATTGGCTCGTACTCCAAAACTTTTATGGAGGCCTCACGGCCATGTCAAAGGGGCACGTAGATGCCGCGGCTGGAGGTGCATTCCTCTCCCTCACCATCGCGGATGCAGCTGCACTCATTGAGAAGATAGTGGCCAATCAGAGTTGGGAAGAAGGAAGAAAAACACAAAAAGGCACGCATACCGTGAAGGAGATGGACTTGCTTGCCGCAAAATTAGACTTGCTGATGCAAAAGCTGGACGATCGTACTACCAACCCTTCCATGAGTACCGTCTAAGCCATGGATTCACACATGATGTGTGAAGTCTGTGGGTACGTTGGCCACTCGGGGAACAACTGCCCCGAAACTCAAGAAGAAGCTTCATATGTCAACAACTGTTTTCGCCAACCACAGCAAGGTAATAACGGGTGGAACAACCAACACCGCCCACATGGTAATAATTTCAATTCAAATTTCAATTCAAACCAACCTTCCTTAAAAGATCTCGTTCTAGGACAAGCTAAAATCAATGAAAATTTAACCAAAAAGCTATCCTTCAATGATAAAATGTTTGAAAATATAAATGCCAAGCTTGAAACTTTGTCTCTTCTATTCAAAATCAAGTAAGTTTTAATAAAATGATAGAAACACAAATGGCACAAATAGCTGCTTCTATTCCTGTCAACAACACGGGAGAAATCCCGGGGCAACCCAGACTTCTCCCGGGTTTGTTCATGCAGCTACAGATCAATAAAGGAAGGGAAGTCTGGCCAACAGACTATAAACGTTGAGCCCTTGCCGAAGGCCATCGGTAGTTATCAAAATAAAAAATATATATATATACATTCATATATATATATGCACAATAATTATCTGAAGGGGCCCACACCATCATTCAAGCTTGGGGAGGTGTCCTCACTCAGGTATTGTATCTTATCCTTTTGAAAAAAGAAATATATAGATAATAAAATTATTTTCTTGCATCAAATGAAATTATTCCCTCTTCCTAGATTTATAAAAATTTATTTTTAGTTCAAAATAAATTCTTCTCCAAAAAATTCTATAAAAATAATTTTCAGAAAGAATAAATTTTGTTGAGTCTAAATATTATTTTTAAATAATTTTTGAAAATAAAAAAGTTTCAAATAAAACTTGTGAAAAATAAAAAACTGGAGCAAAATTTCAAATGGGAGTCATTCGTAACCGGCTACACATTAGAAATAGCCGTTAGAGGGGGCTGGAAAGAAGTTGGACCAAACTGGCCCCATCAGGGGACCGGCCGGTCCCAGGGTCGACCGCCCCCTGGCCAACGGCTCTGCGGGACAGCCTTTTGCCAACGGTCACTAGCCGTTGCAAGGAGCACTCTCCCGCCTGCGATCAGCTCTATAAATACCAGAGCATTCGGGTGAAGCTCCTCACCCCTCTCATTCTCACATTTTTCACTCCCTCCATCACTCTCTTGCTCCACCATTCTCCAAGCTATTCTCCACAAAGTTCAAGTGCAAGGAAATCCTGCACAAACCTCTTCCACTCCCATCACAAGTCAAGTTCTTGTGCCAAGCTCACCATGAGTGGGATCGGAGGTCGGATTTCCGGCATGTTCCTGAAAGGCCGTTGCTCTCGTGGGGAGTCTAGTCAAAGTACTCCCACACGTGGGGAGAGCCCGCTACATGAAGAAGAGGAGGCGCCAAGAGGCCACGCCATCGACGAGGCCGACGCTCCCTTCATCGACTTGGAGAGCAAGCGGGAAATGCAAGCATACAACCTCCTCAAGGGACGTGAATTCCTGCATACACCGGCTTTCGACCCACACTTCCTCCAGCAGACAGGTATGAACATCAAATTTAATACCATTTTCGAAAATGTTGGTTGGAGCCAAGTTGCCCCTGTGCACAAACTTGGATCTCGTCTTTTGACATCCAAATCTTGGGCACTTTACAAATTGTCGATTATGGTATTACTTTTCGCTACTTTGGGAAAGAACATAGCCTTTACTGGAAAGATTTTGATACACACTTGGGTTTCATGAGCGATGCTCTGTTGATTTGGGTTTCACTCTTTCGGGTTATCAGCGTCATGCTTTTTGGCACTTGATAACGGGACAAAATGTGACTGGAAAATTCCAACCCAACATCAACACCATCCACCATCCTTCTCTAAGGCTTATGTATAAATGGATTGCTAATTCTTTCTTTCCTAGAGAGGACACTCACCATGGTTATGATATTGAGCTGAAGTTGCTTTATGCCGTGCTTAAAAAAATTAAAGTCGCTCCTGTCTATGACATTGTTAAGCATTGATTAAACTCTTTTAAAACTTCCACACCAATTATGTGCACTTCACTCATCACATGTCTTGCTGCTAGTGTTGATCCTCATGGTGCTAACACTATTGTTTATCTCTCCATTTCGTGCATTATGATCAATGAGTATTATTTTACTCAAGCTCATACTATAAAACGTGATGACTCGGGAACAAACCTGGTATTTTATTATCCGGGATATATAAACGAGATTTCGTTACCTAACCCAGATCTCACTTTATATAAATCCCCATCTCTCACCTTCAACCTTGTTGAAAAGGAAGAAACACGCAGGAGTTCTGTTTCTCGCAGGAGATCACGGAGGAGAGAAGTACAGGAGGAAGAGCCTGCACAACCTATGCAGCCTACACCACACCCGGCCATGCCCACCACAATACCAAGGGTGGAATGGACCCCGGTCATATCTACACCTGGGTTCACCGCTGGGTATAGACATGGTATGGGACATGTTCCTCATCCTTATGCGGCTGGAGGGTCAGGGTGGCAACACTCGCAGGAGGCTGGGGGATCAAGGCAGCCCGAGCACGACCATTCTCCAGATTCTGAAGGCATGCCACCTCCGATACACCCACAGCCGGTCACACTAGAGATGCTCAACACACGCATGGGAGGACTAGAATTACAAAACAGACAAATCCAAGGTACGCTCAATGCTCACATCTAGACTTCTACCCAATGACATGAGCAGTACCAGCAGCAGTTCATGGACCTCGAAGATGCGAACCGGCAGCGGCATGAGGCACAGATGGCCTACCTTCGGTCCATGGGACAATTCCCAAGACATAGGCCTTGAACTAGCTTGGGGAGGAGATCCACAAGAGGTAACATGTATCTTTAAATTTCTTGCACTTTAATTCTCGCACTTTTAAATTCTGCAATTTCATTTCCTTGTTAAAAATAATAAATAAAATATTCCACTCCCATATGTGCTAACATATGTTAGTTTCTCTTCTGTTGAAATGATGAATAGTTGCTGTCTATAATTCGTTATTCACGTACACCTACCAAATAAAGCCGACTCTCATCCTGAGAGTTGCGCACAACATGCACCTTTTCATCCACCAAATAAAAATGCTGACCCTCACTTTGAGAGCCGAGCACACAAAAAAAAAATTCACTCCTTGTTCACCATCATGACGTCTCTCCATCCAAAAGTTTTTATATGTCAAATCAAAATATGGGCTATGCTAAAAAAATAAAAAGAGCCAAAGGGCATGAGAAAACAAACGGGAAAGAAAATCCAAATACCCGTTCAAAAAAAAAGAGAAAAAGAGGATGATATTTTATAGCCCATATTCCACCAAAAAGTTTTATTCCATCCAATGAGAGAGAGTCATGATGCATGGAGTGTCAAAAAGTTTAGAGATAGGTTTTTACCATACTCATATTCCACACACTTGCACATCTCAATCAAGGTATATGACTTGTATCTCCTTATGGTCCGGTCTTTGACTCAGCAATATAAGTAATGTAAGTACACCCACCTTCATACCTACCCAAAATTCCACTCTCAGCCTTAGTAGAAGGATGAAAAGGCAACACTACAATGCCTTTGGTAAGGTAAACCATACACATTGAGCGATTGAGAGAATCATTTGAGGAACTTGGTTTATTTTGCAAAAATTCATAAAACCTTCGGATCAAAGGTCTATCAAAGAATCAATGATTGGTGAGTCTATTATAATCATTCTATCTTGCAACCGCCCAAGAAATTGGAGAAACTACAAGCCCCATAAGAAATCAAGGTAAAGAGTGGTTAGAATGCCAACTTATTTAAATTACGAACGAATGCTATGTTATAGGTATGACACTTATGAATTATATCGGCATTGTAGCAACTCCTGATCAACAACCAAACTTGGCTATTTGCTCGGGACGAGCAAAGGTTAAGCATGGGGGTCTTGTTGGTGGTCCTTATGGATAAATTTTATACCACCAACTTAGACTAAAAAGAGGATTAACAATCATATTCTAGCACATATGCCTTTACTACTAACAAGTTCCACTTGTACCCCCAGCATTTATGTTTTACAGGTATTATGGCATAACAAGTGGAAATACGCATCAACATGAAGAAAGCACAAAGTCAAATGACGAATCCAACAAATGCGCAACCAAAGAATACTAAAGAAGCCCACCTTCAAAGTGTAACTGGATCCATCCGCAACCAAGGGAGAGGCCCAGGCCCAAGGAGCAACCGACCACAGGAAGGCGGTGGCCAGTTGCCCCCTCCCAGGGACCGACCGGCCCCGGGGGCGGCCGCCCCTTCGATGGCACTTCCCGGGCCCATCTTCAGCCACAGTACTCAAGGCGGTTTTCTGATGGCGGTTTCACCTGCTTGCATGTTTAGAACGCCCAAACCATCATAGTTTCACTATAAATAGATGGTGCGCCATCCCCTTCAAGACACACATCATTTGGAGTCATCTACCTCACACCTCTCACTTGTATCTTTAGAGTAGTATTAGTAGTTTGTGAGCAAGGCAAGAGCTATCAAGGAGAGCTTGTCTCCTTGGACGAAAAGGATCATCTTGGTATGAATACAATTCGGTCTTCTTCCATGAGCAAGTTCTTATCATACTTATATGATTATGCATATGAACTAGAGTCTAGTTATGATCCTGTTATGAGCATAGTATATGAGCTAGAATATAGTTTATGTATCATGTTCTTGACTTGTTCATCATTGTTCTTCATTGTTCATCGAATTATTATGAATAGAGGAAGAACTAGGAATGAGGTGATGGTTCGTCGTACTGTCATGGTTGCTCTTAACCTAGCCTGTCAATCCGAAGGGTTGGGGTCCACGGGGGTTAGGAGTTGTTTCCAAGTACGTGAGCATGGTGCTCAGGTATGCGGAGATTGGCGAATATGTCGGTATCCCACGGGCAGAGGGGTAGGTGGACAGGTGGTGATAGCCCTGTCCATCCCTAGCATTCCCCCACGTTCGGATATTGAGGAGGAGTTCGTAAAGTCTCTATCGGCTGGCAGACCAGCTGCGGGGATCTTCCAATCACCCCAGACTTAGTCCTGATACTAGAATTACTAATTAGGTGATCTGCTAACAGTTCTTTGCATAATTGTATATGACCAATGCCTGCTCAGTTAGATATATTCTTTTATTATTTATTTTCCTTTTATCCTTGAGGTTGATCCATATGTGTGTCCACTATATTGAAATCATGTCTTATTCTTGTTTACTCTATGCCTACCATTGCACTCAATAAGTGATCATGTTTACACCACGCTTGATGCATATTGCCCTCCTACAGGAAATTATAAATACGACACCCTACTCACGGGTTGAAATGTTACAATGATAGTTCTGTGCGCTTGCAGAGTTATCTTATTTCTTATCGAGTTATCGATTGGCGTACCTAAGTACCATTAGTTAAGGATTGTAATTCTTGTGCACCCCACGGCTCCGTGTCACAGTTTTGCATATCATAAGTAATGACTGTTAGGAAGGCCAATCCGACACTTCTAACTGCTATTACCAGACTGCACTACCTAGGCCGGTGCCTTTAAGGGCCAAGGGTTACCTTTCTGAATTAATGGTGGTTGGGGATGTCAACTTGTGTTTTTAGTATTATTATTAAGGACGGACTTATAGTCTATCTTTAGTAGTAATACTAAGAGACGCCAACAAGCATTTCTAGTGCCGTTGCCTGGGATGGACTTTTAGTCTATCTTTTGTAACAATTTTAAGAAATGCCAACAGTCGCGTAGGTAACAGCTGCGTTGAGTCCTCTATAGTCCACTTCCCGTTGATAGGATCGATAGGTGTATAAGTGTTTGGTAGGAGGGAACTCTAATTTCCACTCTTATTCATTTCACTGCCCAGTTAGAACGTTATTATTCAAAGCTTACTGGTTGTTGGAACTAGATAATCATTAGCTATTTCCTCTTTCTTGATATTATCTAGCCTAGCTGTAGGGTTAAGTTCATCGGCTTGGTCATTATCACCAACTGTTCCTTGTGGATTCGATATTTAAAACCTCCGGGTGAAATGTGATAGCGGTATATTATCTGTGCGCTTGCGGATAATCTGAATACAGTCTTATTTAAGTAGAGTGCAGTTAATTTATACCAACAAGCATTTTTGGTGCCGATGCCAGGGAGCGGTTTGCTGATTTTGACTGAGTTTAGTTTAATCTTGTATTATACTTTTATCTTTTCTATTTTATCCCTACATTTTCATCATTTTATGTTCATCCTTATGGATGCTTTAAATTCCACGCCTATCTATCTATTTGGCATGCGCAAAAGCTTTGGGTCACCAAAATCTATAGAGCCTATCATAACACCTGACTATGAGCTGCGCGCATGTCTAATTAATATGATTCGGGATAAACCCTTCTCGGGAGAAGGTAACAAAAATCCATACTTACACCTACGAGAATTCGAGCAGACCTGTGCATGCTTGCACATTGCTGGCATGTCTGATAAGACCTTAAGGTGGAAGCTTTTTTCGTTCTCTTTGATCGGAAGAGCTAAACGTTGGTATAATCGAGCCATAGGAAGTATGCAAGGCGATTGGGAAATGTTGGTATCAATCATAACTATATCAAATATACTACTAGAATAAAGTAGGAACATAACAAACTGAAACATATTATTAAAATAGCATAAAGTCATATCAAGGGGAAATACAGTGAAATTACCGGCCTCTAGTACACAGGAAATCTAGAATCCTAAGTCGCAGGCTCAACTCTACTTCAATCTACTAGCTAGGTCCAAACTAGAACTTTGAGTTTCTAACCCTAATCTCTAGTGGAGAGGGAAAGCTCTATTCTTTGGATCAAATGACTTGTATGATCATTGATATGAAACCCTAGAGGTCTGGGGCTATTTATATAGGTCAGAGCGATGATTCTCAGCCCTCGGATCAAATCGACTTACAATAGTGGCTCAGATTAATGCTCAAAGGTGGTGGAGAACCGACATATGAAACAGGAGGCTGACGGTGGGACCGAGAGGTCAGCCGACCTAGCCAGAGGGTCGGTTGACCCTCTCTGGCTAACATGTGGGCCCTGCTTCTGTAGTTGAGTCTCTGGTGTTCTCTAGAATATTCTTGACACACTATCGTTGTGGAATTTGATATATTTCACTGACACATGTGGGTCTCCTTTGATTCTTTTCTGAATAACACCCTGCAAAATATAGATTCACCAAAACTCATAGAATTCTATTGGTTTAGACCCTAATCTATGTTTGAGGATGATTTTATGCCCTTTTTCATGTCTAGTTGATGGTTAAAAATGCTCAATAGCTATCATGAACAGTGTTGCTGATGAGAATTTGGTAAAAGATCTTGATTTTCTCACTAAGGACCTTTCTAATGAAAAAGTTTTAATACTAGTGAGAGCTCATCATTTGGGTCAAATGATCAATCACATATTGCAACTAACCCTTGTGATGTAGGCAAGAAGAGTGTATCCACCTCGTATGATGATATACTTTCTATGCCTTGTTCTTCACATATAGATGCTTGTTCTTTTTCTATGTCTTGTGAGACTAACCTTTCGAAGGAGAACAATGAGATCAAAAGTCAAGTGATGAATTTGAGCAACACAATAGAGAGGTGGAATAACTCAAGTGTTGCTCTCAACCATATGTTGAAGAACACAAGAATGGTGGGCAACATGAGTGGCCTTGGCTACAAGGAAAGCAAAATCAACACACAAAGATGCCAAGATACAAGTGGCATACACTTCAACAAGAGCAAGATCAAAGGCAAGAGATGGGGCAAGAGAACATATGAGAAAGAGATGAAGAAGCTAGAGAAAGAATGGCTTGCTCATTTCATGTGCTTTGCATGCCATGAGATAGGCCACATAGCTTCATCATGCCCCAAACGAGAGAACCTCAAGTTGAAGAAGAAAGAAGAGAGGCTCACATACTCACAAATCCTATATACAAGATTTGTGCAGCCTCAAGTCAACACACCCCAAGCTCAAGTCAAGGAGACAAGAAGGGGTAGTGGAAGAGGAAGGCATCCAACTCACATCCATGATGCCAAGACGATGATGAGCAAGAATCAAGAGAATAACAAGTTAGCTCACATCAAGTGCTTCAATTGTAAAGATATGGGTCACTTTGCCTCGAAATATCCCAACAAGCTTGAGAAGAAGGCTCAAACAACTCACAAGAGGCAAGGCAAAGAGGAGCACCACATGAGCAAGAAAGAGAAGGATAAAGCAAAGCAAAGGTTCTACTCATGTCTGGAAAGGGGACATATGGTTAATTCATGTCCCCTAGGTAACACTCCTAAGACGAGTTCAATTCATGTTAATTCCATGCTTAGGAAGGATGACAATGATACCTCTTTGGTTGCTACTGCAAAACATCCCGCTATCCATTCTAAGGATATGCCTAAGTATGTTGCTCCTAACTTGAGAGGACCCAAACTTATTTGGGTACCATCAAAAAGTGGATGATTGTGTCTAGATACCAGGGCATTGGAGGCTTGATTAAAATGGAATTCATGTTGATCATCATATGTTGAGTCAAGTCATGAAGCCTAGTGCAAATCCAAACCAATATCAAGTCAAATGAAGTGAAGTTCAAGTGCTTAATTCATACAAGTGCAAAAGATCAAGTTGTGGGTGCCTCATCGGTTAAATATTTGATGGCTTGCAACAATTTAAGTTGAAGCTTGCAAATAGGTGATCATGAACTATCTAGGTATATCATTTGTCGATCAATTTCAAGGATACCCCAATAAATGCTCCAATGTTTTTGTTGCTATCTCTCAAAAGAAAAAGAGAAGGAAGTGTTGTTGTAGAGAAGAGGCATGTGCTACATAGAAGTGTGAGATGAGAGAAAACAATGAGTACAAACATGCCTGCCTGAGAGAAAAAATGGACAAGTGTCTAAATTATCAAAACAATGGGTACTCTGATGCCCGCCTAAAAAGAGAGAGAAAGGAAGATAGCCGAAAAAGAGAGAAATATTTTTAAGGAGCAATAGTAGAATTAGGGTAGCCACCATATACACCTACCACCACATATCTAGACACATGCACATCTTGATTAGATTGTATGACTTGTCTCTAGTTCCATTGTTTGAATTTACAATATATGGATTACAAGTATGTATGAGTTGTCTCCTTACCCATGAGCTCCACATAAGCCCTTCGTTACATGATAAGAGAGAAAGCATTCATCACTACTGCCCTGGTGAGGCTCCACAAATGCCACATAATGATAGACTTGAGAGGGTCATGCAAAAAGGAATCTCTGAACTTTATTTTGAAAACTTGCAAAATCTTCAGGATAAGAGTTAAACAAAAGAGGTTGAGCAATAGTGCTTAACTTAGACATTCTATCTTTCAATTGCTCAAGACTGAAGAGAAGGCATATGCTCCATGGTTAAAAGTAACATAGGTAACTCTAAAGGTTAGAATAGTTTACTCTAATTCTATGGAAGTTTTTGTTTGATTACACAGGCATCTTGGAGGGGTAACAATTGAGAAATTCTATTAGATAGGCTTTGCTGAGGGACTAGCAAATGGTAAGCTTGGGGGAGCTTGTTGACTGTAGTTATTGCATAATTTTACCCGTCAACTAAATAGAAAAAAGGGTTCAAGGCAAGCACATACATAGGATAGGGTTTAAACTGATAGAATTTCACAAGTTTTGGTGAATCTGTATTTTTTAGGGACTAAACAGGGAAAGAACCAAAGGAGGACCCACATGTCATACAAATATATTGAATTCTAGGGGGCTGTGCATCAAGAATATTGTAGAGAACACCAGATACACGCATGCAAAAGCGGGGCCCATTTGGCAGCCACCGTGGTTTGGCTGAATTAGGGGTCGGTTCAGTCGAACCATAGGCCCACCTATCGCCCTCTGTCTTCGTACGTCGGTTCTCCACCGCCTTTGAGGATACATCTGGTCCGTTGCCCAAGGTCGGCTTGAACCGAGGGTTGATATTTGTCGCTCTGGCCTATATAAGCAGCCCAGACCCCCAAGGGTTTCATATCAATCCAATCCAATCAAATCCCTAGAGCCAGAAACCCTAATACACTAGAGCTTTACCATCTAGAGCATAGCTACATAGGTTTAGAAGTAAAGGAGGCAAGCCCCGCTTGGATTCCTGATCATGTTGAGAGCATGGCTTCATCAGGAGCCCTTGTAAGCTCTCTCTTGTATCTCTCTGTAAGTATTTTGCTAGATACATTTGATTAGACATTTGCTTGATAACGATCATGTTCTCAATTGTGCCATTCATTGTTTGCCTAGATTATATACTTAGTATAGTTAGGATGTCTTTAGATTGATACATAAGATCGTATAGCACTCATTCTTTGACGTCATGGGTGATTGAACGATGGCATGTAAACACGGTGCTTAGTTGTAATTCACCCTATGTTCCAGGTCATGTGGTAGATCACGGATGTGACACTCCCATTGAGTCCTTTGCAGTCCACTCCTCAATTATAGGGATAGTAGGAACGTACTATTGCTATAGAAGTCTTGTTCTATTCTTGATAATCCTTAATATTCCCTTATGTTTAGGTATAAAGTATGCTCGCCATGATTGCTAGTATAATTGCACTAATTTAAGTATAACTTTGATAATATAGTTTTGAATGACTTAGGAATATTCTTGTACTTTTGCCTAATCCATACCAGTGCTTAGATAGGGAGTGCTTTAAGTGAAACTGCTTTATTATATATGGACTAACCATTTACCTTTATTATTATTATCATTTATCTTTTTACTTACCATGTTCGAGTAAATTGAGCATACATGGTTATCTCTCTATTGCATGTGTATATGAGATCTATCTATTTTCTATCATTTTAGTTTCTTCCCAGTGGTAAAATATAAATCGACAACCCTAAAATACTCTAGAGTAAAATGCTACAAAGATATATGTTATCTGTGCGCTTGCGGAGCCATGATTATTATTTAAGTCACTTGCTATGAATAAATTCATAAGATCTTTTAGATTCATGTTAGGGATGACAACCTATTTATTCTGACAGGTAGCGGTGAAGAGATCAAGTGACTTGTTAGTTCAATCAAGTGTCAATGTAATTTATGTCAACAGCCATAGGGCTAGCGCCTAAAGTATTCTCATTTTATTGATTTTTTGTTTCTTTTGAATTCATGATTCATTTTTATTCTAAAACAGATTTTTGAATACGTTCTATGCTGCTAATATATGTATATGCATGCGTATAATAATTATCAGTTCGAGCATATGTAAATAACATAATTAAAGTATGAAACTATAAGCATAATAAAATAGACCAAGTCATACATAAATCACAATAATAGGAGTTAGTACACACTATCATGTCCAAGTACTCCCAAACAATCTAACTAAAAACATACTAACTACTACATATAAAGCTCTATAACGATCATTTTCTCGAATCAGCAACTGGGATAAGTGTAGGTCGCCGATTTGGTATCCACAAACATCATTGACGTAGATCAACGCATTAAGTACTACACTCTCCATTGCTCCACAACTACGAGGGCCTAGTGACAACGGTGGTGGAGAAGTCAGTTGGAGTCCCCTGTTAGTCGCAACCAACTTTCCCTGAAATCCTTCCGTAGTGTGTGTTCGCCTTTCATGATGGCAATCCCAATCGTAACCCAATTTGTTCAGTATAAATTCCTATAGTATTGTTCGAGGAGTTAATAAGTTAATTCCTTCGTTACATTGTCTGGTTTAGAATGGCTTCGAAACTGCACCCTGCGTATTGTAAGTGTTGCAATAAAAAATATATATGAGAACTAAGTTTTGCAGCAAAAAAAATTGAAATATAATATAAGCTAGTTGTGAGTTCAACTTTGACTTACCACATCAAGGCTGTGGCAATCCTTGCACAAAATTCGCTCACATCATGATGCATATTTGCATTTACAACTTCTATGAGCAACGAGGATAGTGTAGGAAAGTTGTACCCAATATTCCCAAGCTTACTTACACATTCCACCACATCGTATTTTTTGTGTAAGGATCTGCAAGGGTGCCTTTATTCCCACATATGAGATTTGTACCATACCTCTACCATGCCTTTCTGGGATAGAAAAGCCAATCCTATGTGGGATTAATTTTCCATTATCTACAGGAAATGTTTGAACGTCTACTGTCTGAACACCAAAATTTGAGAGTGCATGTTTAAACCAAATGATTGGGTCAATTGCCTACAATACACATTTAAGATTCACGTATACATAAAAGAGAACATAATTATACAATTGTATTGCACACATTAGTTGATTGGAAACATATAGACTTGCTTACAATGCTTGTGGATGACTCAACGGTATTTGTGACACCACTGGATTGAATCCCATCAAATTTACATAGCCGTAGTGATCAATGGCTTCTGGTACAGGAAGACCACGTCTAGCCATGTCTTCTCACTAAAGTCATTATATCAAAATTCATATATACCACTAAATTCTTATAGATATCATAAATAGAAATGATGAAACACTGACATAATTTACTGACTGCAAAATAAAAGAGCTTATATGAATCATTTCAGCTATGCATTACATTAACTAGTACATGACAACAACATGAGCTAAACTAGCTGCATGGTCATATAAGAAACCACTAGACTAAATTGACAGTAGTAAAGTCAGTGCTAGCACAGCCCAAACATACTGAAACTTAACACCTCTGACTAAATTTGAAGCAGAAATAGAATGTTACCACAGCCGGATGGAGTCGAGGACCTCAATGGAGACGAGCGTGCTGGTGATAGTGCCTAATCCTGATACAGCAGAACAGCCCACTGTCCGTAGCTAGCCCGTTCAGCCTGCCTGCCACCAGTTCCCGCAACAAGCCAGCAAGGATTAGTTTTCTCGATTAGTTTGTAGCATCAAGCATGCTTGAATTTTTGAATAGTACAAGGAAATCCCCACAAATCAATGATAACCACATCATTTACATGACATAGTCAAATACATAGAAATTTTAGTTCAAGCGGGATATTAACAGTTCAATTTTTTCAGAACAGAAGGATCACTCAATTAACAGTAGTTGTCACTCAAGATCATTCAGTTAACAGAAAAATGCCTTGTATAGAAAAACATGAGGTTACAAACATATCAAGTGTGATCAAAATAATTATAGCGGTGCGAGAAACTGTGTGAGACAGGGTTGGATCCGAATCCACAAGAAACAGTGTGAGAAAACAAGAGGGCCGTGGGGACAAACCTTGGTACAGAAGTGGCTTTTAGCCCTGGCTGGGAAACCCCTTTGCTCCCTGTTTCTCACCGCGACCATGAATGTGGGACTAAAGGTCCACCTTTCAGTCCTGGTTCATAACCAAGACTAAAAGGGCACCCAGCCGAGCCACGGGACTAGCCCCTTTAGTCCTAGTTGGTATTAAGGATCGGATTCAAGGTATTTTTTTTATTCCCATTTCAGCTTATTAATTCTTAATTTATTTTGGTTTTAAAATAGGTATTTGAATACACATTCTACGTTAATGAGATATGTATACACGTATTTGTTTTGAGCATATGTAAATAACATAAGCATAGTATGAAACTATTTATATTACATACTTGTATGGATATACATGTATTGTACACAATATATATACACATATTCGCCCATCTCCTTAATTGGGATTACATTCAACACTAGTGCTCATTAATAAAACTTATTTGTCATCGTACTAGTGCTCGCCATTGGGATTTAACATTTGATCATTATTAAATCCTACTATTCCCTTGGACGGCTTTGATCTGGTCGGGGAGTAGAACCCTTTATTTCAACCATTTAGTCTTCAATTTAAATTAAATTGAGAGAAAAGATATTAGTATGTATATGATTAAATTGCCCCTATAATAGGTTCTTGTGGCGAGCTGTTTATGTAATTATTGCGTCCACGGTCCAACTCTTAGCAACGGACATCCCATTAGAGCTTTTAGCAACCGATAGTTCATCGCAATAAGAACTTTTAACAACAGATAGTCTATCGTGCTCAATTGAATAGGTAAAAAATAAAACCTTATATATCTAAAATTTATTTACATTGGATCGAACATTCTAAAACAATACAATATTTTTTTGATCGAAAAACGGTGGGGCAAAGCCCCCCAATGGCTTAATTAAAACTAGGCACAGGTATGTACAAAGCTTCTAACCAGAGGTTAAAGCAGAGGAGAAAAAGACGAAAATAGAGACAGAAACTAAAAATGGAACAACAGGGCATTAAGCCTAGATAAGATCGCCGGGTGCAATTCCTGTTTGATCCTGATCAAGTGTAAAGTGATCTCTCTTTTGAAAGCAGATTTCCAAGTAGCCAGACTCGGATTTTTTCCATTGAAAATGAGATCGTTTCTTTCATTTCTAAGGTACCAGGCTCCAATCATGAAAACCTCCATGAAAAACGGTTGAGCAAATGAATGTTTTGCAATGTAAAGCTTTTGATGAATGTTAATATTGTCCTCCCATGTGATTCCCAGTACTGACCATCTGTCTTCTGCCACCGGGCAATCAAAGAATAGATGTTCAAGAGTTTCATCCACTGCATGCTGGCATAAAGCACAATTATATCCCTCTTCCAGAAATTTGTTTCTCCTTCTGAGCATTTTTCTAGTGTTCAGCCTATCATTCAGTAGAAGCCAAGTAAAGAATTTTATTCTTGGAATGCACTTCATTTTCCATACCCAGATAATAGACTTATGAGACCGCAGGGAGCTAAACTGATGCTTATAAAATTTGCCTAATGTATATTATTGCTGTCCCCAAATAAAGTGCCAACTGTCCTTGCTCTCAGGGGTAAGTGGTGACAACTGGTTTAGCTCATCTTGCAGTCTTAGAAATTCGTTATATGCCTCCCGAGTCATGGGGATTCTGAAACCATCCAAGAGTTGCTCTGATCTTCTTAGTTCATACAAAGAAATTTTTGGGTTCCTTGCAAAGCTTAGAAGATGTGGAAACTCATGAGCATTTATCTTTCCTCCACAAGGTCATCCCAAAAACTTATAGTGTCAACTCTGCTAGGGATACAGTAGGCAATCCCTCTATAATGTGTGTTTAGTCTCAAGATGTCTTTCCACCAAAAAGAGCCCTTTTCTCTAGCCATATGAGGCACAACTGCAGAATAGTACTTGTCCCAAACAAGTTTGACCCATTGAAGGTCTTCTTTTCTGTAGAATTTATCAAGATGTTTGATTAATAAGGCATCATTTTGTAGACTTAAATTAGTGATACCCAAACCACCCTTATTTTTTGGTCTGTAGACAAGATCCCATGCTGCCAAATTGTAGCCCTTTCTCCTGAAATCACTGCCTCTCCACAAGCAATTCTTTCTGTGTTTATTGATGATCTCTATCACAGTGACAGGAAGTTTTAGCGAGCAAATATAATAAGTAGGAAGGGAGGTGATCACAGAATTGACCAATTGAAGCCTTCCAACATAAGATAAAAATTGTGATATAGCAGATAACCTTCTTTCAATTCTGCAGATGAGGGAGCATAGTCTTTGATCTGTGGCTTAGTCAATCCCATGGGGAGACCCAGATAAGTGAATGGGAATTCCCCTACCGTACATCCAAAAGCATTTGCTAGTGAGTTTGCATTCACTTGATCCATATTGATAGGGACCAGACAAATTGTTCAGCATTATTACCATTGCAAGAGATCATCCTTTAGATCAAATTATTGGTGATATAGAGACGTAGTTGGAAATGATGGCGCTCCCGCTCTCTCCCTCACCCTGCCCCTCCGTAGTGACGCTCGAGCGCTTACACTGGAATCTTCAGCATGATGGTCACCATGACTCTCAGTAAGATCAATCTCTAGTGTTTCTCTCATTCCAGTCTTATTCTTGTGGATTCTTCCCACTCTTCTCCGATTCCTGGTTGGTGTTTCCCCTCGTGTTTCTGCTTGGTTTTTGCTAAATATGCATTTGGAGATGAGAGATGAGATTGCTCCCCTTCTTGACTTTGAGCATGGGGAATGGTTTGAAGATGACATTTTCAATCACTTTGGAAGATGGTTTCATGATTGTGGTGCTGGTCGAAAGGGTTTCTTTCTCTTGGCAACCTTCAGAAGATATCTTTTTCGTCTTGATGAGGACTCTGTTGCTCTTGTGTTGCAATCCTGCCTAGGTGGTCAGGCCTCTGGTTTTCAAGTCTCTTATCAAAGCAAAAATCATTTCAAGTTTGTGGTCTCCTGCAAATCAGTTAGGCTGGCAATCGACAAGCTGCATCGTTTTATTGGTAGATCTTTCGATGTCTACTTCCATCTTTGGAGTAATGTTGCCCCTCGCTGGGAGCGGGAAAAACGTTTACAGGAAGAAGAAGAAGAAGAAGAAGAAGAAGAAGAAGAAGAAGAAGAAGAAGAAGAAGAAGAAGAAGAAGAAGAAGAAGAAGAAGAAAAATTGTGGACTCTTGTTCTTTCAAAAAATCAAAAACAAAACGCAAAGAAGGTCTCTACGAAAAGTGTTCATTTTGCCAAAAAACTGGTTCAGAGCCCCCTTTGGTAAAAGTTCAACCCATTACAAATTGCAGATGTTGACACCCCGGAGGTGCCTTGGATCACAACTATTAGCATCCTAAAGAAAAGTCATGTCGAAAGTCAAGAACCTCATGATGAACAGTCTTCCAAGGACTCATCTGAAAAGCAGGCGAATTCAAACTGCCTGATTTCATCTTGCTCGAAAGGGCCAGGTTTGCAATTTTCACATTTCAAATCCGGTATTAATTGAGCTTCAGTGATTGGCATGATTAAACATGCCGGCCGTCTTCAGGGGTGTTCCCGATGCTTAAACCTTAATCATACTCATGGAAATTGTGCCTCGAAAATAAGGTGTGCCGGCTGCTTTAATTATGGTCCCAAATATAGATTTTGTGTAACAAGGAGAAGGCCCCCAAAGGGTGTTGCTAGTCTGAACAGCCCACACTAGCTGAAGGGGCCGGCCTGGAATGTGAAGATCTAAACAAGCCTAAGTCCCTTGAAGAGGCAGGCCTCGAAGACGAGGAAACGGAGGAGCACAGTATTTCTTCCCCAATTCGCTCTACAGAGGCAGAAAACCCCAATTCAGCAACAGTAACAGCCTCCGTCCGTCTCGACATCCCCGCTCCCTGAAGCTTGCCGAAAGACGACTCTATGGAGAACTTTGCTGTTGATCCAAGTCCATTTGTCCCGGCTGGACTCGAAGTTGAAGACTGGGCAAGACCTGCAAGGGGAAGAATCATTGTCAGTGGCAATCCTCCGCATCACGATGAGTATGCCATTATCACTGTTCTCCTTCCCCCTCAACATGATCAGCTGTATGATGTTATGGAGGAAGTGGTGGAATATTTTGACGAAGTGCATAGGGTTGGAATCGAGTCTAGTTCTCTGTCGCCTCTTGGTTTGTGCTTGGTCCAGTTTCACTCTCCAGTTTCTCGACAAGCCATGATCAACCAGGGCACTCATCAGCTGGATGCCATCCGTGAGATTATAGTCCAAGAACATGATAGAGGCATTAATATGCGTAGTTGTCCTTTCACTAGAACCTACTGGGTGATGTTTTTGGCATTTTCGCTTGTTTTTCAAACTAGAGATATCATCAACCAAGTTGTTGGTCACTTCGGCTTGATAGTGACTTGGACAAACCATGATAGGTGGAAGTCGAGGCTGCTTCTCAAGTGCAAGGTCAAGCTCATTAGCAGAATCCCGAGAAGCTTGCTCGATCATCCGTGAAGGAAACCCTGTGGATGAACAAGGTTCATCATGGTCAGTGCCAGTTTTTGTGCTTAGTAGTCAGGGAGAAGATATTATGGCTGGTGGCGAGGACCAAATCCCTCCACATGGTAATCCTTACCCTCACCATGGTCATCAGCTCAATGGAGGTGGTAATCTGGGGAATCAGTTCCCAAGATTCTTTGAGGATGTGGGAGACCTGGATGAGGTGCAGCAGGAGAATATTGCTCATGGATGGGAAGTTCCACTAGCTCATCATCAGTAGGTCAACAATAATGGCTGGGGAGTATGGGATCAACAAGAGGGAGAAGCTGTTGCTGAGAATGAGCTTAATGTTGTCAATAAATTGGCTGATGCTGCAGTGGCAAATGGCATAATGCAGCATCCAGATCAACCTCAACATAACTACTCTGTCAGCAGTGAGACCTGTGGCTTCTTTCGTGCTGAAGGTGCCCCCATCACTCTAGAACTCCCGCTGCCTACTGCCCCTAGCAAGGCCCCTGCTGTTCAAAATTTGGCAATCTTCAAGTATGACAGAAACAACTTCGACAGTGACAGTCAGATTTGAGACCTCACTAAAAAGCTTGGAATCCATCAAGGTTTTGGCCCATATCGCTCAGTTGAGATGCTGCTTCATGAATTAGCTCTGAAGGCCCATGAAATTCAGTCCACTCTCCCTTTGAAGGCCCCAATGCCAGCATGTAGCTGGAACTTTTGGCCCAGTGATTCCTCCCTGGACTCTTGGACTCTCAAAACCGACAACCCATTTTGGGGCAGCAATGCTGAAGCCACAACCTCCATGGGTTACATAAGGCCAAGACTGGAGCTTATAGAAGGCTTGGCTCAGCAGAATCTTATTGCCGCCCTCTCCCCAGAGCGAGTCCGGTAGATGGTTCCATATTGCCATAATTTTGCTGTCCAACAAATCCTGAACAATATCCACTCGGTTGATTTGGATTCTCAGGAGCAGGGTAATAATGCTATGTCTCAAGCTATGGGCTTAGCAGAGAAGCATATTCCAGATTTTGAGGGGCCACAAATTGAAGATGTACAAATGAATATGGTACTCCCTGAGGACCAGGCAACTGATGGCACAATGATGGGTGATACTGAGAATGGAATGATCTCCACAATGGGCTCCCCAGCATCAATTCAAAAGAAGAGAAATACCAGGGCCAAAACTCCCATTGTGGATGATGAAGTGAGAAGGAGTGTTGACATCTACTAATGTCGCCCAATACAACTTTATAACCTTTAACACTAGGGAAGAGATTAGAAGATGGATGGTAATTAATTAACTGATCATTAGCGACTAGCCACTTATCTATTACCAACATTCTTTAGCATGAATTGGGTTGTCAATCCTAATTATATATGCTAAGAATAAATAAAGGTTTTATAGATTATTCCATGTGACTTGGCAGAAATATAAATATAAACTAAAAACAATTCTGCAAGCGGATAGATAATTATACCATTGTAGCATTTTACCTAGGAATTCTACCAGGTTGTCGATTTATATTTATACCACTGGGAAGGACTAGGATAAACTACAATCTATTATATTGATAACGACTATATACAATGAATAAGTGAAATTACCAATGTCATATACTCTACTCATAACTGGTAGAGGTCACAAGATAATAAAGATAAATAGGGGTGATAAGTATGATCAAGCATCATTAATAAAGATAAACATCAGAGCAATTACTAGTCCTATTAATAGCTAGCCAATGGATAAACTAAGGAATTAATATCTAAGGTAATTCTATAACTATGTCAATGAATAACTCTAACTAGTGCAATTACATCTAGCAATCATTGTCAGATTAGTCCTATATCATGATCACATGCAAAGGGCATCATCTAGGAAAGGTGTGAAGCAGAGTCATCACCCAACTTCGCGACCGTGCCTACTTGCCTACATACGGAAGGTGGACTACAGAGGAATCAACGTAGCTATCACCTGCGCGAACTACCACACAACCCGGCACATCAGGGTGCACTCGCAGATAAACGAAATATCTAGACACCACGTCTACACATTGTTCATCATCTACTATACTAGACATATAATCAAAGTAGACAAAGACTAATGTAATCAAGAACATATGAACTATTAAGAACAATGTTTCCATAATCATAATGAAGAATACAATAATAGAGAAAGAACTAGAATTCTACCGAACTCTGCGCTCCAGACGATCGCCGGGGCTCCAGATCCCGCCGAAGAACTAGATCTCCTCTACTTTCTAATCTAATTAGGCTAGAACTATGAACTAGAAGGCTCTTGCTAAACTAGTAGGCTCTTGATGGCTTGAAGACTTGTTGCCTTCGATGAATGATCGATTGATTCCTCCAGAGGGGTCTGCCCCTTTATTTATAACCCGGTGGGATGAACGTGCGCCGTAGGATCAAATTGACTTAGACATAGGGCCGAGATGACTCCTAAGAGGCAGCTGAAGAAGACTCCAGAAGGCGGCGGCGAAACCCTAGGGGTGCGCCGCCCGGCCCCACCCCAGGGCCGGCCGGCCCCACTTGGCCAGGGTTCGGGCCCCGGTTGCTCAGGTGTGTACCAGATGCTTCTAGTGTTCTCGTGATGATGTTTCCTTCACGGTTACCTTTTGTGATAATTACACACTTTAATCCCTCTTTTATGCTTTTCTGGAATAGTCCCTAGAAAATATAGAACATGCAAAACTCATGGAAATTGTCAGTTAAAACCCTAGACTAGTATGTTTTCATGTATCCTTCGGTATCTAATGTTCTAATGAAAGTTGACGTTATCCACCATCAATAACACCCCCAAGCTTACCTGTTTTCTAGTCCCTTGGCAAACAAACTAAGCCTAATTACTAATGTATTTGGATCAAGAGTTACTACAATGCTTTCATTCTTTCCATGTACACATGCTTTCAAACAGAAATTCTCCTCCAGATTAGATAATAACTGCTCTAACCTTCAGACTTACTCATTTTACCTTTAACTATGGAGCTTTAAAACCCTCGCATAAGTCTTGAGCAATTGAAAGATAGAACAATTAAGTCAAGCACTATGTCTCAAATTCTTCACAATACCAGAATTCCGAGGTATTGCGAGTTTTCGAAATAAAACTCAGACCTTAATTGTATGACACCCTCAAGTCCCTCAATATATATGGTATTTTTGGATCTCACTTAAGGTATTAATGTTATGCCTTCCTATAACTAAAGATTATAATGGAGCTCATAGGAGTGCTAATAACAAGGTTTAAACATACTTGCAATTCACATGTTGTAAAGTCAAACGATGGATCCACAGAGAATCGAGGCATACAATCAAACCAAGATGTGCATGTGTATGGAATATGGTGGATAGGTGTATATAAGGTGGCTAATCCTAATTCTACTTATGCTCTTTGGAAATGATTCACTCTCCTTTGGAACTTCTAGGAACACATGGGCTATCTTTATTCTTTCTCTCTTTTTTTTCATTCGGAAGGCGGGCATCTAGTACCCATTGTTTTAATGCTGGGACACTTGTCCATATTTTACTCCCTTTTCTTTTCATACTTTTGCATAGCCATATTGTAACAACCTGGGTTTTTTGATAACTAAAAATCTAAACTTTCTAAAATTTTTCTTGCAAGGGTGTGAAGCATGTAGCTTCTAGGTTAAGTTGAAACTAACCCTCTAACAACCAATGCATACATGTAGTATTGGTTGTAGGTGCTTGTCAGAGTTTTCCTGTTGATCTAAGGTTTAGTGTTGGGGAGCACAAGTCCATAGCAATCCTCTGTGAGCCTCTTTTAAATTTCCTGCGAAATCCTTAATCCAACTTCTAGATCCATGGGAGGAATCTCCTCGTTCACTATCCAAATCTATCGCAAAATTCCTTATTTCATAAACTGTAGCTTCTCAAATCATCTTGGCGAAATAGGAAAACTATTCTTCTCTACACAGGCCGAAACCCCCTCTTCTTTCCCTTGTCCGTTACTGCGTGCATCAGGCCCAAGTGGCCTAGCCGGTCTGCTCACCCCGCGCCCCTGTTCCCCCATCTGGTTGCCTGCACGCAGCAGGCCCGACCGAGCAGCCCACGGCCAACCGGCCCAGCGCGCGCACACAGCAGCATAGCCCAGCTGCTCCCGGCCGCTCGCCCTTCCCCTGTTGGCCCGCACAGAGCGCACGCAAGGCCCGCTCGCAGCCGCGGCCTGCTTGGCCCATGACGCGGCGCCCTCCCTCACGCGAACCCTAGGAAGGGGAGTGCTCCTCCTGGCCGCCGCCGCCAGCGGTAGAGCCGCGCGAAGCCCCGCACGCACCCCCAAGTGCCCTCAGCGTCTGGGCCCTGCGATGCACGCCACGTGCCTCGCGCCCCATACGGACATCGGAGATGTCCGGAGCCTCTTATAGCCCTAGCTCGCGCCTGTATAAAAGGAGACGAAGCCGCGACCCTGTTCGTCTTCTCCGTGAGGTCGCCGCCATAGCCACTCCCCTGCTCCCTGTTCTTCCCTGCTCTGCCTTCATCGATGACCGATGGACGAGCACCCTGCCGCCTGAGCTGCCAGTCCCGGGCCGTGCACCACCAAGACCCGTGAAACCACCGGCGAGCCAGAGCTCTAGCAAGCCGCCCCACGCCAAGCCTGCTTTAGCATGCTGCACTGCCTGGCCTCCACGCCACGCCATCACACGCACAGCAACCGGCCATGGCCACTGTCTGGCCGGCCGCAGCCCCATGACGAGCTTGACACGCTGCGCAACCATGACCTCGACAGACTTCACCGGTGTCCACACCATCTACCACGATGAGCACCTCACGCCGACCGTGGCCATGCTAACCTACTATCGACCAGCAAGGCCGCGACGTCGCCTACCTCGTCGGAGACCCGTAGCATCCTCGCCGGTGAGCCCCGAAGGCCTAGGGCCTTGCTCTTCTTCCCTTGTTGCCCCTGTCGATGACTTGGACTGAAACCGGCCTTCGTGCCGCTCGTTCTACCACTGCAGGAAGGCCACAACCTCGCTGAACCTTTCGTGGACATCTAGCGAAGCCACGTCCACGCCATGGCCGTGCACGTCGTGCGCTGGATGCCGACCTCGCCACGGCGTGTCACAGAACCGACCAATTTATACGAGCACAAGTACAACGATCGCATTTTAGCCGCAATCCAGTCGCACTTGAGCCAATATAAACCCGGTAGTCCGGAAATCTCGAAGGATTTCAAACATTTCATACCCCAAGGATCATTCATTCAGCAATACCCGATCACATGACACATAAGTTCGCAACCGAATTTAAACATCAGAGTACAACATAGTCTTTTACACAAATAGGGTAGTAGCGGAAGTCAACATAGTTTTACACCACAGAGTTCGAATACGAGTACCATCACATGACCCCGTCACAGCATTCTTACAACAACTAAAGATAGATAATGACCCCGCCCTCGGGTCTAGTCTTCTTCGCCCGCAGGGGTGAAGCAGTTCCTGCAATACGCGTAGAAAACTACACCATCTGCAACAATGGGAATAAAACCCTGAGTACTCAATTGTACTCAGCTAGACTTACCCGACAGGGAGTAAATAAAAAGACTCTCAAGGATATGCAAGGCTTATTTGGTGGAGCTCAGAGGGTAGCATCATTTTTGCATCAAAAGCATTACTACAGTAGAACCTCAACTTATTCATTTCAATTGTGATAAGCTTCGATTTCAGTTAAACTATTTACTAGGATTAGCCACTATACTAAGCATTCACTGAATATTGTAGCAATCAATAAAACCATATGATTTCCGATATCCACAGATATCAACCTCATCTCACCATAATCATTATGTTCAAGTTATTAGCCTCTACCTCACCAGAAGATCAGTTCAGTTTCTCACTAACTAGGAGAGATGGCGATTCGAATCGATTGTACCAGCTGGCAAATATGCCAATCACAAACCCTGTCAGCCGAGCCACTGGCTTCTTGGGCCACCGTTAAATCTTTCTGAGACATAATATGTATCGCGGGCTTGGAGGGGTCCATATTCTCAAAGACAAACCCACTTCCAGGATGCATCAGGTCCCTGACCTGCCCTTGGTAAGATGGTGTCTCTGCACATCCTTCCTACCTCCAGAATATGTCTGCCTTATCACGCCCAATTCCCGGCTCAGAAAGAAATACTCGGCTTCGCGGTCAGAACGACTTATCTGGCCAGCTATGTGACGACGCCTTTCAATCTCAACTGATGTCTGGTGGCCTCAGTCCTAGTCGGCCGCAAGCAGCACCGAAGATGGCATGACCTCAACCATGTCATGCGGCTCCCCGCTACCTAGCCTTGATTCTCTCATTAGACACTGTGGCATGGTGGCACATATAGTCCATCATGTGGAATCCAACCCCATCATCATTAGTAACCACCTATGCTCGCGAAGGACAGGAAATCCCTCGACTTCTACCGGTCTAAGCATGGCTAAGCATAAGATCGAACCCATCCCCTTGTCTAGTAATAACTTCAGGATCAAGTATAAGTGGACAAGGAATAAATGCAGCAACGGTATCATATCAACTCCTATACTTAAGTGCACAATCATACGATTTAATAAAGACCAGTGTATTTGTAAAAAGAGTAGGTGGAGACTTAGGGATGCTCCGGGGCTTGCCTTTCACAAAGTTAGCGGGTTGGTGATCCGGGCACTCCGGAAGTCCAGCCTCTTCTTCTTGTCCTTCGGAAACCTCGGGCACTTCAATCTCCAGCGGAACTCCCTCCTCCGGTGGATCGAATTGCAACAGTGTCACTCCTCCCGGCGATCCTGTATGCATGATATGCATATATGAGAACTGAGAATGCACATGAAATGCAAGATAGAGATGCACGAATTAACCCATGATATGCAATCAGTTTAACAATCCACACTCATTTATTTCTTTCCTAGACAACCAACTCATACTCACCCTTCTTAAGCAAAGCATAGAACAATTTCTCGTCCCGGGTGAGAGGTCTACAACCTGCACTTAATAATTAACATGCATCAACTAACCTACCACAACCAAAAGATATTTGCTTAGAAACAATTAAATAAACCCTAGCCTATAACTGGACCTACTGCTTACTGTGACCAGAAAAATCCATAGAAATTACAGTAGCTATTACACATCCAGATTAGCCTACTGACAAAATTTCAAGTCATTTGGACAAGTATAACAGTCTACACAAAAATAACAAGCAACCAGCCTTTTAAGCAATGGAAAATACTTAACACAGTGAAAAGTATCAAACAACAGATTTCCTAATTTTCATAGCTTCTTTCCAACATAACATAGCCCAGGAAAAATATTCATGTCCATAACATTAACACATTAAGCATGGTGATTTTTGCAAGATTAAAACATAAAAGGCACATTATACTAGACATCATATAAATAACAGTGAAACACCAGCAAACATATTTTTCATAGATTCTACTTCCCTAAACAAGATGAATGCAAGTGGAATCACATTTTTAGCACATTCCTACAATTACTTATGCATTTATCAAGTTTACAAGCAATTAACAATTTAATTATAACTGCACATAAAAAGTATTCAAAAAGTACATTTTATATTTTTCCTTGATAGAGCTCAGGAATACAAACACAACAAAATTTGGTTCACCCCCATTGGACATTCCTAGCTTCAGATATGAATTTTGGAAGGTTTTACACATTTTCTGGAAATTCATTTTATAAACTCAAAAACCTAAACCCGATAGAACTGCTACGTGCACCCGGCTCAGCGAACCAGAGGCGCACCTGAACGGCTGACTCGCGGGCCCCGGGGTCGACCCGACCCCACGCGTCAGAGAGAGGAAACAGAGCCGCCGGCGCTGACCGGCGAGAGCTCGCCGACGGCGAGGTCTCCGGCGACGCCGAGGCTACCTACCGACTCGCGGCAACGAGACGAACCCGATGGACCAACTGCCGAGGGTCGTACTCCACCGGAGCGAGCTCGACGGCAGCAATGGCGGACGGCGGTGGTCCGGCGAACTTGCGCCGGCCGATTCCGGCCGTTGCTCGCGCGGCTCGGCTTCGTTCCGTGTTCCTGCAACCCTAGCGGACCTGTGCGCGCGACTAATCGAACTATTGCGCACGGAAACTCACTGACCGCGCTCGCATGGCGGCACGGTGGCGAGCGGTTTCACGGCGAACTCGGGTTCCGGCGAAACCACGGCGAGGTAGATCTAACCGACGGTGTGGAAAGGATCTACGGCTAACGGAGACTCTTAGACGAGCAAAAGAGAGGGAAGCCGACCCCGGCATCGCCCTCGTCACGGCGACCCGAGAGCTCGGCGGCGCTCCGGCAATGGCGGACGGCGAGAAGCTCGCTGGAGCTGTACCTTAGGTCGGCTGAGGTCGCCAACGGGTCGGAAACGAAGAGCAGAGCAAGCCGCAGCTGCGCCGAGGGTGGCGCGGTCGGAGACGGCTCGGTGGCGGCGGATTTCACCGCGGCGGTCGCGGCGGAAATGGCGACGGCGGAAATGGCGACGGCGGAGGGGAAAGAGGAGAGCAGCGAGCGAACAGAGGGCGAGAGAGCAGGGAGAGTGAGGGCGAGCGTGCGGGAGACAGCATTGCGTGTTCCCCTTTGTAAGCCGACCGCGCGGCAGCGACGACGGCGTACGGCGCCATCTGGCGGCCGAGGCCTGACGCGGTCGCGCGATTCGCTCGCGATTCGCCCGAGGGTCGAACTGAATCGGCTCCGATTCAGTTTCCGCGGACCCGACTGAAACTCGATTTTAGTCGATCTACAACTCGCGATCCAGAGCGTTTCAGCGAAAACTTCACTAATATGAGTTGAAGAGCTATATGAGTAGATCATTTCATATTAAGACACTTTACTCTAGTTCGGCCTGGATTGAGAGATACAAGTCGATGAACAGGGGTACACCGAAACTGAAAACCGGTTTAGACTTAGGAAAATTTGAAAACTTCCAAAACAGCTCCAAATCTGCACTAATTCAACTTTTTGACCTTCTTCCACTCATTTTCATGAGTTGACCCAAAAATAAAGTTTGTTGCTTATAAAATTCTACACAACTTTGATTAAGAGTGCACTGACATGCAGAATCTCTAAAATGCCCTTCTTATTTGGTCAAACAGAATAGCTTTTAAAGGGCTCTCTAGTCAACTATGAGCTAGAGGGGTATTTTGGGGATTTCACCAACATGAACACTGTTCCAAATGTTATCCTAAACATGTATAAAGCATTTAGAACCGTAAACAAGCATCACATTTGCATGACAACACATTTTGCATAATATGGACATATAAACAAACATATAGCAATAAAAGGGAATCAAATCAAATGCAATGATAATAATGCATGAAATGACATGATCTATGCTTGATGACATGCAAATGCAAGTGTGAAAATAGTAACTAACACTAGGGTGTTACAGCCCTCCCCCCTTAAAAGAATCTCGTCCCCGAGATTAGAGTTAATTACCATTGTTTAAAGAAAGACGGATAGACTTCCTTGAGGTAATCTTCTCGCTCCCAAGTCGCATCCCAATAACTTTGGTTGTTCCACATCACCTTATAGAACTTGATCACTCGGCTACGGGTGATTCTTTCTTTGTAATCTATTACTTCAATAGGCTTTTCTTCATAGGTCAAATCTGATTTCAACTTGATATCACCAAAATCCACTTGCTCTTTCGGTACTCGTAAACATTTCTTGAGTTGAGATACATGAAACACATTGAAGATAGCGGACATGTGTGGTGGCAACCGTAACTTGTATGCTACCTTCCCACTTCTTTCCAGAATTTGAAAAGGACCTACAAACCTTGGAGCTAACTTTCGTTTCACTCCGAAGCGTTGCACGCCTTTCATAGGTGACACTTTCAAGTATACATAGTCACCCACTTCAAATTCCAATGGCCTTCTTCGCTTGTCCGCATAGCTCTTTTGACGAGTCTGAGCGGCTTTGAGATGTGTTTGAATGGTATGCACTCTCTCTTCGGCCTCTTTCACAAAGTCAATCCCGTAATATCTCCTTTCGCCTGATTCAACCCAATTGAGAGGAGTTCTACATTTGCGCCCATACAAAGCTTCAAAAGGAGCCATTTGAATACTCTCTTGATAGCTATTGTTGTATGAGAACTCGGCCAAAGGTAACCATTCTTCCCACGAACCTTTAGACGATAGAACACAAGCTCTCAACATATCTTCAAGAATTTGATTTACCCTTTCGGTTTGACCAGAAGTTTGAGGATGATAAGCTGAGCTGCGAACCAAATTGGTTCCCAAACACTTGTGTAGATGCTCCCAGAAGCGTGCAATAAATTGCGGGCCTCTGTCGGAAACTATCGTCCTCGGCACACCATGTAACCGAAGTATCTGAGCAAAGTAGAGCTGTGCCAACTGATGAGGACGATCCGTAGTTCGAACTGGTAAGAAATGTGCAATCTTAGTCAATCGATCTACGATCACCCAAATAGAATCGTGGCCTTTTTGCGTTAGAGGTAACCCAGATATGAAATCCATGGTTATCTCATCCCATTTCCAACCTGGAACGGGTAAGGGTTGCAATAGTCCTGCTGGCTTAAGATGAATAGCCTTCACGCGACAACAGGTATCACACCTGGCCACATAGGCTGCAATTTCCTTCTTCATTTTGGTCCACCAGAACCTAGGTTTCAAGTCTTGATACATCTTACTACTACCAGGATGGATAGACAACTTGGACAAATGAGCCTCATCCAAAATCTGATTCCTCAACTCACGGTCTTTCGGTACTACCAATCGATCCTTGAACCACAATATACCTTTTTCATCTATTCGGAAATGAAGCATTTCTTGTTCTTTCATCTTCCTCTTGATATGATATATGCCGGGATCTGTTTTCTGACCTTCAATAATCTTGCTTTCCAAAGTACAACTGAGAGTAATATTATTCAACACCACTGGATGCACAAGATTGAACCCGTCTGCTAGCAAAGGCTGCAATACATTGCAATGAGACTTTCGGCTCAAGGCATCGGCTACGACATTGGCCTTGCCCGGATGATAGTGTACTTCTAGATCATAGTCTTTGATCAACTCCAACCACCTTCTTTGCCTCATGTTCAACTCAGGCTGAGTGAAAATGTACTTGAGACTCTTGTGATCGGAATAGATATGACATTTGTGACCCATCAAATAGTGGCGCCAAATCTTCAATGCATGAACTACAGCGGCAAGTTCCAAATCATGAGTAGGATAGTTTTGCTCATGTTTTCTCAGTTGACGCGAGGCATAAGCAATGACTCGGCCTTCTTGCATGAGAACACATCCTAACCCAGTGCCACAAGCATCGCAGTACACATCAAAAGGCCTTTCAATATCAGGTTGTGCAAGAACTGGAGCAGTGGTCAACAACGTTTGCAAGGTGCGAAAAGCTGTTTCACACTCCCCACTCCACACAAACTTGGTATCTTTGTGCAATAGCTTGGTCATAGGTTTAGCTATTTTAGAGAAATCCTGAATAAAGCGGCGATAATACCCAGCTAATCCCAGAAAGCTACGAACCTCAGACACATTTGTTGGTGACTGCCAATCCAACACCTGCTGAACTTTTGACGGATCTACAGAAATACCTTCAGCAGATAAGATATGGCCCAGAAAAGGTACCTTAGTCAACCAAAATTCACACTTGCTGAACTTAGCATACAGCTTATGCTCCCTGAGTCTAGTCAAGACTATCCTCAAGTGTTCGGCATGATCCTCCATGCTCTCAGAGTACACCAGAATATCGTCAATAAAGACTACCACGAACTTATCCAACTCAGGCATGAATACCGAATTCATTAGATACATGAAATGTGCAGGAGCATTGGTTAATCCAAAAGACATAACCAAATACTCATACAAGCCATACCGAGTGGAGAAAGCCGTCTTGGGAATATCTTGTGGTCTGATCTTAATTTGGTGATACCCAGATCTCAGATCAATTTTGGAGAAAACCTTGGCCTTGGACAATTGATCAAACAAGATATCAATACGAGGTAGAGGATACTTGTTCTTAATTGTCACAGCATTTAGTGGCCTATAGTCCACACACATACGTAAAGTTTCATCCTTCTTCTTAACAAAGATGGCAGGACAGCCCCACGGAGAGGAACTAGGGCGAATGAACCCTTTGTCCAATAACTCCTGGAGTTATTTCTTGAGTTCAGCTAATTCATGAGGAGGCATTCTATATGGCCTTCGAGAAATAGGCGCCGTACCGGGAATAAGTTCTATTGCAAACTCCACATCTCGATCAGGAGGAAGTCCAGGTAGATCATCAGGAAAGACATCAGGAAACTCACACACTACCGGAATACCTTGGACGGTCTTGCCCTCAACTGCGAAAGAGAGATTAAAAAGATCCCCTCTTCGAGGTAAGGAAACTTGAAAGGTACCCCCACCCTGGGGCGCCTTCAACGTCAAAGTTCGGTTAGCAACGTCCAATATCGCACCCCATTTGTTCATCCAGCTAACCCCTAGAATTACATCCAGACCTAGCCCAGGCAACACAATGAGATGACTGATAAAACTCCTATCATTAATCTCAATACTCGCCTGCTTGATACCCTCACGTGTGCATATTTCAGCCCCAGCTGAGGTTATCCGGAAATTACAGCCCAAATCAACGATCTGAAAGGCATGCCTTTGTGCAAATGCTTGACTTATGAAAGAATGCGATGATCCAGAATCGAACAAAACAATAGCAGGATGCTGATTCACAGAAAACATACCCGCGGTGACTGGTTCACCTTCTGGAATTTCTTCAATAGTGGTGTGATGCACTCGAGCCTGCTTTGGATGAGGGCAATAGCGAGCAAGGTGCCCCTGTTGACCGCAGTTAAAGCATGGCCCTAGACCTTGGTTGGTCCTCACTGGAACGGCGTTGCTTGGAGGAGCGTTGTTCTTGTTCAAAGGCACTGTGAAACCTTTCTTGTAGCGCTGAGGCGCTGGCTGCTTCTTTGGAGGGGGTCTGAATTTTGCTCCAGGAACAGCCGGACGGTAAGCCGGGCGATTTGCCACCGCACGACTAGCTGCTGGAGTCCTTGACTGAGAAGAGCTTCCTTCAAATGGCCTTTTGCCTCCCTTGGAAGCAGTGTGCAAGTTGTTCTGTTTCTCTTGGATATAAGCTTCACTGATGAACTCGTTAAAAGTTTTACGAGCGTTGTTCGCCAGAGTCTTCATAAGCTTGGTACTAAGACCTCTCTTGAAGGTTTCAATCTTCTTTTCATCTGTATCTACCATCCACGGGGCATACCTCGACAGATTGTTAAAGGCATGATGATACTGAGTGAGGGTCTTGGTACCCTGAGTAAGCTGCATGAATTCATTGACCTTCATCTTGATCAAGCCTGCTGGAATGAAATGCCCCCCTGAAATCCCTGGTGAACTGCTCCCAGGTGATATCAGCGACCACGGGGTAGGCGGTCTTACGATTGGCCCACCATATTCCAGCTTGGCCTTGCAGTAACATAGCAGCAAAGCTAGCCTTCATGGTTTCAGTCAATCGCAGCACAGAGAATGACTGTTCAATAGTGTTTAACCACTCATCAGCTTCCAGCGGCTCTACGGCCTGCTTGAATACCGGAGGCTTAGTGTCCATGAAGTCCTTATAGTTACTGTATTGGTCCTCATCGTTTCCGCGGCGTCCACCTCGATCGCGATTGTGGTTGTTACTAGCAACCATCTGCTGCAAAATCGCTTGCTGGGTGTCCAAGAACTGAGCAAACATTTGTTCCTGGGTACGTGGTGGAGGAGGCGGCAACTCCTCATCTTCATGTTCGTTCCCACCACCACTGGTTGACCCATGACGACGGGTATGAGGTGCCATCTGTATCAACACGCAACAACCATTGTTAAATGTCAGTTATGTCAAAGATAACCGAAAGATTATGCCCAAAAGATATCAATGATCATTTTTGATAACCAACAAACGGCACAATAATTCAATAATCATCACACAACCGCACAATAACAAGGCGCAACCAAAAAGGGTTTCCAAGCTGCATGAGTTACCAGTACTTAATTAAAAGTTTGATGGTTCCAGCCCTGAACACACAGGGTTCTCTCATTACAATTCAGGTTCTACCCATTACATGACATTAAAGGTTTTCCCAATACAAAAGGGTGCCGATCATGGCAAGATCACTAGAAAAAGCCTAGTCATCGTGGTCACTGTCCACGCCGGACACGTTCCCACCATGGTCATCACTCTCGTCAATAGGCACGATCTCCTCGGGGTCTTCTTCCTCTTCTTCCTCACTTGCTTCACCATCATCCGCTGCAATGAAGATCTCAGGAGCAAACTCTGCTGCACCCGGAGGATGAAACGGATCAGCACAGTTGTTCAGACGATGAACATCCTGCTGCAACTCCCAAACTTGCTGCTGACTAGCACGCAACTCTTGCAGAAACTCATTGCGCTGACGTGTCAAACTCATATTACGATTGTCAAGCTGGCGGCGAAGATCTGCATTCTCCCTCTCAAGCACCTCGACACGGCGATCAGCTGCCATCAAGGCGCCAGTGCATCGTAACAACTCATTGCGACAGGCAGTGAGAGCTACCACCAAGTCATCTGAGCTACGACGAGCCATACGTGCCCACTCTTCAGCTTCTAACTTCTTCTCCACAGCATCATGCAGGGCTTCAATGCACTTCATCCAACCATCCCTAGTGGAATAATGCATCCTCAGGACAGCAAACATAGCACTCATAGAAGCACCCGTGCTATGAGCACGCTCGTCCCTGCCTCGCTCTAAAGAAGCTTGGCTAGACTGAGCCCACTCTCCCTGAGAAGCATCCACCCTGGGAAAAACATTTGCTGGCCCCAAATCAGCTCTCTTGTTGAACCGGCTGCAAATATCCGTCAACACCTCAAAAGCTGCAAGCTGCGCACCATCCCATGGCGTCCTCATGTCAACTTCCACCTTTATTCCTGGAAACGGCCAACCCCTTTCAAGCACAGGGATAGTCACCCAAACATCAAACCAAGGCTGCACCATGGTTTGCGCTGGCTTCCAGAAATACAGTGGTGGCTCTGCATATCCCACCGACTGCAACAACCTCCATAGCACAGTGGGTGTGCCAAACTGCTCCAGAAACTGACCACTCTGCGGCTCACCTTCAGCTGCCATCTGGTACATTACAACATCTTTCAGCATTTAGAATAAGATAGGACAGCACAAATTTTACCATAGGGAAGGAAATAGTACAGATAGCTTAAATTAATTTCATGATCATGATGCATGCACGTGCCAACGACCTCACACATAATATATTTTAACTAACGTTATAGTCGGTGGCATACCACGTGCTCTCATATACGTAACTAACCGTACTATATGTTTTGCGTGGTTAGTGTACCTGCAGAAGATTCATTTCAGCCCAATCCCAATGTATGCAGGGCAACAAGAAGCACTTTTTGCCGGAAATGTTCCCATGAACATTTGCGACCCCAAAAATTAATTACTCCACCTTACTTCCATAAGTACACATATGGATAACATGTACTCACTTCAGTAATCATACACTCACCATCGATCGATGGTTGTTCGATCTTACACTCACATCTCACCTTACCTTAGGCGACGTGGTACATTGACCCATAAGAAGCAATAAGAAACCGACAGTTCATGATTATCCGCACGATAAAACCAAATGAACCACAAATAGAAATATGATGCAATTTCCCCCAAGTCAGTACTTACATAAGCCACCTAATTACCACATATACATAGGGCTATAGGACTTGGTCATTGGTACTCATAAGTTTTGCAAACACTTGGTTTAAATCACCTATACACACTATCAGTTGGCAATTAGTTTGTAAAACTCAAAACTCTTTTAGTTTTTAAATAGTCAAGTGACGGTATATGCTGAATTATGCTCCGGTACCAGCTGTCACAGAACCGACCAATTTATACGAGCACAAGTACAACGATCGCATTTTAGCCGCAATCCAGTCGCACTTGAGCCAATATAAACCCGGTAGTCCGGAAATCTCGAAGGATTTCAAACATTTCATACCCCAAGGATCATTCATTCAGCAATACCCGATCACATGACACATAAGTTCGCAACCGAATTTAAACATCAGAGTACAACATAGTCTTTTACACAAATAGGGTAGTAGCGGAAGTCAACATAGTTTTACACCACAGAGTTCGAATACGAGTACCATCACATGACCCCGTCACAGCATTCTTACAACAACTAAAGATAGATAATGACCCCGCCCTCGGGTCTAGTCTTCTTCGCCCGCAGGGGTGAAGCAGTTCCTGCAATACGCGTAGAAAACTACACCATCTGCAACAATGGGAATAAAACCCTGAGTACTCAATTGTACTCAGCTAGACTTACCCGACAGGGAGTAAATAAAAAGACTCTCAAGGATATGCAAGGCTTATTTGGTGGAGCTCAGAGGGTAGCATCATTTTTGCATCAAAAGCATTACTACAGTAGAACCTCAACTTATTCATTTCAATTGTGATAAGCTTCGATTTCAGTTAAACTATTTACTAGGATTAGCCACTATACTAAGCATTCACTGAATATTGTAGCAATCAATAAAACCATATGATTTCCGATATCCACAGATATCAACCTCATCTCACCATAATCATTATGTTCAAGTTATTAGCCTCTACCTCACCAGAAGATCAGTTCAGTTTCTCACTAACCAGGAGAGATGGCGATTCGAATCGATTGTACCAGCTGGCAAATATGCCAATCACAAACCCTGTCAGCCGAGCCACTGGCTTCTTGGGCCACCGTTAAATCTTTCTGAGACATAATATGTATCGCGGGCTTGGAGGGGTCCATATTCTCAGAGACAAACCCACTTCCAGGATGCATCAGGTCCCTGACCTGCCCTTGGTAAGATGGTGTCTCCGCACATCCTTCCTACCTTCAGAATATGTCTGCCTTATCACGCCCAATTCCCGGCTCAGAAAGAAATACTCGGCTTCGCGGTCAGAACGACTTATCTGGCCAGCTATGTGACGACGCCTTTCAATCTCAACTGATGTCTGGTGGCCTCAGTCCTAGTCGGCCGCAAGCAGCACCGAAGACGGTAAGACCTCAACCATGTCATGCGGCTCCCCGCTACCTAGCCTTGATTCTCTCATTAGACACTGTGGCATGGTGGCACATATAGTCCATCATGTGGAATCCAACCCCATCATCATTAGTAACCACCTATGCTCGCGAAGGACAGGAAATCCCTCGACTTCTACCGGTCTAAGCATGGCTAAGCATAAGATCGAACCCATCCCCTTGTCTAGTAATAACTTCAGGATCAAGTATAAGTGGACAAGGAATAAATGCAGCAACGGTATCATATCAACTCCTATACTTAAGTGCTCAATCATACGATTTAATAAAGACCAGTGTATTTGTAAAAAGAGTAGGTGGAGACTTAGGGATGCTCCGGGGCTTGCCTTTCACAAAGTTAGCGGGTTGGTGATCCGGGCACTCCGGAAGTTCAGCCTCTTCTTCTTGTCCTTCGGAAACCTCGGGCACTTCAATCTCCGGCGGAACTCCCTCCTCCGGTGGATCGAATTGCAACAGTGTCACTCCTCCCGGCGATCCTGTATGCATGATATGCATATATGAGAACTGAGAATGCACATGAAATGCAAGATAGAGATGCACGAATTAACCCATGATATGCAATCAGTTTAACAATCCACACTCATTTATTTCTTTCCTAGACAACCAACTCATACTCACCCTTCTTAAGCAAAGCATAGAACAATTTCTCGTCCCGGGTGAGCGGTCTACAACCTGCACTTAATAATTAACATGCATCAACTAACCTACCACAACCAAAAGATATTTGCTTAGAAACAATTAAATAAACCCTAGCCTATAACTCGACCTACTGCTTACTGTGACCAGAAAAATCCATAGAAATTACAGTAGCGATTACACATCCAGATTAGCCTACTGACAAAATTTCAAGTCATTTGGACAAGTATAACAGTCTACACAAAAATAACAAGCAACCAGCCTTTTAAGCAATGGAAAATACTTAACACAGTGAAAAGTATCAAACAACATATTTCCTAATTTTCATAGCTTCTTTCCAACATAACATAGCCCAAGAAAAATATTCATGTCCATAACCTTAACACATTAAGCATGGTGATTTTTGCAAGATTAAAACATAAAAGGCACATTATACTAGACATCATATAAATAACAGTGAAACACCAGCAAACATATTTTTCATAGATTCTACTTCCCTAAACAAGATGAATGCAAGTGGAATCACATTTTTAGCACGTTCCTACAATTACTTATGCATTTATCAAGTTTACAAGCAATTAACAATTTAATTATAACTGCACATAAAAAGTATTCAAAAAGTACATTTTATATTTTTCCTTGATAGAGCTCAGAAATACAAACACAACAAAATTTGGTTCACCCCCATTGGACATTCCTAGCTTCATATATGAATTTTGGAAGGTTTTACACATTTTCTGGAAATTCATTTTATAAAATCAAAAACCTAAACCCGATAGAACTGCTACGTGCACCCGGCTCAGCGAACCAGAGGCGCACCTGAACGGCTGACTCGCGGGCCCCGGGGTCGACCCGACCCCACGCGTCAGAGAGAGGAAACAGAGCCGCCGGCGCTGACCGGCGAGAGCTCGCCGACGGCGAGGTCTCCGGCGACGCCGAGGCTACCTACCGACTCGCGGCAACGAGACGAACCCGATGGACCAACTGCCGAGGGTCGTACTCCACCGGAGCGAGCTCGACAGCGGCAATGGCGGACGGCGGTGGTCCGGCGAACTTGCGCCGGCCGATTCCGGCCGTTGCTCGCGCGGCTCGGCCTCGTTCCGTGTTCCTGCAACCCTAGCGGACCTGTGCGCGCGACTAATCGAACTATTGCGCACGGAAACTCACTGACCGCGCTCGCATGGCGGCACGGTGGCGAGCGGTTTCACGGCGAACTCGGGTTCCGGCGAAACCACGGCGAGGTAGATCTAACCGACGGTGTGGAAAGGATCTACGGCTAACGGAGACTCTTAGACGAGCAAAAGAGAGGGAAGCCGACCCTGGCATCGCCCTCGTCACGGCGACCCGAGAGCTCGGCGGCGCTCCGGCAATGGTGGACGGCGAGAAGCTCGCTGGAGCTGTACCTTAGGTCGGCTGAGGTCGGCAACGGGTCGGAAACGAAGAGCAGAGCAAGCCGCAGCTGCGCCGAGGGTGGCGCGGTCGGAGACGGCTCGGTGGCGGCGGATTTCACCGCGGCGGTCGCGGCGGAAATGGCGACGGCGGAGGGGAAAGAGGAGAGCAGTGAGCGAACAGAGGGCGAGAGAGCAGGGAGAGTGAGGGCGAGCGTGCGGGAGACAGCATTGCGTGTTCCCCTTTGTAAGTCGACCGCGCGGCAGCAACGACGGCGTACGGCGCCATCTGGCGGCCGAGGCCTGACGCGGTCGCGCGATTCGCTCGCGATTCGCCCGAGGGTCGAACTGAATCGGCTCCGATTCAGTTTCCGCGGACCCGACTGAAACTCGATTTTCGTCGATCTACAACTCGCGATCCAGAGCGTTTCAGCGAAAACTTCACTAATATGAGTTGAAGAGCTATATGAGTAGATCATTTCATATTAAGACACTTTACTCTAGTTCAGCCTGGATTGAGAGATACAAGTCGATGAACAGGGGTACACCGAAACTGAAAACCGGTTTAGACTTGGAAAATTTGAAAACTTCCAAAACAGCTCCAAATCTGCACTAATTCAACTTTTTGACCTTCTTCCACTCATTTTCATGAGTTGACCCAAAAATAAAGTTTGTTGCTTATAAAATTCTACACAACTTTGATTAAGAGTGCACTGACATGCAGAATCTCTAAAATGCCCTTCTTGTTTGGTCAAACAGAATAGCTTTTAAAGGGCTCTCTAGTCAACTATGAGCTAGAGGGGTATTTTGGGGATTTCACCAACATGAACATTGTTCCAAATGTTATCCTAAACATGTATAAAGCATTTAGAACCGTAAACAAGCATCACATTTGCATGAAAACACATTTTGCATAATATGGACATATAAACAAACATATAGCAATAAAAGGGAATCAAATCAAATGCAATGATAATAATGCATGAAATGACATGATCTATGCTTGATGACATGCAAATGCAAGTGTGAAAATAGTAACTAACACTAGGGTGTTACACGGCGGACCTAGAGCACACCGTCGCCTCCTCGTCAAGCCACGGCCGCGGCCGCAACCTCGCCATCCCCTGCTGACAAGCCGGGAATGCCAAGACCATGGCTGCAGCCTGCCACGCCACACCGGAGACCCTATACCTCTCCCTGGAGTTCCTTCTCTTCGCTGGTAAGCACTGAAGCTAAGCCCTCTCCTTGTTCCTTGACAGTCTTGCCGATACCCATGTCTGAGAGATGGCCCTTGCGCCTCTGTGAACATTGCTGCAGGGGAGCCAAGGCCTTGCCGAGCCATGAGCAGCTGCAGCTCTGCCAGCAACGAGCCTGACCCGCGTCAAGCGACCTACCATCCACAAGCCCTTGGTGAGCTGACCAAAGACCCAGCCCTTCCAACCCCTGCTGCCGGCGAGATGCCGATGAACCTTTCGCCTTCACCCCCTACCTACCTACTGCCGGCCCAAGGCCGATGATCCCTCCATGTGTCCGGCCTTTGAGCCGTGTTTTCTACAGGGACCTCGTCAACGTGTAGAACTGACGTTAGTAGGCACGATGTACACTCGCGCACTCGCCGTGTCCTTTCGTGGCACTCACGCCTCGGATGACACCGGCATGACACAACACACTCGCACACACTGGACTAAACCCAGCCAACCGGATGACACACCATGAATACTTATGACGGGCATCACCGTCGCGTGCACCCGGGGCGCCGACGTCTCAACGGCGTTTCCGTGTGTTATGGCTACTCAACCATGACGGGCATCGCCGTCGCGAGCACCTTATCATTTGACATCGGCCTTTGTGCTATGATTTCATGCCTTGATGGGAACCCGGCCATGCTCCGCCGCCTCCCGGCCACTTCACGCCACCTCCAGCCAGCCTGCGGCCAGCCACAGCTTCATTCGGCCAGCCTCAGCCCCGCCCGGCCAGCTGCGGCCAGCAAGCAGCCAGCCCACAGCTAGCCACAGCCGGTCAGAAGCTACTAGCAGCTGGCCGAGAGGAGCTGGAACATGTAGCAGCAAGCCTCGCCATTTTCCTTTGACACCGACCCTGTCCGGCCTTCGTGCTGTAGCCCTGTTGCTAGATCTTAAGACCCCATAGATGATGCTGTACTGTTGGAAAGACTAATCGATAGATGATGTTGGACTGTTGGAGAGCCCAATCGATAGATGCTGGACAGTTGGAAAGCCATAGTGATACGACGCTGGACCATTGGAGAACCCCTTCTCTTACTTCTTGTACACCTGTCCACCATATTGTACCCTATCCCTACAATCTGTCTGTATTTGTATCTGTTGTACCCTATCATTAAGATCTGTCTATCCATATATCTGTTGTATCATGTCCTTACACTCTCTCTGTATATGTATCTATAATACAGGATCCATCCATCTTCGAGCTATGGAATTGTGCTACTCCACTATCTTGTCGAGTTGTTTGGTCTTGTGGTCGTGCCTTTGGATCTTATTGCTGGTTGTTCTTATTGTCTGTCTGTGTGCCGTGCCTTCGAGCTGGCTGAGGGATCATACCTCGTTTGGAGGTTGCGATCGCGGGATCCGTCCTGCCATGACCGTAATGCTGGGTGTAACTCGAGCTCTCGTTGGTGTAGCTTGTGGCCGTGAGCACGCCTCGTCATGACCATGAAGCTATACCCCGTTTGCTGTTCTTGATTCTTCGTGCTCAGACCCTCGTATGCTTGTACCCTATGTGACCATCGTATTCCTTCGATTCTCGCGGTGACAACCGCACCGCTACGAATTCGGGAAATGACTGTGACAGAACTGCCTTAATCATAGGGCCCACGTGCCCCGTCATCGTCCCTAAGGACCTTTGACTAGTCTGCATGAGTTCCCTTTGACTTAGGTGGCCCGTCGGGTCTCATAGGAAACCCTACTTTCCCCGAGGATCTCATTGTAAAGACCTTACAAGTATTACAACAGTTTACACAAATGAGATAAATCAGAGTAGAGAGTGCGGAAGTTTTACATAAACTTAGAGTTACAAATATAAATTACATTATTCCAAACCAGAGTTTCATAGTGGAGTAGCAGTATAGAACTTTACACCCTGCCCAAGGGATTAAATCATATACTTTTCATCCATGCACGATCCGTTGACCGGCACAGTCCCACGCAGAACTGCACACTCAGTTTACCTGCAACAGGGGTTAACAAACCCTGAGTACATGGGTACTCCGCAAGACTTACCCGACTAAAGGTGTAAAATTAGACTCAGGTATGCAGGCTGAGGGGAGTCAAGGTAAGGCTTGAGCAAGAATCAAAGTATTTTGCAGAAAAGCATCACTATCCTATTTTATTATTTGATCTCAATATTATTTTATTCATATCCATAATTCCAATACCAATTCTCTTATATCATGTACTTTCAATTTCCTTTTCATTCTCGAAAACACCTAGTTCCGAACCACTCTTCGCTGTAAGGGTGAGGATCATGTCTCCATTAACCGAGGAGCAACGTCGATTCGAATCCAGAAGTACCCAGCTGGAGATCCCTATCCACGCTGCATATGTAGCACTTAAGCTTGCATATGCCAACCCCGCCTACCACGGCTTTTCATACCCCGAAACCGGTCCTGCGCCACCCGAGAGCATAGTACTCCTCTCGTCTCCAGGCACGACGGCCATGAGGGTACACGCTACTCTCGCCATCTCTCCACTCCCAGTGCGTGGTTGTCAGTTCCAGCAGTAGAGCCACCGGAGTCAGAGGCTTTCTGTAGTATGTGGCTAGTTGCAAAGTCATGATCATAGCAGGCCGACAACGAATGGTCTCTAAATATTTTTCCGTTGGACACCATGCATTGGGACTCTAACCCAAGTACACTGGAGACCACCCGGTTTTCGCATCCCTTTTCTGATGGCGAGGATCGTTAGGACTCTAACCCAAATAGATGGTCAACCAAACGGAAAACCCATCCACATTGATGATAATGGACTGGCCAAGTACACCATCACCAAACGAGGACAATACCAATCCCATAAAATGATTCATTTGTTTCATGTCATCACAGTTTTCAAAATAGCATTTTTGCAACTCTATCATTAAGCATGACTAAGCATTTTTCAATACTTTAAATAAATCAGGGTCTCAGGTATAATATGTGGTCAAGGAAAGGTAATGCATCAATGGGTTATCACTCAACTCCTATTAACCTAATGCAGTAGATTAACTCAAGTGATAAATATTTTTCAATAACAAGGAGGGGCAAATGCACCGGGGCTTGCCTGTATTGCAGGTCTGTCACTCCTTCTAGAATACCAAAGAAAATCCACTTGACTCCTCCTGACGAATAATCCTCCCGTCAGGGAATCAATCAAACAATTCTTTCGAAAACCCGATCACTACACGTAATAATAATACAATGCTTAACATGATGATATGTATGCCATGATGCATAAAATGCACAAAATCATGGATCAATAGAAAATAAAGTTAATTTGAACGTTGAGTACAACTTTTCTTCATGATAAAGTTGCAAGCCAACTAACCTAACAACCATCGATTATTACTTTGGATTCGTGTTTAATAGGCATAGAAAGCCGCTGCATAGCTTTACAACTCGTACTAATTCTAGCCACGAGGAATTCAAAAGTACCCAGGGTCGTTAGGGTGGTTGACCCAAGGTCCACACACAATCCAAAAGTCACTCCACACCTAAGTAAATTAGGGTTTCTGCTCATTTCATTAATCAATTTATCAATTAGGATTTTTGTTTTAGCATTTAAGTACAACATAAAGTAATCCCTTTTATACTTACAAAGTAAATGATCATCAAAACTTAGAACAGCAGAGGTTCGCGTACTTCAAGGTGTTTAATCAAACCCTAAAAGGTTAATCAAATCATTAAAATTTAATTTTAATAACCTTTTCTTAATTAATTGATTAATCACATAATTCAATAAGAAATAATTAAATTATTTCCATTTGAGCTCAAAGTTTTCCTACAGCTAGATCCTACCCTAAGATAGCACCAAAGTAATTTTTAGGAATTTTGAATCAACATAGAATTCATTAAAATTCATCAAAGTTGCATTTATTAATTAAAAGGCAGATTTTTAGTTCCCATAGAAATTGTGCAAATTCATTATTTAATATTTTTATTAAATACTACATTTCACGGAGAGCATCCTCAAGATTTCTCATGATTTTTAGGACAATAGATTTATTCTTACAAAAATGACAAAATGCATTACCATTCATATTCTCAGAAAATCGAAAAACGAATTTTATTCATCAGAAAATGGAAGATGCCTTTCGGCCCGAGGCAGCCCACGAAGGGCGACCGGCCCAACCGGCCTATTCTCTCCCTCTCCTCTCACCGCCCTCACCCGACCCAACTGGGCTGGCCCAGCTAAGCCCATGCGGACTCTCCTTCTTCCCCATCGCTCCACTCGAGCAGAGCAGGGGCGGCGCGCGCGGCGGCTATAGCCGCGAGGCTCACCGGCGATGGCAACTACGGCGAGGGCATCTACATGACCATTACACACAATCGGACACGTTAGTCTATCTAATCAAACCCAAAACGTTTTGTAGCCTTCATGGCCATGTGCACGGTGGCACTGACCATGCAGAGCTCCGATGAGCTCGCGGTCCGACCGCTACGGAACGGAGTAGACCAAACCGAGGGCACAGAGAGGTCCAGAAGCTCACCATGACAACAACGATCATGTTGGTGAGACCGGAGAGAGGCTGGAACGAGGTACCCGGCGTGCGGGCGGTGACGACGGCAAGCTCCGGCGGCAAGGGCCTTGTTCTGGTCTACCTGGGGCATGGATAGAGAGACCTGCTAGTCTTCGGGAAGCAAGACACCAAAGAGGAACTAGAACACGGTCAATAACAAGGTATATTCTCACCAGAGCGAGCCGGCCACGGTGTAACCGAGCGCGACGACGTTCGGCCGACCGCGGGGAAGACGACCGCGCTTGGTCGGTGCAGACGACGAACACCAGTGCGAGTTAGCCCAATAGAAGCGCAAGGGTATCAATTGGGTTTCTGAAAGGTGGAAAGGATGGTTGTGAAGTACCCATAGCTAATTTGGACGATGACTACGAAGCTCGTCGGCGGTGATGAAATGGAGAAGAAAAGGGAAAACGGCGACGACTTGGGCTAAATAGGGTAGAGGAGAGGTTCCGGACGCGGCCGGGACCCCCACGACTCCCCTGCGTGCGGTGGCCGGGCCCGGTCATCGACGACAGGTGGCCGGTCGGCCCCGGGCAGCGCCGGCGCCCGACGTGGCACGCGCGCTCTGCCGCGGCAGAATAGAGCAGGCCCGGCCCCCACCCCATCTACTGTAGTAGAACCTAGGCCCTACCCCTATTTACTGCAATTGCTTTTTATTTTATGTAGTAACTGGAAAAATTACCCAAATAACAGTTGTATACAATTTCATGCTGAGCAACTTTGGTTTTGGAAGAAGTTTGAAATTTTGAATAAATTTTGAATAATTTAAAAGGGGGAAAAGTGGGTTTTAGATTTTATTTCCAATCCCGGGAAATGCTCAAATTTTTTCTCAATAAGTTGAGAATCTGTAAAAATAAAAGTTGTTCAATTTACTGAGCCCTACAAATTCTATTAAGGATGTTTTATCAGATTCTTGATGGTTTTGGAATTGTTGTTTCAAATTTGAATTTCAAAGGAGTAATTTGGGTTTAATTCAAATTTTCACTGTATAACTTTAAAATCTACAAAAATAAAAGTTGTTTCATTTTAAAAGATCTACAACTTTAATTAAGACACTTTCATCAGATTCCTTTGAGTTTTTAAATTTGAATTTCAAATTTAGATTTTTAAACATAGATTAAGGTTTTATTCAACATTGTATTTAATAACTTCAAAATTACCCAAAATAGAAGTTGTTCATCTTTTAAATATTTACATCTTTTGTTTAAGGCTCAACACATAATTCCTTTTAGTTTTTAAATTAGGTTTTCGGGTCCGACGTAGGGTTTATAAATGATCCCTTTTAAATTTATTTGATTTTATTTAGCTAATTACACACCAACACGAACGTTTACATAATAAATCACTCTAAACCACCCATGCACAATCATATGTAGGAACAAAATTTATTTTAGTTGATGCACATTAATAGGGTCACATACGGAATGATTACATGCAATAATGATGACATGGCAGGTTTTAGTTAATGTAACACCAGGGGTGTTACAATGACTTAGTGCCAGTGCACCCAGGTTGTGGTACCCTACGAGTGGTTTGCGCACTTGCGTCTTTTACATGTCGCTCTCTTCTGACGCCCCGCCTATTCCATGGCGTGCGTGTTGGAAGAAGTAGACCACTGCCTTATTATGTTCCTTGCTCTTCGTTTCCATATAGCCCGCTCTGTTTGAGCCCGTCTTGTTCATGGCGATTGGATCAAAGATCGGACTAGCTCCTTTTTAGTTAGCGATGCTATGGTCTATATCAAGATCTTGGATCTATGCGAGTCGACTCGATCGACTGCTTAAAAGCATCTTCACTGAAGGTGTGACTGAGAATATGATATGGATGTGCCTAGCTAACTCCTCTCTCTCCCTCTCTTGATTCTGGGTGTTTAAGCACTTGTATGATTGTACCCGTTTGAATCACAGCCTTGGTACCCTACAAGTGGATTAAATACTTGCACTATTTTGTGCAACATTTATTGTTGGTAATTCCTTGTTCTTCCCTTCTGATCATCCATCCTTCGATCCCCGTCTTCTCCGTGGCATTCGGATCGAAAGATTGTGAGCCGTGGTGTTTGCTATGGATCAGCTCCAGCCTAAACCATTTATTATAAAGCCATATTGGCTTGGCCGTGACATAAGCTCGTACATAGAAAACCGTACTCTTGTTTCTTTGGCCCGATGAAATCGGACATACGCCGAGAGGGCCAACTTATGCACATTTTATTATTTCTCTGGTAATATTTGGATCGTCCCGCGTCTTGTCATCTTTTAGTGTATTGGGTGTTTTCTTGCTTTGTATTGCTTCGCGGAGTAGCTGATTCCGGATTAACAACGATCGGATCGAGACTGCTGGAGGAAGAGAACGTGGACGACAAAAGAACCCATGGAGTGGAGTCACCCCGGAGGTGGTGACCCAGCAGATCAACTACACTAACCAAGGAATGCTCATACCACTACTACGTCGACAATGCAGGTGTCATGGCAGCACTTTCTTTTAGAGAATCTTATTAGACACTGCATATATAGAAATGCTAGTGCTTTATATTTACTCCATTGCTGGTATATGATGCATGCAACTACCTAAGCCATTATTACACTGCTTGCAACCACTCTACTATGCTACTCAGCTTCGCGCTCATGCTCTGTTATACATTTCTATCTACCTGCTTGCTTGCATGTTACATCACCATATTTATTAACTCCACTCGCATTGTATCTGTGATGTGATGCTGGTGGTGCACATATGGGAATGGTTTGGCTTGGGATGCCAGACTGGTGGACTGTGAGCGTGCTGCGTGTGTCTCGGGTGCGTGGTGAGGGTCGAGTCAACCAAGTGGGTTATATACGACGAGCTGTGTAAGCAAGTCTTGCCGGGGTGCAACCTGGGCATTTCCACGAGAGATACCTGTGGCGGGTAATGGTTTACGAGGTGGTTCCAGGATGGATACCCTGCGTGGATTGAAACCCCATGAACGGAGGTGCTATGATGGCACGGGGATACTCTCCCCTAAGATGGAGAAAGCCTGCTTGGTCTATTTAGTCACACTTCCGGTGACCAGGAAATTCGGCAATCCTTTACTACTCACTCGTCTTCGATGGGCGGGGAACGGCTGGACTACTTGGTAGGGCGATGCCACTACAGCTAGGTTGAGAGGTGATAAGGGTGGGCGGTGATGGATGTTGAGATTCCCGTACCGTTCTAGATGCGCAGTACCACTGATTGGGCCCGGTACTGCGTCTCCCAGTCTTAGCGTGATGGTGTAGGATCCGGAATGTCCCAGGGCTGAGTGGTAGGGTGGCATCGACCTAGGAAAGCAAGCACCCAGAATTCTGCCTAGATGTTCGTACGGCATCTATGATGGCTAATCTTGTGAGTGGTAGAACCTCTGCAGAGTGTTTGGTTGATCGATCGATACATATGCCGATTCCTCGGCTATGGACCTTTCTTAAGTCCTGTTGTACTTCTTAGGGAGCGATATATTCTTTTCTCCCCCTGGTTGATGATTGTCCGGCAGTGTGTCTGATGTGGCAGTGTGCCGTTCAGACAGGACCCGAGAGGGAGTTGGGCCTGTCGACTGAGCGCGAGCTGTGTGTGAGGTGGTGTATGGGTGGGATAATGGAGCTGGGATGGACTGATGGATGGTGTGATATGGGTTAAAACTTGATGAACTATTATAAAATTTACTATTGGATACTATTTTGCATGTGCTTAGGATGCAAACCACCGCCAAATATTAGGATCGCCAGATCCTTTGTTTTTCTCTTTTCCACTAATGCTCAACGGTGCTGACCATGGCCTGCACATATCTGGTGGTGTGCAGATTACCTGACTAGTAGAGATATTGAGATAAGAAGTATTAGAAGGTCTCGTGCCTACGCTCAAGTTTGGTTCAGGAGATGAAGACTATGCTGTGCCAAGATTGACTCTGATGATACCCGTGAAGGAGGAGCCTCCACTCGACAACATATTCCGCCAACTCTTATGATGACTAGATATGCTTCTGCTAGATTACCCCTGTAATAGGTATCTACTCAGTTAATGTAATATCTTGTAAGTATTTACGATGTATGACTGTAATATCAACTGATATATGATAATGTGATGAGATCAATCTTTGGTTTCATCACATTATAGCTCATTTTGTGGATTTTCCCTTCGTGGAAAATCGAGGATGTTTCAGTTGGTATCAGAGCCATACTTGACCTTAGGACGAGACCAATAGAACCGGATGCTAGTGTATGAGCCAACAATTCCGTCTAAAAACTGGTTGCGAAAACAGTTTTCCCTCCGCCTTGAGTTTTAAAACTAACACTTGATTCCTTTCCCCGCCTTGAATTCTTCTGCTAACTAATCTTACCTATTCCAAAAGTTGACCCATAAGAAGTGGAGTTTCCTTTTGATTGCCCACGATAGACCGATAGATGTGTAAGACTACAAAGGCTTAGGAGTCGCCTTAAGTCAACACTATGCATATAGGAGATGTAATGCTGCCTGATTGCTTGGATCTTTTTGCTTCTTACGCTTCATTGCGTTTATATTGCTTGAGTGTAGGCTATGAAATTATTTTGTATACGTGAGACTTTAGGAACCGCCCATAACCAACAGGTCCAAGGATCGAAACCTAGCTAGCTGAAAACCAAGATCGCTATATGCTCAAACGAGCGACCCTGACCACTAGATGGAAGTACAGGACCAAAGCAGCATATCTTTACCAATCCATTTCAAAATTGATTTCAGATTTTCAACTCCATGCATCTTCAAAATAGCCTCCCCACTTGGGATTGAAAAGATTCCTTTTCTCTAATTTAAAAAAACAACTCCAATTCAAATGAAAAATGATTTTAAAACCTTTTGAACTTCCAAAATAAAATGTTTTCGGCTCTTCTGCTCTACATACCATGTATTTAAATGCTCCTTGCAAATGATTTGAAAACCCACTGTTTTGCAAATGGTGTTACAAAAATTTCTTTCAAAAGGCAAAAGTTCTACTTTTAACAAAATAATTTCAAAATAGGAAAATCATCGGCCCAGATTTTGCTTAAAAAGCTTTTGATTTCACCCAAACCTCCAATTTATATACAAATAAACTCTGTTTTCAAAATATACGGCAATTTGAATTTTTAAAACAAATGCTTGCGAAGAGGGTATTCCCAACTCTTGTGAAAAGAATTTAGCAAAACCAAAATAAGTTTATCTTTCAAACTTGTTTTCAAAAGAGTACAACCTCGGAAAGAGACGGTTTTTGAAAATCAACTCGATTGCGAACGCCGTGCTCTTCAAAAAGGAGAAATGATTTCCAACTCATTATCCAAAACTGATTTTGTTTAAAATTAACAAACGGAGTGAAGTTTTGATTCAAAAACTAAACCAAGTTTTGAAAATTGTTTCAGAAAATAAGGCATGCAAAAGATTTTGATATTTAACTCGTATTGATTCAAAACTCCTTCTAAATTTTACTAAATCCAAAACTTCACAAAAACGTTCTCTAATTTCCAAACAAGGTATCAAATCAACCATCTTGAAAGGTTTTCGGCAATCGTAAAACGTGTTCTTCAAAATGGTTTCAACTCCGCATACCCCCATTTTAAAACATCATTTATCGGAAGCCCATTACAAAAGATTTTAAAACGGTTTAATTTTGAAATTCTTCTTTCAAAAGTCACCAATACTTTAGAGTTTCAAAAGACAAAAGGGGTACCACCAATTTCAAAAGGTTTTGTTTTGATTTCAAAATTTTGGGTTGTAACCCTCTCATCTATGAATTGTGAAATAAAAAGAATTTAAAAATGAGTTTCAAAAGAATGATCTTCTAAAACATTTAAAAAGAATTTCTCAAAGGCTCGTTTCTCCCCCTAGCTTGGAATATCAACCGATCCTAGTACCTTGATGGGATAAGTCGTTCCCGACCTACGATACCGCTACGAAACTTGGGGCCCATGTGTGATGCATCCACATGGCTTGCCGCCGGGCGTGTGCAGGTAACGTGGCATGATTGTGACCGCCCCCAAATGGTACCTTGGTACGATTGAAATTCCAAGTCGGACTTTATTAAAAATCTTCTGGAAAATAAAAATCAAGTTTGTGAAAAGCTACCCCGGTGAAAACCAATTTGATTTAAAAAGGTTCAAAACCCCTCTCAACACTCGCCTTGTTATAAAAATAGATTCATTTTAAATATTTATGAATGTGGATCTCCCTTGTTTTAAAAGGAAAACAAAATTTTAAAAGAAATGTTTTGCGCAACAACATTCAAACTCCTTTTGTGTGCGTTTTCAAAAATTTTGGAAAACCAATTTCCGTTTAAGATGGTGTTTTCAAAAGGACTGTGAAAACCTAGAAAATTCAAAAGTTTTTAAACAAGCTTTACAAATTTACATGCTATTTGGTTTTCAAAACACGACGAATAATTTCAACAGGGATTTGATTTCTACATAAGAGTCATGATTTTAAAAACTTACCTCGTACCCTGATTCGATTTACAAAATGATTAAGAAAGATCTTTTGTAAATAAAAAATAATAATAAGTTATACAAATTGCTTCTCACTTTTATATCGTCATTCCAAAACAGGTTTCGCGAAAACTGATTTTGCTAAAACCCGCCTTCAAAATCTTTACTTGCAAAATCGATGCATCAGAGCATGCCTTCCACTGACACTAACTCCTAAATCTCAAGGACGAGAATCCTATAAGGGGGGTGGCCTGCAACAACCTGGGTTTTTCTATAACCAAAAATCCGAACTTTCTAAAATTTTTCTTGCAAGGGTGTGAAGCATGTAGCTTCTAGGTTAAGTTGAAACTAACCCTCTAACAACCAATGCATACATGTAGTATTGGTTGTAGGTGCTTGTCGGAGTTTTCCTGTTGATCCAGGGTTTAGTGTTGGGGAGCACAAGTCCATAGCAATCCTCTGTGAGCCTCTTTTAAATTTCCTGCGAAATCCTTAATCCAACTTCTAGATCCATGGGAGGAATCTCCTCGTTCACTATCCAAATCTATCACAAAATTCCTTATTTCATAAACTGTAGCCTCACAAATCATCTTGGCAAAATAGGAAAACTATTCTTCTCTGCACAGGCCGAAACCCCCTCTTCTTTCCCTTGTCCGTTACTGCGCGCATCAGGCCCAAGTGGCCTAGCCGGCCTGCTCACCCCGCGCCCCTGTTCCCCCATCTGGTTGCTTGCACGCAGCAGGCCCGACCGCACGGCCCATGGCCAACCGGCCCAGCACGCGCACACAGCAGCACAGCCCAGCTGCTCCCGGCCGCTCGCCCTTCCCCTATTGGCCCGCACAGTGCGCACGCAAGGCCCGCTCGCAGCCGCGGCCTGCTTGGCCCATGACGCGGCGCCCTCCCTCACGCGAACCCTAGGAAGGGGAGCGCTCCTCCAGGCCGCCGCCACCAGTGGCAGAGCCGCGCGAAGCCCCACACGCGCCCCCCAAGTGCCCTCAACGTCCGGGCCCTGCGATGCACGCCACGTGCCTCGCGCCCCACACGGACGTCGGAGATGTCCGGAGCCTCTTATAGCCCTAGCTCGCGCCCGTATAAAAGGAGACGAAGCCGCGACCCTGTTCGTCTTCTCCGTGAGGTCGCTGCCATAGCCACTCCCCTGCTCCCTGTTCTCCCCTGCTCTGCCTTCATCGATGACCGATGGACGAGCACCCTGCCGCCTGAGCTGCCAGTCCCCAGCCGTGCACCACCCAGACCCGCGGCACCACCGGCGAGCTAGAGCTCCGGCAAGCCGCCCCACGCCAAGCCTGCTTCAGCATGCTGCACCACCTGGCCTCCACACCGCGCCATCACACGCGCAGAAGCCAGCCACGGCCACTGTCTGGCCGGCCGCAGCCCCACGACGAGCTCGACACGCTACGCAACCACGACCTCGATAGACTTCACCGGTGTCCACACCATCAATCACGACGAGCACCTCATGCCGACTGTGGCCATGCCGACCTACTGTCGACCAGCAAGGCCACGACGTCGCCTACCTCGTCGGAGACCCATTGCATCCTCGCCAGTGAGCCCCGAAGGCCCGGGGCCTTGCTCTTCTTTCCTTGTTGCCCCTGTCGATGACTTGGTCTGAAACCAGCCTTCGTGTCGCTCGTGCTACCACTGCAGGAAGGCCACAACCTCGCTGAACCTTTCGTGAACATCTAGCGAAGCCACATCCTTGCCATGGCCGTGCACATCATGCGCTGGACGCCGACGTCGCCACGGCGGACCTAGAGCACACCGTCGCCTCCTCGTCAAGCCACGGCCGCGGCCGCAACCTTGCCATCCCCTGCTGACAAGCTAGGAACGCCAAGACCGTGGCTGTAGCCCGCCACGCCACACCGGAGACCCTATACCTCTCCCAGGAGTTCCTTCTCTTCGCTGGTAAGCACTAAAGCTAAGCCCTCTCCTTGTTCCTTGACAGTCTTGCCGATACCCATGTCTGAGAGATGGCCCTTGCGCCTCTGTGAACACTGCTGCAGGGGAGCCAAGGCCTTGCCGAGCCATGAGCAGCTGCAGTTCTGCCAGCAACGAGCCCGACCCACGTCAAGTGACCTGCCGTCCGCAAGCCCTCGGTGAGCTGACCAAAGACCCAGCCCTTCCAACCCCTGCTGCCGGCGAGATGCCGAGGAACCTTCCGCCTTCACCCCCTACCTACCTGCTACTGGCCCAAGGCCGATGATCCCTCCATGTGTCCGGCCTTTGAGTCACGTTTTCTGCAGGGACCTCGTCAACGTGTAGAACTGACGTTAGTAGGCACGATGTACACTCGCACACTCGCCGTGTCCTTTCGTGGCACTCACGCCTCGGATGACACCGGCATGACACAACACACTCGCACACACTGGACTAAACCCAGCCAACCGGATGACACACCATGAATACTTATGACGGGCATTGCCGTCACGTGCACCCGGGGCGCCGACGTCTCAACGGCGTTCCCGTGTGTTATGGCTACGCAACCATGATGGGCATCGCCGTCGCAAGCACCTTACCATTTGACATCGGCCTTTGTGCTCTGATTCCATGCCTTGTTAGGAACCCGGCCATGCTCCGCCTCCCGGCCACTTCACACCACCTCCAGCCGGCCTCCGGCCAGCCACAGCCTCGTTCGGCCAGCCTCAGCCCCGCCCGGCCAGCCGCGGCCAGCAAGCTGCCAGCCCACAGCTAGGCGCAGCCAGCCCACAGCTAGCCGCAGCCGGCCAGAAGCTACTAGCAGCTGGCCGAGAGGAGCTAGAACATGTAGCAGCAAGCCTCGCCATTTTCCTTTGACACCGACCCTGTCCGGCCTTCGTGCTGTAGCCCTGTTGCTAGATCTTAAGACCACATAGATGATGCTGGACTGCTGGAAAGACTAATCGATAGATGATGTTGGACTGTTGGAGAGCCCAATGGATAGATGCTGGACAGTTGGAAAGCCAAAGTGATACGACGCTGGACTATTGGAGAACCCCTTCTGTTACTTCTTGTACACCTGTCCACCATATTGTACCCTATCCCTGCAATATGTCTGTATTTGTATCTGTTATACCCTATCATTAAGATCTGTCTATCCATATATCTGTTGTATCCTGTCCTTACACTCTCTCTGTATATGTATCTATAATACAGGATCCATCCATCTTCAAGCTATAGAATTGTGCTACTCCACTGTTCGGTCGAGTTGTTTTGTCTTGTGTTCGTGCCTTTGGATCTTATTGCTGGTTGTTCTTATTGTCTGTCTATGTGCCGTGCCTTCGAGCTGGCTGAGGGATCGTACCTCGTTCGGATGTTGCGATCGTGGGATCCGTCCTGCCATGACCGTAATGCCGGGTGTAACTCGACCTCTCGTTGGTGTAGCTTGTGGCCGCGAGCACGCCTCGCCATGACCATGAAGCTATACCCCGTTTGCTGTTCTTGATTCTTCGTGCTCAGACCCTCGTATGCTTGTACCCTATGTGACCGTCGTATTCCTTCGATTCTTGCGGTGACAACCGCACCGCTACGAATTCGGGAAATGACTTAGTGCCAGTGCACCCAGGTCATGGTACCCTACGAGTGGTTTGCGCACTTGCGTCTTTTACATGTTGCTCTCTTCTGACGCCCCGTCTATTCCATGGCGTGCGTGTTGGAAGAAGTAGACCACTGCCTTATTATGTTCCTCGCTCTTCGTTTCCTTATAGCCCACTCTGTTTGATCCCGTCTTGTTCGTGGCGATTGGATCAAAGATCGGACTAGCTCCTTTTTAGTTAGCGAAGCTATGGTCTATATCAAGATCTTGGATCTATGCGAGTAGACTCGATCGACCGCTTAAAACCATCTTCACTGAAGGTGTGACTGAGAATATGATATGGATGTGCCTAGCTAACTCCTCTCTCTCCCGCTCTTTTTTCTGAGTGTTTAAGCACTTGTATGATTGTACCCTTTTGAATCACAGCCTTGGTACCCTACAAGTGGATTAAACACTCGCACTATTTTATGCAACATTTATTGTTGGTAATTCCTTGTTCTTTCCTTCTGATCGGCCGTCCTTCGATCCCCGTCTTCTCCGTAGCGTTCGGATCGGAAGATTGTGAGCCGTGGTGTTTGCTATGGATTAGCTCCAGCCTAAACCATTTATTATAAAGCCATATTGGCTTGGCCGTGACATAAGCTCATACATAGCAAAGCCTACTCTTGTTTCTTTGGCCCAATGAAATCGGACACACGCCAAGAGGGCCAACTTATGCACATTTTCTTATTTCTCTGGTAATATTTGGATCGTCCCGCGTCTTGTCGTCTTTTAGTGTATTGGGTGTTTTCTTGCTTTGTATTGCTTCGCGGAGTAGCTGATTCCGGATTAACAATGATCGGATCGAGACTGCTGGAGGAAGAGAACGTGGACGACAAAAGAACCCATGGAGTGGAGTCACCCCGGAGGTGGTGACCCAGGAGATCAACTACACTAACCAAGGAATGCTCATACCACTACTACCTCAACAACGCAGGTGTCATGGCAGCACCTTCTTTTAGAGAATCCTATTAGACATTTCATATATAGAAATGCTAGTGCTTTATATTTACTCCTTTGCTGGTATATGATGCATGCAACTACCTAAACCATTATTACACTGCTTGCAACCACTCTACTATGCTACTCAGCTTCGCTCTCACGCTCTGTTATACATTTCTATCTACCTGCTTTCTTGCATGTTACATCAAGATATTTATTAACTCTACTCGCATTGTATCTATGATGTGATGCTGGTGGTGAACATATGGGAATGGTTTGGCTTGGGATGCCAGGCTGGTGGACTGTGAGCGTGCTGCGAGTGTCTCGGGTGCGTGGTGAGGGTCGAGTCGACCAAGTGGGCTATATACGACGAGCTGTGTAAGCAAGTCTCGCCGGGGTGCAACCTGGGCATTCCCACGAGAGATACCTGTGGTGAGTAATGGTTTATGAGGTGGTTCCGGGATGGATACCCTGCGTGGATTGAAACCCCGTGAACGGAGGTGCTATGACGGCCCGGGGAGAGTATCCCCTAAGATGGAGAAAGCCTGCTTGGTCTATTTAGTCACACTTTCGGTGACCAGGAACTTCGGGAACCTTTTACTACTCAGTCGTCTTCGATGGGCGTGGAACGGCTGGACTACTTGGTAGGGCGATGCCACTACTGCTAGGTTGAGAGGTGATAAGGGTGGGCGGTGACGGATGTTGAGATTCCCGTACTGTTCTGGATGCGTAGTACCACTGATTGGGCCCGGTACTGCGTCTCCCAGTCTCAACGTGATGGTGTAGGATCCGGAATGTCCCAGGGCAGAGTGGTAGGGTGGCATCGACCTAGGCAAGCAAGCACCCGAAATTCTGCCTAGATGTTCGTACGGCATCTATGATGGCTAATCTTGTGAGTGGTAGAACCTCTGCAGAGTGTTTGGTTGATTGATCGATACATATGCCGATTCCTCGGCTATGGACCTTTCCTGAGTCCTGTTGCACTTCTTAGGGAGCGATATATTCTTTTCTCCCCGTGCATGATGATTGTCCGGCAGTGTGTCCGATGTGGCAGTGTGCCGTTGAGACAGGACCCGAGGGGGAGTTGGGCCTGTCGACTGAGCGCGAGGTGTGTGTGAGGTGGTGTATGGGTGGGATAATGGAACTGGGATGGACTGATGGATGGTGTGATATGGGTTAAAACTTGATGAACTATTATAAAATTTACTATTGGATACTACTTTGCATGTGCTTAGGATGCAAACCACAGCCAAATATTAGGATCACCAGATCCTTTCTTTTTCTCATTTCCACTAAAGCTCATCGGTGCTGACCACGGCCTGCACATATCTGGCGGTGTGCAGATTACCTGACTAGCAGAGACATTGAGATAAGAAGTATTAGAAGGTCTCGTGCCTACGCTCAAGTTTGGTTCAGGAGATAAAGACTATGCTGTGCCAAGATTGACTCTGATGATACCCGTGAAGGAGGAGCCTCCACTCGACAACATATTCCGCCAACTCTGATGACGACTAGATATACTTCCGCTAGATTACCCCTGTAATAGGTGTCTACTCAGTTGATGTAATATCTTGTAAATATTTACGATGTATGACTGTAATATCAACTGATATATGATAATGTGATGAGATCAATCTTTGGTTTTATCACATTATAGCTCATTCTGTGGATTTTCTCTTCGTGGAAAATCGAGGATGTTTCAGTTGGTATCAGAGCCATACTTGACCTTACGATGAGACCGTTAGAACCGGATGCTAGTGTATGAGCCAACAATTCCGTCTAAAAACTGATTACGAAAACAGTTTTCCCCTCCGCCTTGAGTTTTAAAACTAACACTTGATTCCTTTCCCCGCCTTGAATTCTTCTGCTAACTAATCTTACCTATTCTAAAAGTTGACCCATAAGAAGTGGAGTTTCCTTTTGATTGCCCACGATAGACCGATAGATGTGTAAGACTATAAAGGCTTAGGAGTCGCCTTAAGTCAACATTATGCATATAGGAGATGTAATGCTGCCTGATTGCCTGGATCTTTTTGCTTCTTATGCTTCTTTGCATTTATATTGCCTGAGTGTAGACTATGAAATTATTTTATATACGTGAGACTCCAGGAACCGCCCATAACCCACAGGTCCGAGGATTGAAACCTGGCTAGCTGAAAACCAAGATCGCTATATGCTCAAACGAGCAGCCTTGACCACTAGATGGAAGTACAGGACCAAAGTAGCATATCTTTACCACTCCATTTCAAAATTGATTTCAGATTTTCAACTCCATGCATCTTCAAAATAGCCTCCCCACTTGGGATTGAAAAGATTCCTTTTCTCTAATTTAAAAAAAACAACTCCAATTCAAATTAAAAATGATTTCAAAACCTTCTGAACTTCCAAAAGAAAATGTTTTTGGCTCTTCTGCTCTACATACCATGTATTCAAATGCTCCTTGCAAATGATTTGAAAACCCACTGTTTTCCAAATGGTGTTACAAAAATTTCTTTCAAAAGGCAAAAGTTCTACTTTTTAACAAAATAATTTCAAAATAGGAAAATCATCGGCCCAGATTTTGCTTAAAAAGCTTTTGATTTCACCCAAACCTCCAATTTATATACAAATAAACTCTGTTTTCAAAATAGACGGCAATTTGAATTTTCAAAACAAATGCTTGCGAAGAGGGTATTCCCAACTCTTGTGAAAAGAATTTAGCAAAACCAAAATAAGTTTATCTTTCAAACTTGTTTTCAAAAGAGTACAACCTTGGAAAGAGACGGTTTTTGAAAATCAACTCGATTGCGAACGCCGTGCTCTTCAAAAAGGAGAAATGATTTCCAACTCATTATCCAAAACTGATTTTGTTTAAAATTAACAAACGGAGTGAAGCTTTGATTCAAAAACTAAACCAAGTTTTGAAAATTGTTTTAGAAAATAAGGCCTTCAAAAGATTTTGATATTTAACTCGTATTGATTCAAAACTCCTTCTAAATTTTTCCCGATTCCAAAACTTCACAAAAACGTTCTCTAATTTCCAAACAAGGTTTCAAATCAACCATCTTGAAAGGTTTTCGGCAATCGTAAAACGTGTTCTTCAAAATGGTTTCAACTCCGCATACCCCCATTTTAAAACATCATTTACCAAAAGCCCATTGCAAAAGATTTTAAAACGGTTTAATTTTGAAATTCTTCTTCCAAAAGTCACCAATACTTTAGAGTTTCAAAAGACAAAAGGGGTACCACCAATTTCGAAAGGTTTTGTTTTCATTTCAAGATTTTGGGTTGTAACCCTCTCATCTATGAGTTGTGAAATAAAAGGAATTTAAAAATGAGTTTCAAAAGAATGATCTTCTAAAACATTTAAAAAGAATTTCTCAAAGGCTCGTTTATCCCCCTAGCTTGGAATATCAACCGATCCCAGTACCTTGATGGGATAAGTCGTTCCCGACCTACGATACCGCTATGAAACTTGGGGCCCCCTGTGTGATGCATCCACATGGCTTGCCGCCGGGCGTGTGAGGTAACGTGGCATGATCGTGACCGCCCCCAAATGGTACCTGGGTACAATTGAAATTGCAAGTCGGACTCTATTAAAAATCTTCTGGAAAAAAATCAAGTTTGTGAAAAGCTACCCCTGCGAAAACCAATTTGATTTAAAAAGGTTCAAAACCCCTCTCAAAACTCACCTTGTTATAAAAATAGATTCATTTTAAACATTTACGAATGTGGATCTCCCCTGTTTTAAAAGGAAAACAAAATTTTAAAAGAAATGTTTTGTGGAACAACATTCAAACTCCTTTTGCGTGCGTTTTCAAAAATTTAGGAAAACCAATTTCCGTTTAAGATGGTGTTTTCAAAAGGATTGTGAAAACCTAGAAAATTCAAAAGTTTTTAAACTAGCTTTACAAATTTACATGCTATTTGGTTTTTAAAACACGACGAATAATTTCAACAGCGATTTGATTTCTACATAAGAGTCATGGTTTTAAAAACTTACCTCGTACCCTGATTCGATTTACAAAATGATTAAGAAAGTTCTTTTGTAAAAATAATAATAATAAGTTATACAAATTGCTTCTCCCTTTTATATCGTCATTCCAAAACGGGTTTCGTGAAAACTGATTTTGCTAAAACCCGCCTTCAAAATCTTTACTTGCAAACTCGATGCATTGGAGCATGCCTTCCACTGACACTAACTCCTAAATCTCGAGGACGAGATTCCTGTAAGGGGGTGGACTGTAACAACCTAGGTTTTTCGGTAACCAAAAATCCGAACTTTCTAAAATTTTTCTTGCAAGGGTGTGAAGCATGTAGCTTCTAGGTTAAGTTGAAACTAACCCTCTAACAACCAATGCATACATGTAGTATTGGTTGTAGGTGCTTGTCGGAGTTTTCCTGTTGATCTAGGGTTTAGTGTTGGGGAGCACAAGTCCATAGCAATCCTCTATGAGCCTCTTTTAAATTTCCTGCGAAATCCTTAATCCAACTTCTAGATCCATGGGAGGAATCTCCTCGTTCACTATCCAAATCTATCACAAAATTCCTTATTTCATAAACTGTAGCCTCTCAAATCATCTTGGCAAAATTGGAAAACTATTCTTCTCTGCACAGGCCGAAACCCCCTCTTCTTTCCCTTGTCCGTTACTGCACGCATCAGGCCCAAGTGGCCTAGCCGGCCTATTCACTCCGCACCCCTGTTCCCCCATCTGGTTGCTTGCACGCAGCAGGCCTGACTGCGCAGCCCACGGCCAACCGGCCCAGTGCGCGCACACAGCAGCACAGCCCAGCTGCTCCCGGCCGCTCGCCCTTCCCCTGTTGGCCCGCACAGTGCGCACGCAAGGCCCGCTCGCAGCCGCGGCCTGCTTGGCCCATGACGCGGCGCCCTCCCTCACGCGAACCCTAGGAAGGGGAGCGCTCCTCCTGACCGCCGCCGCCAGCGGCAGAGCCGCGCGAGCCCCCAAGTGCCCTCGGCGTCCGGGCCCTGCGATGCATGCCACGTGCCTCGCGCCCCGCACGGACGTCGGAGATGTCCGGAGCCTCTTATAGCCCTAGCTCGCGCCCGTATAAAAGGAGACGAAGCCGCGACCCTATTCGTCTTCTCCGTGAGGTTGCTGCCATAGCCACTCCCCTGCTCCCTGTTCTCTCCTGCTCCGCCTTCATCGATGACCGATGGACGAGCACCCTGCCGCCTGAGCTGCCAGTCCCCGGCCGTGCACCACCAAGACCCACGGCACCACCGGCGAGCCGGAGCTCCAGCAAGCCGACCCACGCAAAGCCTGCTTCAGCATGCTGCACCGCCTGGCCTCCACACTGCGCCATCACATGCGCAGTAGCCAGCCACGGCCACAGTCTGGCCTGCCGCAGCCCCACGACGAGCTCGACACGCTGCGCAACCACGACCTCGACAGACTTCACCGGCATCCACACCATCAACCACGACGAGCACCTCACGCCGACCGTGGCCACACCAACCTACTGTCGACCGGCAAGGCCACGACGTCGCCTACCTCGTCGGAGACCCGTAGCATCCTCGCCGGTGAGCCCCGAAGGCCCAGGGCCTTGCTCTTCTTCCCTTGTTGCCCCTGTCGATGACTTGGACTGAAACCGGCCTTCGTGCCGCTCGTTCTACCACTGCAGGAAGGCCACAACCTCGCTGAACCTTTCGTGGACATCTAGCGAAGCCACGTCCATACCATGGCCGTGCATGTCGTGCGCTAGACGCCGACCTCACCACGGCGGACCTAGAGCACACCATCGCCTCCTCGTCAAGCCATGGCCGTGGCCGCAACCTCACCATCCCCTGCTGACAAGCCAGGAATGCCAAGACCATGGCTGCAGCCTGCCATGCCACACCGGAGACCCTATACCTCTCTCTGGAGTTCCTTCTCTTCACTAGTAAGCGCTGAAGCTAAGCCCTCTCCTTGTTCCTTGACAGTCTTGCCGATACACATGTCTGAGAGATGGCCCTTGCGCCTCTGTGAACATTGCTGCAGGGGAGCCAAGGCCTTGCTGAGCCATGAGCAGCTGCAGCTCTGCCAGCAACGAGCCCGACCCGCGTCAAGCGACCTACCGTCCGCAAGCCCTCGGTGAGCTGACAAAAGACCCAGCCCTTCCAACCCCTGCTGCCGGCGAGATGCCGATGAACCTTCCGCCTTCACCCCCTACCTACCTGCTGCCGGCCCAAGGCCGATGATCCCTCCATGTGTCCGGCCTTTGAGCCGTGTTTTCTGGAGGGACCTCGTTAACGTGTAGAACTGACGTTAGTAGGCACGATGTACACTCGCGCACTCGCCGTGTCCTTTCGTGGCACTCACGCCTCGGATGACACCGGCATGACACAACACACTTGCACACACTGGACTAAACCCAGCCAACCGGATGACACACAATGAATACTTATGACGGGCATCGCCGTCGCGTGCACCCGGGGCGCCGACGTCTCAACGGCATTCCCGCGTGTTATGGCTACTCAACCATGACGGGCATCGCCGTCGCGAGCACCTTACCATTTGATATCGGCCTTCGTGCTATGATTCCATGCCTTGTTGGGAACCCGGCCATGCTCCGCCGCCTCCCGGCCACTTCACGCCACCTCCAGCCGGCCTCCAGCCAGCCACAGCCTCGTTCGGCCAGCCTCAGCCCCGCCCAGCCAGCCGCGGCTAGCAAGCAGCCAGCCCACCACTAGCCGCAGCCAGCCCACAGCAAGCCACAGCTGGCCAGAAGCTACTAGCAGCTGGCCGAGAGGAGCTGGAACATGTAGCAGCAAGCCTCGCCGTTTTACTTTGACACCGACCCTGTCTGGCCTTCGTGCTGTAGCCCTGTTGCTAGATCTTAAGTCCTCATAGATGATGCTGGACTGTTGGAAAGACTAATCGATAGATGAAGATGGACTGTTGGAGAGCCCAATCGATAGATGCTGGACAGTTGGAAAGCCAAAGTGATACAACGCTGGACCATTGGAGAACCCCTTCTCTTACTTCTTGTACACCTGTCCACCATATTGTACCCTATCCCTGCAATCTGTCTGTATTTGTATCTGTTGTACCCTATCATTAAGATCTGTCTATCCATATATCTGTTGTATCCTTTCCTTACACCCTCTCTATATATGTATCTATAATACAGGATCCATCCATCTTCGAGCTATGGAATTGTGCTACTCCACTGTCCTGTCGAGTTGTTTTGTCTTGTGGTCGTGCCTTTGGATCTTATTGCTGGTTGTTCTTATTGTCTGTCTGTGTGCCGTGCCTTCGAGCCGGCTGAGGGATCGTACCTCGTTCGGACGTTGCGATCGCAGGATCTGTCCTGCCATGACCGTAATGCTGGGTGTAACTCGATCTCTCGTTGGTGTAGCTTGTGGCCGCGAGCACGCCTCGCCATGACCATGCAGCTATACCCCGTTTGCTGTTCTTGATTCTTCGTGCTCAGACCCTCGTATGCTTGTACCCTATGCGACCGTCGTATTCCTTCGATTCTCGCGATGACAACCGCACCGCTACGAATTCGGGAAATGACTTAGTGCCAGTGCACCCAGGTCGTGGTACCCTACGAGTGGTTTGCGCACTTGCGTATTTTACATGTCGCTCTCTTCTGACGCCCCATCTATTCCATGGCGTGCGTGTTGGAAGAAGTAGACCACTGCCTTATTATGTTCCTCGCTCTTCGTTTCCATATAGCCCGCTCTGTTTGATCCCGTCTTGTTCATGGTGATTGGATCAATGATCGGACTAGCTCCTTTGTAGTTAGCGAAGCTATGGTCTATATCAAGATCTTGGATCTATGCGAGCCGACTCGATCGACCGCTTAAAACCATGTTCACTGAAGGTCTGACTGAGAATATGATATGGATGTGCCTAGCTAACTCCTCTCTCTCCCTCTCTTGTTTCTGGGTGTTTAAGCACTTGTATGATTGTACCCATTTGAATCATAGCCTTGGTACCCTACAAGTGGATTAAACACTCGCACTATTTTGTGCAACATTTATTGTTGGTAATTCCTTGTTCTTCCCTTCTGATCGGCCGTCCTTCGATCCCCGTCTTCTCCGTGGCATTCGGATCGGAAGATTGTGAGCCATGGTGTTTGCTATGGATCAGCTCCCGCCTAAACCATTTATTACAAAGCCATATTGGCTTGGCCGTGACATAAGCTCGTACATAGCAAACCCTACTCTTGTTTCTTTGGCCCGATGAAATCGGACATACGCTGAGAGGGCCAACTTATGCACATTTTATTATTTCTCTGGTAATATTTGGATCGTCCCGCGTCTTGTCGTCTTTTAGTGTATTGGGTGTTTTCTTGCTTTGTATTGCTTCGCGGAGTAGCTGATTCCGGATTAACAACGATCGGATCGAGACTGCTGGAGGAAGAGTACGTGGATGACAAAAGAACCCATGGAGTGGAGTCACCCCGGACGTGGTGACCTAGCAAATCAACTACACTAACCAAGGAATGCTCATACCACTACTACCTCGACAACGCAAGTGTCATGGCAGCACCTTCTTTTAGAGAATCCTATTAGACATTGCATATATAGAAATGCTAGTGCTTTATTTTTACTCCTTTGCTGGTATATGATGCATGCAACTACCTAAGCCATTATTACACTGCTTGCAACCACTCTACTATGCTACTCAGCTTCGGGCTCATGCTCTGTTATACATTTCTATCTACCTGCTTGCTTGCATGTTACATCACCATATTTATTAACTCCACTCGCATTGTATCTGTGATGTGATGCTGGTGGTGAACATATGGGAATGGTTTGGCTTGGGATACCAGACTGGTGGACTGTGAGCGTGCTACGTGTGTCTCGGGTGCGTGGTGAGGGTTGAGTCGACCAAGTGGGCTATATACGACGAGCTATGTAAGCAAGTCTTGCCGGGGTGCAACCTGGGCATTCCCACGAGAGATACCTATGGCGGGTAATGGTTTATGAGGTGGTTCCGGGATGGATACCCTACGTGGATTGAAACCCCGTGAACGGAGGTGCTGTGATGGCACGGGTAGAGTATCCCCTAAGATGGAGAAAGCCTGCTTGGTCTATTTAGTCACACTTCCGGTGACCAGGAACTTCGGGAATCCTTTACTACTCACATGTCTTCGATGGGCGGGGAACGGCTGGACTACTTGGTAGGGCGATGCCACTGCTGCTGGGTTGAGAGGTGATAAGGGTGGGCGGTGACGGATCTTGAGATTCCCATACCGTTCTAGATGGGCAGTACCATTGATTGGGCCCGGTACTGCGTCTCCCAGTCTCAGCGTGATGGTGTAGGATTCGGAATGTCCCAGGGCTGAGTGGTAAGGTGGCATCGACCTAGGCAAGTAAGCACCCGGAATTCTGCCTAGATGTTCGTACGGCATCTATGATGGCTAATCTTGTGAGTGGTAGAACCTCTGCAGAGTGTTTGGTTGATCAATCGATACATATGCCGATTCCTCGGCTATGTACCTTTCCTGAGTCCTGTTGCACTTCTTAGGGAGCAATATATTCTTTTTCCCCCTGGTTGATGATTGTCCGGCAGTGTGCCGTTGAGACAGGACCCGAGAGGGAGTTGGGCCTGTCAACTGAGCGCGAGGTGTGTGTGAGGTGGTGTATGGGTGGGATAATGGAACTGGGATGGACTGATGGATGATGTGATATGGGTTAAAACTTGACGAACTATTATAAAATTTACTATTGGATACTACTTTGCATGTGCTTAGGATGCAAACCACAGCCAAATATTAGGATCGCCAGATCCTTCTTTTTTCTCTTTTCCACTAAAGCTCATCGGTGCTGACCATGGCCTGCACATATCTGGCGGTGTGCAGATTACCTGACTAACAGAGATATTGAGATAAGAAGTATTAGAAGGTCTCATGCCTACGCTCAAGTTTGGTTCAGGAGATGAAGACTATGCTGTGCCAAGATTGACTCTGATGATACCCGTGAAGGAGGAGCCTCCACTCGACAACATATTCCGCCAACTCTGATGACGACTAGATATGCTTCCGCTAGATTACCCCTGTAATAGGTATCTACTCAGTTGATGTAATATCTTGTAAGTATTTACGATGTATGACTGTAATATCAACTGATATATGATAATGTGATGAGATCAATTTTTGGTTTTATTACATTATAGCTCATTCTGTGGATTTTCCCATCGTGGAAAATCGAGGATGTTTCACATATGTATCTAATACATGATTTGGAGAGATAACAATAGTGAAAACTTAGAGCATTTATAACAGGGCTGTCCTATGGGGTTTATATATTTTTGGTGTTTACTCCTAGTGCAGGAGAAAACATTTTTATGATGAACATGGATGAAAGTGAAAATGGTTGTGATTACTCCCAGGGTAGGAATAATGAATATGTGCTGAAGTGTGTACGTGATCTTGGTTTTAAAAGCATGACAAGACTCTCATATGGTATTCAACAAGGGTTGACTAAACTCAATGCAATGCAAGCAGCATGAATGTGCAAAAGTTTCCTATCTCTAAATGTTTAATTGATGGCTTTGGTAGGAATTCACATTTTGTCATACAAGAGCTCATCATGTAGATTTTAAGTTTTCAAAAATAAATCTCCAGAACTTAGTAATGTTAGGAATAAGATAAATAGTAGCTCAACCTTCATGAATCATATCAATCAATTACCTAGACTTAGCTCGAGCATATGCCTCCACAAGTTTCAGATTCAGAATAAATTCTCATATTAAAACAGTAATATGCAAAACTCGGGAGAATCTAAGTTTGACAACTAAGTACTTGAAAGGAATTATGGTAGAGCAACTATTCATCATCTCCAAAATAAAATTTTAGTGTTCATCAATTTTAATTTGGTTCTAGCCTAGACTAACTCTAAACAAACTCTAATATATAGCTAAATATTTATTTAGTTTTCAAATTTTATCTTACTAGCTAACTCACGCGAAAAAGCGAAATAGTAATGATTGTAAGAATAATAGTGTGAGAAACTGATACTTAGCTGGACTTAAAATGGAGAGCGCCCTCCCCCAAGCTTGACATTTGACAAGGTCTTTGATGTTGCAAATTGAGTGATCCTTCTGGGAGCAGGTGTATCGACACCGTAGAGGTGTCGGGTCGACTAGCTTTTTGATCATGTTTTGTCCTATGAAACTCAATTGCCAATAAAAATACCAAGTCTTATGGAGAGGGGTTAGGTTTAGTACCACTCCATAGTAACTCATTGATTTTATATTTCCAGCAGAAGCTTCCTAATTGAGTGGACCTTCATGTGCCCACATATTTTTGGTATTTTTTCTAAAAGGTGTGGACCTTCATGTGTCCACATATTTTCTGTATTTTTAGATCTTCCTATGATACTATGGTGAACCTTCATGTGTTCACATATTTTTGGTATTTTGTGCTTGTATATAGTAGACTCAATAAACGCATAGGTATAATTTCCTGATAACTAGGGGATGCTCCTCCCCCAAGCTTGATGTTTGCAATACTTGGTGCTTGAATGTTTCTCAGAGTGAGCTAGTAGTAGTCCTGGTGGGTGCCACTAATAGACTCTCTCCTTAGTCATAATATTATTCCTGCATAGTTATACTCCAACAAGAAAACCAAAACTCGAGGCTCAAATTATCAAGGGGTTAGCGGTCAGCCAATGAGCAATTTGATTATTCTTTGAGTTGATTTTAATTAATAGATTCTAACAGAATTCTAACATATTCTCTTTTTGGGGTTTTTCTACGTTTCTTTTACAGCAATCAAATATATATGCATGCTATAAATAATTTTTTTCTATGCCACCACAGGGAATATTCATTCCCATGGGGCTTAGGATTTTCATAATGCAACAAATTAAATATAGATTGTTATTTTTATTTTTATTTTTATTTTTATGCCACCACAATAAATATGCCTACAGGGTTACCATAGGTTTATTCACGTGGGGCTTTAATATTTATGATGCAGTAAATAAAGCAGTAAATATTTTTGTTGGTTTATTTTTAATATGCAAAAAAATGATTATGCTAAATGTGTTAAAGTAAAATTACTAATGAATGCTAACTTAATTAGATAACTACCATTCTAACCTTATGGCTAGGGTACGGAATTTAAAGTCTACCAGGAGGACTTAGATAGAGGAGAGTATTTACTCAGTAGGTTCATCATCTGAGGTTACCTCAGTCAATTCCCCATTTTGCGGTGGTGTAGCAGGTGCTTCTTCTTTCTCCTTCCATCTCTTTTCTGTCTCTTCTGCTTCTCTCTTTTCTAGCTCCAGCTCTTCCTTGTATGCTTCTCTTGATTCTTCATCTCTCTCCATCCATTCTTCTACTTGTGCCTGGATCTCTTCTTTCTCTGCCTTAGCAATCTGGTCCATCCTCTCAGCCTCCGCTTCCCACTCACTTCCAGCGTGGTGCTTGTACGGCTTCTTCTTGCTCCTTGTAGCAATCTTCATACTTCACAATCTTACCAGGGAACTCCTCCCATCCACAGTGAGGGTGGGCAGCCTGACGGCGGGCTTAGGGTTTCCTCCTGCTGCGTTGCTTCCTGATCTGCTCATGCTTAAGATGTGTTCTAAATTGACAGCGTACCTTTCCAATGGGTAGGTTGAAGTGGATCTGTCTAGACTCGATGTAGATGATAGCATTGGCGGTGTAGAGGAACGGTCTTCCCAAAAGAATAGGCGATTCGTTTTCTTCCTGCATGTCAAGAACTAGAAAATCTGTGGGTATATATTTGTCTTGAATTCTTGCCATGACGTCCTTAACTACGCCTTCAGGGAATCTCAGTGATTGGTCTGCCATCTGCAACTGAATATATGTTGGTATAATGATAAATCATCAAATAATTCATCATATACCTTTTTGGACATTACGTTGACGTTTGATCCAGTGTCGCAGATCGTGTCGGGAAAAGTGATGTCTCTGATTGTGCATTCAATGATTGGTACACCTGGGTCACCTTTCTTTATTGGGAATGGTTTCAGGAGCATATGATCATTTTCTGTGTTTATAGCATTGATTAGTTGAGCTGTTTCTTTAGGTACATGGTAGGGCTTGTTCTTCCTCCATCTTCTGTTATTCTTCTTCTTGGGCACTTGTTGTTTTTGCTCTTCTTGTTGATGGAATTGCTTCGGGACTGCTGGATCCTTCAGGATGCGGCTCTTGAACGAGAATCTCTCCTTCTTGTCCTTGATGGAGAGGACAATCTTGGAGTGTTCCACATAGATGATGGCTTTGATTGTGCACAAGAGTGGTCGTCCCCAAATAATGGGTGCCTTCTGTAACATCCCGGCCCAGGGCTTAATAGAATTGATAGGATACTCATACCAACAAGTTGCAACTTCTTTTCCGGAAGCCTATCTGCAAAGAACTCCGAGGTTAAGCGAGCTTGGCCCTGGAGCGACGAGTGACCGACCGGGAAGTTCTTCCCGGGTGCGCATGAGTGAGGACAAAGTGCGCAGAAAAGACTGTTGTTGGTCTGTGAGGGCAGTCTATATCCTAGTTAAGCTGCCAAATGTAAGCGGGCCCTGCCTCAGGGAGGCGGGACGTTACAGAATGGTATCGGAGCCGACCCTTACGGTTTCACGGGCGCGTGTGTCGCAGTTGCGCCGGCATGGTGCGCATGGCTGGTGTGGATCCGGCGTGGTCACACAGCATGGCACATGCGCTGGCACTGGACACACGGACGTGGCCAAGAGGGGATGTTCCTGGCTTGGGATTGATCGACGAGGACATCGATCTCTTAAGGGGTTGAGGATGTAACATCCCGGCCCAGGGCTTAATAGAATTGATAGGATACTCATACCAACAAGTTGCAACTTCTTTTTCGGAAGCCCATCTGCAAAGAACTCCGAGGTTAAGCGAGCTTGGCCCTGGAGCGATGGGTGACCGACCGGGAAGTTCTTCCCGGGTGCGCATGAGTGAGGACAAAGTGCGCAGAAAAGACTGGTGTTGGTCTGTGAGGGCAGTCTATATCCTAGTTAAGCTGCCAAATGTAAGCGGGCCCTGCCTCGGGGAGGCGGGACGTTACACCTTCTCATCTCCTCCGGTATCCATGATCACAAAGTCAATTAGGACATATGATTGCCCCACTCTGATAACAGCTTCTTCTAGTATTCCCTCGGGGTAGCAAATGGACTGATCTGCAAGCTGCAAACACATATCTGTGTACAACAAAGGATCATCTAAAATTTTCTAATAGATTACCTTAGGCATTATGTTGACACTTGCACCGAAATCACAGATAGCCTCTGGAAAGCTGTGACATCCTATGGAGATAGGAATGACAGGTCTTCCAGGGTCTCCCATCTTCTCAGGTAGTGAGTGATCTATCCACTGTATATCTACAGGCTCAATTTGGTATTATGTTGCATTGTGAATATCAACATGGTTAGCAGTTTCCAAATCTTTCGGCTGGCCCGGAATCTTACCTTTCTCAAATGGAGGGACAGCAGCAGCAAGCTGAGCTAATTGTGATTCTAACATTTTATTAAATCTGTGCTAATTCTTTATAGCAGAAGCAAAGGTATCTATTTTGGTATTTATGTTTTCTAAAGCTTTATCATTCGAGGTTACCTTTCTAGACATTTGATCTAACAATTTAGATTGACTAGCAACTAAATCTCTTAAAGGCGCAAGATTGTAATTATTACCTTGGTTGTTACCTTGGTAATTACCTTGTCAAGGTTGCTAATTCCATCCTTGGTTTGGCTGGTTCCATCCTTGACCTTGCTGAGGACGATAGTAGGTGTTGTTATTGATGAAGCTCACATCCACTTGCAACGTAGGGCAGTGGATAGCTGAATGCCCGTAATCTCCATATTCTTCGCAGGTCATGCGGGAATCATCAACATGCATGACTTCCTTCTTCTCTATGTCAAGTTTCTTCATGATGAGGTCTAGCTTGGTAGTGACCATGTTAGTCTCCTTTAGATGATGGATGCCTCCTCCTCTCTTGTGAGGTTGAGTACGTTCTTCATTACAGCTCGGATTTGAGGCCATCTTCTCCACAGGTGCTTGAGCTTCTGGAAGCTTCAATAATAGGAAAGCTCCTCCAGCTGCAGCATCTATGGACTCATGGGTGCTTGAGATAAGCCCGTGGTAGAAGGTCTGTATCAGTAGACAATCCTCTATCCCATGATGAGGACAGTCTTCAATGTAATATTGGAATCTCTCCCATGCTTCAGTGAATGATTCATCATGTTGCTATTGAAAACTTGAGATTTTCCCACACAGAGCATTTGTTTTGCTTGTAGGAAAGAACTTTGCTAGGAAAGCAGTTGAGCATCGGTCCCATGTAGTGTTCTTGTCTTTGTTGGTGTAGAACCACTGCTTAGCTTTCCCCAAAAGTGAAAACGGGAAAAGGCGGAGTAAAATAGCATCTCTTGGTACTCCTCTGATCGTGAAAGTGCTGTAGATCTATAAAAGTGTTGTAAGTGTGCACTTGCATCTTCATGAGCTTTTGCACAAAACTAGCTAGCTTGAACTATGGTGATAAGAGCAGGCTTGAGCTCGAATCCATTCTCCCCCGTGTTGACTGCTGGTCCAGTCCGGATGTTTTCTGTTGTTGGGGCAGAGAACTCGCGCAGTGTCTTTTTAGCCATGTCTTCAAACACAGGAGATAAATCTTCTCCTATGTGTTCTTCTTCCAATGTTGGAGCTGGCTCCTTTGATGAACTAACTTGAGCAGCGACGGGTGTTCTTGATGGTAGCTTGAAATTGTCCCTCGCCTCTACAAACTTCTTTCTTCTCAGGAGTTTCTCTGGATCGTTAGTGAAATTATTTAGAAGAGAAAAACCATTCATTCATCACCCTGCATAAGATAAGTAAATGATAAAAAATAGGGTGCGCCTGTTTGAGTTAGAGATCAATCGGTATTACAATCTTATCCATGATGCATATGTGTTATCAATATTTCCTAAGTTTAATATGCCTTCCCCGGCAACGGCGCCAAAAATGCTTGTTGACATCTACTAACATCGTCCAATATAACTTTATAACCTTTAACACTACGGACAAGATTAGAAGATGGATGGTAATTAATTAACTGATCATTAGCAACTAGCCACTTATCTATTACCAACATTCTTTAGCATGAACTGGGTTGTCAATCCTAATTATATATGCTAAGAATAAATAAAGGTTTTACATATTATTCCATGTGACTAGGCAAAAATATAAATATAAACTAAGAACAATTCTGCAAGCGGACAGATAATTATACCATTGTAGCATTTTACCTAGGAGTTCTACTAGGTTATCGATTTATATTTATACCTGTTGGTATTTTTAACATCACTTCACGTTAAGCTATCATCCCTAACATGATGCCAAAAACCATTGGTAAAATAATCTTCACTTGCCTCCTAAAAATAATACTATAGAATATATCGGCAAGCGCATAGATAATTCTCCCATTGTAGCACTTCACCCGGTAAGTATTCCGAGTATCGTTGATTTGTTTTATGCCAAAAGGATAAAGAGGCATTCTACTCATTAGGACAATCTACTATAATGATTGGAAAAATAAATGTGCAGACCTATGATAACCCATAACTCTAGTGCTTTAGCGATAAATAAGTCAACGATAAATGCTAAATGATAACTGAGTAAATGAGGTAAATGGTATTCCAGAGATAGAATATAGAGATTCACTAATGTAGTAAGACAATTTCGAGATTGGGAGAAAGTAAAAGAAACCTATGTAATTACTAAATATAAAGTCTACAGCCTACACCACATTACACATCTTCATCTATAGCATAATCAACTCAGAAAACATCATAAGGAGCATCATCTAATGAGGATATTAAGACACAAGGGTCGCCTCCTTTGCGACCGCGCTCTGCTCGTCCTACGTACGGGGGGTGGACTACAGTGGAACCAACGCAGATGTCACCTACACGGACTACCGCACGACCCGGCACGTCAGGGTGCCTCCGTAGGTACACAATATATCTAGACACCACGTCTACATAATGCATACCAGGTAACTCACTCGAGTGTTGAATTAGGCACTTTAAGATCATATGACAATAATCATCACCAATCAAAACTATATCGAATATGCAACTAGAATAACTAAGAACTGAATAAGTAGCAATATACTAAAATAAAGCAAAGTCACAATGAGATACAAGATAATATTACCGATCTCCAGACGAACAGATCTGGAATCCCGAGCGTAGCTCCCAACTCTACTTGAACCTTGCTAGACGCCTAAACTATGAACTTGAAGAACTAGAGCCCTATTTCTAATCTCTGGAAACCCTAACTTCTGTCTACTATTGATGAATGAAGCAGGAGGAATGAATTGGTGCTCTGGGAGGGGGTCTGCCCCTCTATTTATAGCCCGGTGGGATGAACGTGCGCCGTGGGATCAAACCGACTTGAACAAAGGGCCCAGATGACTCCAAAGAGGTGGTGGAAGAAGACTCCAGAAGGTGGGCTGAAACCCTAGGGGGGGCGCTGGCTGGCCCCACCTTGGCGCCGGCCGGCCCCACCCTGGTGGGTCTCGGGCCCCGGTGCTTCGGGTGTGTTCCAGATGCTTCTAGTGTTCTCGTGATGATGTTTCCTTGGTGGTTAAGTTTCGTGGTAATTAAGCACTTTAATCCTTCTTTTAAGCCTTTCTGGAATAATCCCTGAAAAATACACAATTCACCAAAACTCGTGGAATTTGTCAGTAATAACCCCTATGCTTCTATTATTGATCTTCCCTAAGCATTAGTTGATGGTATAAAATTGGTACTTAACAACCGTCAACAACACCCCCAAGCTAAGTCTTTGCTAGTCCCTTAGCAATGTTGACTTGAAATAATTTATTGAGGGTTCCATAAAATGTATAACTCCCAACAAATACTTAAATATTTAAACAGAAATTCTTCTCCGGATTGAAATTCATTAATCCATCTTTCAAACTTATTCTTGTTCTTTTCAATCGTGGGGCTTTTAAACTAGATCTTGGGTAATTGAGAGACAGAATAATTAAGCAAGTACTAAGTCTTTCATCCTTTGTTTCAACCATTGCTCCAGGTTTTTTTTCAAATAAGTATATAATTTTTATTTAGGAAATAATGACAGCCTACTAATAAGATTGCAGAGGACTACTAAGCTATACATCATGATTGAATGTGATTAAATTTCATTTTTTGAACTCCTATGCATTATCCTTTCTTTTCTGTCTTTCTGAAGAGTGTGGGTTATCTCCCGCGGATACTTTTTGTACCCATTTTTTTCTCTCAGGCGGGTGTCTTTGCACCCATTGTTTTTCGCTCTTTCTTTTTTGGCACATACCTTTTGATATGGCATTTTTTAGGCTCATACTTCTTTGCTATGGCATCTTTTAATTTTATAACCCACACTCTCTGTTAGACTTCTAAGAGAGAGACTTATACATAGAGTGAAAATTTTTTGTGCATGTGAATTCAATCATGAATGCATAACAGAATAGTCTACTTAAATCATCTTAGCAGAACAAATTATTATATTTGTTTTGATTTTAATTTTTGAAATGTCTAGAGCTTAGGTGTCACTCAGAATGAAATAAATAGTAACTCAAACCTTCTTATATCATATCCGTCAATTACTTAGAAAAGCTTATGCTACCCACTAATATCAAGTTTCAGAATAAATTTTCATGGTATATAAATTTCATGCAATTCGTAGGAGAATTTAAATTTAAATATTAAGCAATTGTAGGAAATTACATTTAAACAATTTACATATCTTTTTGATTTTTTCTCTAGCTTCAAGTTCTAATTATTCTAAAGACAAATTGAATGCGGAATTTAAAGCAAACTTAATTATACAACCTATTATTTTTTTGGATTTTCATTTTTAAGCAAGAAGAAATTTAATGCAATAACTAAAGAAAGCAGTAAATAAATTTTTATTTGGTTTTCTTGTTGTTTTTAGCAATGTTGAAATTGACAGGATTAAAGACTGAATTAAATACTTGAAATAAAAAGCATATATAAAGGTGAGAGGTACTCACCTAGCAGGGATTTCCCACAAGCTGGATGTTACTCAGTAATGTGGTGGAGGTGGCGGCGGGTATCCCATCTGATGTATCAAATACTCTAATCCGCTCTGCGTCTGCTGCTGTCCCTGATATATCTGATCCAGTCATTGGTCCGTGCTGTGCTGCCATTGTTCATGCTGGTAGAACCTGTCGTTGACCTGCTGCCACTGCTCGTGTTGGTGCAGTGTGTCGCTTATCGCGTCTTGTCCCTGTTCAATGTTAGTGAGACGTATAGATAAAGCTGGAAAATCATTAGTGGTAGCTGAAAAGTGCTGCTCAGGTGGCCGATAGTAGTCATCTTCCGATGGTGCGTGGAACGGATACGGTCCACCAGTGGTGAAGTCCATGTTCCCGCGTGTAGAAAAAGATGCTCGTCCTCTCTGAAAATCAGTTACTCGCCAACCTGCTGCTGCTGACAAAGATTCTCCTTGTCGAAATATGGGTTGTTCCTCCCATCCTGCATGTGCAGTCTACTACTGGCGTGACTCCTACGTCGATACCTGTTCACCAAAATTAACATAGTGGGAATAAGCTGGCCCACATGGTGCTGGGTCAGCTCTAGTGAAATTAGCTCTCCGCGCCCTGCTGATGCGTGCGGACGAACACCTGCCAATATTAGCTCTAATAGCTGGAAAAATGAAATTCTACACAGAATAAATTCCTAACTCGCTGTCTGGCAGTTCTTTCTTATTGTCGTAATTTTTATAAATCATAACTATTTTATTATTTCGGCGTTTGAGCATGTGAGCATGAAAGAAAAAATCATAACCAATAATTCTGTAGGAATCAGAAATATAAACAAGTGAAGCATTTGATAATAAACCTAGCCCTGTAGCTAAACGTGTAATCCAGAAAGTAAAAGAAATATTGCACTTTCTTAAGGAAGGGACAGTTCTACAATAATTCAACATCATTTTTACAGGTGATGCCTTCCTCTTTTTAATCATGATATATAACAAATGTAATTCATCTTGTTTAATAGTATTTAACTCCTCTCTAGAAAAGAATGTAAAAGCTAACCATTTAAGCATAAATCTTAGTGTGGGATGATGAACTTCTTCAGTAGTGTTTTCTCTTTGGTTTCTTTGCAGTGATACTCTCCCAAAATCATCTTTATCAAAGTCTTGGAGAGTTTTAGAAATATTGATTACACACTGATTATTAAATCCCAATGCTAAACTATGAATTTTCCATGAGAGGGTGAAAGGTTTATTAAACATTCTAAAATTAACCTCATCATCATCAAAGTCTAGGGTGCTAATAAATTCTATAGTGAGTAACTTGCCACCCTGCTCATTAATTTGCCATGCATTTTTCCATCCAACATTTCTAAACATAAGCTCAAACTCGGAATCCATTCCGTTTTCATGGAGCAAAGTGGCATAAAAATCGGAGTATGCGTAAATTCCTTGTTTTTAACCACATTTAAAATTTCTCTCTGGGGTCTTGATGATAATGAAATTTGAGTGATACTTGTGAGCACATACCTCTCTTCCGGTTGGGAAGACGATGAAGGATTATCATACGTGAAGGGTGACGGAGGATCGATATTCATGTCAGAGTCGACGAACGATGGCACTTGTGATGATGATTGACTTCTTGTTGTGTGGCGTGAGAAGGCTCTTCCAAGGGATCGAATAGCACCTTTCATTCTATTGCTCATCTTGCCTGAAAAATAAAGAACACGAAGAACACGGCAAGAACGAACATGAACACAAGAACAAAACAAGAACAAGCAAGAACAAGTGAAGAGAAGAAATCCAAGTGGTGATCTCTCTTCTAGGTCCTCTTGCTAATCCTCTTCTCAACTCCTTCTCTTGCTTAAACTTGAATCAAATGATAGGATTATGAGATTTTGAAGTCACGAGCTGCAAAGCAACTTGGCTACGTGCTCTTTGGAGTGTGTGTGAATGATTGAGAGAGTGAGAGGAGGGAGAGGCAGAGGGGCACCGGCCGGCGTGGCCTTGGGGCTAGCCGGCCCCACCTGGTGTGCTCTAGCTCTCAACTTTTGAAAATATCGACATTGCCTAGATGCTCTTCCAAATGCATGTGGGTTGGTTCCTTTCTCGGATGAATGCATGAGTGGAGAGTAGTACATGGATGAATGGTGGAGTTTGGATGGTAGTGGTTGATGATAATGCATGATGTGACTTGATGTGATGATGGTGGGTCCCAAATATTTCCCGTATTTATACCGTATAATGACACAAGAATGAAAAACTAAATTACTTTTATGAATTTATGAAAAATTAGAATTCTAATGATGGTCTTTTTATAATTTTCTGCCATCACAGTAAATTTCACTGACGGGGGTTTAATACTCCGTTAGTAATAATCACATGGGGTTTAAGCTTTAATCATGCTACGCTTATTTTTAGTTCTTTTTATTAATGCAATTTATGAGAAAGTAAATATGCAAATTTTAATGCAAGAATTAAATTACCGATAACTACCGAGTTACCTCCCGGCGATGGTTCGGGGTTTTTTTGAGTCCGCCGATCCGGACTTCTCTAGTTGAATTATTCTTCGTGATTCATCTCCGGTGTCGTAGATGTTGTTGCATCTTGTTCTTCATGACACTTCAATGTTTGGCATTGCTCCAGTCTTAGCTTGAATGCGAATCGTTCTTCTTGCCCATTGATGGTGAATGTGATCTCTCCAGCTTCGACATTGATGGTTGCATTTGCAGTGTTTAGGAATGGTCGCCCGAGGATGAGGGGTATCTTCCTCTCTTCCTGAATGTCAAGTACTACAAAATCTATAGGAATGAAAAAGTTGCGGATTTTTACCGGAATATTTTCTGCGATTCTTGCGGGATATCGAACCGATTGGTCAGCTAATTGCAAACACATCGTGATTGGTGCAAGCTTAGAATAGTTGAGTTTGTCGAAGACGGTCTTGGTCATGACGCTGACACTTGCTCCAAGATCACATAAAGCATTCTCGAACATCTGGTCTCCTATTGAACAATCAATAGTGGGACACCCTAGATCCTTCTTCTTAGTAGGAGAAGAACTCAGAATTGCCTCACTACACTCCTCCGTTAGCTTGACAACTTCAGTAGAAGGTAGTGGTCCTTTGTTGTTGAGGATGGTTCGAAGATACTTCACATATGTAGGTACCTGCATGGCATCTAGCAATGGAATATTGACATATAACTTCTGAATTACCTCTACGAACTTACCAAATTGATCATCTATTTTAGCTCTTCTTCTTCTGCGTGGAAACGGTAGGAGGGTTGTGTCATGAAAATCTTGAGTTAATTCTTGATCTTCTAGTTCAACTGGAGGTGAAGGTGGTATAACTTGTTCTTCTCTGTTTTCCTTTTCAATCTCTTCTTCTACCTGCACTAAATGTGATGGTCTACGTGCCCCTTTTGAGTAAGGTGGATCACGTGTAGACTTACCTCCTCTAGTAGATATTCCTTTTATTTGCTCATGGTTGGTGGTAAACAAAGTAGAAGATAATTGTGCAATTTGTAATTCTATCTTTTTATTAAATAATATTTGATCTTTAACAGCGGAAGAGAAATTATCCAATTTAGAATTAATTCCTTCTAAAACTTTATCATTAAAAGCAAGCTTATTATAAATACTTTCATTAATTCTAGCTTGTTCTAATATTAATTTTCTCAAGGGTGGTTGTCTATTATTTGAAAAATTAGTATTGCCTTGGTACTTACCTTGGTTGGTTGACCGAGGTTGATTCCATCCTTGTTTCTGAGAAGTAGACTTGATGACTGTACTAATATCTTCTTGGGGATTTGAAAACTCAATTTCTAAAGGTCCTTCATATTGATTCTGGGAATTGAATGTATCTTGAATAGCTTGACGATCTCTTTTATGATTGGCACTTTGCTCTAACCAGTTGAACAGTACATCCATCTTGGTTGAAAGTGCAAACACTTCCTCTAGAACTTCTTCACTCTTATGGCATGTCTGAGTGTTGTTTGTTTAATTCTGATTTTCTGCTATCTTTGCCATAATATCTTCAGCTCTTCCAAGGGTGAGTGACATAAATGATCCTTCAGCAGTGGCATCTAGTTGCTCACGTGACCTTTGAGTTAGTCCGTGATAAAATGTTTGCATGAGCAACCATTTTTCCATTCCATGATGGGAACAGTCTGATATGTAATCTTGGAAACGTTCCCAGGCCTCTGAAATAGATTCACCTTTCTGCTAACAAAATTCTGAAATCTTTCCACGTAGAGCATTGGTTTTGCCTAATGGGAAAAACTTTTCTAGGGAAAGCTTTTGAACATTCTACCCATGTCTTGACTCGATCTTTATTCTGATAAAACCACTGCTTCGCCTTTCCCTCTAATGAGAACGGAAACAAACGAAGTAGCACGACATCTTGAGGAATGCCTTTGATGTTGATGGTGTTGCCAATCTCTAAGAAATTCTGCAGATGGACACTTGCATCTTCATCTTTCTTTCCAGTAAATGTGATAGCTTGCACCATTTTGATGAGGCTTGGCTTGATCTCATAATCATGATCTCCAATATTGAAAGTTGGCCCAACGCGAATATTCTCAGTGCTTGGAGCAGAGAATTCACGTAGAGTCTTCTTAGCCATGGCTTCACGAAATAATGTAAGACCCTTCTTCCTATGGTTGTTCCTGATTGATAAGAGTTAAAGTACACAACCAATCCTACACTTACCCTATATAAGATTTTTAAATATAAATGGAACACAGGTAAGTTTGTTAAAGCAAAAGGTTATGGTTATCTCTAAGTATTTATGTTTATAGTTATTTTTATATTTTGCTATATAATATTGTCTATGAAGAACTCTTCTATATGAAATTCTAGAATAAATATCCTGGCGAATAAAATCAACGAACTCAATAAATTATCCTAATGAATACAATTGCTATCCCCGGCAACGGCATCAGAAATGCTTGTTGGTATTTTTAACATCACTTCACGTTAAGTTGTCATACCAAACATGATGCCAAAAACCATTAGGTAAAATAATCTTCACTTGCCTCCTAAAAATAATACTATAGAATATATCCGCAAGTGCACAGATAATTCTCCCATTGTAGCACTTCACCCGGTAAGTATTCCGAGTATCGTTGATTTGTTTTATGCCAAAAGGATAAAGAGGCATTCTACTCATTAGGACAATCTACTATAATGATTGAAAAGACAAATATGCAGAACTATGATAACCCATAACTCTAGTGCTTTAGCGATAAATAAGTCAATGATAAATGCTAAATGATAACTGAGTAAATGAGGTAAATGGTATTCCAGAGATAGAATATAGAGACTCACTAATGTAGTAAGACAATCTCGAGATTCGGATAAAGTAAAGGAAACCTATGTAATTACTAAATACAAAGTCTACAGCCTATGCCACATTACACATCTTCATCTATAGCATAATCAACTTAGAAAATATCATAAGGAGCATCATCTAATGAGGATATTAAGACACAAGGGTCACCTCCTTCGTGACCGCGCTCTGCTCGTTGTACGTACGGGGGGTGGACTACAGAGGAACCAACGCAGCTGTCACCTATGCGGACTACCACATGACCCGGCAGGTCAGGGTGCCTCCGTAGGTACACAATATATCTAGACACCACGTCTACATAATGCATACCACCTAACTCACTCGAGCACTGAATTAGGCGCTATACGATCATACGACAATAATCATCACCAATCATAACTATATCGAATATGCAACTAGAACAAACTAAGAGCTGAATAAGTAGCAACATATTAAAATAAAGCAAAGTCATAATAAGATACAAGATAATATTACCGATATCTAGACGAACAAATCTGGAATCCTGAGCGTAGCGCCCAACTCTACTTGAACCTTGAGAGACGCCTAAACTATGAACTTGAAGAAAAAGAGCCCTATTTCTAATCTCTGGAAACCCTAACTTCTGGCTACTCTTGATGAATGAAGCAGGAGGAATGAATTGGTGCTCTGCGAGGGGGTCTGCCCCTCTATTTATAGCCCGGTGGGATGAACGTGCGCCGTGGGATCAAACCGACTTGAACAAAGGGCCCAGATGACTCCAAAGAGGCGGTGGAAGAAGACTCCAGAAGGTGGGCCGAAACCCTAGAGAGGGGCGCCGGCCGGGCCCACCCTAGCGCCGGCCGGCCCCACCCTGCTGGGTCTCGGGCCCCGGTGCTTCGGGTGTGTTCCAGATACTTCTAGTGTTCTCATGATGATGTTTCCTTGGCGGTTATGTTTCGTGGTAATTAAGCACTTTAATCCTTCTTTTAAGCCTTTCTAGAATAATCCCTGGAAAATATACAATTCACCAAAACTCGTGGAATTTGTCAGTAATAACCACTATGCTTCTATTATTGATCTTCCCTAAGCACTAGTTGACGGTATAAAATTGGTACTTAACGACCGTCAACAATACCGCTGGGAAGGACTAGGATAAACTACAATCTATTATATTGATAACCACTATATACAATGAATAAGTGAAATTAACAATGTCATATACTCTACTCATAACAGGTAGAGGTCACAAGATAATAAAGATAAATAGGGGTGATAAGTATGATCAAGCATCAATAATAAAGATAAACATCAGAGCACTTTCTAGTCATAGTAATAGCTAGCCAATGGATAAACTAAGGAATTAATATCTAAAGTAATTCTATAACTACGTCAATGAATAACTCTAACTAGTGCAATTACATCTAGCAATCATTGTTAGATTAGTCCTATATCATAATCACATGCAAAGGGCATCATCTAGGAAAGCTGTGAAACAGAGTCATCACCCAACTTCGCGACCGTGCCTGCTTGCCTACATACAGGGGTGGTCTATAGAGGAACCAATGTAGCTGTCACCTATGCGAACTACCACATGACCCAGCACATCAGGGTGCACTCGCAGATAAATGAAATATCTAGGCACCATGTCTACACATTGTTCTTCATCTAACTAACGATTGATTGGATAAACGCTATACGAGCAATTACATGAATTCAATAAGATCAAACCAACTATACTAGGCATATAATTAAAGTAGACAAAGACTAATGTAATCAAGAACATATGAACTATTAAGAACAATGTTTCCATAATCATAATGAAGAATACAATAATAGAGAAAGAACTAGAATTATACCGAACTCTGCGCTCCAGACGATCGCCGGGGCTCCAGATCCCACCGAAGAATTAGATCTCCTCTACTATCTAATCTAACTAGGCTAGAACTATGAACTAGAAGGCCCTTGGTGAACTTGTAGGCTCTTCATGGCTTGAAGACTTGTTGCCTTCGATGAATGATTGATTGATTCCTCCAGGGGGTCTGCCTCTTTATTTATTGCCCGGTGGGAAGAACGTGCGCCGTAGGATCAAACCGACTTAGACATAGGGCCGAGATGACTCCTAAGAGGCGGCGGAAGAAGACTCTAGAAGGTGGCGGTGAAACCCTAGGGGGCGCCGCTTGGTCCCACCCCAGGGCCAGCCGGCCCCACATGGTCAGGGTTCGGGCCCCAGTTGCTCTGGTGTGTAGCAGATGCTTCTAGTGTTCTCGTGATGATGTTTCCTTCGCGGTTACGTTTCGTGATAATTACGCACTTTAATCCCTCTTTTATGCTTTTTCTGGAATAGTCCCGGGAAAATACAGAACATGCAAAACTCGTGGAAACTGTTAGTTAAAACCCTAGATTAGTATGTTTTCGTGTATCCTTTGGTGTCTAAAGTTCTAATAAAAGTTGATGTTATCCACCGTCAACAAGGAGTCTGAGATTTAAAAAGAATGATGCTGGTAAGTTTGCACAGCTTGATAGAGAGCCAAGGAGGAAGAAAGGTGAGGAGAAGAAGACAGTTTACTACTCATCAGTTGAAGACCTCAAGACTGCAATTGTTAGCAGAAACCTAGATGAAGAATTAAAGGATGCTGATGTGATTGAACCTATCCAAGCAAGTATCCTAGTCGAGTTGGGGCATTCTTTCTGTGGCGTCCCTCCTGAGGAGCTGACAGCAGCCATGCTTAACCAACAGGAAGAGTAATTGATGAAGAACTAGTCGTTGCCTTCAGTTGCTACTGGAAATCTTTATTTTGTCATTTTCTTTTCTATATGTACTCTCGGGGAGATATCTTAAACAACTTGAACATCTTTGATGCTACAAGCGTTCTGTGTGTTGTTTATCTCTTTTTGATTGTTCTGAGGTGGCTGTGCCCCATCAGTTATTACATTATCCCCATATATTTCTATAATGATTAGTCGTGCTTGGAATATCTTGTGCTGGAATATTCGTGGTCTGAATGACAGTGAAACATGGGACCCCATCAGAAACAAACTTGATGAAAGTGATGCCAACATTTTTTGTTTACAGGAAACAAAGAAATCAGATTTTGATCCTCAATTCATCCGAAAATTTGCACCAAAGAAATTCAATAGGTTTGATTTTTGTCCCTCAGAGGGAGCTTCAGGTGGAATACTTGTCTTCTGGGCCTCTAGATTTTTCACAGTTGTTGCTTTGGAAAAGCACCGCTTTGCTATTAGACTGCTTGTCACCTCTACTCACAATCTGCAATCCTGGAACCTGGTTGTTGTCTATGGGCCATGCATGCAACCTGCTAGAGATGAATTTGTCAGTTGGTTACACAGCTTGGAAATTGAAGAGGAGGATCTTTGGCTGATCATAGGAGATTTCAATTTTTACAGATCTTGTGATAATAGAAACAGACCTGGGGGAAATTTCAATGATATGCTTATTGTCACACCCAATTTCAAGGATAAAATGGGATGCATAAACTTATGTGCGCCCAGAGATCAGTTACACACATAAGCCAACAAATTGCATAAATTGTATCATAACCAATGTTTATTACATAGCGAATAATATCAAAGTCATTACACAGCGAAAATAAAGATAACTCTCGCGGTAGCTCCATAGCACAGGGAAGTCGACTGGTGAAGCACAAGTCTAGTAGTCCTCTGGGTAGTCCTCATCACTATCACCATCTGTTACCCATCCAGGATTTTTAACCATGTAATGAAAAATAAACAAGCATAAGTACATGTCGTACTCAACAAGACTAGCATGGGTTCATGAGGCTCAAAAGGGTTGACACGGTTCAACAGCAGGTTGCCTTTAATTAATCATCTTTTATGCAGTTGGATAGCAACAAGTTAATAAGCCCATTCTCATGATCATAGTAAACACAATTAATGAGTAGCAATAAATAGACCAGCAACAAGTAAACATCACCCCGAAAAATAACTACTCTGTGAGTTTTCCGGGCCACTCGTGACCGTGAGCGCGGCTAGTATACCAGTTTTACACTCTGCAGAGGTTGTGCCCTTTCACTATGTGCCGTGATTCCCATTTGCTCGGGTTAATTACTCCCATAACACTACCAAGGTGAGAGAGCAGGGTTTCACTATGAAGTCTTTCAAAATACTTTGTCTAACAAGTTAGGGCCGCTAGGGACCCGACAAGCAGATGTAGAGCCCCCTTCTTCGTGGCACAAGGTCACGTAGGTTATACACACTCGGATAGGAGCCGCACTATACCCGAGTCGTCAGGCCCCATCACGCCTTTCGGTAACCTCTAACAAGCTAGAAAAAGGACCTATACTTGACTAAAACCAGAGCCATGTAGCCCTCATAGTTGCACTGTAAGTCCCAGCTTTTGCTGACAGATCATTACAAAGGGGGAAGGATATGGAGCATCACAAAACTATGCTCCAATCCCCTAGTTCCATGTTGCTAAAAAGGCATTTTTTAATCCTTATGGCATATTCAATTAATCAGTTTACATGATCATGATAGCAATAACGCACTAGCATCAATTACCATATGCATAATCCCATAGGTTGCAAGGAACAGGATAACAAAACTAGGAAGTAACTATGGTTAACAAGGAAGACACATGCAAATGCAATTATTTATTTGGTGAATAGGACAACAAGGATGATCCATACTAATACTTGCCTTGATCAGCAAACTCCTGGTGATCCGAGTTGTCGAAGTACTGATCTTGATCACCCACGTAAAGCTCACCGTCTATACTCGATCCATCATAACAACACAGACGCATACAGGGGCAATCATGCATACAAACAAGAGTTTTCATTAGAACAGTACACCAACAGTGAGAAAACAAATTGAAAAGGTTATAAAACTAATCTATACGTCGCTACGATCACATCGATATAAAGTTTGCGCAAATCGGATTTAAAACGAGGAAGATATGAATTTTACAAGATTTATAATAGAATAATAATAGATTAAATATAATCACGAATTTTAAAAGTTAATAACATATGAAACAGTGGTACTAACTGGTAGATCATCAAATTATGAATCTAACGCAATTTGAATTTCTCAAATCGGATCTAAAATGGAGAAATTATAAACGAATCAGTTTTAATTCCAAAATCGAAAATCAGAAAACACATTTTGAATTAACCCAATTTGAAATACGCTTTCTATATTGTAAAACGTAAACTACAGAATGCGCAATGGACCGCGGGTTTCAACATTAAATCTTACAGGGGCCTTTCTGCAAATCAGCCTGGGGAACCAGTATCGGCCGATTTGGGCCGCTGGATTTAAATCGAGCGGCTCAGATTAAAAGGGGAGGGGATGAGGGCGGCGGCCGGCCAGAAACAGAGCCGGTAGCGGCGGTGCCATGGCCGGCGGCTCGCCGGAGAAGGTGTACTCGGCCTTCGGTGCATGAAATAGATCGGGAAGGGTACCGGGAGAAAGAGCAGAGCATCGCAAGCTCACCTAGGGTGATGGGAAGGTCGGAAATCGACTCGGAGATGGCTCGCGGCGTGACCCGGCGGACGGTGGCTCTCGGGAGGAAATTGGTGGCGAATCGAGCTAATTGCTCGCGGCGGCGGCGGCTGCTCGGTTCTCGTGGGAGCTCGGCAGTGGCGGCGAGAAGAGGCGGCTAGGGTTGCAAGGCGGCTACTTGGTGAGGCCTCGACTTAAATAGTCCCGGGGCAAGGCTAGATTGCAGGAGATCGAATCGGAGACGAATCCTCCAACGAACTCGGCTCGGTTTGTTTTCCTTCCTCGGCGAACGCGGCGCGGCCAGGAGGAAACAGGGGAGGGGAGGCCATCCGGTGGGGCCAGCACGGCAGCGGCACTGGAGTGGGGTCAGGCTATCAGCCTCGAAGGGAGAACCCCCTGTGCGCACGTGCTCGGAGTGCGGCGGATGAACATGGCAGCGGCGGCTCTGTTCGCGCGGCGAGGGAGGTGGAGAAGGAAGGGGCTGACCCGTGGGTCCCGCTCGTCAGTCACACTGAGGCGTGGGCTGGGGCTGTCAGCCATACAAAGAAGGGGAAGGCCGCCCGTGCGGCCTGCTGGCTGGGCTGTGCCGGCTGCTGGGCTTCGGCCTGGGCCAAGGTGTAGCCCCGGGCCTATCAGAAAGAGAGGGGGAGAGGGCAGGCCGAGCAGGCCAACTGGCCGCTCTCGGGCCAGATTGAGCAGAGGGGGAAAAACTCTTCTCTACTACCTTTTTCATTTTCCAATTTCATTTTCCAAAAGGATTTTCAAATTGGGTTTTAAATATTTGAACTCAATCATAAACCCAACAATACAAAAATACATGCTCCAGCATGAATGCAACAAACATGTATATGGCCTAACATTAATTTTATATCTCAATAAATATTAATTTCCCTATATTGGAATGATCAACTAATTGCTTAATTAAATAAATTCCCACTATTTAAAAGAATGCAATTTTTCGGGTGTTACACTTATCTTCAATAATATCATCAGTCACATAGGCTTAATTGAGCTACCTATCAAGGGAAGAAGTTTCACCTGGAGTAACATGCAAGAGACCCCTTTATTGGAACAAGTGGATTGGTTCTTTACCTCGGTAGCCTGGACGAACCAATTCTCTTCTACCATGGTTCTCCCACTTGCTAGAACCACCTCAGATCATATCCCCTGCAAAATCCAAATTGGCACCAGCATCCCCAAACCAACTATCTTTAGGTTTGAAAACCATTGGTTCAAGCATCCTAGTTGCATGGCCCAAATATTCCATGGCTGGTCATCCCCAACTGGATGCACTAATAGTGCTCATATTGTTAATGCCAAATTTAAACGGCTCAGAAGAATCGTGAAGAACTGGGCCAAAAATCTATCCAACCTGGCAAGGTTAATTTCAAATTGCAATCTCACTATTGCCTTCTTTGATAAGCTAGAGGAGCTTAGATGCCTGCAACTACATGAAATTATATTCAGGAAAGTGATAAAAGCCCACATCACAAGCCTTTTATCCAAGCAGAACACTTACTGGAGGCAAAGATTCACTCACAGGCTAGTGCAATTTGGGGATGAAAACACCAAGTTTTTTCATGCTATGGCAACAGAGAGATATAGAAAAAAATAGTATCAGTCAGATAACAGTGGAAAATGGTAGAGTGATCACAGAGCACAGCAAGAAAAGTGCACTCTTTTACGAAGAATTCAAGAACAGACTAGGCACCTCAGTGGGCATCACAATGCAATTTGAACTGCAGCAAATAATTCAGCATGCTCTGGCCTTGAGGATCTCTATCTCCCTTTCAGTCATGAAGAAATAGATTCAATCATTATGGGGTTACCAAGTGACAAGGCACCTAGACCTGATGGTTTTAACAATTTGTTCTTTAAGAAGGCATGGCATGTTATAAGAGAGGACATATATAAACTTTGCTTGGATTTTTCTCCCATCAGGTTGACATCAAAAGAATAAATTACTCATACATCATTTTGGTCCCAAAAAAAGGAAAATCCAGAGGGTATCAATGATTTTAGGCCCATTTCTCTTCTAAATTCCTCCCTGAAGATAATATCAAAAATACTTGCAAATAGAAGCTTTACATGTTGTCCACCAAAATCAATACGGCTTCATCAAGAGCAGAACAATACAGGATTGTCTTGGATGGGCCTTTGAATTCCTTCATGAGTGCCATCATTCAAGGAGGGAAATTATCATTCTTAAGCTAGATTTTGAAAAAGCATTCGACTTGGTGGAAAATGAGACTATTGTTGAGATGCTTAAGGCAAAGGGCTTTCCACCTAAATGGATCTGTTGGACAGAAGAAATTCTATCCTCTGCCATATCCTCAGTACATCTCAATGGGATAGCAGGAAAGGAGTTTAAATGTAAACGAGGGGTTAAGCAGGGTGATCCCCTCTCTCCACTGCTATTTGCAATTGCTGTAGATCTTCTTCAATGTGTGATAAACCATGAATATCAACAGGGGAATCTCCAACCCCCATTCCTACAAAATCAAGGTACCCCCTTCCCAATTATGCAGTATGCAGATGATACCATCCTGGTGATGCAAGGCTGTGAGACCTAGCTTCTTAGGCTAAAGGAAATCCTGCAAAAGATTGCTCTCTCAAGTGGACTAAGAGTGAATTACCACAAATCTTGTCTGGTTCCTATCAATATGGATCAAGAGAAAGCAAACTCTCTGGCAAGTACTTTTGGATGTACTGTAGGGGATTTCCCATTCACTTACTTGGGTCTTCCTATGAGTTCGACTAAGCCGCTGGTCAAGGATTATGCCTCCTCATCTGCAGAATCGAAGAAGACTATCTGCTAGTTCACAATTCTTATCTTATGCTAGGAGGCTTCAATTGGTCAATTCTGTGATTACCTCCCTCACCACTTATTACATGTGTTCGCTCAAACTTCCAGTCACTGTGATAGAGATAATTGATAAACACAGAAAGAATTGCCTGTGGAGAGGCAGTGATTTTAGGAGAAAGGGCTACAACTTGGCAGCTTGGGACCTTGTCTGCAGACCAAAAAGTAAGGGTGGTTTGGGTGTCACTAATCTAAGTATGCAAAATGGTGCCCTATTAATTAAGCAGCTTGATAAATTTTACAGAAAAGAGGACCTCCAATGGGTCAAGCTTGTCTGGGACAAATATTATTCTGCAGCTGTGCCTCATATGGCTAGAGAAAAGGGCTCATTTTGGTGGAAAGACATTTTGAGACTTAACACCCATTATAGAGGGATTGCCTTTTGTATCCCTAACAGAGGTGACACTATAAGTTTATGGGATGACCTTGTGGGAGGTAAGATATATGCTCAGGAGTTTCCTCATCTTCTAAACTTTGCTAGGAACAAAAAAATTTCTCTGTATGAACTAAGATGCTCGAGCAACTCATAGATGGTTTCAGAATTCCCATGACTCGGGAGGCATATAATGAATTGTTGAAACTACAAGATGAGTTAAATTAGATGCCGCCAATCATCCCAGAGAGTAAGGACAGTTGGCATACACTACATATATGTTCTTCAATATATATCTAGATATGACATGAGGGTCATAAAAAATAGAAGAGACGATACCATTGGTTTCATTGATCCGTATATCGTATTCGAAGACATAGTTACTCCTGATTGGCAAGTTCAAGCGGAGGGGAATCTCAAGATGATCATAGAGAAACAAAGCAAGAAGACAATGATTCTCTTCCCATACGCCTACGAGTGAGTGTATCATATCGACCGTGTGTGCATTTTGTTTTTTTTTTACGCAGCCCTTATAGTTTATCGAGTTATCATTCACTAGATATTGATGGTCATCAAGCTGTCCTCTAATCAGTTATGGATCTTTGACTCGATGAAAAACCAATCAATGATAGACATGATCCAGTGGTAATCTAATTTTGCTCTTTCATAACTCACTATATGTTTATAGATACCTGCTCTCTCTTAAATCCGGAATCATTCTTTGAATATTGGGTAGTGTTTGGGCAGAATTCATTTCAAAACATCATCCCGAGTGCAAAGCACTGCTACAAATAGTCACACCCATAGTAAGTAGTACCTTGCTATAAGCGTCCAACATCTTCATTTACCATGGCTCAAATCACTGGATGACAAGATGATTCTTTTCTCGTAAAGTGGAGTCTGCAGCAGGAGCCGGGGAACAACCTATGTGGATATTACGTTTTCCATTTCCTCAAGGTGCATTCTAATAGAACTTTTGAAGAGAGGATCAAAGTAAGTTCCAAAATATATTTGTTGGTATACGTGATTAATCATATGCATACTAATAATTTTTTCTCTTAATTTAACTCAAATTGAAGACTGATTGGTTGAGGCAAAGGGTTCTACAGTAGCATCACATCAAAGCCATCCAAGAGACAATAGCAGGTTTTATTAATGACTAAATCTTGAATCCCAATGGCGAGCACTACTGCAGCGGGAATTAATTTTCTTGGCTTGTAATTTGAAGTTAAGGACATGGACAAATACATATATATATTATGTACAATATGTGTATATTCAATCATACATTTGATATATATTGTTTCCTACTATACTTGTGTTAATTATTTACATATGCTAGATACGTGTATACATATAACATTAGCGTAGAATGTGTATTCAAATACCTATATTAAACCCTAAACCCTATATATGAATTAATAAGCTGAAATGAGCCAAAAAGGAAAAACACCTTTACTCCCGGTTCGGAATACGAACCGGGACTAAAGGTGCTTGCCAATGTAGCTAGGCTAGAGGGACTTTTAGTCCCGGTTCATATTACGGACCGGGAGTAAAGGATGGACCTTTACTTCCGTATTCGTAGTCCCAATGGGGAAACCAGGAGCAAAGGCCATTTCCAACTGGGAGTAAATGCCAATCCTAGGAGAATACAGCACACCATAAGCTCCAAATATAAGACAAGACCTAGCTAGGTTTCTTCTTCTAGTTTCCATTCTATCATTAGTACACAAAAGCTCTACGCAGACGCTACTAAATTTTTTGTACAGGTGGTTTGTGTCGACGGAATGCTGGCGATAGTCTACCGAGAGGTATGCCCAAGGTAGTAGATGATCGGTGAAGGTGCACCTGAGACGAACAAGAGTAGCGCAGTAGCGCGAGACACGAGGTTTATACAGGTTCAGGCCGCTGTGAGGCGTAATACCCTACGTCCTGTGTGTTGCTATATTGTATTGCTATTAGATGATCTAGGTTGAGGGGATCCCCGGCCCGCCTTATATAGTCTGGGGGGCAGGGTTACAAGTCGATTATCATGTATATCAGATTACAATCCTAGCCGAACAAAGAAACTAATCGGCTAGACACTAGGAAAACCATTTCCTTAGCCGCCAAGACTTCTGAGCCGGCGGATATACGTGATCTTCTGGAGAGCGTGTAGACGACGAGTCCTTGGCAGTCTGGGCCTGGTCGGAGGACTTGGCCCATGTATAGCATGAGGGTATACAGGTTTATACTCCCACAGCTAGTCCCCGAGCACCTTGCATTCGTCGGGAAGCGCTGATCTTCAGAGTTGCTTGACCAGACGGAAGTAAGGAGCTCAAAAAAAATTTGAAAAAGAGCTTCTCTTTGGCGAAGTGTATCCACTTTTGGTTTTTCAGAACTAATTCCTTCACCGTTAGGTGAAGTGTATCCACATAGTCCCCGAGCCTGATAGTAGATGACACAGGCATGTGGTGTCAGGGTCAAAATTCTTGTTCTTGTTGATCATGTGAGATGTTAGCGAAGCCCCCGAGCACATCCAGTGCACGGAAATGCTGATGAAGCGACGAAGTCCCCGAGCACATCCAGTGCCCGAAAGCGACGAAGTCTCCGAGCAGATCCAGTGCTCGGAAATGCTGACAAGGCGATGACAAAGTCTCCGAGCACGTCCAGTGCTCGGAAACGCTGACGAGGCGATGAAGTCCCCAAGCACGTCCAGTGCTTAGAAGTGTTGACGAGACGACGATGAAGTCCCCGAGCACCTCCTGTGCTCGAAAACATTGATGAATTGATGACGGAGTCCCCGAGCACATCAGTGCTCGAAAGCGTTGACAAGACGACGATGAAAACCCTGAGCACCTCATATGCTCGGAAACGTTGACGAAGCGATGACGGAGTCCCCGAGCCCATCAGTGCATGGAAGCAATGACGAGGCGACGATGAAGTCCCCGAGCACCTCCTGTGCTCAGAAGCGCTGACGAAGCGATTAAGTCCCCGAGCACGTCCAGTGCTCGGAAGCGCTGACGAGATGACAATGAAATCCCCGGGCACCTCCTGTGCTCGGAAACGCTGACAAAGCGATGAAGTCCTCGAGCACGTCCAGTGCTTGGAATCGCTGACGAGGTGACGATGAAGTCCCCGAGCACCTCCTGTGCTTAGAAACACTGACGAAGCGATGAAGTCCCTGAGCACGTCCAGTGCTCGGAAGTATTGATGAGGCGATGACATCACTCGGGCTTTGTAGACTCAAGTACCCGAACATCGGTATTCGAAACAACGCGCTTCCCTTTATAGTTGACTTGAAGTGGAATGGAAATGATTCGCCTTCTTCACACGACGTGCAGTGTCCATTCAAGTAAGAAACCGCTACTGCCTGCCCTAGCCGCCGCCATCTAGGGTTTCCGCATCCACCGAACCAAACTCCGATTCCGCTCAGATTTCTTCAATTCATCCCTCGGCCATTCAAAATCCGCAAGCAATTTATAAGAAATGGGCCCCAGGAAGAGTGCACGTGTGCCTCCTAAGATGGCGAAAGAGCCGCAGCCTGGAGAACTCCGTCTAGACAATGAGTGGCAGCGCTCCACGATGACGGAGAAGGCCATATTGAAATTGGTGGCAAAAGAATTACTACCGGATCGTGCCACCGCTGGGTGGAGGCCGTCAGAAGGTGAGCCCTGGCCAATGCCCAATACCAATGAAATGACTGTATTCACTGACTACTTCCCCCGTGGGCTTGGAGTTCCTTGCCACCCTTTCTTCGCAAGCTTCTTGACTATTACGAGATTTCCTTGTGTCACCTTCATCCGAATTCTATCTTCCACGTCTCTATTTTCATCCATCTCTGTGAGGCTTTTATCAGCATTCTTCCCTATTTCAATCTCTTCCGCCACTTGTTCATGCCTGTGAAATCAAGCGGAGGGGGTCTCAAATCGCTGGAGGAGCATATCCGAAGCTCAGGGATGGGATGTCTGTGCACTATCTCTCCATCCCCCTTAATACTAGCATTCGGGACTGGAACAAAAGATGGTTCTACCTCCCAAATCAAGACCCGCCTGTTCGGAGTGTTGTCGACCAAATTCCAGAGAAGAAGCCGAGCTAGTCGGGCAGGCCCAAATCTCACGGGATGGAGCAGGTGAACGAGCTATTGGAGATTCTGAAGGGCATGAATTTGAATGGAGTTGGAGTAGCTGCCAATTTCGTGAGGCACCGAGTTCAGCCATGCAAGGAAAGAGTTCACCCTGTGTATGAGTGGATCGGCGAAACTGACCCGACCAGAGAAGTAGTCGATCACATGTCAGCCTCTGAAGCTACAATGAGGCTGAAGGAGCTTTTTGATAGCCGGACGCATATCGATAACCGGGGGCAAAAGAAGGCTTTGCACATTGGGAATCTGCCGCCCGAGGTATGCTGTTTGTAGATTTCTTCTTTATGTCTTTAGTTCCATATGTTGATCCTTTGTATTTCATTTGATTTGTTGAAGATAAATGGCCAGGACCGAAAGATGTACTTTTTAGAGGTGCCCACTGTAGAGTGGCCCGAAGGAGTCATTCCTCGACACCATTACCAGCCCAATAAAGAGGATCAAGACTTCGCAGAGCCCTCGGTTGATGAGGAAGACAAAGATGACGGTGATGACCAGGAGACCCTGAGCGACCGAGCTGCTCTTGGTAAGCAGCCGGTGAGCGAAGGTGTGGGTTCATCGAAGAAGAGTGGTCGGCGCCCTGGCAAGCCAGTGTAGATTTCTGAGGAATAGCCTCGTCGTCAAGCGGTGATTCCAAGCTCGAGTCACGATGAAGAGCCGGCGCCAAAACGTCAGAAGGGGAAAATCCCTCCGAGTAGTAATCCGGGTCCCGATGAAGGGACTGTTGGTCGGAAGAAGCCAATTCACGCGCAAGCGCCGCCGGTCGGAGATGTGAGTAACCCATGTCTTCTCTATTATTCTTCTTTGTCGAGTGTTCTTCTTGATTGCCGGTGACCATGGAGTCCGCGTCGTAATTCAGGGGACCTTCCACCGAGGACGTTGAGGGCAAGGCAAGTGGTGGAGTAATTGGAGGTGAATCGGCAAAGGGCGGAAGTGATGCTGGCATATCGGTCTCGTGGCCTTCGGACCACGAGTCGCCGGAGGTACCGAAAGAATCGCCGTTGGATGCCCGCACGCAAGAGATCCTGTCGGAAGATACTGCGGCTAACTGCTAGACGCCACCAACAGAGCAACCGCCATGGCATACTCCGACACCACCGGCTTTGCCACTTGGTCGAGGTGTGGAGTGGCCGCATGAAGACACTGGAAGAGATCATCAGACTGGGCCTCATTGCTCAGCGCCGCTGTCAGGTGCTGATCAGGAGTGTCAGGATCGTCCTTCCTCCAGCACAGCACCTCCCTAGCAGTATGTCGAAGAAATTTCACAGGAAGCTGCAGGCGAGGTCCCACCGACGGTGCTGCGGACCTTACGACGGGTTGGCGACACCTATGCCATTGCAGTAGAGGAAGAGCTGGCCAACAACGAGCTTGAGGCCCTGAAGGTGGACATTAGCGAGACGCGAACCGATCTTAGGAAGGTGCTCCGCTGTCTGGGTTAGTTGTCTTCACGTGTGCAGGTAATATTTCCTCAGAAGATGCTTATCTCATTTTTATTTGCCATTAATTGCTTTGTTGGTGTCAACCAGGTGGTCCACGATACCGCTGAAGATTGCCAAAAAAACTCTTCATCGCTTGTCTGGGGCTTCCCTTAAGAATGAAGAGTTTCAAAAAGAGGTGAAGTGCCTTAGCGCTGTGATGGATGACCTCTAAGAGCAGCGTGACACCTTGCAAGATCATTGTGCCGACTTGATGGAGTCCGAGCAGAAGCTGTTGCAGGACAGAAAAGGTATGTAGAGCTAGTTATTTTTATCCCATCTTTCCTTGTCTTCTCAAACCCGGCGTCTTGATTTGCAGATCTGCAAGATTGTTTTGAAGGCGCCGTAAACCGAGGTCTGTGTGTCTTCGTGTTGCTTATCCGTTCTTCTTAGCTCTACTGGAACATGCTGATTCGACTTTTTCTTGGTGCAGCCAAGGAGCTCGAGAAGGAGGTGTCGACGCTGCGGGAGGCTGCTCAGAGAAACGAAGAAACACGCCTGGGTGAGTTTCTTGCACCTGTGGACTGCTGTTTTGCTTCTTCTTTGTTGACTATTTTTGTCCTTGTAAAAATAGAGCAGAGGACGCGAGCACAGCTGAATGACTTGTTACAGCGACCTGAGGCCGCCGAAGGATGATATGATGTTGTGGCAGAGGGAATAAAACCCGTGCTTGACATCATCGAATACGCGCCTGCTAATCCACCTGTTGAAACCTTCGAAGGGAGAGCACTGGAGCCATTTGAAATTATCCACCTGTTGACACCAGAAGTGGCAAACGGATATACCACAAGTGTACGGTAGTCAATGTAGCCTTCACTGGGAGTATTCCTGGTATCGTATTTTCCACGACGAACGTGAAGTGTTCTAACTAGGTTCAAGACTGTCCAGTGATGAGACAAAGGATCTATGATAACTGGGTAGAGAGGTTCTTATGTTGCAAAGATATCTAGTCTTGGTGTTCTAAGTATAAAGAGGTGTACACCTCCTCCCTTTACAAGAGGGGATATGCGAAACAGGAGGAGATATAACTCCTCCTGAGGCGGCTAAGCTATTGTATTGATGCCCTGCCATTTTAATAACTTGTCATACACACGTGGAGGGATACTAAGACCAGACAAGGTTGTCACCACTTGCTGGCACCCACTAACAATCCGTGCTACAAGCGGCCCACACTGATAAGATATAGCCTAGACACCACGTCTATACTATAGTTACTACTCTAATCCTTGCAAGAGACTAGAGCACTTCACTAAGTAAAGCAATGTGCAAGTAAAACAAGTATATACTTAAAATACCAGAACCAGAATATCAAATACTTAGAAGGACTCAGATGTAAAACTTACTTGAAGATTCGCATCCACTGAGGTACACCTTGGAGAAGACTCCCGACAGGCCAGGGCTTTCTCCTGAAGACTCCCCTCACTCTCTCCCAACTAGCACAGCACTATAGCAGAGCTAAAGCTACTACATAGTGGTTTCTCCTATGAAACATGCTCTAAAGTGAAGGCCTATGGGGGGTATTTATAGGGGGAGGTGGAGTGGAGGCTACTCCACTGCCACGTCATCAATCTGCGTGACCTCCATCATGCACCGTTTGTTCAAACCATCCTTGAAACCGCCTCAGATGAACGCCAGTGGTAAAACCATCACGTGGGAAGCATGCAGGAAGTCAATGAAGCAAGGCGGTGGCCTGGGCCCACCATGGGTGGGTCGGCTAACCCACCTGGGCCCACCACTGTGGTCCCCACTGGTCATAGGATTATGGCTATGTGCTGGTTTTGCCTTGGTCTTGTCGGTTCACACCTTGATCTATGTGCTTTGATCTTCCACCGTTGATTGGAAACACAACTTTGATCCAAAGGTGGAATTGAGCTGGATGGAGAGTCACATGGATCGTGCCATGTCAGCAGAGCCCTGGTGGGCCCCACATGTGGGTCGGCCTACCAGCATGTGGGCCCTCCAGGTGCTCCACTCTCTTCTTGGTACTTCTATACTCTGAAAACACTTAGTTTGAGGACCTGCAAACAAATACTAACATGTACATGTGGAACCAAGTTATTTGTACCTAAGTCACTATGTGTTTGCTTGTTTCTTCCCTGAAAAGAGTGTTTTGTTGACGGTTATGACAGTAGAAAACAGGGTATAAATACCGTCAACAAGACCCCCCACACTTAAGTCTTTGCTCGTCCTCGAGTAAAGGTTAGAAAGAAAGGTTGAAAAGACATATACAAGATCGTGGTGAACAAAGTTTTCATTTAACACATAGCTTATACCAGTGGGTTATGTGGCATTGTCGAGCATATATCTTTGGGATGTTGAGAAATGGAATAACTCTCAAGGCAAAATCATCTTTCAAAAAGAAAGCACATAGTTCATTCTTACTCCTCAAATAGTACTCTTAAGTCACTCAATTGTATATGATTCCTTACCAAGGAATATCTTGAGGATGCCTTCTTTGTTTTATCCTACATCTATCATGCATATGTGTAGTTCAGGTAGGGATAAACATGGCAAGCATACTTACATTGCATATATTGTAAAATCAAAACAAGGATCCAAGGAGAAAAATGTCATAGACCTAGATCAAGATGTGCAAGTGTGTGGAAAATGGTAAACTATAATGCTCCTTTGTTTGAGATGATCTCTCTCTACTTTGTTTTTGGGACATAGCTATCATATTTCTTTTCTTTTCTTTTTATTCATGAGCCTGGACTTGCTCAAATATATATATATTCTTTTTTCTTGGACTTTCACCTGTGCATGTTTCTTTCTTTTTCATTTTGCATTGCCATTGTCCCTTTTTCTATATCAACTAAGATAGATATTCATTGACCTTTAAAACATGGAGCATTTATTTAATGGAAATGAATGGCATGTTGTTGCATACTTTCAGTGTAGAAGTAGCATAAATGTGTGGTGTGTATGTGATCTTGATCTTCGGACTATGACATACTTCTCAACAAGGGTCAACAAGGTTTAATCAAACTCAAAGCAATTGCAAGTAGCATGATTAGAAGGGGTTTCAAACATGATGGTCATATATGGCTTTGGTAGGAATTCTCTTACTATTGAGGAGTAAGTGACACTATGGTTTTATGACATTTTCACAAATAAACCTCTAAGTACTTTGAATGCAAAAATGTGAATCATGAGCCAAGAGTTATCTCACATTTATGAATATCTTAGTCAATATGGTTTCCTATCAAGATATTTACTCACAAGCATAGGCATATGCATAAATTTGAACTTTGTGTCACCTCTACTCTTCAAATGTCATGAATTTTATCTCTTTTATTTTGGGATGCAAGTATTCAAATTTTTATTTTCTTTTTTTATTGAAGAAATAAATTGAATAAATGCGCGATCCGAGAGGGAGGAAGAGTGCAAACCAGTCAGGAAGCGTACTCGCTGCAGGGAGTCTGGCTGGTGGGTCCAGGCCCCAATGGTGGGGTCGGCTGACCCCACCAAAGGGCCGTTGTCCCCTCCATTTGAATCTCCTTGTCTCCCGTTGGGCATCATTTTGTGGGTCGTTCAACCCATTTTGTGTGACCTTTCGCGTCCTGTTTGATCCAGCGAACGTGCTGTGCACCGTGACATGTTCAAAATCGCCGTGAGAGCTGTTGAGGGGGTCGTTCGACCCCCCCCCCCAAACTTAGTTCTTTTCATCTAGTGACGTAGGAACAGAGAACAATGTCAAGTGCAGGTGTTCTGCTGGTGGCAACACACCAGCAGAACGCAAAAGCATTTTATTCAACTCTTTAATATTGATGTAGGCATGATCACAATTGTAAAAATCAAAACTTTTAAAAAGGGAAATCTAGCTAGTGCCTACTTTATTCTAAAGAAATCCTAATCTATGGAGAAGGTGGATTTAGGATGTTCTCTTGGTCAATAGCATTGGCCATTCGCTTGAGCTTTGCATTGGTGCTAATGCGGAGCGCGCGAAAGTTATCCTCTATATCAAAGTGTGCCATCCTTAATTCTGACACCATCTCCTCTAATTCATTATTCCTTTTCCTAAGACTAGTTACAATCTTGAGCATCTTCTCCATGTCGCTTTTCTCTTCTCGATCATCTTCAAATTGGCCTGGCAGGCCATTGATTGGTGGTGCATCCAACTTCCTCCGGATATGGGAAGGAGAGTTGGAGTTGGAATGAAGGGATTCCCTCAACTTCTTCTTCTCATCTGAAGTGAGAGGAGGGACGAACACCTTCCCTACACCCAGCCCACCACCAACGATCTTGCGGCCTTTGAACATGGTCGGTGTGGAAGGGGTGTAGGAGCTGATGCTCCTTGATGAATCCGAGTAGAGAGAAATAGGGCGCTGCTCCGGCACCTCCGGAATCTTCCCCTTCAATGCCAATTAGCCTGTGGTAGGCCTAATTGGCGTGGATGATCGAACAGGGGACTTTCGGAGATCCCATCGCGGAGAGTGACCTTGGTGAAGAAGTGGACCGAGGAGATGGCCGTGGGGTGGTCGGCTGAACCCTTCTAGGGTCAGGCGACCCAGCCCTGGCCCCTGGCGGACCTCCGGTCGGCAGCAGCAAGTTCAGGGGCTTCACCTCCAGCACATTGACAGCCAAAGCTCTCTCTAGGCTTTCGGTCAGTGACCTTTGGGGCTTGGAAGTGCCTTCTCCAGGGGGATGATGGCATTCTTTCTAGTGGGAGCCATGGTGGAACTCTCTGGTGGATCAAGGTTGAAGGAAGGTGCTGGAATGGTGAAGGATGGAGGTGGAAGGAAGAAGAAGGAGAGGAAGGGTTTAAGAAGACGAGTGCCAACGTTCTCCTTTTCGAAATCATGAGAGAACGTCGGGGGAACGTTGGCACAATGTTCTGGACCTGGTGGGTCACAACAGGGTGCCACGGGTGGTTCGGCCGACCCCAAATATGGGACATCTGGCCGCGTGTTGACACTTCTTAGCACAACCACCAGAGACAGAGTGTTAGGCTATCTCTGATAACGGCGCCAGAAGTGCCTGGGGGTATTTCTTATGTCTTATTGCAAGCGCACAGAATATACCACTATAGCACTTCACCCGGGAGTATTCCAAGGTATCGTTATTTATTTTATCCCAAGGGAAAGCGATTGCTAGAAGTATTAATAGAAGGAGATCCTGAAATCTATCTTAACTTAGCACAACTAGTGCAGAGGGGGTGATCATAGTATGATAGGAAGGTGATGATTCAAAGATAACAAATAAAATACTAAAAGATAACTAGTGTAGTGTAGCTAGGTGGGAGGACAACAAGTGAGAAAGGTTCCTGTGATTCAAACTTTACTCCTGTGATCTATCCTATCAAATGGTCAAATTACACTAGGATTGCTACCTTACTACCGGTGTGCAGGGGGTAGTGTGAGACAATAGAGGACAAAACCTCTACCCAAAGCGCCTACACTCTTATGGGAGCCTACCTTTTAAGAACTTGCCTAAAACACGTGGAGGGATACTAAGACTACACAGGGCTGTCACCACCTGCTAGCACCCACAAACAATCCGTGCGACAAGCGGTAATCAAAGGCAAGATTTAACCTAAGCACCACGCTTACGCTAAGTCTCACTACTCTAGCTGTGATCAGAGCAACTAGAGCACCCTATGACAGGTGATGAACTAACACATGTTGAATTGGAACAGGATCACAAACTAATGCAAACTGATCAAGTAATATGATAACTCACAACAATAGTACTACTAGAATAGTAATGCACTAAGTAGAGACTTAGTAAAGCAAAGCAGCAATATATTATATTGAAGTAAATAAGTCTGGAATAAAGAGAAAGATACAAGAGCTATACCAGACTCTCCAGCAGACGACTCCGGAGACCCCGAGCGCAGCTCGACTCAACTCTAACTCCCACACTAGTCTACAACTACTACTAAAGGTGGAACTACACTACTTCTTCACTTGTATCTTGAATGAATCCTCTCTTGAGAGGGTGAAGGCAGCCTCTATTTATAGGGGAGAGCAAAGGGGTGCCACGTCAGCGATCCGTGTGCCTTTCCACCTTAGCCCTTGGATGAACCGACCTTGAAACCGCCTCAGATCAACGGTGTTGGAGATTTCCTCACGTGGACATCATGCAGGGAGGCGGTGGAAGCTAACCGTCCTGGCTGGGCACCAGGGGGTTCGGCCGAACCCCCTATGGCAGGTGGGCCCAGCCAGGGGCTTCTAGAAGGTGTCCCCACCAGTCATTGAGGCTGTAGGTGTCCTGGCCCTGTAACAGAACCGACCAATTTATACGAGCACAAGTACAGCGACAGCTGTTTTCCCAGCTATCAAGCCACACTTGAGCCAATATAAACCCGGTAGTCCATGAAATCTCGAAGGATTTCAAACTTTTACACAGTACATACCCCAAGGATCGCAGAAACTCAGCAGTACACATACACATGATACATAGATTCGCACATATTTCAAATACATCAGAGTACAAGATAAACTTTTACATAAAAGTTCAATAGCGGAAACGAAATCAATTTACATAAGCTTAATTTCATAATACAGTGCCAAGTGTCGACCAGTCACAGCAACAAAGGTAAGATAGATAACATGACCTTGCCCAAGGTCTAGTCTTCCTCTCCCGAAGGATAGAAGTAACTCTTTAGTCAACCAAGCATTCCTCCTGCAACATTGGAATAAAACCCTGAGTACTCAATTGTACTCAGCTAGACTTACCCGACAGGAAGTAAATAAAAAGACTCTCAAGGATATGCAAGGCTTATTTGGTGGAGCTCAGAGGATAGCAACATTTTTGCACAAAAAGCATTACTACAATAGTTCCTCAACTTATCAATTTTAGATATTGTTCAGCTTCGATTTCAGTTAAGCTATTAAGCTAAGGTTTGCTGCTATACTAAACAATCACTTGATATTATAGCAATCAATAAAACCATATGATTTCCGATATCCACAGATATCAACCTCATCTCACCATAATCATTATGTTCAAGTTGTTAACCTCTACCTCACCAGAAGATCAGTTCAGTTTCTCACTAACCAGGAGAGATGGCGATTCGAATCGATTGTACCAGCTGGCAAATATGCAATCACAAACCCTGTCAGCCGAGCCACTGGCTTCTTGGGCCACCGTTAAATCTTTCTGAGACATAATATGTATCGCGGGTTTGGAGGGGTCCATATTCTCAGAGACAAACCCACTTCCAGGATGCATCAGGTCCCTGACCTGCCCTTGGTAAGATGGTGTCTCCGCACATCCTTCCTACCTCCAGAATATGTCTGCCTTATCACGCCCAATTCCCGGCTCAGAAAGAAATACTCGGCTTCGCGGTCAGAACGACTTATCTGGCTAGCTATGTGACGACGTCTTTCAATCTCAACTGATGTCTGGTGGCCTCAGTCCTAGTCGGCCTCAAGCAGCACCGAAGTCAACATGACCCATGTCATGCAGCTCCCTGCTACCTAGCCTTGATTCTCTCATTATTTCATTGTGGCATGGTGACACATATAGCCAACCATGTGGATCTCATCAGTCACCACCTACACTCGCGGATGACAGGAAATCACCCGACTTTCTCGCGGATGACAGGAAATCACCCGACTTCTACCGGTCTAAGCAGGGCTAAGCATAAGATCGGTCACCTATCTAATAATAGTATCAGGTTCACATATATAGTAGACAAGGTAGATATGCAGCAACGGTTTCAAACCAACTCCTATACTTAAATGCACAAACATACGATTTAATAAAGATCGGTGCATTTATAAAAAGAGATAGGTGGAGGCTTAGGAATGCTCCGGGGCTTGCCTGGGGTTCAGCACTAAGTTAGTGTTTGTTAGATGACACTTGTTCGACGAGCATTTCCCATCCAAACACTCGATTAGTCCTTCCACCTTCGTGATTAGTCCACCACACCGTCTTGTGGTTAGTTCCATCATCATGTCCTTCATGTCCACGTGTTCATCATCTAGCGTACCTAAATGAGATGCACAATGCACATGTATGAATAAAAGGAAGTAATACAAGGCATGTTAATCTACAGTCACCGAACCATGAGATAACAAACACACCAAGCAAAGCAACATGGAAGCAATCATAATCTCACATATGCAGTTTAAGGACAGCAGGACAGCAAGCACAAGATTTAACCATAACTGAAACTATATACATCCAACCAGGGTGATCTAAGCCTTTCTGGAAAGCTATTGAAATTGTCTATAACTTTGGTATTTTCCTTTTCAGATGATTTAATTCATATAAAGGTCAAACAACACAAAGAAGACAGCTCTGTCCAGACTTGGACAGATTCTGTCCTCCCAACTCAAACAATCATAACTAGAAATTTAGACCACCAAAAGGGATTATCATAGACAATTTAGAAATCCAATGAAATTTACTAAAACTCTTCTATTATCACCAAGAAGTGATTCAAAGAATAAATTAATTAAACAAAGCAAACATTCAGATCTGGACAGAAAACAATCCAAACCTGACAGCAGACTTCCAAAAGCCATAACTCCTAAACTATCAGGCCTATGACCAAGAAATTTTAGGAAAAGCTAGATATAGAAGTTGGCTACAACTTTTGTATAGAAAATATTTACATGAAACATCATTTTCATGTGTAAAACATCACATCAACAGGGACTATGCCTGCAGCCATTTTCAGCATATAAGCAAAACATGCTTTTCCTTTATTTATCACCTATGCACACATAGGGATGAGCTATTTAGATAGCTCCAAACATGATTACATGGTCATACAAGACTCATCTCAGACCAAAACATATTAAGGAATCACAAGAAACATATATGGATTCATTGGCCTATAATTATTCACTAACCATTACATAAAATCCTATTATTTAATTATTTAAGTTATATGGTACACATCTCAAATGAGTCCTAAACTTTTATGAGAGCTAGGTGATTACAAATCATGACCAAGGTTCAAATCTTACATGCTCAGGTTCCATAATTTAATTATTACAAAATCAACAAATCTATAATGCAACAAAGCATTGGAGAGCAAATTAAATATGAAATTCAACATTTTATTCAAACACATTACCATATTATTGTTTCTCAGGTTAGCACAACCTTATACAAAGGTAGTGGAGCACCATTTTATATTTTCACACCAATATATTATTTATAAAGCATTTAAATCTACTTAATAGACATAAAACAAGATAAATCAACAACTCAGTCATACATGCACCATAAATCATGAAATTTTAACCCTACATTGCACATCATACAGAGAGTCTACAATTAAATTTTAATGCTATTTGGATTAATACAACTCTAGTTACAAAAATAACAAGCAATTCAACCTTCTATTTTCTATTTAACAAGATTAATATGACACACCAATAAAACAGTAAACAACCTATATGTTTTATATTATTAGGAGATAGTACATGTTATTAGAAGACTAACAAAATTGGAACCACAATTGTTGAACTTATATTTCTCAGATTATGGCCAAAAGCAAGTTAATCAATCCTAAAAACCACTTTTCCTAATTAATTTCTACAGCGCATAAATGTAAATAACATAGCACATTTTATGGGTCTAACATGCAGAGCACTTCAAGAGTAAACTAATAAAACAAGTTTTACTATTTTTGGAGCTACCAAACTCCAGATATAAAATTCCAAAGATGCACAAGAATCTGAAGATTTGGTCCCTTAATGCCTTCGGCTGGGGCCCACATGTCATTCAAACAGGGGCTTTCTTCTTCCTTGAACTGGACGAAGAGGCAGAAGGCCTGCCGGCCGGGGCCAGCAGCGGCAGAAAAATAGCCGGCTGCGGCCCGGCAGCGGCGACGGCAGGGCCGACAGCAGCCATGCCTGGCTTGGCCGGGCCGGCGGCCAGCGAGGCGGAGCCGCGACTCAGCAGCACGCCGCCGCGCAGCAGCAGCGTAGCCGCGGCAACAGTAGAACAGCACGGCGCCATGGCAGGCTGCTCCAACGACGGTGGCTGCCCCGGCGAGGAGCGACACGCCGGCCACCGCTTTCATCGGCGAGAACGCAGAGACGCTGGAGGAGGATGGAGGGTGACGGCAGCGCAGCGGCTCCACTACGCGCGGCCACGGCCGAGCTTCCGCTTGCCGGCAATGGCGGGCGAGCTCTCTGCTCGCGCGCAGAACGGTAGAAGGCGAGCGAGAGGGCGAGAGAGGTGAATGGAAGAGTGAGGAAATGAGCAGAGGGGCGAGAGGATGGAGTGGAGCGCCTTGGTGCTCGTCCCCTTTCAGGCAGCAGCGCCGGCAGGAGAGAGATGGGAGGGGCGACAATGGTGTGGGCGCGGACAGAGAGCGTCGGCCGCGTGTCCACCTTTGAGGCATTACGACGAGCACGTGGCGGATGTCGTTCTGCTCCGATTCGAACACTGAAACGGCATATTCCGGAGTACATTCGGTTCTGAGCGCCTATAGCAAAGTTGGAGCCCTCCAAATGATCTCCATCTTTGGTTAAGAGTGCTCAGCCAAACAGCAAAGGAATTAGCAGATAAATAGCTCCCAATTTGATGTTGTCAAAGGGTTAATTACGATCAAAGATCGAGTGGCAACTCTTGTCAAACGAAGTCGGATTGACCTCAAATTTGAATATGTTGTGCTCCAAAGAGTTTGTGACAACTTTTATTTTGAGTCCCACTCAAGTTGCTAAACAAAATTTGGAGAGACCCACACATCAATGCAATAGGGACAGATTTCAGACTTAGAAATTATTTAAATCCTGAAATCAGGATTTTGCCAAACTTGATTCCACTGTTTGAGGCACTTAGAGGTTGAATCATGAGTTGGTCCAAAAATAACAATTGTTGTACTCCAAAATATCTCCAACTTTCATTAAAGGTCAAACTTCATACCTTGCTTACAAATAGTATTTCCACTTTGGTCAACGTAAGATCATTAGAGAGCTCAATGTGGATATTTAGGCCAATTGAGGTATTTTCTTGACATTTTCTCAACATGAAACCTTCATGACTTTTGTTGTAGAGTTCAAGTAGAGTTGTTTGGGCAAGGTTTCAAGGTTTGGTTGACTTTGCATGCTCATCTTCACTTAATCCATAAATCCAATTAAGTGAATAACTTGTCATTCCATGTGAATTCTCAATTCGGATCTTTATGAACCATTTCCAATGATCATGGTAGATGAAGATGAATGTGAGATAGTGATCAAGATCATGGATTGAGACAACTTGGTTAGGTCCACGCTCGCTGGTTAGCTCATGACTAACACCTGGGGTGTTACAGGCCCCACATCTTATGGTTCGGCCGACCCACCCCTGGTGGGTTGGGCCCACCAGCGTGGTCCCTACCTGTCATAGGTCCTCTCTTGATTCTTGTTATGTCTTGATTGCTTCGTTTCACGCCTCAATCCGTGTGCTTTTGATCTCAACCATTGAATGGAAGCACAACTTGATCAGATGGATGGAATGACTTGGTTGGAGTGTCACACGGATTCTGCCTCATCATCAGAGCAAGGTGGGCCCCATGAGTGGTTCAGGCGACCCCACCGTGGGCCCACCCTTGGCTCTCCTCGCTTACATTTGATGTTGTATGCAAGTTGATGGAATGTGGTGGCCTGGGGCAACCAAAAGTGGTTCGGCCGAACAACAAAGGTCACCCCTAGCTGCTCACTTTTGCACTATTTTGACCTTCCCTGCATTCACAAGCTTAAGAGTACAAGTGGAACTAGTTATTGATAAAATATGTTCATGTTATGTTCATTGTCCCTTGAATCCGAGGCCTATTGACGGTGTTTGAATGTGGAATATTATGTTATATCCACCGTCAACAAGATCCCCCAAGCATAACCTTTGCTCGTCCCGAGAAAATAATTAAACTTAGCTTCGATGGATCAGGAGTTGCTACAATGTCTTATTTCAATATTACCATGTGCACAACAGAATACTTCTCTTTTGAATGGAGAAATTGGCTATAAAAATTAACCCATTTTACCTTAGTCCTTTGTGGAGCTAATGACCTTCCCTTTGCCTTAGGTGGTTGAGAGACAGAACAGTTTAACTTGAGCACTACTTTTCTCATTCTTTGCAAGTTTCATACTGGAGGTTTTTAGCAATGCTTTGCAGAAGACAACTTAATGTTCCTCAAATGGTTCTCTCATGTCGCTCAAATGGTGTATGATTCCTTACCAAGGCATAAAGTAAATATTGCCTTCTTGTTATCATCCTACTAAAAATGCGTCACACCCAATTTTAAGGATAAAATTGAATGTATAACCTTATGTGCGCCCAAGGATCAGTCACACACATAAGATGACAAATAAAAGGTAATATCAAAGGACAATGCTCAAATACATAGCGTAATATATAATTAGAATATAACCTTGTAGTACCAAACAGCGGAAAGACACTCCAATCTTCGGGGGTAGACACCAACTCCATAGGGACACAGCTGACTGATTGACCACAAGCCTAAACTTCTCCTGAGGTGTGGGGGAAATAGCAAGAGTGAGTCCATATCAAACTCAGCAAATATAACATGAGGTTTATGAGGCTCAAACAGGATAGACACGGGTTTATAGCGCTTTGCTTTTAATTAAACATCTTTTATGCAATTGGGTAGCAACAAGTTGAATAAGCCCATAATTCATGATCAGAGTAAACATAATTAATGAATAGCAACAATAAATTAGCAACAAGTCAACATCACCCCAAAAGATAACTATTCCATAGGACGTCCAAGGCCGCTCGTGACCGTGAGCTCGGCTAGTATACCAGTTTTACACTCTGCAGAGGTTGTGCACTTTCACTATGAGCCGTGATTCCCATTTGCTCGGGGTAGCTAGCCCCATGACACTACCAAGGTGACAGAGCAGGGTTTCACTATGAAGTCTTTCAAGGTACTCCGTCTAACAAGTTAGGGCCGTTAGGGACCCGGCAAGCAAATATAGGGCCCTCCTTCGTCGTGGCACAAGGTCACGCAGATTATACACACTCGGACAGAAGCCGCACCACACCCGAGTCATTAAGCCCCGTCATGCCTTTCGGTAACCTCTAACAAGCTAGAGAAAGTGCCCATACTTGACTAAAACCAGAGCCATGTAGCCCTCATAGTTGCATGGTAAGTCCCGGTGTCATACATACAGATCATTACCAAAGGTGAAGGATGTAGAGCATCACAAAAACTATGCTGTAATCCCCTAGTTCCATGTTGCTAAAAAGGCATCTTTTAATCGTATTGCATATTCAATTAATCAAGTTTACAAGATCATGATTTCAATAGCGCGCTAGCATCGACTACCCAATGCATAAACCCATAGGTGACAAGGTAGAAGATAACAATTCTAGGTAGCACTTATGGTTATCAATGTAGACACATGCACATGAATGTAATTATTACGGTGAATAGGATAACAAGGAAGATCCCATGCTATACTTGCCTTAGACTTGAGATCATTTTCTCTGATCCAAAACCTTCAATGAATTGCTTCTTGATCACCACGAAAATGTCACCGACTGGACAGGATCATAATGCACCACACAGCATCCAATACATTCATGTATCACATGCAAGTATAATATTCTATTACAACAATACACCAATCAATGAAAAATAGAAGTTAAAAAGGTTTAGAAAACAAATCTACGTATTGCTACGAGCACATAGACGCGAAGATCACGCTAATCGGAATTACGGTTGAAAAGATACAACTATTGGAGGATTTGCTTTTATTTATAAAACAAATGATTAATTGTAACACCCGAAAAATTGCATTCTTTTAAATAGTAGAAATTTATTTAATTGTGCAATTAATTGATCATTCCAATATAGGAAAATAATAATTTTTCTTAAATATAAAATCAAACCTAGGTCATACACATGTATGATGCATTCATGCTAGAGCATTTCTTCTTTGTACTGTTGTAGCTTATTTGAATCTCTCAAATATTTCAAAACCCAATTTGAAAATCCTTTTGGAAAATGGAAAAGGAATTAGAACAGAGCCCTTCCCCTCTCCTTTCTGGCCCGAGCAGCAGCTTAGCCTGTTTTCCACTCCCTGGCCTCAGCCGGCCCAGGTCGGATGGCCCGAGGACAGCTCGGCCGACCTGTTCCCTCCCTTCCCCTTACCCCCTCTGACTGTCGAGCGGGACCCACAGGTCAGCCCTTCCTTCTCCACCTCCCTCGCCGCGCGAACAGAGACGCCGTTGCCGCGTTCATCCGCCGCGGCCGAGCACGCGCGCGCGAAGTGTCCCTCTGCCGTGACTGCCAGCCCGACCCCGCGCTCGGTGCTACCGACCAGTGGGACCCCCTGGACAGCCCCTCCCCTGTTTTCCTCTGCTGCTCACCGAGAGTCCGACGCGGGCAAGAAAGAAAATGGCCGAAGCCGAGTTCGTCGCCGCGCCGAGAGTCCGAAGCAGAGAAGAAACGGCCGAAGCCGATTTCTCCGCTCGCCGAGTTTGTTTCAATCTCCGAGATTGTCGCCACACCTCGGGAGTATTTAAGCAGCGCCACACCCCCCCGTAGCCGTCACCTAACCCTAGCCGCCTCTTCTCGCCGCCATTGCCGAGCTCCCGCCAGAACTGAGCAGCCGCCGCCGCGAGCAATTGGCTCGATTCGCCACCAATTTCCTCTCGGTAAGCCTTTGAGGAGCTTCGCTGTGATCTTGTGAAGTTCCCGGGCACTTTCCCCCTTCGATTTGTGCACTGACACACCTCCGCCGCCGTTGCAGAGATCCACTGTCTGCCGGATCACGCCGCGAGCTATCTCCGAGTCGATTTCCGACCTTCCCATCACCCTAGGTGAGCTTGCGATGCTCTTCCCGATCTATGGGTACCATCCCCGACCTATTTCATGCACCGAAGGCCGAGTTCGCCTTCTCAGGCAGCCCTCCGGCCATGGCGCCGCCGTCGGCCTCTGTTTTCCGACCGAGAGCACCGCCACCCCTCCCCTCTTTTAATCTGATCCGCCGATTTTGAATCGGACGGCCGCAGAGCAGCCCATACCGATTCGGCCGGCGTTTTTGCGAATAACCCCCTGCAGTTTTTAAAGCTTAGCCCGTAGCCCTTAGCGTATTCAGTAGATTACGTTTGAAGGCGTATTTATTTTTGGTATATATGAAAATGTGTTTTCAGATTTGAATTCAAAGTTGTTTCGTTTATAATTTCCACGTTTTAGCTCCGATTTGAACGATTCAAACTGCGTTAGATTCGTAATTTCATAATCTATCTGGTGGCACCACTGTTTCATATATTTTCCACTCTTAAAATTCGAGATTATATTTAATCTATTATTATTCTATTATAGATCTTGTAAAATTCATATCTTCATCGTTTTAAATCCGATTTGCGCAAACTTTATATCGATGTGATCGTAGCAACGCGTAGATTTGTTTTATAACCTTTTTAATTTATTTTCTCTCTGTTGGTGTACTGTTCTAAAGAAAACTCTTGTTTGTATGCATGTTTGCCCTGTATGCGTGTGTGTTGTTATGATGGATCGAGTATAGACGGTGAGCCATAAGTGGGTGATCAAGATCAGTACTGCGACAACCCGGATCACCAGGAGTTTGCTGATCAAGGCAAGTATTAGCATGGATCATCCTTGTTGTCCTATTCACCAAATAAATAATTATATTTGCATGTGTCTTCCTTGATAACCATAGTTACTTCCCAGTTTTGTTATCCTGTTCCTTGCAACCTATGGGATTATGCATATGGTAATTGATGCTAGTGCGTTATTGATATCATGATCATGTAAACTGATTAATTGAATATGCAATAAGGATTAAAAGATGTTTTTTTAGCAACATGGAACTAGGGGATTGGAGCATAGTTTTGTGATGCACCATATCCTTCCCCCTTGGTAATGATCTGTCAGCAAAAGCTGGGACTTACAGTGCAACTATGAGGGCTATATGGTTCTGGTTTTAGCTCAGTATGAGGACCTTTTCTAGCTTGTTAGAGGTTACCGAAAGGCGCAAGAGGGGCTTAGACGACTCGGGTATAGTGCGGCCTTTGTCCATATGTGTATAACCTGCGTGACCTTGTGCCATATGGAAGGGGGGCTCTACATCTGCTTGCCGAGGAAACCTCGCGGCCCTAACATGTTAGACGAACCTTTGAAAGGCTTCATAGTGAAACCCTACTCTCTCACCTTGGTAGTGTTATGGGAGTAATTAACCCGAGCAAATGGGAATCACGGCTCATAGTGAAAGTGCACAACCTCTGCAGAGTGTAAAACTGGTATACTAGCCGCGCTCACGGTCACGAGTGGCCCGGAAAACTCACGGAGTAGTTATCTTACAGGGTGATGTTTACTTGTTGCTAATCTATTTATTGCTACTCATTAATTGTGTTTACTTATGATCATGAGAATGGGCATATTAACTTGTTGCTATCTAACTGCATAAAAGATGATTAACTAAAAGCAACCTGCTGTTAAACCGTGTCAACCTTTTGAGCCTCATGAACCCATGCTAGTCTTGTTGAGTACGACATGTACCTACGCTTGTTTATTTTTCATTACTTGGTTAAAAATCCCGGATGGGTAACAGATGGTGATAGTGATGAGGACTACCCAGAGGACTACTAGACTTGGGCTTCACCAGTCGACGTCCCTGTGCTATGGAGCTACCGCGAGAGTTATCTTTATTTTTCCGCTATGTATTGACTTTGATATTATTCGCTATGTATTAAACATTGGTTATGATACAATTTATGCAATTTGTTGGCTTATGTGTGTGGCTGATCTCTAGGGCGCACATAAGATTATGCATCCCATTTTATCCTTAAAATTGGGTGTGATAAATTGGTATCAGAGCCGTGTTGACTGTAGGATGCAAGCCTAGTTAGCACTGGATAGCCCTTAGCCTTATTATCTCTTTTTACTTGTTATATTAATTTGCTACAAGTTTTTGCTGATATCCTACCCTTGTCCATTGCAAAATTTTGACTTAATCTTAATTCTTGTAGATGGCCAACCTTAAGCGCACTGCTCGCAAGCGTGTCATGCCACCTAAGAGGTACCTGCAGCGCTTCATCTCTGGCGGACGTGTTTCCCGACCAGAGATACCCGTGGAAGACATACCAGTGGAGGAGCCCCAGCAGGAGGTGCCCGCAGAGGAGCCCAGTGAAGAGCCCTTGGAAGACAGCTCTGAAGACGTACCTATGGATGACCCTTAGAAAGATGAACACGAGAAGGTGGAGCCGCAGGGTGACCAGAATTGTGCTGGCGACCCTGATGACGAAGATGATGGAGGCGACTCGGATGACTCTGACGACCCCGAAGACGATGGCGATGATGATGGAGACCATGGTGGAAAACCCTGGGTGGGAATGATTCACTATGATCATCAAGGTGATGACTACTACCACCCGCTGCTCCTCGACTTGGTGCGCCGCTTCTACCCCAACGCCTCGGTGCTGACAAGACGGAGCACTGGAAGCACCCTGACTACGCCGACTACTATGAGACGAGGGTGTACATCAAGGAGGGAAGCCAGGTGAAGAATATCCACTATGCTGTCTCCATTCGACTCTCCAAAGCTGCCGCCATCAAGGATGCCAGCACGACAAGCTCTTATGGTGCACCGCCATGAGAATTGGGACATCATCAAATGGGAGATGCACCGCTACCTTCCCCAGCCGTCAGAGTGGCCAAGCTAACTGCAGCATCACCGGTCCACTTGGAGAAGTGAACTCCCGACTCCACGCTGCCTTGGAATGTTTGGCTCAGACCAACACTTTTCTGGACCAGACACTGGATGAGCTGAACACCAGAACTGAAGCTAACTACAAGCTCAGCCGGGCGGTGGATGGGTTGAACAGGCAACTCGGTGTTGGACCCCCTCCGCCATCACCAAGGTGTCCAGCTGAATCACCGCCAAGGAACCGAGGAGACTATGGAGATGCTCACATCCGCACCGACATCGACCCCTAGAGGAGTTACCCCCAGTTAGAAGCAAAAGACGTTAGTAGCGCAAGTTGAGTCTAGTTCGTGTCTTGTGAACTTTTGTGCTAGATTGTTTTTCCTTATGAACAATGCTTGATTTGGAGTTTGTAATGTCCGCAAAATCTCTTTATATAGGTTTGAATTAATGCATAATAGTTTGGGTTGATTATCTCAGTTTCCAGCAGTGCTGTTTTTCAGACCTCTCTGCCTTAGTAATTTTTCCTAATTAATTATATACGACCAAAAATCATGAGAAATTTTTGTGAAAAACTAGACTTCTGTAGTTTTCTTTGGCCGCAAGAATCATCTCAATATCAGTTACGGTTTGGGAGAAACAAATGACACAAGTCAAAGTTCTGCGCTGTCTGTTACCCTGAAATGGTTTCGAATTAAATCTGTTTTTGATAAATTTAACAACAGAATCTGGAGAGATGGTCTGAATAAAAGTTGTAGAGATTTTCTCGTGCTTTCCAACCATGTATAGCATGTCTCTGTTTTACTTCGGGAACTCCAGATATGACTGTTTTTCTACTGTGCCGTTGTTGGATCGCGCCCAGAATTTCCTGTTCTAGTCTTTTAAGTGTTATTTTAATGGAAAAGAATTCTAAACCTCACTTCAATGATTTGAACAGCAGATGGCCCACACCAGGAGGAACCCAAGGGGTGATGGTACCTCTGAAGAAAATGCTAATCCACCACCCCGTGACAAGAGAAGCGAATTCTTGAAGGGACGCCCGCCCACCTTTGATCATTCTAGTGATCCTCTCCAAGCTGATGATTGGCTGCGTGCAATAGAAAGGCAGCTGGAGATCGCCCAATACAACGACGTCGAGAAGGTTCTCTATGCATCTGGGCAGTTGCAGGGAGCTGCTCTGGATTGGTGGGAGTCTTTCCGTTTTGGACGTGCCGACCCCATCTCTTGGCGGCAATTCCGTGAGGGGTTCCGCAATCATCATGTGCCTGCAGGGTTGATGAAGCTGAAGAAGAAGGAGTTTCTTTCTCTGAAGCAGGGAGGAATGCTAGTTGCCGAGTACCGTGACAAGTTCATCCAATTGTCGCGGTATGCTCCAAAAGAGGTAAAAGATGATGCCAAGAAGCAAGAGCTCTTCTTGGAAGGACTGAATGATCATCTCCAGTACCAGTTGCTCTCCCACACTTTCGCCAAGTTCCAACAGTTGGTGGACAAAGCTTTGATCATCGAGAGCAAGCGCCGTGAGATAGATGAGAAGAAGAAGAAGAGGAAGTTCCAAGGGCAGTCGTCTGGAAGCAACAGCCGCTTCCGTAACAACCAGCAGCAGCCTCAGCAGCAGCAACGTTTCCAGGGACAGTCTGGATTCAAGAACAATTTTCAGAATCAACAATGTTCCTAGAACCAGCAGCGTTCTCAGTACCAGCAACAAGGTGGTAATCAGGCGCCACAACTGACTGCTCCCAACAACATCCCAGTGAAGAATGGTGCCCCCAACAAGTGTTTCCGCTGTGGCAAGGAAGGACACTTGTCCTACAATTGTCCTGAGAAGCAGAATCCCCAAGCCTCCCAGAAGCAGAACAACCAGCAGAGAGTGCCACCTCGCACCGGGAAGGTGAACCATGTGTCGGTTGATACGGCACAGGAGACTCCAGAGGTCATGATGGGTACGTTCAATATCGACTCCATCCCCGCTACAGTTCTTTTTGACTCTGGTGCTTCGCATACTTTCATTTCGCACACATTTGTTAGAAAGCATGGTATTCCCCTTAGTGTCATGAAACATCCTATTATGGTTTCTTCTCCGGGTAGTGTTATGCAAGCTACTCTCCAGTGTCTCCCGATTACTGTCTCATTAAGGGAGGTAGAATTTGAGATAACCCTACTGTGCTAAATACTGCCGGAATTGATCTTATCCTGGGTATGGATTGGATGATGAAGAACGACATCAATATAAAGTGCAAGGAGAAGGTCGTGACTATCACTACCCAGAAGGGAGATGAGGTCAGAATTGAGGTTGCTTTGCAAGTTCAACAGAAAGCCACAGTACATCAGCTCAAAGAAGAAGTGCAGCCGGATAACTCAGTGGTGGATGAGTTTGAAGATGTGTTTCCAAATGAGTTGCCAGGTATGCCGCCTGACCGTGACATTGAATTTATCATTGAGTTGTTACCTGGTACTGCACCTATAGCTAAACGTCCATATAGAATGGGAGTTAAAGAATTAGAAGAACTTAAGAAACAAATCAAAGAACTGTCAGAAAAAGGTTTCATTCGTCCTAGTTCTTCACCTTGGGGAGCCCCGGTTATTTTTGTTGATAAGAAAGATGGTAGTCAAAGGATGTGTGTTGATTATCGGTCACTGAATGAGGTCACCATTAAGAACAAGTATCCGTTGCCTAGAATTGATGACTTATTTGATCAGTTGAGAGGTGCTTGTGTGTTTTCCAAGATTGATCTCCGTTCAGGTTATCATCAGTTGAAGATTCGTGACTCTGACATACCTAAGACTGCATTCACTACTCGGTATGGATTGTATGAGTATACGGTAATGTCCTTTGGTTTGACTAATGCACCTGCCTACTTCATGTATCTGATGAACAAGGTATTCATGGAATTTTTGGATAAGTTTGTTGTGGTGTTCATTGATGATATCTTGATCTACTCCAAGAATGAAGAAGAGCATGCCGAACATCTGACATTGGTTTTGCAGAAGCTCAGAGAACATAAGCTGTATGCCAAGCGAAGTAAGTGCGAGTTCTGGTTGAGAGAAGTTGCTTTTCTAGGACATATAGTGTCCAATGGTGGAATTTCTGTAGACCCAAGCAAGGTGGCAGACGTGTTGAATTGGAAGCCGCCAACTGATGTGACTGGCATTCGTAGTTTTCTCGGTTTAGCTGGTTACTACCGAAGGTTCATTGAAGGATTCTCCAAGCTTGCGAAGCCAATGACTTCCTTGCTAGAGAAGAATGCCAAGTTTGTGTGGTCTGAGAAGTGTCAAGCTAGTTTCGAAGAATTGAAGAAGAGATTGATAACAGCGCCAGTGTTGGTTTTGCCGGACCTAAGTAAGAAGTTCTCTATCTATTGTGATGCTTCCCGCCTAGGTCTTGGTTGTGTTCTCATGCAAGAAGGAAGAGTTGTAGCATATGCATCGAGACAGTTGAGGAAGCATGAGTTGAATTATCCTACTCATGACTTGGAGCTAGCAGCTGTGGTTCACGCTCTGAAGTTATGGAGGCATTATCTGATTGGTCATAAGTGTGACATCTATACAGATCATAAGAGTTTGAAGTATATCTTCACCCAATCCGAGTTGAATTTGAGGCAGCATCGTTGGTTGGAATTGATAAAGGATTATGACCTGGAAGTGCATTATCATCCAGGCAAAGCAAATGTTGTGGCCGATGCTCTTAGTAGAAAAAGTTATGCTAATGAGATTCGAACAACCACTATTCCCGCAGAATTGTGTGCAGAGATGGAGCGTCTCAACTTGGAAATTGTGATCAATGCTGTTGAGATGGAGGTTGAACCCACACTAGAGCAAGAGATACGAAAGGCTCAGTTGGAAGATGAGAAGCTCAAGGAAATAGCAGAGAACATTGTGGTTGGAAAATCACCCGGATTCAGGCTAGATGAGAATGGAACCTTATGGTTTGGGAAGAGACTCTGTGTACCTGAAGTGAAATCTATCCGAGACGCTATACTGCGTGAAGCTCATGAGTCAGCATATTCTATACACCCAGGAAGTACCAAGATATATTTGGATCTGAAGGAAAAATATTGGTGGGTTGGACTGAAGCGTGATGTAGCAGAATATGTGGCTATCTGTGATACCTCTCAGAGAGTTAAAGCTGAACACCAGAGGCCTGCAGGATTGCTACAACCACTAAAGATACCTGAGTGGAAGTGGGAAGAAGTCGGTATGGACTTCATAGTTGGATTGCCACGAACTCAGAGAGGTTATGATTCAATCTGGGTAATTGTGGATCGACTGACTAAAGTTGCTCATTTCCTCCCTGTCAAGACCACCTATACCGGAGCAAGACTTGCATAGTTGTATATGGAAAGGATTGTGTGTCTACATGGAGTTCCAAAGAAGATAGTGTCCGATAGGGGTACGCAGTACACCTCACAGTTTTGGCAACAAGTGCATAAATCATTGGGAACACGGTTGAATTTCAGTTCTGCATATCACCCTCAAACTGACGGTCAAACTGAACGGATTAATCAGATTTTGGAAGATATGTTGAGAGCTTGTGCTTTACAGTATGGAACAAGTTGGGATAAGAGTCTGCCGTATGCGGAGTTCTCTTATAACAATAGTTACCAGAAAAGTCTCAAGATGGCACCCTTCGAAGCATTGTATGGACGCAAGTGCAGGACACCCTTGTTTTGGAATCAAACTAGAGAAAGTCAAGTGTTTGGACCGGATGTGTTGAGAGACGCAGAGGAGCAAGTCCAGACAATAAGAGAGAACTTGAGAATAGCACAATCTAGACAGAAGAGCTATGCGGATACACGGAGAAGAGAACTAGCTTTCAATGTAGGAGACTATGTATATCTTAAAGTGTCCCCGATGAGAAGTGTGAAAAGGTTCAACAGCAAAGGAAAATTGGCACCAACGTATATTGGTCCTTTCAAGATCCTAGAGAGACGTGGAGAAGTGGCATATCAGCTAGAACTTCCGGAAAGTTTGTCCGGTGTGCATGATGTGTTCCACATATCTCAGTTGAGAAAGTGTTTGAGAGTACCGGAAGAGCAGGTTCCTGTCGAGGAAATAGTTTTCAAGAAGGGTCTCACTTATGAGGAACATCCAGTGAAAATTTTGGAAACCGCAGAAAGAGTTACAAGAAGTCGAGTTATAAAGATGTGCAAGGTGCAGTGGCATCGGTACTCTGAGGAAGAAGCTACTTGGGAAAGAGAGGAAGATCTCAGAGAAAAGTACCCGGAGTTGTTTGAGTATGCACCAACTGAATCTCGAGGACGAGATTATTTTTAAGGGGGTAGAATTGTAACACCCAAAAAATTGCATTCTTTTAAATAGTAGAAATTTATTTAATTGTGCAATTAATTGATCATTCCAATATAGGGAAATAATAATTTTTCTTAAATATAAAATCAAACCTAGGTCATACACATGTATGATGCATTCATGCTGGAGCATTTCTTCTTTGTACTGTTGTAGCTTATTTGAATCTCTCAAATATTTCAAAACCCAATTTGAAAATCCTTTTGGAAAATGAAAAAGGAATTAGAACAGAGCCCTTCCCCTCTCCTTTCTGGCCCGAGCAGCAGCTTGGCCTGTTTTCCACTCCCTGGCCTCAGCCGGCCCAGGTCGGATGGCCCGAGGACAGCTCGGCCGACCTGTTCCCTCCCTTCCCCTTACCCCCTCTGACTGTCGAGCGGGACCCACGGGTCAGCCCTTCCTTCTCCACCTCCCTCGCCGCGCGAACAGCGACGCCGCTGCCGTGTTCATCCGCCGCGGCCGAGCACGCGCATGCGAAGCGTCCCTCTGCCGTGACTGCCAGCCCAACCCCGCGCTCGGTGCTACCGACCAGTGGGACCCCCTGGACAGCCCCTCCCCTGTTTCCCTCTGCTGCTCGCCGAGAGTCCGAAGCGGGCAAGAAAGAAAACGGCCGAAGCCGAGTTCGTCGCCGCACCGAGAGTCCGAAGCAGAGAAGAAACGGCCGAAGCCGATTTCTCCGCTCGCCGAGTTTGTTTCAATCTTCGAGATTGTCGCCACACCTCGGGAGTATTTAAGCAGCGCCACACCCTGCCGTAGCCGTCACCTAACCCTAGCCGCCTCTTCTCGCCGCCATTGCCGAGCTCCCGTGAGAACCGAGCAGCTGCCGCCGCGAGCAATTGGCTCGATTCGCCACCAATTTCCTCTCGGTAAGCCTTTGAGGAGCTTCGCTGTGATCTTGTGAAGTTCCCGAGCACTTTCCCCCTTCGATTTGTGCACTGACACACCTCCGCCGCCGTTGCAGAGATCCACCGTCCGCCGGATCACGCCGCGAGCTATCTCCGAGTCGATTTCCGACCTTCCCATCACCCTAGGTGAGCTTGCGATGCTCTTCCCGATCTATGGGCACCATCCCCGAGCTATTTCATGCACCGAATGCCGAGTTCGCCTTCTCAGGCAGCCCTCCGGCCATGGCGCCGCCGTCGGCCTCTGTTTTCCGACCGAGAGCACCGCCACCCCTCCCCTCTTTTAATCTGATCCGCCGATTTTGAATCGGACGGCCGCAGAGCAGCCCATACCGATTCGGCCGGCGTTTTTGCGAATAACCCCCTGCAGTTTTTAAAGCTTAGCCCGCAGCCCTTAGCGTATTCAGTAGATTACGTTTGAAGGCGTATTTATTTTCGGTATATATGAAAATGTGTTTTCAGATTTGAATTCAAAGTTGTTTCGTTTATAATTTCCACGTTTTAGCTCCGATTTGAACGATTCAAACTGCGTTAGATTCGTAATTTCATAATCTATCTGGTGGTACCACTGTTTCATATATTTTCCACTCTTAAAATTCGAGATTATATTTAATCTATTATTATTCTATTATAGATCTTGTAAAATTCATATCTTCCTCGTTTTAAATCCGATTTGCGCAAACTTTATATCGATGTGATCGTAGCAACGCGTAGATTTGTTTTATAACCTTTTTAATTTATTTTCTCTCTGTTGGTGTACTGTTCTAATGAAAACTCTTGTTTGTATGCATGTTTGGCCTGTATGCATGTGTGTTGTTATGATGGATCGAGTATAGACGGTGAGCCAAACGTGGGTGATCAAGATCAGTACTGCGACAACCCAGATCACCAGGAGTTTGCTGATCAAGGCAAGTATTAGCATAGATCATCCTTATTGTCCTATTCACCAAATAAATAATTGCATTTGCATGTGTCTTCCTTGTTAACCATAGTTACTTCCCAGTTTTGTTATCCTGTTCCTTGCAACCTATGGGATTATGCATATGGTAATTGATGCTAGTGCATTATTGATATCATGATCATGTAAACTGATTAATTGAATATGCAATAAGGATTAAAAGATGTTTTTTTAGCAACATGGAACTAGCGGATTGGAGCATAGTTTTGTGATGCACCATATCCTTCCCCCTTGGTAATGATCTGTGAGCAAAAGCTGGGACTTACAGTGCAACTATGAGGGCTATATGGCTCTGGTTTTAGCTCAGTATGAGGACCTTTTCTAGCTTGTTAGAGGTTACCGAAAGGCGCAAGAGGGGCTTAGACGACTCGGGTATAGTGCGGCCTCTGTCCATATGTGTATAACCTGCGTGACCTTGTGCCATATGGAAGGGGGGCTCTACATCTGCTTGCCGAGGAAACCTCGCGGCCCTAACATGTTAGACGAACCTTTGAAAGGCTTCATAGTGAAACCCTGCTCTCTCACCTTGGTAGTGTTATGGGAGTAATTAACCCGAGCAAATGGGAATCACGGCTCATAGTGAAAGTGCACAACCTCTGCAGAGTGTAAAACTGGTATACTAGCCGCGCTCACGGTCACGAGTGGCCCGAAAAACTCACGGAGTAGTTATCTTACAGGGTGATGTTTACTTGTTGCTAATCTATTTATTGCTACTCATTAATTGTGTTTACTTATGATCATGAGAATGGGCATATTAACTTGTTGCTATCTAACTGCATAAAAGATGATTAACTAAAAGCAACCTGCTGTTAAACCGTGTCAACCTTTTGAGCCTCATGAACTCATGCTAGTCTTGTTGAGTATGACATGTACTTACGCTTGCTTATTTTTCATTACTTGGTTAAAAATCCCGGATGGGTAACAGATGGTGATAGTGATGAGAACTACCCAGAGGACTACTAGACTTGGGCTTCACCAGTCGACTCCCTGTGGTATGGAGCTACCGCGAGAGTTATCTTTATTTTTCCGCTGTGTAATGACTTTGATATTATTCGCTATGTATTAAACATTGGTTATGATACAATTTATGCAATTTGTTGGCTTATGTGTGTGGCTGATCTCTGGGCGCACATAAGATTATGCATCCCATTTTATCCTTAAAATTGGGTGTGACATTAATGGAATATTAAATTGATAAGTAATTTAGAAGCTCTAAACAAGTTACACAACCCCACTAACGCGTAGTTTACGATATTCGGAAACCAACGCGATTTGAACGAATCAACTCAGAATTAAAATGAATAAGTTATGAATTTTACAAGAGTTTTCCTTTATAAAAATAATAGGTTTAATATAACCACGAAATTAAAAAGTTCAAAACATAATTAACAATGATATAAATATGTAGATTTTGAAATTACGAATCTAATACAATTTGAACTGGTTAAAACAGAGGTAAAACATGCAAGTTACAATTAAAACAAATTAAGTGGCAAATTCATAATTACCTCCATCCTCTTTCAGGTGCAGGTCGTACTGACAGTGGCTGCTGTTGTGGTCGTGTGCAGGGGAAAAGGCCTCGGCCTGGGCAGCAGTGGCACCTGCCCCTGTTGAGTAGAGGAGCGCCGGGGAAAACGCGTGGCCTGGCAGAAACACTCCAGCGACAGATGAACGACGGCAGAAACACCACATGGGAACTCGGGAAAATTCAATTTGTTACGTCAGGATCTGCAAACGAGAGGTTTTTCTTTCTATCTCTTTGGTGTGATTTAGCTAAAGGTTTAGTTGATATATATATAGAGGAGAATTCTTTACCCCACCATCAACTAGCAATATAATAATAATTGATGTTGCACCCCACTTTCACTAATGGGCCAAAATAATCATTAAAGTCCATTAGTAAATAAATGCAAGGGGCTCTGAGGGCTGAACATTTTATTATTTTCAGAATAAAATAATATCACAAATAAAATAATTCCAGAAAAGTTTAGAATTAGAATTTAGTCTGCGAAAAATATCCTAAAGGGCTCAAAAAATTATTGGAAAATTTTTGGAGACATTTTGGAACATGATGAACCGAAATAAAGTATATGGAGCTAATGAAAAGATATTTTTTGAGCATCTAAAAATTAGATTTTTCTCAAAGAAAATAGGAAAAGGGCCGAAAAAGCCAAGAAAAATTTTCAAAAAATTTTTAGAGATAAGTTGATGAACGATGAGCACCAAAAAGTGATTTAGACCTGAAGAAAAGGTTCTGATGAACTTCAATAGAAGGGATGGAGTTGAGAAACACGAAATTTGATTATATAAAGAGACAGAGACATGCCGCAGAGAAGATCGTTGTACTAAACGCATTTTAAAACTTTATTCACTCACATCATAAATTCATTTACAAATAATTTTGGATCATTTTTAGTTTTGGCAAAGACCACTCAATCAAAATAAATCATATGTAAGGGCATGAGTGCACAAACATGTTGCTAAACTTTAGTTGAATTTTAACTTAATAGTTTTTTTAATTTTCCTATGTTTTCATGAACACAAAAATACAAAATCAAATCAGTTTAGCTCTATTTCAAAATTAGTGAAAATTTGGGTGTTACAAAATGGCTTATGTGGGGCTTAAGGTAGGAACGATAGAATATAGCATACTTATTTTGCATATATTGTGGAGTCAAAACTTGGATCCAAAGAGAGAAGTGTCATGCCCTTAGATCAAGATGTGCAAGTGTGTGGAAAATATTATAATGCTCCTTGATTTGGAATTGTATCTCTCTTTAAATTTTAAAAACATGGCTATCATTTTTCTTTTATTTATGAGCCTAGACTTACTCAAATTTTTCTTTCTTTTTTTTCTATGGACTTCCTTGTGTCCATCTTTCTTTCTTTTTATTTTTATTTTGCATAGCCCTTTTTGTCTCTTCTACCATAACAACTAAGAGAGATTTTCTATGACTTTAACACATGGAGCTTTTTATTTGGTGGAAATGAAAGGCATGTGATTGCGTACTTTCAGTGTAGAAGCAACATATATATTTGTGGTACGTACGTGATCTTGATCTTAGGAGCATGATAAAACTCTCAATAAGGGTCAACAAGACTTGACAACACTCAATACAAAGCAAATAGCTTGAGTGGAAGGTTTTAGACATGTGCAGCATATATGGCTGTGGTAGGAATTTATCGCCATTAAGGAACAATAAGGTTTTGTTTGTTTAAAATAAATCTCCAGTAATCATGCATGCTTAGAACAATACTATAGTAGCTTTTGTTTCACTATATCATATCTCACAACCATTTAGACTTAGTTCTAACACTTAGCATCCATAAAGTTATCAGGTTCATGATGATTTAAATAAGTCAAGTAATCCATACTCAAAGAAATACTAAGTTGTAAACTAGGCATTAAAGAAATATTAACAGAGCAACTATTCATCATTTCCAATGAGAAAGATTAACATGCATGAACAGAAAATATTTTTAGTGTTTTTAGTTTATTTTATTCAAGTACATTAAATGAAAAGTGATATAAAATACTGAGATAGAATACTTACCTTGGTGGGGGAGAGAATCTCCCCAAGCTTGTAATTTTGTAGTTGTCTCACTGAGGTGGACGTGGTGGATAGTGAGGAGGATATTGTGGTGGATATGGTCGCGGGAACTGTTGTGGGTGCTGTGGGATATATGGAGGTAGAGGTATGTTATGATGTGCATAGAGGGCAGCCCACTGTCTGCCAGTCTGCTCCTGGAAATTTTGGAGCTGCTGCTGGGTTTGTGCAGTGATGTTGTGAATAGCCTCATGGCCAGCCCGCAGCACACCAAACTGATGTGTTAGCAACTCCATGTCATGTCAATGGCTTCGCGTCCCTGCATCCTGCATAGATGAGTAAGAAAATCTGGCACTTTGTGCCCCTGATCGGCGCCCTCCTCCAGAGCTGGAGGCCTGCATGGCATTTGAGTTGCCTGCATAGGTGCTGTCGTCTTCTTCGGATGATTCATTACGCTGTGCAGCACGCGTTCTTGCACGGGTAGCAGGACCTGAAAAACTCCATCGACCGCCTACTCCTGCAATGTTAGATACTAACGGGTGGCCCCTATATAATTTTAATTCTGGATATGGCAAAGTGAGTCTTGCATCGTTATTATGGAACTTAAATTCTATTGTTCCATGGGACCACTGGCGATGATATGAGCCTTTATGAAATATTCCTCACCTAGAATGGTTCTATGTGTAGGTATGTAATCATTTAATCCATTTAGCAGTTCAAGGTAGCTACACATTTTTGTGATGATGGAAGTGAAATCAAATGATCCACATCTTGATGGTGCAGAAATCCAATGTTCTACCATGGCTTTTACGGGTGATACACGGATTTTATACACCATGGCATACATTATTCTTAAATCAATCTTTCTAATAGGTCTCACATCCTCCCGGGGAAACAAAGTGATTCCTAACCATCTATGCAAAAAGCGCAGTGTGGGGTTGCAAATGTGACTAGTACGTGGTTTCCCCATTCTATTTTCCCCAGTAATATCATGCCAAAATTCAAGTTTATTAAACCTTCGAGTAGCAGATTCTAAATTTGAGGTGCAGATCATGAAGCCTTGGCAAGCACTAAACTGGTCCCAAGTAAGATCATAGGCTTGATTAAATAGGCAAAAATAGATGTTGTCTTTAGTTGCTTTTACTGTGCACATAAATTCTAAAGTGAGACTCTTGCTACCTTGGTATCCAGAAAAATCCTAGAATTCACCCCATCCTATTGCACCAAAAACATCAAAGAACTACTCATACATACCTTGTCCGTTGGAGGAGTCCTAAATCAATTACCTTGGTGTGTTCAAAGTTGCGGTTGCGGATGGAGTTGAGGACAAGAAGTTCTTGTGGAGTGACCCAAATGCCTGTTTCTTGGTCTTGTGTTCTAACAGGTTCTTCCTCTTCTTCGGATTCTTCATGATCATAAGAAGGTTGTTCAACATTTTCCGTGTTATTGGTTGGCTCAGTTGCTTCAGACAAATATTCATCCTGTGACCCTGAGAGTTGTATCTCAGTGTCATGGGAGTATGATCGTCGTGATGAACTCCCGCTCAATGCTGAGTGCATTTTCTTTGCTACGGCCTTGAATGGGTTCTTCATATTTGCACAAAACAAAGACACGAACCAAACTTTGGATGATGGGGATTAGCTTAATTGAACCTTCTTACCGGATGATTACCTTCGTTGATTTCCTCGGGTGATGAGCACTTGAAGAACAAAGATGAGAGAATAATATTTTTGGGTTTTCTTCTTGGAAAGAAATGAACATTGTTGGGAGAGAGAGAGTTTTTAGAATGTTGAAGTGCTCGGCTAGTGGTTTGGTTTGAAGAATGAGCTCACGAGACGGGGATTAAATAGGGAAGGAAGCAGAGGGTGCAGGGGCACCTGGCCTGGTTCGGCCGAACCCCTAGCTGCCTCTACTATGAGGCACTAATTAGTGGAGTCTCGGGTGGACTGAAAAGATCAAAAGCTGAGGTGATGGAGCTCAATGGATGGGTCGGCCGAACCCATCCCCCTCTCCACTTGCAACAATAATTGTGGGAATCTATTGTGTACAGGAAGGAGAGAACGCTAGAGTGATTTTAGGGCACTTGATGGGTCGGCCGAACCCTCAATCAACTCCATTCTCCATGTGTCTTGTTGTATTGCACACTTTGTTGGAAATAGAGCAAGTAGGTGTGACCATGTAACAGCAATAGGGTCGGCCGAACCCTGCCTCATCTCTATTTGCTATGTGCCACATAAGGTGTAAAAGCTAGTTCTCTCTTGCCTGGTGGAGCACTCAAGTGATTGCCAAGTTTGGTTTCTTTTGATTAGCCAGAATGATTTGGTTATGAGTTTCATGAGTGGAATTAAGGAGAGAAGAAATGGGTTATGTCATGACATGATTTCTCTCTTAAATTACTCATGCTTTGCTATGAACATTTTTGTTGGCATTTTATTGAAACAAGGGATGAGAAAGAGATTCTAACTCTTAGAGTGCAAGTTGACAGTCAAATGTCTTAAAACACTTTACGGGGTAGCTCACATGATACTTGGGTTAAGCCAATTGGCAATTGACATGTGGGTGCATAGAAAGATCTAAGGTTGCCATGCTAGTGATTAAGATCATCATGCAAATTGTTTAAAGTGTTGTCGTGCATGAAATAAGGCATGGATTGAAATGGACAAAAGGTGGCAGGTGGGGGCATCATGGTGGGGTTCGGCCTACCCTACCATGGCCCCACTTGGTGTCGATTTTATTTAGAAGATTAATTAAAAGATGACTATCATGCTAAAATTATTGGTCGACAGAAAAAGGTTTGGGATTAACATGCTAAAGTAATTTAAACAAGTAAGGGAAGTAGCATGAATTTAAATGTTAGTATACTTACCTTAATGGAAGAGCTGATCCTTTAGGTCCTTGGGGTAGGACACATCTCTTGAGCTGGCGTGGAATTTTTCTTTGGAGGTGTCGCCGACTGTATAACCTTTTTCTTCCATACTTGCTTGCTCTTTGCCTTTTGTTGTGATTTGGGCTTCTTCAAATCTTTTACGATAGCAAAGGCATGTATCTCCCTTAGCATGATCAATGAGCACTGCTCAACCTTCAGTTGGAATTTGAATGTTTCCAGGGTCCCATTGATTGTGAATTGAATTTCTCCAGTTCCAACATCAATATGTGCATTGGCGGTGCTGAGGAACGGTCTCCCCAAGATGAGTGAAGTCTTCTCATCTACTTCCATGTCCAAGACCACGAAGTTCACGGGGACAAAGAATCCACGTATCTTGATGGGGATGTTTTCCGCTATCCCCGCCGGGTAACGGACTGATTGATCCGCCAGCTGCAAACGTATTGATGTAGGGGACAAGATAGTATGATTGAGTTTGTCGAACACTACCTTTGGCATGACGCTGACACTTGCTCCTAAGTCGCATAGTGTATGCTCAAAGTATTGTGTCCCAATGGAGCAGTCAATGGTGGGACACCCAGGGTCTTTCTTCTTGGTTGGCAGTTGGTTCAATATGGCCGCGCTGCATTCCTCCGTCAATTTGACAATTTTTGTTGTGGGCAGCGGGCAATTATTGTTGAGGATGTCTCTTAGGTACTTGGCGTAGGTCGGTACCTGCATTGCGTAAAGTAATGGAATATTCACATAAAGATAACGAATTACCTTGACGAATTTTCCGAATTGTTCGTCGGTGGTTTGTTTCCTTGTTCTTGGAAAAGGTAGCAGCACATTGGTGTCATAATATTCGTGTGAGGCTATCTTTCCCTGGAACCTGGTGTTGTCATCAGGTGCTGGCACCACTTCTTCTTCTTCTTCATCTTCCTTGTCTTTTCTTGCAGCCCTCCCTGCCATGTTAGGATTTGGTGGATCGCGAGTGGACTTACCTCCCATCGTGATCACCGCATTGATATTTGAAGTATTGCAAGTATTTTTAGGAGATGAAGTAGTAGCAACAAGATGAGCTAATTGAGATTCTAACATTTTATTAGAACTCATTTGTTCTTTAACAGAAAAAGTGAGAGCATCCATCTTATAATTTAATGTTTCAAGGGTCTTGTCATTTTCTATCAACTTTTTATTCATGCTTTCATTTATTTTAGCTTGATTCATGACAAGATCTTTTAATGATAATTGACTACCAAAATTTGCATTACCTTGAAACTTGGAGTTCGACGCCCATCTTCCTTGTTGAGGATATTTTAAATTGTTGTTGATGGTGTCTATCTTCTCAGGATTTAATTTGGAATAAGATACACTACATACCTGATCCCATTGATGCTTGGAAGCATAATGTTGAATGGCCTCGGTCTTTCTTGAAATTAGCACGTTCTTCCAACCTTCTCAAGAGGAAATCCATCGTCTCAGATATTGCGTCTACTTCATGGATGGCATGTGTATTCTTCTTCTTGGATTGGAGTCGATCTTCATTCCACCCTTGATTTGTCACCATCTTTTCTATCAGATTCTTGGCTTGTGTAACATTGAGTGAAGTGAATGCTCCTCTAGCAGCGACATCAAGGTGGCTGCGAGCTGTTGGAGTTAGCCCATGGTAAAAACCTTGAATCAGGAGCCATTCTTGAATTTCATGGTGAGGACATTCGCGAATGTATTCCTGGAGACGTTCCCATGCTTCGGGAATCGTCTCGTCCACTTGCTGTGTAAAACCTGAGATCTTTCCTCGAAGAGAGGTGGTTTTGCCCATCGGGAAGAACTTCTTGAGGAATGCATTAGCACAGCTTGTCCAATTGTCCATATCTTAGAGCAAGCATAGAACCATTGTTTTGCCTTTCCGATCAAGGAGAACGGAAAAAGGCGAAGACAGATGGCGTCGGCTTTGACTCCTCTTATATAGATAGTGCCACACAACTCCAAAAAATTCTGGAGATGCGCATTTGCATCCTCATGGGGCTTTCCGCTGAATGGGTTGGCTTGCACCATATTGATAAGAGACGGCTTGAGCTCAAAAGTGACATCCCCCAAGCTAAGCTACGGACCGGTGGTGACATTGTCGGCCGATGGTGCAGAATGCTCAAAGATGGTCCTTTAGGCCATAGCTTCCTTAGGTGACAGTGCTGAGCCTCCTTCCTTGAGTGGTTCCAATACCAAATCGGACCTCCGATCGGAGACTGAACGGTGTCGAGAACTCCTGATGGATGTCCCTGGATTTTCTATTGTTGTGGCTTCAAACTGAAATCCACTCATGTATGCCTTGCTTCAAGATAAAGAGAAGCAGAAGCAAGGGTAAGCCCTACTACAACAACTTCATACTAATTTGATGATAGGTTCCAGATTCGATCTTATTAAAATTTCTAGGCTACGCTTTCCCTGGCAACGGCGCCAGAAATGCTTGTTGACACTTCTTAGCACAACCACCAGAGACAGGGTGTTAGGCTATCTCTGATAACGGCGCCAGAAGTGCCTGGGGGTATTTCTTAAGTCTATTGGATAATTCCGCAAGCGCACAGAATATACCGCTGTAGCACTTCACCCGGGAGTATTCCAAGGTATCGTTATTTGTTTTATCCCAAGGGAATGCGATTGCTAGAAATATTAATAGGAGATCCTAAAATCTATCTCAACTTAGCACAACTAGTGCAGAGGGGGGTAATCAAAGTATGATAGGAAGGTGATGATTCAAAGATAACAAATGAAATACTAATAGATAAATAGTGTAGTGTAGTTAGGTGGGAGGACAACGAGTGAGAAAGGTTCCTGTGATTAAAACTTTACTCCTATGATCTATCCTATCAAATGGTCAAATTACACTAGGACTGCTACCTTAGTACCGGTGTGCAGGGGGTAGTGCGAGGCAATAGAGGACAAAACCTCTACCTGAAGCGCCTACACTCTTATGGGAGCTTACCTTTTAAGAACTTGCCTAAAACACGTGGAGGGATACTAAGACTACACATGGCTGTCACCACCTGCTAGCACCCACAAACAATTCGTGCGACAAGCGGTAATCAAAGGCAAGATTTAACCTAAGCACCATGCTTACGCTAAGTCTCACTACTCTAGCTGTGATCAGAGCAACTAGAGCACCCTATGACAGGCGATGAACTAACACACATTGAGTTGGAATAGGATCACAAACTAATGCGAACCGACCAAGTAATATGATAACTCACAACAATACTACTACTAGAATAGTAATGCACTAAGTAGAGACTTGGTAAAGCAAAGCAGGAATATATTATATTGAAGTAAATAAGTTTGAAATAAAGAGAAAGATACAAGAGCTATACCAGACTCTCCAGTAGATGACTCCGGAGACCCCGAGCGCAGCTCGACTCAACTCTAACTCCCACACCAGTCTACAACTACTACTAAAGGTGGAACTACACTACTTCTTCACTTGTATCTTGAATGAATCCTCTTTTGAGAGGGTGGAGGCAGCCTCTATTTATAGGGGAGAGCAAGGGGGTACCACGTCAGCGATCCGTGTGCCTTTCCACCTTAGCCCTTGGATGAACCAACCTTGAAACCGCCTCAGATCAACTGTGTTGGAGATTTCCTCATGTGGACATCATGCAGGGCGGCGGTGGAAGCTAACCGGTTCGGCCGAACCCCCAATGGCAGGTGGGCCCAGCCAGGGGCTTCTAGAAGGTGTCCCCACTAGTCATTGAGGCTGTAGGTGTCCTGGCCCCACATCTTATGGTTCGGCCGACACACCCCTGGTGGGTTGGGCCCACCAACGTGGTCCCCACCTGTCATAGGTTCTCTCTTGATTCTTGTTATGTCTTGATTGCTTCGTTTCACGCCTCAATCCGTGTGCTTTTGATTTCCACCGTTGAATGGAAGCACAAGTTGATCAGATGGATCGAATGACTTGGTTGGAGTGTCACACGGATTCTGCCTCATCATTAGAGCAAGGTGGGCCCCATGAGTGGTTCGGGCGACCCCACCATAGGCCCACCCTTGGCTCTCCTCTCTTACATTTGTTGTTGTATGCAAGTTGATGGAATGTGGTGGCCTGGGGCAACCAAAAGTGGTTCGTCCGAACCACATAGGTCACCCCTAGCTGCTCACTTTTGCACTGTTTTGACCTTCCCTGCATTCACAAGCTTAAGAGTACAAGTGGAACTAGTTATTGATAAAATATGTTCATGTTATGTTTCTTCTCCCTTGAATCCGAGGCCTGATGATGGTGTTTGAATGTGGAATATTGTGGTATATCCACCGTCAACACCGCGGCAACTTCCCCACACGCTCCCTAAATGCTTCCTTAAACATGACAAGGTTGAGGGGGTGCCAAATATGGGTCGGCCGACCCATAAAATTTCCCAAATTTCTGTCACGTCTCCTACAAGTGCTCCTGAACACTGTCCCATTTTCCAAAATTTTGAATTGCACCAAATGAGGGTCGCCCAACCTGGGTTTGGATCGCCCAGTGCGACCTGATTATTTATTTCTGAGAATTTTATAACTTGGACTAGTTTTGATCCCAAATGGTCACCGAATTTTTGCTATCCACTTCTACTTGGGGGTTTTGGGGACCTAAAGTGTTAAAAGGAGGAATTTCTAATTATTTGAAACCTATCTAGTGATCAAGCTATATAAACAATTGAAAAGAGAAAGTAAGACATGTGGATTTTAATTTTGTTAATTCATTATCAGGGACGAATTCTGTCATGTCAACTTCTTCTTCTTCTATTGGTGCATGTTCATGAAAAACTTTGAGACGATGACCATTTGCCTTAAAGATGTTGCTGTCGTCGTCTTGAAGCGTGACGGCTCCATGCATTGCTGCATTGATTACCAGGTACGGTCTTTCCCATTTGCTCCTTAGCTTTCCATGGCCAAATAGCTTGACCCTTGAGTTAAACATTAGGACTTTATCTCCAGGATGGAATTCCTTGGGCTTGATCCTCTTGTCATGCCACCTTTTGGTTCTCTCTTTATAGATCCTGGCATTGTGATAGGCTATTTCTCTCCATTCCTTAAGCTCTGAGATCTGCATCTTTCTATTTCTTCCAGCAGAGGGCAGATCCATATTCCATTGTTTGATTGCCCAATATGCTCTGTGCTCTAGCTCTATCGGCAGATGGCATGTCTTCCCATATACAAGCTGGTATGGTGACATACCAATTGGGGTCTTGTATGCGGTCCTGTATGCGATCCTGTATGCATCCGGTAGTTTGCTCTACCAAGCTGTCCCCATCTCATTGACTGTCTTTTGTAGGATGTTCTTGATTTGCTTATTGGACATTTTCGCTTAGCCACTTGTCTAGGGATGGTATGGTGTTGCAAGATTATGCTTTATTCCCATGTCGGCCAGGAAACGTCGGAAGCCTCTGTCTATGTAAGTGTGATCCTCCATCGCTTATGACTAGTCTTGGGGTGCCAAATCTTGGGAATATGACTTCTTCAAACATCCTTTTTGAATGTGAAGCACCAGCGGTCGTGCAAGGCATAGCTTCCACCCATTTGGACACATAATCCACTGCCACCAGGATGTACTCACAACCTTGAGACTTGGGGAATGGACCCATGTAGCCAATTCCCCATGCATCAAATAATTCCACTTGAAGGTTGTTTGTGAGTGGCATTGCATCCCGGGTGTTGATATTTCCATGTTTCTGACATCTTGCACATCTCTTCACATAGTCTTGTGCATCTTTGTACATGGTAGACCAAAAGAATCCACTTTGCCATATCTTTAAACTGGTTCTGAATACCCCATAATGGCCTCCATACTCTGCTCCATGGCATTTCTCAATGATCTTGATTGCTTCATTCATTGGCATGCACCTCCTCAATATTCCATCATTGCAGACTCTGTACAAATATGGCTCATCCCATAGGTGCACCTTACTCTCTTGGATGAGTTTCTTCTTGTCTGCTCCTGGTGGTACATATCCTGTGACCATGAAATTGACAATGTTTGCATACCAGGGGTTGGAGTCCATGACCTTGAGGAGCGTGTCATCTCGCAGGAAGTCATCGATGGGTAGATCCTATTTGTCTTTGAATTGCATTATAGACAAATGATCGGCTACAGAGTTTTCTACTCCCTTTTTATCTTTAATTTCAAGATCAAATTCTTGGAGCAATAATATCCATATTATTAATCTTAGTTTAGCATCTTTCTTATTGAGCAAGTATTTTAAAGCAGCATGATCAGTGTAGATGATTACTTTAGCTCCAACTAAGTAAGATCTAAACTTGTCTATAGCAAAAATTACGGCCAATAGTTCTTTTTCAGTTGTTGCATAGTTCAATTATGGCCTAGTTAAGGTTTTGCTAGAATATGACATTACATGATGTTTCTTATCTTTGGTTTGTCCTAAGATAGCACCTACAGCATAGTCACTAGCATCACATATTATCTCAAAAGGAAGTGTCCAATCAGGGGTTTGTATGATTGGCGCAGAGACAAGTACTTTCTTAAGATAATAAAAGGAGTCTAAGCACTCATCATCAAAGTTAAAGAGTGCATCTTTACCAAGAAGGTTTGTTAAAGGTCTAGCAATTTGGGAGAAGTTTTTAATAAACCTTCTATAGAATCCTGCATGACCAAGAAAGCTGCGAACACCCTTAACATTCGTGGGCGGTGGAAGTTGCTCGATAACCTCTATCTTAGCTCTATCCACCTCTATCCCACGCTCAGACACTCTATGTCCTAGCACTATTCCTTATCAAACCATGAAGTGGCATTTCTCCCAGTTCAAGACTAAGTGCTTTTCCTCACATCTTTGTAAGACATGGTCCAGATTCTCTAACCAGTGATCGAAGGTTTTGCCATGGACTGAGAAGTCATTCATGAACACCTCCATGATTTCTTCGATCATATCGGAGAAGATGGACATCATGCACCTTTGGAAAGAGGCAAGAGCATTGCATAGGCCAAAGGACATGCGCCTGTATGTATATGTCCCATAGGGGCATGTGAAGGTTGTCTTACTTTGATCATCGGGATGGATTGAGATTTGGTGATAACCCGAATACCCATCAACGAAACAGAAGAAGGAATGTTTTGCAAGCCGTTCCAATATCTCATCGATGAATGGCAACAGAAATTGATCTTTCTTTATGGCCTTGTTAAGTTTTCGGTAGTCTATACACATTCTCCAACCCGTGACGGTTCGTTGAGGTATTAGTTCATTTTTCTCATTTTTAATGACCGTCATCCCTCCTTTCTTAGGCACTACTTGGACGGGGCTCACCCACTCGCTGTTAGGAACAGGGTAGATTATGCCTGCGTGCAAGAGTTTCAAGACCTCTTTCTTCACTACTTCTCTCATCGCATTATTTAGCCTTCGTTGCGGCTCCCTAGAAGGTGCAGCATCTTACTCAATTGGGATGCGATGGGTGCAAAGAGTGGGACTAATTCCCTTAAGATCTTGAAGAGAGTAGCCTAAAATAGAGTGGTGTGTTTCTAGAATGGTGATGAGTTTGGAGGTTTCCTCCTCAGAAAGTTGGTCACTAATGATTACAGGAGTCTCTCTATCACCATTAAGGAAGGCATACTTAAGTCCAGAAGGAAGGGGCTTAAGTTTTATAAAGGGTTTAGATGGGGGTTCAGATTTATCCAAGTCTAGGGGTTCTTCTAGTTCGGCCTCTTCTTGGATGAAATCTTTGGCATCCTCTTCCTGATCAGGGTGAGAAGGTTCTAGAAGAGAAGCAACCATTACTTCCTCTATCGAGTCAGACTCGGGTTGCAATTCTGCTTTAGAATTGGCAGAGTTTGCTAGTGGAATTGAAAGACAAAGGTTCTTCCCCAGATGACCTTCAAGGTTCCCCCCATTGAATCCATCAAGAAATCTCATGAGCGGGTGTCCAATCAACAAGTCAAATTCCTCAATATTGAAACTAAAGAAGTGCAGGAGGATATGGACCTTGTTAATTATGACAGGAATGGTCTGTGCAATCCTGCAGCTTTCGACCAATTTCCCAGAGGGTAATTTAAGAAATTTGTTGGTCGGGGCTAGAGGTTCCTCTCCTAGGAGTGCATTTGCTAATGACTTAGACATAATGCTCACTCCTACGGCAGGGTCAAAAAGAGAGTCTATGGTAGTCCTATTTATGACGCAAGGAATGGTTGTGAAGCAAGATAGGGTCCTAATAACCTCAGGTGAGGCTTCGGCCTCCTTCAGCCATTCGTCACTCATAATAGATGTGAGCTCTTGAACAGTCTCCTTGAGATAGCGAGTCTCAAGGCGATGTGGAATGTGATCATTTGGAGCTCTACGTGATGTAGACTTCTTTTGCACAGGTTGATTCGAGGCATTTCCGAAATCGGAGAAGAGATCAGCCTTGATATCAAGAGGAGATTCCAGGGGTTTAACTTTCTCTGGGGGATTCGGTGATTTTGGTTTAGGTTCGACAGCTTGTGATGTGAGTGGTGAGGTTCCGGCTATCGTAGGTTTGTCCTTCGGGGTTTGATCCTCCTCGGGGGCTTATCATAGACATTAGTGTAGGGGGTGTTCTCGAGAATTTTTGCAAGTACTTCCTTACCTTCACTAATAGAGAGATGCAAGAATGCTCCCTTGGAGGCTAAATCAAGAAATTATGCAAAATTTTTGCTAAGACCGAGGTAGAAATATTGCAAGAATGCTGGCTCGGTTATAGCTAAATCAGGGCCAGAAGATACTAAGTCTGTGAAACGGGCCCATGCCGCACCTAGAGGTTCCTTTTCCTTTTGTCTAAAGTTTAGGATCTCTACACGAAGATGAGCAACTCAGGGAATGGAGAAGAATTTGATACAAAACTTTGATTGCGGCTTCTTCCATTCTCCACTTACACTACCTACGTGACGAGTATACCATCGTTTGGCTATTCCCGTTAAAGAGAACGGAAATAGCTTCCACTTAAGGGTATCTCGTCTCATCCCTTGGATATGTATGCAAGAGCATAATTGTTCAAAATCCCATAGGTGTGTATAGGGGTTCTCATCTTCATCCCCAGAAAAAGGTTTCTCCTGAACCATCGCTATGAGACTCGGGCATAGCTCATAACGAACGGCCAAAATGGCCTGTGATGAACTAGGCGGCTCCATACTAGAGCCCGATGGAGCAGATGGAGCAGCATACTCAAAGATAGGTGTTTGATCCATGTGTGTGTGAAAGAGATAGTTTTGATCAAACAAGGATAACTAAGATGACTCGACTCTAGTTAAGACAGCTACCGTTCCCCGGCAATGGCGCCAGAAAGCTTGTTGACACCAGAAGTGGCAAACGGATATAGCGCAAGCGTACGGTAGTCAATGTAGCCTTCACCGGGAGTATTTTAGGTATTGTATTTTCCACGGGGAACGTGAAGTGTTCTAACTAGATTCAAGACTGTCCAGTGACGAGACAAAGGATCTATGATAACTGGGTAGAGAGGTTCTTATGTAGCAAAGATATTTAGTCTTGGTGTTCTAAGTATAAAGAGGTGTACACCTCCTCCCTTTACAAGAGGCGATAGGCGAAACAGGAGGAGATATAACTCCTCCCGAGGTGGCTATGCTATTGTATTGATGCCCTGCCATTTCAATAACTTGTCTTACACACGTGGTGGGATACTAAGACCAGACAAGGCTGTCACCACTTGCTGGACCCACTAACAATCTATGCGACAAGCGGTCCACACTGATAAGATATAGCCTAGACACCATGTCTACACTATACTTACTACTCTAATCCTTGCAAGAGACTAGAGCACTTCACTAAGTAAAGCAATGTGCAAGTAAAGCAAGTATATACTTAAAATACCAGAACCAGAATATCAAATACTTAGAAGGACTCGGATGTAAAACTTACTTGAAGATTCGCATCCACTAAGGTACACCTTGGAGAAGACTCTCGACAGGCCCGGGGCTTTCTCCTGAAGACTTCCCTCACTCTCTCCCAACTAGCACAGTAATATAGCAGAGCTAAAACTACTACATAGTGGTTTCTCCTATGAATCATGCTCTAAAGTGAAGGCCTATGGGGGGGTATTTATAGGGGGAGGTGGAGTGGAGGCTACTCAGCTGCCACGTCATCAATCCGTGTGACCTCCATCATGCACCATTGGATCAAACCGTCCTTGAAACCGCCTCAGATGAACGGTAGTGGTAAAACCATCACGTGGGAAGCATGCAGGAAGTCGGTGAAGCAAGGCGGTGGCCTGGGCCCACCATGGGCGGCCGACCCACCTATGGAAAGGTGGGCCTACCACTGTGGTCTCCACTGGTCATAGAGTGTGGCTATGTGCTGGTTTCACCTTGGTCTTGTCGGTTCACACCTTGATCCATGTGCTTTGATCTTCCACCGTTGATTGGAAACACAACTTTGATCCAAAGGTGGAATTGAGCTGGATGGAGAGTCACATGGATCGTGCCATATCAGCAGAGCCCTGGTGTGCCCCACATGTGGGTTGGCCGACTTGCATGTGGGCCCTCCAGGTGCTCCACTCTCTTCTTGGTACTTCTATACTCTAAAAACACTTAGTTTGAGCACCTGCAAACAAATACTAACATGTACATGCGGAACCAAGTTATTTGTACCTAGGTCACTATGTGTTTGCTTGTCTCTTCCCTGAAAAGTGTGTTTTGTTGACGGTTATGATAGTAGAAAACAGGGTATAAATACCATCAACACCGCCGCAGCCGTGAAGCACTGCGACACTTCAAAGCCTTGTGCTCTGATGTTGCCAAGAACGTGGCCGCTCATGTGCTTGGAGTGGTTCGCTCTCATTACCCTGGCATGAAGAATCATAGGGTAAAGGGCGGATATGCCTTGGGAACCACTGAGGAGCAGGAAGATCAATTGGAGGAAGAAGCGAAGCCGGCGGCAGCATTCTTGGCGACGGCCGTGTAGCTCTTTCCAACGGAGAACAATTGAATCTGTCTGCAAAAAAGTTGTGAACTGTTTGTATAGAGCACACTAGTTTAAGTGATTCATTTGGACTTGTATTTAATCTTAGCATGATTGCCGAGTGTTCGGAGTGTCGTAAACATATATGTATTTAATGTTGATCATGTGTGACGTGGAGCACTTCGGACATGGGCGATGTTTTTTGGGTTGATCGGCGAGGAGCCAGAGCGTACAACTCTTTTGGAGGGATCGGCGCCCGGTGCCCATTCCTTTCGACGGGGCTTTGTGGACACGCTGCTAAAACTGCCCAAGCGTCCCTGGGGCTTACGTAATAGCGAAGATTTAATGGCCCAGGCGTGCCTGGGGCTTACATGGTGGCGAAGCTGCCTGCGTCTGGCAGGGCTTACGCTTATCGTGGGTGATGGCTTCCCGAATCTATCGGGGCAGTTGGTGAAGAGGTGATATTGGGCAGCCTGCTGAACGCTGGGCTTATGCGCCAACGTAGTTGGGCTGCCCGAACGGGTGCGGTACTTATGCGTTAACGGAGTTGTGCTGCCCGATCAGTTGCAAGACTTATGCGGCGATGAAGCTAGACTGCCCGAGCAGATGCGGGGCTTATGCGTTGATGGAGTCATGCTGCCCGATCAGTTGCGGGGCTTATGCGGTGATGAAGCTAGGCTGCCCGAGCAGGTGCTGGGCTTACGCGTTGACGACGAATGTTAGCGATTGCTGATCTGCAAATATCGATATATATGTGTAGGGGAGCAATGTAACTTTTATTGAGGTAATAAAAATGGAAATACACATATCTGCCGTGACATGCTGTCAAGGATAGAAGCAACAGAGATGTTTGATGTTCCAGGAGTTGGGGATCTCGATGCCGTCGAGGTCACACAGTCTGTACGAGCCTGGCCGAGTTACGGCTTTGACCATGTATGGCCCTTCCCATGGTAAGAAAGCTTGTGCATGCCCTCCTTGCTCTGCTTGCGGCAGAGGACAAGGTCGACAACCACGAAGAACCTACCGTTGATGTTCTGGTTATAATATCGCAGTAGCCCTTCCAGGTACTTGGCCGTGCGTATGCAAGAGACCAGGCGCTCTTCTTTGAGTCTGTCAATGTCTTCTGCTCGGGCGCTTTCAGATATTTCTTCATTGTAGTTCTTGACTCTAGGATCTCGGAAGGCGACGTCAGCTGGGAGCACTGCTTCGAATCCATAGACCATAAAATACTGAGATACACCGGTGTTCCGGCTAGGCTGGGTTCGCAAGCCCTAGATGACTGCTGGCAACTCGTGGATCCAGTTCCCTGGACTCCGCTCAATGACTTCATGTAGGCGCTTCTTCAGTGCGTCAAGCAACATCCCATTTGCTCTTTCGACCTAGCCGTTGGCCCATGGGTGAGCCACCGAGACATATTTCACAATGATGCTCCTTTCATCGCAGAAGTTCTAGAAATTGCTTCCAGTGAACGTGGACCCGAGGCCGGTGATGATGCTATTCAGCAGGCCGAAGCGATGAGAGATGTGATTGAAGAACTCCACGGCTTTGGCTGCTGTTGCTTTCACCAGTGGCTTGTACTCAATCCATTTGGAGAATATATCGATGGCGACGTACACGCAGCGGTATCCTCCTTTAGCTGCCTTGAAAGGACCTATCATGTCGAGTCCCCATGTGGCGAAAGGCCAGGATGCAGGTATGGTTTGTAGCTTTTGCGCTAGGATGTGTATCTGCTTGGCAAAAAACTAGCGCGCCTCACAGTGCCGCATAATCTTCTCGGCGTCTTGGACGGCAGTAGGCCAGTAAAATCCTACTCAGAAAGCTTTGCCGACCAGAGTACGTGAAGCCGCGTGGTTGCCGCACATGCCTCCTTGTATTTCTTGGAGTATCTTGACGCCTTCTTCCCGTGTTACGCACTTCTGAAGGACTTCATTCTTGGCGTTTTTACGCATGAGCTTGTCATCAACTAGAACGTAGTTCTTGGAGCATCGTACGAGGCGTTCTGCCTCGATTTTATCCTCGGGGATTTTCGCTTCGAGCAGATAGGCGATGAAGGGCGTTCTCCAATCCTCTTCAGAGTTAGGGACGCACGCCACCATCTGATTGGATGAGGAGGCTTCTATATCTTCTTCTGCCTAGATGGAGGAGTTGACCAAGTCTTGGATGAAGACACCAGGAGGGATATCGGCCCGTGACGAGCCAAGCTTCGATAATTCATCAGCTGCCTGATTTTCGGCTCGGACGACGTGGTGAAACTCGATGCCCAAGAATTTCCCTTCAAGCTTTCTGATTACAGCGACATAAGCATCCATCTTCTTGCTGTTGCAGTCCCAATCTTTATTTACCTGGTTGATAACTAGGGCAGAGTCCCCATACACCATGAGCCTCCGGATGCCAAGCTCGGAGGCAATTTGCAGACCGTGGATGGCAGCTTCGTACTCGGCAGCGTTATTGGAGGCTTTGAAATATTTCTTGGCACATAGCAGAGGCGTTCACCCGAACGTGATATGAGAAGTACGCCGGCGCCTGTGCCTCTGATGCTGAGGGATCCATCGAAGTACATCGTTCAGTGTTCCTCCTGCTCGACGGGTACTTGTTCCTGCATCTCTGTCCATTCAGCGATGAAGTCGGCCAGCACTTGTGACTTGATCGTCGTTCAACTGCGGAACTCAAGAGAATAGGTTCCCAACTCCATAGCCCACTTCATGATTGTGCCATTAGTGTCTTTGTTGCGAAAGATGTTGCCGAGGGGATGTTGGGTAACCACCACAATTGTGTGGGCTTCGAAATAGTGACAGAGCTTGCACGATGTGATGAGGATGGCGCAGATCAGCTTTTGCACCGTCAGATAGCGAGTCTTGGACTCGTTTAGGACTTCGCTGATGAAATAAACTGGTCGCTGTACTGGATATGCATGACCGTCTTTGTCTCGTTCGACAACTATGGCCGTGCTGACGATGTTGCTGGTCATGGCGATGTAGAGCAGTAGAGTTTCGTCCTTGACCGGTGCTGTAAGGAGTGGAGGATGTACCAGAATTTGCTTCAGGTCCTTGAAGGCCTGATCGGCCTCTTTCGACCTCTTTCGACCAAACAAATTTTTCGCCGGCCTTGAGTAGCTTGAAAAAGGGAAGCCCTTTTTTGCCTAGTCTAGAGATGAATCGGCTCAGAGCTGCCATGGACCCGGTGAGCTTTTGGACGTCTTTGACGCTAGTCGGTGGCTTCATTCTCATGGCGGCCTCAATTTTTTCTGAATTAGGGAGGATGCCGTGCTTGCTGACGATGTTGCCGGGCAGGTTGGCCGACGTGACGCCGAAAATGCACTTGGAAGGATTCAACTTCCATTGAAAAGTAGACAGCGTTTTGAAGACTGCTTCGAGATTAGAGATGAGGTCTTCAGCCTTTTGGGTTTTTATGATGACGTCATCAACATAAGCTGCGGCGACGTCTGGAATAAGGTCGTTGAGGCACGCTTGGATAGCTCGCTGGTATGTGGCAATAGGCGCCAAAGGGGGTGATGAAGGAGGTTTTGTCCTGGTCTTCTTCCTTCAAGGCGATCTGATGATAGCTGGAGTAGCAGTCGAGGAAGCTAAGTAGCTCGCAGCCAGCGGTGGAGTCGATGACTTCATTGATACGGGGGAGGCCGAAGGGGTCTTTAGGGTAGTGTTTATTGAAATCAGTGTAATCAAGGCACATTCTCCATTTATTATTCTTTTTTCTTACAAGAACCGGATTGGCTAACCAATCGGGATGATACACCTCCTTGATAAAGCCGGCAGCTAGGAGCCGGGCTATTTCTACCCTAATAGCCTCCTTCTTGTCTAGAGTGAATCGCTGGAGCTTCTGCTTGACAGGCTTGGCGGTCTTCGAGACATTCAAGGAGTGCTCGATCAGCTCCCTGGGTACGCCGGGCATGTCAGCATGTTTCCGCGCGAAAACACCGATATGGTTTCTAAGGAAGCTGACGAGCACGTCTTCCTATTTGGGGTCGAGATCTGTCCCGATACGAGTAATCTTACTCGGGTCACCGGGGACGAGGACGACGTGTTTTGTTTCCTTGTTCTTGGCAGCAGCCCTGGGCGGGGTCTTCTCTGGGATAACTTGTTCTTCAGGCGTTAGCTTCTGTGCGTCTACTGCGCACGTGTTCATCAGGATGGAGACGTCGGTGGCCTCAGCCATGGCGATGGCCTCCTCGCAGTCATATGCGGTTTGGATGTTGGAGCGTACCGTGATGACGCCGGTCTCCGTCGGTATCTTCATGACGAGGTAGGTGTAGTTAGGGATGGCCCCAAACTTGGCCAAAGCTGGACGACCAAGTATGGCGTGATACCCGGCGTCGAAGTCGGTCACCAGAAAGTCGATGTGCTCAATACGGAAGCACTGCGGTGTCCCGAACTGGACAGGCAGATTGATCTGTCCCAGGGGGTAGGAGGGCTGCCCTAGAACGATTCCCCAGAATGTAGTTGTAGTTGGCTCCAGGTCTTCCGCTCGTAGCCCGAGCTCTTTGGTAGCTCCGGAGAAGAGGATGTTGAGACCGCTGCCGCCGTCGATCAGCACCTTACGGAAGCGGGTCGTGCATATGACCGGATCGAGGATTAGTGGGAAGCGACCCAAGTACGGGATCTCCGTCCACTGGTCGTCTGTGCTGAAGGTGATGGCTTTGTGCGACCAGGGTGGGAACTTTGGATCAGCGATGGAGGCGTCGTAGTTGGCGACGTAGTTGACGCGTCTAGCGACGAGCTTCTGCTCCCTCTTTGACTCCGTAGCTATGCGGCCGCCAATGATTGTGGAGACCGTTCGGTGAGCCTCAGTGAATCCCGGAGGTGGGTCACCATCACCATCACGCTTGTCTTTGTCAGATTCGACGTGAGCTTTCTTCTTCTCTTCTTCATTGATTGCCCGGGAGAAGCCATAGCAGTCTCTCATGGTATGTTTGTGGAACTTGTGGATGGGGCACTGACTGTTGAGGAGTTTGTCATAGGCTTCTTCATAGTTGTGCTTCGTGGCTGGTCGGGTGTTGTAGACCTGGTAGTGGCGATGACTTTCTCCAGCCCTGGAACCTTCTGGTTCATCGTGGCGGCGCCGATCAGAACGGTGCTGGTCACGGTAGTCGCGCTCGTCGCGGTGGCAATCCCACGGGACCCTCGGTTGTCGTATCGCCGATCAGCTCAGTGGTCGGTGTCCTCGTGGCATGATTGGTCGGGGAAACAGAGGCGGCTATGGATGGAGTGGCGAGCCGCTTCGTTCCCGTCTGCGTACTTGTTGGCGATGCGAAACATCTCGGCGATGGAGCTTGGTCTGCTGCGGTATATGTTCCTCTAGAGTTCTTCATTAGGTCAGAGGCCACGTATAAAAGCGAAGATAGCCTCAGCATCCGTGACATCTGGGATATTGTTTCTGGTCTCCGAGAAGTGCCGAATGTAGTCACGTAGGGATTCTCGTGACGCTTGCTGAAGTTTCTCGAGGTCGTACTTCGTGCCTAGCTGTTTGCAGTTGGCACAGTAGTTGTTGATGAACTGCTTCTTCAGCTGCTCCCAAGTGTCGATGGAGTTCGGCTTCAGACTGAGAAGCCAATTGTTGGTGGATGCGTTGAGCATAACGGGCAAATAGTTTGTCATGATGTCTTTGTTTCCTCCGGCAGCTTTGACCACAATCTCATAGACAGTAAGCCATTTGGTGGGGTCAGTGGTGCCATCATAGGTCTCGATGCCGACGACCTTGAAGTTTGGCAGCCAGCGCACCGCCTGGAGTTTTGCTGTGAACGGCAGCTCGGGAGCGTTCTTGTCGTTGGTTGGAGCACCGTGTGTTCCATCATATTCTTTGTGGCGCTCAGTTTCTGCTGAGTGCCTGGCTTCCCTCCAGTTTTTAATGCACCCACGGAGGTCTCTGGTCTTCAGCTTCTCAAGGAGGTCAGACTGATTCACCTCCTGGTCGCCATCTTGGCGACGACGTCTTCGCCCGCCGCGGGAGTGGCCGCCATCTTCGCGAATAATCTCGGTGGCCGATGCGGTGGAGTGTGACGGTGGTGGCGGCAAGCATTCTTCATTGATTTGGACCTGAGCCGCCTGGAGGTAAGCCGTAAGGCTCTCAACCTCTGGGGTCTGGGCCAAGTTTTTGGCCTCCGCTATCACGACGGTGACATTCACGCTTGGAGTCATGTAGACCTGGTGCTTTCCAACCAGATTGAATTCTTGCTCCAAGTTCTGCACGGGCCCTTTCCTTGCTTCGGCTCGCTGCTCGTGGCGCCGTCTTCGGACGGCGTTCCTCTTCTCCCGAGTAGCTCGGGCTTCTTCATCCTCACTTGGCGCGGGAACGCTGTCGTTGCTGATGACGAGGATGGGCCTGCCGATGAGCCAACCAGCGGGCGGAGGCAGATCAGCAAGACCGCCGTCCTCCGTATCATCGTGATCGGAGTGGTCATTGTCAGCAACGATGTAGGTGGAGCTGGTGCTGATCTGATCGGAGGAGGCATGATTGGGGCGGCGCCGTAGATGTGCGAAAACGGAGGCCGCATTCCGCAGGCCGAATGGCATGTAGCCACTCAGGAGGTCGTGGTCGGAGACCCTCGGAACCGCGCCTGCTCGGGGTCCAGTTCGACGATGCGTCCCTGTGGAGTGACGGTGATGGCCAAAGTCATATCCCGCCGGGGCGGAGAAGGCCGTTGCACCGTTGATGGGCGTTGAAGATGATCTGCGGTCGATTCCAAGATCTGGAGACTCTCGGACAGGCCTTGAGAGACCCGATCTATGGATCTGATCAGGTTGTTGTTGTCGACGGTCTTCCGGATGTAGCGTGGTAGCCTTCTTGCCAGAGCGGAAGTTGCTGATGGATCCGGGGTAGACGCGATCTGGGCCGCATACAGAATCTTTCCTTCGCCATTGGAGCCGATGACCCAGGTGGGTGATCCTACCGTGAAGATCTGGTCGGGCATCGGGAGCTCGTTGGAGCTTGAAAAAATCACCATCTTGCTAATCATGAGATCAGGAAACACACCCCCTACCTGGCGCGCCAACTGTCACCGGAATGCCGGTGATAGTCTACCGAGGGGTATGCCCAAGGTAGTAGATGATCGGTGAAGGTGCACCTGAAACAAACAAGAGAGCGCAGTAGCAGGAGACACGAGATTTATACAGGTTCAGGCCGTCGCGAGGTGTAATACCTTACGTCCTGTGTGTTGCTGTATTGTATTGCTATTAGATGATCTGGGTTCAGGGGATCCCCTGCCCGCCTTATATAGTCTGGGGCGTAGGGTTACAAGTTGGTTACCATGCATATCAGATTATAATCATAGCCGAACAAGAAAACTAATCGGCTAGATACTAGGAAAGCTATTTCCTTAACCGCCATGACTTCTGAGTCGGTGGATATACGTGATCTTCTGGAGAGTGTATAGATGACACGTCCTTGGCAGTCTGGGACTAGTCGGAGGACTTGGCCCATGTATAGCCATGTGGGTATATGAGTTTATACCCCCACAGTTTGCGTTGTCGTCGGACGCCACTAGAAAAAAAATGGTGGGGCTAGAACTATGAACCACCTGTGCAAATCATTTTATACAGGCGGTTCACTTAACCGAACCGTCTGTGTAAATATGTGATTTATACCGGCGGTATGGTTAAGTAAACCGCCTGTATAAAACGATTTGCACAGATGGCTCACTTAACCAAACCACCCATGTAAATAACACGATGCTACCGGCATCTTAGCACGGCCCCATTTCAGAAAGCTAACATATATTGGTACCCTAAATCTTAGGCATGAAGATTACTAGAGCATTGGTCAAAAAAAAAAGATTACTAGAGCACAAAACGATATGCGAAAACTTTGATGTATATGTGTGTATATATGTAATTTTAATATCACATGTGATATAAAAATTTAGAAGCGTATGAATTTATGTTCATATAATTAATTAATTATATATATGTAAGGATTTAGTATATTCAATATTATATTATACCACGGTATGACCTATTTTTGAAAATTAGCGGAAAAATTTCCACAGACGGTTAGTAAAAAACAAGCACCTGTGAAAAATGGATTTACACAGGCGGTTTTTAAGCTATTTCCACATGCGGTTCCTCGGTAAAACAGACTTTCCATGCACGGTTCATACTTAACCGCGTGTACAGACGTTAATTTCTACGAGCCTCTCCCGCAGGCGGTCCAATCACATGGCACCAGGAAATGCGTGGAACAAATGGAAAAAAAAAAAATACTGCAGAGTGCCTATTAAAGCTGCATCATCTTCTTGGATGACATTTTTGCTCTCATAGACTGAAGCTAGAGATCTGTACTGGAGCAGGTGGCTAATATGATTAACCCCTGAGAAGGTGGATATCACATTCCCAATCAGAAGAGTCCTGAACTCCAAAATACAAGAAGACGAAAAATTCTTAACCACATATTGCTCAGATATTATGTGTTTCCATGCGTATTTGACTTGTATTTCACAACAGTAGGCATCATTAAAAAAACACTTTGAATAGGCTTTAGATCTAAAATTGGGATATAATAACTAATGGAAATGTTTATCAGCTTTGAGCTTGTGCTCAATATCTCAATCAGCACAACAAAACCCAATACAGAAAAAGCACATCAAGCCACAGTAACTTCAATAGGATGGGAAAAAAGAGAGAAACAAACGAACCTGCTGCCGGCATGTTAGAGATTTGCTGCCACCATAACCCATCATGAGCCGCCGCCGCTGCTACAACTACATCATGGATTTGGCTGCCATGCGATGGATCTGGCCGAAGGAGAAGATAGGCGGCCGATTCATCGTAGATCTGGCTGGAGTAGAAGTGCCGCTACCACGTAAGCGCAACTTCAGCAGGCCCCTATTTGAGCCCACTTAACTAAATATGGGGGCTTGGGCAAAAAAAGAGCTGAGGGATCTTATTAAAGCCCCAAAATTTAGGTGGGCACCAAAATCACCCTATCGGCACCAATACCCGGGGGCTCACCGCTCGGCCCCTATCCCACGGTTAGAGGTGGTTTGTTGCCCGCACTCGCTGAGAAGCGCGCAGCAAGGCTCTTTCTTCGCGCGGCGCTCGCTAGCGCACCGGCCTGCCCTCGCCAGCCTCCGATGAATCTGCTCCCTCCTTCGGTGAATCTCTTCCCGGAGACCTCGGACTGGCAAAGCTCCTCTGTCTGTCCCCAGGCCATTGGAGCTCCTCCCCGGCGACCTCAGGCCGGCGAAGCTGCTCCGTCTGGCGACTGTCTCCCCTCCGCGCCGCCCTGCCCTAGGGACCTCGGGCCGGCGAAGCTGCTCCGCCCTCTGCGATCTAGCTTCTCCCATGGCGAGAAGGAGACGCAACAGATCTAGGAGCAATCAGTAGAAGAGGAAGGATAGGAGGAAGAGCACCGCTCTCGGTAATGACTGCTGCGGCGGCTCCTTCACCTCGTTCTCTCTATCGTGAGCCCCTGTTCCAGTCCCTATATAGACGAAGAAGAAAGAGGAAGGAGGAAGAAAGAATGACGAGTGGATCCTATTCGTCATTCTCTAGCAAAACAGATTTGGGGCTCAAATTTAGGAGCTTCTATTGGAGTAGAAGGAGAAATTTAAGCCAACAAAAGTAGGGGGAGCACCCAATCAGATTTGGGAGCCCTGATTTGTGTGCCCCTACTGGAGTTGCTCTTATGGATCCAATGTGCGGAGAAGAAGGGCAGGGACCGGCGGTCAGGGGTGAGCGGGCGGCTAGCGGGCCTAGAGGCTAGAGAGCAAGGGAGAGGGCGAGATGGTGGCCGGCGTGTAGGTGGGCAACGGCGGGCAAACGGCCGGTGGGGGCAAGGGCGGGGGCAGGCGGCATGTTGTGCAGGGGCATGCGGAGGGAAAGAAAGCAAAGACACTGATAGTGGTGCCTCCTGTTTTCTTGGGTATGGTGATTCACCATCAAATATCAAAAGTTCCGTCACATTAATGTTCGGACACATGTATGAAGCATTAAATGTTGATAAAAACTAAAAATAATATTATAGCTTCGCAAAATATTGCGAGACAATCTTTTGAATCTAATTAGGTAATCATAGGTACTTATCGCAAAAATTAGCATGTTGCTACAGAAAAAAAAATTTATAAAACTCGCATTCTATACACCCCCTTAGTAAGTTGTGGGCCAAAACATTTTCCCGGCAGCTGGCCCCAAAAAATTCTGCCAATGCATTCTTTTATTGAACGACTGATGATTCGACTAAGTTACTGTAAAATAACGAAGGATGATTCAACGCAAAAGACTAATGCTTGGAGATGAACATTTATCAACGGATCAACCCACGGTAATTATTATCTTTAGCAACTGATGTCAAATGTTGTTTAAGTGTTGTGGTGTAGTGTCCTCTAGATATGGATGATATATTTAGTAGGTGGTCCAAGTTGGGAGGAAAAGAGTATAATTTATTGTTACTGACTACAACATCGGTATTATGTTGAGCAATTTGGATAACGAGAAATGAGATAGTTTTTGACACATGCAAATAAAAAAAAATTTACAGATTCTTTTCATGGGAACTCACTAGTTCCGCCAATATGTAGTACTGCAACAACGTGAAGAGCTAAAGGAACAGCTGGTCCATGTTGGACAGCACCTAGATGGCGTCGGCCCTGCATTTTTTCTCTCCAGAGGGTGGTTGTAACACCCCAAATTTTACAAATTTTGAATCAAGATAAAATTGATTTAATTGTGTATTTCAGTGCTCATAAAACAAGGGAATTAAAACTTTTCATTTAATTAAAATTCATGATACGTTGTAACAATATGGTTGTGCATACATGCTGGTGCATATGATTTATTATACTGTGTGGTTTGACTCAAGTTAAAATAGATTCAAAAACTGCTTTGAAAATTGATGTTATCCTTGAAATGGGATGGTTATCGGCCTGTAATGGAGAGATTAAGTATGCCCAAGCTTCTAACAACACCATCAGGAGAAAGAATTGAATATGTTCATATTCAACCTGCAACCGAGGAATCGGAGGTTGACTTGTAAGAGGATGTGTACAATGAGGATAGTAAAGTGGACTACGAGTTTTCAGAAGTTAACGTAGAGGACCAAATACCTTTGGATGAGCTCAATACAATAGATGGTTAGGCTTATACAGATTATCCGGACAAGAAGGGCCAGAACACTCAAGATAAATTATGAAGTGCTACCTCGAAGCTTTTGTGTTCAAGTCCTATGTGAGCCTAGTTCTTAAAAAAATATCCCCATCCTTCTTGCTAGTCTCTATGAATCTCGGGGCGAGATTCCTCTTAAGGGGGTAGATTTGTAACACCCTAAAATTTACAGTTTTGAAAATAGGGCTAAACTCATTTAATTATGAATTTTTATGCTCATGAAAATAAAATAAAACAATAATTTTAATTGAATTAAAATTTATCTTAAGTAATTAGAAACTTGTTTGTGCATTCATACTGGTGCATCTGCTTTATTGTGCTGAGTGGTTTTGATCCAAATTTCAAAGTGCTTTGAAATACCTTTGAAATGATTTTGCAAACTAGCTTTAAAAAGAAAAAAATTACTTTAAGAATCTTCTCTCTATTCGGCCAGCATGACCTCTCAGCTATTTAGCGCTGCGGCCCACCCAGCCTAGCAGGCGAGCCAGCGGCCTCGTTGGTCATTTGCTCCTACCTGATCTCGTGCGTTCTCGAACCGCTCCGTGACCCACGCACGGACGTACCCCGTGCGCCGCCGCTAGCCCTAGCTCGCCTCGCGCCGCCGATCTTGCCGAGAAGAACTGGAGACGTCCGCCGCCACCATTGACGCCTTCAGCGCTGCTTCACCATCGTGTCTATTCCATTGCCGCGCCCCGCAGCAAGGAAGAGCCGCTGGGCCTCGTCCGTCGTTGTCGAACCTGTCCCAGTCCACGTCAAGGGCCTAGGTGAATCCTCTGTGCCCCGTAATCCCTCCCCGTGCTTTCTTTTTTATCGATTGTGCCCGAGGTCGACGAATCGCCGATCTCCGGCGAGGTCGAGCAGTTGCCGGCCATGGCGCCGCCGACTGCAGCCAACCTGCTGCTTCCCTCCCTTGCAATCCTGCTTTCCTGTTCGTCATATATTTTCCTACTGCAACATATGCAGACCTTCAACTTCAAGCGAATAGCATGCGCACAAGCTGGCAAGCGCCATGCGTGATGACTATATATATTTAGCGATACGTAATCTTACGTCTAAGAAGCAAGCGTTCATGTGTGCTAATATGTTTATAATTTAATTCATAGTTTTATACTAAAAACACATAGGTTTTATACCTTAGCTTTTTTTATGCATAAATGTTATTATGGCATGATTAATTTACTTAATTTCAACTTATGTGTTTCTAATTAAAATTTGATTAGTTTAAGCACGAATACATAAACTAAATTAGATGTTTTCATGTAAATATTTCTTTTGGAAAGTTTACACCTAAGTTGTTTATAATATATAAGAACATCTATTAATAAAATAATATTAATTTTTATTTTAATTATCGGTTTCAAATATAAATTGACGTAGTTCCATTTAGGTATTATTTGAAACATCTCGTACATTTTTTATACAATTAAAATTAATGAAGCTCACAGTTTTCTTGTAGATATTTCGGTAGTCGTTTCTTATGCGTTATAGCTCTTATTAGCGTGCGTTTCGCGTGTGGGTATTCGTAGGGATGCGTAGGTTAATTTTACGACCTTTTCAAACTTTGTTTTTACTGATTGGTGTACTGTTCTAATTTATCTCTATTTGTATATGATGCATGTCTATATTTAGATGCTTGTGTGGTGCTTTAAGATCATGTCCAGTCTGTGAGAATTACATGGTGATTCAAGGAGCTATCAATTGAAGATTTGGACTAGAGGAATGGTCCCAAGTTTAAAGCAAGTATAGCTTGGATTTTCTTTCTGTGATCATGATCTTGTGACTTGATTAATGTTTTAGCAACAAACGATAAAAAGTCATTTTTAGCAACTTGAAGAATTATCTGTAAGAGAACCTCCGGGATTGACAGTACAACTGCGAGGGCTATATGGCTCTGGTTTTAGCTCAGTATGAGGACCTTTTCTAATTTGTTAGAGGTTACCGTTGTGGCGCAAATGGGGAAAAGCAGACTGTTGATCCCTGGGACTGGTTGCATCACACAGACTGACTGTTGAAACCTAGCGGCCCTAACTTGTTAGATAAACCTTTGAAAGGCTTCATAGTGAACCCTGTCGGCCTTCCTTGGTAGTGGGCTAAGAGGCTGATCACCTCGGACGAAAGGGTAAATCACGGCTCACAGTGAAAGTATATACCTCTATGCAGAGTTTATTAAAATAGTATACTAGCCTTGCTCAAGGACACGAGCGGCCTTGGAATCCTTACATTTAAGATGGTGACTTTTGATTGCTAACATGCCCATTTTATTTACCGTTTTATGCTCTACATTATTTATGTTACATTGATCATGAGTTTATGGGATCTATACTACCTTATTACTATACTTGCTAAGTTCGACATGAACTCACTCTTGCTATTTCTCCACACCCCAGGAGGTTATCAGATTGCTAGAGTTTGGAAGTGTTAGGCTTATGATCAACCAGTCAGCTGTGTCCCTGTGAAGTTCGGCGTCTATGCCTGAAGATCGGAGTGTCTTTCTGCTGTTTATTACTTAAGGTTATATTATCTATATTACTACGTTATGTATTTAACTATTGTCTTTTGACATTACCTCTTATTTGTAGCTATACGTGGGATTTGACTTCCTGTGCTCACATATGGTGTGCATCTGGTTTTATCCTTAAAACTGGGTATGACAGTGGTTCTCGACTAGATTGATTTCTTCTGACTAGCTGTTGGCTTTACCTCATTTCAGTCATGGCCTTTTGCTGTCCGAATTTTTAGGTATGTTGTTTTGTGGCCTATGACCAGAACTTTGTAATAATTAGCCTGTGTTTAGCATTTGGTAGATGAAGCCTGATATAAATTATCTGTTATCTAAAAAACATTGAAGTAATTAAACATATATATGTAGCGATAGAAATAGTCAAATCTCACAAATTAAGTTACCAAATGGAGCCCATGTTCTACTGTGCTTTGTAATGAAGAAATAGGGCCAGGCGAATAATAGCAAGTAAAATATAATCAAATGTGATTACTGAAACATACACAGATACACTGTCCAAGCTTCTCACTCATTGAACGAAGCCATTTATTTATGCGACAAACATAAACAAACATATCTATGCATAGGCAACTACCAGTCTACCACGACCGTAGCACCTTTAACAAACAAACAACAGTTCGAATCCAATCGTAGCACGCCATGCTAGCTTCTGTTGACAAATATAATCCATCTATCTCCGCACGCAATTGGTCAATTCAAACAATCACGGTTGCTTGTCGACGATGGTTAGCGGCTTAGCGCTTAGCACTGTGGTAGGTCTGGTGGAGGTGGCGGCACCGACGTTTCCGCCGTCGGCCCGTCCTGTACTTCAAACACCATCCCCAGGCCCAAATCAAGATGGGCATCGAAGTGGCAGTGCATGAACCACATCCCTGCAAATAGACACGTACAGAATTTGAGCCTCACTTACGATATTCCAATAGATGCAAATAAATGGTATCGTTTGAAAATAAAGAAAAAGCTGCAGCATTGCATACCGGGGTTGTTTGCCAGGAATCGGATGACAGCCCAGCCGCCCGTGGGCACAGCGATGGTGTTGCGCTCCTGCGGGTTGACGAGGTTGAACTGAGGCGTCGCCGTTGCCTCGTAGTAGTTGCCGAAGCCCTGCGCGAGCACGAAGAAGTTGAAGCCGTGGAGGTGCATGGGGTGGCTCTCCTTGGCGATCAGGCGCGTGTTCTGGAGCACCATCTCCACCGTCTTGTTGAACCTGAGCGTCTTCACCTTGGTCGACTTGGTCGTGTACTGCAGCGTTGCCGTGTCGCTGGCATCGGCGGTGTAGTCGAAGATGACCGGCGGCCGGTCGGGGAAGTCGCGGGTGTAGACGCCCGCGGTCGCGTCGCTGTAGTGGGCCTGGAGCATGGAGACCGCGCCTGGGGCAGGCAGCACGAAGGAGGCGTTGTTCATGCTCGAGGAGAACACGGTGGTGCTCCGGTTGCAGAGCAGCTGCCTTGGCTGGCAGTCGGAGACACCGAGCCCAACGGTGACGAACATGCGCGTGTCCACCGACAGCGGCACCGTGGGCTTGCCCGGGAGTACCAGCGCCGTCAGGTTGGAGAGGAACCGGAACGCTGTGGCCGTATCGTTGTAGTCCGGCCGCGACGGCAGCACCGGCGGCGCCTCCTCCTCCCCGGCCGAGCCGATGTACTCGACTACGGCAGTCGAGGTGGTGTTATTGAAAGCCGGCCCCCGCGGGATGGCGCTGTCGTAGGGGGACGCCGCCATGTAGTAGCGGCCGACGGCGGCGCCCGCGACCATGAGCGCGTCCACGGTCTGCCCGGGCGCGATCACCACCACGTCCGTCTCGTACGGCGTGGTGTAGGCCGCGTCCGCGCCGACGACGGTGAAGCTGTGGTTCGCCACCTTGAAGAAGAGCGGCGTGTTTAGCGCAGCGTTGATGATCCGGAGCAGGTACGTCTCGTTGCTCCGCACCTGGAACTTGTACGTCTCTGCACGTCCGTAGTGCGCAATTCAAATTAACGTCACCACACGCTAGCCCTGCCACGTTGATTTACTGAAGGAAAGAAATTAAAGCAGATCGATGAGCTAGCTAGCTAGAGGTAGCCGTACGCACGGTTCGCGTTGGAGCAGTTGTACAAGTCTCCCGGCTTGCCGTTGATTGTGTAGGCGTCCGCGCTGCGCGCCGGAAAACCGGTGAGGAACGCCATCATCTCGAGGTCGTGGACGTTGGCGTTCCACCACTCGCCCAGGATGACGGTCTCCTCCCTGTGTGGCCTGGGGAAGGGGTAGGCCCCGGCGCCGCCGCGAGGGCGGAGCACCAGGGCGCCGTAAACGGTAGCGCGGAGGAAGGAGATGTGGGCGTGCCACCACAGCGTCCCCTCCTGCCCCGTCACGTTGAAGCGGTACGTGTAGTTGCCGCCCGCCTTGACAGGGCACTGCGTCACCATCGTCGGCCCATCCGCCCACGGCGTGCCGCGCTGGAATATGCCGTGCCTGCAGCATGCATTTACGCATGAGTCCGCCAGCAACACACAATGCAATTGAGAATTCTAAACAAAATTCTTTTGCTAGGTATAGCTTCTGACTTGAGCTTTATTTGGCTCTATTTAGTATTGCCGTGTTATCTACATACGAATCTCTATCTCTTCCTATCATAAAGAGAACTGGCGGTTTCTTCCTGGTGTGGTACTTTCGCCGATAGTGAAAAAGTCTGGGATACTCGAAAGAGGTGGTGGTGTTGATAGATGCCACAAAAGTCCGTAGCCTAGCGTGTTGACAGTGATACTTTACCAATGAATGGTCATATTGTAGGGTGACTGGTTGACGAGGTGAACAACCACAGTGTCTCCCTCGCGGGCATGGATGGCCGGGCCGGGGAGCTGCCCGTTCACCGCCGTGATGATCCTTGGCGGCTGGCAAAGCTGGCTTATAGAAAGGTTTCCGACCTGCCACAAGTCGTAGCATAACGAAAAAAACAGAACTAGTTAGTGAGTATATATATAAATCGTCCAAACCGGATTGGATTTTGTGATGCTGCATATATAATGACTACTATTAGTGTATATAACTAAATCAAGAGAGTGAGTGACGTGTAAATAAAAAAAATTGTTCTGATTAATATGTACATATGCACGCATGAACCTGAAAAATAATGAAGTTCATCTTAAATTATCTCGTACAAGCATGAAACAAACCAAATGTGAGCAATCCAATCCTCTTAATTATCTCGTACAAACCAAATGCAAGTAGATGAAAGTTATATATATATATATATATATGCTTATGCCTGTATGTTATACTCATCAATTACATTGAAGGTGTGCTCCACGATCGAAGCTTGACCAACACAAGTAAACACCAAGGCGATGAGACCAAAAGGCAAAACTAATGACGACGAAGGCCGAACCATGCCCCTGAGCAAAGAATGACCAAAGACAGTACTGCTAAAGATTACAAAGATCTGATTGATCTCAGAAAAATAACTCTTATATGTACGAGTGGTTGGGTCTGAGAGGAGGTTCCACGAGCAAGAGGTTCTATATATAGGGACTTATGGATAGATATGCTCAAGCTGCCTGGTTATTCTGCTTGTACATTAGACAATTACATTGGAACACGTAAGGTAGCCTTCGAGTGTTCTAACATGCATGTGCGTCTTGTATATTATTCAAAGGCAACAGTTTCGGTAGGACAAGGAACATCAAAGATATTGATAAACAGGAGAAATTTGCTCTCCATAGATAGTATCTTTGTCGATTGCATGATATTTTTATGAGGTAAATTGACAAATAAGATTGAGGAACTAATATATTTTTGAGTTAAATATACGAGAGGCCCTTGAACTTGTATGCGTCTGTCATATAGGTTGATGAACTCTGAAAATGTATTTTCAAGTCTCTAAACTTGTTAAATGGTACACCGCAGGTCCATGGTAGCCATGTGTGCAGTTTCCTGCTGATGTGGCATGATAGAGTGTCATATATTTTCATTTAACCCCTCAATTTTATTTTTTCTTTTGAGCTAGCTGACACCAGCACTATGTGATGGTAACTTGCATTGCAAGTTTGCAACTGCCCATGAAGGTTCAGCAAAAACAATCAGATTTGCTTATTTATACACAGTAAACCAGCTACGCATGAATGAACCAGTTAGACATCTAGAGTTCTACTATTCCTATATATGATACAACAACAAAGAACAAAAAGAGGAACATGTATGAGAGCAAGAACACGAACAATGAAACGTGATGGCACGGGAGCTATCCTTGGCTCAGCAGCGCAAGCAGGGAAGTTGAGACGCGGGTGGGGAGAAGCAGCAGCCAGCCAACGTGGGGTAGAGCAGAAGACTGCATGACACAGCGGGGGATAAGGTAGCACACTACACATGATCGTTACCTGTGTTGATGAGGGGAAGTGGACGGGAGAATTTGGCGTGCACACCGCACACGAAGCTGCCCCAGAAGCCGCACAAGCCCCGTCCGGTAAAATCAACGTGCCCATGCACGTGAGAGTGACGACCGGGTAAGGGTTGCCAACGCTGTTGCTTATCACTGTGGCATCCTGAGGTGGTGGTGTTGTATGCTGCTGGTTGTTGTACACCTACCCATGCCCAGTTAGGTAGCCTGGCGACGGAGCAGACGTCGAACGAGCCACAGAGGAGAGTGACAGACGTGGGGCCATGGGAGATGAGAGAGGAAGAGACAGTGTATGTTTTTCAGGAGAAAAATTAAAATGAGGGGTCAAATGAAAAATACATGTCACTCTAGCATGACATGTCAGCAGAAAAACTGCACATATGGCTACCATGGACCTGCGGTGTACCACTTAACAAGTTTAGGGACCCAGAAATGCATTTTCAGAGTTTATGGACTTATGTGACACACACTTACAAGTTCACGGGCTTCGGGTGCATTTAACTCTAGAGAGTTATACTGTGTCAATATATAGTTAGCACAACAAGAATAGCTTCTGCGATTTGCCCTCAATCTACATGTGCTGGGACATATGGCAATTGAGAAAGGGCAAGGGAAAGTAAGGCCTCATTTGTAACCGACAATAGAGGAGAAGCAGACAATATTTTTTTTTTTAAGAAACACTTTAATTCCAACATCTGCGTCGTCGCTCCCTCGGGGTGGCTTGGGTGGAACCCCGCCACCCCTTCGTCGCCCCTCCCCCACTACTATGACAGAACCACCAAATTTATAAGAGCACAAATACAACAGTGATCACGAAAGTAATCAAACCATAACCATAGTACTTGAGCCTATATAAACCCGGTAGTCCGTCCGAGTGTCCCGAAACACCTCGGAAATACAAACTTACAATCAAGATCACGTGATTAAGCAAATACAAATCACATACATGGAGTTTTGCAGCGGAATATATTACAATGGAGTTCATGAATAATAGTATAAGGTTGAGTTCAAAATCTTATTTGACAACAACATCGCCTTGAAACCAATACATAATTATAAGTTTAAAGTATATTGCTAGCTGAAATAACATTCCTTCAACATCAGCATATAGATGAGAAGACTAATTCAGAATCACCGAGCCCACCGGCAGTTAGCCACCATCTTCAACAGTTTCTGAACTTCACCTGCAACTTGGTGGGATAAGCCCTGAGTACTTGAATGTACTCAGCTAGACATACCAGACAAGATAGAAATAAAAGGACTCTCAAGGATATGTAAGGCTTATTTGGTAGAGCTCATGGATAGCATAATTTTTGCATAAAGCAGCTTACTAGCATAAGTCCTTAGTTTCAGTATTTTGGTCATCATTTTAGCATTCTTTTTAGTGAGGCTAATTATGAATAGGTGTGCATCTATCTTGAAGCAAACACTTGTTTAGGATTAAGCAATTAATAGTAACCATATCAGGTTTGGCCTTTCCACCATTATGCTCTATAACCATCATCTTATTTAGATTGTTAATCTCTACATTGAAGAAAAGGTAGTCCAGTTTCTCACTATCCAAGAGACATGGCGATTCGAATCGATTGCAAACCAGCTGGCAATAATGCCAATCACAAACCCAAATAGACCTGATCAGGGTCCCCTTAGGTCACCTTTGGTACTATTTGGGACTCGTTTCTCAGGTTTGGTAGGAGTTACGCTTACTAGGGGAGAGCTAGGATGATCAGGCAACAACCTACCCTTTGTCACTAGCTCCTGAACATCCTCCAAGATCCAGTATGCCCTTTGAGCGCACCAAATATCGTCCCGACTAGAGCTACTCAGCTTCGCAGTCAGAATGACTTATCCAGCCAATTAAGTGATGGTGTCTTTCAATCTCAACTGCGCTCCAAGATCGATGCGGTCCTTGATCGACTAGATGGGGATCGATACGCAATCAAGACCTCCATGCCTTGTTATTTCACTATCTCATTCCCATCCGGTCTCAGCTTATTAATTCCACATATGGTCCTTTTCCATGATAGCAAATATAGCCAATCGTGACTAGTGGTATATCTCACGGATGACAGGAATCACCCGACTTCTACCGGTACCGGTCTAAGCATGGTTAAGCATAAGATTGACTTATTCATCTAGTAAGAGTCCATGTTCATATAAAGTGGTCAAGGTAAGTAATGCAACAATGGTTTCAACTCAAACCCTATAACTTAAATGCACAATACAAATATATTTATACTCAAGTGCACATGTGAAAGTGAGAGTTGGAGGCTTAAGAATGCTCCGAGGCTTGCCTGGGAATCCGACTCAAAGTTAGTTTAGTTAGCGTGCACCGCCTTGGTGACATCTCCGGGAATTTGGCACTTGCTTGTTTCGCCCATCACCAAGATAATCTAATGAACACCATCTTCAGGTTGGACATCCCACATTATAGCCTCCATGTAATGCATTTATCATACCTATATGGAATACACATGTAATGAGATGGATGACATGCATAACATGATGTAATAATATGATGCTTATGTATGCTTTTATGGAAATAAAATATATTTACAAACTAGTTCATTTCATGGAGTAGGTGCATATCTCCTCTTTAGTAGATATATACACTTAACCGTTATCAACAATCTAAGGTAAAGTTAGTTAATGGCTGTAAGAGGTTTATGACCTACAGTTAAAGCATTCTGAAATTAGTTTACAAATTTACTAACCCTATTATGCAAGCCAATGCATACTCCAATAAAGCAATAATGAACTAGATTAAACAACTTAGAGCTTGCTACCCTAAAAATCAACAAACTTATCATAACCAATGATCCTAACAGGTTACAAACATACTGATTTTAACAAAAGATCATCAAGCTCAATCAAAGTCATTACACTTAAGCATGCATTTACATAGTACTTGGAATGATTTACAACTAGACCAACAACTTCCTGTTTACAGAAAATTCCAGTAATGTTCTAGCAGTCCAAACATGGCTACATTAGTTCACTGTTAAAAATTCATAACTTTTGGATAGCCACAATTTCCTATACAAAAATAACAAGCTAGCAGGCTGAAATCAGGTGGAAAATACTTACTACATTGAGAAGTATCAAACAACAGATTTCCCATTTTTCTTAGATTCTTCTTCACATAAACAGATCACAAAAAATCATTCCTACCGATATCCCAAGTATATTTTCTTCAGTGAATTTACTAAGAAACTAGCCTTAATCAACCTTAAATAGCAAATTTTAATCAAAACAGGGATAATACCTAACTAATATTTTTCCTAGTTACTATTCATCACAACAAGGCTAACAGAACTGGAATCATATTTTTAGCAGCTTCCTATGATTCATTAGTTATGAATTTCTAATTGTTTATGCAGAAATATAAATTAATTCCTATAGCACAAAAATTACACATAAAAGTTAGGATTTATTTTTTTCCTAGATAGAGCTTATCAACAGAAAGCTAGCAAATTTCACTGCACTCAATTTGGACATGTATAACTCCATCTATGATTTTTACAAAATTTGAATCAACACTGAAATCAGAAATTAAATTGTATTCTGAATTCCAACCTAACCCGAAATACTACATGCACCCTAATGAGGATCTGTTGGACATTCAAGGTCCAATCACAAGAGCACGTGTGCGACAATTAAATTTAGAGATGAGCTCGTTCCTAAGTAATTCTTTATATGATTTTGAGAATAGACTACTACCTAATGATGTCATATGTCTTAGGAACATTGGAGAGGGTCATGAAGAGCTTGGGAAAGGTGGTGGAGTCCAGCAAGACCACCAAGGGCGCGCAAAAGAAGCCGGAGGTCCAGTCCAACACGAGTTCGAGTCAGTCTCGGCCTCCAGGACCAGTCTGCATTAAAACTGGTCGAAACGTATGCAAACGGACTCCGTTGTTGACAAACCACATATGGTTGGAAAGATAATTCCATAAGGAAGCCAATGGAAGTGGTCGTGTATCAAAACTCCATTGGACTCCACAGGAATCGTCGAAACAAGTCAGCATCCAGAATCTGTCCCGGCGCTGCGACACCGTTTTTGGTCCGTTGGGCCCTGTATCATCGTTGAGCCCATTAGGGGCGCGTGTCCAGGGGGGATGATGACCCTTAGACCTTATATTCAGTAGCCATCGCACTTGTTAGGGTTTGGGTTTTCTTAGATTATTCTGTAGAGAACAGTTTCACCGCCGTCGTCGGTTTGTGAGACCCCAACTCGTGAGATTAATCATTCATTTGCAATTTGGTTGCACTCTTCCGTGTTCTTGCTTGTATTCTTCGATTCGCAGGCAAGGATTAGCCTTCTTGCCGAGGTTAACCGTGCAACGCCGGTTAATAACCAAAGGAGAAGTGGTGCTGCGATTGCGGGGTTTCGGATCGTGTTGTTCGGAAGCCAAATCAAATTGTGTCGCATTTCCACCAAATCGAGAGTTACTAGAACCTTTCGGAAGATCGGTGTTGATGGTGGATAAGCAATAAAATTCCACACTCTAACACCGTCAACGGCCTCAGTTCTGATGGAAGAATAACATAACATGAATATATTTTATCCAAAAACTAGTTTCACTTGTACTCTTAGCTTGTGAATGCAGGGAAGATCAAAACAGGACAAAAGTGAGCAGCTGGAGGCCACTTGTGTTGGTCGGCCGACCCACACATGGTGACCCCAGGCCACCACACTTCAACACAAGGTGTCCAACATCACATAGGAGGGGAGCTCAAGGTGGGCCCACGCATGGGTCGGCCGACCCATCTATGGGGCCCACTGAGCCCTGGTGACGTGGCACGATCCATGTGACACTGCACCAAGTTCATTTCCACCTACGGATCAAAGATGTGTTTCCAATCAACGATGGAAGATTAAAACACATGGATCAAGGCATGAACCAACAAGAACCAAGCAATCCAAGTACATAGCCATGCTCTATGACAAGTGGAGACCCTGGTGGTGGGCCCACCCTGTCATAGGGGGTCGGCCAAACCCCTTTGGTGGGTTTAGGCCACCGCCATGGTCCACCGACCTCTTGCATGTTTCCCACAAGGGGCCACTACCGTCCATCTGGAGGCGGTTGATCCAAGGGAGGAGATTGGAGGGGCACGCGGATCGCTGACGTGGCACCTCTCCACTTTCCCCTATAAATAGAGGCTGCCTCCACCCATTTCGACACAGAAGAGACACAAGAAGCATGGAAGAGTCAAGTTTCACTCCTTAGTAGTAGTATTAGTCTAGTGTGGGAGTTAGAGTTGAGTCGAGCTAAGCTCGGGGTCTCCGGAGTCGTCTGCTGGAGAGTCTGGTATAGCTCTTGTACCTTTCCTTCTGTAAGACTTTAATTTTATCAATATATTATCTTTACTTTACTTTATTGAGTCTTTACTTAGTCCTTTACTATTCATTATAGTATTGTTGTGTCTTACCTTAGCTTATAGTTGGCTTATATTAGATTGTGATCCTGTAACCAGCTATTGTGTGCTGTTCATCGCCTATCATAGGGTGCTTTAGTTGCTTTGTACACAACTAGAGTAGTGAGAGTTAGTGTAAGCGTGGTGCTTATATTAAATCTTGCCTTTGATTGCCACTTGTCGCACGGATTGTTTGTGGGTACTAGCAGGTGGTGACAGCTCTGTCTAGTCTCACCATCTCTCCACGTGTTTTAGGCAAGTTCTCAAAAGGTAGGCTCTTGTTGACATCTACTAACATCGCCCAATATAACTTTACAACCTTTAACACTAGGACCAGATTAGAAGATGTATGGTATTTAATTAACTGGTCATTAGCAACTGGCCACTTATCTATTACCAACATTCTTTAGCATGAACTGGGTTGTCAATCCTAATTATATATGCTAAGAATAAATAAAGGTTTTATATATTATTCCATGTGACTAGGCAGAAATATAAATAAATATAAACTAAGAACAATTCAGCAAGCGGATAGATAATTATACCATTGTAGCATTTTACCTAGGAGTTCTACTAGCTTGTCGATTTATATTTATACCACTGGGAAGGACTTGGTTAAACTACAATCTATTATATTGATAACCACTATATACATACAATGAATAAGTGATGTTACCGATGTCATATACTCTACTCATAACAGGTAGAGGTCACAAAATAATAAGGATAAATAGGGTGATAAGTATGATCAAGCATCATTAATAAAGATAAACATCAGGGCACTTTCTAGTCATAGCAATAGCTAGCCAATGGATAAACTAAGCAAGTAATATCAACGGTATTTCTATAACTACGTCAATGAATAACTCTAACTAGTACAATTACATCTAACAATCATTGTCAGATTAGTCCTATATCATGATCACATACAAAGGGCATCATCTAGGAAAGGTGTGAAACAGAGTCATCACCCAACTTCACGACCGTGTCTGCTTGCCTACATACGGGGGGTGGACTACAGAGGAATCAACGCAGCTGTCACCTACGCAAACTACCACACGACCCGGCACATCAAGGTGCACTCGCAGATAAACGAAATATCTAGACACCATGTCTACACATTGTTCATCATCTACCCAATGATTGTTTGGATAAACGCTATACGAGCAATTACATGAATTCAATAAGATCAAACCAACTATACTAGACATATAATTAAAGTAGACAAAGACTAATGTAATCAAGAACATATGAACTATTAAGAACAATGTTTCCCTAATCATAATGAAGAACACAATAATAGAGAAAGAACCAGAACTATACCGAACTCTGCGCTCTAGACGAATGCTGGGGCTCCAGATCCCGCCGAAGAGCTAGATCTCCTCTACTCTCTAATCTAACTAGGCTAGAACTATGAACTTGAAGGCTCTTGATGAACTAGTAGGCTCTTGATGGCTTGAAGACCTGTTTCCTTCGATGAATGATTGATTGATGCCTCCAGGGGGTCTGCCTCTCTATTTATAGCCCGGTCGGATGAACATGCGCTGTAGGATCAAACCGACTTAAACATAGGGCCGAGATGACTCCTAAGAGGCGGCGGAAGAAGACTCCAGAAGGCGGGGCCAAACCCTAGCCGGGGGGCGCCGGCCGGCCCCACCCTGGCGCCGGCCGACACCACCCTGGCAGGGTGCGGGCCCCGGTCGCTTCGAGTATGTTCTAGAGGCTTCTAGTGTTCCGATGATGATGTTTCCTTCGTGGTTACGTTTCGTGATAATTATGCACTTTAATCCCTCTTTTATGCTTTTCTAGAATAACCCCTGCAAAATACAGAACATGCAAAACTCATGAAAATTGTCAGTTAAAATCCTAGACTAGTATATTTTCATGTATCCTTTTGTGTTTAAAGTTCTAATAAAAGTTGACGTTATCGACCATCAACAACTCCCCCAAGCTTACCTTTTGCCAGTCCCTTGGCAAACAAATTAAGCCTAATTACTAATGTATTTGGATCAGGAGTTGCTATAATGCTTTCATTCTTTCCAAGTAGACATGCTTTCAAACAGAAATTCTCCTCCAGATTAGACAATAACTGCTCTAACCTTCAGACTTACTCGTTTTACCTTTAACTATGGAGCTTTATAACCCTCGCATAAGTCTTGAGCAATTGAAAGATAGAACAATTAAGTCAAGCACTATGTCTCAAAGTCTTCACAGTACCAGTATTCCGGAGTTTTGCAAGTTTTCAAAATAAAACTCAGAGCTTAATTGTATGACACCCTCAAGTCTCTCAGTATATATGTTATTTGTGGATCTCACTTAAGGCATTAATATTATGCCTTCCCATAACTAAAGATTATAATGGAGCTCATAGGAGTGGCAATAACAAGGTTTAATCATACTTGCAATTCATATGTTGTAAAGTCAAACAATGGATCCACAGAGAATTGAGGCATACAATCAAACCATGATGTGCATGTGTATGGAATATGGTGGATAGGTGTATATTAGGTGGCTAATCCTAATTCCACTTATGCTCTTTAGAAATGATTCACTCTCCTTTGGAACTTGGAGGAACACATGGGCTATCTTTTTTTTCATTTGGGAGGCGGGCATCTAGTACTCATTGTGTTAATGCTAGGACACTTGTCCATCTTTTACTCCCTTCTCTTTTCATACTTTTGCATAGCCACATGCATCCAATACATGATTTGGAGAGATAACAATAGTGAAAACTTAGAGCATTTACAATAGGGCTCTCCTATGGGGTTTATATATTTTTTGTGTTCACTCCCAGTGCAGAAGAAAACATTTTTATGATGAATATAGATGAAAGTGGAAATGGTTGCGATTACTCTCAGGGTAGGAATAATGCATATGTGCTGAAGTGTGTGTGTGATCTTGGTTTTAAAAGCATGACAAGACTCTCATATGGTATTCAACAAAGGTTGACTAAACTTAATGTAAAGCAAGCAGCATGAATGTGCAAAACTTTCCTATCTCTAAATGTATAATATATGGCTTTGGTAGGAATTCACATTTTGTCATACAAGAGCTCATCATGTAGATTTTAAGTTTTCAAAAATAAATCTCCAGAATTTAGTAATGTTAGGAGTAAGATAAATAGTAGTTCAACCTTCATGAATCATATTAATCAATTACCTAGACTTAACTCGAGCATATGCCTCCATAAGTTTTGGGTTCAGAGTAAATTCTCAGATTAAAAATAGTAGTATCCAAAACTCAGGAGAATCTAAGGTTGACAACTAGGCACTTGAAAGGAATTATGGCAGAGCAACTATTCATCGTCTCCAAAACAAAATTTTAGTGTTCATCAAATTTAATTTGGTTCTAGCCTAGACTGACTCTAAACAAACTCTAATATATAGCTAAATATTTATTTGGTTTTCAAATTTTATCTTACTAGCTAACTCACGCGAAAAAGTGACATAGTAATAATGATAAGAATAATAGTGTGGGAAACTAATACTTAGCTAGACTTAAAATGGAGGGCGCCCTCCCCCAAGCTTGACGTTTGACACGGTCTTTGATGTTGCAAATTGAGTGATCCTTCTGGGGGCAGGTGTATCGACAACGTAGAGGTGTCGGGTCGACTAGCTTTTTGATCTTGTATTTTTTCTGTGAAACTCAATTGCCAATAAAAATACCAAATCTCATAGAGAGGGGTTAGGTTTAATACCACTCCATGGTAAGTGATTGATTTTATATTTCTAGCAGAAGCTTTCTAGCTAAGTGGACCTTCATGTGCCCACATATTTTTGGTATTTTTAGATTTTTCCTATGATATTATGGTGAACCTTCATGTGTTCACATATTTTTGGTATTTTGTGCTTGTATAAAGTAGACTCAATAAACGCATAGGTATAATTACCTGATAACTAGGGGATGCTCCTCCCCCAAGCTTGATGTTGCAATACTTGGTGCTTGATTGTTTCTCAGAGTGAGCTAGTAGTAGTCTTGGTGGGTGCCACTAATAGACTCTCTCCTTAGTCATAATATTGTTCCTGCATAGTTATACTTCAATAATAAAACGAAAACTCGAGGCTCGAATTATTAAGGGGTTAGCGGTCAGCCAATGAGTACATTGATTATTCTTGAGTTGATTTTAATTAATAGATTTTAGTAGGATTCTAACAAGATTATCTTTTTGGGGTTTTTTCTAAGTTTCTTATGCAGCAATCAAAAAAATGTATGCATGCCATATATGTTTTTTATGCCACCACAGGGAATGTTCATTCCCACAGGGCTTAGAATTTTCATAATACAATAAAGTAAATATAGATTGTTATTATTTTTATTTTTATGCCACCATAGTAAATATGCATACAGGGTTACCATAGGTTCATTCATATGGGGCTTTAATATTTATGATGTAGTAAATAAATAGTAAATATTTTTGTTAGTTTATTTTTTAATATGCAAAAATGATTGTACTAATAAATGTGCTAAGCAAAACTACTAATGAATGCTAACTTAATTAGATAACCACCATTCTAACCTTATGGCTAGGGTACAGAATTTAAAGTCTACCGACAGGACTTAGATAGAGGAGAGTACTTACTCAGTAGGTTCATCGTCTGAGGTTACCTCAGTCCATTCCCCATTTTGCGGTGGTGTAGTAGGTGCTTCTTCTTTCTCCTTCCATCTCTTTTCCGTCTCTTCTGCTTCTCTCTTTTCTAGCTCCAGCTCTTCCTTGTATGCTTCTCTTGATTCTTTGTCTCTCTTCATCCATTCTTCTACTTGTGCCTAGATCTCTTCTTTCTCTACTTTAGGAATCTGGTCCATCCTCTCAGCTTCCGCTTCCCACCTACTCCAGCGTGGTGCTTGTACAGTTTCTTCTTACTCCTTGTAGCAGTCGTCATACTTCACAATCTTACCAGGGAACTCCTCCCATCCACAGTGAGGCTGGGCAGCCTGACGGCGGGCTTGGCGTTTCCTCCTGTTGCGTTGCTTCCTGTTCTGCTCATGGTTAAGATGTGTTCTAAATTGACAGCATACCTTTCCAGTGGGTAGGTTGAAATGGATCTGTCCAGACCCGATGTAGATGATAGCATTGGCGGTGTAGAGGAACGGTCTTCCCAAAAGAATAGGCGATTCATTGTCTTCCTGCATGTCAAGAACTAGAAAATCTGCGGGTATATATTTGTCTTGAATTCTTACCATTACGTCCTTAACTATGCCTTCAGGGAATCTCAGTGATTGGTCTGCCATCTGCAACTGAATATATGTTGGGTATAATGGTAAATCATCAAATAATTCATCATATACCTTTTTGGACATTACGTTGATGCCTGATCCAGTGTCGCAGATGGTGTCGGGAAAAGTGATATCTCTGATTGTGCATTCAATGATTGGTACACCTGGGTCACCTTTCTTTATTGGGAATGTTTTCGGGAGCATATGATCATTTTCTGTGTTGACAGCATTGATTAGTTGAGCGGTTTCTTCAGGTACATGTCGGGGCCTGTTCTTCCTCTATCTTCTATTGTTCTTCTTCTTGGGCACTTGTTGTTGTTGCTCTTCTTGTTGATGGAATTGCTTCGGGACTGCTGGATTCTTTAGGATGCGGTTCTTGAACGAGAATCTCTCCTTCTTGTCCTTGATGGAGAGGACAATCTTGGCATGTTCCGCATAGATGATGGCTTTGGTTGTGCATAAGAATGGTCGTTCCAAGATAATGGGTGCCTTCTCATCTCCTCCGATATCCATGATCACAAAGTCAATTGGGACATATGATTGCCCCACTCTGATAACAGCTTCTTCTAGTACTCCCTCGGAGTAGCAAATAGACTGATCTGCAAGCTGCAAATGCATATCTGTGTACAACAAAGGATCACCTAATATTCTCTCATAGATTACCTTAGGCATTATATTGACACTTGCGTCGAAATCGCAGATAGCTTCTGGAAAGCTGTGACATCCTATGGAGATAGGAATGACAGGTCTTCCAGGGTCTCCCATCTTCTCAGGTAGTGAGTGATCTAAACTGTATATCTGCAGGCTCAATTTGGTATTGTGTTGCATTGTAAATATGAACAAGGTTAGCAGTTTTGAAATCTTCTGGCTGGCCCGGAATCTTACCTTTCTCAAATGGAGGGACAGCAGCAGCAAGCTGAGCTAATTGTGATTCTCATATTTTATTAAAGCTATGCTGATTCTTTATAGTAGAAGCAAAGGTATCCATTCCGGTATTTATGTTTTCTAAAGCTTTATCATTAGAGGCTACCTTCCTAGACATTTGATCTATCAATTTAGATTGACCAGCAACTAAATCTCTTAAAGGTGGAAGATTATAATTATTGTAATTATTACCTTGGTTGTTACCTTGGTAATTACCTTGTCGAGGTTGCTGATTCCATCCTTGGTTTGGCTGGTTCCATCCTTGACCTTGCTGAGAACGATAGTAGGTGTTGTTGTTGATGAAGCTCACATCCTCTTGCAACGTAGGGCAGTTGACAGCTGAATGCCCGTAATCTCCACATTCTTCACAGGTCATGCGAGAATCATCAATATGCATGACTTCTTTCTTCTCTATGTCAAGTTTCTTCATGATAAGGTCTAGTTTGGCAGTGACCATGTCGATCTCCTTGAGATGATGGATGCCTCCTCCTCTCTTGCGAGGTTGAGTACGTTCTTCATTACAGCTCGGATTTGAGGCCATCTTCTCCATAGGTGCTTGAGCTTCTGGAAGCTTCAGTGACAGGAAAGCTCCTCCAGTTACAGCATCTATGGACTCACAGGTGCCTGAGATAAACCCGTGGTAGAAGGTCTGCATCAATAGCCAATCCTCTATCCCATGATGAGGACAGTCTTCAATGTAATCGTGGAATCTCTCCCATGCTTTAGTGAATGATTTGTCATGTTGTTGTTGAAAACTTGAGATTTTCCCAAGCAAAGCATTTGTTTTACCTGTAGAAAAGAACTTTGCTAGGAAAGCAGTTGAGCATCGGTCCCATGTAGTGGTCTAGTCTTTGTTGGTGTAGAACCACTGCTTAGCTTTCCCTAAAAGTGAAAATGGGAAAAGACGGAGTAAAATAGCATCTCTTGGTACTCCTTTGATTGTGAAGGTGTTGCAGATCTCTAAAAAGTGTCGTAAGTGTGCACTTGCATCTTCATGAGCTTTTTCACAAAACTGGCTGGCTTGAACCATGGTGATAAGAGCAAGCTTGAGCTCAAATCCATTCTCTCCCATGTTGACTGCTGGTCCAGTCAGGATGTTTTCTATTGTTGGGGCAGAGAAGTCGCGCAGTGTCTTCTCAGCCATGTCTTCAAACACAGGAGATAAATCTTCTCCTAAGTGTACTTCTTCCAATGTTGGAGCTGGCTCCTTTGATGAACTAACTTGAGCAGCGATGGGTGTTCTTGATGGTAGCTTAAAATTGTCCCTCGCCTCTACAAACTTCTTTCTTCTTAGGAGTTTCTCTGGATCGTCAGTGAAATTGTTTGGAAGAGAAAAACCATTCATTCATCACCCTGCACAAGATAAGTAAATGATAAAAAACAGGGGTGTACCTATTTGAGTTAGAGATAAATCGGTAATACAATCTTATCCATGATGCATATGTGTCATCAATATTTCCTAAGTTTAATGTGCCTTGCCCGGCAACGGCGCCAAAAATGCTTGTTGACATCTACTAACGTCGCCCAATATAACTTTATAACCTTTAACACTAGGGTCGAGATTAGAAGATGTATGGTATTTAATTAACTGGTCATTAGCAACTAGCCTCTTATCTATTACCAACATTCTTTAGCATGAACTGGGTTGTCAATCCTAATTATATATGCTAAAAATAAATAAAGGTTTTATATATTATTCCATGTGACTAGGCAGAAATATAAATAAATATAAACTAAGAACAATTCAGCAAACGGATAGATAATTATACCATTGTAGCATTTTACCTAGGAGTTCTACCAGGTTGTCGATTTATATTTATACCACTGGGAAGGACTTGGTTAAACTACAATCTATTATATTGATAACCCCTATATACATACAATAATAAGTGATGTTACCGATGTCATATACTATACTCAAAACAGGTAGAGGTCACAAGAAAATAAGGATAAATAGGGTGATAAGTATGATCAAGCATAAACATCAGAGCACTTTCTAGTCATAGCAATAGCTAGCTAATGGATAAACTAAGGAATTAATATCAAAGGTATTTCTATAACTACGTCAATGAATAACTCTAACTAGTGCAATTACATCTAGCAATCATTGTCAGATTAGTCCTATATCATGATCACATGCAAAGGAAATCATCTAGGAAAGGTGTGAAATAGAGTCATCAACCAACTTCGCGACCGTGCCTGCTTGCCTACATACTGGGGGTGGACTACAGAGGAATCAACGTAGCTGTCACCTACGCGAATTACCAAACCACCCGGCACATCAGGGTGCACTCGCAGATAAACGAAATATTTAGACACCACGTCTACACATTATTCATCATCTGCCCAACGATCGTTTGGATAAACGCTATACGAGCAATTACATGAATTCAATAAGATCAAACCAACTATACTAGACATACAATTAAAGTAGACAAAGACTAATGCAATCAAGAACATATGAACTATTAAGAACAATGTTTTCCTAATCATAATGAAGAGTACAATAATAGAGAAAGAACCAGAACTATACCGAACTCTGCGCTCTAGACGAATGCCGGGGCTTCAGATCCCGCCGAAGAACTAGATCTCCTCTACTCTCTAATCTAACTAGGCTAGAACTAGGAACTAGAAGGCTCTTGATGAACTAGTAGGCTTTTGATGGCTTGATGACTTGTTGCCTTCGATGAATGATTGATTGATGCCTCCAGGGGGTCTGGCTCTCTATTTATAGCCCGGTGGGATGAACATGTGCCGTAGGATCAAAATGACTTAAACATAGGGCCGAGATCACTCCTAAGAGGCGGTGAAATAAGACTCCAGAAGGCGGGGCCAAACCCTAGCCGGGGGCGCCGGCAGGCCCTACCCTGGCGCTAGCCGGCCCCACCCTGGTAGGGTGCGGGCCCCGGTCGCTTTTGGTGTGTTCCAGAGGCTTCTAGTGTTGCGATGATGATGTTTCCTTCGCGGTTACGTTTCGTGATAATTATGCACTTTAATCCCTCTTTTATGCTTTTCTGGAATAACCCCTGGAAAATGCAGAACATGCAAAACTCGTGAAAATTGTCAGTTAAAACCCTGGACTAGTATGTTCTCATGTATCCTTTTGTGTCTAAATTTGTAATAAAAGTTGACGTTATCGACCGTCAACAGCTCTCGTAAGAGTATAGCCGCTTCGGGTAGAGGTTATATCCTCTATCCCTGGCACTCAAGATGTAAGGTAGCTGTTGACGGTTGCTAACACCCTATGTTACCGTCAACATTTCACCCATAATCAAGTTAAGACCACATGAAAGCAAAGAACACACTTTGAAACTTACCTAGTTCCACATGTCCTTGGAGAAATCTTGTGTATGCAGGAAAAATGGTGAAATCAGGCAAAAATGAAGCAAATCAAGACAGCTTGACACCTCAGCTCCCACATGGGGGCCAGAGGGGGGCGCCCACCCTACCAAGTAGGGCGCCCGCCCTATGAGTCCTGCCAATTTGGCATGCCACCTCATAGATCCGTGTGCCATCCTCCCAAATGGCCTATGGCACGTTGAACCAACATCAACGGCTCAGATACAAGGCACGAGGATCCAGTGGCCCTATCAACAAGGCGCCCGCCCAGTCCAAAGTGAGTGCCACGTCCACAATCCGAGGGAAGGTGTCCAAGAGTCATCCAAGCCATCAAATGAAGTCGGTTTTCATCCAACGGTGATCAAGTGATGTGCCATGGATTGAAGGACCCACATGTCATCCTCCCAAGGGTTGCAAACCGTCATTTCAGGACACAAACTGACCTTGCAACTGCCATAGGGGAGGAAGGAGGGCCGTAGGATGCAAGGCGGTGCATCCATGTGGGCGCCCGCCCCCCTAGGATGGTGCCCGTCCTACTCCTTCGTGCCACGCACCGACTTCTAGGACTCCTACGAGTACCCCTGGAGCACTCCTACACTATAAATAGGACTTGAATCCTCACTTGTAAGGGTGAAACCACAAGAGAAACAACTAGAAACACCACTAGAGCTTCAGCTCATAGTCAGTAGCTCCTCTCTCTCTCTCTGTAGCGAAGCTTTGCTCTTAGGAATAGTGCTAACTAGAGAAGAGTAGAGTAGTGAGAGAAGTCGGGAGAAAGAGGAAGTCTATGGAGGAGCTAGGCTTGTCGGCGACTTCCTTTGTGGTGTTCTTCACTCCTATTGGTAATAAAGATCCCCTTCTTCATTTATTTATTGTTATACTTTAAGTAGCTATATACTTGCTCATTACTTGGTTAGAGTGATCTAATTCTTGAGCTCGAGTTAGAGTAGTAAGTTTTATAGATTAAACACGGTGCTTAGGCTATAGCTTACCCTTGAGTGCGGCTAGGCCCATAGATAGTAGTGGTAGGTTCTAGGTGGTGACAGCCCTAGAATCCTCTGGATTCCACCACGTTCGGCCTAGTTTTATCAGCGCAGGACTTTGGGACGTACGGTGCCTAATCACTCAAACCCCGGCGAGTTTAGGACATTGCGTGTCCCGGGTATAGCAGTGTCTTTGGTATAACAATCATTTGATCTTTTACTGAGATAGAGTTCTTCCCCAAAACTCCAAAGCTACCTACTGCATTTCCACCTTAGTTATACTTCATTGATTTATCCTTACTAAGGTTATTATCCCATTTATCCATATCTAGATCCTTGACTATCAAATCATTGGAATCACAAACCCCGCCTTCCTTTGGGAAAATATAAATTAGACACCTTGTACTCCCAGGTAAAGTGCTAAATGATAGTTCTGCGTGCTTGCAGAATCCCATCACCTATCCTATAGAGCTACCCATAGCATTTTTGGCACAGTTGCTAGAAATAACTTTATTCCTAATAGCAACGTTAGAAGTGTCAACAATCACATACTTTGAGTTTAGGGATTGACAACCCCAGTGATTGTGTTGAGAAGTATTGTTATCACTACTAGAGGATAGATTTGGCAACATTCTTTTGATAGCGTTAGTATCTGTCAACAAGCATTGTTGGCGCCGTTGCCGGGGAAGGCAACTGTTGAATTCCTTTGATTTGAGTCAAGTCTAGATAGTTATCCTTATAATCACGAATATGGCCGAAAGGACCATCCGTGAATTCTCTGCACCTTCTGTTGCTAATATAGCAACAGACCCTGGTGTAATCGAGGCGAACACTCAGTTCCAGTTAAAGCCCGCATTGATCACAATGGTTCAAGCTAGCCCATTTTGTGGCAAAGCTCACGAGGATGCTATTGCACACCTCCAACACTTCTTAGAGATATGCAGCACCTTTATCATTAAAGGAGTAACCCCAGACGCAATTCGTTTGCGATGCTTTCCTTTCTCCTTATTAGGAAAAGCCAAGCAATGGTTCTATATGAATCGAAATGATGTGGACACATTGGAAAAGTGTTCCAACTCTTTCCTAGTGAAATTCTTTCCTCTAGGCAAGACCAATGCTCTTCGCAATAAGATCTCTGGTTTCCAACAACAAACGATGAATCAATTCCCGAGGCTTGGGAACGAATGCAAGAGTATGTCGCTGCCTGTCCACACCATGGTATGGAGGATTGGCTTTTGATCCAAAACTTCAACCATGGATTAACCCATCTTGACAGAAGCCATCTAGATGCTGCCGCCGGTGGAGCATTCTTTTCTCTTAAAGTTTTAGATGCGAAGGCTTTGATAGAGAAGATGGTGTCCAATTAAGGATGGAATGAGGAACGTCTGCAACCACGCAAGCGAGGTATCCATTCTTTAAAGGAAGCTGACATGATTGCTGCTAAAGTGGACCTACTGGCCAAAAGGCTAGAAAATTGCGATAAGATGCGTACACCTGAGACCGTGCAAGCCATGGAGACCCACATGATGTGTGAAGTCTGTGGAGAAGTTGGCCATTCTGGACTCCATTGTCCTGAGACACATGAAGATCTCAACTTCATCAACAATGATAACAGTTTTCGTTCTTCAAATCAAGGATGGACTCAGCGCTCCAATTCTCAAGGTAACACTTTCAATTCTTCGCAATGTCCAAACAACCAAGGTAATAACTATCCTTCTCTTAAAGATCTTGTCTATGGTCAAGGTAGAATAACTGATAGCATAAACAAGAAGCTCCATGCTAATGATAGGATGCTAGATAGCATAAATGCTAAATTGGATGATTTCTCTTCTGCAATTAAGAATCAACTTAGTTTCAATAAGATGCTTAAAACCCAATTAGCACAACTAGCAGCTGCAATTCCATCTTTTGAAAAAGATAGAATACCAGGAAAGTCTAAAACAACCATGGAATCTGCTAATCTTGTTACTGTTAGTTATAATGGCTATGAATTAGATGGATGGAATTTTCCAACTAAAAAAGGAGATCCTGGAACCCCTGTCATATCTTGCTCTATTCAATCTCAAAATTTCCATAATGCTATATGTGATCTAGGATCTAGCATTAACATCATGTCTAAAGAACATTATGAAAAGTTGTTCTACACTGAGCTAGTACCAACTTCTGCATATGTGCAATTAGCTGGTCAAACAACTTGTTACATAGAAGGAGTACTTTGTGATGTTCTGGTAAATGTAAGAAACAAATTTGTGCCTGTCGATTTCATGATTTTAGACATGGGTAATAGAGACAACTTAACCCTCATTCTTGGTCGACCTTTCTTGAATACTGTGAATGCATGTATATTTGTTTCTAGTGGTAGCATGGATTTCTATATAAATGGGAAGAAAGAAAGGTTTGTTTTCTCTTGTGCACCGCACCATGCAACTAACATGCAGAAAAATAAGAGTCGATCCATGAGGAGGAGAAAACCAAGAATCTGGAGAAACAAGAAAGACAGAGATGCGGTTAAGAAGGAACCATCATCTACAGCCTCTACACCAGACCCCGCTACCGTCAAAGAAGGACAAGATGAGAAGAAGACATCGGTCAAGGAAGAACCTCCTTCCAAGGAAGGACAGCTGTGTGAGTAAGTATTCTATCTCTCTCTTTAATTACTGCATTAGCATATTTCCCTTCTTCGTGCATTAAATCAATTAATTGTTAGAAGCATGTTTAAATTTATGTCTTGCATTTAAGACCATAATAAAAGAGAGATTTAAAAAATATATATATAAAATAATAATAATAAAATAAAATATAAATTTGGTTTATCATAATAGCAACAAATAAAAAAGGGTAGAATAAAAAGCAAAACCTAGTGATTATAATAAGATGCAAAAGAGGAAATAACCTGACCAAGAGGAGAACCGATCATGAAGAAGAAGCTAGCTTGGGGGAGCCGTCATCCTCGCCAAGGTATGGTTTCTAACCCCAGCTCTTTTTTTAATTACTGTGAGTTATAATATGAAAAGCAATTCTAAATTCTTGCATAACAATAAATAAATGAAAATAATGATAAGAAAAATAATATGATATGTCTTTGTTGGAAATTATGAACAATTGCTCTATGATGATTTGTAAAATCTTGTTATACAATCCTTACTATGAAAGTTTTGAGTATGATATCTGAATTCGGTCTTAAGTCAAACACTATTGTGGGTTGCACATGCTAATAACCTAAGCTATGCTCTTGCAAGATTGAAACTAGTATAACTAGAACTTTTACCTGACCTAAGGAATGTGTGAGAACCAACTAGAGATTTTGATTTATAAAATTCAAATTCTTGCTCATGGTTCTTTTATGGAATTAAATACCTACCATCAAGCCATACATCCACAAACAACTAAAACCACCAAAAGAAAGAGCTCTTGTCTGTTTTGAGCCTACTTAGACCTTATTTGATCTAGGTAGAGAAACTAGTCATATTTTTTGGTCAAGATCACGTACACATTCCGCCTATGTATTACTTCTACACTGAAAGTATATATCTATGCTCCACACAACAATTGAGACAACCAACCACAATCAACTTTTGTCCTTTTGATAGATGGGGAGTATAGGTTACTAAAAAAAAGAGAGCAAGTGCTCAAGGAAAACAAAAGAGGACAAATGTCCCATGGGCAGATGCCCATATACCTTCTTCAAAAAACTATGTATTCAGTAACCATACTCTACCTTGTCTAAGGCAAAGGAATAAGTTTCAAGGAGCCCATCAAATAATTTACACTTGCACTTCTTGATCATTTTATATGACTTGTTTCTCCCTGTGATCTAAGAGTCTAATCTTGCAATACATTCAGTTCAAGTATGCTTTTGCTCCAATCCTATAAACCCCACATAAGCTTAGGATTGACATGAAAAGCTCTTTTGAGCTCTTGTGAGGTCCATCACACTAAGGAGTGGTTGAAAGTACCATTAAAGGAACCAAAGCAAGATTTTCTTTTTTAAAAGAATAAAAACTCTCTAGTAATTGGTTTCACTCTACCAAGGTAAGGGGTGAAGTATTTGCTTATCTATTCTATCTTGTTTTCGCATGACCCATGGTGAAAAAGCTATAAGCCCCATATAGTTAAGGCATAAGATGAATTTCTGAATCGTACTCAATACTAGAATAGTGTTGGTTCGTATGCAAGATCTTTGTGAATTGTTACATTAAAAAAATTCTTGATCCAACATTGCCATGTTAAAACCACATCTTTGCTTGAGGACAAGCAAAAGGTTAGCTTGGGGGAGTTTGTTGACGGTCGCTAACACCCTATTTTACCGTCAACATTTCACCCATAATCAAGGTAAAACCACATGAAAGCAAAGAACTCACTTTGAAACATACCTAGTTCCACATGTCCTTGGAGAAATCTTGTGTATGCAGGAAAAATGGTGAAATCAAGCAAAAATGAAGCAAATCAAGACAGCTTGACACCTCAGCTGCCACATGGGGGCCAGAGGGGGGCGCTTGCCCTACCAAGTAGTGCGCCCACCCTATGAGTGGTGCCAATTTGGTATGCCACCTCATGGATCCGTGTGCCATCCTCCCAAATGGCCTGTGGCACATTGAAACAACATCAACGGCTCAGATACAAGGCACGAGGATCCGGTGGCCCTATTAACAGGGCGCCCACCCTGTCCAAAGTGAGTGCCACATCCACAATCCAAGGGAAGGTGTCCAAGAGTCATCCAAGCCATCAAATGAAGTTAGTTTTCATCCAACGGTGATCAAGTGATGTGCCATGGATTGAAGGACCCACATGTCATCCTCCCAGGGGTTGCAAACCGTCATTTGAGGACATAAATTGACCTTGCAACTGCCATAGGGGAGGAAGAAGGGCCATAGGATGCAAGGCGGTGCATCCAAGGGGCGCCCGCCCCTAGGAGGGCGCCCGCCCTACTCCTTCGCACCACCGACCTCCAGGACTTCTACAAGTATTCCTGGAGCACTGCTACACTACAAATAGGACTTGAATCCTCACTTGTAAGGGAGAAACCACTAGAGAAACAACTAGAAACACCACTAGAGCTTTAGCTCATAGTCAGTAGCTCCTCTCTCTCTAGTGAAGCTCTGCTCTTATGAATAGTACTAGCTAGAGAAGAGTAGAGTAGTGAGAGAAGTCGGGAGAAGGAGGAAGTCTGTGGAGGAGACGGGCTTGTCGGTGACCTCCTCTGCAGTGTTCTTCACTCTTATCGGTACTGAAGATCCCCTTCTTCATTTATTTATTGTTATACATTAAGTAGCTGTATACTTGCTCATTGCTTAGTTAGAGTGCTCTAATTCTTGAACTCGAGTTAGAGTAGTGAGTTTTATAGATTAAGCGTGGTGCTTAGGCTATAGCTTACCCTTGAGTGCGGCTAGGCCCACGGATAGTAGTGGTAGGTTCTAGGTGGTGACAGCCCTAGAATCCTCTGGATTCCACCACGTTCGGCCTGGTTTTATCAGCATAAGACTTTTGGGACGTACGTTGCCTAATCAGTCAAACCCCGGCGAGTTTAGGACTTTGCATGTCCCGGGTATAGCAGTCTCTTTGGTATAACAATCATTTGATCTTTTACTGAGATAGAGTTCTCCCCAAAAACTCCAGAGCTACCTAGTGCGTTTTCACCTTAGTTATACTTCATTCATTTATCCTTACTAAGGTTATTACCCCATTTATCCATATCTAGATCCTTGACTATCAGATCCTTGGAATCACAAACCCCGCCTTCCTTTGGGAAAATATAAATTCGACACCTGGTACTCCGAGGTAAAGTGCTACACGATAGTTCTGTGCTCTTGCAGAATCCCATCACCTATCCTATAGAGCTACCCATAGAATTTTTGGCGAAGTTTCTAGAAATAACTTTATTCCTAGTAGCAACGTTAGAACTGTCAACAATCACATACTTTGTGCTTAGGGATTGACATCCCCAGTGATTGCGTTGAGAAGTATTGTTATCACTACTAGAGGATAGATTTGGCTACATTCTTTTGATAGTGTTAGTATCTATCAACAGTAGCTATCTAGGTATTTCATCTATTTGTTAAGGTCAAATTCACAGGAGTAAAGTAAGAAACATAGGAGTCCTATACTCACTCGTTGTCCTCTCACCTAGCTATACTCTACTAGTTATCTTTAGTTATCCTAGACCTTGTCTTGTCTCTGTGTCATTATCTTTCCTCTATATCGATTTACCCCTATCACTAGTTGGTTGCTAATTTGCAATTGACTTAAGGATCTCTCTTTTATTAACATTCTTGGCACTGCTTTCCCTTGGGATAAAATAAATAATGATACCTTGGAATACTCCCGGGTGAAGTGCTACAGCGGTATATTCTGTGCGCTTGGGGAATTATTCAATAGACATAAGAAATACCCTTAGGCACTTCTAGCGCCATCATTAGAGATCCTAACACCCTGTCTCTGGTGATTATGCTACGAAGTGTCAACAAACATTTCTGGTGCCGTTGCTGGGGAAAGCATCAGCTTAGGAATATTAATAAAATTGAATCCTAAGCCTATTATCAAATTAGTTATCAATTAGTGTTAGGGGCTTACCCCCTGTCTGTGTCTCTCGTTACCATGAAGCTAGAGAGTGTATGAGCAGTTTCCAATTGCTGTCAAACTTTGTTGAAGATCTTGAGCAATTGTTGAGGCAAACTAGACGCCATCAAGTTTCTCCTCAAAGGTTCGTCTCAGACTTGAATCCATTCGAGGAAAGAGGCTCCGCACTATCACTCAATGAAGCCACAGCCCAAAAGACCATCTCTGAGTACCCTGCACCATCGGCTGACAATGTCGCCACCGGTCCGCAGCTTAACTTGGGGGATGCTACTTTTGAGCTGAAGCCAGTGCTTATCAATATGGTGCAAGCCAACCCATTCTGTGGGAAGCCACACGATGATGCCAATGGCCATCTCCAGCACTTCTTGGATGTGTGTGGTACCTTCACCATCAAGAATGTCTCGGCAGACGCCATCCGTCTTCGCATGTTTCCATTCTCATTGCTTGGGAAGGCGAAGTAATGGTTCTATGCTAACAAGAGTGAAGCTACCACTTGGGAGAAATGTGCCAATGCATTCTTCAAGAAGTTCTTCCCGATGGGCAAAACCAGCGCCCTTCGTGGAAAGATTTCGAGTTTCCAACAGCAAGCTGATGAGACGATTCCCAAAGCATGGGAATGTCTCTAGGAGTACATTCGTGCCTATCCTCATCATGGGATTGAAGAATGGCTCCTAATCCAAGGTTTCTATCATGGGCTGACAGGATTAGCCCGTAGTCACCTTGATGCTGTCGCTGGAGGAGCATTCTTACAACGCAATGTCAATGATGCTAAGGACCTCATTGAGAAGATGGTTATCAACCAAGGATGGAATGAGAAGCGACTCTAGCCCAAGAAGAGGGGCATGCACACCGTTCATGAGGTGGACATGCTCTCGGTAAAAATAGACCTCTTGATGAAGAAAATTGAGGAAGGTTCTAAAAAAGAAACAAGAGGTCATTCGAACCAATGCCTCCGCACGAGCCATTGAAGCGGTGCGAGGTATGTGGTGGAGAAGATCATTCAGGAAATAACTGTCTTGAGACAAAGGGGGAGGTGAGCTTCATCAACAACAACAACAACAATGGTTTTGATCCCAACAACAAGGAGGGTGGAACTCACGCCCCTTCTACCAAGCTGTCCCATCCTTCGAACAAGGTAAGATCCTAGGGAAACCTGAGGAACCAGTTGAAGGTGTCCGGTTTGTTTCTACAAGGTTTGGTAGGCTTCCACCCATGACAAACCCGGGTTATCTTCTTGATCCACCATTTATGGCCAAGAAGAGTGACCCCAGCCATCTAACTATCACTTGCGAGATCGGGTCACACACCTTCAACAACGCCTTCTGCGATCTTGGATCTGGAGTCAACATCATGTCCAAGGTAATGTATGAAAATCTGCTAGGGGGACCTTTGTACTCCACTTTTGTTAAATTACAGATGGCCGATCAATCCATCTGATTCCCCGAGGGATTGGCAAGGGACATCCTTGTCAAGGTTCAAGATGAGTACATTCCTACCGACTTCATCATCCTTGACATGGGAGCTGAAGACAAAGTGTCCGTTATACTAGGAAGGCCATTCCTCCACACCGTTAATGCCGTCATCTATGTGGGATCCGGCCAAATTCACTTCCAACTCCCAGGTAAGAAGGTAAAATGTCCTTTCAATGGTATAAGGCTATGCAATAGGCAAGGAAGAAACTGTGAAAGAACAAGCCTCAATATGCACCCCACCAGAAGAATCAACTGCCAAAGGCCAAACAGGCCGAACTGGTGAGTAAAGCCGAGGTAGTAAAAAAAGGATGACTCCGCTAAGTCACAAGCATCAACCAAGAAGGAATGGCGGAAGAAAGAGGTGCAATGATCACGGTTCCCATCTCTAGGACTGACAGATGCACCCAAAAAATGAACCCGAAAAGGAGAGGTCCTGCTCAATGGACCTAAAACATAGAGCCCTCGCTGATAAGGTAAATCAGTAGTTATCACATATTTAATTTCTGCATTTTCAATTCTTGCATCTTTGCATTGCATTTCATATTTAATTTTTTGTATAATTTATTTCGACAAAATAAGTTACCTAAACAAATAAAACTTGAGTAGAATTTCAACCTGTACACCTGAAGTGGTAGGACCACCCAAGGTGGGGTCAGCAGACCCCACCATGGGACCCAATATCTCTGGTGGTGTTGGCCTGGTGGGCTGATTTTTGTCCCAAACTATGAGCACCATCTCCTTTTGCATTTGGTCGACCATCTTTGGTTATGATCACTTTTACATGCCCCAAGGAGAATCCAACACTCACCACCATCCAAATTCTGAAAAGTGGTCACCTAGGCATGCATTAGTGCTCCCATGGTCCATGGAAATCACTTTAAAGCATGTCTCCAATTTTTCCATACACCTTTAACTTTCACCAAGCACAAGAAAGGGAATCTATGCAAAGCTTCACCACTTCTGGTCCACCACAAGTCTTTACTTTGCTGAACAAAGTGAAACACATTGATTAAAGCTGAAAAGGGGACTAGACATGGGTCGGCTGACCCATGTTTAAAGCCACCTCTGAAAAATTTTGTTGGCAATCAATTGGATTCCCTGTCCAAAGGTGAAAGCAGCTTTGAGACTCATAAGAGGGGGTCGGCCGACCCATGTTTGGGTGCCCCCAAGAAAGCTGAATAGGCATTCAACTTGATTCCCTGTCTAAAGCGAACAGCAGTGCTAGACCATCCAGCGGGGGTCGGCCGACCCACCTTTGGTGGCTCCAGCACCAGCCCTTCTCCCCCTATAAATACCCTTGCATTCTGTGCTCATTCCCACACAAAACCAGCTGAATCATCTCGAGCACACAATCTCTCTCGTTCTCTCTAGTTGAGCAAGTCTCTTCTCAAGTTTAGTAGTTAGCCGCTTAAACCAAAAACCCAAAAATATAATTATAGTAGTAGAAGCTTGTCTTTGCTCTCAAGAACAAGGTTGTGGAGTATTCGTACCCACAAGAATGGTTTTGTGGAGGTGACCATACCCCACAAGGACTACTAACATTGGGACAACTAATACTAACGCTAACGCTAATCTTTGTTGTCCTAGTGTGTTCTTGTGTTTTCTCATTGCTGCAGGAAGATGAAGAAGTTCTCCGTGTTCAAGAAGGCCAAGGGTGCCATAGGGAGCTCCTCCCGATGACCCCGTCATGACGATGAAGAAGGAAGAGAAGCTTCACCAAGAGAAGGCCACGAAGTGCTAGAAGTGTGTAACAACCCTTAAAACTCCTACACCAAAAATCTCAACCAACAAAGATTTTTCAAGGAACAATACCAAACTTGGGTGCATGCATGTAGGGAGATGTTATGTCCTTGCAAACAAGTAATCATAGCCTATGCATTTGTTTACACCAAAATCTGGACTGGGTGCAAATAGTCGATGCCGAGTGCAGATAGCCGATTTCGGGGCAGAGGCCCAGACAAATAGTCGATCGGGTCCCGGAATCAATTGATGGGCCAAAGCGTAGACGGTGCGGTTGAAAGAAATAGCCGATTGATGACATCAGCACAGATCTCCCGCGCCAGGGAACGATCACGTTCGGAGTTCGTTAAAGAAAGGAAAGATTGGGCTCCAAGTTACCTTTAATTTAGGAAAGTTTGTTAGTTTCTGTATTCATCTTGAGTTGTAATTGGAATAGGACTCTATCAAAGCCCTGGGTATAAATATAATCCCCCGGCCATTGTAATACACACACATCAATACAACACATCTTTCGGCTCCGGCCAAACCTTAGGAGTAGGAGTAACGTAGATCTCTGCGAGTTCTTCAATCGGGCTGAGTGTCATCCGGTGGACGCAAGCTTGCTTGTAAGTACCGTCATGCCTCGCTAAGCTTTGTCTCTTTAATGTCATTCGGTGGACATGGGAGCATCGTAGATCAGGGTTGATTCTTGTTTGATATAAGTTTTAGCGTCATCCGATGGACGTGGGCTTAGATGAAATAAGGATTATTTATCGATTCATGTTTGTTTCCTTGTTTCATCTATGTTTAGCGTCATCCGGTGGATGAGGGCTTAGGTTAAGCTTGATTATGTACATTAGTTAGTTAATTTGGCATCTTAGTTAGATTCATTAAGTTATCAAGATGTTATCTATCATTTATTGTTTATTTATCAATATAACATCTCTCTGCCCGATCAAGATTGCATAGTATTGGCCTTAGATCTACATGAAAAAGGTTCATTATGTTTCATTCATGTTTATGCTTTGTTATGATATTCGCTTGATTCGGCCAGTACTATCGCAGTCTTGTTGGTACGTGATGAGAGGGCTTGGCAAGAGCCGATCTGAATGAACATAGAGCCGCCGGCCTTCTAGACCAGCTGTGTATTCCTTCTAGATTTGCTCGTGATTAATTTTGAGAATAAATCTAATCTGGTGCAAAGCCGCAGGCCTTCTAGACCAGCTTCGTGTCAGTATCTAGTTTATACCTGGAACTAATCACCGTTAAGTGTTCTGCGTCACGGACCCTGGATCGGCTAATTAGCCGATGCAGTTGTGCTTTCATGAGAAAAACCAGTTAACCGATCGTGCCCTGCCAAATCGGCTAAATAGCCGATTTCTGTCTGTTTGACATTTAGGCAATCTTAACTGAATGATTTGACCTGTTTACAACAATCGATTATGCTTTAATCTGTTATAACTATCTGCATAGACTTGTTTAATATAGATTGTTCTATTTGATTACACATATCAATCGGTTACGTATCAGTTCAATAATTGTTTCGTGTGGCAAGACATGCATACATGCTGGAATCGAGTCTTTAGTCGATTTCCGATTCAATCGGCTCTCAGAGCCACATAGTTGGAACCACTGGATCCACCGGTTAGGTCCTCCCTGTGATTACTGATTATTATCTTTTCCTTGTCAATTGCAGGTCAAATTTACTGGTACGCCTGAGGGTTATCGGTACTCTCTGACCGGGTTTGAAGCTAGCTAGATCTTGGAAGCTCCGACGCTCTTGAGATCATATCCGGCTTCGCTGGTGTGTTGAAGCGCAAGGAACCACATTTTGTGCCAACACACTTTTTGGCACGCCCGGTGGAACCGTTTCCCTCATGACTAAGAGAAAGGCTCTAGAAACCGTGACTCCCAGGGGCGATGGCATCATCAGAGTCAAGCGTGAGGAGATCGATCCCGAGGATGCTGTGGTGCTAGAGCAGATCATTGAAGAGTTCACTAATGCCTGTCTGCTGTCGTTTGCTAAACATCGCGATGGCCGCGTGTTCAAGAAGAACCCCTACCCAAGGTGGGTCATGCCTGGCCACACCGGCAAGGAGGAGCAAGAGTTCAAGGAATTCATCCAGAGTGCCATCTGGAACGCTTCGCATCACGCAGTCGGGCATCATCACAACGTTTTCCTGCAAACATTCGACAGCATCATGAAGACCGTCATCAAGAAGCAGGATTGGGAATCATTGGGCCCAACGTACTTCAATGTACCCCCAGAAGATTCTGACTCAGATGCAGCGGCTGGAACATCCGATCCTCCACCGCAATAGCCGAAACCGTCAAAGTCATCTGTTCAACATCCCAATATGACGACGGATTCGGCTCCAAAAATAGCTCCGCAGCCCAAGCTATACAGAGACTACTCTCCCGAGCAAATTACTGCTTACATGCGTACAACTGGGAACATGCCGACTGGGAACGTGCTGACTGGAAACGTGCCTTCAACAACTCCAAGCTATCACATCGGGCACACTTATGACGAGCTCACGTCGGCACCACATCCCGGTCATGCCCAATCACCTCAAGACGAGTTGGTGGACAAGATGAGTGCAATGCTCAAGGACCAATTTGGCTTGCAGCCAAAGGCGGGAGTGTCGATCAGATACAGACGCCCCTACCCTGAATGGTTTGATCGCATGGCATTACCACCAAGGTATCGCATGCCGAATTTCGCCAAGTTCAGTGGTCAAGACGACGTATCCACCACAGAGCACATCAGCCGTTACCTGACTCAGCTCAGTGAGGCGTCATATGAGAATGCTCATAGGGTCCGTTTCTTCTCACTGTCACTGACAGAGCCGGCTTTCAGTTGGTTCACCACTCTGGAGCCCGGGTCAATTTAAAAATGGGTAGATCTGGAAAGCAAGTTTCACAGCTATTTCTTCTCTGGAACTGGGGAGAAAACTATTGTTGATTTGACCAGCATGCGCCAGAAGAGCAATGAGACTGGATCGACCTTCATCAGGCGTTTCAGTGAAATAAGGAACATGTGCTATTCACTGCACCTACCTGACAAGAAGCTCGCTCACTTGGTCGTTGGTGGGATGGCCCGGCACATTTAGGAAAAGCTGGTGGGCATTGACTTTGATAGTGTTAGCCAGGTGTTGCAGCGAGTGACGGTCCTGGAGCTGCAAGCTCAGACCTTCTGTAAGGAGGAGAAGTACAAATAGACGGCGTTCATCAGTAATTCAGACTCGGAGGAGGAAGATGAAGAAGAAATCGCCGCCGTCGAGTTGAGGTGGGGCAAGAAGCCCATGGCCGTGCCCAAGAATTGGAGCATAGAGGATCAGTATGATTTCGATACAAATAAGCTGGACAAATTATTCGATCTGCTAGTCAGTGCTGGGCAGATTACTTTCCCCGCCGATTATGTAAGACCCTCTCCTGAAGACTTGAAGGGGAAGACGTTCTGCCAGTACCACGGCCTCACCTCACATGACACCAACGGTTGCCGCGCATTCAAAACTCAGATATAGAGGGCTATCTCCCATGGCTTATTGAAGTTTGACAGTCCTGCTAAGGGGAAAATGAAGATTGATAAGTTCCCGTTCCCGAAGGGCCAGAATATGGTCGAGGTGTCGTCCCCTGCAGGCAAGATGAAAGTTCTGACCCCCGGCCAAGCTAGAAAGAATGCGTCAGTCGATCCTGATATGCAGATATTGGCCAAGGAGTTGACTTTGATCAAGAGAAGACGGGAGCAGAACTAGAGCCAATATGAAAAGGGAGAGTCCAGCGGCACCAAGAAGACTAGGCCTACTTCCCGCGATCTGCTGAACAAATGGCGTCGGGAGAAAGAGAAGACCCACCGGAGGCAGCTTGAAGAGGAAGAGTACCGGAGATGGGCTCGTGATGAAGAAGAGGCCCGCTACCAGGAAGAGCTGGCTCGCCGCCGGGAGGAAGAAGAAAGCCACTGGCATTGCCCATTCTTTAGGCATTGCTAGAATGAAGGTCTGAGATTGCCGACTCTACGCAATTGCCCGGAGTGCAGCGATCAATACCAAGAGTACAGGCACTCTCAGACCAACCGCCGGTCTGTGCATGAGAGGCTCGGACGCCCACATGACATGCAGGATCGGCGCGAAAAAGGAGACCTGCGCGATCGGCTCAACGAAGCAGCAGTTGATCACTAAGAGCCAGTCTGGTAGGAGAATTAGTGGTGCCCTGGGAACATGACCAAGAGCTAAAGACGCCGCGTGCAACACCTTAGGAATAGGGATCTCAAAGCAGAAGGATGCCCGAAGCAAATCTGGTGGGAGAAGCTTTCTCAGGACAAAGGGAAGGCAGCAGCCGATGCACAGGTGGTGTTTGTGCTTCCGGCAGAATTCAGGGCATCCTGAGCCAAGAAGATTGAAGCTCTCTCTGATTCTGATGAGTCAGAGTCTGAGCATGCCACCGCCAAGCTGGTTTTCGCGCAGCAAGCTGCCTTTGACAAGCCACCCAAGCACCGGCACCTGAAGGCCCTGTATCTTAAGGGGTTTGTCGATGGGATGCCCATGACCAAGATGCTAGTCGATGGTGGTGCCACTGTCAATCTCATGACCTACACCACCTTCCGCAAGCTGGGCAAGGGCCCTGATGATTTGATCGAGACTGACATGATGCTCAAAGATTTCGGGGGCAACTCTTCAAATACCCGGGGGCAATCAATGTCGAGCTAACACTCGGGAAGAAGACGCTGCTCAGCACCTTCTTTGTGATTGACAGCAAGGGTTCTTACAGTCTGCTACTTGGGCGTGATTGGATTCATGCTAACTGCTGTGTACCGTCAACCATGCACCAATGTGTGATGCAGTGGCATGGTGATGAGGTTGAGGTGGTCCCCGCCGATGACTCGGTGTGTATAGCCGCAGCAGATGTTGTCTACTGGGAAGATGGGGATCATGACTATTTTTTTGGCAAGATTTGGGAAGAAGGCTCCATCAGGGTCAGCGATGACAGTCAACAGCCGGTCAGGGCAATTGGCTCTGAGTCTTTTTATTAATGGACAACCCGATCGATGGCACCGAGGGCAAGCTTGGACTGGGTTTTACGTCGGCCGATAAACTTGAAGAAGTGGATATCAGATCTGGTGACAGACCAAGGCTGACATATATTGCCACTAATCTTGACCCTGAGTTCAGGTGGGAGTTGATTGACGTATTGAAAGAATACAAAGACTGCTTCTCCTGGGAGTACTACGAGATGCCCGGTTTGGACAAATCGATTGTCGAGCACAGATTGCCTATCAAGCCTGGATTTTGGCCGTTCAAGCAGTTGCCATGACGATTCAAGCAAGATTCATTACCTGACATCAAGGCCGAGATCGAGAGGTTGCTGGAAGCCAAGTTCATTCGAGCTTGCCGATACGCCGAGTGGGTATCGAATATTGTCCCTGTATACAAGAAGAATGGCAAGTTGCGGGTCTGCATCTATTTCAGGGATTTGAACAGAGCTACCCCGATGGACAGCTACCCAATGCCGATAGCCGATATGTTAGTCGATTCGGCTGCAGGGCACTAGGTTATCAGCTTCATGGATGGTAATGCTGGTTACAATCAAATTTTTATGGCTGATGAAGATATTCCTAAGACTGCTTTTGGGTGTCCTGGTGCTATTGGCTTGTTCGAGTGGGTTGTAATAACGTTCGGTTTGAAAAATACCGGTGCAACTTATCAAAGGGCTATGAATTATATTTTTCATAAGTTGATCGGCAAGATCGTAGAAATTTACATCGACGATGTAGTTGTGAAGTCTAAAAGCTACAAGGAGCACTTAGCCGATTTGAAGGCTACCATGGAATGTACTCGGAAGCATGGCTTGAAGATGAATCCTAATAAATGTGCTTTCGGGGTGTCAGCCGGCGAGTTTCTGGGTTTCATGGTACATTGCAAGGGAATCGAGGTTGGCAGCAAGAGCAAGAAGGCCATCGATCATCTTGTGCCGCCGACTAACAAGAAGGAATTGCAGTCCTTACTTGGCAAGATCAATTACATCAGAAGATTCATTGTCAATCTGTCAGAAAAGGTGCTGCCGTTCTTGCCACTGTTGAAGCTGAAGGACACTCAGAAATTCAAATGGGGTGACGTACAGCAAAAGGCGTTCGATGAGATCAAGGAATATATGAAGTCTCCACCTATTCTGGTACCGCCATAGGCAGGAAAACCATTCAAGCTGTACGTGACGGCTGAAGACCATACAATTGGATCGACCCTTTTTCAAGATTTTGAAGGAAAAGATAGGGCAGTTTTCTATCTGAGCAGAAGGCTTCTGGATCCCGAGACAAGATACACGCCAACTGAGAAGCTGTGCTTATGCTTATTCTACTCGTGCACCAAGCTAAGGCACTATTTGCTGTCAGCCGAATGTGTGGTAGTTTCCAAGGCCGATGTGATCAAGCATATGTTGTCAATGCCTATCCTGAACGGACGGATCGAGAAGTGGATTGTTGGCATTTCTTAGCGCAATCACCAAAGATAGACAGAAAGTCTATCCCCGGCAACAGCGCCAGAAATGTTTGTTGGCGTTTCTTAGCGTCATTACTAAAGATAGACTAAAAGCCCATTCCTAATAACGATACTAGAAACATAAGTTGATATTCCCAATCACCATTACTTCAGAAAGGTAACCCTTGGCCCTTAAAGGCGCCGGCCTAGGTAAAGCAGTCTGGTAATAGCAGTTAGAAGTGCCGGATTGGCCTTCCTAACCATCATTACTTACGACATGCAAAACTGTGACACGGCGCCTTGGGGTGCAACAAGAATTAAAATCCTTAGGTAATGGTACTTAGGTATGCCAATCATGATAGCTCAGTATAGATAAATCCGCAAGCGCATGGAACTATCATTGTAGCATTTCAACCCGTGGGTTGTTGTATTTATAATTTCCTGTAGGAGGGCAGGACGAATGCATCTAGCTTTGGCATAAAAATGATCAGTTATTGAATGCATAGGTAGACATAGCATAGGCAGGGGTAAATCATAGTTCAAAGATAGTGGACACACATCTGAGCCGACCTCAAGGATAAAAGAGAAATAAAGAATAAAAGAATATATCTAATTGAGCAGGCATTGGTCATATATAACTATGCAAAGAACTGTTAGCAAACATCTAACTAGCATGTCTAGTATCAGGACTAAGTCTGGCATGACAGGGAGATCCCCGCAGTTGGTCTGCCAGCCGATAGAGACCTTACGAACTCCTACCCAATATCCGAACGTGGGGGAGTGCTAGGGATGGACAGGGCTGTCACCACCTGCCCACCTACCCCTCTGCCCATGGGATACCGGCATATTCGCCGATCTCCGCATACCCGAGCACCATGCTCGTGTACTTGGAAACAACTCCTAACCCCCTAGGACCTCACCCCTTCGGAGTGATAGGCTAGGCTAAGAGCAACCATGACAGCACGAGGAACCGTCACCTCATCCCTAGTTCTTCCTCTATTCATACTAAGTCGATGAACGATGAAGAACAACGATGAACATGTCAAGAACATAACACATATATCATGATCATAACATGTCCAAGACTATAATCTAGTTCATATGCATTGCTATATAAATAAGATAAGAACTTGAACTTGGAAGAGAACTGCATTGTATTCATAACAAGGTGTTCCTTCTTCTACCAAGGATACAAGCTCTCCTTTCTAGCTCTTGCCTTGCTCTAATACTAAAACTAATCTAAAGAATGCAAGTAAGAGGTGAGGTAAATGGCTCCAAATGATGGTGTGTGTTGGAGGGGAGCTCTCCCTCTCTTTTTATAGTTTAACAAGGACGGTTCGGGTGCCAACAAATATGGAAGCAGGTGGAACCGCCATCAGCACCGCCTTCGAAGATGGGCCCGGGAGGCCCCACCAGGGGGCGACCAACCCCGGGGGCGATCGGTCCCTGGGGAGCGCCATCTGGCCACCGCCTTCGGGTGGTCGGTTGCTCCCTGGGCCTGGGCCTCCCCCGCGGTTACGGATGGATCCAGTTTTGTGTTTGAGGTGGGCTTTCTTATTTTCTTGGATTGCGCCTTCTCTGAATACGTTTTCTGGGTGTGCGCTTTCTTTATGGTTTTTGTGCATTTCCACATGTCACACCTGCAAGTGAAGTACACACCAAAACTTGTGGAAATGTTAGTTTCAATCCCTACCTACTATTTATTTTAGTAACATATTGGCGGTAAGAAATAGGCTTTAAGGACTGTCAACAACTCCCCCACACTTAGTCCTTTGCTCATCCTCGAGTAAAGGTTTGAAGGACTAAGCGGGTTTATCTCCTTGATTTGAAATCTGCATACAAGTTATTCCAAGCTTCACCTAAACCTGTGAACTTCCAAGTGTCTACCAAATCATCTTGGGTAATTGAAAAATGGAATAGCCTAGATTCAAATCTTCTTACTCGTATCCCTGCTCGGAAACTTAGATTTTTGTGCAGTTTTTGAAAACAAAAAGATAGCGCTTGTTCCTTGAATGATTCTCTCAAGTCACTTATTTGTATGTGGTTCCTCACCTCATATATAGGGATTGCCTTCACTTGATCACCCTGCCTCTAAAAAGTTTATCTTGGAGCTTTAGGTAAGGTGGAAAATACTAAGGCACACTTACCTTGCAAATATTGTCAAGTCAAACCTTGGACCGCACCGGAGGGAAGCGTCATACTCTTAGATCAGATTGTACATGTGTGTGGAAAGAATATGGTGGGCATTATTGGGGTCTAACCTAATTCCTCTATGCTCTTTGAAACACATCTAACTCCTTATTAGGACTTAGAAAAATCTTTTATGAAGGCATGAGCTATCCTTATTCTCTCTCTTCTTCTTTATATATATATTTCTCTTCTCTCTTTTTTTCTTTTCTTCTCCACTTTTTTTTCATCTTTTGGAAGATAGCCTCATGCTTTTATTTGCAACAAAAACTTTTAAGGGAGATGTGAACAAAGATTCAGAGCATTTATTTGGATGGGACCTAATAAGTATATTTTTGGTTCACCCCCAGTGTAGGAGTAGAACATTTTGGGTGGATCAAAGTGGAAGGTATATTTTTCGCCTACTCCCAAGGTAGGAGTAGTGTAATTATTTGGTGGATGGATGAATGTTGTGTGCAACTCTTAGTGTAAGAGTTGGCAACCTTATTTCTGGGTGCGTGAAATCTGATCTTGGGAGCATGAAATTTCTCTCAACAGGGGTCACAAAACTTGACCAAACTCAACACAAAGTAAGATGCATATGTGGAAGGTTTTGTCATGAAAGATTGTGTATGGCCTTAGTAGGTATTTGCAATCATTCAAGGAACATGCTATATTGATTTTTGTTTTGTAAAAATAAATCCCAAGTTCTTTGCAACAAATGAGCAAGTGTCATGTCATCCTACTATATCTCATTCGTCAATCACTTAGATAAAATGGGGCCCCTATGATAAGTGTTCACAAGTAGTAGGAATATTGGCAAGGAATAAAGAGTATGCAAACTTTAATCACAGGATGCCATAGAGATGGAGCATCAAAAGTTTTGTCTTTTCAAAAGTGTTCAAAGTTAAATTTCAAAACTTTGAAAAGAGCGGGGGTAGAGTTGCACAAACCATCGTTGAAGATAAAGGAACTAATGGAAGATGTTTGTCTTGTCCTTTTGTTTGATGGGTTGCTCGATGTTTGTGCAATGTGTTACTCATGAGAATACATCCAAACAAGAGCATATGACATAAATAGGGAAGCATGAATTTGAATGATCTTAAGGAGACAAGTATGAGCGAAGGGGTTGGTGAACATTTATTACCTTTTGCATGCCTAAGTGTTCTTACCGGCAGCATATGTGGATTTCTTTGAAGATGCTGCACCGGTGGCATGGACGTACAGGCTCCAACTCAGCTGAACCATCAGGCCGGATCACACGCACAACTAGTGTATATGGACCTTGGCCTTATTGATAGCAAAGGTGTAAAGGAGTAGAGTTATTTTCTTTTCTCTCTTTTTTTTCTCTCTCCCTTTTTTTTCTTTGAAAGATAACTACCGATGACCTTCAGCAAGGGCTCAACATTTATAGTCTGTTGGCAAGACTTCCCCCTCTTCATTGCTCTGCAGCTGCATGAACAAACTTGGGAGAATTCTCGGGTTGCCCCGAGATTTTTCCCGTATTGTTGACAGGAATAGAAGCAGCAATTTGCGCAAACTGTTTTTCTATCATTTTATTGAAACTCAGCTGATGTTTAACAAAAGAAGATAGAGTTTCAAGTTTAGCATTTATAGATTCAAATATTTTATCATTAAAGGAAAGCTTTCTAGCAAGATCTGCATTAAACTTAGCTTGCCTTAAAACAAAATTTCTCGAGCAAGGTTGATTGAAATTCAATTTGAAATTTGAATTGAGATTAGAATAATTACCTTGTGGGTGGTTATGGTTGTTCCACCCATTATTACCTGGTTGTTGATGTTGGCGAAACCGGTTGTTGACGTAGGTCGCCACTTCCTGGGTTTCGGGACAGCTGTTCCCCGAATGGCCAACATTTCCACAAACTTCACATGTCATGTGTGAGTCCGTGGTTTGGACAGTGCCTGTGGTGGGTTTGGTGGCACGGTCTTCCAGCCTCTTTATTAGGAGGTCAATTTTTGCAGCAAGAAAATCCGTCTCCTTCACGGTATGCATGCCTTCTTGTGTTTCTCTTCCTTCTCCCCAGCTTTGGTTTGCTACCATCTTTTCGATGAGTGCAGTGGCATTCTTGATGGTAAGGGAGAGGAATGCCCCTCTAGCTGCGGCGTCAAGATGCCCTTTTGACATGGCCGTCAGGCCCTCGTAAAAGTTCTGGAGCACCAGCCAATCTTCCATTCCATGGTGGGGACAGGCTCGGACATAGTCCTGTAGCCTTTCCCATGCCTGAGGGATGGACTCGAGTGATGTTTGCTGAAAGTTGGATATCTCTCCCCTTAGAGCAATGGTTTTGCTCATGGGGATGAACTTGGCGAGGAATGCCATGGAACATTTGTCCCACGTGTTGACAGCTTCCTTGTTTTAGTAGAACCACTATTTCGCCTTCCCCGCAAGGGAAAAAGGAAACAAGCGGAGCCTGATGCTAGTTGGTGCGACGTCTTTGGTGACGATGGTGTCGCACAATTCAAGTAAGTGTTGAAGATGAGCATTTGTGTCCTCATTTGGCAAGCCACAGAATTGGCTTGCCTGCACCATCTTGATTAGGCCAGTACGGAGCTCGAAGTTTCCATTCCCGATATTGACAGTGGGCCCAACGGGCACATTGGCAATAGTAGGGGTGGAGTAGTTCGGAGTGTCTTGGCCATGATGATAGTAGCGGATGGTGCGGGAGTGAATGGTTCGTCTGTCAATGGAGTAGTAGAATAAGAAGTGGTACGGGACCTGTTCTTCCTTAGGAGTGCCTCTAGATTGTCGGTGAAGTTGTTCGACAAGTCGAAACCACTCAGACACTATCCTGTTTTCTTTCCAATAAAAAGAGGAAGAAAACAAGAAAAGTTATCCTGCCTAAACTATGGCCACCATTTGCTTATTATGCAATCAATGCCTATGCCAAGCTAGATGTTTTTATTTCCTTTTCCCCTTCCCGGCAACGGTGCCAGAAATGCTTATTGACATTTCTTAGCGCAATCACCAAATATAGACAGAAAGTCTATCCCCGGCAACGGCGCCAGAAATGCTTGTTGGCGTTTGTTAGCGTCATTACTAAAGATAGACTAAAAGCCCATTCCATGTAACGATACTAGAAACGTAAGTTGACATTCCCAACCACCATTACTTCAGAAAGGTAACCCTTGGCCCTTAATGGGGCCGGCCTAGGTAAAGCAGTCTGGTAATAGCAGTTAGAAGTGCCGGATTGGCCTTCCTAACCGTCATTACTTACGATATGCAAAACTGTGGCACGGCGCCTTGGGGTGCAACAAGAATTACAATTCTTAGGTAATGTTACTTAGGTATGCCAATCATGATAGCTCAGTATAGATAAATCCGCAAGCGCACGGAACTATCATTGTAGCATTTCAACCCGTGGGGTGTCGTATTTATAATTTCCCGTAGGAGGGCAGGACGAATGCATCTAGCTTTGGCATAAACATGATCACTAATTGAATGCATAGGTAGACACAGCATAGGTAGGGTAAATCATAGTTCAAAGATAGTGGACACACATCTATGCCGACCTCAAGGATAAAAGAGAAATAAAGAATAAAATAATATATCTAATTGAGCAGGCATTGGTCATATATAACTATGCAAAGAACTGTTAGCAAACATCTAACTAGCATGTCTAGTATCAGGACTAAGTCTGGGATGACAGGGAGATCCCCGCAGCTGGTCTGCCAGCCGATAGAGACTTTATGAACTCCTACCCAATATCCGAACGTGGGGGAGTGCTAGGGACGGATAGGGCTGTCACCACCTGCCCACCTACCCCTCTGCCCGTGGGATACCGGCATATTCACCGATCTCCGCATACCCGAGCACCATGCTCGCGTACATGGAAACAACTCCTAACCCCCTAGGACCCCACCCCTTCGGAGTGACAGGCTAGGCTAAGAGCAACCATGACAGCACGACAAACCGTCACCTCATCCCTAGTTCTTCCTCTATTCATACTAAGTCGATGAACGATGAAGAACAACGATGAACATGTCAAGAACATAACACATATATTATGATCATAACATGTCCAAGACTATACTCTAGTTCATATTTATTGCTATATAAATAAGATAAGAACTTGAACTTCGAAGAGAACTGCATTGTATTCATACTGAGGTGTTCCTTCTTCTACCAAGGATACAAGCTCTCCTTTCTAGCTCTTGCCTTGCTCTAATACTAAAACGAATCTAAAGAATACAAGTAAATGGTGAGGTAAATGGCTCCAAATTATGGTGTGTGTTGGAGGGGAGCTCTCCCTCTCTTTTTATAGTCTAACAAGGACGGTTCGGGCGCCAATAAATATGGAAGCAGGTGGAGCCACCATCAGCAAACCGCCATCAGCACCGCCTCCGAAGATAGGCCCGGGAGGCCCCACCAGGGCGGCGACCGACCCCGGGGGCGGTCGGTCCTTGGGGAGCGCCATCTGGCCATCGCCTTCAGGTGGTCGGTTGCTCCCTGGGCCTGGGCCTCCCCCGTGGTTACGGATGGATCCAGTTTTGTGTTTGAGGTGAGTTTTCTTATTTTCTTTGATTGCGCCTTCTCTGAATACGTTTCCTGGATGTGCGCTTTCTTTTTGGTTTTTGTGCATTTCCACATGTCACACCTGCAAGTCAAGTACACACCAAAACTTGTGGAAATGTTTGTTTAAAGCCCTACCTACCATTTATTTTAGTAACATATTGGCGGTAAGAAATAGGCTTTAAGGACCGCCAACATGGATTTTAGCTCTCTCTGAGTTTGACTTGAGGTTCGAATCGGCTAACGCAGTCAAAAGTTAGGCAATAGCCGATTTCATCACCCAGCATCATGAGGGCGCCGTCAGTATAGTTGATGTGGCACCATGGACTATGTTCTTTGATGGATCATCTTGCAAGCAAGACGGAGGTGTTGGGGTAATACTAATATCATCTCGGGGTCAACAATTTGAGTACGCTTTCCAGATCGGGCCGACAGTGACAAACAACCAGGCTGAATATGAGGCAATTTGGAAGGGGTTTCAGTTTCTGCATGAAGCAAAGGCCGATGTAGTTAAGGTTTTTGGAGGTTCACAACTAGTCATCAACCAATTGCTCAGCCTATTTGAATGTAAAGACGACATACTCAGAGGCTATTATGATCAGTGCCAAGCTTTGATCAGAGGGTTCTTAGCAGTTTCACTATATCATATTCCTAGAGCCCAGAATCAAGAGGCTAACCAGCTAGCATAGAGCGCTTCGGGTTACAGATCGATGCAGGAAATCCTCAATACCGAGTAATCAGCTGATGACTGGCGGGGCGAGATAGCAAGATACCTTGCAAATCCTTCACAGAAAGTTAGTAGAAAGCTGAGGTACAAAGCTATCTAGTACGTGCTGTTGGACGGTCAGATGTATTATAAGACTGTCGAAGGGATGCTGCTGAGATGCCTTGGGGCAGAAGAATCGATGAAGTTGATGAGTGAGGTCCATGAAGGAGTCTGCGGTGCTCACCAATCGGCTCATAAGATGAAATGGATTATCAGAAGGACTGGTTATTATTGGCCAACAATGCTCGAAGATTGTTTCAGGTATTACAAGGGCTGCCAAGAGTGCCAGCGATTCTGGAATGTGCAGAAGTCTCCTGCCTTAGCTATGAATCCTATCATCAAGCCATGGCCGTTCAGAGGTTAGGGAATCGATCTGATCAGCCAAATCTATCCGCCGTCCAGTAAAGGTCACAAATGGATTTTGGTTGCAACAGACTACTTTACTAAGTGGGTAGAGGCTGTTCCTTTGAAGAACGCCACATCTGGAGATATAATCGAGTTTATAAAGGAACATATCATTTACAGATTTGGTATACCACAGACTATCATGACAGATCAAGGGACTACGTTCACTTCAGATGAGTTTTTGACCTTTGCTGACGACATGGGCATTAAAGTGTATAATTCATCACCTTATTATGCCCAAGCCAATGGTCAGGCTGAAGCGTCAAATCAAATTTTATTCAAGATTATCAAGAAGAAGATTGAGCAGACTCCCAGGAGGTGGTACCTGACGCTGAGTGAAGCTCTGTGGGCATACCAGATGGCTCAGCATGGATCAACTAAAGCTACGCCATATGAGTTGGTCTATGCGCATGCTGCTGTCCTTCCTTGGGAAATTCAGTCTGAGACACGACATGTTAAGTTGCAGAACAAGATATTTTTAGTGTTCACTCCTAGTGTAGGAATAGAACATTTTCAGGTGGATCTAGATGAAAAATGTGGAATGTGGATGCGCCCACTCGGATATGAGTAGTGCATTATGGGTGGAGTGCATGTGATCTTGATTGTAAAAGCATGACAAGTTCCTAAGGTATCAACAAAGCTTGACTAAACTCAAAACAAAACAAGTAGCATATAATATGTATGTTTTCCTAATCTAGCATGTATGGCTATGGTTGGATTATAAAGCTCTTGTCATGCAGGAACTCATCATGTGATTTTTAGGATTTTCAAAATGAATATCCAGAATTCAAGTATCACTAGAAACAAGATAAATAGCAGCTCAAACTTTGCATATCATATTCCTCAATTACTTAGACTAAGATCAAGCATTTGCTACCCACAAGTTTCAGGTTCAAAGCGAATCTTCATGTTAAAATGGTTGTATCTAAAACTTGGGATGATTCAAGGTTCAAAACTAAATTGGAATGAGGAATCATGGTGGGGTGCTACTTATCAAATTCCTGAGCATGGTTTCCATTGAGTCTGAGAAAAATTATTGTAAGCACTCTCTTTTTATTTTATTCAAACATACTAACTAACCTAAACACTATTTATTTGGTTTTCAAATTTTATTTCACTAGCTAACTCACGTGAAAAGCAATATGGTTCAATAATAAGGATGGAAAGCTTATATTTAGCTGGATTTAAATGGATGGCGCCCTCCTCCAAGCTGGATGTTGACGTGGTCTTCGATGTTGCAAGTTGAGCAATCCTTCTGAGAGCAGGCATACTGGCAGTGTAAGGGCGCCAGGTTGACTAGCTCTTGATCTTGTATTGTCTTGTAAAACTCAATTGCCAACAAGAATACCAAATCTCATGGAGAGAGGTTAGGTTAATACCACTTCATGGTAAGTGATTAATTTTATATTTCCAGCAGAAGTTTCCTAAATGGGTGGACCTTCATGTGCCCACATATGTTTGGTTTTTTCTAAAAAGTGTGGACCTTCATGTGCCTACATATTTTTGTTATTTTTAGATTTTCTTATGGTACTATGGTGAAACTTCATGTGTTCACATATTTTTGGTATTTTTCTAAAAAGTGTGGACCTTCATGTGCCCACATATTTTTGGTATTTTTAGATTTTCTTATGGTACTATGGTGAACCTTCATGTGTTCACATAATTTTGGTATTTTATGACTTTATAAAATAGACTCGATAATCGCATAGGTATAGTTACCTGATAACTAGAAGATGCTCCTTCCCCAAGCTAGATGTTTGCAATACTTGGTGTTGATGATCTTCGGGCGAGCTTGCCAGCAGTAGTCCTGGTGGGCTCCACTGATAGACTCACTCCTTGGTCATAGTGTTATCCTGCATAATTATACTCCAACAAGAAAACCAAAACTCGAGGCTCGAATGTGATAAGGGGTTAGCGGTCAGCCAATAAGTAATTGATTATTCTATGAGTTGATTTTAATTGACAGATTCTAGCAGGATTCTCTTTTTAGGGTTTTCTAACTTTCTTATGCAACAATCAAATATATATGCATACTATATATTTTTATGTCACCATGGAGAATATTTATTCTCATGGGGCTTAGGATTTGCATAATGCAAGAAAGTAAATACAAATGCTATTATCATTTTTTATTTTTTTATGCCACCATCGCGAATATTCGATAAGTTTATTCACATGGGGCTTTAATGTTTTATGATGCAATAAATAAGGCAATAAAGATTATTCTCTTCTCTTTTTTTTGATATGCATAAAGATGAATATGATAAAGTAAAATTACTAATGCAAATTATGAATACTAATTAAATAGATAACTACAATGTTACCTTATGGCAATGGTGCAGAATTTAAAGTCTACCGACAGGACTTTTTCTTCCACTCTCGTGTATCTCTCCGTCTTAGAGATGATGGTCTTGATGGTTGCACCTCTGGTGATGGTGATGTCACTTTTGTTCTTTACTTGGCCAGCAGGTTGAAGTAGAGCATTAATAGTGTAAGCTGGCAGCATCTTGCACAGCGTGCATGTTCACAAAACTTTCACTTGTAGAATTTTGGGAATTAACAAATTTGCTTGAAGTATTGTCCTATTTGCAAAATCAAGGTAGAGATCAAGTGCATGGGCTCTGCTGGTGGAAAAACACTAACAAACCGAATCTATTTCTTTATTTATTCTTCTCTATCCTTAGGCACATTGAACAAGACAAAGTTGATGTTACATAATTTGTTTTACTCATGAGATGAGTGGTAAGATCAGACAATTAAGCATTAATGTTGCATTTAAGTTCATATGCCAGAAAAGATTTAAATTGCTTAACCAATGGAATGGTTGTCTATCTCTACATAATATATAAATTTTCACGAGTTTGACTATCATCTTGCAAAGATAGAATACAATGTTTTAGCACATTTGGTTATGATTGAGATCAAAAGAATGATGTCATGAACAATCTTAAAGGACAAAGCATGTTGAGTTAATTAGGTTAATCAATTAAAGATGTAACTCTAACATATTTATGTCTTTATTTATCTGCATTCCAAGATCAAGAGGAAAATAGTGACCACTTACCTTAAGATATTACCTTCATTATTAGAGCGTGATGGCACTAAGTAATGAAGGGTAGATCATTGGTGGTCCTTTCCTTCTGTTGCATCTTGAGTTGTTCATGAGCATCTTGTCTTCTTTGTTGCTTATCCTCTTTGCCATCTTTTCCTTCATTGATCTTATGACACCTTGTCACTCCATTCATTATTATGCCTGCAACAGATTAGTGGACAACACATACCCGAAGGGATGTACAACTTTGGAACATAGGTTGTTTGTCTAGAATTTTGTTATGTTCCATCTACGCTACTAAGAAGACAGGGTTGATATTATGTTAGCATAGATCATGTTCTATACCGGCATGACTTGAGTCCAAGTAACTTGTAGCAGAAGATAAAGTGAATGAATCATTAATACTCACAGTTCTTCCATCCATAATAAATGAGCTATGTCTTCCTCTGCAAAGTTATTGAAGTTCAGCATGTGCCCTGTCTCATCTCTTATCTGAATTTATCTCGTGACTTACCCAAATTAAATTGGAAGTTTTCTGCAAGGGTTAGTCCAACAAAATATCCAATGTCTACTACAGCATACGAGCGGTTCAAAAATCAACCTAGACACTACGTCCAATTTGACTTAGGAAGGCATTTTAACCTAAGCACCACGCTTAATTCAAAAAGCCTTTGAAAGTAAAATCATCACACCTCTTGGTTCGGAAATCAAACTAAACACCTTGTCTAATTATGATTCTAGAAAATAGTTTAAACTAAGCACCATGCCTAATTTTAAAAGGTGTATGAAATTTCTCCAAACCTTAAGTATACTATAGCGAACAAAGGTAATATGAAAGTTTATAGAGAGTTATGCAAATAGAGATGAAAGAGCATGATCATTGATTACCAATTTGAACATGGATTGACAAGGTAGAGACAACCAATATTAGCAACATAAGATATTCTAAATAAGCCCATTCCCCCAAGCTTGAATTTTGCAAGGCAAAGTTAAGTTTGGATGGATTAATGTTGCATGATGATTGGTTGGACATACCTAATGATGTCATCCTTCTACTTCAAGCCTGGAATGGTTAGTGACAAAAAATACCCAAGGGAATATTTTTATAATTATAATTCTATGCTCAATTCTCAAGGCTATTACATCAAAAGGTACAAGCTCACATTATTTTTTCAAGAGTGGTTACTTTAGCACACAAAGTCGTTCTTGGAAGACATTCTAATTATTACACTTTTAGTTAATAAACTTAGATTAAAAACCTTTGAAAGTAAGATCAAACACTCCTAAACTTGGCACCATGCTTCATTTAAGAGATGTATGAAATTATTGCAGCCATAAACTATAGTAAGTAAAGGTAGCATGAAAGCATTACAATGATTTATTCAAATAGAGATAAAATAATATGATCATAGTGAGGTATATATATTTTTTTTAATATGCAAGTGGTATGGATGTATGCAAGAACTAAACATGCTATGAATTTGATATGAGGGAATATAAACTAAATGGTGTGAATGCATGGTTTAAAATAAATATGCAATGAGATGCAAGAATTAAAAGATAACTACTCAAAAGTTTAAAGTCCATGAGCAAGACTTTCTCACCTTCTTGATCATACTTACCATGACTTTTGTGTAGCACAGCCTCTATATTCGTCATTTGAGATGTGATTTGAATTGTTGTGATGACGACCTCCTTCTCCTATCTACACAAGGTTAGAAAGAAATATATATATATATATATGTGCAAACCTGTGAGATGGCAGGGTTCTATTATTGATGAATCTTGAATGTTCAGGCACCCTGGGCTCTTCAATGTATCTTCTTGTCTTGTGGAAACTTGCCGGAAGGTCAAAATGGCTTCTGTTGTCCTGTCTTATTCCACAACTCAACAGAACAGGGGTAATCATACTAAATCTAGTAGTACACTAAATTAGCAGACATCAAGATCACTATAAAACTCTTATGCCAATTGCTTCCCCGGCTACGGCGCCAAAAATGCCTGTTGGTATTTCTTATGCACAACTAAAATATGAAAGATTCCGCAAGCGCACAGAATACCATTGTAGCATTTTACCTGGAGTATTCCAGGTATCGTTATTTATATTTTACCACAGGGAAACTATGGTTAAAGAAGTCGATAGTTCACCATCATGTATCTACTAACTAGTATAACTAATAGACTAACGTAGGGGTAAAAGGTAAATGATATGAGTTATGTATATCTGACACACACAGGAGAATTCTATGATAAAAGAGCAGATAGCTAAAGTGAGAGGACAATGGGTGAGTGTTGACACTTCTTAGCGCAACCACCAGAGACAGGGTGTTAGGCTATCTCTGATAACGGCGCCAGAAGTGCCCTGAGGGTATTTCTTATGTCTATTGGATAATTCCGCAAGCGCACAGAATATACCGCTGTAGCACTTCACCCGGGAGTATTCCAAGGTATCGTTATTTATTTTTATCCCAAGGGAAAGCGGTTGCTAGGAATAATTAATAAAAAGAGAGAGATCCTTAAGTCTAAAGCAACTTAGTATCAACTAGTGATAGGGGGCAAATCGACATATAGAGGAAAGGGTAATGACACCAAGACACAACAAGGTTTAGGATAACTAAAGATAACTAGTAGAGTATAGCTAGGTGGGAGGACAACGAGTGAGTATAAGACTCCTATGACACTTACTTTACTCTTGTGATCTATCTTATCAAATGGATGAATTATACTAAGACAGCTACCTTACTTCCGGTGTGTAGGGGATAGGCGAGACAGTAGGGGATATAACCTCTACCTGAAGCGGCTATTCTCTTATGGGAGCCTACCTTTTAAGAACTCGCCTAAAACACGTGGAGGGATACTAAAACTAGACAGGGGTGCCACCACCTGCTAGCACCCACAAACAATCCGTGTGACAAGCGGCATTCAAAGGCAAGATCTAGTCCAAGCACCACTCTTACACTAAGCCTTACTACTAGTTGCATACCAAAAACTAAAGCACCCTATGATAGGCGATGAACTACACACGTGAGCTGGTTACAGGATCACTATCTAATATAACTCAACTATAAGTTAAGACAAAACACAACAATACTATAAAGAATAGTAATGCACTAAGTAGAGACTTAGTAAAGTAAAGTAAAAATAATATATTGATAAAGGTAATGTCTTACAGAAGGAAAGGTACAAGAGCTATACCAGACTCTCCAGCAGACGACTCCGGAGGCTCCGAGCATAGCTCAACTCGACTCTAACTCCCACACTAGATTAGTACTACTACTACTAAAGAGTGGAGCTTCTCTTGTCTCTTGTGGCTCTTGTGTATCTTGGGTGTGTTGAAGAGGGTGATGGTAGCCTCTATTTATAGGGGAGAGTTGAGGGGCGCAACGTCAGCGATCCGTGTGCTCCTTGCCTCTCCACCCTTGGATAAACCGCCTCAAGATGGACGGCAGAGATGATTCCATCACGTGGGATGCATGCAGGAAGGCGGTGGATGCCAACCGACCTGACTAGGCACCAGGGGGGTTCAGCCAACCCCCCTATGGCAGGTGGGCCCAGCCAGGGTCTTCTAGAATGAGTCCCCTCCTGTCATGGAGTGCAGAAGTGGCCTGGTCCCACTTTGGGTGGTTGGGCCGAACCACCTCTGGTGAGTTGGGACCACCACTGTGGTCCCCATCTGTCATTGATTGTCCCCGTGTGTCGGTTCCACCTTGGTTGCATGTTTGTCACGATGAATTCTTGTGCTTTGTTTCTCCACTGTTGAATAGAAACACATGTTGATCTGATGGTTGAAATGAGCTGGGTGGAGGGTTACATGGATCATGCCACGTCACCAGAGCCAGGTGGGCCACATGTAGGGTTCGACCGACCCATACATGGGCCCACCCTGGGCTCTCCTCTCTTCTAAGTGATGTTGTGCACCATTTCTTGAAGTTTCTTGGCCTGTTTGGTCTTTGCCGCATTCACAAGCTTAAGAGTACAAGTATTGATAAAATATGTTCATGATATGTTTATCTTCCCTTGAATACGAGGCCTGTTGACGGTGTTTGAATGTGGATTTTCATGGTATATCCACCGTCAACAAGATCCCCCAAGCTTAACCTTTGCTCATCTCGAGCAAATAATTAAACTTAGCCTCAGTGGATCAGGAGTTGCTACAATGTTCATATTTCAATAATACCATGTGCACAACTAAATACTTCTCTTTTGAATGGAAAAATTGGCTATAAAAATTCACCCATTTTACCTTAGTCCTTTATGGGGCTAATGACCTGTCCTTTGCCTTAGGTGGTTGAGAGACAGAACAGTTTAACTTGAGCACTACTTTTCTCATTCTTTGTAAGTTTCATACTGGAGGTTTTAACAAAGTTTTTTCAAAAGAAAACTTAATGTTCCTCATATGGTTCTCTCATGTCGCTCAAATGGCGTATGATTCCTTACCAAGGCACAAAGTAAATGTTACCTTCTCTTTATCATCCTACTTCTAAAAATGGCTTATGTGGAGCTTAAGGTAGGAATGAAAGAGTATAGCATACTTACTTTGTATATGTTGTGGAGTCAAAGCTTGGATCCAAAGAGAGAAGTGTCATGCCCTTAGATCAAGATGTGCAAGTGTGTGGAAAATATAAACTATAATGCTCCTCTATTTGAAATTGTATCTCTCTCTAAATTTTTCGAGACATGGCTATCATTTTTCCTTTCTTTATTCATGAGCCTAGACTTGCTCATCATATTTTTTTCTTTTCTTTTCTATGGACTTTCTTGTGTCCATCTTTTCTTTCTTTTTCTTTTCATTTTGCATAGCCTTTTTGTCTCTTCTACCATAATAACTAAGAGAGATTTTCTATGACTTTAACACATGGAGCATTCATTTGGTGGAAATAAAAGGCATGTGGTTGTGTACTTCCAGTGTAGAAGCAACACATATATGTGGTGTGTACGTGATCTTGATCTTGGGAGCATGATAAGTCTCTCAATAAGGGTCAACAAGACTTGACAACACTCAATACAAAGCAAATAGCTTATGTGAAAGGTTTTAGACATGTATGGCATGTATGGATGTGGTAGGAATTTATCACCATTGAGGAACAATAAGGTTTTGATTGATTAAGGAATAAATCTCCAGTTGTCATGCATGCTTAGAACAATATTATAGTAGCTCTTGTTTCACTATATCATATCTCACAACAACTTAGACTTAGTTCCAGCACTTAGCATCCACAAAGTTTTCAGGTTCATGATGATTTTAAATGAGCCAAGTAATCTATACTCAAAGAAATACTAAGTTGTAAACTAGTCATTAAAGAAACATTAACAGAGCAAATATTCATCATTTCCATGAGGAAGATAAACATTCATGAGACATATGGGAATAAGAAAAATATGTTTGGTGTTTTTATCTTATGCATTTTTTTAAAATGCAATAAATTAAAATAATGTAAATAGCTAGGTTAAAATACATACTTGGTGGGGGGAGAGGATCTCCCCCAAGCTTGTCTTTTTGCTCATTGTGGCAGCGGATAGTATTGGAACCATCCCGCCCAGCGTTGCGCTTCTTCATCTTGGATTGCTTGCAATAGTTGAGCATTTTGTTGTGCCATACTCAGAGTTGCATCTTTCTCAACTTGCATTGCGCCCATATCATTGATGAGTTGGTCCATTTCCGATCCTTGGCTTCGATGACCCCTCGCCCGTGCGGACGGACGGGGAGTGCGCACTCTTGGAGTGTACTGTTGAGGCCGTTCCGTGGTCCTTGAAATGTCCATGGAACTTGCCTCATCGCCTTCTTCTTCATATCTCCCTGCAGCTCGTGATGTGCCGCCTTGCTCAAATTGAGTGGCTTGTGACATGCTCCTTGTCACCCTTCTTGATCCTGCAATATTTTGGCTTCTTGCCTCTCGGTCCCAATTTATGGTTAGTGTGCACAGCGCATACAACGACGCCTCTCACATGAGAGAGAGATTTTGGCTGTATGGTCGGGATAAATCATTTTTAGATTACCATTTTCATCTCTTTTTAGGACTTGAGCACTTATGAAGAAATCTTCGGTTACAATATCTTTAGGAGAAGCAATGTATTTGAAGTAATGTTTTCCATCTAGCAAGTCCATTGTTTCAGCAATGCGCGTGATAAAAGAAGTAAAGAATATGGGCTCGCTTCTATGGAAAATACCAAGCCAAAAGTGGACTAAGATCTTAGCAGGTGAAACTTTTATTTTCTTAGTCATGGCATAGAGCAGTCTTAGTTCATCATTGTAAAGAACTTGCATATTGGAGCTAGGAAGAAAAGTTATAGTCATCCAATAGCGGATCAAACGCAAAGTGGGATTATGGATTTCATCGGTTTTAGGATCAGAGCAATCATTATATCCTGTTATAGCTTTCTAGAATTCAGCTTTATCAAATCTTCTTGTTGCATTAACTAGGTCTAGATGACAGTCATTATCAAAACCATGTGCCATGCTAAAAACTCCCCAAGTTAAATTATACTTTTGGTTGAACATGCGAAAGTAGACATTATTATCAGCGACTTGTAAAGAGCATAAGAATTCAATGGTGAGTTTTTCTATTCCAAGTTCTTGCACTTCCCAAAAACTTCCCCACCCGATTGTATTGAAAACAGTATTAAATTCCGCGGTGATACATGTGCTGTCCAAAAGGACAGGGTCGATGATGCCGGTATGTTCATACCCTCGGTGTCAGATGGAGGTGTACCTTTGGTACTCTTCTTGATTTAGCATGCGGCCGCTCCCGGGATGGAACGTCCTTTTAGAAGGCATTCCAAAGCTTCTTCTTGGTGGGGCTTCTCTTCCTTCATCTTCATCATGGGGGGTCGTCGGGAGGAACTCCCTACGACACTCATGGCCTTCTTGAGTGCGGAGGAGAACTTCTTCATCCTGTAGTAATGAGATCACACAAGAACATACTACAACAACAGGGATTAGCGTTAGCGTTAGCGTTAGCTATCCCACTGTTAGTAGTCCTTGCGGGGTATGGTTACCTCCACAAACAAGATATTGAGAGCAAAGATTAGAGTAAGACAAGCTTCTACTACTACAATATTTTTGGGTTTTTGGTTTGAGTGGCTAACTACAACTAAACTTGAGAAAGAACTTGCTCAAATGGAGAGAAGAATGGAGATTATGTGCTCGGAAGAATTCAGCTGGTTTGGGTGTGGAATTGAGCACACAATGTAAGGGTATTTAAAGGGGGAGAAGGGCTGGTGGCGAGGCCACTAGGCCTAGTTCGGCCGACCCCCCTGTCCTCTTCAGGGCTGGTTCCTCCCTTAGACAGGGAATCTATTTGAATTCAAATTCAACTTTGCTGACAGCTCTTTATTGATGGGTCGGCCGAACCAATTATGACATGATCAGAGTTGCTTTTACCTTTGGACAGAGAATCTATTTGAATTCAAACACAACTCTGCAGACAAGACCTTAATTATGGGTCGGCCGAACCCCCTAGGTTAGGTTCAGTGTTGCTTTTACCTTTGGACAGGGAATCTATTTGAATTCAAACACCACTTTGTTGAGGGGCACCAAAACATGGTTCGGTTGAACCAGGCCTTGTACCCTTTTCATCTTTAAATAGTGTGTTTCACTTTATACAGCAAAGCAGTGACTAGTGGTGGACCAAAAGTTTTGAAATTTTCAGAGATTCCCTTGCCAAGTGTTTTGTGAAGGTAAAAAGTGTATGACAAAAGTGGGGACATGTTTAAAGTGATTCCCATGGACCATGGGAACACTAATACATGCCAAAGTGTCCATTTTTTAGAATTGGATGGTAGTGGATGTTGGATTCTCCTTGGAGCAAGTGGAAATGGTCATGTTCAAAGGTGGTCGGCCAAATTCAAAAGGAGATGGTGTTCAAAATTCAGGAGGTGAACCACTACACCAGGCCAACACCACCAGAGGTGGGTAGGCCCCATGGTAGGGTCGGCTGACCCCACCTAGGTGGTCCCACCACCTCAGGTGTGAGCACTACTGTTCATTCTCAAGTTTTATTCATTTAAGTGTTTTATTTTGTCGAAATAAATTATTGCAAAATTTAAATATGAAATGCAATGAAGAAAATGCAAAAATTGAAATGCAGGAATTAAATATGAGATAAACATTGATATACCTTACCAGCAAGGGCTCCATGTTTTAGGTTCGTAGAGCAGGACCTCTCCGTTTCGGGTTCATTCTTCAGGTGCTTCGGTTGGTCCCGGAGATGGAGACCGTGATGATCGCACCTCTTTATTCTGCCATTCCTTCTTGGTTGATACTTGTGATTCAGTGGAGTCAGCCTTATTTACCACCTCAGCCTTACATACCAGTTCGGCCTTTTTGCCCTTTGGCAGTTGATTCTTTCGACGGGGTGCATATTGTGGCTTGTTTCTCCACAGGTTCTTCCTTGCCTGTTGCATTAGCTTATAACCATTGAAAGGACATTTGATTCTCTTACCTGGGAGGTGGAAGTGGACTTGGCCGGATCCCACGTAGATGATGGCATTCACAGTGTTGAGGAACAGCCTTCCCAGGATGACGGGGACTTCGTCATCGGCCCCCATGTCAAGAATGATGAAGTCGGCGGGGATGTATTCATCGTGAACTTTGACAAGGATATTGTTGGCATTTCTTAACATTGTTACAAAAGATAGACTAAAAGTCCATCCCCAGCAACGGCGCTAGAAATGCTTGTTGGCGTTTCTTAGCATTACTAGTAAAGATAGACTAAAGCTCCGTCCTTAATAATAATAATACTAGAAACATAAGTTGACATTCCCAACCCCCATTACTTCAGAAAGGTAATCCTTGGCCCTTAGTGGTGCCGGCCTAGGTAATGCAGTCTGGTAATAGCAGTTAGAAGTGCCGGATTGGCCTTCCTAACCGTCATTACTTACGATATGCAAAATGGCGCGGCACCGTGGGGTGCAACAAGAATTACAATCCTTAAGTAACGGTACTTAGGTACACCAATTGATGGCTCAGTAAGGAATAAGATTACTTTGCAAGTGCACAGAACTTTCATTGTAGCATTTCAACACGTGAGTATTCAAGGGTGTCGTATTTATAATTTCCCGTTGCAGGGCATGATGAATTCCATCTAGCCTTTGGTATAAACATGATCACTTATTGAATGCATAGGTAAGCATAGCATAGGTAGGGGTTAAAATAGGTTTATAAGATAGTGGACACACACATCGGAGCAACCTCAAGGATAAAAGATAAAATAAAGAATAAAGAATAACTACGTGAGCAGGCATTGGTCATATACAGCTATGCAATGAATAGTAATTCATCGAATTAATAAGACTAGGATCAGGACTAAGTCTGGGATGATAGGGACATCCCCGCAGCTGGTCTGCCAGCCGATAGAGACTTTACGAACTCCTACTCAATACCCGAACGTGGGGGAATGGTAGGGATGGACAGGGCTGTCACCACCTGCCCACCTACCCCTCTGCCCGTGGGGTACTGACATATCCGGTGATTCCCGCATAGCCGAGCACCACGCCCGTGTAATTGGAAACAACTCCTAGCCCCCCGGGACCCCAACCCTTCGGATTGAAAGGCTCGGCTAGGAGCAACCATGACAGCACAACGAACTATTATCCCATCCTTAGTTCTTCCTCTACTCATACTAATTTGATGAACGATGAAGAACTTTGATGAACATATCAAGAACATAACACATAGACTATGAACTTGTTTACATGTTATGATCACAATATGGACAAGACTATACTCTAATTTAGGTGCATTGCTATATAAATAAGATAAGAGCTTGCTCATAGAGGAGAACCGATGTGTATACATACCAAGATAGAATAGGTAAGCAGATACTTCACCCCTTCCTTTGGTAGAGTGAAACCATTTACTAGAGAGTTTTTATTCTTTTGAAAAAGAAAATCTTGCTTTGGTTCCTTTAATGGTACTCTCAACCACTCCTTAGTGTGATGGACCTCACAAGAGCTCAACGGAGCTTTTCATATCTATCCTAAGCTTATGTGTTTATAGGATTGGAGCAAAAGCATACTTGAACTAAATGTATTGCAAGATTAGACTCTTAGATCATAGGGAACAACAAGTCATAAAAATGATCAAGAAGTGCAAGTGTAAATTATTTGGTGGGCTCCTTAAGACTTATTCCTTTGCCTTAGACAGGGGAGAGCATGGTTACTGAATACATAGTTTTTTTGAAGCATAGATATATGGGCACCTGCCCATGGGACATTTGTCCTCTTTTGTTTTCCTTGAGCACTTGCTCTCTTTTTTTTTCAGTGACCTATACTCCCCATCTATCAAAAGGACAAAGGTTGATTGTGGTTGGTTGTCTCAATTGGTGTGTGGAGCATAGATGTGTACTTCCAGTGTAGAAGTAATACATAGGCGGAATGTGTATGTGATCTTGATCAAAGAATATGACTAGTTTCTCTATCTAGATCAAATAAGGTCTAAGCAGACTCAAAACAGACAAGAGCTCTTTCTTTTGGTGGTTTTAGTTGGATGTATGGCTTGATGGTAGGTATTTAACTTCATAAAGGAACCATGAGCAAGAATTTGAATTTTATAAATCAAAATCTTTAGTTGGTTCTCACTCATTCCTTAGGTCAGGTAAAAGTTCTACTTATACCAATTTCAATCTTGCAAGAGCATAACTTAGGTTATTAGCATGCGGAACCCACAATAGTGTTTGACTTAAGACAAATTTCAGATATGACACTCAAAACTTTCATAGGAAGGGCTGTATAACAAGATTTTGCAAATCATCATAGAGCAATTGTTCATCATTTCCAACAAAGACATATCATATTCTTTTTCTCATTTTATCATTATTTTCATTTATTTATTGTTATGCAAGAATTTAGAATTGCTTTTCATATTATAACTCACAGTAATTAAGAAAATAGTGCTGGGGATAGAAACCATACCTTTGCGAGGATGACAGCTCCTCCAAGCTAGCTTCTTCTCCATGATCGGACTTTCCTCTTGGTCGGGTTATTTCCTCTTTTGTATCTTATTATGATCACTAGGCTTTGCCTTTTATTGCTACTATGATGAACAAAATTTATATTTTATTTTATTTTATTATTATTATTTTATATATTTTTTATTTATAATCTCTCTTTTAAAATGGTCTTTATTAAATGCAAGATATAAATTTAAAGATGCTTCTAACAATTACTTGATTTAATGCATGAAGAAGGAAAATATGCCAATGCAGTAATTAAAGAGAGAGAATACTTACTCCCATACCTGTCCTTCCTCAGAAGGATGTTCTTCCTTGACCGATGTCTTCTTCTCATCTTGTCCTTCTTTGACGATAGCAAGGTCTGCTCTGGAGGCTGTAGATGATGGTTCCTACTTAACCGCATCTTTGTCTTTCTTGTTTCTCTAGATTCTTGGTTTTCTCCTCCTCATGGATCGACTCTTATTTTTCTGCATGTTAGTTGCATGGTGCGGTGCACAAGAGAAAACAAATCTTTCTTTCTTTCCATCTATATATAAATCCATTCTATCACTAGCAACAAATATACATGCATTCACAGTATTCAAGAAAGGTCGGCCAAGAATGAGGGGTAAGTTGTCTTTATTACCCATGTCTAAAATCATGAAATCAGCAGGCACAAAGTTGTTTCTTACTTTTACCAGAACATCACAAAGTACACCTTCTATGTAGCAAGTTGTCTGATCAGCTAATTGCACGTATGCAGAAGTTGGTACTAGCTCAGTGTAGAACAGCTTTTCAAAATGTTCTTTAGACTTGATGTTAATGTTAGATCCCAGATCACATATAGCATTATGGAACTTTTGAGATTGAATAAAACAAGATATGACAGGGGTTCTAGGATCTCCCTTTTTAGTTGGAAAATTCCATCCATCTAGTTCATAGCCATTATAACTAATAGTAACAAGATTAATAGATTCCATGGTTGTTTCAGGCTTTCCTAGTATTCTATCTTTTTCAAAAGATGGAATTGCAGCAGTTAGTTGTGCTGATTGGGTTTCAAGCATCTTATTGAAACTTAGTTGATTCTTAAATGCAGAAGAGAAATCATCCAATTTAGCATTTATGCTATCTAGCATCCTATCATTAGCATGGAGCTTCTTGTTTATACTATCAGTCATTGTACCTTGACCATAGACAAGATCTTTAAGAGAAGGGTAGTTGTTACCTTGGTTGTTTGGACATTGCGAAGAATTGAAAGTGTTACCTTGAGAATTGGAGCGCTGAGTCCATCCTTGGTTTGAAGAACAAAAATTATTATCATTGTTGATGAAGTTGAGGTCTTCATGTGTCTTGGGACAATGGAGTCCAGAATGACCAACTTCTCCACAGACTTCACACGTCATGTGAGTCTCCATGGCTTGCACGGTCTTAGGTGTACGCATCCTCTTGCAATTTTCTAGCCTTTTGGCCAGTAGGTCCACTTTAGCTGCAATCATGTCAGCTTCCTTTAAAGAATGCATAACTCACTTGCGCGGTTGCAGACGTTCCTCGTTCCATCCTTGATTGGACACCATCTTCTTGATCAAAGCCTTCGCATCTGAAACTTTAAGAGAAAAGAATGCTCCACCGGCGGCAGCATCTAGATGGCTTCTATCGAGAGGGGTTAATCCATGGTAGAATTTTTGGATCAAAAGCCAATCCTCCATACCATGGTGTGGACAGGCTGTGACATACTCTTGCATTCGTTCCCAAGCCTCGGGAATCGATTCATCGGTTTGTTGTTGGAAACTAGAGATCTTATTGCGAAGATCATTGGTCTTGCCTAGAGGAAAGAATTTCACTAGGAAAGAGTTGGAACACTTTTCCCATGTGTCCACATCATTTCGGTTTGTATAGAACCATTGCTTAGCTTTTCCTAACAAGGAGAAAGGAAAGAGTCACAAACGAATTGTGTCTAGGGTTACTCCTTTAATGGTAAAGGTGCTGCATATATCCAAGAAGTGTTGGAGGTATGCATTAGCATCCTCATGAGCCTTGCCACAAAATGGGCTAGCTTGAACCATTGTGATTAATGCGGGCTTTAACTCGAGCTGAGTGTTCGCCTCGATGACACTAGGGCCTGTTGCTATATTAGCATCAGAAGGTGCAGAGAATTCACAGATGGTCCTTTCGGCCATATTCGTGATTCTAAGAATAACTCTCTAGAATTGACTCAAATCAGAGGAATTCAACAGTTGCCTTCCCCGGCAACAGCGCCAAAAATGCTTGTTGACAGTTACTAACGCTATCAAAAGAGTGTAGCCAAATCTATCCTCTAGCAATAGTAACAATACTTCTCAACGCAATCACTAGGGTTGTCAATCCCTATGCCCAAAGTATGTGGTTATTGACACTTCTAACGTTGCTACTTGGAATAAAGTTATTTCTAGCAACTGCACCAAAAATGCACTTTACCTGGGAGTACCAGGTGTCGAATTTATATTTTCCCAAAGGAAGGCGGGGTTTGTGAATCCAAGGATCTAATAGTCAAGGATCTAGATATGGATAAATGGGGTAATAACCTTAGTAATGATAAATCAATGAAGTATAACTAAGGTGGAAACAAACTAGGATAAATTGAGGTAGCTCTGGAGTTTTAGGGGAGAACTCTGACTCAGTAAAAGATCAAATGATTGTTATACCAAAGAGACTGCTATACCCGGGACGTGCAAAGTCCTAAACTCACCGGGGTTTGACTAATTAGGCACCATACATACAAAAGCCTACGCTGATAAAACCAGGCCGAACGTGGTGGAATTAAGAGGATTCTAGGGTTGTCACAACCTAGAACCTACCGCTACTATCCGTGGGCCTAGCCACACTCAAGGGTAAGCCATAGCCTAAGCACCGCGCTTAATCTATAAAACTTACTACTCTAACTCAAGCTCAAGAACTAGAGCACTCTAACCAAGCAATGAGCAACTATACAGCTACTTAAGGTATAACAACAAATAAATAAAGAAGGAGATCTATATTACCGATAAGAGTGAAGAACAACACAGAGGAGGTCGCTGACAGACCCGGCTCCTCCACATACTTCCTCCTTCTCCCGACTTCTCTCTTACTACTCTACTCTTCTCTAGCTAGCACTATTCCTAACAGTAAAGCTTCGCTAGAGAGAGAGATGAGCTACTACTAACTATGAGCTGAATCTCTAGTGATTTCTAGTAGTGTTTCTAGTGGTTTCCCCTTACAAGTGAGGATTCAAGTCCTATTTATAGTGTAGGAGAGCTCCATGGGTACTTGTAGGAGTCCTGGAGGTCGGTGGCACAAAGTGGCAGGGCGGGCGCCCCCTTGGATGCACCGTCTTGCATCCAACGGCCCTCCTTCCTCCTCAAAGGCAGTTGTAAGGTCGGTTGGTGTCCTGAAATGGCGGTTTGCAACCCCGGGTGGATGACATGTGGGTCCGTTGATCCATGGCATAGAACTTGATCACCGTTGGATGAAAACCAACTTCATTTGATGGCTTGGATGACTCTTGGACACCTTCCCTCGGATTGTGGGCGTGGCACTCACTTTGGACAGGGCGGGCGCCCTGTTGATATGGCCACCGGATCCTCGTGCCTTGTCTCTGAGCTATTGATGTTGTTTCAACGTGCCATAGGCCATTTGGGAGGATGTCACACGAATCCGTGAGGTGGCATGCCAATTTGGCGCCATACATAGGGCAGGCGCCCCCTCTGGCTCCCATGTGGCAGCTGAGGTGCTGAGGTGTCATGGTATGCTTTGTTTTTGCTTGATTTCTCCATTTTTCCTGCATACACAAGATTTCTCCAAGGACATGTGAAACTAGGTAAGTTTCAAAGTGAGTTCTTTGCTTTTCATGTGGTTTTACCTTGATTATGGGTGAAATGTTGATGACAAAATAGGGTGTTAGCGACCGTCAACAGTTACCTCAGTCAATTCCCCATTTTGCGGTGGAGTAGTAGGTGCTTCTTATTTCTCCTTCCATCTCTTTTCTATCCCTTCTGCTTCTCTCTTTTCTAGCTCCAGCTCTTCTTTGTCACACTCCCTCAGGTGTGCTTCTCTTGACTCTTTATCCTTCTTCATCCATTCTTCTAATTGTGCATGGATTTCTTCCTTCTCTGCCTTAGCAATCTGATCCATCTTTTTAGCTTTCGCTTCCCACTCACTCCATCATGGTGCTTGTATGGCTTCCTTTTACTCCTTGTAGCATTCTTCATACTTCACAATCTTACCAGGGAATTCCTCCCATCCACAGTGAGGCTAGGCAGCCTGACGGCGGGCTTGGCGTCTTCTCCTGTTGCGTTGCTTCCTGACCTGCTCATGGTTAACAAGTGTTCTAAATTGACAGCGTACCTTTCCCGTGGGTAGGTTGAAATGGATTTGTCTAGACCCGATGTAGATAATAGCATTGGCAATGTGGAGGAACGGTCTTCCAAAAAGAATAGGTGATTCATCGTCTCCCTGCATATCAAGAACTAGAAAATCTACGGGTATATATTTATCTTGAATTCTTACCATAACGTCCTTAACCACGCCTTCAGGGAATCTTAGTGATTGGTCTGCCATCTGCAGCTGAATATATGTTGGGTATAGAGGTAAATCATTAAATAAATCATTATATACCTATTTGGACATTATGTTGACGCCTGATCCAGTGTCGCAGATGGTGTCGGCAAAAGTGGTGTCTCTGATTGTGCATTCAATGATTGGTACACCTGGGTCACCTTTCTTTGTTGGAAATGGTTGGGGGAGCATATGATCATTTTATGTATTGAGAGCAGTGATTAGTTGAGCAGTTTCTTCAGGTACATGTTGGGGCTTGTTCTTCCACCATCTTCTATTGTTCTTCTTCTTGAGTGCTGGATGTTGTTGCTCTTCTTATTGATGAAATTGCTTCGGGACTGCCGGGGTCTTCAAGATGCGGTTCTTGAACGAGAATCTCTCTTTCTTGTCCTTGATGGAAAGGACAATTTTGGCATGTTCCGCATAGATGATGGCTTTGATTGTGCACAAGAATGGTCGTCCCAAAATAATAGGTGCCTTCTCATCTCCTCCTGTCTCCATAATCACAAAGTCAACTGGGACATATGATTGCCCCACTCTGATAACAGCTTCTTCTAGCACTCCCTCGGAGTAGCAAATGAACTGATCTGCAAGCTGCAAAAGCATATCTATATACAACAAAGGATCACCTAATATTTTATCATAAATTACCTTGGGCATTATGTTGACACTTGCGCCAAAATCGCAGATAGCCTCTGGAAAACTGTGACATCCTATAGAGATAGGAATGACAGGTCTCCCAGGGTCTCCCATCTTCTCAGGTAGTGAGTGATCAATCCACTGTATATCTGCAAGCTCAATATGGTACTAGGTTGCATTATGAATATCAACAAGGTTAGCAGTTTCTAAATCTTCTGGCTGGTCTGGAATCTTACCTTTCTCAAATGGAGGGACAGCAGCAGCTAGCTGAGCTAATTGTGATTCTAACATTTTATTAAAGCTGTCCTGATTCTTTATAGCAGAAGCAAAGGTATTCATTCTAGCATTAATGTTTTCTAAAGCTTTATCATTAGAGGCTACCTTTCTAGACATTTGGTCTAACAATTTAGATTGACCAGCAACTAAATCTCTCAAAGGTGGAAGATTGTGATTATTACCTTGGTTGTTACCTTGGTAGTTACCTTGTCGAAGTTGCTGATTCCATCCTTGGTTTGGCTGGTTCCATCCTTGGCCTTGCTGAGGACGATAGTAGGTGTTATTGTTGATGAAGTTCACATCCTCTTGCAACGTAGGGCAGTTGACAGCTGAATGCCCGTAATCTCCACATTCTTCGCAGGTCATGCGAGAATCATTAATATGCATGACTTCCTTCTTCTCTATATCGAGCTTCTTCATGATGAGGTCTAGCTTGGCAGTGACCATGTTAGTTTCCTTGAGATGATGGATGCCTCCTCCTCTCATGCGAGGTTAAGTACGTTCTTCGTTACTGCTTGGATTTCAGGCCATCTTCTCAACAAATGCTTTAGCTTCTGGGAGCTTAAGTGATAGGAAAGCTCCTCCTGCTGCAGGATCTCTAGACTCACGGGTGCTAGAGATAAGCCCGTGGTAGAAGGTTTGCATTAATAGTCAATCCTCTATCCCATGATGCGGACAGTCTTCAATATAATCTTGAAATCTTTCCCATTGTAACACCCCTGGTGTTACGATAACTAAAACCGGCCATGTCATCATGATTGCATGTAAGTCATCCCGCATAAAATCATTGTTACTGTGCATCACTAAGAAAATTTTTATTTCCACATGTGAATATGCTTAGGTACCTTTGAGTGACTTTATGATTTAAATAATTATTTGTGTGTATGCCTCTAAATTCAAATAAAAAATAAAAAAGAAAACAATTAAAAGCCCTAATCGGACCCGAAACCCTAAACCAAAAACTAAAAAGAATCAAGTGTTGGGCCTTAAATAAAAGTTGTAAATCTTTAAAAGTTGAACAACTTCTATATTGGGCAATTTTGAAGTTATTAAAAATAATTTCAAATAAAATCTTAATCTAGGTTTTAAAGTTTAAACTTGAAATACAAATTCAAAAACTAGTAGGAATCTGATGATGGTCTTTTAATAAAAATTTTAGCCCTTTCAAATGGAACAACTTTAATTTTTGGAGATTCTGAAGTTTACCAATAGAAATTTAAATTAAACCCCAATTAGTGTTTGTTTATTCAAATTTAATATGCCCTTTCAAAAACTATCAAAATTTTGGGCAAGCTCCTTTAATAAAAGTTGTAGGGCTTTTCAAGTTGAACAATTTTTATACTTGGGGATTTTGAACTTATGCAGTGAGATTTCAAATTAAACCCAGAAGAGTGTTCTGAAACTCAAATTTGAAATGTCATTTCAAAAATTATCAAGAATATGACAAAACTCCTCTAATACATGTAAAACAATTTTTATATTTGTAGATTTTCAACTTATTGAGAAAAATCTTAAGAATTTGACTGGATTAGAATTTAATTTCAAAATCCATATTTACCCCTTTTTGAATCATTCAAAAACTATTCAAAATTTGAATATGGTTCAAAAACTAAAGGTTCTCAGAATAAAATGTACTACAACTTCTATATTGATGATTTTTGAAGGTCCCACACAAATTTGGGAGTAATTGTGAAAAAACAGTAAAAAAGGGATTGAATGCTACAGTACTCGAGCATCCTTCCTCTGTTCACGAACAGAGCCGCGCGTGCTACCGCACGGCGTCGCCACCCGGGCCGGCTGGCCGCCTGTTGCCGGCGTGTCGGGGTCGTGGGGGTCCCGTAACGTTGTCGGCCACCTTTTCCCTCCCTCTGGTCCCTTATAAATCCATCGAGGCCGCCATTTTCTTCATTCCTTCTCTCTCGCTGCCGACGAGCACCTCTCTGACTCCGGCCGAATTCGCCGCGCCCATTCTATCACAAGCCGCGTCATCTTGCAGCTAGCAAAGCCACACAATTGCGCTTCAATTAAGCCTGTTCCCAACACCTCTCGTTGCCGGAGTCGTCTGGTCGCGCAGCATTCTTCCCCGCGGGTGGCAGAGCACCGCCGACGACAGCTTCGACGTGACCAGCTTTTTGTGGCATGCTACAGCTCAACCCATACCTTGTTCTTGACTTCCTTAGTTTCCTGATGCTCACCAAGGAGCCAGATGGTCTTTTCCACAGGTCCGGCCGGAACGCCATTGAGACCACCGGAGCTCACCGCCGTGACCGCGGTCCACATCAACAAAACGCCTCCGGGCCGTTTCCATCTTCACCAGCGCGTGCAACAACTTTTGGTGAGCGCCCCAGATCTTTAGATATAGTCTGTTAGGCCCCATACAGCACGGGTTTGTCGGAACGCGTGCACACCGCCGTGCACTGCGTGCCGAGCCGCCGTGGCCGTCGGTGGGCTCGTGCTCGAGCCCTGAGTTATGCTCTAGAACCCTAGATAGGTTTGCGAGGGCGCTGCTCCCGTAGGGGTGTGGGGTGCCCTTGGCTTCACGGGTGGAGCTGCCGCTGGCAAGCCGTCGTGGCCGGACCCGCCGCTGCGCGCGCGCAGTGGTCTGAGCGGGAGGAAGAAGAAGGGGAGGCGTGCTGGGCCTGGCTGGGCCGCAATGGGCCGGCCTGTTTGCAGCTTGGGCTGGTCCAGGCCAGTTTTGGCCAGGTTCAGGCAGGCCGAGCTGGGTCATTCGGCCTGTAGTCACCGGGCCGGCTCGGGCCGAAAAGGGATTTCTCAATTTCCGCGAATTTAATTAGTTTTTCTGATTTCTTGAGAATATGAATAGCATTATACTTTGTTATTTTTATAGGGGTGAATGTGCTACCTCAAAAATTATGAAAATAATTACATAGATTCTCTGCAGCGTGTAGTATTTGATAAAAATATAAAATATGGAATTTGGGTGTTATCTATATGTGGTAAAAATATGTCTTTTAATTAATAAATGAAGCTTCTAGGATTTTTATAGGCCAATAGGATTATCCAAAAATCATGAAATTTGAATGGGCACTGTTTTAGGATGAGATTCAGCTATAGAAAAAGTTTGAGCTCAATTGAAAATAGTTTATAGATTTAATATTTTATACCTCATTAATCGATTAATAAAATAAATAGAAAACCCCAATAAATTAGGTTTTTGAGTGACTTTTGGACTAATTGTTAACCCTAGGGCATTCATTATTGGGACCCTTGGCGTGTTAACTGATGTATTGCGGTAGATGTTGAACAAAAGTGTGCAGCGGCTTTCTATAACTGTTAAAATGGTCAATAAAAATGAAATGCGAAAACACCCTTTTACCTTTTGAGAAATGTTTTGCAACTTTACCGTGAAGGAAACTTGTACTCAAGGTTGTTAATTAAATTTTTGTTCTACATTTTCCATTCATGTCATTACGCACCATGTAAGCATGCATCATTATTTTACGTGTAGTGATCGGGTGCTCGGAAGGAATTCTTGATTGCTCCCCGACGGAAGAATTATTCGTCAAGAGAAGGCCAGAGGGTTTCTCTAGTTTTCTGACTGAAGTGACAGACTTGCAACACAGGCAAGCCCCGGTGCATTCAGCCCTCTCCTTGTGATTTGAAAAATATTTATAACTTGAGTTAATCTATTGCATTAAGTTAGGAGTTGTTTGATAACCCAATTGCTGCATTACCAACCTTGACCACTGAAATATCTAGAACCCATTTTAAAATAAAATGTATGAAATGCTTAGCCCTGCTTGAAAAAATTAGATTTGCATAAAATGCTATTTTTGAGCTGTGTGATATATATGCTAATGATTAATTCATGAAAAAGGGAATTGGTAATTCTCGTTCGATGGCTGTGCACCTGATCAGTACATTGTCATCGACGAGAAGGGATTTTCTTGCTCGGTGGTTGTGAATTTGGGTTAGATTCCCAATGCTTGACCACCGGCGGAAAAGGGATTTGAAAACCGTTGGGACACTTGTAGTTGGGTTGGAGTCCCAATGCAATGTCGCCGGCGGAAAAGGAATTAGGGACCGTTCGTTGTAGGCCTGCTGTGATCAAGACTTTGCAACTAGCCACATACTATGGAAAGTCTCTGACTCCGGTGGCTCTACTACTTGAACCGGCAACCACGCACTGGGAGTGGAGAGATGGCGAGAGTAGCGTGTACCCTCGTGGCCGGCGTGCCTAGAGAGGAGAGGAGTACTGCGCTCTCGGGTGGCGCAGGACTGGTTCAGGGCTAGAAAAGCCGTGGTAGGCGGGGTTGGTATATGCATGCTTAAGTGCTACATATGCAGTGTGGATAGGGATCCCCAGCTGGGTACTAATCGATTCGAATCGTCATTGCTCCTCGGATATGGAGACTTGATCCTTTGACCTACAATTGAAAAGTGGTTCGAAACTAGGTGTTTTGAGAATAATTAAGAATTTAAAAGTATGATGATACATGAGAATGAATTTGGAATTATGGATTATGATTAAAATAAGGTTGAGTTAAAATATTGAAATAGAATAGTAATGCTTTTCTGCAAAACTCTTTGACTCTTGCTCGAGCCTTACCTTGACTGCCTTCAGCCTGCATTCCTGAGTCTCATTCTTTTTTCTTTAGTCGGGTAAGTCTTGCGGAGTACCCCAGTACTCAGGGTTTGTTAACCCCTGTTGCAGGTGAGCCGAGTGTACAGTTTGGCTTGGGACCGTGTTGGTTGACGGATCACGCATGATCAAGAATGTGTATATGATATAACCCTTGGGCAAGGGTATAGTTGTACATTGCTACTCCACTACCAAACTCTGGTTCAGGATAATGTCATTTATATTTATAAACCTATGTTTATGTAATACTTCCGCACTCTTCACTCTGATTTATATTATTTGTGTAAACTGTTGTAATACTTGCAAGGTCATTACAATGAGATCCTTGGGGAAGTTAGGGTTTCCAAGGAAACCTGGCAGGCCACCTAGGTCAAGGGGAACTCGTGCAGACGAATCATGGGTCCTTAGGGACGATGACGGTGCACGTGGGCCCTATGATTAAGGTGGTTCTGTCACACCCATGCTTCAGTGAATGATTCATCATGTTGCTAATGAAAGCTTAAAATTTTCCCACGCAGAGCATTCGTCTTGCCTATAGGAAAGAACTTTGCCGGGAAAGCAGTTGAGCATCGGTCCCATGTAGTGTTCTTCTCTTTGTTGGCGTAGAACCACTGCTTAGTTTTCTCTAAAAGTGAAAATGGGAAAGGACAGAGTAAAATAGCATCTCTTGGTACTCCTCTGATCAAGAAGGTGCTGCAGATCTCGAAAGTGTTGTAAGTGTACACTTGCATCTTCATGAGCTTTTCCACAAAATTGACTGGCTTGAACCATGGTGATAAGAGCAGGCTTGAGCTCGAAATCCATTCTCCCCAGTGTTGACTACTAGTTCAGTCCGGATGTTTTCTGTTGTTGGAGCAGAGAACTCGCGTAGTGTCTTCTTAGCCATGTTTTCAAACGCAGAAGTAAAATCTTCTCCTAAATGTTCTTCTTCCAATGTTAGAGCTGGCTCCTCTGATGGACGAGCTTGAGCGGCGATGGATATTATTGATAGTGATTCGAAATTGTCCCTCGCCTCTACAACCTTCTTCCTTCTAAGAAGTTTCTCTGGATCGTCAGTGAAATTGTTTGGAAGAGAAAAACCATTCATTCATCACCCTGCATAAGATAAGCAAATGATAAAAAATAAGGGTGTGCCTGTTTGAGTTAGAGATCAATCGGTAATACAATCTTATCCATTATGTATATATGTTATCAATATTTCCTAAGTTTAATGTGCCTTCCCCGGCAACGGTGCCAAAAATTCTTGTTGACATCTACTAACGTCACCAAATATAACTATATAACTTTTAATACGCGAGGCGAGATTAGAAGATGTATGGTAATTAATTAACTTGTCATTATGCAACTAGCCATTTATCTATTACCAACATTCTTATGCATGAACTAGGTTGTCATCCCTAATTTTATATGCTAACAACAAATAAAGGTTTCATATATTATCCAATGTGACTAGGCAGGAATATATATATAAACTAAGAATAATTCTGCAAGCGGACAGATAATTATACCATTGTAGCATTTTACCTAAAGTCTACCAGGTTGTCGATTTATATTTATACCACTAGGAAGGACTAGAATAAACTTTAATTTATTATATTGATAGTGATTATATACAATGGATAAGTGACATTACCGATGTCATTTACTCTACTCATAACAGGTAGAGGTCACAAGATAATAAATATAAATAAAGGTGATAAGTATTATCAAGCATCATATATAAAGAATAAACATCAGAGCACTCTCTAGTCATAGCAATAGCTAGCCAATGGATAAACTAAGGAATTAATATCTAAGGTAATTCTATAACTACGTTAATAAATAACTCTAATTAGTGCAATTACATCTAGCAATCATTGTTAGATTAATCCTATATCATGATCACATGTAAATGGCATCATCTAGGAAGGATGTGAAACAAAGTCATCACCCAACTTCGCGACCGTGCCTGCTTGCCTACATACGGGGGGTGGACTACAGAGGACTCAATGCAGCTATCACCTACGTGATCTACCACACGATCTAGCACATCAGGGTATACTCGCAGATAAATAGAATACCTAGACACCACGTCTACATATCGTTCATTATCTACCCATCGATCGTATGGATAAACGCTATACGAGCAATTACATGAATTCAATAAGATCAAACCAACTATACTAGACATATAATCAAAGTAGACAAAGACTATTGTAATCAAGAAAATATGAACTATTAAGAACAATGTTTCCCTAATCATAATAAAGAATACAATAATAGAGAAAAAACTAGAACTATACCGAACTCTGCGCTCTATACAGATGCCGGGGCTCCAGATCCGCCGAAGAACTAGAACTCCTCTACTTCTAATCTAACTAGGCTAGAACTATGAACTAGGAGGCTCTTGATGAACTAGGAGGCTCTTGATGGCTTGACCGAAGACTTGGTGCCTTGGATGAATGATTGGATGCTCCAGGGGGGTCTGCCCCTTTATTTATAGCCCGGTAGGTTGCACATGCGCCGTAGGATCAAATCGACTTAACCAAGGGCCGAGATGCATCGTAGGAGGTGGTGGAATAAGACTCTAGAAGGCGGCAGCAAAACCCTAGGGGGCACCGGCCAGCCCCACCTGTCAGGTGGTGGGGCCCCGGTTGCTTCGGGTGTTCTCTAGATCCTTCCCACGTCCTGATGACGATGTTTCCTTCGCGGTTTAGTTTTGTTTTAATTAAGCACTTTAATCCCTCTCTTAAGCTTTTCTGGAATAGCCACTGGAAAATACGGAACATGCAAAACTCATGGAAATTGTCAGTTAAAACCCTAGACTAGTGTGTATTCTTATATCCTTGGGTGTCTAAAGTTCTAATAAAAGTTGACGTTATCCATCGTCAACAATGGTGGTGGTACCTACAACAGCAACAACCGCTGCCCCGCTCAGACCTACCCTGTGCCTGCTCGGACAGTGCAGAACACGCCTACCCCAGCTACCAACACGCTGAGGACAAGCAACTGGAAGGCTCCTATGACAACCCCAGCAGGCAGTGCGCCTCTCACTTGCTTCGGATGCGGTAAGCCAGGACACAGGGTTGCCTACTGCCCTGACAGAGTCACTGCACTGGCTGCTGCCCAGAGTACACCTGCCCGAGGATCTGCTACCCGTGGATGTCTGAACAACATGACCGCCGAAGACGCAGAAGCTGCCCCAGATGTGGTGTATGGTATGTTTTAGTACATGGCATCAAGGCTATAGTTTTATTTGATTCAGGAGCATCCACATTTGTAAGGGAGTGAGAATCACAATCTAGGGTCTAACCTTTCAAGCCGACCTCACCCTACTACCCTCCAACAGCTTAGATGTCATCCTAGGTATGGATTGGCTAACTAAGCACCGTGGAGTGATATCCTGCTCACCAAAATATTTCCAAATAACCCATCCCTCTGGACAAGTTGTCCATGCATACCCCAAACCGAAAGAATCCAAGCCCTCCTATGTGCCCTAGAGACTAGAGGAGACAAGAAGGCTTTGTCAGTGGATGATGTACCTATGGTCAGAGATTACGCTGATGTATTTCTAGAAGAATTGCCAGGCATGCCACCAGACAGGGATGTAGAAGTTGTTATCAACCTAATGCCAGCGACTGCACCAATTGCCAAGAGACCATATCGGATGTCAGCAGATGAGTTAAGGGAACTTAAGAAGCAGTTAGGGGAACTGATGGAGAAGGGCTATATCAGGCCAAGTGCCTCGCCCTGGAGATCTCCCGTCTTGTTTGTCAAGAAGAAGGATGGCTCGATGAGAATGTGCATTGATTATCGGAATCTGAATGCAGTCACAATCAAGAATAAGTAACTGCTACCCTGCATTGATGACCTATTGGATCAGTTGCACAATGCCAACTACTTTTCGAAGATTGATCTCCGGTCGGGATACCATCAGATGAAGATCAGGGAAGAGGATATTCTGAAGACTGCGTTTGTCACTAGATATGGGTAGTATGAATGCACAGTAGTCTCATTCAGACTTACTAATGCCCCAGCTTATTTCCTGAACATGACGAACAAGGTCTTCATGAATGAGCTAGAAAAGTTTGTGGTGGTATTTATTGATGACATACTGATTTACTCAGCTACTGCAAAGGTGCATGAGCTACATCTGAGGACTATGTTGGAGAGGTTATCTCATCATCTGCTGTACGCCAAGTTCAGCAAATGCGAGTCTTGGTTAGAGGAAGTTGCCTTCCTAGGCCATGTGCTATCAGCCGAAGGAGTTGCAGTAGACCCAGCCAAGATTGAAGCTGTGAAAGAGTGGGAAGAGCCCCGTAATGTGATAGAAATCCAAAGCTTTCTGGGACTTGCTGGTTATTATCGTAGATTCATCGAGAATTTCTCCAAGATCGCACAACCCATGACCAATCTGCTGAAGAAGACAAATGAGTTTGTATGGACTCCTAAGTGTGAGAAGAGTTTCCAGACTCTGAATCAGAAACTCACCACTACTCCCGTATTGGCCCTGCCTGATATTCACAAGGACTTTGTGGTATATTCTGATTCCTCTCGGCAAGGCTTGGGATGCGTATTGATGCATGAAGGGAGAGTGATAGTGTATGCCTCGAGAAAATTGAAAGAGCATGAGCAGAGATACCCAACTCATGACCTAGAACTTGCAGCCATAGTACATGCACTCAAGATCTAGAGGCACTAGCTGATAGGCAAGAAGTGTGACATCTACACCGATCACAAGAGCCTGAAGTACTTCTTCACCCAAGAGGATCTGAACATGAGGTAGTGCAGATGGCTAGAACTCATTAAGGATTATGATCTTGAGATCCACTATCACCCAAGGAAAGCAAATGTAGTCGCGGATGCCCTTAGCCGCAAAAGCTATTGTCATACCCTTGTCACAGAGTCCATGCCACCGGATCTCAAGAAAGAGTTTGACACTTTTCAACTGGAGATAGTCTCACATGGCATGCTGAATGACCTTCGCATTGAGTACGACCTTATTTCCAGAATTCGTGAGGCATAGAAAACATGTCCATAAGTTGATGACATCCGCAAGGTTATGAAGGCAAATACAGGTCCTGATTTTCGAGAAAATGAGCATGGGGCTATCTGGCACAGGAATAGGATCTGTGTATCGACAGACATCGCAATACGGCAATAAATATTATCTGAAGGCCATGACTCCAAGTATTGTATCCACCCGGGAGCAGCTAAAATGTACCATGATCTAAAGAAGCGATTCTGGTGAAGAAACATGAAGGCCAAGATAGCTGGACATGTGGCAAAATGTGACACCTGTAACAGGGTCAAAGCAGAACATCAACGCCCGGCAGGACTGCTACAACCTCTCGCTGTGCCAGAATGGAAGTGGGAGAGCATATCCATGGACTTCATAGTTGGCCTACCTCGATCTGAGAATGGATACGACTCTATTTCGGTGATCGTGGATCGCCTGACTAAGGTTGCTCACTTCGTTCCCATGAAAAGGAAGTATGAAGCTAGGAAATTGGCTGATCTATATATAACACACATTCTAAGGTTACATGGAGCACCCTCGAGCATAATATTCGATCGAGGATCGCAATTCGTGTCCCAATTTTGGACATCATTACACAAATCCATCGGGACCAAGCTAGATTACAGCACAGCTTACCACCCACAAACAGATGGATAGACAGAGAGAGTGAATCAGATTCTCGAGGACATGCTTCGTGCCTGTGTACTGAGATATGGATCGAGTTGGGAGAAGTGTCTACCTCATGCCGAATTCTCCTACAACAACAGCTACCAGGCAAGCATCAAGATATCCCCATTTGGAGCACTCTACGGGAGACCTTGCAGGAGCCCGCTAATGTGGTCAGAACCTGGGGAGAAAGCCTTCTTTGGTCCCACAAAGATAGTAGAGGCAGAAGAAGGTGTTGCACAAGTTAGGGAGAACTTGAGGATTCCACAGAGCAGACAGAAGAGCTATGCAGATAAAAGACGTAGAGAACTTGAGTTCGAAGTTGAGGATTATGTCTACCTCAAGGTATCCCCACTCCGAGGCACCGTCAGATTCCATGTGAAAGGGAAGCTATCCCCAAGGTATGTCGGGCCGTACAGAATTTGCAAACGGATTGGAAAACTTGCTTACAAGGTAGAACTGCCAGAGGAGCTATCTGGGGTACACCCTGTGTTTCATGTCTCACAATTACAAAAGTGTTTGAGATCGCCCGAGGAATGGGTTCCTACAGATGCCCTAGATCTACAAGACATGCTCGAATACAAGGAACATCCAATCAAGATCTTGGCACGGGATAAAAAGGAAACTCGAAGCAAGACCATTCTGATGTGCAAGGTACAATGGAGTAATCACACGGAAAGAGAAGCTACACGGGAGAAAGAATCCAATCTGCGGATCATGTTTCCATACCTCTTCGAAGGGTACGTCATCGCTAAATCTCGAGGTCGAGATCCTAATGAGCGGGAGGACTGTAACAACCCTAAAAACTCCTACACCAAAAATCTCAACCAACAAAATTTTTTCCAGGAACAATACCAAACTTGGGTGCATGCATGTAGGGAGATGTTATGTCCTTGCAAACAAGTAATCATAGCCTATGCATTTTAATATAGAAGAATCATTAATGAACATAAGTGTAGTAATTCATGCTGCATATTTGGATTTGTCCCCTATTTCTTGATCGAATCAAAACACATTGTGTATTTATTCATAAACGCATATGCACTCTTGAGTATAGGAAAAAAAGAAAAGAATAAGGAAAAGAGTTTTAAGAGGGGACATCAGACCTAAGCCTACCTGTCAGCCCAGGCCAACCAGCCCTTCCTCTCTCGTGTGCGCACACGCATCAAGCCGGCCCAAGCCATGGCCCAACTCCGAGCGCACGCACGCTGCCTCGGCCACTCTCTCACGCGTGCTCATTCACGGTTCGCAGACACGAGGGCCCCACCAGTCAACCGCACCCCACGCCCTGTTCTTCTTCTCCCCCGCATCGCTCACGCAAATCACATGACTCTATACGGGAGCCAGCAAGCCCACAGCCGGGATGTGGCCCTGTCCCACGCCTATCTCCTTGCCTTGACCACCAAGGGAACCTGAGCACATCTGGAACCCTAGTTTAGCTCACACCGCAGCCCTCCAATTTGCGGGATGAAATCGGAGCCGCCCGCCATAGGAGCTCACCGAGCTCACCTATATAAAGAACCAGACATCAACCCTAGAGCCCTCCCACTCCCCGCCACCACGCTGCGGCGCAAACCACTTCGCTGCACCGCACAACCGAGAGAGAGGGAGAAGGAGGGAGGAGAAGGCCGCTGGGGTGCTGCTGCCTCGGAGCACGCCGGAGCCAGAGATAGATCCGCCACTGCCGGCGAGGAGCGGCACGGCACTGCGAACAACCTGCACGGCACCAACTCGACACAGCCTCGCTATCCTATCTTCTCTCGACACCACGGTGAGCCGCTCGGACCCCTCTTCCAACCTTGTCGTGCTTACCGGCCATGGCACTTCGCCTAAGAGGCACGTAGGCCCGAGTCACACCGGCTCTAGAAACACCGCACTCACGCACACGATTAGCCCACCCAAGCTAGATGGAAGACGGTCGTAGATGCCACATCTCCGACAAGCACCGCCGTCGCGTGCGTTCAGGGCGTCGCCATCTCAACGGCGTTCCCATGCACGTAGTTACTGAACGCTCACCACGACCAGCACAACGAAGCCATTGGACCCCCGAACACCGCTGACAGATTCATTTTCGTTAGGCCAAGCCCTCTCGACCCCGAAACATAGCACGACGTGTTCACAGGAAGATATGCTCACCATTGACACGTTCCACCATGGCAAGGTCTGTTCTGGGCACCTCCGGTCACCTCGCGCTGTGGGGAAAGACCGATAGGGTTCGCCGTGACTCCTCAAGCATAGCCGCGTAGATGGCCGGGCCTAGTACTGCACCTATCGCCTTGGCCGTGTGCGCCGTGACCTCACCGGAGCGCTGCCGTGAGCCATAGCCAAGAAAGAGGCCCTGTCATGGCTCGAGTTCACCACCGATGGATCGAAGACCTCTCTTACCATGCCAATTGAGGATAACCACGCTCAAATGCGCTGGTATGCAACAGCTACTGCCTTATCATTGTCCGCGACCGTATCTGGAGGTCGCCACTATGCGAGCCGCATGAACCATCTCATGCGGAGCGCTGCGGAACCAATTGGATCCTTCTTGCACGGCTATTGTGACTCAGGGAAGTGAATCCGCTCTCCAGGAAACCCCTGAAACCCATCGGAGCCCCTGTCGGCATGATAACCTCACCGCCGGCGACCTTAGCATCACAAACCAGTGACTGTGAGCACAAGACGTTCCTTTTTGACCCTCGACCGCCTCGCAAGATTCGTCAGTAGGCTGTTTTGGACCGCTTCCGGCCGTCACCGAGCTCGCCGGACCACCGCTGTGCCACACCGTCGCCGAAGGTCCACTGGGGACTTGTGTCGAGCACCTGGCAGGCGCTGACATAAGCCAGACGGCAGCGTGGATGCATGCCCTTCCACAGCACCACTACCACGGACCCGGTCCACTGTAGACCGCAGGGAGGATAAGAATGGTGCACATAGTCCACCGTGAGCCGGGCCTGCGGTCTATGAAACGCGCGAGTAAGTACACCATAGACCAGCCGCACCCGTAGACCAAGCCCTTGCAGTCAGGGATAGCCAAGTGGCACAATCAGATGATGACGTGTCCGGGTTGATGATGTTATGATGACGTCACCGTAACATCAGTCGACCCCACCCGTCAGTAAACCGTTGACTCGGTCAACGCTGACGTCAGCAGTGACATCATGCTGACATCAGCAGTCCCACTACCAGCCGAGCCGCTAACTTGGTCATCATGAACAGTTTCCGACCAATCCTGTGCTACCACGTGTCGCTCCTTGGATAAATGGCCCTTTTTCATTTTTCAGAAAATAGATTAAACTTCAGAAATCCGTAACTTATTCATACGATGTCCAAAAATTGCAAACCATATATCAAAATTCTTAGAAAAATGAGCTCTACAATCTGTGCCTATGTTTGAGTGCATTTGGATCTTCTGTTTTGTTGGATTTTTCTGAATGATCTATAGGAGTCACTGACGCGACTATTTTGTTTCCGTTTTCAGAGCCAGAGGTGAATCAATCTGATGAGGGAGACCACGAGTACCTTCAGGAGCTGGGAGACAACTATGAAGGTGCCACGTCCCACCATTTCGAGTAGCTCCTATTTATGCATTGCAAATGTAGTATCTGCTATTGCTTTATGATTTCATGCCGATATTAGGGTGCTTGATAGATTTATTGATTACCCTTACCTTGTTAAACACTCACCCTACTATCTGCTGATAGGATAGATGCTGCTAAACAATATTTGCTCTTCCACTAGTTGCTACTTGTTATGGTTATATGGTGGAATTGGAAACGGTCTATATGAACCTGAACTTAACCACTGGGGGAGCGTGCTGCGTGTGTCTTGGGTGCGTGGTGAGGGTCGAGTCGACCAAGTGGGCCATGTGACGAGCTATGTCAGCAAGTCTTGCCGGGAAGCAACCTGGGCTTTCCCACGTGAGATACCTGTGGTGGGTAAATGGATATGAGGAGGTTCCGGGGTGGATAGCCTGTGTGGTCTGAAGCCTCACGGAGGTGCAGTGATGGCACAGGGAGAGTATCCCCTAAGATGGAGAATGCCTGCTTGGTCAAACCTAGAACACTGACTAGTACTCAGAATCACGGGAATCCCTTACTACTCACTCGCTTCTGAATGGGCGGGAGATGGCTGGACTACTTGGTAGGGCGGTGCCACTACTGGTGATAAGGGTGGGTGGCGACGGATGCTGGAAGTGTCCGTGCCGTCCTAGTCCGACAGTATCACTGGTGGGCCCTGTACTGTCTCTCCCAGTCTCAGCGTGACGGTGTAGGATCTAGAGTGTTCCAAGGCTGAGTGGTAGGGTGGCATCGACCTAGGCAAGCAAGCACCTGGAATTCTGCCTAGATGCGTGTGTTACATCGATGATGGCTAATCTTGTGAGTAGTGAAACCTCTGCAGAGTGAATGGTTGATCGATCGATACATATGCCAGATCTTCGGCTATGGACCTTTCCTGTGACCTGCTTCACTAGATAGGGAGTGGTAAAATCTCTTCTCCCCATGGATGATGCTTTCCGGCAGTGTGCCCACTATGGCAGTATGCCGTTGAGAAACACTAGTACAAACAAGGTTTGTAAAGGCGGTTCCAGATCCCCCTGCACTGGCGTTTTTCAGCGCCGCCAGTGCTAAAGGCCTGTGAAAACAAATCCTCTCCACAGGCGGTTGCTACAAAACCGCCTGTGGAAACATGTTTTCACAGGTAGTTTAGTAAAGAGAACCGCCTGTGAAAAGTATGTTTTCACAGGCGGTTACTTAAGAGAACCACCTGTACAAATCATTTTCCGAAAATCGCATTTTAAAAATAGCTAAACAAAAAAATTAAATCTGGGAAGGGACCCACCGGCATTTTTCACGCAAAATTCGCGCGCTACATGGCCGGTGGGATTCGAACCCGCGACCTCTCTCTCGCGCGTACCCCTCCCTACCACTGCACCACACTCTCACTTGTAACTATATCCCACTTCGGCTCCCCACATATTATAACAAACCGAGAGTAAATTGATTGTTTGAGGCACTAAACAAATTGAAATAAAAAAGTTGTCAACTACAAAGTTGAGTAACTTTTCGAGATCTACAACTTTCATGTAGAGTGTTTCTCCATCCGAGGGTTTTATCAAAAAGTCAAATTTCAAATTTTAAACTTTAACTGTATTTTACATCAACAAGATGATTTGAAATGAAAAATTTTCAACTACAAAGTTTCATAACTTTTCGAGATCTACAACTTTCAGGTAGATAGTTTTTTCATTTGAAGTCATTTGAAAAATTGAATTTTTAAAATTGCCACCGATTTCTACAGGCGGTTTCTTAAGTGAACCGCCTGTAGAAATGCCCCATTTCTACAGGCGGTTTTGTTAAGAAAACCGCCTGTGTAAACCATATTTACACAGGCGGTTTTCTTAACCAAAACGCCTGTGTAAAGTCATTTACAGAGGTAGTTCTAATTCTGGCCCCACGTGTTTCTTTTCACATGCGCACGATAACAGAAACCGCCCGTAAAAATAATTTGCTAGCGTTAGTGGAAACCATTTTTCTACTAGTGACAGGCCCGAGAGGGAGTTGGGCCTGTCGAATAAGCGCGAGGTGTGTGCATGTGAGATGTGGTGTTTGGGATGGGATTGAAAGAGGTAAAATGAGATAAAACTTGATTAATATAATATTGAATTCACTTGCATAGGAAACCCTAGCCTGTAGGCCTGTTTATTCAGCCTTGGATCCACCTACCACAAAGCAATTGCAATCATGAGGTGGGCTCCGTGGCCAGTACAAAATCATACTGATAAATTTGTTGTCAGGTGACGAGAAAGAGTACAACTTCGATGGAGACGATTGGGAAGAGTAGGGTCGCGTGCTACACTCAAGTTGGCCGTGATGGATGAACCACTTCCGCATCTTCGAGCTTCTCTGATTGAACTATTCCGCCAGTGTGGCGATGAAATAATTTGTGGAAAACTCTGTTATGAATCGCAGTATGGATCCTGGTATCAACTGAGAATTGGGTAATTTTATGGATTGTACGACACAGTCTATTTAATTACATTTCATGCCTATGGATTTCCCTTCGAGGAAATCAAGGTCATTTCAAAGTTTCTCCTGAGAGAACATTCGATCCTGAGAGCGGCCTCACATTGAACCAACAAGAGTACCAAAGGTATCTCTCCATCCGACACCGCGGGTTTGAACATACCGGCATAATCGACCCTGTCCTTTTGGACAGCACAGGTATGATCGTAGAATTTAATACTGTGTTTAATAAAATTGGTTGGGGAAGCTTTTGGGAAGTTCCTGAACTTGGGATTAAAAAGCTCACTATAGAATTTCTATGCTCTTTACAAGTCACATATGATAATGTTCAATTTCGCATGTTTAATAAATAATACAATTTGACTTGGGGATTTTTTAGTGTGGCTCTTGGTTTTGATAACACATGTCAGCTAGATTTAATTAGTGCCATAAGAAGATTTGATAAAGCTAATTTTTGGAAATGATGAATAGTTGCTCTGTTGATGTTTCTTTAATGCCTAGTTTATAACCTAGTATTTCTTTGAGTATGGATTACTTGGCTCATTTAAAATCATCATGAACCTGAACACTTTGTGGGTTGCAAGTGCTAGAACTAAGCCTAAGTTGTTGTGAGATATGATATAGTGAGATAAGAGCTTCTATAATATTGTTCCAAGAATGCACGATTACTGGAGACTTATTTCTTAAAAACAGTTAAAACCTTATTGTTCCTCAATGGTGATAAATTCCTACCACAAGCCATACATGCTACACATGTTTCAAACCCTTCCACATAAGCTATTTACTTTGCAACGAGTTTTGTCAAGTCTTGTTGACCCTTATTGAGAGACTTATCATGCCCCCAAGATCAAGATCACGTACACACCAGTCATATTTGCTACTTCTACACTGGTAGTACGCAATCACATGCCATTCATCCCCACACCATAAATGCTCCATGCTTTAAAATCATAGAATATCTCTCTTAGTTGTGATATGATAGAAGAGACTAAAGGCTATGCAAAATGAAAAGAAAAAGAAAGAAAGATGGACATATGGAAGTCCATAGAAAAGAAAATAAAATATGAGCAAAATCTAGGCTCATAAATAAAAGAGAAGAAAACTTATAGCCATGTCTCAAAAATTAGAGAAGGATACAATTTCAAATAGAGGAGCATTATAGTCCAATATTTGCCACACACTTGCACATCTTGGTCTAGGGGCATGACACTTCTCTCTTTGGATCCAAGCTTTGACTCTACAACACATACAAAGTAAGTATGCTATATTCTTTCATTCCTACCTTAAGTTCCACATAAGCCATTTTTAGAAGTAGAATGACAAAGAGAAGGCAACATTTACTTTGTGCCTTGGTAAGGAATCATACACCATTTGAGCGACATGAGAGAACCATATGAGGAACATTAAGTTTTCTTTTGCAAAACATTGCTAAAACCTCCAATATAAAACTTGCAAGGAATAAGAAAGTTAGAGCTCTAGTCAAACTGTTCTGTCTCTCAACCACCTAAGGCAAAGGAAAGGCCATTAGCCCCATAAAAGACTAAGGTAATACGGATGAATTTTTATAGCCAATTTTTCGATTCAAAAGAGAAGATTTTGTTGTACACATGGTACTATTGAAATATGACATTGTAGCAACTCCTGATCCACTGAGGCTAAGTTTAATTATTTTGCTCAGGACGAGCAAAGGTTAAGCTTGGGGGATCTTGTTGACGGTGGATAAGCTATAAAATTCCACACTCTAACACCGTCAACGGCCTCAGTTCTAATGGAAGAATAACATAACATGAACATATTTTATCCAATAACTAGTTCCACTTGTACTCTTAGCTTGTGAATGTAGGGAAGATCAAAACAGGATAAAAGTGAGCTGCTGGAGGCCACTTGTGTGGGTCGGCCGACCCACACATGGTGACCCCAGGCCACCACACTTCAACACAAGGTGTCCAACATCACATAGAAGAGAGGGGAGTTCAAGTTGGGCCCATGCATGGGTTGGCCGACCCATGTATGGGGCCACTAAGCCCTGGTGACGTGGCACGATCCATGTGACACTGCACCAAGTTCATTTCCACCTACGGATCAAAGATGTGTTTCCAATCAACGGTGGAAGATCAAAGCACATGGATCAAGGCATGAACCAACAAGAACCAAGCAAACCAAGTACATAGCCATGCTCTATGACAAGTGGGGACCATGGTGGTGGGCCTACCCTGTCATAGGAGGGTCAGCCGACCCTCCCCCTTGGTGGGTTCAGGCCACCGCCATGGTCCACCGACCTCCTGCATGTTTCCCACGTGATGGTTTGTCCACTGCCGTCCATCTTGAGGCGATTTTGAGGCGGTTGATCCAAGTGAGGAGAATGGAGGAGCACGCAGATTGCTGACGTGGCACGTCTCCACTTCCCCCTATAAATATAGGCTGCCTCCACCCATTCCAAGACACAAGAAGCAAGGAAGAGTCAAGTTCCACTCCTTAGTAGTAGTATTAGTCTAGTGTGGGAGTTAGAGTTGAGTCAAGCTAAGCTCGGGGTCTCCGGAGTCGTCTGCTGGAGAGTCTGGTATAGCTCTTGTACCTTTCCTTCTGTAAGACTTTACTTTTATAAATATATTATCTTTACTTTACTTTACTGAGTCTTCACTTAGTCCTTTACTATTCATTATAGTATTGTTGTGTCTTACCTTAGCTTATAGTTGACTTATACTAGATTGTGATCCTGTAAGCAGCTATCGTGTGTTGTTCATCGCCTGTCATAGGGTGCTTTAGTTGCTTTGTACACAACTAGAGTAGTGAGAGTTAGTGTAAGCTTGGTGCTTATACTAAATCTTGCCATTGATTGCCGCTTGTCGCACGGATTGTTTGTGGGTACTAGCAGGTGGTGACAGCCCTGTCTAGTCTTAGCATCCCTCCACGTGTTTTAGGCAAGTTCTTAAAAGGTAGGCTCTTAAGAGTATAGCCGCTTCGGGTAGAGGTTATATCCTCTATTATCTCGATCTATCCCTGGCACTCAAGAAGTAAGGTAGCTATCTAGGTATTTCATCTATTTGTTAAGGTCAAGTTCACAGGAGTAAAGTAAGAAACATAGGAGTCCTATACTCACCCGTTGTCCTCCCACCAAGCTATACTCTACTAGTTATCTTTAGTTATCCTAGACCTTGTCTTGTCTCTGTATCATTATCTTTCCTCTATCGATTTACCCCCTATCACTAGTTGGTTGCTAATTTGCAATTGACTTAAGGATCTCTCTTTTATTAACATTCCTAGCACTGCTTTCCCTTGGGATAAAATAAATGAGGATACCTTGGAATACTCCCGGGTGAAGTGCTACAGCGGTATATTCTGTGCACTTGCGGAATTATCCAATAGACATAAGAAATACCCTCAGGCACTTCTGGCGCCATCATCAGAGATAGCCTAACACCTTGTCTCTGGTGATTGCGCTATGAATTGTCAACAATCGGGACCCTAGTCCACATCACACCCAGTAGCTCACATAGAGAAAGGGTAAAGGAGCTGACAGTGGGGTCCTAGGACAAACCGACCCCACACATAATACACAGCACATAGCCACGATGTTGACCGGCCAAAAGCTTGTCGGCGGCGAGGTTTCGGTGGCAACTAACTACACCTACATGCTCCTCAGAACTAGATGGTTTGATTGAGGTAGGTGGTTGGGCAGGTGGCTCAAAGGAGCAAGCTCGACGACGGTCATAGCGACCGATGGTGCTAGGCGAAGCTGCGCCGACGAACTTCGACCAGCGAAATCATCTACGCGGCTAGCTCCAAGAACTCCTAAGGACACTAGGGTTATGAGGAATCGAGCTCAGGGGCTCTGAAGCTCAACCGGCCACGGCCATGGCGGCTCAACTGCAGGTGCACGGCGGCAAGTCCACGTTCCGGCGAACTTAGGACACCAAACCCCTAACCAACTGAAGATTCACCAAATTGGACTCAATAAAAGCTAGAACAGAGCTACTGTATCCTGGCCGTGGTGAGCTCGAAACTTGGTGGTGCTCCGGCGTGCTCTGGCGGCGGCGAACTCGAAATACGGTGGCTCTTGTGCTCGGTTGCTACAACAAAGCGGTCGGGGATGTGGAGGAGGTCAAGGCGGAGCTCCGAAAGATGCCTAAAGTAGAGAAACTGAAAAGCACATGACTTAGCAAGAAATTCATAGTTGAATTTTTAAACCCTAACTTGCTTTGTGAGCCAAAATTGACTTTGATAATGTCATTTTCATGGCTTGACCCAAAAATAACTTTTGTTCCAAATTAAATTTCCTACAAACTATATTAAAGGCACAAGTTCATTTAAATATTTTAGTTTACACTTTTGATTTGAATAAGCAAAAGCACTCCTATGAAACCCTAGGTCAACTTTCCATTAGAGTACAATTCCAAGAACCTTACCAACATGAAATAGGTTTGATTAACTCTATAAAATAGGAATTGACACTCCAATTTTATATAGAAATATTTTCACTTCCAGTTACCATTTAAGTCCATATATATATAGAGGATGGAACTAAAATGCAACAAAGTGTATTTGCTATAGCAAATGCACAGACCCTGCCAGCCCACCTTTCACCCCACCCATCCATCCCGCATGCAGAGAATCTTTTTAGTTTCGGATCGAAAAAATGCAATACCTCTTAAACCGTAGCCCCTATTTCAGATCCGTTTGCATCAGGTTATTGAAAAAAATTTGCTTAACAAGACGAGATCCAAGAAGACTATATTTGATGAACTTTTTTTAAGTATTTAATTGCAACTTCAATGTACTATGAGTTGCCATCATGATTACAACACAATTTCAACTTGGCTGGAGCTTAGTTAGTGCTTGTTGCAACCACTTAGAACGTAATTTTTACCCAATTTACTACTACATGCAACTAGTTACAATCTAGTTGCAAGCCAAGCTAGTGAACAACGTTCATTTTATATACCAAATGTGTGTATTCTCTACCAATTGCAACCGTGAGACTAGACCAATCACAACTATAACATCATACAAATTGCAACTTGACGGAAATAATTGCAATAGATCTGATCCAGTACTGCAACTGGACCTGAGGTAGTTGCAACCTGATGCGATCCAATTACAATTAGATTCGGGCCAGTTGCAACTAGGTAAGAACCAGTTGCAAACCTGACGCAATTGAAAGACCCTAGTTTGGTTTTGGTAATTGATGAAACCTAGCTACTCACCTAAGTGCTAAGTGTGTGTAGCCAAAAGAGGTTAGTGATGTGGAGGAAGTTGGCATGAGCTAAGAAGTGGACATCAAGTGAAGAAAAGGTGAAAAAGCAAAGGATCAAAGAGCTAGAGGCAAAGGTATAAGAATAGGGCTCTTTGGTTTGGTGATCAAGGCACTTAGTGAGTGCGATCACATTTAGGATAGTTGGCCAGACAATTAAGAGGAGAATTATTTTGTGAACCCGGTCGGCAAGTGCTCTAGGTTGCATATTTATTGAATTCACTTGATCTAACCTAGAATAACTAACTCCGCCTTGCAAATGCGCTTAAAACTTGCTAACATACGTGCCTCAAAGTATGAAATACTTAGTTGTTAGCATCTAAAAGCAAGGTAGTTGAAGAGAGAGTGAAAACAGCTGTCAGAGGAGCACCGAACACTGGCAGCGTTCGGTGGGTGCTCATCGGACGCGTCCGATGTTCATTTGACCTCTCTGGAATCTCTTTGAGTAAGCACCGGATGCTGGAACAGTAACTCTAGCGCGTCCGGTGTTGTTTTTCGAGCGCCCGGTGAAATCTTTGAGAATCTGACTCGGTGAGTGCACCGGACGCTGGGTGCGTCCGGTGACATAATAGCGGACGCATCCGTTGCCATTTTGAGCTCTCTGGATGCTCTCTGTTGGTGCACCGGACACGAGCGTCGGAGCGACCGGTGTGACTGCTCCGCGTCCGGTGCTAGCGCACGCAGTGGATAAATTCAAACGGCTAGTACACGTGTCAGCGGGCGATACACCGGACAACCACCGGACTTGTCCGATGCGAACTTAAGGAGCATCTGGTGTGCACGATTTCAGAGTAAAACGGCTAGATCTTTGAGCACGCTTATAAATAGGAGTGTGGCTGCCTTAGGGTATCTCTCTTGTGCATTTTGATCTTACTAAGCACCTTGGGAGCTCAGCACACTCCCTCCATCTCTCCCTTTGATTCAACTCAAGATTTTTATTGAGAGAGAGTGAATCAAGTGTAGTGATCATCATCTAGTATCCTAGTGCATTTGGTGGCTTGGTAGCAGAGTAATTCTTGTTATTCTTGGTGATTGTCGTCACCTAGCCGATTTGGAGGTGAAGAAGGTGTGGAGAAGCTTGGTGATTGTACTTGCTCACATCGGTGGATTGTGAGGGGTTTGTGCCTACCCCGAGCGGAGAGCTCAAAGGTAACTCTAGTGAATTGCTCGTGTCATTGAGCTACTTCCTCTGTGGTAGGTTCTTGCGGTGCCTTGTGTAGGCTCAGTGTGTGATTACCGATTAGCCACCGGACCACAATTTGAAGTCGACACAACAGGGACGTAGCATGCTGGCAAGCACGTGAACCCCGGGGATAAATCTTGGGGTTCATATTGATTTTCTCACCTTCAAGTGAGTGATTGTGTTTATCCCGGTGATTGGCTTCATATCAAGGCAAAGGTATAACCTCCGAAGCACTCCTCTTTACCTTGAGCAAAGTGGTCAGTTTGCTTGCCTTCGTGCAGTTGTCTTTGAAAGGTCCTAAATGGCTAGAGGGGCGTGAATAGCCTATAAAAATTCTACAAACAACACTTAAGATAAAGTGGTTAGACAAATAAGCAGCGAAGCGAATTCTTGCGCTAGCCTACTAAAAGATGCAAGCCACCTAACCGTTCTAAACTATAGTCTCTATTTCACACACAATAGGCTAAGTTGCTACTTCTACTCTACTCCTAGCTGAGCCACTAAGCTAACAAGCTACACAAGAGTAAGTGTGAGAATGTAAAGAGTAGAGAGTGATTTTTATACCGCCAGTGAGGAGTAGAGAATACCAAATGAATAATCAATCACAATACAATAGAAATCCTCGGTAGAGAGATGACACAAGATTTTTTTACCGAGGTTCACTTGCTTGCCGACAAGCTAGTCCTCGTTGTAGCGATACACCCACTTAGAGGTTCACGCGCTAATAGGCATCACACGCCAAACCCTTCTCAAGGGTGCCGCACAACCAACACAAGATGGGGATCCACAAGCTACGAGCAATCCACTAGAGTAGCCTTTTGCGATCTCCCGTGGGGATAGGCTCAAGAACCCCTCACAACTTCACCGATCGGAGGCGGAGACAATCACCAACTCCCCTCAACGATCCTCGCAGATCCAAGCCATCTAGGAGTCGGCAAACTCCAAGAGTAATAAGAGAAACCGCTGCGAAAGACAACAACCAAGTGCCTCTAGATGATCTCTATCAAAACAATGCACTTGATTCTCTCTAAACTCACCAAATGATGAACACAATCAAGTGGGATGAGTGAGAGTGGAGTGGGAAGGCTCACAAGTATGATATGATGTTCAGGAGTGCCAAGAGATACTCCCCAAACCGGCCAAATGACTATTTATAAGCCACACCCAAAGAACTAGCCGTTTGGGCAAAACTGCGTACCGTCGGACTGTCCGACGGCCTGACCGTCGGACTAACAACGCCGGTCCGACGCCTCAGATGGACACCACGTGTCCTCAGCCATTTGAAGTCGAACGTTGGATCACAACGGCTATTTTCTCATGCCAAAACGACCGTCGGACGGCAAGCCGTCAGACCAAACCTTCGGTCCGACGCTCCGCCGAAAACCACCGTCGGATTGAATAGCAGAGGGTCGTCGGACCAACGATCGCGACAGTCTGACTCTTCCAGAGAGCTCCCCGAGCGCTAAAAACCGTCGGACTAAACCGGATAGTACGATGCCCTCAAAAGCAGCCACGTGTCAGCTCTCGCTCGTTCAGCACCGTCGGACGCTCGGACAATAGTCCGACGCTCCGAAACACAGAGTCCAACGCTCTGAAACTGCACAGCGCTGGGTTAGCCGTCGGACTCAACTAGTTGGTCCGACGCTCTGGTGAAGTTAGGGTCCGACGCCCTGTTTTCTCAGGATTTTCACTCAAACCTTTCACCCTTTGTTCCCAAGTGCTAACACCAAGTGTTCTACACTTTGTGCACGTGTGTTAGCTTTTCAAAAGAGTTTTCCAAGGGTTTGTTAGTGTCACTAGCATCTATATGCAATGCAATGATCATGAATACCTAGTGGCACTGGATAAACGCATTTCATCAATGATTTTTCCCCCCTTGATAGTACCGCTATCTATCCTAAATGTGATCACTCCCTCTATGGAGTCTTGATCACCAAAACCAAAAGAGCTCCTATTGGTTATACCTTTGCCTTGAGCTCCCGGTTTCTTATCAATTTCCTTCTCATCTCTTGATGGACCTTGTGGACACCTTTGTTGATGGACTTATACCATATGCATGGATGCCGTCATTGCCCTTCACTTGTGGCCTCCACCGACCCGGTCCTTTCCTCCATCTTGTTTGCTAATTGTTCTCATGAAACACTTAGAGCACACTATTAGCAAACTAGGTTTCATCAATTATCCAAAACCAAACAAGGGCTTTCAATCTCCCCTTTTTGGTAATTGATGACAACCCTCACAAAGATATGAAATAAAAACCAAGTTTGCACTTTGGTAATATTAGCTCCCCCTGCATATGTGATTCCTTGTGTTTGGTTCAATTTTTCACATATGTATGGATTTGAAAGTTTGGGTGAGCTACCACTATCAAATGATGCTAAGATATATAGAATGGACCTTTGAAGTGTGATACCATCGGAGTTGCGGAATTATGCCATCCTTAGCACCATAGTTTAATAGTCATGCAACACAAACTCAAAATACCTCATGAGATCAACATTTAAGCAAGTGAGGTACTTTGTAAGAAAAGTAAGTCCTATGCATGCTAGTTTGTCAAACACCATTCAAATCCTATTTCTAAGCATTACACCAAACAAACAAGTCATAGGAATTGAAGTTTGACAATGCAACAAATCATATGTTAATGCGCAACCAAATGCAACAACTTATTCATGAGCTTGCTCCCCCTACTTGTGTGCTTTCAAATTTTTAATTGACCCCTTTCCATTCTTATCTTTGTGACTTTCTTCTCCCCCTTTATCAACAATTACCAAAAATGGTGCAAATTATGGGAGTATCAAGTCAATAAATGGGGTTTAGTTAATTTTCACGTTGGTTCAATCTAGATCACTTGCCTAGAACATGTAACTAAGTTTGATCCGAGGACAAGCTTCTTCACACCTCACTAGTAGGGTTATCTTGACCATATTAAGTTACACATTATGAGCTCATGTTCTAGATTTAATACTAGGTTTGCAAGCCCATCAATATGTCATATGCTACCATTTGATCATACAAGCATAAAGAACAAAAGTGATACCATATATACATGAAAACATTTGATTTTTCATGAATGAACCTATAAGATGCATTTCATGTCTACATGAACTAGATAAATCCTTATCAAAGTATGAATGCCATGTCAACCAATTTTACCTTGCTTTAGTCGAAGGAGAGGCATGTCATATAATGTAGGATGCTTTTCACTTCATGTTGGAGTAGTCTAGTATGTTTAACTCACTTCTCAACTTGCAAAATCTTGACTCATCAAGTGGCTTGGTAAAGATATCCGCTAATTGATCTTCGGTGCCAACACTTTCAATTTCAATGTCCCCTTTGATTTGGTGATCTCTAATGAAGTGATGCCTTATGTCAATGTGCTTTGTTCTTGAATGTTGCACAGGGTTATTGGTTAGCTTGATAGCACTCTCATTGTCACATAACAAAGGCACTTTCTTGTATTTCAATCCAAAATCACTCAAAGTTGCCTTCATCCAAAGCAATTGTGCACAACAACTTCCAGCACTAATGTACTCCGCTTCGGCCGTTGAGAGAGCAACACTATTTTGCTTCTTTGAAGACCAAGATACAAGTGACCTTCCAAGCAATTGACAAGTTCCACTAGTGCTTTTTCTATCCACCTTACAACCGGCATAATCGGAGTCCGAATATCCAATAAGCTCAAAGTTAGACCCCTTAGGATACCACAACCCAACATCTTGTGTGCCCTTCAAATACCTCAATATTCTCTTTGCGGCTTTCAAATGACTTTCCCTTGGTGAGGCTTCAAATCTTGCACACATGCACACACTAAACATGACATCCGGTCGAGATGCGGTCACATAAAGGAGACTTCCAATCATTGATCTATATAGCTTTTGATCTACTATTTTGCCACTATCATCCAAGTCCAAATGCCCATTAGTTGTCATAGGAGTATTCATGGCCTTTGCATGTTCCAATCCAAATTTCTTCACCATGTCCCTTATGTATTTGCCTTGACTTACAAATGTACCATTCTTCATTTGCTTGACTTGAAGACCAAGAAAGTAACTAAGCTCACCGATCATGGACCTTTCAAACTCACTTGCCATCATATTGCCAAATTCTTCACATAAATCTTGATTGGTTGATCCAAATATGATATCATCCACATATATTTGCAACACAAATAATCAAGCTTCTTAGTGAAGAGAGTTGTATAAACCTTTCCCATTTTGAACCCTTTAGAGAGCATGAAATCTCTCAATCTCTCATACCATGCTCTAGGTGCTTGCTTCAAACCATACAATGCTATTTTTAGCTTGTACACATAGTTGGGTTTCTTCACATCTTCAAATCCGGGAGGTTGTTCCACATAAACCAACTCATTGATGTACCCATTGAGAAATGCACTCTTGACATCCATTTGATATAACTTGATGTTGTGGGCACAAGCATAGGCTAATAAGATTCTAATAGCTTGTAATACCCCTGGTATTACTGTTAATTAAAATGCCATGTCATCATATCATCATATGCAGTTGCTTGTCATTAGGGCTAATAGTGTGATTAGCTTGTTTAACTCTTGTGTGTGCTTGAAGGAACCCTAATTGAGTTGTTATTGCTTGTTGATTTTAATTTTCCTAAAACCCTAATTAAAGGCTTCAAAGTGCACTTTCTAAATTTGATCAAATCTGAGGTAGGTCCCTTAATAAAAGTTGTAGAGTTTTTAATGTAGAACAACTTCTATTTTGGGTGATTTTGAAGTTATCTTGAAAATGTTTGAATTAAGCTCAAATCAGTGTTTCAAAATTTGAATTTAAAACTGCTTTTCAAAAACTAATGAGAATTAGATAAAACTTCCTTAATAGAAGTTGTAGATCTCTCTGAGATGCACAACTTATATTTTGGCCAAATTTCAAGTTCTTTAGAAAAATAAAAAGTAATTTTAAATATTCAGTTTGAAATTCAAAACCCTAGTTTACCCCCTTTTGAATATTTTCAAATCTAGGCCGAATTTCAAATTGGTGCAAAAACAAAAGTTGTCCAGCACAAAAATATCTACAAGTTTGCTTTTGGGCGTGGCCTCGGATTCGGTCGTTTGGCCGGTCAATTTGAGCGATTTTCTCTGAGCAAGGTACTGTACCGGCGACACTGTTCACGCGTCACGCACGTCCGGCCACGGCGCGCACGTCGCCGGCGTGCGCGACTGTGTCGCGCGTCCTCCGACGCCGGAGCTCTGTCCGTGGTACGCGCAGCATGGAGCCGAGCCCTCCCACGTCCTCTTTGGCCTGTTCCCCGGCTATTTAAGCCCCCGAACGCGCCTCCCCACCCATCTTCTTCCCCGCCACCATCGCCGGCGAGTTTTCGGTCTCCGACCGAATTCGTCGACCACCGTCCACCTCCACCCTCTCCATCTCACCGGTAGGTCGAGCACTTCCTGGCGAATCGGTTGGTGCCTTTGGAACTAGCTCTAACCCTCTGTGGGTCGCAGGGTCACCGTCGCCGCGCGTGCGCGTCCGGCGGAGCGCCGCCGCGAGCTCACACCCATCCACAGCTCTCTCCAGTGAGCCAATGCCTCGTCCGAGTATTCCTCCGTGCTCACTGACCTTCCTTGTTGCTCATGCGCCTGTTGGTTCTTCGTCTCTGGCCGTAGGTTCACCGGAACGGAGTCCTCGCCGCCGGCGGAGGTCGTTGCAGCCGCGGCCACCGTCACCACCGTGCCTCTTCACCATCTCGGGTCGTTCTCTCCGTACTAGTTAAGTCTCGGTGAGCTCGCGAATCTTCCCATGCCCTAACCCGGCTTGATTAAGCCTTGGCCTCGCCGGAGTAGGTCCGGTCGCCGCCGCCGAGCCGCGGCGGAGGTGCCCGAGGGTGCTCCGAGTGTCTATCCTTGCCATTTAGTAGCTTGTTGGGTGCGGCTGGGAGCCCCGAGGGTCGTGGGAAGGTTGGTGTGGCCGTTGGGGTCACCGGCAGTGAGCCACGGGCGGCGAACCGCCGGCGCCTCACCTCTGTTCGAAAACAGAGGAGGTCCAGGGGCGTCGGATTAGAAGGTGAATAGTTCCAGGGGGTTTTTGCAATGTCAGTGACTCTGGTGAATAGTGTGAGTTGGTCCGCGGGTTGATAACCGTGTTTTCCAGGGGGTTTTGCGCAAAAGCGCAGGCGCCGGGCGCGGGCAGGCCGAGTGGGCCGGTCTGCTTCGCACTTGGGCCGAGTTGGGCCGGCTTCGGGCCGATTTCGATTTTTTCTTTTTCCAGGTTTTTCCAAAGCCTTTTCCATTTTATTTTCAAATGAATAGTGCTGCAGTTTCATAATTTTGTTAGAATATTTTGGCTGATCCAAAATTCATGAGAATTTTTGTATGTTCTCTCTGAGTAGTGTAGAATTTTATAAAAATATTGTTTGTCATGTTTGAGTACTTTCTGTAGTAGGTAAAAATCCCTAAAATAAATGAAAAATGGATTTTTGCACATTTTTAATTAATTCTAGGCAACTCCAAAAATCACCAAAATTTATTTGTCTCTGTTTGGCATGTAAGGCTATCTGTTGGTGGAGTTTGGTCTCAAATGGGATTAGTTTGCTCTTGTATTAAATAGATATGGGTTTATTAAATAGTAAAAAAAGAAGTGTAGAAAATAAATTTAGGGTTTGTGTGACTTTGGAATTGATTGTGGTTCTAGGTCAAACCATTTAAGACCTAGAACACCCTAGTGATGTCGTTTTATGCTTGTCATATGTTTAGTTCTTGATTTCTTGCATATGCTCTTTTCTGCATCGCATTCATACATGCATTGTTGCACACGTGTAGTGCCGGTAAACGAGGAAGTCAAAGTCGAGGTGCCTGGAGGAGAAGGTTCCGAGGTGGTTCTTGAACCTGAAAGCTGTGGTGCTCCTGCCCCGACTGTTTTTGCGCTGCAAGGCAAGCCCCGGTGCATTTAACCCTCTATTTATAAATGCTTTTATCACTTGAGTTAATCAACTGCATTAAGTTGTTAGGAGTTGCGTGATGAAACAATTGATGCATTTACCATCCTTGACTACTTGTTATCCAAGGAACCTAATGATTTGAAATGAGTTAAAAAATGCTTAGTCATGCTTAAATATTAGAGTTGCAAAAATGCTATTTTAAACTTGATATTTGGAATGAAGAATTATCAAGGGATGGGTATGAGTCCATGTATGATGGCAGGGTCCTTTGGCCAGGACACTGTTATTGTAATGGATGGGTTTCCCGAGTGGTCGGCCATCTGTTTGGGTTAGAGTCCCCAACTGATCGTCATCATCGGGAAGGGATTTGAAAACCGGGCAGAATCCAGGGTATTTGGGTTAGAGTCCCAATGCATGGTCTCTGACGGAAAGCAGTAGGGACCGTTCGTTGTAAGGCCTGTTGTGATCATGATGAACAGCCTAGCCACATACCAAATCGGAAAGCCTAGGGTCAGGTCGCTCTATTGCTGGAACCGACAACCGCGCACTGGGAGTGGAGAGATGGCGAGAGTAGCGTGTACCCACGTGGCCGGCGTGCCTGGAGACTAGTGGAGTACTGTGCTCTCGGGTGGCGTAGGACCGGGTCCGGAATAGAAAAGCCGTGACAATGGGTTGGTATATGCAAGCTTAAGTGCTACATATGCAGTGTGGATAGAATCCCCAGCTGGGTATACTTACTTGATTCGAATCGACGTGCTCCTCGGTTATGGAGACTTGATCCTCACGTCTACCTCGAAAAGTGGTTCGAAGAATAGGATGTTTTGAGAATAATGAAAAGAATAAAATAGATGGAAGTGATCAATGATGACTTATGATACTAATAAAGTTATTCAATGAGCAAAAATACTGAGATAGGATAATAATGCTTTTCCGCTAAACACCTTACCTCCTGCTAAGCCTTACCCCTAATCTTGCATTCCAAGAGTCAGATATTTTTTTTCTTAGTCGGGTAAGTCTTGCGGAGTACCCAGTACTCAGGGTTTGTTAACCCCGTTGCAGGAGGGCCACAGCCGGAGATTTGTCTCGACCCCTGTTGTGCTACAGTGATCGAAGAGGATAGTGGTGAGGAGTGAAGGACCCGTGGGCTGGGTTCGATTATCTACTATCTATTTATGTTGTATCGTTGTTCCAGTGCCACTGCTACTGTTTTAAGTGGTTTGTAATAACTACACCTATTTACTATTTGAACTCGGTTTGTAACTTAAGTACTAATTAATCTTCCGCATTTACTCTGATGTATTTTGATTATGAAATGTTGTAACCCTGTAATGGCTTCGCAATGGAGATCCTGTCGGCATACGGGCACTGATGTAGCCCGGCAGGGCTGCCTCGATCATTTGGAACACGGGTACGATTGTCAGAGGTCATTAGTTACGATGACAGGTGCTTGTGGGCCATGTGATTAAGGTGGTTCTGTTACAAGTGGTATCAGAGCGATCTATTGCTAAATCATTACGGAGTTGTTTTCGAAAACTTCAAAATATTTTGGATCTAAAAATTAAGTTAACTATTTTGAGTACAAAACTGCTTTTCTTGTCTTACTCTGTACTAGGAGTAGGGTGGCATGTGGAACAATATTATTACTATTATTATTGTTAAGCCCTATGTCTGAAGTATGTTATCAATATTTATTTACCTGCATTGATTTAAAATTTGCGTAAGAACGAATCATGCATCATGTTGATTCACATGTTAATAACTTCCTCCCTAATGTTGGGTTTTGGGATAGGATTTACCAACCTGTTCATGCTAGCCTGTTCTATCTTGTCTTACCCTCACATTGTCCAGCTGGCTCGCACGAAGCTGACCGCACGCAAGATGGTTGGACCGCGTGGCATTCCTCGTCACCAGCTCGCTCCTAGCCAGGAGGAGGGCGAGGGCTCAGGCAGCCGTCGCCGCAGCCACAGGGAACTCAAAGAGGAGATCAGGGCACTCAAGGCCGAGGCGAGGCTGATGGAGGAGGACTTTGACCGAGCTGTGCGCAACCACTACAGGGATGTGTGCACCAACCGCGACCTGCACCGAGAGATTCACCAGGTCGAGGCCGAGGTGCAGGCGGCCATGGAGCGGGAGGCGGCAGCGCTGGAGCGTGAGCAGGTGGCAGTCCAGCAGAGAGACGAGGCTTTGGGGCGCGAGCAGGCCGCCCTTGAGCGTGTGGAGTGGGTGGAAGCCCACAATGGCAACATGCAGGCGTACATCGACACCCTGCATGAGGAGGTGCATAGGCTTAACGACCTGCTTAACCCTATCTTAGTTCCCCGTGAGGAGGACCCGGAGGGTGGCGTGGTTGTCGGGCCTGATGACGAGGAGAGCGAGTCCGAGGAGTTGGGCTACTTCGAGCCCGTACCACTCGCCGAGGACCCAGCAGAGCCCGAGGACCAGATGGTGGAAGACGACGTCGATGAGGAGATCGTGGTCATCGACGACTAGTTGCCTGTGCTGCAGCGTTGGCAGTTGCTTGTATCTCTATGTCGTAGTCTATGAGCCTAAGAATTTTAGTTGTAGTTGGGATCTATGTGCTGTATGTCGCTAAGACTATGTTTCTTGTGTTGAAATAATTTTTAGTTTGTGCTGCCATTCCGTTTCTATTTAAGTAATGTCAAGTCCAAGTTCTGAGTCAAGTGTGCAATTCACAGATGGTTCAGACCCGTGGTCAGTCCAGCAACCAGGGAGAGGACGGTCTTCCTGAGGCACCACCCGTGCCACCAAGCCTCGCTGATGCCATTACCACACTTGCTAATGCGGCAAATGCTTTCGCTCAGAATCAGGGTCAGCGTGGAGAGCGCCGTGGGCGCAATAATGGGAACCAGGAAACCACCTATGTGGACTTCACCGACACCCGTCCACCGGTGTTCACCAAGACGGATGAGCCGCTTGAGGCGGATGACTGGCTCCGTACCATGGAGCAGAAGTTTGGTTTGATCCATTGCACCGAAATCCAGAAGCCACAGTTCGCAGCACAGCAGCTGCGTGGTCCCGCAAGTGCCTGGTATGCTAATCTCCTGGCAACACAACCCGCAGGACACCAGCTTACCTGGGAAGAGTTTCGCACTGCATTCCGTGCCCACTACATCCCTGAAGGGATAATGAGAATGAAGCTCGACCAGTTTCTGGCATTGCGGCAGGGGGACTCCACTGTGATGGAGTACGTGACCAAGTTCAACCAGTTGTCTCTGTATGCCCCAGAGTACGTGAATACTGATGGTAAGAAGAGGAGCTGCTTTGTCAGAGGCTTGAACTACAAGATCCAGCGCAGCTTATCCAACAACCGCCACTGCACCTATCATGAAGCTGTTGACAGCGCGCTCGCTTTTGAAGAAAGTGACCGCCAACTTCAAGGAGAGAAGAAGAAGAAGAAAGCTGTTTTCTCTGGCAGCCAAAAGCGCCAGAAAATCATCTACCATCCCACCCACCACAACCGACCACAATACCCACAGCAGCAGGTAGTTGTGCGTACCGCCGCTACCTCCCACACCTCAAACCAGCAAAATACCACTCAGCCGAATGCCCCTGGCGTTCGTGTTACCTCACCACAGTTCACCTACAATCAACCATGCTACAACTGTGGCCAGATGGGACACTGGTCACGCAATTGTCCTTTCCCCAAACAGTCCAATCAGAATGCACAGAAGGGTGCTGGTGGACAGCAGCAGCAGCAGGGACAGCACCGTGGACAGCAGCAGCAGGCCCAGAAGGGCAAGGTGGTCAAGAAGGCTGGCCAGGTGTACTACACCCAGATCGCTGATATCCCGGAAGGAGAGCCCGTCATGCTCGGTAGGTTCCCTATTGCCGATAACCCTGCAATTACACTCTTTGATTCTGGTGCATCACATTCATTCATCAACCGTAATTTTGTCGTCAAGCATGACATACAAATTGGGGAGGTTAATGAGAATTTTATCATACAATCGCCCGGGGGGCATATCAGTACTAAGGAAGTGGTATTTCGGGTACCCATAGAATTGGGAGGGCATAAGTTTCCAACCACTATGATAGTGCTAAAAGATCAGGACATAGATGCCATTTTGGGGATGAATTGGATGTATCAGCACAAGGCTGTGATTGATGTGCTGAATAGGACAATCAAAGTTAACATACCTGATAGTCAGTCCAAACTTCTTATCCAACTTCCGTTACCCCTGAGAACCGTGAAGCAAGTCAATGCTACCTCAGTGCAAGAAATCCTGAATATTCCAGTAGTTTGTGAATTCCCGGATGTCTTTCCTGATGACTTACCTGGTTTGCCTCCAGACCGAGATGTGGAGTTTGCCATAGAGCTTAAGCCTGGTACGGCACCTATATCTCGTAGGGCGTACAGGATGCCTCCAAAAGAACTGGCAGAGTTGAAGGTTCAGTTGCAAGAATTGCTTGACAAAGGTTTTATCCGGCCCAGTTCGTCACCTTAGGGCTGTCCGGCCATTTTTGTGAAAAAGAAGGATAACTCTCTCAGACTGTGTATTGACTATCGTCCTCTCAACGAGGTCACCATCAAAAATAAATACCCTTTGCCCCGTATCGATCTTCTCTTTGACCAGCTTGCTGGAGCCAAAGTATTCTCTAAGATTGACCTTCGATCGGGGTACCACCAAATAAAAATCCGTCCACAAGATATTCCCAAAACCGCTTTCACCACCAGATATGGCCTATATGAATACCTAGTCATGTCTTTTGGCCTGACCAATGCTCCTGCCTATTTCATGTATCTGATGAACTCCGTGTTCATGCCTGAGCTTGACAAATTCGTAGTCGTTTTTATAGATGACATCCTTGTATACTCCAAAACCCCCGAAGAACATGCTAACCACCTTCGAATTGTCCTAAACCGTTTGAGAGATCACCAACTTTATGCCAAGTTCAGAAAATGTGAGTTTTGGTTGGACAAAGTTCCATTCCTCGGTCATATTCTGTCTGCGGAAGGAGTGTCCGTAGATCCCAGCAAGGTCGAGGAGATTCTGAATTGGAAGCCGCCCACCACAGTGCATCAGGTCCGCAGTTTTATGGGTATGGCAGGTTACTATCGTCGTTTTATCCCAGATTTCTCCAGGATATCTAAACCCATCACCAACTTGTTGAAAAATCAAGTGAAGTTTGTTTGGTCATCAGATTGTGAGGAAGCTTTTCAGAAGCTGAAGGAATTGCTAACCACTGCACCAGTGTTGGCTCAGCCGAATATCGAGAAACCATTTGATGTGTACTGTGATGCTTCGGGAACTGGTCTTGGCTGTGTGTTGATGCAAGAGGGTCATGTCATTGCTTATGCTTCACGGCAACTCAAGCGTCACGAAGAAAACTATCCTACTCATGATCTAGAGTTGGCAGCCGTGGTTCATGCTCTGAAAATATGGCGTCATTATCTGTTGGGAAGTACCTGCAATATTTACACTGATCACAAGAGTCTGAAGTACATTTTTACTCAAGAAGAGTTGAATATGAGGCAGAGAAGGTGGCTCGAGTTGATCAAGGACTATGACATCAAAGTACATTACCATCCTGGTAAAGCAAATGTGGTAGCTGATGCATTGAGCCGCAAGGTTCACTGCAACTGCTTGAATGTGAAGTCATATACTCTGACCTTGTGTTGTGAGCTGGAGAGATTGGATATTGAAATGGTGCCACGGGGCAGCATAGCCAACATTAGAATTGAAACTCCTATTCGAGAACAGATCATTACCGCTCAAAAGAAAAGCAAAGGGATCAAGCACATCAAAGAAAAGATCCAAGCAGGCAAGGCTGACTGTTTCAGGATTGATGATGATGGTGTGGTCTGGTTCAAGGACAGATTAGTTGTCCCCAAGATTCCTGGGTTACGTCAAGCGATCCTCGACGAAGCGCACTCAACAAAATTCTCTATTCATCCAGGAAGCAATAAGATGTATCAGGACTTGAGGCAGAAATTCTGGTGGACCAAGATGAAGGTTGAAATTGCTCAGTATGTGGCAAGGTGTGACACATGTCAGAAAGTTAAGGCTGTCCACATGAGACCTGGTGGAGAGCTACAACCATTGCCTGTGCCAGCATGGAAGTGGGAAGATATCAGCATGGATTTCATTGTGGGATTGCCCAAGACTACTCGGGGTTTTGATTCCATCTGGGTTGTTGTGGACCGTCTTACGAAACAAGCCCATTTCATGCCAGTCAAGAAGGACTTTAGAGCTCCAAGGTATGCTCAGTTGTATATTGAGAATCTGATGAAACTGCATGGAGTGCCAAAAACCATTGTCTCTGACCGTGGTACCCAGTTTGTCTCCAAGTTTTGGAAGGCATTTCATAAGTCCTTGGGGACAAAGCTTCTGCACAGCACTGCATATCAACCGCAAACCGATGGGCAGACTGAAAGAGTCAATCAAGTATTGGAAGACATGTTGAGAGCTTGCGCGTTGAATTACCCGGACAAGTGGGACGAGTGTTTGGCCTTGGCCGAATTCTCATATAACAACAGCTATCAAGAAAGCATCCAAATGGCTCCATTCGAGGCCGTGTATGGTAGAAGATGTCGCACACCTTTGAATTGGTCCGAACCAGGAGAAAGATGGTACTATGGGGTAGATCTGGTAAAAGAGGCTGAAGACAAGGTTCGAGTGATACAAGAGAACTTAAAAATAGCCCAGTCTAGGCAGAAAAGTTACGCTGATAAACGATGTCGACCGCTAGAGTTTAAAGTGGGAGATTTTGTTTATCTGAAGGTATCACCAATGAAAGGAGTGAATCGTTTTGGAGTTAAAGGCAAACTAGCCCCGCGTTTCATTGGACCCTTTGAGATCATCGAACGTGTGGGAAAAGTGGCTTACAGGTTGCAGTTACCTGAGCACATATCAGAAGTACACAACGTATTCCATGTGTCACATCTGAAGCAATGTCTGCGAGTGCCAGATCAAGTAATCGATGTGGAAGGAGTTCAGTTGGAACCCGACATGACTACCTCCGAATATCCAGTTCGGATTCTGGATATTAAAGATCGTGTTACCCGCAGGACTACAACCAGGTGGTATAAAATACAATGGAGTCAGCAATCTGAGGACGAAGCCACCTGGGAATCTGAAGACCTTTTGGCAGAAAAATTTCCCGAATTCTATGCTGCTATATAGGTTTAACCTCTCCCTGTATTTGATCTTTTCTAGCCCCTTGTTTTGAGTTTTGTTTGGGTAGTTATGTTGGAAAATTTTCTGTTTAAAAACAATGTTATCTACCTAATCTCGGGACGAGATTTCTTTTAGGGGGGAAGGCTGTAATACCCCTGGTATTACTGTTAATTAAAATGCCATGTCATCATATCATCATATGCAGTTGCTTGTCATTAGGGATAATAGTGTGATTAGCTTGTTTAACTCTTGTGTGTGCTTGAAGGAACCCTAATTGAGTTGTTATTGCTTGTTGATTTTAATTTTCCTAAAACCCTAATTAAAGGCTTCAAAGTGCACTTTCTAAATTTGATCAAATCTGAGGTAGGTCCCTTAATAAAAGTTGTAGAGTTTTTAATGTAGAACAACTTCTATTTTGGGTGATTTTGAAGTTATGTTAAAAATTTTTGAATTAAGCTCAAATCAGTGTTTCAAAATTTGAATTTAAAACTGCTTTTCAAAAACTAATGAGAATTAGATAAAACTTCCTTAATAGAAGTTGTAGATCTCTCTGAGATGCACAACTTATATTTTGGCCAAATTTCAAGTTCTTTAGAAAAATAAAAAGTAATTTTAAATATTCAGTTTGAAATTCAAAACCCTAGTTTACCCCCTTTTGAATATTTTCAAATCTAGGCCGAATTTCAAATTGGTGCAAAAACAAAAGTTGTCCAGCACAAAAATATCTACAACTTTGCTTTTGGGCGTGGCCTCGGATTCGGTCGTTTGGCCGGTCAATTTGAGCGATTTTCTCTGAGCAAGGTACTGTACCGGCGACACTGTTCACGCGTCACGCACGTCCGGCCGCGGCGCGCACGTCGCCGGCGTGCGCGACTGTGCCGCGCGTCCTCCGACGCTGGAGCTCTGTCCGTGGTACGCGCAGCATGGAGCCGAGCCCTCCCACGTCCTCTTTGGCCTGTTCCCCTGCTATTTAAGCCCCCGAACGCGCCTCCCCACCCATCTTCTTCCCCGCCACCATCGCCGGCGAGTTTTCGGTCTCCGACCGAATTCGTCGACCACCGTCCACTTCCACCCTCTCCATCTCACCGGTAGGTCGAGCACTTCCTGGCGAATCGGTTGGTGCCTTTGGAACTAGCTCTAACCCTCTGTGGGTCGCAGGGTCACCGTCGCCGCGCGTGCGCGTCCGGCGGAGCGCCGCCGCGAGCTCACACCCGTCCACAGCTCTCTCTAGTGAGCCAATGCCTCGTCCGAGTATTCCTCCGTGCTCACTGACCTTCCTTGTTGCTCATGCGCCTGTTGGTTCTTCGTCTCTGGCCGTAGGTTCACCGGAACGGAGTCCTCGCCGCCGGCGGAGGTCGTTGCAGCCGCGGCCACCGTCACCACCGTGCCTCTTCACCATCTCGGGTCGTTCTCTCCGTACTAGTCAAGTCTCGGTGAGCTCGCGAATCTTCCCATGCCCTAACCCGGCTTGATTAAGCCTTGGCCTCGCCGGAGTAGGTCCGGTCGCCGTCGCCGAGCCGCGGCGGAGGTGCCCGAGGGTGCTCCGAGTGTCTATCCTTGCCATTTAGCAGCTTGTTGGGTGCGGCTGGGAGCCCCGAGGGTCGTGGGAAGGTTGGTGTGGCCGTTGGGGTCACCGGCAGTGAGCCACGGGCGGCGAACCGCCGGCGCCTCACCTCTGTTCGAAAACAGAGGAGGTCCAGGGGCGTCGGATTAGAAGGTGAATAGTTCCAGGGGGGTTTTTGCAATGTCAGTGACTCTGGTGAATAGTGTGAGTTGGTCCGCGTGTTGATAACCGTGTTTTCCAGGGGGTTTTGCGCAAAAGCGCAGGCGCCGGGCGCGGGCAGGCCGAGTGGGCCGGTCTGCTTCGCACTTGGGCCGAGTTGGGCCGGCTTCGGGCCGATTTCGATTTTTTCTTTTTCCAGGTTTTTCCAAAGCCTTTTCCATTTTATTTTCAAATGAATAGTGCTGCAGTTTCATAATTTTGTTAGAATATTTTGGCTGATCCAAAATTCATGAGAATTTTTGTATGTTCTCTCTGAGTAGTGTAGAATTTTATAAAAATATTGTTTGTCATGTTTGAGTACTTTCTGCAGTAGGTAAAAATCCCTAAAATAAATGGAAAATGGATTTTTGCACATTTTTAATTAATTCTAGGCAACTCCAAAAATCACCAAAATTTATTTGTCTCTGTTTGGCATGTAAGGCTATCTGTTGGTGGAGTTTGGTCTCAAATGGGATTAGTTTGCTCTTGTATTAAATAGATATGGGTTTATTAAATAGTAAAAAAAGAAGTGTAGAAAATAAATTTAGGGTTTGTGTGACTTTGGAATTGATTGTGGTTCTAGGTCAAACCATTTAAGACCTAGAACACCCTAGTGATGTCGTTTTATGCTTGTCATATGTTTAGTTCTTGATTTCTTGCATATGCTCTTTTCTGCATCGCATTCATACATGCATTGTTGCACACGTGTAGTGCCGGTAAACGAGGAAGTCAAAGTCGAGGTGCCTGGAGGAGAAGGTTCCGAGGTGGTTCTTGAACCTGAAAGCTGTGGTGCTCCTGCCCCGACTGTTTTTGCGCTGCAAGGCAAGCCCCGGTGCATTTAACCCTCTATTTATAAATGCTTTTATCACTTGAGTTAATCAACTGCATTAAGTTGTTAGGAGTTGCGTGATGAAACAATTGATGCATTTACCATCCTTGACTACTTGTTATCCAAGGAACCTAATGATTTGAAATGAGTTGAAAAATGCTTAGTCATGCTTAAATATTAGAGTTGCAAAAATGCTATTTTAAACTTGATATTTGGAATGAAGAATTATCAAGGGATGGGTATGAGTCCATGTATGATGGCAGGGTCCTTTGGCCAGGACACTGTTATTGTAATGGATGGGTTTCCCGAGTGGTCGGCCATCTGTTTGGGTTAGAGTCCCCAACTGATCGTCATCATCGGGAAGGGATTTGAAAACCGGGCAGAATCCAGGGTATTTGGGTTAGAGTCCCAATGCATGGTCTCTGACGGAAAGCAGTAGGGACCGTTCGTTGTAAGGCCTGTTGTGATCATGATGAACAGCCTAGCCACATACCAAATCGGAAAGCCTAGGGTCAGGTCGCTCTATTGCTGGAACCGACAACCGCGCACTGGGAGTGGAGAGATGGCGAGAGTAGCGTGTACCCACGTGGCCGGCGTGCCTGGAGACTAGTGGAGTACTGTGCTCTCGGGTGGCGTAGGACCGGGTCCGGAATAGAAAAGCCGTGACAATGGGTTGGTATATGCAAGCTTAAGTGCTACATATGCAGTGTGGATAGAATCCCCAGCTGGGTATACTTACTTGATTCGAATCGACGTGCTCCTCGGTTATGGAGACTTGATCCTCACGTCTACCTCGAAAAGTGGTTCGAAGAATAGGATGTTTTGAGAATAATGAAAAGAATAAAATAGATGGAAGTGATCAATGATGACTTATGATACTAATAAAGTTATTCAATGAGCAAAAATACTGAGATAGGATAATAATGCTTTTCCGCTAAACACCTTACCTCCTGCTAAGCCTTACCCCTAATCTTGCATTCCAAGAGTCAGATATTTTTTTTCTTAGTCGGGTAAGTCTTGCGGAGTACCCAGTACTCAGGGTTTGTTAACCCCGTTGCAGGAGGGCCACAGCCGGAGATTTGTCTCGACCCCTGTTGTGCTACAGTGATCGAAGAGGATAGTGGTGAGGAGTGAAGGACCCGTGGGCTGGGTTCGATTATCTACTATCTATTTATGTTGTATCGTTGTTCCAGTGCCACTGCTACTGTTTTAAGTGGTTTGTAATAACTACACCTATTTACTATTTGAACTCGGTTTGTAACTTAAGTACTAATTAATCTTCCGTATTTACTCTGATGTATTTTGATTATGAAATGTTGTAACCCTGTAATGGCTTCGCAATGGAGATCCTGTCGGCATACGGGCACTGATGTAGCCCGGCAGGGCTGCCTCGATCATTTGGAACACGGGTACGACTGTCAGAGGTCATTAGTGACGATGACAGGTGCTTGTGGGCCATGTGATTAAGGTGGTTCTGTTACATAGCTTCCAATCTAGCAACCGGTGCATAGGTTTCTCCAAAATCAAGACCTTCAATTTGAGTATAACCATGTGCAACCAATCTAGCCTTGTTTCTTATCACTATGTCATCTTGATCTTGCTTGTTTCTAAAGACCCATTTCGTTCCAATCACACTAGCTCTCAAACTTGATTTCTTGTGAAATTGTTGAGCTCTTCATGCATGGCATTGACCCAATCAACATCTTTCAATGCTTCCTCAATCTTGGTTGGCTCAATAGATGACACAAATGAGAAATGCTCACAAATTTGAGCTAGTCTTGCTCTAGTTTGAACTCCACTTTGAATACCACTAATGATTTGATCCAAAGGGTGATCCCTTGCAATAGAGACCGGTTGGAGGATAGGAACTTGATCATTGGATTGAGATGAACTAGCTTGTTGATCTTGCACTTGAGATTGATCTTGTGAGTCACTTGCACATGTTTCATCATCAACTTGCATACTTGTATGAATTGCACCATCATCTTCATCATCATTGACTTGTCTCGGCCTAATATCACCAATATCCATATCCTTCATTGCATTTGCCAAGTCATTGCCTCTCACATCACTAAGATTTTCAACTTCATCTTGAGAGCCGTGGGTTTCATCAAATTCAACATCATGTACCTCCTCAAGAGTACCACTAGCCAAATTCCAAACTCTATATGCCTTGCTTGTGGTTGAATAGCCAAGTAAGAAACCTTCATCACATTTCTTTTCAAACTTGCTCAATCTTGTGCCTTTCTTGAGAATGTAGAATTTGCAACCGAAAACCCAAAAATATGCAATGTTGGGCTTTCTACCATTCAATAGCTCATATGGAGTCTTTGCAAGCATACCATGGCAATATAAGCGGTTGATGTAGTAGCAAGCGGTGTTGATTGCTTCGGCCCAAAAGGAATGACTAACATTGTATTCACTTAGCATTGATCTTGCCATATCAATCAAGGTTCTATTCTTTCTTTCAACAATGCCATTTGATTGTGGTGTATACTTGGGTGAGAATTGATGTCCAATGCCATACTCATCACACAATTCATCAATCTTAGTGTTCTTGAATTCACTACCATTGTCACTTCTAACTTTCTTGATGGTTGTTTCAAACTCATTTTGGCTTCTCTTGACAAAAGACTTGAATAGATCATACACTTCACTCTTGTCAACTAGAAAGAACACCCATGTGTACCTAGTGTAATTATCCACAATCACAAATCCATACTTGCTCCCACCAATGCTAGTATATGTGGTTGGTCCAAACAAGTCCATATGCAAGAGCTCAAAAGCTTTACTAGTACTCATCATGCTCTTCTTAGGATGTGTATTTCCAACTTGATTGCCGGCTTAACATGAACTACAAAGCTTATCTTTCTCAAAGTTGACATCTTTCAAGCCCCTAACTAGATCATGCTTCACTAGTTTGTTCAATTGTTTCATTCCAACATGACGAAGCCTTCTATGCCATAACCAACCCAAACTTGACTTAGTGATCAAACAAGTTGACAATTGAGTTTCACTTGCATTAAAGTCCACAAGATATAGGTTGTCATATCTAAAACCTTTGAATATCAAATTTGAGCCATCAACACTAACAATTTCCACATCATCAACCCCAAATATGCACTTGAAACCGAGATCACAAAGTTGTGCAACCGAGAGCAAATTGAAGTTCAAGCTTTCAACTAGCAATACATTTGAGATGGACATGTCATTGGGTATTGCAATCTTACCAAGTCCTTTCACTTTCCCTTTCTTGTTATCACCAAATGTAATTGCATCATAGCCACTATTTGCACTTGTGTTGAGAGAGCCAAACATACTAGAATCATCGGTCATATGTTGTGTGCATCTACTATCAAGCACCCAATGCCTTACTCCGGCTTTGTAATTGACCTACAAAAAGAGATCAATTATTTTTAGGTACCCAATCTTGTTTGGGTCCTTGGAGGTTAGTGACTAAGCTCTTTGGTACCCAAATGGTCTTCTTCTTTGGACCCAACATGGATGTACCAACAAACTTTGCCTTCACACCATTTGAGCCCTTAGTGAGAATGTAGCAAGAATCAAACTTAATTGAGGATACATGAGCATTGGATTTCTTGCTTTTGCAATCTTGCTCTAAATGACCAACTTGCTTGCATTTTGTGCAATATCGGCCATTTCTCTTCACAAAACAAGTCTTGTGAGAAGCAAAGGCGGTCTTGCCTTTCTTGGGGGTATAGCCCAATCCCTCTTTGTGGAGAGATGCCCTTTGGCTACCCAAGCACATAAGCAAGCGGTCCTCACCACCATAAGCCTTAGCTAAGGAGTGATTGAGCTTTTTAACCTCCTCCTTTAGGTTCTTGTTCTCAACTACTAGTGAAGGGTCACTAGTGGGTGAGGTAGTAGTGGAAGTGCTACAAGAAGGGTTAGTGGTGGCAACAATAATAGGTTCACAAGATATATCACATGTTACACCTATGTTGCAAGTTTTAATTTCCTTCTTTTGTACTTGACTTTGCAAGTTCTCATTTTGAGTCACTAGAGCGGAATGAGATTCATCAAGCTTAGTGTGAGACTTTTGAAGCTTCTTATGGTCTTCCTTTAGACTCTCATAAGATGTTCTAAGCTCCTCAAGTTCTTGCTCAAGGGATTGTTTATCCTTGCGCAAGCCCTTGCATTCCTTTCTAAGTGAGTCAAAATGAATACGAGCATCATCAAGCATGTCAATTAACTCTTCTTTTGTTAGGTCATCATCACTATCATCATCACTAGATTCGCTATCGGATGATACCTTAGAGCCCTTGGCCATGAAGCATGAAGGAGTATCGAAGATGGAAGGCTTGTCATGAATAGCAATGCTTGCATGTGCCTTCTTCTTACTCTTCTTCTCATCATCACTATCTTCATCACTTGAGGATGCATCACTATCCCATGTCACCACATGAGAGTAGTTCTTCTTCTTCTTGTATGAAGATTCTTTCTTTTCTTTCTTCTCCTTCTTCTCATACTTGTTCTTCTTTTTGCCTTTGTGCTCATCATCACTTGAGTGTGGGCAATCGGCCACCAAGTGATCTTTGCTTCCACAATTGAAGCATCTTCTTGGCCCATCAAACTTTCTTGCATTCTTCTTCCTTCTTGCCCGGTAGCCCTTCTTCTTCATGAACTTGCCAAATCTTCTCACTAGAAGGGCCATCTCCTCATCACTCTCACTTGTGCTTGATGGATCTTCACTTGATTCAACTTTTGCTTTGCCCTTGTCCTTTGATGATGATGTGGCTTTGAATGCCACACTCTTCTTCTTCTCTTCTTTGGAGTCTTCATCTTTTTCTTTCTTCTTTTTATTGATCAACTCCTTGTCATCATCATCATCTCTATAGGCATCATCAGTCATCACCTCCGCAAGCACTTGGTTTGGTGTCAACTCACTCAATGTAGTCTTCACCAAAACCGTGATTAAGGTAGCAAACCTCTTGGGCAAGCTCTTATGGAACATCTCCGGCACGGTTTCATCTTCCTTCATCTTGAAGCTAGCAAACTTGTCCTTTAAGATGTATGCTCTTGCGGTCTTCACACCCTTGGTGCCCTCATATGATTCTTCTAGCTTCTTCCAAGCTTCATGGGCACTCTCAATATTTTTGACTTGCTCAAACACCTTCTCATCTAGAGCCTCATGAATAGCACAAACCGCAATATCATTGAGTTGGAGCAATCTTTCTTCGGCGGTTGTGGGGTTGGCCGCATTGGCAATCTCAATCTTTGTCTCCATAACCTTCCAAACCTCTCTATTGATTGACTTGATGTGTGAAGTCATCTTGCTCTTCCAATATGTGTAATTTGTGCCATCAAATTGGGGTGGCTTCTTGGTGTTGTTGATGTGAATGTTGAGTTGAGCCATTTTTACACCGTAGGTTGTTAAGCCTCAAATCAACGGTGCCTCGGCTCCGATACCACTTGAAAGGTCCTAAATGGCTAGAGGGGGTGAATAGCCTATAAAAATTTTACAAACAACACTTAAGACAAAGTGGTTAGACAAATAAGCGGCGAAGCGAATTCTTGCGCTAGCCTACTAAAAGATGCAAGCCACCTAACCGTTCTAAACTATAGTCTCTATTTCACACACAATAGGCTAAGTTGCTACTTCTACTCTACTCCTAGCTGAGCCACTAAGCTAACAAGCTACACAAGAGTAAGTGCGAGAATGTAAAGAGTAGAGAGTGATTTTTATACCGCTGGTGAGGAGTAGAGAATACCAAATGAATAATCAATCACAATACAATAGAAATCCTTGGTAGAGAGATGACACAAGATTTTTTTACTGAGGTTCACTTGCTTGCCGGCAAGCTAGTCCTCGTTGTAGCGATACACCCACTTGGAGGTTCACGCGCTAATTGCCATCACACGCCAAACCCTTCTCAAGAGTGCCGCACAACCAACACAAGATGGGGATCCACAAGCTATGAGCAATCCACTAGAGTAGCCTTTTACGATCTCACGCCGGGATAGGCTCAAGAACCCCTCACAACTTCACCGATCGGAGGCGGAGACAATGACCAACTCCCCTCAACGATCCTCGCAGCTCCAAGCCGTCTAGGAGTCCGCAAACTCCAAGAGTAATAAGAGAAACCGCTGCGAAAGACAACTACCAAGTGCCTCTATATGATCTCTATCAAAGCAATGCACTTGATTCTCTCCAAACTCACCAAATGATGAACACAATCAAGTAGGATGAGTGAGAGTGGAGTGGGAAGGCTCACAAGTATGCTATGATGTTCAGGAGTGCCAAGAGATACTCCCCAAACCGGCCAAGTGACTATTTATAAGCCACACCCAAAGAACTAGCCATTTGGGCAAAACTGCGTACCGTCGGACTATCCGACGGCCTGACCGTCGGACTAACAACGCCGGTAGGACGCCTCGGATGGACGCCACGTGTCCTCTGCCATTTGAAGTCGAACGTTGGATCACAACAGCTATTTTCTCGTGCCAAAACAACCGTCGAACGGTAAGACGTCGGACTGAAACCTTCGGTCCGACGCTCCGCCGAAAACCACCGTCGGACTGAATCGCAGAGGGTCGTCGGACTAACGATCGCGACAGTCCGACGCTTCCAGAGTGCTCCCCGAGCGTTGAAAACCGTCGGACGATAGTCCGACGCGCACCGTCGGACTAAACCGAACAGTCCGACGCCCTCAGAAGCAGCCACCTATCAGCTCTCGCTCGTTCAGCACCGTCGGACGCTCGGGAAATAGTTCGACGCTCCGAACACACAGAGTCCGACGCTCTGAAACTGCACAGCGCTGGGTTAGCCGTTAGACTCAACTAGTTGGTCCGACACTCTAGCGAAGTTAGGGTCCGACGCCCTGTTTTCTCTGGATTTTCACTCAAACCTTTCACCCTTTGTTCCCAAGTGCTAACACCAAGTGGTCTACACTTTGTGCACGTGTGTTAGCTTTTCAAAAGAGTTTTTCATGGGTTTGTTAGTGTCACTAGCATCTATATGCAATGCAATGATCATGAACACCTAGTGGCACTTGATAACCGCATTTCATCAACGATTTTTCCCTCTTGATAGTACGGCTATCTATCCTAAATGTGATCACTCCCTCTATGGAGTCTTGATCACCAAAACCAAAAGAGCTCCTATTGGTTGTACCTTTGCCTTGAGCTCCCGGTTTCTTATCAACTTCCTTCTCATCTTTCGATGGACCTTGTGGACACCTTTGTTGATGGACTTATACCATATGCATGGATGTCGTCATTGCCCTTCACTTGTGGCCTCCACTGACCCGGTCCTTTCCTCTATCTTGTTTGCTAATTGTTCTCATGAAACACTTAGAGCACACTATTAGCAAACTAGGTTTCATCAATTACCCAAAACCAAACAAGGGCTTTCGGTCTTGTTGTCTTGCTTGTGCTAGTTAGCTTGTGTGGCTTAGGGCCTAGTGTTAACTAGAATTATGTAGCTAGCTTGCTGAGATTAGTTGTTGCTCTAGTACTGCAATTATAGCCTCTTGTGGTACTAATCACTTGTTCTAGTTGTTTGTAGAATTTTAATTTAGGCTATTCACCCCCTCTAGACAACTCGGACCTTTCAAGTGGTATCGGAGCCAAGGTCACCATTTAGTCAAGGCTTAACATCCTTCGGTGCATTGAAATGGTTCATATCATGTTCAATCATGTTGGAGGCAAACCACCTCACTTTGATGGCACAAGCTCATTTGATTATTGGAAGAGGAAGATGAGAATGTGTCTTGGCTCAATTCATGAGAAGGTGTGGGAGGTCATCAAAAAGGAGTACATTGTGCTTGATCCTGCAAGCCCCACACCTAGAGAGCAAGAGAACAACCAATGCAATACAATGGCTCTCAACACCATATACAATGGCATTGACTCAAAGGTGTTTGAGCAAATCAAGGATTTGGATAGATGTTGACAATTCCTAACTCAATCACCAAGGCTCAAGATATCCCCGGCAACGGCGCCAGAAAACTTGTTGACACTGGATATAGTTCCTAGGGAAATCCGCAAGTGTACGGATGTCAAGGTAGTTTTCACCAAGGAGTATTCCTAGGTATCGAATTTCCATAGGGAACGTGAAGTAGACCAGTCAAGAACTATGTGTATCCAAATATAGGTGATAAATAGGGTAGAGAGGATCAGTGTGGTTTCTTTATCTAAGGCAAAACTAAGGAAGACTTTAATTGCCACTACAGGGGAATGCGCGATCCCAAATTATTGGGGTTACTCACATTCACATAACCCTACGCTGATAAAACCAGGCCGAACGTGGTGGAATCCAAAGGATCTTAGGGCTGTCATCACCTAAGACCTACCACTACTATCCGTGGGCCTAGCCGCATTCAAAGGTAAGATATAGCCTAAGCACCTCCCTTAATCTATAATCTTACTACTCTAATCGAACGTTCGAACGTTACTAACTAGAGCACCTTAACCAGACGGTGAACAATAGTAAAGCAATAATGTAATACTTCAGTAATGCGAAAGAATAAAGTTACCACACTAAAGAAGACTTTACTCCAAGAAGAGCTTCATCCTCCGAGCTACAAGTGGAGAGGTCACTGACAGGCCCAGCTCCTCCTCCAGCTTCTCCTCACTCTCACCCTCTCTTCTACTCCTCACTAGGAGAGCACTAAGGCTATGACTCTCATGTGGAGAGTGTGTATCTAGTGATTGTTCTTTACAAGTGAGGTAGAGGGTCCTATTTATAGTGAGAGGTGGAGTAGGGGCTACTCCATCACCACGTCATCGATCCGTGTGATGTCCATCAGCCTTCGTTGGATCAAACCGACCTCCAACCGCCATGGGATCAATGGTGGGGGTAATTGTGTCACATGGGGAAGTGAACCGGCTTGAGTAGGGCGGCGGGCGCCATGTGATGTAGGGCGGCCGCCCCCTTGTTTGGGTTAATGCCTCAGATGCACTCCTGAAGGTCGGTAGAAGTTGGTCCTGGTCGGTTTGGACACCGAATCCACTGTGGAGGGTCAGTAGCCCTACTTCACAGGGCTACCGGACCGTAGATCTTGCACCGACCTTGGATCGACAGAGGACAAACTTGATTTGGCATCTCCCACGGATTGCTGACGTGGAACGTGGCAGGGACAGGGCTGGCGCCCTATGGACAGAGCGGCCACCCTGCAACTTGGGCCAAATGGGCTCATCTTTGGTGAATTTATAGGCCTCTCAGTTATCTTTCCAACGCCTGATCATTTGTCGAATTCCGAGTCCAGATGCATCCTGGGTGCTCATTTTACCCGGGACTGCTCCTGCGGCCTATTCTCCAATCTCCGGAAAGCGTAACCTTATCGTCCGACCTCCGATTTGGGTGAACCAAAACTCCATTTCAAACTCCGTGACTTGGTGTTGTCACAAGAAGCATGGATGAAGCCTTTTCTCCTTATATATCACCGTTTTGTACTTACTTTGCTCCTATACTCATATAGCCATCAGAACTTGTGGAAATGGTTAGAAATAAAAACCAATGACTATGGTTTGTATCATTTTTATGACCAAATTAGTCACTATTGATGGTATAAAATAGGGTGTTAAGGACCATCAACAAGCTCCCCCACACTAAACCTTTGCTCGTCCCCAGCAACACAGAAAGGTTCAAATGGAACTTTGATGTAAAGCAAGACTTATGACGATAGGATGCAAGCATAAAAGATATTCCAAGTCATACTCATACCTGTGGATTTTGAAGTGGCTACCATGTTGCCTTGAGTGGTAGAAAAGTGGAACAGCATGACACCAAGTCATCACTATCCCCATGAAGCACTCTTGGAGTTTTTTTTATGATTTTTAAAAGCATAGCCCATACTTCTCCTCAAATGGGACTCTCAAATCACTCATTGGTATAAATATATATCCTCACCAAGGCATTTTTTCTTTGTTGCATTTCTTCCTACTCCTAATAGGCCTATGTGGAGTTTTAGGTATGATAAAAAGTAAAGCAGACTTGAAATGCATATATTGCTAAGTCAAACAATGGATCTATGGAGAAAAATGCCATACACTCAGATCAAGGTGTGCATGTGTGTGAATGTGGAATGATGGTCATTACTCCATAGCAATGATTTCTTCTCCATCCTTTATTTGAGAGCATGGCTAGTTTCTTTTTTTTTTTTGCTAAGGACCGAAATTGTGTCCTCACAAAAAAAATTTCATGGGACATTTTGTCCTCTCTTTTCTTCAATACTTTTCCTCTTTCCCTTTTTTTTCAATACTAGACAATGCCTCTCTTAAAGAATGATGGAGAAAGATCATGCTAACAAATGTGGAGTATTTATTTGGTGGACATGGAAAAGGCATGTTTTTGCTTACTTCTAGTGTAGAAGCATAGCGTATATTTGGTGGAGTGTATGTGACCTTGATCTTAAGTGTATGATAAAATTCTCAACATAGGTCAACAAAGTTTGACAAAACTCAATACAAAAACAAGTAGCATAAGTGGAAAGTTTTTCATCATGTAGCATGATATTTGGCTTTGGTAGGAATTAACACCATTGAGGAGAAATAAGGCTTAATTGTTTTGATGTTTTATGAAACAAAAACTTCCAAGATCTTTCATGGTAACATAGGATTCTTTTAGTCTACTATATCTCACCTCACAACAACTTAGTTGACATGTTTTTTCTAATATAGTTATGCCCACAAGTAGCAAATATATGAACTAGCAATAAATTTTATGCTAGCCAATCTTTTAAAGTCATGTTCATAAGTTGGAAAGGTTCTATCTCTCTCTCTCTCTTTTTAAGTTTGATCTTTAACATGTAAAACTTTGAACACATGAAACATTATAAATATAAAGCAAGAGTGAGTAGAGGGAGTGCAAACCAGCGTGCCATAGTGGCGATGTCTTGAAAAGTGGCGGAGACAATGATGCAAACTCCCCCACAATAGGACTTTTATGTTCTTTGACATCAAAAGCCTAGTGTGGATGTTAGGACCTCCTTTAGAATGTACTCCATTGTTGAATGTTGTCTTGCTCAGATTATTGCCACTGTGTCATTTTAATTCTTCATTCTTCTTCTTCTTTTTTCATCCTGCAGGATTAGTGACAAGCATACCCAAAGGATATGAGTCCACAAGATTCTCGTGTTCCCACATCACAAAATCATTGTTTATCTACTACCTCTATTTTTACAAGAGCATAGGCTTGTTAAGCAAAGTAATTATTCATCATTTCCAACAAACTTAAAGTACCATCTTAAGGCATGTATATAAGGCAAGATGAACATCACTTCTTTTTGCATGAAAACTTTGTTTACATGTTCTCTCAAAATTACCAAATCTTGTCTATACAGTATAATTTCAATTTAATGCAAAACAGACAGCAATGGATGCATATAATAAAGGGTGATGTGATAATTTCATACCTTAGTGGGGGAGGTATTCCCCCACACTTGCCCTTTCCACGGAGTTGGATGTCTTCTTGTGGATAAGTCTCCTTTGATTCTTTATTTATTTAAGATGCAAGCTTTTTTTTGAAATATTAGTGCTTCTATAAGCACTTTTATTGAAACATGCAACCTATCAACTAAAGATGCAAATTGGAAATGGAAACATGATGATTAAAGCTAAGTGAACTATGATGAACAATAAATAAATGGGTTATCTCCCGTTAGTGCTTTGTTTTAAGTCATAAGCTTGACCTTGCAGTTGAACTACGAGCCTTGGAATAGTTATGATAGACAAAAGCATCCGCAACCATTCTTTTGTAGGTTTCATTAAGAAGGAACATAAGAGGGTTGCAACGCTCATAAGTGCTAGGAGAGAATGACTCTGAAGATTTCTCAAGCAAGCATTGATCAAGTGGCTCCCTTGAAATATATCTTTCATGCTCATCCACCTGATTTTCAGTTTTAAATTCCAATGTTGATCCCTCGAGGACATAACTGTCCATGATCTCTCGGCTAGGACATTCTAAGGTTGGATCTTCATCCTCATCTTCCATCAGAATGGGGTTCCCTACCTCTAATGATTTTTGCTTCCCTTCAAGGTCAACCAAAGGGTTTGGATTGCCTCCTTGGTCCAAATTATGAATAAACAAGCAAAGATGGTTATATGGGGGATCAAAATTAGAGGTGGTAGATGATATTGGTTTGGGGGATTCCTGTACCACCAAATCTTCTGATGAATAGGGAAGATAATGATTTGAGGTGAAGGATGCTAGAGATCCTTTTTGGATGGGGTGATTGAAGGTATCTTCATCATCAAAAGAGAGATCATCCTCGAGTTTTGATGGAAACTCCAAAGGATGAATTTCTTCCTCCTTTGGTGTCTCAACGAAAGGTTCAGGAATTGGGGTGACAGCTAAAGGTATGGATGATGGAATTGATAAAGATTTAGCTATTAGAACTTCTTTTCTACCACAGGGGTTGGAATGTCCGTTTCCTTAGGAGAGTCATCGTCCACATCGGTGTTGGGACAGCTTTCCCAGAAAGGCTTAAGAAGGCTCTGCAGGAAGCAATATCAAGGAATTGTGCTGATTTCTTACTAAGACCTATATAGAAGTGTTGTAAAAGTACAGTATCTGGTAGAGCAAGATCAAGGCCAGATGTAGAAAGGTCTATCAAGCGGGCCCATGCAGCACCTAAATATTCCTTGTCTTTTTGCTTGAAAGTTATGACTTTTTTCTAAGATCAATCACTCGGGAGATAGGAAAGAAGGTCAAACAAAACTTGGATTGAAGAACTTCCCACCCTTCGTTTACACTATCTATGGTTCGAGTATACCACAGTTTGGCTACTCCCGTCAAAGAGAACAGAAATAGCTTCCACTTAAGGGTTTCATGTGACATATCAGAAATGTGAAGGCATGGACACAATTGCTCGAACTCCCGAAGATGAGTATATGGGTTCGCATGATTCTCCCCTAAAAAAGATTGTTCTTGAACTTTAGTTATGAAAGAGGGATTAATTTCATACCCACTAGCAAGGATGGGTTTTGATGATGGAGGCGGCTCCAATCTAGTTCTCTTTGGAGCAGCGAATTGAAGGATAGTAGTAGGACACATGGTATGATAGGTAATGGGTAAAAGATTTCTTTTTTTGAGAACAGAGTAAAAGATACTTGGATGACTGGGTTCTAAACTAAAATAGCTACCGTTCCCCGGCAATGGCGCCAGAAAACTTGTTGACAATTCCTAACGCAATCACCAAGGCTCAAGATATCCCCGGCAACGGCGCCAGAAAACTTGTTGACACTGGATATAGCACCCAGGGAAATCCGCAAGCGTACGGATGTCAAGGTAGTTTTCACCAAGGAGTATTCCTAGGTATCGAATTTCCACAGGGAAGTGAAGTAGACCAGTCAAGAACTAAGTGTATCCAAAGATAGATGATAAACAGGGTAGAGAGGATCATTGTGGTTTCTTTATCCAAGGCAAAACTAAGGAAGACTTTAATTGCCACTACAGGGGAATGCGCGATCCTAAATTATTGGGGTTACTCACATTCAGATAACCCGACACTGATAAAACTGTGCCAAACGTGGTGGAATCCAGAGGATCTTAGGGCAGTCACTACCTAAGACCTACCACTACTATCCGTGGGCCTAGCTGCATTCACAGTTAAGATATAGTCTAAGCGCCTCGCTTAATCTATAATCTTACTACTCTAATCGAATGTTACAAACTAGAGCACCTTAACCAGATGGTGAACAATAGTAAAGCAATAAAGTAATACTTAAGTAATGCGAAAGAATAAAGTTACAACACTGAAGAAGACTTAACTCCAAGAGGAGCATCATCCTCTGAGCTACAAGTGGAGAGGTCGCCGACAGGCCTAGCTCCACCTCCAGCTTCTCCTCACTCTCACCCTCTCTTCTACTCCTCACTAGGAAAGCACTAAGGCTATGACTCTCATGTGGAGAGTGTGTATCTAGTGATTGTTCTTTACAAGTGAGGTAGAGGGTCCTATTTATAGTGAGAGGTGGAGTAGGGGCTACTCCATCGCCATGTCATCGATCCGCGTGATGTCCATCAGCCTTCGTTGGATCAAACCGACCTCCAACCGCCATGGAATCAATAGTGGGGGTAATTGTGTCACATGGGGAAGTGAACTGGCTTGAGTAGGGCAGTGGGCGCCGTGTGATGTAGGGCGGCCGCCCCCCTTGTTTTGAGTTAACGCCTCAGATGCACTCCTGGAGGTCGGTAGAAGTTGGTCCCGGTCGGTTTGGACACCGAATCCACTGTGGAGGGTTGGTAGCCCTACTTGACAGGGCCACCGGATCATAGATCTTGCGCTGACCTTGGATCGACGGAGGACAAACTTGATTTGGCATCTCCCACGGATTGCTGAGTAGAACGTGGCAGGGACCGGGCGGGCGCCCTATGGACAGAGCGGGCGCCCTGCAACTTGAGCCAAATAGGCTCATATTTGGTGAGTGTGTAGGCCTCTCAGTTAGCTTTCCAATGCCTAGTCATTTGCCTGATTCTGAGTCCGGATGCATTCTGGGTGCTCATTTTACCCGGGACTGCTCATGCGGCCTGTTTTCCAATCTCCGGAAAGCGTAACCTTATCGTCCGACCTCCAATTTGGGTGAACCAAAACTCCATTTCAAACTCCTTGACTTGGTGTTGTCACAAAAAGCATGGATGAAGCCTTTTCTCCTTATATATCACCGTTTTGTACTTACTTTGCTCCTACACTCATATAGCCATCACAACTTGTGGAAATGGTTAGAAATAAAAACATATGACTATGGTTTGTATCATTTTTATGACCAAATTAGGCACTGTTGACGGTATAAAATAGGGTGTTAAGGACTGTCAACAATAGAGCAAGTGAAGTGTGGACAAGACTAGAGCAAACCTATGAGGGAACTTCAATGGTAAAGAGTGCCAAGTTGTACATGCTCAAGGACAAGCTCTCAAACTTCAAGATGGATGATGGAGAGAGCATTCCAGAGATGTTTTATCGGCTCCAAGGGATCATCAATGATCTCAAGGCTTTGGAAGAAAAGACAAGCGATGAGAACTTCTCTCATAAGTTTCTCATGTGCTTGCCCAAGAGGTTCAAGACCTTGAGGACTATTATCTTCCGGGGTGGCTTGAAGGGTGTCACTCCAAATGAGTTTCTTGGTGATGTGATGACCGAGGATCAATATAATGAGAAGAGTGATAGTGAATAAGTGAAGAAGGAGGATGACAAGAGCAAGAAGACCGTGGCATTCAAATCCACCACCTCTTCTTCCAAGTGCAAGGGCAAGGGCAAGAAAGTGCAATCTAGTGATGATGATGATGCATCTAGCCATGATAGTGATGATGAGGCACTAGCTCTCTTTGTGCGCAAGTTTGGGTGATTCATGAAGAAGAAGGGCTATGGTGCTAGGAAGAGAAGAGATAACTTCAAGGGCAAAGATGTAGTGAGGAAGTGCTGCAATTGCAAGAGCACGGACCATCTTGTGGCGGATTGTCCAAATGCTAGTGATGATGAAGATGATCACAAGAAGAGAGGCGAGAAGGACAAGAAGGACAAGGTGGAAAAGGAAGACAAGAATAAGTTCAACTTCTCCAAGAAGAAGGGTGGATCCCATGTGGTGACGTGGGATAGTGATGCTTCCTTCGATGGTGATGACTCTAGTGATGATGATGAGAGGAAGACATCCAGGAAGAAGGCTATGGCTTCTATTGCTATCATCAAGAGGCCTTCATCATTTGATTCATCATGCTTCATGGCTAATTCCATCAAGGTAAAATTTGATGACTCAAGTGATGATGACATAAATGATAATGATAGTGATAGTGATGATGATGAGCCTAGTGTAGCACAACTTATGGACATGTTAGAGCAAGTCGAATACTTGATTAGCTCTAAGTCTAATAAGTGCAAGGAATTGATCAAGAGGGTAAAAGATCTTGAGAAAACCCTTAATGAGTTAAATGCTTCTAATGAGTGCCTAAAGGAAGACCATGAGGATCTCAAACTAGCTCACACCAAGCTTGAGGAAGCTCACTCCTCACTCTTAGAGCTAACCAAAGTAGATGATGTTGCTATAACATGTGATGTGGGTGTAACTTGTGATCTAATGAACGAACCAACTAATGGACCACATGTTGCAACCACACCTAACAACACTAGCTCTTCATCATCATCCACTTCTACTTCTACCTTCACTACTAGTGTTCATCCAACACTAAAATTTGAAAATAAGAAATTGAAGAAGGAAGTGGACAAGCTAACCCGCGCACTAGGCAATGCCTATGGTGGGGATGCCCACTTGCTACAATGCTTGAGTAGCCAAAGATATAGTAACTCCAAGGAGGGACTTAGCTACACTCCCAAGAAGGGCAAGGTGGCCTTTGTAACTCCAAAGCCAAACTTTATGAGAAGCAATGGTCGCTTTTGCTACAAGTGCAAGCAAGTAGGGCATATTGAGCCAAATTGCATCACTAACAACAAGAACAAGCAAATAAAATTTGCAAGTGCTAAATCTATTAGGCTTGACTCTTGTTACATGCTTAGCATGCGTGAGAAAGGTGTCAAAGTCAAATACATTGGTACACCTATAGAGAGCCCAAGGTTAAAGACGATTTGGGTACCAAAGACTTTGGTTGCTAACCTCCATGGACCCAAACAAGCATGGGTACCTAAAAAGCATTGATTTGTTTTGTACGTGAATTAGAAAGCCAGAGGGAAGCATTGGGTTCTTGATAGTGGGTGTGTTGGCATTTCTTAACGTCGTTACAAAAGATAGACTAAAGGTCCATCTCTGGCAACGGTGCCAGAAATACTTGTTGGTGTTTCTTAGTATCACTACTAAAGATAGACTATAAGTCTGTCCTTAATAATAATACTAGAAACAAAAGTTGACATTCCCAACCACCATTTCTTCAGAAAGGTAACCCTTGGCCCTTAAAGGCGCCGGCCTAGGTAATGCAGTCTGGTAATAGCAATTAGAAATGCCGGATTGGCCTTCCTAACCGTCATTACTTACGATATGCAAAACTGTGACACGGCGCCGTGGGGTGCACAAGAATTACAATCCATAAGTAATGGTACTTAGGTACGCCAATCGATAGCTCAGTAAGAAATAAGATTACTCTGCAAGCGCACAGAACTATCATTGTAGCATTTCAACCCATGAGTATTCAAGGGTGTCGTATTTATAATTTCCTGTAGGAGGGCATGATGAATTTCATCTAGCTTTTGGTATAAACATGATCACTTATTGAATGCAAAGGTAGGCAGAGCATAAGCAGGGGTTAAATCAAGTTTATAAGATAGTGGACACACACATCGGAGCAACCTCAAGGATGAAAAGGGGAAAATAAAGAATACAACTAACTGAGCAGGCATTGGTCATATACAGCTTTGCAAAGAATAGCATTTACATCAAACTAGCAAGACTAGAATTAGGACCAAGTCTGGGATGATAGGGAGATCCCCACAGCTGGTCTGCCAGCCGATAGAGTCTTTCCAAACTCCTACTCAATACCCGAACATGGGGGAGTGCTAGGGATGGACAGGGCTGTCACCACCTGCCCACCTACCCCTCTGCCCGTGGGGTACCGACATATTCGCTGATCTCCGCATACCCGAACACCATGCTCGCGTAATTGGAAACAACTCCTAATCTCCCGGGACCCCAACCCTTCGGATTGACAGGCTCGGCTAGGAACAACCATGATAGCACAACGAACTATTATCCCATCCATAGTTCTTCCTGTATTTTAACTAATTTGATGAATGATGAAGAACTTTGATGAACATATCAAGAACATAACACATAGACTATAAACTAGTTCATATGTTATGATCATAACATGAACAAGATTATACTCTAATTCAGATGCATTGCTATAAACATAAGATGAGAACTTGCTCATAGAGGAGAACTGAATTATATTCATACCAAGATGTTCTTGATTCCTCCAAGGAGACAAGCTCTCCTTGATAGCTTTGCCTTGCTCTACTACTACTAAACTGGAGAACAAGTATGAAATGTGAGGTGTAGTGCTCCAAGTGTTGGTGTGTGTGAATGATGAAGGAGCACCATCTATTTATAGTAGGGCGGTTTGGGCGTCTCCAGGATTGGAAGAAGGTGAAACCACCCTTGGGAAACCGCCTTGAGCACCACCTCCGAAGACTGGGCCCGGGAGGCTCCACCTGGGGGGCAGCCGCACCCGGGTGCGGTCGGTCCCCTGGCTGGGCCTTCTGGCCACCGTCTTCGGGTGGTCGGTTGCTCCCTGGTCCTGGGCCTCTCCTGTGGTTATGGATGGATCTAGTTCATTGTTTTGAGATGGGCTTTCTTCTTTTATTGGTTTGCTCCTTCTCTGAATATGTTTCCTAGAAGTGCGCTTTCTTGTGGATTTTACTCATTTCCACGTGTCAAACCTGCATGTTATATACATAACAAAACTCGTGGAAGGATTAGATAAAAGCCCTACCTTCTTTTTGTTTTAGTATTAAAATGATGTTGTATTTTAGTTTGCTAAGGACCGCCAACAACTCCCCCACACTTGGTCCTTTGCTCATCCTCGAGTAAAGTGCTAAGGACCAAATGGGTTCGTCTTCCTTGTCAAAAGTGTCTGCATACAGGATATTCCAAGCTTCACCTGGATTTATGAACTTCAAAGTATCTACTGAATCACCTTTAGTAATTGAAAAATGGAATAGCTTGGAATTAAATCCTCTCACTCTTGTCCTTGCGTAGAGACTTGGGTTTTTGTCAGATTTTGAAAATATAAAGATAGCTTGTGTTCCTTGAATGATTCTCTCAAGTCACTTATTTTGTAAGTGGTTCCTCACCAAGGCATGAAAAGGTGATGCCTTCACTTTGATCATCCTACCTCTAAAAAGGCTTATCTAGAGTTTTAGGTAGAAATGAGAAATGATGAGGCGCACTTACCCTGCATATGTTGTCAAGTCAAACCCCAGACCATACCGGAGGGAGTGCGCCATACTCCTATATCAGAATGTGCATGTGTGTGGAGAGTATGAGGTGGAAACCTAGTTCTAAATCTTTTTTGGTACTCCATGCATCATGATTCTCCTTGGATAACACTTAGGAAGATATGGGCTATAAGATCTATATATATTTTATATATATATATATTTGAACAGGTATTTAAACTTTTTCTTTCCCGTTATTTTCTTATGCCCCTTGGCATGATCTTTTATATATATTTTTTTAACATAGCCCCATATCTTTTATTGGCATATGAAAAACTTTTAAACAAGGAGATATCATGATGGTAGATGAATGGAGTAAAATTTTGTAAAAAAAAATGCACGGTTCTTAGGATGAGAACCGACACCACTTTTTTTATTTGGTGGATGGATGAAGTGCAACTCTCAGGGTGAGAATTGGCTTTATTTGGTGGGTGCAAGTGAATTCTGATTTTGGGAGTATGAAATATCTCTCAACAGCGGTCAGAAATTTGACCAAACTCAACACAAAATAAGTGGCATATGTAGAAGGTTTCATCAAATAGAATCATATATGGCCTTGGTCGGTATTTATCAATCATTCAAGGAGCATGCTATTGAGTTTTTGTTTTTATAAGATAAATCCCAAATACTTTGCAAGAATGAGCAAGCATCATGTCATCCTACTATATCTCATCCGTCAATTACATAGATAGAAACGGGGTCCCTAAACAGTGTTCATAAATCTGTAGGAATTTTAGCCGGGAATAAAAAGTATGCAAATATCTCGAATGTAGGAAGACAAGTTTTGATGGAGTATGAAGGGGACATCATTTTAAATTTTTATCTTAAAAACTTTTCAGAATGAGAGAGGGGAAAAGTTGCACAAACCGAATTTTGACTTTTGTTATTGTGCAATTGTCTTGGTGAGTCCTCCCCCACACTTGTTTTCTTTCCTGTCTTGGTTAGTCACAATATATATATGTGGCGAAAACAAGTGCTCAACATAAAAACTTTATTTCATTGATAAACTCGAATAGGCACATTTACATTGATAGTAAATGATCGTGAAAAAGAGAAGTGCCTAATTATTCGTGCAGTAGGTGCATTCTAAAGTTACTCAAGATGATGATCAACACCTAGGGCTTTAGCAACTTTCCTTAGCTTAAGATTGATCTTGAAGCGGAAACTATTAACATCATCGCTAAGGTTCCTAATCTCTGTGTTCTTGGTCTCTATGTCGTTTTCTAAAGTCCTAAGAAAAGTACGTAAGCTAGCATGTTTGGCTATGAGGTCATTGATGATACTAGAGTCATCTTCATCGTCACTGCTTTCGTACTATCCTGCACGACGCTTGATGGATGGTTGCGGTAAATGCCTCCTAATTCTAGGAAAGGTGCTAGCGGATGCTGCCTTTTTGGCCGAAAGTGTAGGCTTGCTAGCCGACTTTTCACTAGTACGCATGCTAGTCCCACTACCGCTAGGGGTCTTCCTCTTGAGGCCTAGAAAACTGGTAGGATGGGTAGCAGCGGTCTTCTGCTTGGCGCCACCTTCGGATGCAAGAGAGTGTGCTGGCAGGATCGCTAAGGACTTCTCCTTCACAACACGAGCTTCTTCCCTTACTAATGGACTCTCTTGGTAAGGTGCTATGTCTAGGTTCGCAATGGCCTTTTGAGCGTTGATCAGCGAGAGGGCGTAGCTAGACATGGTCGGCACTTCGAGATAGGAGAGCTTAGCAAGCTTTGAAAAAGGGAGAAGGGTAAAGTTGGTGTGAGGAAAAGAGAGACATAAAAGGGGTTTAAATAGGTGCTACCGAGGTTTCTAGCAAGGAAGTAACTTGATCGTAACCATAAACGTGATGATGGAGGGATCAGAGAGGGATAAAAAAAGTTTGGCAAAGATTGGGCCAATTAGGGGGCGGTCGGTCCCCTGGGTCCACCAGCCAGCCTTTGCTTTTTGGCCAAGTGCCATGCTGACTGTGTAGATCCCTATCTTGATTACGATCAAGTTTGATGCGCAGTGAATCAGAGCGATAGTGTGTGTGATTGAGTGTGGGAAATGATTGATACTTATGAAAATATGTTTTAAGATCACACTATCATGCATTTATGAAGGAATATTCCTATGATCTCAAGGATTCATGTTTATGAAAGGAAAGAATCATAGGGTCATTTTAGTCAAAACATAAATGCAATACTAGCAGCAAGGCATGCGTATATTTATTATAAAAGTTTAAAATATATAAATATTTATTTATTTATTATTATTATTTTTAGAATAAATAGATTACTTAGGCATTTATTGAAAGATTTGTTAAATTTTTATTTAAAGTAAAAATTAAAGATAACTTACCAATTTACCTTCGGCAAGGGTTCAGCTTTTTAAGTCCGTTGAGCAGGACTTTTCTCCCTTCATTTCTTGCTTGATGATGGTACATCCGTCTTGGGAGAAGTAGACGGTTGCACCTGCTTGGGCCTCCATACCTTCTGGGTGGTTTTGGGCGGTGTGGCAGTATTTTCGACTTTTGCTTTGGGTTTCCACACTGACTTCTTTTGTGAAGGCTTGGGGATTTCTTCTTTCTTATTAGGAGCCATTGTTTTTCTGCTCCTTATTTATATTTCTTTTAGGAGCCGCCTTTTCTTTTGGCTTTGGCTTTTTCTTTAACTCTTTTGAGATTTTTGATAGATTTTTCAAGAGCTGAGGCTGAATCTCTACATCCTCAATGCCCTGGGGATTCGGCCCATATCGGATACGTATCATGTTGCATTCTTCCTGACGGCGAGGCCTGAATTCAAATTTTTCTTCTTGTCCATTGATATTGATGCGGATTTCTCCAGCGCCAACATCAATTTGTGCTCCGGCCGTGCTCAAGAATGGTCTTCCAAGGATAAGTGGTGTTTCTTTTGTAAACTCCATGTTGAGCACCACAAAGTCCACTGGGACATAATACTCTCTGATTTTGACAGGGATATCTTGTGCTATCCCCGCTGGGTACCGAATTGAGGAGTCAGCCAACTAAAGTGTCATGTTGGTGGGCTCCAAGTTGGTGAAATTCAGTCTATCAAAGACTGATTTTGGCATGATGCTTACGCTTGCCCCAAGATCGCATAAGGCATGGTCAAATTGCTGGGTGCCAATGAAACATGTGATCGTGGGGCACCCAGGGTCTTGTTTCTTCTTGGGTAGATGATTGAGTATAGCTGCGCTACACTCTTCCGTCAGCTTAATAATTTCTGTGGACGGTAATGGTCGCTTGTTGTTGATGATGTCCTTGATGAATTTGGCGTAGGACGGAATGTGCAGGACATCCATCAGCGGAACGCTGACATGTGTCTTCTTGACCATTTCCTCGAATCGGAGGAACTGCTCATCTCTGGCCTTCTTCTTCCTCCTTATTCTTGTGGGGAAAGGTAGCATCATGGTGTCCACATAGCCTTCCGGTGTCGGCTCTTCTTCCGCGGATTCTTCTTGTGGTTTCGACTCTACCGGTACTTCCTCTTGCTGTCTGGGTGCCTTGCCTGTTCTATGGTTAGGATGTGGTGGATCACGAGTGGTCTTACCCCCTCTCGTGGTCACCGCGTTTATATTTTCAATAGTCCTATTAGGTTGTATGGCAGATTTAGTAGCAGAGGCTAGCTGGGCGATTTGAGTTTCTATTCTTTTATTAAAGCTTACTTGATTTTTAACAGATAAGGATAGGCTATCAAGCTTAGTATTTATAGTTTCAAATATTTTATAATTGAGAGAAAGCTTGTTTGTAAGGTTTTCATTTATTTTAGCTTGTCCTATAATAAGATCTTTTAATGAAGGTTGGGAGGAATTGAAATTTGAATTAAAATTGGAAGAGTTACCTTGGGGGCAATTCTGGCTGTTCCACCCGTTACCTGTTTGTTGATGTTGGCGAAACCCGTTGTTAATGTATGAAGCTTCTTAATGGGTTTTGGGACAGTTGTTCCCCGAATGGCCAACATCTCCACAGACTTCACATGTCATGTGTGAGTCCATGGCCTGGACGGTGCTGGTGGTAGGATCGGTGGCACGTCCCTCAAGTTTCTTCATTAGTAACTCTATTTTTGCGGCAAGCAGATCCGTCTCCTTCACGGTGTGCATGCCTTTTTCTCTTTTGCGTCCTTCTCCCCAGCTTTGGTTGGCCACCATCTTCTCAATCAATGCTGTGGCATTCTCGATGGTAAGGGAAAGGAACACGCCTCCAGCAGCGGCATCTACGTGCCCCTTAGATATGGCCGTGAGGCCTTCATAGAAATTCTGGAGCATGAGCCAATCTTCCATCCCGTGGTGGGGGCAGGCCCGGATGCACTCCTGGAGCCTTTCCCAAGCCTCAGGAATGGACTTGAGTGATGTTTGCTGGAAGTTAGATATCTTCCCTCGTAGAGCATTCGTTTTCCTCACGGGGAAAACCTTTGCGAGGAACGCCGTAGAACAATTGTCCCACGTGTTGACTACTTCCTTGGCTTGGTAGAACCATTGCTTCGCCTTCCCCGAGAGGGAGAAGGGAAACAAGCGGAGCCTGATGCTGTCTTGTGTGACATCTTTAATGATGATGGTCTCGCACAGCTTAAGGAAGTTTTGCAAGTGTGCGTTTGCGTCCTCACTTGGCAAACCATAGAACTGGTTCGCCTGCACCATCGTGAGTAGGCCAGTGCGGAGCTCAAAGTTTCCGTTCCCGACATTGACAGCGAGCCCAATAGGCACCTTGGCAATAGTGGGGGTGGAATACTCGCGGAGTGACTTGGCCATGGTGGTAGTAGCGGATGGTGCGGAAGTGACCGGTTCGTTTGCCGGCTGAGTAGCAGAAGAAGAGATGGTACGATGCCTTCTCTTCCTTAGGAGTGCCTCTGGATTTTTAACGAAGTTTTCCGGCAGATTGAAACCGCTCATACACTATCCTGTTTTCATTCCAATAAAAAAAGGAAGAAAACAGCAAAGTTAGCCTGCTTAAGCTATGGCTACCAATGCTTATTTTGTAATCAAAGTTTATGCCAAAGCAAGATGTTTATATTTTCTTTTTTCCCTCCCGGCAACGGCGCCAGAAATGCTTGTTGGCATTTGTTGGCGCTTCTTAGCGACAGCAGAAAAATCCGCAAGCGCACGGAAGTACCGTTGTAGCACTTCACCCGGAAGTATTCGGGGTATCGTATTTTCCCAAAGGAACGGCTAATGTTAGAGATCTCTTAGCTAGTTGACCCTAGAAAAGATAGAAGGGATAACTTGGGTGGAGAGGATACACTAAGTCTGGAAACACTAAGTGAAGATAACTTTCCCACTACTTGCTTGCTTCAGGCCCACTAACGCAGCTGGTCTGCCAGCTTATACCAGTATCAGCACTATTCCGCGGCCGAACGTGGGGGAGTTCAGATACGAGTGGACAGGGCTGTCACCACCTGCCACCTACCCCTCTGCCCGTGGACGCGCGCAACATACGAAGGTAGACTCTGACTTAGACACCATGTCTACGAAGGTGACTACTACTCTAGCGATGGCCAGGAACTTCCATCTCTATCAGGAGTCCTTTAACTAGAGCACCCGTCCCAATGAACGAGCGACGATCCCACAAACAAGTAGCTTTATAAAAGTAACTCACTTAATGGATCAAAACTAAAATGTATCACAAACCTCTTACTTCAAGTAGCAAGATGGTTGTAGAGGTTCAAGTTGGATGTGAGAGCCGATAGGTCTGGCACTTCGTCCACCCGAGGGTAGAACTGCTTCGACCCCGCTATCACTTCTCAAGCTTCTATCTGTCTCTCTCTAACCCTATACTAGCCTAGCTAGAAGCTACACTAATGGAAAATGGTGGTACTCCCTTCTTCTCTCTTGTATCATGTTTTTCCATGGAGGGGGTGAGGGCCTCATTTTATAGCTCCACAGGTCGGTTTCGGCGTAGATAAATATGGAAGGAGGTGAAACCGCCTTCAGGGAACCGCCATGAGCATTGTCACTAGAACTGGGCCCGGGAAGTGCCATCTGGGGGGCAGCCGCCCTCGGGGGCGGTCGATCCCTAGGAGGCGGCAACTAGCCACCGCCTGAAAGGTCCTTGTTTGGTTTTGGTAATTGAGTGACAACTTAAGTGGACTAATATGTGTTTAAGTGTTGATTACACAGGTGATTAGTCCACAGGTACATGTGTGTGAGCATCTATGCCATGGAGGTGAAAATGGCTTGGAGATGATGCTTAGCTCACACATATGGTATGAAGGAGCTAAACGCATGAGACATGACATGGAGTCATGTGGCTAGGTGAAGAAGATCAAGACAAGGCTTCGCGTCGATGGACCGGTTGCAAGTGTGAAGGGCTAGTCGGGTGATGGCTTGGCGCCGATGGACCAACGCAACGGTGAAGAGCAAGCAAGTCAAGGATCGATGAACCAAAAGCCACGTGATGATATGAAATGGATCATATCATTCATGAGGTGTTGGTGCATGTGTTGCACCGGCATCGATGGTGTCGGAGACGGTGATGAAGACGGTGATCGAAATGGAAAGCGCAAGGCAAAGGTATAACCTAGGGCATTTCCATTTCACCGGTATAAGATTGAGTAGAGAAGTGCTTGACCGGATTTAGGATAGATGGCCATACTATCAAGAGGGGCAAACTTGTTTGCATATCGGTCATCTAGTGCCACTTGAGTGATCTAACTTGCATACGTTGCTAGGATCGAGTGGCGTGGTGAAAAGAGTGAAAAATCCTTTGAAAAATGTTTGTGAAAAGCTAACACACATGCACATGAGGTGTACACTTGTTGGTGTTAGCACGTTTGCAAGGGTGAAAGTGTTTGGAGGTGGTGTTGTGAGGTAGAGAGGGTGTGGTTCTCTCTCTTCCTCCTGCCGAGCTTGCGAGGCAGGATTCGGAGGTTTTCGGCGAAGTTGCAAGAGCGTCGGACGCTAAGGCCAGGGGGCGTCGGACCACGGGTTCGGTCCGACGGCCTGCCCTTGTCTTCTGTGCTGTGGTGCGAGCGTCGGACGCTGTCTGCAGTGACAGCGTCAGACCATCCTCGTGCGTCCGACGGTGTTTGGCCTGTGAGCGTCGGACGCTGAAGTTTGTGGGCGTCGGACTTTTGTTCGAGCGTCCGACGGTGCAGATCGTGCGAGAGCTGACACATGGCGAGCTCTGAGAGCGTCGGACTCTTGGGTTTAGTCCGACGGCGAGCGTCGGACGACCGTCCGACGGTTTTCAGCCCTCGGGGAGCTCTCTGGAAGCGTCGGACCGTGGAGTTCGTTGGTCCGTCGGTGTTCCGTCCGACGGTGAGCTGAAGCACGGGAAGTTAGCCGTTGTGATCCAACGTTTGACTTCAAATGGCTAGTGACACGTGGCGGCTATCGGGAGCGTCGGACCGTGGACATTGGTCCGACGGTGGCGCGGCTGAGCGTCCGACGCTCAGTCCGACGGCCGGTTTGAGAGGGCAACGGCTCTATTCGCTTGAGGGCTATAAATCCAAGCACTTGGCGGCCTTGGCCGAGTAGCTGAGCACCCTTGGGCCTGTGTGGCTTGTGTAGGTGTGCTTGGAAGCCCTCCCACTCACTCACTTACTTAGTGCACATCCGATTGATTGATAGTGAGTGATTCTAGTGCGTTGCATTGTGGGATTGCATCGAGTGGCACTAGGTGATCGTATTGCAAGCCGGTGGTGCTTGTTACTCTTGGAGGTTGCCACCTCCTAGACGGCTTGGTGGCTTGTGGCTCCGTGAAGCAAGCAAGAAGATTGTGCTTAGCTCCGGAGAAGCTTTGTGAGGGGTTGGAGCTCACTCCGCGGGAGATCGCAAAGAGCATCGCTAGTAGAGCGAGACGTGAAGAGCGACAAGTGGTCCGGCCGAGTCAAGTGCTAGAGCTTGTGGTAAGCACTCCACGTGGGAGAGTGTGACTTGCGGGTCACCACTAGCAAGAGGACCGGCGGCAACCTTGGAGCTTGTCTCAACGGAGGACGTAGCTTGTGGCGACAAGTGAACCTCCGGGAAATAAATCACCGCGTCAACATCTTCCCATCCTTCGCGGTGGTTTGCTCCCTTCTACACAAGTTATTTATATTGTGCATTACTTTATTTGTGTAGTTGTAGTTGCTCTTGTGAGACCGGTTAGCTTGTGTAGCTTGCCACTTACCTTCTTAGCTTGTGTAGCTTAGAAGTAGTTCTCACTTAGTTTGTGTAGCTAAAGTGAGTTGCGCTCTTTGATTTGGATTGTGTATCCTTGTCATTGAGCAAGTAGTGAGCTTAGGTGCTTAGTGCGTTTTTGCTTGCTAGTTAATAGGAGTTTCCCCGGTGCTTAAAGTACTAGCGCTTAGGTTTGTGTGATCTTGCGCTAGAACGGTTTAGGGAAGCTCAAGCTGGACTTGCACCTTTGCTTCTCACTAGGATCTTTGGCAAGGTGTTTAGAGTCTTAGTTATAGGGGTGAATTGTCGTTAGAACCGATTAGGTTTTATTCCGCTGCGATTAGTTGTTATAAAGGACTATTCACCCCCCCTCTAGTCCGTCATCTCGACCCTACACCGCCTTCAGGTGGTCGGTTGCTCCCTGGGCCTGGGCCTCCCCCGTGGTTACGGATGGATCCCGTTTGATGATTTGATGGGCTTTTCTCTTTTATTCTTGATTTGTGCCTTTTCTGAATATGTTTTCTGGAAGTGCGCTTTCCGGTGATTTTTATGCATTTCCACGTGTTCGACCTGCGAGTCACATGTGCAACAAAACTCGTGGAAAGGTTAGATAAAAGCCCTACCTTCTATTTATTTTAGCATTAGAATGATGTTATATTTCGGTTGTTAAGGACCGCCAACAACTCCCCCACACTTGGTCCTTTACTCGTCCTCGAGTAAAGTGGTAAGGATCAAATGGGTTCCTTTTCCTTATTCATAAAGATCTGCATACAGTTTATTCCAAACTTCACCTGGATTTATGAACTTCAATGTGTCTGCCAAATTATCTTGAGTAATTGCAAAATGGAATAGTCTGGATTCAAATCTGCTTAGTTTGTCCATGCGTAGAAAATTGGGTATTTGCAAGGTTTTGAAAATCATAAGCATAGCTTGTGTTCCTTGAATGATTCTCTCAAATCGCTCATGTATGTAAGTGATTCCTTACCAAGGCATAAAATAATGCCTTCACATGGTCATCCTATCTCTAAATAGGCTTATCTTGGAGTTTTAGGTAGGAATGAAAATGATGAGGCACACTTACTCTGCATATATTGTCGAGTCAAACCCCAGACCATACCGGAGGGAGTGCTTCATATTCTTAGATCAGAATGTGCATGTGTGTGGAGAATATGAAGGTGGAAACCTAATTCTAAATCTTTTTGATACTCTATGCATCATGATTCTCTTTTTTGAAAAAGACAATATATGGGCAATAGGAACTTCATCACATTTTATATATATATATATATATTATTTTTTTGAACGGGTATTTAGAATCATCTTTCCCGTTTATTTTCTGATGCCCCTCTCTTTTTTTTAGCATAGCCTCATATCTTTTATTGGCATAAGACATATTTTGAATGAGGAGATATCATGATGGATGAGTAAAGTTTTTGTATCAAGAGTGCGTGTTTCTTTGGATGAAAATAGCACTTTTATTTGGTAGAGGTAAACTGCACAACTCCTAGTGTAAGAGTTGGCATATTTTGGTGGATGGATGGATGCGTGTATTGCGCAATCCTCATGGTGAGAATTGGCTTAATTTGGTGGGTGCATGTGAATTCTGATTTTGGGTGCATGAAACATCTCTCAACAGCGGTCACAAAATTTGACCAAACTCAACACAAAATAAGTGGCATATGTGGAAGGTTTCATAATAAAGAATCATATATGGCCTTGGTAGGTATTTGTTAATCATTCAGGGAACATGCTAATTGAATTTTTGTAAAAATCAATCCCATGTACTTTGCAAGAACGAGTAAGCATCATGTCATCCGGCTATATCTCATTTGTCAATTACTTAGATAAAAAGGGGGTCCCTAAATGGTGTTCATAAATCTTGTAGGAATACTAGCAAGGAATAAAAAGTATGCAAATATTCTGAACATAGGAAGACATGTTTGATGGAGTATGAAGGGGACATCATTCTTTAAATTTTATTTTTAAAACTTTTTTAATTAGGGAGAGAGGGGAGATGTTTGCACAAACCGAATGGGATTTTTGTTCTTGTGCAGTTTAACTTTGAAGAGTTCTTCCCCCACACTTATTTTATTTCCTGTTTGGTTAGTCACAATATATAGAGAAAACAAGTGTGCAATATATAAAGATAAAAAACTTCTTTTTCATTAATAAATCAAATAGGCACATTACATTGAAAGGGGACATGATTGGAAAATAAAAGATCATGAAGAGGAAAAATGTGTGCCCTATTATTTGTGTAGCAGGAGCGTTTTAAAGATATTTAGAGAACGTGCTCAACTCCTGCTGCTTTAGCGATCCTACGCAGCTACTCTCCATAGCCACGGCGCATCTCATCTAATTCATCTCTAAGTCCTTTCACGCTAAGATAAGCATCGGCTATGCGGGCTTGTGCCTTTTCAACATTTAGGCGCGTGCTCTTTATGCCAGCATTTAGTGAGGCGATGGTTGGGCCTTTGGAAGGCTTCTCATCCTCACTATCGCTAAAGAATCCCTTAGGCTGCCCTCTAATAATTTTCCTAAAGACTGTGCGCCTGGCGCCTGCGGTTTCGGCAAAGGGTGTAGGTTTCCTAGAAGGTGTTTCGCCTCTGTGGAAAAGACCTTTAGCATACCCTCCATTAGGTTTGCGCACTCCCCATATGGTGTAAGAAGGAATGTCTTTAGTGGGAGACGACAGAGAGGGTAAATTCGATGAAGAGGGCATCAAGGCAGCACGTTTGCTAAGCCCGCTACTACTAGGGGCCTTCCTCTTGAGGCCTAAAGCACCGGTAGTTGGTCGGGCAGCAATACTCTTCTTCTTGGCGCCACCTTCGGGCGCACGGGAGCGTGCCGTGGACTTCAAGCTTGAAATGTTGCTAACATTATTGGTTGATGGGGGTAGAAGGGCTAGCGGCTTCTCCACTATGGCACGAGCTTCTTCTCTCACAAAAGAGCTCTCTTGATAGGGGACTATGTCTAAGTTGGCGATGGAGCCGGGAGCTTAGATCAGCGAAAGAGCATAGCTAGACATGGTCACGGCTTGCAAGTAGGAGAGCTTCGCAACTTTTGTGAGAGGAAGAAGGGAATGGTTTGGTGTGAAGAGAGGAGAGGCCTTTGAATTGCTTTTATAGGTTCTACCGAGGTTTCTATTGAGGAAATGATCTGATCGTAACCAGAGACGCGATACTGGAGCAATCACAAACAGGTACGAAAAAGATCGACGATGTTTGAGCTGGCTGGGGGGGCGGTTGACCCCGAGGGCGGTCGGTCCCCTGGGTCCACCTGCCAGCCTCTGCCTTATTCCTATGTGCCTTGCAGATTGAGTAGATTTCTATCCCAGTTACGAACAAGAGTGATGCGCAGTGGATCAAAATGATTGAGTGTAATTTGAAGTGTGATTTTTGTAAAAATATCTCAAGATTACACTATCATGCATTTATGAGAGAATATTCCTATGATCACAAGGATTTTATGTTCATGAAAGGAAAGATCATAGGGGCTTTTTGGGTATTTCATAAATGCAACACTATTGCTCTACAACCATCTATTTATTTATAAAGTAGTAAAGTATAAAAAATGTTTATATATATATATTTATTATTATTATTATTATTATTATTATTATTATATATTTTTATAAGTTTTTAATGAACTCTTTAAAGGATATTATGTTTATTTCATCAATGAAATTCAGTTCGAGTTCAAGGAATACCTTGAGACGTTGGCCATTTACCTTATGGATGTTACCGTTATCGTCTTCTATTGTGATTGCTCCATGTGACGATACATTGATGACGGTGTAAGGTCCGTCCCATTTACTTTTGAGCTTGCCTTTCCCGAACAATTTGACTTTTGAATTGAAGAGCAGAACTTTGTCGCCTATCTTGAATTCTTTGTGTTGAATTCTTCGATCATGCCATCTCTTTGTTCGTTCTTTGTAGAGCTTGGCACTATGATAGGCCTTTTCTCGCCATTCTTCTAGTTCTGCTATTTGTTTCTGCCTATTTTTACCAGCTGACTTGAGATCCATGTTCCAGGTCTTAATTGCCCAGTGAGCTCTATGTTCAAGCTCAATAGGCAAATGGCAACTTTTCCCATAGATCAGCTGATATGGTGACATCCCGATGGGGGTTTTGTAAGCTGTCCTGTATGCCCAAAGCACATCAGGTAGCTTATCTTTCCATCCTCTTCCCATCTCATTCACTGTTTTCTGAAGGATGTTTTTAATTTGTTTGTTCGAAGTTTCGGCTTGTCCACTGGTTTGGAGGTGATAAGGAGTAGCTATGTTGTGCTTGGCTCCCAGTTCTCGCAGGAATGCTCTGAAAGTTTTGTCTATGAAGTGTGAGCCCCCGTCATTTATCACCATCCTAGGTGTTCCAAAGCGAGGGAAGATTACTTCATGAAACATCTTTCTTGCATGTTTTGCATCCGCTGCTCGACAAGGTAGCGTTTCGACCCACTTCGAGATATAGTCAACTGCCACGAGGATGTACTCATAGTCTCTCGACTTTTGGAATGGTCCCATGAAGTCAATGCCCCAGACGTCGAAGACTTCTATTTGGAGGTTGAAATGAAGGGGCATGGCGTTGCGGGAGCTGATATTGCCTTGCAGCTGACATTGTCGACACCTTCGAATGAATTCTTTGGTGTCGTTATACATTGTTGGCCAATAGAATCCGCACTGCCAAATTTTGGCTTGTGTGCGGAAAACTCTATAATGGCCCCCCGTATGGTGCTGCATGACACCTCTCAATGATTTGTGCACCCTCGGTAGTAGGCACGCATCTTCTCAACAGTCCATCGGCACAAACCTGGAATAGGTAGGGTTCATCCCACAGGTGACGTCTGCTTTCATATTCTAGTTTCTTTCTGGATTCGCCTGGGGGTACATACCCTGAAACCATGTAGTTCACAATATTTGCATACCATGGGTTTGTGTCGGTGACCATGAGGAGCATGTCGTCGCGTAAGAAGTCATTGATCTCCTGTTCCAACATGTTAGTGACTTGCATACGCGAAAGATGGTTGGCAATAGTGTTTTCTACTCCTTTTTTATCTTTTATTTCAATATCAAATTCTTGTAATAACAAGATCCAGCGGATCAGACGATGTTTAGCATCTTTATTGGTGTGCAGATATTTTAAAGCAGCATGATCAGTATAAATAATTATCTTTGCTCCTACCAAGTAAGATCTGAATTTATCAATAGCAAATACTACTGCAAGGAGCTCCTTCTCGGTTGTGGCATAATTAAGCTGAGGTCCTGTTAGAGTCTTGCTAGCGTAGGCGATCGCATGATGCTTCTTATCTTTGGTTTGGCCTAGGACCGCACCAACAGCATAGTCACTAGCATCACACATGATCTCGAAGGGTAGCGTCCAATCCAGAGGTTGGATGATGGGCGCAGAGATCAGTGCTTTCTTGATGGTTTCAAAAGCTTTTAAACACTCATCCGTGAACTCAAAAGGTACGTCTTTTACTAACAGGTTAGTCAAGGGTCTGGCGATTTGTGAAAAATCTTTGATAAAACGCCTGTAGAACCCCGCATGGCCTAGAAAGCTTTGGATTCCTTTGATGTTCATAGGGGGAGGTAGTTGCTCAATAACTTCCATTTTTGCCTTATCTACTTCTATCCCCCTTTCGGACACTAAATGTCCAAGAACAATGCCTTCACGGACCATGAAATGGCACTTTTCCCAGTTAAGTACCAGGTCCTTCTCTTGGCATCTTTGCAAAACTTTGTCCAAATTCTCGAGGAAATGATCAAAAGTTTTTCCATAGACTGAAAAATCATCCATGAAAACTTCCATGATCTCCTCAATCATTTCTAAGAAAATAGACATCATGCAGCGCTAGAACGACGCGGGTGCATTGCAAAGTCCGAATGACATTCTCCTATATGCATACGTTAAATACGGGCATGTAAACGTTGTTTTGCTTTGGTCGTCGGGATGGATGGGGATTTGGTGATAGCCAGAATACCCATCGAGGAAACAAAAGAAAAAATGTTTTGCCAACCGCTCCAACATCTCATCGATGAAGGGCAGTGGGAAATGATCCTTTCGTGTTGCCGCATTGAGTTTTCTATAATCAATGCACATCCTCCATCCCGTGACGATACGTTGTGGAATGAGCTCATTTTTAGCATTCTCAACTACCGTCATCCCTCCTTTCTTGGGAACCACTTGGACGGGACTAACCCAGTCACTGTGTGGTATGGGATAAATAATCCCGGCGTGAAGAAGTTTGAGGACTTCCTTCTTCACGACTTCCCTCATCGCATTATTGAGCCTACGCTGTGGTTCGTGTGAAGGAGTGCTGGCAGGGTCAATAGGGATGCGATGGGTACAGAGCGTTGGGCTAATCCCCTTAAGGTCTTGTAGTGAATACGCGAAGACCGATCTATGTTTTTCTAGAACGGCAATAAGTCTAGTCGTCTCCTTAACTGAAAGCTTGTCACTAATGATGACAGGAGTGCTTTTGTTGCCGTTTAGAAAAACATAACGTAGTCCTTCAGGCAGGGTTTTTAGCTCAACGGGAGGTGGAGTCGGCACTTCCTCTTTAGGAAGGTCAAAAGTCTCCCCGGTGTCTTCCTCTTCTTCTATAAAGAAGTTAGCATCTTTTTCCAAGGATGACTCAGGGGGTTCAAAGGGGGAAACTGACATAACCTCTTCGGGCAAGGTAGGACAGGGGAGAGGGTCTGCCATCGAGTTTTTAGCTCGATGAAAAGGTATGGAATAATCATTCCTCCCCAGCTTAACATTCAATTCCCCTGTTCTTGTTGCATTGGAGAGAAATTTCTCCAGGGGATGCCCGATCAGCACGCTGAAGTCTACATCGTCAAAGATGTGAAAATCTAAAGTTAAGACAACATCAACGTGCTGAATTTTGACGTTGTGAACCAACCCTTATCCTAGCTGACAAGTACGCGAGCTGTTTCTTATGGACAGGGTCATAGGAGCAAAATGCCTATCATTCAGATGAGTGTGTGCAAAGGTTGTGGACATCAGATTTGCTCCTACCGTGGGGTTGTACAACATCTCCACCCAATCATCCTGGATTTTTGCAATGGATGGTTAGCGAAGGAGAGCGAATCTGAATTACTTTAGATGAAGACTCCCTTTCGTTTGTCCATTCGTTGCTCTTGATAGCCGTCAACTCCCTAATGGATTCCTTTAAAGAATCGAGGCAAGGTTTTGGAGTGACAGGGACATGGGTGCTTTTTCTGTATGCATACTTCGAGACATTCCCATAATCATCGAAGAAGTCGTCATCGAAGTATGGAAGACCTGAAGGTTGGAGACCTTCCTTCGGATCTTCTGGTTTGGGTGAGGATGTCTCTATAGGTATTGACGGTTCAACCTCGACCGAAGAGACTTCCTCATGACACAGCTTTGGCTCTACATGGAGGGGTTCTAATGTAGGAGTATTCTCTAGAATGCGATCTAGAAGGGCCTCTCCTTCGGCCGTGGTTTTGTGTGTGAACGACCCTCCTGTGGCTATGTCAAGTTGAAGGGCAGATTCCTTACTAAGTCCTAACCAAAAATGTTGTAGGAGCATATGGTTGGGAATAGACAAGTCTGGGCCAGATTTTGTTAAAATTGTAAATCGTTCCCAAGCTGCACCTATGGATCCCTTCACATTTTGCTGGAGGTTGAGAATCTCTTGACGTAGGGCAGCGATTCGGGATATAGGGAAGAATGCTACACAAAACTTGTTTCGCAATTCCTCCCAATCACCAGCTACCTTCCCTACATTGAGGGCATACCATTGTTTCGCTCTCTCATCAAGCGAGAAAGGAAACAATTTCCACTGCATTGTTTCATGTGACATGCCGGCAATGGTTAGGCATGCACAGAGCTGCTCAAACTCCCTTAGGTGGTGATATGGATTTTCATAATCTAATCCTGAGAAGGTTTGTTCCCGAACCATGGCTATAAAAGCCAAGCAGAGTTCATAACTCGAAGTTATGATTGGCTTCGCGGATTGTGGAGGTTCAACGAACTCGCCCTTGGGAGCAGAAAGTTTGAAAATAGTGGGTTGCTCCATTGGAACAAAAGAGGTAAAAGAAAAGAAGGGTAAAAACAAAGGATACACGGGCAACTAGGTTCGGAGACTAAAAATGACAACCGTTCCCCGGCAACGGCGCCAAAAATGCTTGTTGGCGCTTCTTAGCGACAGCAGAAAAATCCGCAAGCGCACGGAAGTACCGTTGTAGCACTTCACCTAGAAGTATTCAGGGTATCGTATTTTCCCAAAGGAATGGCTAATGTTAGAGGCCTCTTAGCTAGTTGACCCTAGAAAAGATAGAAGGGATAACTTGGGTGGAGAGGATACACTAAGTCTGGAAACACTAAGTGAAGGTAACTTTCCCACTACTTGCTTGCTTCAGACGCACTGACACAGCTGGTCTGCCAGCCAATACCAGTATCAGCGCTATTCCACGACCGAACGCGGGGGAGTTCAGATATGAGTGGACAGGGCTGTCACCACCTGCCACCTACCCCTCTGCCCGTGGGCACACGCAACATACGAAGGTAGACTCTGACTTAGACACCACGTCTACGAAGGCTACTACTACTCTAGTGATGGCCAGGAACTTCCGTCTCTATCAGGAGTCCTCTAACTAGAGCACCCATCCCAATGAACGGAGCGACGATCCCACAAACAAGTAGCTTTATAAAAGTAACTCACTTAATGGATCAAAACTAAAATGTATCACAAACCACTTACTTCAAGTAGCAAGATGGTTGTAGAGGTACAAGTTGGATGTGAGAGCCGACAGGTCCAGCACTTCATCCACCCGAGGGTAGAACTGCTTCGACCCCGCTATCACTTCTCAAGCTTCTATCTCTCTCTATAACCCTATACTAGCCTAGCTAGAAGCTACACTAATGGAAAATGGTGGTACTCCCTTCTTCTTCTCTCTTGTATCATGTTTTTCCATGGAAGGGGTGAGGGCCCCATTTTATAGCTCCACAGGTCGGTTTCGGCGTAGATAAATATGGAAGGAGGTGAAACCGCCTTCAGGGAACCGCCATGAGCATTGTCACTGAAACTGGGCCCGGGAAGTGCCATCTGGGGGGCGGCCGCCCCCGGGGGCGGTTGGTCCCTGGGAGGCGGCAACTGGCCACCGCCTTCAGGTGGTCGGTTGCACCCTGGGCCTGGGTCTCCCCCGTGGTTATGGATGGATCCCGTTTCATGGTTTGATGGGCTTTTCTCTTTTATTCTTGATTTGCGCCTTTTCTGAATATGTTTTCTGAAAATGCGCTTTCCGGTGATTTTTATGCATTTCCACGTGTTCGACCTGCGAGTCACATGTGCAACAAAACTCGTGGAAAGGTTAGATAAAAGCCCTACCTTCTATTTATTTTGGCATTAGAATGATGTTATATTTAGGTTATTAAGGACCGCCAATAGCATTTCTTAACGTCATTACAAAAGATAGACTGAAGGTCCATCCCCGGCAACGGCGCCAGAAATGCTTGTTGGCGTTTCTTAGTATCACTACTAAAGATAGACTATAAGTCTGTCCTTAATAATAATACTAGAAACAAAAATTTACATTCCCAACCACCATTTCTTCAGAAAGGTAACCCTTGGGCCTTAAAGGTGCCGGCCTAGGTAATGCAGTCTGGTAATAGCAGTTAGAAGTGCCGGATTGGCCTTCCAAACCGTCATTACTTATGATATACAAAACTATGACACGGCGCCGTGGGGTGCACAAGAATTATAATCCTTAAGTAATGGTACTTAGGTACGCCAATCGATAGCTCAGTAAGATATAAGATTACTCTACAAGCGCACAGAACTATCATTGTAGCATTTCAACCCGTGAGTATTCAAGGGTGTCGTATTTATAATTTCCCGTAGGAGGGCATGACGAATTTCATCTAGCTTTTGGTATAAACATGATCACTTATTGAATGCAAAGGTTGGCACAGCATAAGCAGGGGTTAAATCAAGTTTATAAGATAGTGGACATACACATCGGAGCAACCTCAAGGATAAAAAGGGGAAAATAAAGAATACAACTAACTGAGCAGGCATTGGTCGTATACAGCTTTGCAAAGAATAGCATTTACATCTAACTAGCAAGACTAGAATTAGTACTAGGTCTGAGATGATAGGGAGGTCCCCGCAGCGGGTCTGCCAGCCGATAGAGACTTTCCGAACTCCTACTCAATACCCAAACATGGGGGAGTGCTAGGGATGGACAGGGCTGTCACCACCTGCCCACCTACCCCTCTGCCCGTGGGGTACCGACATATTCGCTGATCTCCGCATACCCGAACACCATGCTCGCGTAATTGGAAACAACTCTTAACCTCCCGGGACCCCAACCCTTCGGATTGACAGGCTCGGCTAGGAGCAACCATGACAGCACAACGAACTATTATCCCATCCATAGTTCTTCCTCTATTCCTACTAATTTGATGAACGGTGAAGAAGTTTGATGAACATATCATGAACATAACACATAGACTATGAACTAGTTCATATGTTATGATCATAATATGAACAAGATTATACTCTAATTCATATGCATTGCTATAAGCATAAGATGAGAACTTGCTCATAGAGGAGAACTGAGTTATATTCATACCAAGATGTTCTTGATTCCTCCAAGGAGACAAGCTCTCCTTGATAGCTTTGCCTTGCTCTACTACTACTAAACTAGAGAACAAGTATGAAATGTGAGGTGTAGTGCTCCAAATGTTGGTGTGTGTGAATGATGAAGGAGCACCATCTATTTATAGCTAGAGTAGGGTGGTTTGGGCATCTCTATGTTTGGAAGGAGGTGAAACCGCCCTTGGAAAACCGCCTTGAGCACCGCCTCCGAAGACTGGGCCCAGGAGGCTCCACCTGGGGGGCGGCCGCACCCGGGGGCGGTCGGTCCCCTGGCTGGGCCTTCTGGCCACCGCCTACGGGTGGTCGGTTGCTCCCTGGGCCAGGGCCTCTCCTGTGGTTACGGATGGATCTAGTTCATTGTTTTGAGATGGGCTTTCTTCTGTTCTTGGTTTGCGCCTTCTCTGAATACGTTTCCTGGAAGTGCGCTATCTTGTGGATTTTACTCATTTCCATGTGTCAAACCTACATGTTATATACACAACAAAACTCGTGGAAGGATTAGATAAAAGCCCTACCTTCTATTTGTTTTAGTATTAAAATGATGTTGTATTTTAGTTTGCTAAGGACCGCCAATAGGGTGCTCTCAACACATGACCGGTGATGTAAGAATGTTCAACCAAATCAATTCTATTGGCAATGAGTATGATAGTATCACATTTGGGGACAATAGCAAAGGCAAGGTCAAAGGGCTTGGTAAGATTGCAATATCCAATGACTTGAGCATTTCCAATGTGCTATTGGTAAAGAGCTTGAACTTCAATCTATTGTCGGTGGCCCAACTTTGTGATGTTAGTTTCAAATGCATTTTTGGTGTTGATGACGTGGAAATCATAAGTGTGGATGATTCAAATTTGATATTCAAAGGATTTAGATATGAGAACCTCTACTTAGTGGATTTTGGTGCTAGAGAGTCTCAATTGTCAACATGCTTACTCTCTAAGTCGAGTATGGGTTGATTATGGCATAGAAGGCTTGGTCATGTTGGAATAAAGCAATTGAACATACTTGTGAAACATAACTTGGTTAGAGGCCTTAAAGATGTTGAGTTTGAGAAGGATAAGTTATGTAGTGCATGTCAAGCCAGGAAACAAGTTGGCAATACTCATCCCAAGAAGAGCATGATGAGCACATGCAAACCATTTGAGTTATTGCACTTGGATTTATTTGGTTCAACCACATACACAAGCATTGGTGGCAACAAGTATGGTTTGCTGATTGTGGATGACTTCTCTAGATACACATGGGTTTTCTTTATGATTGACAAAAGTGATGTGCATGCTATCTTCAAATCTTTTGTCAAGAGAAGTTGCAATGAATTTGAAACCACCATCAAAAGAGTGAGAAGTGATAATGGTAGTGAGTTCAAGAACACAAGAGTTGATGAGCTATGTGATGAATATGGAATCAAACATCAATTCTCATCCAAGTACACACCTCAATCCAATGGGCTAGTTGAGAGGAAGAATAGAACTCTCATTGTCATGGCAAGATCTATGCTTAGTGAGTATAATGTGAGTCAATCTTTTTGGGCCGAAGCAATCAACACGGTATGCTACTACTCCAATATCTCTATTGCCATCCTATGCTGGAGATGACCCCATATGAGATTTTGAATGGAAGAAAGCTAGATATTACATACTTTTGGGTCTTTGGTTGCAAGTGTTACATATTGAAGAAAGGTGAAAGATTGAGCAAGTTTGGAAGAACTGTGATGAGGGATTCTTACTTGGATACTCCACCACTAGCAAAGCTTATAGAGTTTGGAATTTGGGAAGTGATCAACTTGAGGAAGTTCATGATGTTGAATTTGATGAAACTAATGGGTCATAAGATCAAGATGAGAATCTAGATGATGTGAGTGGACCTCAATTGGCAAAGGCTATGCAAAAGATGGACATTGGTGACATTAGGCCAACTCAAGTGGTTGACATAGAAGATGACAAAGATCAAGTGCATGTTCCATCCAATAATCAAGCTAGTGGCTCTCAAATGCCATATCAAGATCAAGCTAGTTCTTCTCAAGCAAATCAACCTAATGCCCAATCAAGCTGAAGCAATCAACCCCAAGTGCTCCAACCATCAAATGTTACAAGAGATCATCCTTTAGATCAAATTGTTGGTGATATTCAATGGGTGTGCAAACAAGATTAAGACTAGCATCATTTTGTGTTCACTATTCATTTGTATCATTTGAAGAGCCAGAAAACATTGAGAAGGCTTTGCAAGATAGTGATTGGGTGAATGCTATGCATGAAGAGCTCAACAACTTTCAGAGAAATGAAGTTTGGGAATTGGTAGAGAGACCAAAGAACTACAATGTCATAGGAACCAAATGGGTATTTAGAAACAAGCAAGATCAAGATGGTGTTGTAGTAAGGAACAAGGCAAGATTAGTAGCACAAAGGTACACTCAAGTGGAAGGATTGGACTTTGGAGAGACTTACGCTCCGGTTGCAAGATTGGAGGCAATAGAGATTCTTCTAGCATATGCTTATGCTCACAACATCAAGCTCTACCAAATGCATTTGAAGAGTGCATTTCTCAATGGCTTCATCAATGAGATAGTATATGTTGAACAACCACCCAGTTTTGAAGATGAGAAGAAATCCAACCATGTGTACAAGCTAAGGATGGCACTCTATGGATTGAAACAAGCACCAAGAGCATGGTATGAGAGGCTAAGGGATTTTCTCCTCTCTAAAGGATTCAAGATGGGCAAGTTTGACACTACTCTCTTCACCAAGATGGTTGATGGTGACTTGAAGGTCATGCAAATCTATGTGGATGACATTATCTTTGGATCAACAAGTTAAGTCTTGTGTGCGGAGTTTGAAAGTATGATGGCTAAGGAGTTTGAAAGGTCTATGATGGGTGAACTCACATACTTCCTTGGATTGCAAATCAAACAAATGAAGAATGGCACATTCATTAGTCAAGGGAAGTACACAAGGGATATGATCAAAAAATTTAGAATGCAACATGCAAAATCAATTAGCACTCCTATGGGCACTAGTGGAAACTTGGATGAGGATAAATATGGCAATATGGTTGATCAAAAGGCATATCGGTTGTTGGCGGTCCTTAGCAAACTAAAATACAACATCAATTCAATACCAAAACAAATAGAAGGTAGGGCTTTTATCTAATCCTTCCATGAGTTTTGTCGTGTATAAAACATACAGGTTTGACACGTGGAAATGCATCAAATCCACAAGAAAGCGCACTTCCAGGAAACATATTCAGAGAAGGCGCAAACCAAGAAAAGAAGAAAGCCCATCTCAAACAATGAACTAGATCCATTCGTAACCACAGGAGAGGCCCAGGCCCAGGGAGCAACCGACCACCCGAAGGCGGTGGCCAGCGGGCCCAGCCAGGGGACCGACCGCACCCAGGTGCGGCCGCCCCCTGGTGGGGCCTCCCGGGCTCAGTCTTCGGAGGCGGTGCTCAAGGGGGTTTCCCAAGGGCGGTTGCACCTCCTTCTAAACCTGGAGGCACCCAAACCGCCCTACTCTAGCTATAAATAGATGGTGCTCCTTCATCATTCACACACACCAACATTTGGAGCACTACACCTCACATTTCATACTTGTTCTCTCTAGTTTAGTAGTAGTAGAGCAAGGCAAAGCTATCAAGGAGAGCTTGACTCCTTGGAGGAATCAAGAACATCTTGGTATGAATATAATTCAGTTCTGCTCTATGAGCAAGTTCTCATCTTATGTTTATAGCAATGCATCTGAATTAGAGTATAATCTTGTTCATATTATGATCATGGCATATGAACTAGTTCATAGTCTATGTGTTATGTTCTTGATATGTTCATCAAAGTTCTTCATCGTTCATCAAATTAGTAGGAATAGAGGAAGAACTATGGATGGGATAATAGTTCGTTGTGCTGTCCTGGTTGCTCCTAGCCGAGCCTGTCAATCCGAAGGGTTGGGGTCCCAGGAGGTTAGGAGTTGTTTCCAATTACGCGAGCATGGTGTTCGGGTATGCGGAGATCAGCGAATATGTCGGTACCCCACGGGCAGAGGGGTAGGTGGGCAGGTGGTGACAGCCCTGTCCATCCCTAGCACTCCCCCACGTTCGGGTATTGAGTAGGAGTTCGGAAAGTCTCTATCGGCTAGCAGACCAGCTGCGGGGATCTCCCTATCATCCCAGACATAGTCCTAATTCTAGTCTCGCTAGTTAGATGTAAATGCTATTCTTTGCATAGCTGTATACGACTAAATCCTGCTCAGTTAGTTGTATTCTTTTATTCTTTATTCCTTTTTTATCCTTGAGGTTGCTCCGATGCGTGTGTCCACTATCTTATAAACTTGATTTCACCCCTGCTTATGCTATGCCTACCTATGCATCCAAATAAGTAATCATGTTTATACCAAAGCTAGATGAAATTCATCATGCCCTCCTACGAGAAATTATAAATACGACACCCTTGAATACTCACAGGTTGAAATGCTACAATGATAGTTCTGTGCGCTTGTAGAGTAATCTTATATCTTACTGAGCTATCGATTGGCGTACCTAAGTACCATTACTTAAGGATTGTAATTCTTGTGCACCCCACGGCGCCGTGTCATAGTTTTGCATATCGTAAGTAATGACAGTTAGGAAGGCCAATCCCGCACTTCTAACTGCTATTACCAGACTGCATTACTTAGGCTGGTGCCTTTAAGGGCCAAGGGTTACCTTTCTGAAGAAATGTTGGTTGGGAATGTCAACTTTCGTTTCTAGTATTATTATTAAGGACAGACTTATAGTCTATCTTTAGTAGTGATGCTAAGAAACGCCAACAAGCATTTCTGGCGTCGTTGCCGGGGATGGACTTTTAGTCTATCTTTTGTAACGACGTTAAGAAATGCCAACATCGGTCTCTAATTGGAAGCTTGCTTTATGTCACCGCATCAAGACCGTGTCATGTTTAGTCTGTGCATGTGTGCTGGATATCAAGCATCTCCTAGAGACAGTCATATGAAGGCCGCAAAGAGGATATTGAGATATTTGAAGCACACTCTAGATATTGGACTGTGGTATCCCAAGGGTGCAAAGTTTGAGTTGATTGGATATGCCGATGCGGACTATGCCGGTTGCAAGATCAATAGAAAGATTACATCGGGCACATGTCAACTCTTGGGAAGATCTCTTGTCTCATGGTCATCAAAGAAGCAAAATAGCATAGCACTCTCCACCGCCGAGGCCGAATACTTTGTGCAGGGAGTTGTTGTGCTCAAATCTTGTGGATGAAGGCAACTTTGAGGGATTGTGGAATTAACTTCAAGAAAGTGCCATTACTATGTGACAATGAGAGCACTGTCAAGCTAACCAACAATCCAGTTCAACATCAAAGAACCAAGCATATTGATGTGAGGCACCACTTCATTCGGGATCATCAACAAAAGGGTGACATTGACATTCAAAGCATTGGAACTGATGATCAATTGGCCGACATACTCACCAAGCCACTAGATGAGAAGAGGTTTTGCAAGTTAAGGAATGAGTTGAATATTCTTGATTTCTCCAATATGAATTGAGATCACCTCACACATATTTGACATGCCTCTACTCAGACAAAGCAAGGTAAAAGTTGTTTGACATGGCATTCATACTTTCTAGGACATGTTTAGAGCATATAGACATACTCTCAACAACTTAGGATCATTCATGGAAAATAAATGATTTTGATGTATATATGCTGCCACTATTGCTTTTCTTGCTTATATGAACTAGTGGTAACATATGATATGTGTATCTGTTTGATCCCCTAGCTTGTCCTTGGATCAAACTTAGTTATATATCCTAGGCAAGTGCACTAGATTGAGCCAAAGTGAAAAATGAACTCTCTTTCCAAATCAAATAAACTTGACTAATTCTTCCCACCATAATAACCTTTTTGTGAAATTGTTGACAAAGGGGGAGAGAAAGTTACAAAAGAAAGAGAAAGCGCGATGAACCATCACTAGGCCGGTGATGGGAGAGCAATAGGCCAAGGAAAGGAAAGGAGTAATTAAAATTTTGAAGCATACAAGTAGGGGGAGCAATCACATATGCAAGTTGTTGCATTTGGATGCGCATTAATCATATGATTTCTCATTGCATTTGTACTTAATTTCTTGTACATGCTTGTGTGGTGTATTGCTAGTAGTAGGACTTGAAGGACGATTTGAACAACTAGCACGTGTACTTTCAAGTGGTAACTAGAGCTAGTTTATAATGTGATCTCACGGTATGCTCTAGTATTTGTGATCTTCTAGTTACCAAGGTGCTAAGGATGGTGTACATGGCAACTCCAATGGTATCACGCTTCAAAGGTCCATTCTATACACCTTAACACAATTTTGGTAGAATTACTCCCTACTCAGATGCATATGTGCTAGCTTTCAATCCAAACTCGATGCACATATGTAGGGGGAGCTAAGGCTACCAAAATAGAACTTGTGATGGTTGTCCAAATCCTTTCATGATCTACTCATGGACAAACATGATAAGTTCAAAACTTTAATGCATATTTCTTTTGTAAAAAGGTTGTCATCAATTACCAAAAAGGGGGAGATTGAAAGACCCTAGTTTGGTTTTGGTAATTGATGAAACCTAGCTACTAACCTAAGTGTTAAGTTGTAATACCCGAAAAATTGCATTCTTTTAAATAGTGGGAATTTATTTAATTATGCAATTAGTTGATCATTCCAATATAGGGAAATAATAATTTTTTTCACAAATATAAAATCAAACCTAGGTCATACACATGTATGATGCATTCATACTGGAGCATTTCTTCTTTGTACTGTTGTAGCTTATTTGAATTTTTCAAATATTTCAAAACCCAATTTGAAAATCCTTTTGGAAAATGAAATTGGAAAATGGAAAAGGAAATAGAGAAGAGCCCTTCCCCTCTCCTTTCTGGCCCAAGCAGCAGCTTGGCCTGTTTTCCAATCCCTGGCCCCAGCCGGCCCAGGTCGGATGGCCCGAGGCCCAGCTCGGCCGACCTGCTCCCTCCCTTCCCCTTACCCCCTCTGGCTGACGAGCGGGACCCACGGGTCAGCCCTTCCTTCTCCACCTCCCTCGCCGCGCGAACAGAGACGCCGCTGCCGTGTTCATCCGCCGCGGCCGAGCACGCGCGCGCGAAGCGTCCCTCTGCCGTGACTGCCAGCCCGACCCCAGCGCTCGGTGCTACCGACCTGTGGGACCCACAGGACAGCCCCTCCCCTGTTTCCCTCTGCTGCTCGCCGAGAGTCCGACGCGGGCAAGAAAGAAAACGGCCGAAGCCGAGTTCGTCGCCGTCCCGAGAAGTCCGAAGCAGAGAAGAAACGGCCGAAGCCGATTTCTCCGCTCGCCGTGTTTGTTTCGATCTCCGAGATTGTCGTCACACCTCGGGAGTACTTAAGCAGCGCCACACCCCCTCGTAGCCGTCACCCAACCCTAGCCGTCTCTTCTCGCCGCCACTGCCGAGCTCCCGCGAGAACCGAGCAGCCGCCGCCGCGAGCAATTAGCTCGATTCGCCACCAATTTCCTCCTGGTAAGCCTTTGAGGAGCTTCGCTGTGATCTTGTGAAGTTCCCGAGCACTTTCCCCCTTCGATTTGTGCACTGACATGCCTCCACCGCCGTTGCAGAGAGCCACCGTTCGCCGGGTCACGCCACGAGCTATCTCCGAGTCGATTTCCGACCTTCCCATCACCCTAGGTGAGCTTGCGATGCCCTTCCCGATCTATTGGTACCCTTCCCGACCTATTTCATGCACCGAAGGCCGAGTTCACCTTCTCCGGCGGCCCTCCGGCCATGGCGCCGCCGTCAGCCTCTGTTTTCCGACGGAGCGCCGACGGGCACCCCTCTGAACCCCCCGCCCGATCTAATCGGACGACTCCTATCTGAGGATACCCCTTCGGCCGCCATTTTGCAAAAGAAACCCCGACATTAATCATTATAGAACCCGCGATCCCTTAGCGTATTCTGTGATTTGCGCTTTCCAATTTAGAAAACGTATTTTCTCCCGGTATTTAGAAAATGTGTTTTCTATTATTTGCAGATTTGCCACTAAACTTCATTTGATCATAATTTACTTGTTTTAGATCCGATTTGAGTGATTCAAATTGTGTTAGATTCGTAATTTCATAATCTATCTGATGGTACCACTGTTTCATATATTTTCAACCTTTAAAATTTGAGATTATATTTAATCTATTATTATTCTATTATAAATCTTGTAAAATTCATATCTTCCTCGTTTTAAATCCGATTTGCGCAAACTTTATATCAATGTGATCGTAGCGACGTATAGATTAGTTTTATAAACTTTTTATTTTGTTTTATCTCTGTTGGTATACTGTTCTAATCAATAGCTTTGTTTGCTTTGCATGATTGCACTGGATGTGTGTATGTTGATTGGGTGATCGAGTATAGACGGTGAGCTTTACGTGGGTGGTCAAGATCAGTACTTCGACAACCCGGATCATCAGGAGTTTGCTGATCAAGGCAAGTATTAGTATGGATCATCCTTGTGGTCCTATTCACCAAATAAATAATTGCATTTCCATGTGTCTTCCTTGTTAACCATAGTTACTTCCTAGTTTTGTTATCCTGTTCCTTGCAACCTATGGGATTATGCATATGGTAATTGAGGCTAGTGTGTTATTGCTATCATGATCATGTAAACTGATTAACTGAATATGCAATAAGGATTAAAAGATGCCTTTTTAGCAACATGGAACTAGGGGATTCGAGCATAGTTTTGTGATGCTCCATATCCTTCCCCCTTGGTAATGATCTGTCAGCAAAAGCTGGGACTTACAGTGCAACTATGAGGGCTACATGGCTCTGGTTTTAGTCAAGTATAGGTCCTTTTTCTAGCTTGTTAGAGGTTACCGAAAGGCGTGATGGGGCCTAACGACTCGGGTATAGTGCGGCTCCTGTCCGAGTGTGTATAACCTGCGTGACCTTGTGCCACGAAGAAGGGGGGCTCTACATCTGCTTGCCGGGTCCCTAGCGGCCCTAACTTGTTAGACGAAGTATTTTGAAAGACTTCATAGTGAAACCCTGCTCTCTCACCTTGGTAGTGTTATGGGAGTAATTAACCCGAGCAAATAGGAATCACGGCTCATAGTGAAAGTGCACAACCTCTGCAGAGTGTAAAACTGGTATACTAGCCGCGCTCACGGTCACGAGTGGCCCGGAAAACTCACGGAGTAGTTATCTTTTTGGGGTGATGTTTACTTGTTGCTAGTCTATTTATTGCTACTCATTAATTATGTTTACTATGATCATGAGAATGGGCTTATTAACTTGTTGCTACCCAACTGCATAAAAGATGATTAATTAAAAGCAACCTGCTGTTAAACCGTGTCAACCCTTCTTGAGCCTCATGAACCCATGCTAGTCTTGTTGAGTACGACATGTACTTACGCTTGTTTATTTTTCATTACTTGGTTAAAAATCCCGGATGGGTAACAGATGGTGACAGTGATGAGGACTACCCAGAGAACTACTAGACTTGTGCTTCACCAGTCGACGTCCCTGTGCTATGGAGCTACCGCGAGAGTTATCTTTATTTTTCGCTGTGTAATGACTTTGATATTATTCGCTATGTATTAAACATTGGTTATGATACAATTTATGCAATTTGTTGGCTTATGTGTGTGACTGATCTCTGGGCGCACATAAGATTATGCATCCCATTTTATCCTTAAAATTGGGTGTGACAAATTGGTATCGGAGCCGTGTTGACTGTAGGACGCAAGCCTAGTTAGCACTGGATAGCCCTTAGCTTTATTATCTCTTTTTACTTGTTATATTAATTTGTTACAAGTTTTTGCTGAAATCCTACCCTTGTCCATTGCAAAATTTTGAATTAATCTTAATTCTTATAGATGGCCAACCTTAAGCGCACTGCCCGCAAGCGTGTTATGCCACCTAAGAGGTACCTGCAGCGCTTCATCTCTGGCGGACGTGTTTCCCGACCGGAGGTACCCGTGGAAGACGTACCAGTGGAGGAGCCCTAGCAGGAGGTGCCCGCAGAGGAGCCCAGTGAAGAGCCCTTGGAAGACAGCTCTGAAGACGTACCTATGGAGGACCCTCAGGAAGATGAACCCGAGAAGGTGGAGCCACAGGGTGACCAGGATTGTGCTGGCGACCCTGATGACGAAGATGATGGAGGCGACTCGGATGACTCCGATGACCCCGATGACGATGGCGACGGTGATGGAGACCAAGGAGGAAACCCCTGGGTGGGAATGATTCACTATGATCATCATGGTGATGACTACTACCACCCGCTGCTCCTCGACTTGGTGCGCCGCTTCTACCCCAACGCCTTGGTGCTGTACAAGACGGAGCACTGGAAGCACCCTGACTACGCCGACTACTATGAGACGAGGGTGTACATCAAGGAGGGAAGCCAGGTGAAGAATATCCACTATGCTGTCTCCGTTCGACTCTCCAAAGCTGCCGCCATCAAGGATGCCGCACGACAAGCACTTATGGTGCACCGCCATGAGAATTGGGACATCATCAAGTGGGAGATGCACCGCTACCTTCCCCGCCGTCAGAGTGGCCAAGCTAACTGCAGCATCGCCGGTCCACCTGGAGAAGTGAACGCCCGACTCCACGCTGCCTTGGAGTGTTTGGCCCAGACCAACACTTTTCTAGACCAGACACTGGATGAGCTGAACACCAGGACTGAAGCTAACTACAAGCTCAGCCGGGCGGTGGATGAGTTGAACAGGCAACTCGGTGTTGGACCCCCTCCGCCATCACCAAGGTGCCCAGCTGAATCACCGCCAAGGAACCGAGGTGACCATGGAGATGCTCACACCCGCACCGACATCGACCCCTAGAGGAGTTACCCCCAGTTAGTAGCAAAAGACGCTAGTAGCGCAAGTTGAGTCAAGTCGAGTCTAGTTCGGGTCTTGTGAACTTTTGTGCTAGGTTGCTTTTTCTTATGAACAATGCTTGATTTGGAGTTTGTAATGAGTGCTGAGATTGTGGGCATGTCCGCAAATCTCTTTATATAGGTTTGAATTAATGCATAATAGTTTGGGTTGATTATCTCAGTTTCCAGCAGTGCTGTTTTTCAGACCTCTCTGCCTTAGTTATTTTTCCTATTTAATTATATATGACCAAAAGTCATGAAAATTTTTTGTGAAAAACTAGACTTCTGTAGTTTTCTTTGGCCGCAAGAATCATCTCAATCTCAATTACGGTTTGGGAGAAACAAATGTCACAAGTCAAAGTTTCTGCGCTGTCTGTTACTCTGGAACAGTTTCGAATCAAATCTGTTTTTGATAAACTTAATGACAGAATCTGGAGAGATCGTCTGAATAAAAGTTGTAGAGTTTTTCTCATGCTTTCAAACCATGTATAGCATGTCTCTGTTTGACTTCGGGAACTCCAGATATGACTGTTTTTCTAGTCTGCCATTGTTGGATCGCGCCCAGAATTTCCTGTTCTAGTCTTTTAAGTGTTATTTTAATGGAAAAGAATTCTAAACCTCACTTCAATGATTTGAACAGCAGATGGCCCACACCAAGAGGAACCCAAGGGGTGATGGTACCTCTGGAGAAAATGCAAATCCACCACCACCACCGCCACAGCCTAATATGGAGCAGCTGATGATGATGCAAACACAGCTGATGCAGCAGATGGCCCAGAACATTCAACTGCTGCAGCGAAACAATGGCAATGGGAACCCACCTCCACCACCCCGTGACAAGAGAAGTGAATTCTTGAAGGGACGCCCGCCCACCTTCGATAATTCCAGTGATCCTCTCCAAGCTGATGATTGGCTGCGTGCAATAGAAAGGCAGCTGGAGATCGCCCAATGCAACGACGTCGAGAAGGTTCTCTATGCATCTGGGCAGTTGCAGGGAGCTGCTCTGGATTGGTGGGAGTCTTTCCGTTTTGGACGTGCCGACCCCATCTCTTGGCAGCAATTCCGTGAGGGGTTCCGCAATCATCATGTGCCTGCAGGGTTGATGAAGCTGAAGAAGAAGGAGTTTCTTTCTCTGAAGCAGGGAGGTATGCTAGTTGCCGAGTACCGTGACAAGTTCATCCAATTGTCGCGATATGCTCCAAAAGAGGTTGAAGATGATGCCAAGAAGCAAGAGCTCTTCTTGGAGGGACTGAATGATCATCTCCAGTACCAGTTGCTCTCCCACACTTTCGCCAACTTCCAACAGTTGGTGGACAAAGCCTTGATCACCGAGAGCAAGCGCCGTGAGATAGATGAGAAGAAGAAGAAGAGGAAGTTTCAAGGGCAGTCGTCTAGAAGCAACAGCCACTTCCGTAACAACCAGCAGCAGCCTCAGCAGCAACAATGTTTCCAGGGACAGTCTGGATTCAAGAACAATTTCCAGAATCAACAACGTTCCCAGAACCAGCAGCGTTCCTAGTACCAGCAACAAGGTGGCAACCAGGCGCCACAACTGACTGCTCCCAACAACATCCCAGTGAAGAATGGTGCCCCCAACAAATGTTTTCGCTGTGGCAAAGAAGGACACTTGTCCTACAATTGTCCTGAGAAGCAGAATCCCCAAGCCTCCCAGAAGCAGAACAACCAGCAGAGAGTGCCACCTCGCACCGGGAAGGTGAACCATGTGTCGGTTGATACAGCACAGGAGACTCCAGAGGTCATGATGGGTACGTTCAATATCGACTCCATCCCCGCTACAGTTCTTTTTGACTCTGGTGCTTCGCATACTTTCATTTCGCACACATTTGTTAGAAAGCATGGTATTCCAGTTAGTGTCATGAAACATCCTATTATGGTTTCTTCTCCGGGTGGTGTTATGCAAGCTACTCTTCAGTGTCTCCCGATTACTGTCTCATTAAGGGGGGTAGAATTTGAGATAACCCCTACTGTGTTAAATACTGCCGGAATTGATCTTATCCTGGGTATGGATTGGATGATGAAGAACGACATCAATATAAAGTGCAAGGAGAAGGTCGTGACTATCACTACCCAGAAGGGAGATGAGGTCAGAGTTGAGGTTGTTTTGGAAGTTCAACAGAAAGCCACAGTACATCAGCTCAGAGAAGAATTGCAGCCGGATAACTCAGTGGTGGATGAGTTTGAAGATGTGTTTCCAGATGAGTTGCCAGGTATGCCGCCTGACCGTGACATTGAATTTATCATTGAGTTGTTACCTGGTACTGCACCTATAGCTAAACGTCCATATAGAATGGGAGTTAAAGAATTAGAAGAACTTAAGAAACAAATTAAAGAACTGTCAGAAAAAGGTTTCATTCGTCCTAGTTCTTCACCTTGGGGAGCCCCGGTTATTTTTGTTGATAAGAAAGATGGTAGTCAAAGGATGTGTGTTGATTATCGGTCACTGAATGAGGTCACCATTAAGAACAAGTATCCGTTGCCTAGAATTGATGACTTATTTGATCAGTTGAGAGGTGCCTGTGTGTTTTCCAAGATTGATCTCCGTTCAGGTTATCATCAGTTGAAAATTCGTGACTCTGACATACCAAAGACTGCATTCACTACTCGGTATGGATTGTATGAGTATACGGTAATGTCCTTTGGTTTGACTAATGCACCTGCCTACTTCATGTATCTGATGAATAAGGTATTCATGGAATTCTTGGATAAGTTTGTTGTGGTGTTCATTGATGATATCTTGATCTACTCCAAGAATGAAGAAGAGCATGCCGAACATCTGACATTGGTTTTGCAGAAGCTCAGAGAACACAAGCTGTATGCCAAGCGAAGTAAGTGGGAGTTCTGGTTGAGAGAAGTTGCTTTTCTAGGACATATTGTATCCAATGGTGAAATTTCTGTAGACCCAAGCAAGGTGGCAGACGTGTTGAATTGGAAGCCGCCAACTGATGTGACTGGCATTCGTAGTTTTCTTGGTTTAGCTGGTTACTACCGAAGGTTCATTGAAGGATTCTCCAAGCTTGCGAAGCCAATGACTTCCTTGCTAGAGAAGAATGCCAAGTTTGTGTGGTCTGAGAAGTGTCAAGCTAGTTTCGAAGAATTGAAGAAGAGATTGACAACAGCGCCAGTGTTGGTTTTGCCGGACCTAAGTAAGAAGTTCTCTATCTATTGTGATGCTTCCCGCCTAGGTCTTGGTTGTGTTCTCATGTAAGAAGGAAGAGTCGGAGCATATGCATCGAGACAGCTGAGGAAGCATGAGTTGAATTACCCTACTCATGACTTGGAGCTAGCAGCTGTGGTTCACGCTCTGAAGTTATGGAGGCATTATCTGATTGGTCATAAGTGCGACATTTATACTGATCATAAGAGCTTGAAGTATATCTTCACCCAGTCAGAGTTGAATTTGAGGCAACGTCGTTGGTTGGAATTGATAAAGGATTATGATTTGGAAGTGCACTATCATCCTGGCAAAGCAAATGTTGTAGCAGATGCTCTTAGTAGAAAGAGTTATGCTAATGAGATTCGAGCAACCACTATACCCTCAGAGTTGTGTGCAGAGATGGAGCGTCTCAACTTGGGAATTGTGATCAATGCTGTTGAGATGGAGGTTGAACCCACACTAGAGCAAGAGATATGAAAGGCTCAGTTGGAAGATGAGAAGCTCAAAGAAATAGCAGAGAACATTGTGGTTGGAAAATCACCCGGATTCAGGCTAGATGAGAATGGAACCTTATGGTTTGGGAAGAGACTCTGTGTACCTGAAGTGAAATCCATCCAAGACGCTATACTGCGTGAAGCTCATGAGTCAGCATATTCTATACACCCAGAAAGTACCAAGATGTATTTGGATCTGAAGGAAAAATATTGGTGGGTTGGACTGAAGCGTGATGTAGCAGAATATGTGGCTATCTGTGATACCTGTCAGAGAGTTAAAGCTGAACACCAGAGGCCTGCAGGATTGCTACAACCACTAAAGATACCTGAGTGGAAGTGGGAAGAAGTCGGTATGGACTTCATAGTTGGATTGCCACGTACTCAGAGAGGTTATGATTCAATCTGGGTAATTGTGGATCGATTGACTAAAGTTGCTCATTTCCTCCCCGTCAAGACCACCTATACCGGAGCAAGACTTGCAGAGTTGTATATGGAAAGGATTGTGTGTCTACATAGAGTTCCAAAGAAGATACTGTCCGATAGGGGTACGCAGTACACCTCACAGTTTTGGCAACAAGTGCACAGATCATTGGGAACACGGTTGAATTTCAGTTCTGCATATCACCCTCAAACTGACGGTCAAACTAAACGGATTAATCAGATTTTGGAAGACATGTTGAGATATTGTGCTTTACAGTATGGAACGAGTTGGGATAAGAGTCTGTCGTATGCGGAGTTTTCTTATAATAATAGTTGCCAGAAAAGTCTCAAGATGGCACCCTTCGAAGCATTGTATGGACGCAAGTGCAGGACACCCTTGTTTTGGAATCAAACTGGAGAAAGTCAAGTGTTTGGACCGGATGTGTTGAGAGACGCAGAGGAGCAGGTCCAGACAATAAGAGAGAACTTGAGAATAGCACAATCCAGACAGAAGAGCTATGCGGATACACGGAGAGGAGAACTAGCTTTTAATGTAGGAGACTATGTATATCTTAAAGTGTCCCCGATGAGAAGTGTGAAAAGGTTCAACAGCAAAGGAAAATTGGCACCAAGGTATATTGGTCCTTTCAAGATCCTAGAGAGACGGGGAGAAGTGGCATATCAGCTAGAACTTCCGGAAAGTTTGTCCGGTGTGCATGATGTGTTCCACATATCTCAGTTGAGAAAGTGTTTGAGAGTACCGGAAGAGCAGGTTCCTATCGAGGAAATAGTTTTCAAGGAGGGTCTCACATATGAGGAACATCCAGTGAAAATCTTGGAAACCGCAGAAAGAGTTACAAGAAGTCGAGTTATAAAAATGTGTAAGGTGCAGTGGCATCGGTACTCTGAGGAAGAAGCTATTTGGGAAAGAGAGGAAGATCTCAGAGAAAAGTACCCGGAGTTGTTTGAGTAAGCACCAACCGAATCTCGAGGACGAGATTATTTTTAAGGGGGGTAGAATTGTAACACCCGAAAAATTGCATTCTTTTAAATAGTGGGAATTTATTTAATTATGCAATTAGTTGATCATTCCAATATAGGGAAATAATAATTTTTTTCACAAATATAAAATCAAACCTAGGTCATACACATGTATGATGCATTCATGCTGGAGCATTTCTTTTTTGTACTATTGTAGCTTATTTGAATTTTCAAATATTTCAAAACCCAATTTGAAAATCCTTTTGGAAAATGAAATTGGAAAATGGAAAAGGAAATAGAGAAGAGCCCTTCCCCTCTCCTTTCTGGCCCAAGCAGCAGCTTGGCCTGTTTTCCACTCCCTGGCCCCAGCCGGCCCAGGTCGGATGGCCCGAGGCCCAGCTCGGCCGACCTGCTCCCTCCCTTCCCCTTACCCCCTCTGGCTGACGAGCGGGACCCACGGGTCAGCCCTTCCTTCTCCACCTCCCTCGCCGCGCGAACAGAGACGCCGCTGCCGTGTTCATCCACCGCGGCCGAGCACGCGCGCGCGAAGCGTCCCTCTGCCGTGACTGCCAGCCCGACCCCAGCGCTCGGTGCTACTGACCTGTGGGACCCACAGGACAGCCCCTCCCCTGTTTCCCTCTGCTGCTCGCCGAGAGTCCGACGCGGGCAAGAAAGAAAAAGGCCGAAGCTGAGTTCGTCGCCGCGCCGCGAAGTCCGAAGCAGAGAAGAAACGGCCGAAGCCGATTTCTCCGCTCGCCGTGTTTGTTTCGATCTCCGAGATTGTCGTCACACCTCGGGAGTACTTAAGTAGCGCCACACCCCCTCGTAGCCGTCACCCAACCCTAGCCGTCTCTTCTCGCCGCCACTGCCGAGCTCCCGCGAGAACCGAGCAGCCGCCGCCGCGAGCAATTAGCTCGATTCGCCACCAATTTCCTCCCGGTAAGCCTTTGAGGAGCTTCGCTGTGATCCTGTGAAGTTCCCGAGCACTTTTCCCCCTTCGATTTGTGCACTGACACGCCTCTGCCGCCGTTGCAGAGAGCCACCGTCCGCCGGGTCACGCCGCGAGCTATCTCCGAGTCGATTTCCGACCTTCCCATCACCCTAGGTGAGCTTGCGATGCCCTTCCTGATCTATTGGTACCCTTCCCGACCTATTTCATGCACCGAAGGCCGAGTTCACCTTCTCTGGCGGCCCTCCGGCCATGGCGCCGCCGTCGGCCTCTATTTTCCAACGGAGCGCCGACGGGCACCCCTCTGAACCCCCCGCCCGATCTAATCCGAGGCGTTCGATTCAAATCGACGACTCCTATCTGAGGATACCCCTTCGGCCGCCATTTTGCAAAAGAAACCCCGACATTAATCATTATAGAACCCGCGATCCCTTAGCGTATTCTGTGATTTGCGCTTTCCAATTTAGAAAACGTATTTTCTCCCGGTATTTAGAAAATGTGTTTTCTATTATTTGCAGATTTGCCACTAAACTTCATTTGATCATAATTTACTTGTTTTAGATCCGATTTGAGCGATTCAAATTGCGTTAGATTCGTAATTTCATAATCTATCTGATGGTACCACTGTTTCATATATTTTCAACCTTTAAAATTCGAGATTATATTTAATCTATTATTATTCTATTATAAATCTTGTAAAATTCATATCTTCCTAGTTTTAAATCCGATTTGCGCAAACTTTATATCAATGTGATCATAGCGACGTATAGATTAGTTTTATAAACTTTTTATTTTGTTTTATCTCTATTGGTATACTGTTCTAATCAATAGCTTTGTTTGCTTTGCATGATTGCACTGGATGTGTGTATGTTGATTGGATGATCGAGTATAGACGGTGAGCTTTACGTGGGTGATCAAGATCAGTACTTCGACAACCCGGATCACCAGGAGTTTGCTGATCAAGGCAAGTATTAGTATGGATCATCCTTGTGGTCCTATTCACCAAATAAATAATTTCATTTGCATGTGTCTTCCTTGTTAACCATAGTTACTTCCTAGTTTTGTTATCCTGTTCCTTGCAACCTATGGGATTATGCATATGGTAATTGAGGCTAGTGCGTTATTGCTGTCATGATCATGTAAACTGATTAACTGAATATGCAATAAGGATTAAAAGATGCCTTTTTAGCAACATGGAACTAGGGGATTCGAGCATAGTTTTGTGATGCTCCATATCCTTCCCCCTTGGTAATGATCTGTCAGCAAAAGCTGGGACTTACAGTGCAACTATGAGGGCTACATGGTTCTGGTTTTAGTCAAGTATAGGTCCTTTTTCTAGCTTGTTAGAGGTTACCGAAAGGCATAATGGGGCCTGACGACTCGGGTATAGTGCGGCTCCTGTCCGAGTGTGTATAACCTGCGTGACCTTGTGCCACGAAGAAGGGGGGCTCTACATCTGCTTGCCGGGTCCCTAGCGGCCCTAACTTGTTAGACGAAGTATTTTGAAAGACTTCATAGTGAAACCCTGCTCTCTCACCTTGGTAGTGTTATGGGAGTAATTAACCCAAGCGAATGGGAATCACGGCTCATAGTGAAAGTGCACAACCTCTGCAGAGTGTAAAACTGGTATACTAGTCGCGCTCACGGTCATGAGTGGCCCGGAAAACTCACGGAGTAGTTATCTTTTTGGGGTGATGTTTACTTGTTGCTAGTCTATTTATTGCTACTCATTAATTATGTTTACTATGATCATGAGAATGGGCTTATTAACTTGTTGCTACCCAACTGCATAAAAGATGATTAATTAAAAGCAACCTGCTGTTAAACCGTGTCAACCCTTCTTGAGCCTCATGAACCCATGCTAGTCTTGTTGAGTACGACATGTACTTACGCTTGTTTATTTTTCATTACTTGGTTAAAAATCCCGGATGGGTAACAGATGGTGATAGTGATGAGGACTACCCAGAGGACTACTAGACTTGTGCTTCACCAGTCGACGTCCCTGTGCTATGGAGCTACCGCGAGAGTTATCTTTATTTTCGGCTGTGTAATGACTTTGATATTATTCGCTATGTATTAAACATTGGCTATGATACAATTTATGCAATTTGTTGGCTTATGTGTGTGACTGATCTCTGGGCGCACATAAGATTATGCATCCCATTTTATCCTTAAAATTGGGTGTGACATAAGTGTGTGTAGCCAAAAGAGGTTAGTGATGTGGAGGAAGTTGACATGAGCTAAGAAGTGGAGATCAAGTGAAGAAAAGGTGAAAAAGCACAGGGTCAAAGAGCTAGAGGCAAAGGTATAAGAATAGGGCTCTTTGGTTTGGTGATCAAGGCACTTAGTGAGTGCGATCATATTTAGGATAGTTGGCCGGACTATTAAGAGGAAAATTATTTCGTGAACCCAGTCGGTAAGTGCTCTAGGTTGCATATTTGTTGCATTCACTTGATCTAATCTAGAGTGACTAACTCCGCCTTGCAAATGTGCTTAAAACTTGCTAACATACGTGCCTAAAAGTGTGAAATACTTAGTTGTTAGCATCTAGAAGCAAGATAGTTAAAGAGAGAGTGAAAACAGTTGTCAGAGGAGCACCGGACGCTGGCAGCGTCCGGTGGGTGCTCACCGGATGCGTCCGGTGTGCATTTGACCTCTCTAGAACCTCTCTGAGTAGGATGCTGGAACAGTAACTCCAGCACGTCCGGTGATGTTTTTCGAGCGTCCAGTGAAATCTTTGAGAATCTGACTCGGTGAGTGCACCAGACGCTGGGTGCGTCCGGTGACCTAACAGCGGACGCGTCCGGTACCATTTTGAGCTCTCTGGATGCTATCTATTGGTGCACCGGACATGGGCGTCGGAGAGTCCAGTGTGACTGCTCTGTGTCCGGTGCTACCGCGCGCAGTGAATAAATTCAAACGGCTAGTACACGTGTCAGCGGGCGATACATCGAACAACCAGCGGACGTGTCCCATGCTAACGTAAGGAGCGTCCGATGTGGACAATTTCAGAGTAAAACGGCTAGATCTTTGAGCACGCTTATAAATAGGAGTGTGGCTGCCTTGGGTTATCTCTCTTGCGCATTTTGATCTTCCTAAGCGCCTTGAGAGCTCAACACACTCCCTCTATCTCTCTCCCTTTGATTCAACTCAAGATTTTGATTGAGAGAGAGTGAATCAAGTGTAGTGATCATCATCTTGTATCCTAGTGCACTTGATGGCTTGGTGGCAGAGTAATTCTTGCTACTCTTGGTGATTGTCGTCACCTAGCCGGTTTGGAGGTGAAGAAGGTGTGGAGAAGCTTGGTGATTGTGCTTGCTCACACCGGTGGATTGTGAGGGGTTTGTATCTACCAAGAGCGGAGAGCTCAAAGGGAACTCTAGTGAATTGTTTGTGTCATTGAGCTACTTCCTCTGTGGTGGGTCCTTCTGGCGCCTTGTGTAGGCTCGGTGTGTGATACCGATTAGCCACCGGACCTCCAGTTGAAGTCGACACAACGGGGATGTAGCGTGCTGGCAAGCACGTGAACTCCAGGGATAAATCTTGGTGTTCATATTGATTTTCTCACCTTCGAGTGAGTGACTGTGTTTATCCCGGTGATTGGCTTCATATCAAGGCAAAGGTATAACCTCCGAATCACTCCTCTTTACCTTGAGCAAAGTAGTCGGTTTGCTTCCTTTGTGTAGTTGCCTTGTTGTCTTGCTTGTGCTAGTTAGCTTGTGTGGCTTAGGGCCTAGTGTTAACTAGAACTGTGCAGCTGGCTTGCTTAGATTAATTGTTGCTCTAGTATTGCAATTATAGCCTCTTGTGGTACTAATCACTTGTTCAACTTCTCCAAGAAGAAGGGTGGATCCTATGTGGTGACATGGGATAGTGATGCTTCCTCCGATGATGATGACTCTAGTGATGATGATGAGTGGAATACATCCAAGAAGAAAGCTATGGCTTCTATTGCTATCATCAATAGGCCTTCATTATTTGATTCATCATGCTTCTTGGCTAAGTCCACCAAGGTAAAATTCAATGACTCAAGTGATGATGACAAAAATGATAATGATAGTGATAGTGATGATGATGAGCCTAGTGTAGCACAACTCATGGACATGTTAGAGCAAGCTGAATACTTGATTAGCTCTAAGTCTAAGAAGTGCAAGGAATTGATCAAGAGGGTAAAAGATCTTGAGAAATCCCTTCATGAGTTAAATGCTTCTCATGAGTGCCTAAAGGAAGACCATGAGGATCTCAAACTAGCTCAAACCAAACTTGAGGAAGCTCACTCCTCACTCTTAGAGCTAACCAAAGTAGAGGATGTTGCTATAACATGTGATGTGGGTGTAACTTGTGATCTAATGAACGAACCAACTAATGAACCACATGTTGCAGCCACACCTAACAACACTAGCTCTTCATCATCATCCACATCTACTTCTACCTTCACTACTAGTGTTGACCCAACACTAAAAGTTGAAAATGACAAATTGAAGAAGGAAGTGGACAAGCTAACCCGCGCGCTAAGCAATGCCTATGGTGGGGATGCCCGCTTGCTACAATGCTTGGGTAGCCAAAGATATAGTAACTCCAAGGAGGGACTTGGCTACACTCCCAAGAAGGGCAAGGCGGCCTTTGGAACTGCAAAGCCAAACTTTGTGAGAAGCTATTGACACTCGTTAACGTCTAATTTTTATTATCAATTATCCCTGCATTACACATGAATATCTAGTAGAATAGGGTTATTACTAATAATTTCCAAGAGTTTTGGTGAATTGTATATTTTCCAGCGGATTATCCAGAAAAGCTTAAAAGAGGGATTAAAGTGATTAATTATCACGAAACTTGAATGCCAAGGCAACATACCTCATCGACAAGCTAGAAGCCTCTGGAAGCCACCCGAAGCAACCAGGACCCCACCTGGCAGGTGGTGGGGCCGGCCGGCCCTAAGAGGGGCCGGGCGGCGCACCCCTAGGGTTTCTGGCCGCCGTCTTCTAGAGTCTTCTTCCACCGCCTTTGAGGAGTCATCTCGGCCCTCGGTTAAGTCGGTTTGATACTACGGCACGTATTCATCCCACCGGGCTATAAATAAAGGGCCAGATCCCCATAGAGGAGGTCGGATCAAGAGTTGAAGAGACTGAAGCATTAGATAGATATACATTAGATCTAGGCTAGCAATCAAGAAAGAGATTAGAGAGATAGAGTAGATGAGTAGAGATTCGGAGGAGTCCTAGCCAGTCGGAGCTTCTTCGTAGCTATATTCATCTGGATTTGGCTCCCTCACCTGGAGTTACGTTCTGAGGTACTTTTGTATTCAACATTCTGATTCAAGTAAGCATTTGTTCTTATTCGTTCTCAAGTTTGCAACTCATATTGAGTGCTTTGATCTTGGTAGCTCCTAGATTGAAGTGATAGTTCGTAGTGTAGACGTGGTGTCTAAGCTATAATTACTTGTGAATGTCCCCTGATTGGCCGGATAGTGACAGATCGTGTAGGTGACATCTACGTTGATTCCTCTGTAGTCCACTTCCCGTTGATAGGATCGATAGGTGTATAAGTGTTTGGTAGGAGAGAACTTTGATTTTTGCTCTTATTCAGGTCACTGCCCAATTAGAACGATATTATTCAAAGCTTACCGGTTGTTGGAACTAGATAGTCACTAGCTATTTCCTTACTCTTGATATTCTCTGGATTGATTGTGTTATTGGGTTAAGAATCAATAGAGTTAGTCAGTATCACCTACTGTTCCTTTGGGTTCGATATTAAAACTGGGATTGTCTGGTGAAATGCTACATCGGTATTCTATCTGTGCGCTTGCGGATACTTTGATAACAATAATATTTAATAGAGTGCAGTTAATTTATACCAACAAGCATTTCTGGTGCCGTTGCCGGGGAACGGTTTGCTGATCTTGACTATAGTTTATCTTAATCTTGTATTATACTTTTATCTTTTACCTTTTTAAATATGGAACCTATATCCCAACTTTTATATCAATACCGAGCACCATCGGGATCGTATCTCTAGCCAAAAGAATCATCTAAATCTATTACATCATCTGGCTATGAGTTATGCCCGACATTAATTAAGTTAGTTCAGGAACACTTTTTTCTGGTAGTTCTAGCGAAAACCCCTATTCCCATTTAGCTGATTTTGAGCAGACATGTGCATGTCTGCATATTAAGGGCATGGTAGATGAAACTTTAAGATGGAAACTTTTTTCGTTTTTATTAACAGGAAAAGCAAAGAAATGGTATAATCGCCATGATGGATTTATAAATTCTGGACCTAATCTTGCTTTGCCAGAATCTATGTTTTTGCAACATTTCTTTTTAGGCCTCAATGATAAAAATAAAGAATACCTTAATTTGGCCGCGGGTGGAGCATTTATGCATATCACTGCTACACATGCTAAAACTATTCTTATTAATATCTTAAATGATCTCCCTGAAGAAAAAGAAGAGTTGTTAGAGGATGAATTTTTGTCACTTAATTCCAATTTTTTATCAAATTCATCTCAACCTTTGCCTGAACTATCTAATGATAAGGAAATAACTCCAATTTTTGATTTTATGCTTGAATTTGAGGATGAACTTTTTGATGATTATGGAAATATCTCATATTATCATAAAATTATAAAACCTCAAGAGTCTATGAATTTTAAAAATTTTAATGTTTCATATCCTGCTGATTTAAAATTCCTTAGAGAAATAACAAGAGAATTGATTTTTGTTATGAGCAATGAGTGGTTGATAGAATCTGAACGTTCAAATGATATAATTCGTTTAAATTCTCCTACCATTCCTATTAAATTTCAAATTGATGCATATCCTTTTGATGCCTTTTATAACCCAAAAGTAGGTGTCAATATTATAACTCTTACATTTGCTAAAAAATTCTTGAAAGATATGCCATTAATTTCTATAAATAAATTATTGAATAGTCATTCAGGACATATTATTCCTAGTTTAGGAGTTTTATGTGCTCTTCCTATTGTGATTAATGAATTCTGAATTCTACTGAATTTTTATATCTTTGATGTTTGGGATTTCGATGTGATGATTGGATTACCAATAGGAAAACTTTTGCGAGAAGGTTGTACGGGCCATTTAAATATTAAACTTGGGAAAGGAGTTAATCTCTCAGTGCCTATAACGCATGCATTAAAAGCTAAGGCAGAGCCACTTCCTGAGTTAGATCCAATAGAAGAGGTTAAGGTTGTGTCATTTGAAGAGTTTATTGAACCTAACATAGAAGATGATACTCAGTTCTTCATTAATGAAGAGGAGGAGGATCCTATTGATCCTGAACCTCTGGATGAATTAGTAGAGCCACGTAAGCCTTCTATTGATCTTAAATATCTACCTTCTAGTCTTAAATATGTTTTTCTGCATAATGATCAAAATTCTCCTGTGATTATAAGTGATAAACTTTCTGATGAAGAATATTTTAGATTAATAACTGTTTTAGAAAAACATCGTCCTGCTTTTGGTTATTCACTCCAAGACCTTAAGGGGATTAGTCCTATTTTGTGTACCCATCGCATTCCAACCAACCCAGAAATTACACCTTCTAGTGAGCCCCAGCGTATGCTTCAAAATACGATGAGGGAAGTTGCTAAGAAAGAGGTCTTAAAACTTTTGCATGCTGGGATTATTTATCCTGTGCCGCATAGTGAGTGGGTAAGCCCTATTCAAGTTGTACCTAAAAAGGGTGCAATGACCGTAGTTCAAAATGATAAAAATGAATTAATACCCCAGAGAACTGTCACTGGATGGCGGATGTGCATAGATTATAGAAAACTTAATGAAGCAACAAAGAAATACCATTTTCCGCTACCCTTCATTGATGAGATGTTAGAGCGTTTAGCAAATAATTCTTTCTTCTGTTTCCTTGATAGTTATTCTGGATATCACCAAATTCCTATCCACCCTGATGATCAAAGCAAAACCACTTTTACATGTCCTTATGGCACTTATGCTTATCGTAGAATTTCTTTTGGATTATGTAATGCACCTGCTTCTTTTCAAAGATGTATGATGTCTATATTCTCCGAAATGATAGAAGAAATCATGGAAGTTTTTATGGATGATTTTTTAGTTTATGGAAAAACTTTTAATGGTTGTCTAGAAAATCTAGATAAGGTTTTGCAAAGATGTGAAGAAAAGCACTTAGTCCTTAGTTGGGAAAAATGTCATTTCATGGTTAAAGAAGGAATAGTGTTAGGACACCTAGTGTCTGAAAGAGGAATAGAGGTAGACAAGGCAAAAACTGAAGTAATTGAACAACTACCTCCACCTGTTAATATAAAAGGAATCCAAAATTTTCTTGGTCATTGTGGTTTTTATTGTAGATTTATAAAAGACTTTTCACATATTGCTAGACCACTGAATAACTTATTAGCTAAGGATGTTCCTTTTGAATTTGATGATGCATGTTTAAAATCTTTTAATATTCTTATAGAAGCACTTACGTCAGCACCAATCATTCAACCATCTGATTGGTCTTTACCTTTTGAAATTGTGTGATGCTAGTGATTATGTTGCAGGGGCAGTATTAGGGCAAACAAATAATAAGAAGCATCGTGCAATTGCTTATGCTACTAAAACTATGATAGGAGCACAACTAAATTGTGCAACAACTGAAAAGAAGCTCCTGGCTGTTGTTTTTGCTATTGATAAATTCAGATCTTACTTAGTAGGAGCAAAAGTAATTGTCTATTCTGATCATTCTGCCTTAAAATATTTGCTCACTAAGAAAGATGCTAAACTACGTTTGATAAGATGGATTCTGTTACTTCAAAAATTTGACTTAGAAATTAAAGATAGAAAAGGAATAGAAAATCCAGTTGCTGATCACTTGATTAGAATACACTTTGAGAAACCTCAGGAACTACCTATTAATGACTCATTAAGAGATGACATGTTATTTAAAGTGACCAAGTCAGACCCTTAGTATGTGAATATTGTCAACTTTATGGTTGCAGGTTATGTACCACCAAGAGAAAATAAAAAGAAGCTCATTTATGAAAGTCGTCTCCACATATGGGATCCACCATACCTCTTTAGAATCTGCTCAGATGGGTTACTTAGAAGATGTGTACCAGTAGAAGAAGGCATGCAGATCATTCAGAAATGCCATGCATCACCATATGGAGGTCATTATGAGGTATTCCGCACTCATGCTAAGATCTGGCAGAGTGGGTTCTATTGGCCAACTATGTATGAAGACACCAAAGATTTTGTCTGGAGATGTGGATCATGTCAGATGCATGGAAATATCAATGCAAGAGATGCTATGCCACTCACCAACAATCTCCAGATCGAGCTCTTTGATGTCTGGGGAATTGATTACATGGGACCATTTGTGAAATCAAGAAACTATGAATACATTCTCGTGGCAGTTGATTATGTATCCAAGTGGGTAGAAGCTATGCCATACATGAATTCTGATTCCAAACATTCAAAGGAGATGTTCGAAGAGATTATATTTCCAAGGTTTGAGACACCAAGGGTGGTCATTAGTGATGGAGGAACACATTTCACTGATAAAAAGTTTCACCGATACTTACAAGCTCATGGAATCCGTCATAATGTTGCTATTCCATGCCATCCTCAGACAAGTGGCCAGGCAGAAACATCAAACAAACAGATCAAGAATATTCTACAGAAAACAGTAAATGAGATGGGTACTGCAAGGAAGGATCGATTACTCGAAGCACTTTGGGCATATCGGACTGCCTACAAGACACCCTTGGGCATGTCACCTTATCAGTTAGTGTATCATAAAACCTATCATTTACCAGTGGAATTAGAGCATAAGGCTCACTGGGCCATTAAGAGATGGAATATGGATTTTGAAGCCACTGGAGAAAAGAGGAAGATGCAGTTATCAGAATTAGAAGAATGGAGAGAAAAGGCTTACCACAATTCGAAGATTTACCAAGAAAGAACAAAAAGATGGCATGATAAGAGGATCAAGAAGAAGGAGTTTGCACCAGGAGATAAGGTATTACTTTTTAATTCTAGGTTTAAATTATTCGGGCTTGGAAAGCTACGAAGCAAATGGGAAGGACCATTTACGATTGTGAACGCATCGCCACATGGAGCGGTAACTCTACAATCACGCGAAGGTATGTTATTCAAGGTAAATGGTCATCGACTTAAATTATTTTTAGAGCCATTTAATTCAAAAGTTGTTGACGGGCTAGACTTTGTCTAATTACCAACTTTTTAGCCCCGTCATCGTCCGTTACGAAAAATTATCATGCACCACAACTAATAGGAAGTAGATAGAGTTTAAAGGCATGACGAGCACGGCCACCACGAGGAGCCACCCTGTGGGGCCGGGCGGTGCCCCTCTGTCCCCTCTCATCCCGACTCTTATTTCCTTTTCTTTCTACATCCTTCCTAAACACTTTCACGTAGATTCCCAACGCATGCGGATATTATTTCGTACAAATCCTGCAGAATCTAGATTTGATCTTATCCTGTCTACTGAAAACCCATATAAATACGCACCTATACCGCCCTCAATTGCATCCCATCTATAGCCATCTGTCTCTCTTCCAAAGAAACTTTCTAGTTAGATCTAGCAACAATGGCAGACAAAGCGGTCGTTGGTGCTGGCTCCGGCAAGATCCAAGGCAACGACTCGAAGGCCATCGTCCTCGCGCTGCCGAAGCCTCTCGCCATCGTGCCACCAAAACACCTCACTACAGTACCTCCACAATACGAGCAAGTCTACTACACGCAAGCTCAACATGCTCTACCATCACCACCCGCAAGGCTGCTGCTAGAAGACGGTACCAAGGGAAAACATGTCGCTATTCCCCGAGGCACCCAGCTTCTTCCACCTAGAGACAATGAACGACTCCTATCGGTCAAGACCGACAAGAACGGGACGTTAGTGTGTGCGAAATACACCACTGCTCGCCCTGCCATCAGGGGAGTTCGTGCACGTCCAGGCAAAATCCGCTACACCGATTTCGTACCACCTCCGCCCAAGAGACAGAGGGCTGCATCAGCATTAACAATAGAGAAAGGTCCCAAACAACCTTCGCTCTCTCTATAACTCCTCAATGAGAAGATTGAAGCCCTCTCTAACTCCATTAAGGGAGTAGAGAAGACTGGGGAATTAAGGACTAAGATTATGGGCAACATGACTAAGCAGATAAAAATCAATGTCAAGTTAATCCGCAGTCTCAAGCGTGACAAAGATAGCTCATATTCTCTGAATAAACTCAATTGTTTAAAGAGAGATTTATTTTCTCAAGGAGCAAGGTAGAATTAGGTTCCACCATATTCCACCAAATAAAGCTTCATTCGATTATATGCCTCATTTTTCTGTGGATTCATTATTTGACATTACAATAAATACAATACAAGTATGTTTTCACATTCATACCTACCTGAGATCCACATAAACTTTTTAGAAGTAGGATAAAGAAGGCAATATCATTAATGCCTCGGAAAGGATACAAAAATACCAGATATATCAGTGATTCAAGAATACTACAACAGGAGAAGGTAAAGCTAAGTTTTATTTACAAAATCAACTTACCCTCCAATTGACTTAACTAAAGGAAGAGAGTGATCTGTTTCAAGCTATTCTATTCTTCAACTACTCAAAGATTCTTGGTAGACACATTGAATTCCGCAGTACATGTATGACTAGACTAGTTTTATATAATATATTCCCAAGTTATGTTTTAAATGTTCCATTCTCTCTCTAAGCTTTTATATCATTAAAAACCAACCTTTTTCTCGGGACGAGTAAAAGCCTAAGTGTGGGGGTAATTGTTGACGCCTATTAATGTCTAATTTTTATTATCAATTATCCCTGCATTACATATGAATATCTAGTAAAATAGGGTTATTACTAATAATTTCCACGAGTTTTGGTGAATTGTATATTTTCCAGGGGATTATCTAGAAAAGCTTAAAAGAGGGATTAAAGTGCTTAATCATCATGAAACTTAAATGCCAAGGCAACATACCACATCGACAAGCTAGAAGCCTCTGGAAGCCACCCGAAGCAACGGAAACCCACCTGGCAGGTGGTGGGGCCGGCCAGCCCTAAGGGGGGCCGGGCGGCGCCCCCTAGGGTTTCTGGCCACCGTCTTCTGGGGTCTTCTTCCACCGCCTTTGAAGAGTAATCTCGGCCCTTGGTTGAGTCGGTTTGATCCTACGGCACATATTCATCCCACCGGGCTATAAATAAAGGGCCAGACCCCCCTGGAGGAGGCCAGATCAAGAGCTGAAGGGCTTGAAGTATTAGATAGATATCCATTAGATCTAGGCTAGCAATCAAGAAAGAGATTAGAGAGATAGAGTAGATGAGTAGAGATTCGGAGGAGTCCCGGCCTGTCGGAGCTTCTTCGTAGCTGTATTCGTCTGGATTCGGCTCCCTCGTCCGGAGTTGCGTTCTGAGGTACTTTTGTATTTGACATTATGATTCAAGTAAGCATTTGTTCTTATTCGTTCTCAAGTTTGCAACTCATATTGAGTGCTTTGATCTTGGTAGCTCGTAGATTGAAGTGGTAGTTCATAGTGTAGACGTGGTGTCCAGGGTATAATTACATGTGAATGTCCCCTAACTGGCCGGATAGTGGAAGATCAGGTAGGTGACAGACACGTTCAGTCCTCTATAGTCCACTTCCCGTTGATAGAATCGATAGCTGTATAAGTGCTTGGTAGGATTGAACTCTGGGTTTTGCTCTTATTCAGATCACTGCCCAATTAGAACGATATTATTCAAAGCTTACCGGTTGTTGGAACTAGATAGTCACTAGCTATTTCCTTATTCTTGATATTCTCAGGATTGATTGTGTTATTGGGTTAAGAATCAATAGACTTAGTCAGTTTTACCTACTGTTCTTTTGGGTTCGATATTAAAACCGGGATTGTCTGGTGAAGTGCTACATCGGTATTCTATCTATGCGCTTGCGGATACTTTGATAATAATAATATTTAATAGAGTGCAGTTAATTTATACCAACAGAAGCAATAGTCGGTTTTGCTACAAGTTCAAGCAAGTAGGCATATTGAGGCAAATTGCATCACTAACAAAAAGAACAAGCGAATAAAATTTGCAAATGCTAAATCTATTAGGCTTGACTCCTGTTACATGCTTACCAAGGGTGAGAAAGGTGTCAAAGTCAAATACATTGGTACACCTAAAGAGAGCCTAAGGTTGAAGGCTATTTGCGTACCGAAGACTTTAGTTGCTAACCTCCAAGGACCCAAATAAGCATGGGTACCTAAAAAGCATTGATTTGTTTTGTACGTGAATTACAAAGCTGGAGAGAGGCACTGGGTTCTTGATAGTGGGTGCTCTCAACACATGACCGGTGATGCAAGAATGTTCAACCAAATCAATTCTAGTAGCAATGAGTATGATAGTATCACATTTGGGGACAATAGCAAAGGCAAGGTCTAAGGGCTTGGTAAGATTACAATATCCAATGACTTGAGCATTTTCAATGTGCTATTGGTAGAGAGCTTGAACTTCAATCTATTGTTGGTGGCTCAACTTTGTGATCTTGGTTTCAAATGCATTTTTGGTGTTGATGATGTGGAAATCATAAGTGTGGATGGTTCAAATTTGATATTCAAAGGATTTATATATGAGAACCTCTACATAGTAGATTTTGATGATAGAGAGTCTCAATTGTCAACATGCTTAATCTCTAAGTCGAGTATGGGTTGGTTATGGCATAGAAGGCTTGGTCATGTTGGAAAAAGGCAATTGAACAAACTTGTGAAGCATAACTTGGTTAGAGGCCTTAAAGATGTTGAGTTTAAGAAGGATAAGTTATGTAGTGCATGTCAAGCCGGGAAACAAGTTGGCAATACTCATCCCAAGAAGAGCATGATGAGCACATGCAAACCATTTGAGTTATTGCACATGGATTTATTTGGTCCAACCACATACACAAGCATTGGTGGCAACAAGTATGGTTTGGTGATTGTGGATGACTTCTCTAGATACACATGGGTTTTCTTTATGATTGACAAAAGTGATGTGCATGCTATCTTCAAATCTTTTGTCAAGAGAAGTTGCAATGAATTTGAAACCACCATTAAAAGAGTGAGAAGTGATAATGGTAGTGAGTTCAAGAACATAAGAGTTGATGAGCTATGTGATGAATATGGAATCAAACATCAATTCTCGAACAAGTACACACCTCAATCCAATGGGCTAGTTGAGAGGAAGAATAGAACTCTCATTGACATGACAAGATCTATGCTTAGTGAGTATAATGTGATTCAATATTTTTGGGCCGAAGCAATCAACACGGCATGCTACTACTCCAATAGACTCTATAGCCATCCTATGTTGGAGATGACCCCATATGAGATTTTGAATGGAAAAAAGCCAGATATTGCATACTTTCGGGTCTTTGGTTGCAAGTGTTACATATTGAAGAAGGGTGCAAGATTGAGTAAGTTTGAGAAGAAATGTGATGAGGGATTCTTGCTTGTATACTCCACCACTAGCAAGGCCTATAAAGTTTGGAATTTGGGAAGTGGTCAACTTAAGGAAGTTCATGATATTGAATTTGATGAAACCAATGGGTCACAAGATCAAGATGAGAATCTAAATGATGTGAGTGGGCCTCAATTGGTAAAGGCTATGCAAGAGATGGACATTGGTGACATTAGGCCAACTCAAGTGGTTGACATAGAAGATGACAAAAATCAAGTGCAAGTTCCATCCAATAATCAAGCTACTGGCTCTCAAATGCAATATCAAGATCAAGCTAGTTCTTCTAAAGCAAATCAACCTAATGCTCAATCAAGCTCAAGCAGTCAACCTCAAGTGCTCCAACCATCAAATATTGCAAGAGATCATCCTTTATATCAAATTATTGGTGATATTCAAAAGGGTGTGCAAACAAGATCAAGACTAGCATAATTTTGTGCTCACTATTCATTTGTGTCATTTGAAGAGCCAAAAAACATTAAGAAGGCTTTGCAAGATAGTGATTGGGTGAATGCTATGCATGAAGAGCTCAACAACATTCAAAGAAATGAAGTTTTGGAATTGGTAGAGAGACCAAAGAACTACAATGCCATAGGAACCAAATGGGTATTTAGAAACAAGCAAGATCAAGACGGTGTTGTAGTAAGGAACAAGGCAAGATTAGTAGTACAAGGGTACACTTAAGTGGAAGGATTGGACTTTGGAGAGACTTATGCTCCGGTTGTAAGATTGGAGGCAATATGGAGAAACCCAACCATGTGTACAAGCTAAGGAAGGCACTCTATGGATTGAAACAAGCACCAAGAGCATGGCATGAGAGGCTAAGTGATTTTCTCCTCTCTAAAGGGTTCAAGATGGGCAAGGTTGACACTACTCTCTTCACCAAGATGGTTGATGGTGACTTGATGATCATGCAAATCTATGTGGATGACATTACCTTTGGATCAACAAGTCAAGTCTTGTGTGCGAAGTTTGAAAGTATGATGACTAAGGAGATTGAAATGTCTATGATGGGTGAACTCACATACTTCCTTGGATTGCAAATCAAACAAATGAAGAATGGCACATTCATTAGTCAGGGGAAGTACACAAGGGACATGATCAAGAAATTTGGAATGCAGGATGCAAAATCAATTAGCACTCGTATGGGCACTAGTGGAAACTTAGATAAGGATAAATGTGGCAATATGGTTGATCAAAAGGCATATCGGTCTCTAATTGGAAGCTTGCTCTATGTCACCGCATCATGACCGGATATCATGTTTAGTGTGTGCATATGTGCTAGATATCAAGCATCTCCTAGAGAGAGTCATATGAAGGCCGCAAAGAGGATATTGAGATATTTGAAGCGCACTCTAGATATTGGATTGTGGTATCCCAAGGGTGCAAAGTTTGTGTTGATTGGATATGCCGATGCGGACTATGTCGGTTGCAAGATCAATAGAAAGAGTACATTGGGCATATGTCAACTCTTGAGAAGATCTCTTGTCTCATGGTCATCAAAGAAGCAAAATAGCATAGCATTCTCCACCACCGAGGCTGAATACATTAGTGCGGGGAGTTGTTGTGCTCAAATCTTGTGGATGAAGGCAACTATGAGGGATTATGGAATCAACTTCAAGAAAGTGCCATTGCAATGTGACAATGAGAGCGCCATCAAGCTAACCAACAATCCGGTTCAACATCAAAGAACCAAGCATATTGATGTGAGGCACCACTTCATTCGGGATCATCAACAAAAGCGTGACATTGACATTCAAAGCATTGGAACCGATGATCAATTAGCTGACATACTCACCAAGCCACTAGATGAGAAGAGGTTTTGCAAGTTAAGGGATGAGTTGAATATTCTTGATTTCTCCAATATGAATTGAGATCACCTCACACATATTTGACATGCCTCTACTCAAACAAAGCAAGGTAAAAGTTGTTTGACATGGCATTCATACTTGCTAGGACATGTTTAGCGCATATAGACATACTCTCAACAACTTAAGATCATTCATGGAAAACAAATGATTTTGATGTATATATGCTACCACTATTGCTTTTCTTGCTCATATGAACTAGTGGTAACATATGACATTTGTATGTGTTTGATCCCCTAGTGTTCAATCTATTTCATGAGCTATAGGTGTATAACTTAACATGGGCAAGATAACCCCTAGTGGCGTGAAGAAGCTTGTCCTTGGATCAAACTTAGTTATATATCCTAGGCAAGTGCACTAGATTGAGCCAAAGTGAAAAATGAACTCTCTTTCCAAATCAAATGAACTTGACTAATTCTTTCCACCATAATTAACCTTTTTGTGAAGTTGTTGACAAAGGGGGAGAGAAAGTTACAAAAGAAAGAGAAAGCGCGATGAGCCATCACTAGGCCAGAAAGAAAAGGGTAATTAAAATTTTGAAGCATACAAGTAGGGGGAGCAATCACATATGCAAGTTGTTGCATTTGGATGTGCATTAATCATATGATTGCTCATTGCATTTATACTTAATTTCTTGTACGTGCTTGTGTGGTGTATTGCTAGTAGTAGGACTTGAAGGACGATTTGAACAACTAGATGTGTACTTTCAAGTGGTAACTAGAGCTAGTTTATAATGTGATCTCACGGTATGCTCTAGTATTTGTGATCTTCTAGTTACCAAGGTGCTAAGGATGGTGTACATGGAAACTCCGATGGTATCACGCTTCAAAGGTCCATTCTATACACCTTAACACAATTTTGGTAGAATTACTCCCTACTCAGATGCATATGTGCTAGCTTTCAATCCAAACTTGATGCACATATGTAGGGGGAGCTAAGGCTACCAAAATAGAACTTGTGATGGTTGTCCATATCCTTTCATGATCTACTCATCGACAAACATGATAAGTTCAAAACTTTAATGCATATTTCTTTTATAAAAAGGTTGTCATCAATTACCAAAAAGGGAGAGATTGAAAGACCCTAGTTTGGTTTTGGTAATTGATGAAACCTAGCTACTAACCTAAGTGTTAAGTGTGTGTAGCCGAAAGAGGTTAGTGATGTGGAGGAAGTTAACATGAGCTAAGAAGTGGAGATCAAGTGAAGAAAAGGTGAAAAAGCACAGGGTCAAAGAGCTAGAGGCAAAGGTATAAGAATAGGGCTCTTTGGTTTGGTGATCAACGCACTTAGTGAGTGCGATCACATTTAGGATAGTTGGCCGGACTATTAAGAGGAGAATTATTTCGTGAACCCGGTCGGCAAGTGCTCTAGGTTGCATATTTGTTACATTCACTTGATCTAATCTAGAGTGACTAACTCTGCCATGCAAATGCGCTTAAAACTTGCTAACATACGTGCCTAAAAGTGTGAAATACTTAGTTGTTAGCATCTAGAAGCAAGGTAGTTAAAGAGAGAGTGAAAACAGTTGTTAGAGGAGCACCGGACGTTGGCAGCGTCTGGTGGGTGCTCACCGGACGCGTCCGGTGTGCATTTGACTTCTCTAGAACCTCTCGTAGTAGGACGCTGGAACAGTAACTCCAGCGCGTCTGGTGATGTTTTTCGAGCGTCCGGTGAGATCTTTGTGAATCTGACTCGGTGAGTGCACCGGACGCTGGGTGTGTCCTGTGACCTAACAGCGGACGCGTCCGTTACCATTTTGAGCTCTCTGGATGCTCTCTGTTGGTGCACCGAACTCGGGCGTCGCAGCGTTCGGTGTGACTGCCCTGCGTCCGGTGCTAGCGCGCGCAGTTAATAAATTCAAATGGCTAGTACACGTGTCAGCGGGCGATACACCGGACAACCACCGGACGCGTCCGATGCGAACTTAAGGAGCATACAGTGTGCACGATTTTTAGAGTAAAACGGCTAGATCTTGAGCACGCTTATAAATAGGAGTGTGGCTGCCTTGGGGTATCTCTCTTGCGCATTTTGATCTTCCTAAGAACCTTGAGAGCTCAGCACACTCCCTCCATCTCTCTCCCTTTGATTCAACTCAAGATTTTGATTGAGAGAGAGTGAATCAAGTGTAGTTATCATCATCTTGTATCCTAGTACACTTGATGGCTTAGGGGCAGAGTAATTCCTGTTACTCTTGATGATTGTCGTCACCTAACCGGTTTGGAGGTGAAGACGGTGTGGAGAAACTTGGTGATTGTGCTTGCTCACACCGGTGGATTGTGAGGGGTTTGTACCTACCCCGAGCGGAGAGCTCAAAGGTAACTCTAGTGAATTGCTTGTGTCATTGAGCTACTTCCTTTGGTAGGTCCTTGTGGTGCCTGGTGTAGGCTCGGTGTGTGATACCGATTAGCCACCAGACCACCAGTTGAAGTTGACACAACGGGGACGTAGCGTGTCGGCAAGCACGTGAACCCCAGGGATAAATCTTGGTGCTCATATTGATTTGGATAGAGCAAGTGAAGTGTGGACAAGACTAGAGCAAACCTATGAGAGCACTTCAACGGTAAAGAGTGCCAAGTTGTACATGCTCAAGGACAAGCTCTCAAACTTCAAGATGGATGATGGAGAGAGCATTCCAGAGATGTTCTATCGGCTCCAAGTGATCATCAATGATCTCAAGACTTTAGGAGAAAAGACAAGTGATGAGGACTTCTCTCATAAGTTTCTCATGTGCTTGCCCAAGAGGTTCAAGACCTTGAGGACTATCATCTTCCGGGGTGGCTTGAAGGGTGTCACTCCAAATGAGGTTCTTGGTGATGTGATGACCGAGGATCAATATAATGAGAAGAGGGATAGTGAAGAAGTGAAGAAGAAGGATGACAAGAGCAAGAAGACCGTGGCATTCAAATCCACCAGCTCTTCTTCCAAGTGCAAGGGCAAGGGTAAGAAAGTACAATCTAGTGATGATGATGATGCATCTAGCCTTGATAGTGATGATGAGGCACTAGCTCTCTTTGTGCGCAAGTTTGGGAGATTCATGAAGAAGAAGGGCTGTGGTGCTAGGAAGAGAAGAGATAACTTCAAGGGCAAAGATGTAGTGAAGAAGTGCTACAATTGCAAGAGCACAGACCATCTTGTGGTGGATTGTCCAAATGCTAGTGATGATGAAGATGATCACAAGAAGAGAGGCAAGAAGGACAAGAAGAACAAGGTGGAAAAAGAAAGACAAGAAGAAGTTCAACTTCTCCAAGAAGAAGGGTGGATCTTATGTGGTGACATGGGATAGTGATACTTCATCCGATGATGATGACTCTAGTGATGATGATGAGAGGAAGACATTCAAGAAGAAAGCTATGGCTTCTATTGCTATCATCAAGAGGCCTTCATCATTTGATTCATCATGCTTCATGGCTAAGTCCACCATGGTAAAATTCAATGACTCAAGTGATGATGACAAAAATGATAATGATAGTGATAGTGATGATGATGAGCCTAGTGTAGCACAACTCATGGACATGTTAGAGTAAGCCGAATACTTGATTAGCTCCAAGTCTTAGAAGTGCAAGGAATTGATCAAGAGGGTAAAATATCTTGAGAAATCCCTTGATGAGTTAAATGCTTCCCATGAGTGCCTAAAGGAAAACCATGAGGATCTCAAACTAGCTCACACGAAGCTTGAGAAAGCTCACTCCTCACTCTTAGAGCTAACCAAAGTAGAGGATGTTGCTATGACATGTGATGTGAGTGTAACTTGTGATCTAATGAACGAACCAACTAATGAACCTGTTGACACAAAATCCGGTTCTGCAGCCAACACACTAGCGAAGCTGGAATGATCCATAGGAGCCAGGGTCCGGCAGATCCAGCTTCAATAATTCGGATCCAAGCGTGCCAGTTAATTTGACCTGCAATTGACAAGGAAAGAAGGATAATCAGTAGTTTAGGACGGAACATGCCGGCGTAGCCAGACAGTTCCGAATGTATGGCTCTGAGAGCCGATACGAGTGGAGATCGACTAAAGAGTCGATTCCAGCATGCATGAATCAATTGTATAAATGTAGCAAGATATCCGATTTCCAATTAACCGATCTAGGGGTATATAAATGAAAGCAAATTATATTAGACAGATCTAATTTATACATTGCCTCATACGTCGAAAACATATTTTAATCTATCACATGTATTAATTAGGATTGACCAGGTCGTTCGAGCTAATTAATACACTTGAATCGACCTTAACATGATTCGAAACATAAGATAATGCATAAAAGAGATCGAAAGAATACAACATGTAGCAAGCAAGCGCAAACAGTATCGGCTGAACAACCGATCTGAAGTATAGGCAACATACAATTCTATAAAGTAAACTATGCTTTGACTCTTTGACTAATCTACCTAACCCGTCACTTATGTCAAGGGGATCGACCGGATCGTTGCAACCCATGACGTAAGCTAATGGTTAGATCTATTAATCAAAGACTCTCCAAACAGTCTACTTTATTACTTGAGTACGACCTATACACAATACAGATCTGAACCAACGGGCTAATGACAAACAGATCTATTCGCCTAAATATGATAATCATTTAATGTTCAATTAAGCAAAATAGATACAAAAGATTTAAGCCGACAAGAACAGATCAAGATTGGGCAGATTGATGATGCTTAAAATAAATAAACAATAAATCATCATCAGCAACATCGGTAACTTAATGAATCTAACTAACATGCTAATTTAGTTAAAGCCAATAACTAATTCATGCTCATCAACTAGCTTAATCTAAGCATTTATTCACCGGATGACGCTAAACATAGATTAATCAAGAAAATAAACATGAATCGATAAATAATCCTTATTTGATCTAAGGCCACGTCCACCGGATGATGTTAAACCTATGCCAAATAAGAATCAACCCCGATCTACTATGCTCTCATGCCCACCAGATGACATTAAAGAAACAAATCTTAGCGAGACGTGACGGTACTTACAAGCAAGCTTGCGTCCACCGGATGACACTCAGCCGTTCGAAAAAACTCGTCGAGAAACTACATTACTCTTACTCCTAGGGTTTTTGGCCGGAGCCGAAAGAGTTGTTGTATTGATTGATTGATTGATCAGGGGTCTTTACAATGACCGAGGGTTTATATTTATACACTGGGTTTACCATACTTGCCTAACAATAATATCTAAATAAAAAAAAGAAATATCAAAATACATGGACTCTAATTTCCTTCACGTGGAGTCTTTGCCGAAGATTTAGATGCGTGCGTAACTGAATATAATATTTCTAAATCTCTACTTACTCGGCCGTGTCTAATACAACTTCCTTTGCGTAAAATATTGTCCCAGTCCTGATCCGTAGATTCCATCTTCTTCCTTGTTTATACGTGTCCACGTGACCACGTCAGCAATCAGCAATCAGGATTTGTAACGTTTTCCTCCAACTTTGACGTATCCACATTTATGCTATTTATTTATGTTTCCTTGTACAGCCTGACCAAATAAAATATCTTCCCTCTGGTTTTTGTTGCCTTGCACGTGAGACCTGCCATATATCAATTAAACAAACATATATGCGCAGCATTCACGTATGCAGGTATATCTCATTAGCTTCAATCTTGCTGGCGGCAAGCTGGACTGGAAATTGATCTGGCTTCGTTTCTGTAGCAGCTGAACTCACCAATTTTCATTTGATCCGACGGCCCTCCAAAATAACGTAGCTGAACGGTAGTGGCCGATCCCTTACCAAATTCTGGTGTAAACGCAGGCCAAACTTACGCAGGCCTCCTAGTTTGGAGTAGGAGTCTTTATGCTTCGCACTATTTTGGTCCAATCAGCTTGGTTTTTATTCGGCAATTGTGCATCGTTTCAATCTTGTGCTGGCCGAACTGAAAGTCGCATAAATAACCGTCTAGCATTTTCTTCCAACTCCGGCCATCTCGAAAATAATCATGAGTTGCTACAATGCCAATTATATTTCAATAGTACAATGCATACAACAAAATATTCTACCTTGAATTGAATGAGTTAGCATTCACTCACCCCTTTTCTTAATTCATGTGGTGCTTTTAGCTTTTCCATGTCTTGGGTGGTTGCAAGATAGAACCATTGTATAGAATCACTACTCTCTCGTTCTTTGATCATCTTTTCTTCCAAAGATTTTTTTTAGTTTTTTATAAATAAAAGCAGGCCCCTCAAATGATATTCTTAATCATCACATAATTTGCTAAGTCAAAAATAGATCCAAGAAAATGTAAGTTACACACTAAGATTAAGATGTGCAAATGTGGGGGATTTTATTTTATTTTTTTTTGAACTCCTTTCATATAACTCTCTCCCTCTGCATTAATTGGAATATATGGGCTATCTCTCTCTGGCGGGTATTTTTGTACCCATTGTTTTCTCTCAGACGGGCATCTTCGTACCCATAGTTTTCTCTCTTTTTTTTTGTGTTGGCATTCTGTAGCCCTTTAACAAAATATTTTTGCATAGCCCATATCCTCCTCTTTAGCAAGGGAAAATTAAGAGAGAGTATATCCTTATGTCATAATGGAGTTTCAAATTTATTTGGTGGATGGATGGCATGATTTTGCGTAACTCTCAGTATAAGAGTTAGCATATTTATACGTGGAGTGTACGTAAACCTTGATCATGAGTGCATAAAATGAATCTCTACTCAGATCTCAACTATTTGTCAAAGCTTAATGTGATTATAAGCATATCATCGAGGAACTTTTAAATTTCAGTATATATTTTAAAAATCAAATCTCCGGCTGTCAAGTTTCTCGTAGAACAAAATCATAGCAAATTTTATATTATCATATCATAACTTGCAACAATTTAGACAAGAATTATGCATTTGCAAACCACTATGTTTCAAGTTTCAGGATGAGAATCATGGCAACAAACTCAAATCTCGGAGAATAATAAGTTGTAAACTAGGTATGAGAGAAACATAAGACAGAGCAACTAACAATTATTTCAATGAGGAGGAGCTAAAACATTCTTACTTTTAAATGGGGTCCTCCCCAAGCCAGCTTCAGCTTTAGATAATCACGCCGTTGCTCCAATATCGTGTCCATCTGGGCTGCTTCCTCAAAATATGATATTTCTAGTTTATCTATGTGCTTTAGCCGATTAGGAGCTGGCCCCCGAGTCTATAATTGTAATCGGCTATCCCCATGTTATAAGCTGTCAAGCAACTGCCAACTTCTAGCTTTAAATTCTAAAGGCCGATGATGGTCTTTTTTCTGAGTCGATGATATCTAATTGAGGGCAGCATTGGCTTCTCTTGTAATATTAAAAGTCCACCGGCCTTTCACCTTTGAGCGGTTCTTGCTGATCTGCTTCCATCGGTAATGTCGCCTGCCTAAACACTTGGTGTTAATGCGATGGATCCCTAGGCCGCTGCTGACAGGGACAACAATGGTTCGACAAGATATGCAGCTCGCATCTGTAGCACAGCTCATGCCCTAAGCATGTTTAGTTAACATGCATCTCGATTCTTGGACTCCAAATCAGAACACGTGCAGCATGACCCCGAGGCCATTGGTGACGGTGTGCAGAATTCTCCAGTTACTTCTGCATGCGAGGCCGATGTCCCATTTGATCAGTTGTTTGGCTTAACTGTTTGCATCTCCATGATTGTGCCAAATAAATAATCCCTCCCGTAACGATCTTCTACTTTTAGCCAACAATCAATCTTCCTTTTCAGCCGATAGAATCTCATCACTACATATGTCTCTAACGGCCATTTACTTTTAAACCGATTTTATGCAAGCCAACAAGCGATCTGTCTGCTATTTCAGAACTTCATACAAGCTGAAGAGCCGACAATATTTATCCATGATCCATCAAGTCAATACAATCATCAGGTCCCCCATATGTGATAGACGGGGGAGATCGAGATGCCGAGCTTTTAGCAATAGCCGATGGAAAAAACTCCAACTTCGGCTACAATAAAGCTGTCTTGTATTGAATTTTATTTCTTTTTCTGACCGATCCATGTTTTAATCCCCAGGTAAATTCCATGTCAACATGTTGCCTTCCAGCCGAACCCAAATCAAGTTCAGCTATTAAGGAGTACTATGTTTGGAGATATTAATAGGGGATCTCGGTCGTCCTCTCCTTCGTTATCTAGAAAACCATCGATTCTTCATGGAAATCTACCCTTGCGGCTGCGACATGGAGATCGACTCATCACGGAAATCGACCCTTTGTGACTGTGACATGGAGATCGACTCTTCATGAAAATTGGCTTTCTGCGGCTGCATCAAAGTTTTGAATCTTAGCCGATTCGAGCCGATTCTTTTCATGATTAGTCGAATCCATCTTCTAACAACCGATTCGTGTAGACTATAGCCCCAGTGCTTAAAGGCTGGTCCGTATGTACTTTGTACGAATACTTTGATTCTTAATCTGACTAGTCGATAGCATGAACATCGGCCTCCTGAACCAGCTCAAATACCCTTTTTATCAGTTGTATGGATCCCTTTTAATAATGGGGCATTTGTTGGCCTAGAGAGCCGATAGGTCCCTATGCTGGAACTGGAGATATGCTGATAGATAAAAATAACTCCTGTACTGGTGGATGGAATCGGCTGTCCCATAGCCGATTAAAATTTTATCGGCTGCAATAAGGAAATAGCTATCGGCTTGAAACATTGGAGCAACAAGCTAGAAACAATTGTTGTCTAAGTAACTTGTCTCGGTCATCATACCCAAACGCCCCATCGGCTATTAGTCTTGATGTCTCAAATTTTTTTTTACCCAATATATATACTGATGCTTTTAACCGATAAAAACGAGGGGGCACGAATATAGCCGATCCAAAAGTAAGACTTGTCCAGCTATGGAATATAATATAATATGCTCCAAAATTCTTTTATAACTAATTTTCTCTCTTGCTTCTTGATCAGCCGATAACGGAAGGTCTTGGAGTCAATGGCTGTTATTCACGAAGATATCCTTTGATGCTTGAGTGTATCCGGCTGATCTCTCAGCTGGTCTGTTGATTGGCTTTGACTTTTGATTCATGGTCTCACCAGGCTTGCCAAAAAAGTGTGTTGACACAAAATCCGGTTCTGCAGCCAACACACTAGCGAAGCCGGAACGATTCACAGGAGCAAGGGTCCGGCAGATCTAGCTTCAATAATTCGGATCCAAGCGTGCCAGTCAATTTTGTAACACCCTAGTGTTAGTTACTATTTTCACACTTGCATTTGCATGTCATCAAGCATAGATCATGTCATTTCATGCATCATCATCATTTCATTTGAATTGATTTCCTTTAATTGCTATATGTTTGTTTATATGTCCATAACATGCTAAATGTGTTGACATGCAAATGTGATGCTTGTTTACTGTTCTAAATGCTTTAGACATGTTTAGGATAACATTTGGAACAATGTTCATGTTGGTGAAATCCCCAAATTACCCCTCTAGCTCATAGTTGACTAGAGAGCCCTCTAAAAGCTATTCTGTTTGACCAAACAAGAAGGGCATTTTAGAGATTTTGCATGTCAGTGCACCCTTAATCAAAGTTGTGTAGAATTTTATAAGCAACAAACTTTATTTTTGGGTCAACTCATGAAAATGGGTGGAAGGTGGTCAAAAGGTTGAATTAGTGCAGATTTGGAGCTGTTTTGAAGTTTCAAAATTTTCCTAAGTCCAAAACTGGTTTTCAGTTTCGGTGTACCCATGTTCATCGACCTGTATCTCTCAATCCAGGCCGATCTAGAGTAAAGTGTCTTAATACCAAATGATCTACTCATGTAGCTCTTCAATCCATATTAGTGAAGTTTTGGCTAACACTCACTGGATCACGAGTTATGGCTTGATCAAAATCGAGTTTCAGTCGGGTTCGGTGAAACTGAATCAGACCGATTCAGTCCGGCGCCAGTCAGCGACCGACGTGGCCGCCGCAGTGAAACGCCGCCAGGTGGCGCCGTACACCGTCGTTGCCTCCCTGACCAGCCTGCAAGGCTAAAATGGCACTCCATCCGGTCCCCTGGCTGCTTCACTCTCACTCTCCATCGCTCTCGCCTCTCTGTTCACCGTTTTCCCCTCCGCCGTCGCCATTTCCGCCGAGCCGTCGCTGCGGTGAAATCCGCCGTCACCGCGTCGTCTCCGACCGCTCCATCTCCGCCAAAGCTTCGCCTTGCTCTGCTCTATTTCCTCGACCCGTTGCCGACCTCAGCCGACCTAAGGTATAGCTCCAGCGAGCTTCTCGCCGCCGCGCCATTGCCGGAGCGCCGCCGAGCTCTCGGGTCGCTGCGACGAGGACGATGCCGGGGTCGGCTTCTCTCTCCATTGCTCGTCTAGGAGTCTCCGTTAGCTGTAGATCTAGCCTAGGTCGTTGGTCGGGTCGGTCTCGCCGGAACCCGAGCTCGCCGTGAACCCGCTCGCCGTCGTGCCGCCATGCGTGCGCGGTCAGTGAGCTCCCGTGCGCAATAGTCCGATTCGGCGCACGCATAGGTCCGTTAGGGTTCCAGGGTCTCGGAACGGAGCTTAGCCGCGCGAGTAACGGCCGAAATCGGCCGACGCAAGCTCGCCGGACCGCCGCCGTCCGCCATTGCCGCCGTCGAGCTTGCTCCGGTGGGGTACAACCCTCGGTAGTTGGTCCATTGAGTTCGCCTCGTTGCCACGAGTCGGTAGGTAATCTCGGCGTCGCCGGAGACCTCGCCGTCGGCGAGCTCTCGCCGGTCAGCGCCGGCGGCTCTGCCCCTCTCTCTGACGCGTGGGGTCGGGTTGACCCCGGGGCCCGCGAGTCAGCCGTTCTGGTGCGCCTCTGGTTCACTGAGCCGGGTGCACGTAGCAGTTTCTATCGGGTTTGGGTTTTATGATTTATAAAATGAATTTTCAGAAAATGTGTAAAATCTTCCAAAATTCATATCTGGAGCTAGGAGTGTCCAATTGGGGTGAACCAAATTTTGTTATGTTTGTATTTTTGAGCTCTATCAAGGGAAATATAAAATGTACTTTTGGAATACTTTTTCTATGCAGTTATATTTAAATTGTTAATTGCTTGCAAACTTGATAAATGCATAAGTAATTGTAGGAATGTGCTAAAAATGTGATTCCACTTGCATTAATCTTGTTTAAGGAAGTAAAATCTAAGAAAAATATGTTTGCTAGTGTTGCACTGTTATTTATATGATGTCTAGTATAATGTGCCTTTTATGCTTTAATCTTGCAAAAATCACCATGCATAATGTGTTAAGGATATGGTCATGAATATTTTTCCTGGACCATGTTATGTTGGGAAGAAGCTAAAAAAATTGGGAAATCTGTTGTTTGATACTTTTCACTGTGTTAAGTATTTTTCATTGCTTAAAAGGCTGGTTGTTTGTTATTTTTGTGTAGACTGTTATACTTGTCCAAATGACTTGAAATTTTGTTAGTAGGCTAGTCTGGATGTGTAATAGCTACTGTAATTTTTACGGATTTTTCTGGTCACAGTAAGCAGTAGGTCTAGTTATAAGCTAGGGTTGGTTTAATTGTTTTTAAGCAAGTATCTATTGGTGTGAAGTGTTTTCATGCATTTCTGTGATGTTCCAGCATTGTCACCTGTTTTAAATAGTGAAGCTAATCCTAATTTGAGCTTAGGGCAGCAAAGTTAATGTTTTGTTTATATGATGTTGCTCGCGCTTGTTAATTATAAGTTGGTTGTGGTAGGTTAGTTGATGCATGTTAATTATTAAGTGCAGGTTGTAGACTCCTCATCCGGGACGAGAAATTGTTCTATACTTTGCTTAAGAAGGGTGAGTATGAGTTGGTTGTCTAGAGAAGAAATATGCACGCACTCAGTAAATGAGTGTGGATCGTTAAACTGATTGCATATCATGGGTTAATTTGTGCATCTCTATCTTGCATTTCATGTGCATTCTCAGTTCTCATATATGCATATCATGCATACAGGATCGCCGGGTGGCGTGACGCTATTGCAGTTCGATCCACCGGAGGAGGGAGTTCCGCCGGAGATTGAAGTGCCAGAGGTTCCCGAAGGCCAGGAAGAAGAGGCTGAACTTCCAGAGTGCCCTGATCACCACCCTACTAACTTTGTGAAAGGCAAGCCCCGGAGCATCCCTAAGTCTCCACCTACTCTTTTTACAAATGCACTGGTCTTTATTAAATCGTATGATTGTGCACTTAAGTATAGGAGTTGATATGATACTGTTGCTGCATTTATACCTTGTCCACTTATACTTGATCCTGAAGTTATTACTAGACAAGGGGATGGGTTCGATCTTATGCTTAGCCATGCTTAGACCGGTAGAAGTCGAGGGATTTCCTGTCCTTCGCGAGCATAGGTGGTTACTAATGATGATGGGGTTGGATTCCACATGATGGACTATATGTGCCACCATGCCACAGTGTCTAAAGAGAGAATCAAGGCTAGGTAGCGGGGAGCCGCATGACATGGTTGAGATCATGCTGTCTTCGGTGCTGCTTGCGGCCGACTAGGACTGAGGCCACTAGACATCAGTTGAGATTGAAAGACGTCGTCACATAGCTGGCCAGATAAGTCGTTCTGACCGCGAAGCCGAGTATTTCTTTTTGAGCCGAGCCTTGGTGCGACTAGGCAGACATATTCTGGAGGTAGGAAGTATGTGCGGAGACACCATCTTACCAAGGGCAGGTCAGGGACCTGATGCATCCTGGAAGTGGGTTGGTCTCTGAGAATATGGTCCCCGCCAAACTCGCGACATATTGTGTCTCAGAAGGATTTAACGGTGGCCCAAGAAGCCAGTGGCTCGGCTGACAGGGTTTGTGATTGGCATATTTGCCAGCTGGTACAATCGTTTCGAATCGCCATCTCTCCTGGTTAGTGAGAAACTGAACTGATCTTCTGGTGAGGTAGAGGCTAACAACTTGAACATAATGATTATGGTGAGATAAGGTTGATATCTGTGGATATCGGAAATCATATGGTTTTATTGATTGCTATAATATTCAGTGAATGCTTAGTATAGTGGCTAATCTTAGTAAATAGCTTAACTGAAATCGAAGCTTATCACAATTAAAATGAATAAGTTGAGGATCTACTGTAGTAATGCTTTTGATGCAAAAATGATGCTACCCTCTGAGCTCCACCAAATAAGCCTTGCATATCCTTGAGAGTCTTTTTATTTACTCCCTGTCGAGTAAGTCTAGCTGAGTACAATTGAGTACTCAGGGTTTTATTCCCATTGTTGCAGATGGTGTAGTCTACTACGCGTATTGCAGGAATTGCTTCACCCCTGCGGGCGAAGAAGACTAGACCTGAGGGCAGAGTCATTATCTATCCTTAGATGTTGTAAGAATGCTGTGACAGGGTCATTTGATGGTACTCGTATTTGAACTCTGTGGTGTAAAACTATGTTGACTTCCGCTACTACTTTATTCGTGTAAAAGACTATGTTGTACTCTGATGTTTAAATTCGGATGCGAACTTATGTGTCGTGTGATCGGGTATTGCTGAATGAATGATCCTTGGGGTATGAAATGTTTGAAATCCTTCGAGATTTTTGGACTACCGGGTTTATATTGGCTCAAGTGCGACTGGATTGCGATTAAAAATGCGATCGTTGTACTTGTGCTCGTATAAATTGGTCGGTTCTATGACAGCTGGTACCAGAGCATAATTCTGCATATACCGTCACTTGACTATTTGAAAACTAAAAGAGTTTTGAGTTTTACAAACTAATTGCCAACTGGTAGTGTGTATAGGTGATTTAAACCAAGTGTTTGCGAAACTTATGAGTACCAATGACCAAGTCCTATAGCCCTATATATATGTGGTAATTAGGTGGCTTATGTAAGTACTGACTTGGGGGAAATTGCATCATGTTTCTATTGTGGTTCATTTGGTTTTATCGTGCAGATAATTATGAACTGTCGGTTTCTTATTGCTTCTTATGGGTCAATGTACCACGTCGCCTAAGGTAAGGTGAGATGTGAGTGTAAGATCGAACAACCATCGATCGATGGTGAGTGTTATGGTTACTGAAGTGAGTACATGTGATCCATATGTGTACTTATGGAAGTAAGGTGGAGTAATTACTTTTGGGGTCGCAAATGTTCATGGGAACATTTCCGGCGAAAAGTGCTTCTTGTTGCCCTGCATACATTGGGATTTGGGCTGAAATGAATCTTCTGCAGGTACACTAACCACGCAAAACATATAGCACGATTAGTTACGTATATGAGAGCACGTGGTATGCCACCGACTATAACGTTAGTTAATATATACTATGTGTGAGGTCGTTGGCACGTGCATGCATCATGATCATGAAATTAACTCAAGCTATTTGTACTATTTTCCTTCCCTATGATAAAATTTGTGCTGCCCTATCTTATTCTAAATGTTGAAAGATGTTGTAATGTACCAGATGGCAGCTGAAGGTGAGCCGCAGAGTGGTCAGTTTCTGGACCAGTTTGGCACACCCACTGTGCTATGGAGGTTGTTGAAGTCTGTGGGATATGCAGAGCCAGCACTGTATTTCTGGAAGCCAGCGGAAACCATGGTGCAGCCTTGGTTTGATGTTTGGGTGACTATCCCTGTGCTTGAAAGGAGCTGGTCGTTTCCAGGAATAAAGGTGGAAGTTGACATGAGGACGCCATGGGATGGTGCGCAGCTTGCAGCTTTCGAGGTGTTGACGGATATTTGCAGCCGGTTCAACAAGAGAGCTGATTTGGGGCCAGCAAATGTTTTTCCCAGGGTGGATGCTTCTCAGGGTGAGTGGGCTCAGTCTAGCCAAGCTTCCTTGGAGCGAGGCAGAGATGAGCGTGCTCATAGCACGGGTGCTTCTATGAGTGCTATGTTTGCTGTCCTGAGGATGTATTATTCCACTAGGGATGGTTGGATAAAGTGCATTGAAGCCCTGCATGATGCTGTGGAGAGGAAGTTAGAAGCTGAAGAGTGGGCACGTATGGCTCGTCGTAGCTCAGATGACTTGGTGGTAGCTCTCACTGCCTGTCGCAATGAGTTGTTACGATGCACTGGCGCTTTGTTGGCAGCTGATCGCCGTGTCGAGGTGCTTGAGAGGGAGAATGCAGATCTTCGCCGCCAGCTCAACAATCACAATATGAGCTTGACACGTCAGCGCGATGAGTTTCTGCAGGAGTTGCGCGCTAGTCAGCAGCAGGTTTGGGAGTTGCAGCAGGATGTTCATCATCTGAACAACCGTGTTGATCCGTTTCATCCTCCGGGTGCAGCGGAGTTTGCTCCTGAGATCTTCGTTGCAGCTGATGATGGTGAAGCAAGTGAGGAAGAAGAGGAAGAAGACCCCGAGGAGATCGTGCCTATTGACGAGAGTGATGACCATGGTGGGAACGTGTCCGGCATGGACAGTGACCACGATGACTAGGCTCTTTCTAGTGATCTTGCCATGATCGGCACCCTTTTGTATTGGAAAAACCTTTAATGTCATGTAATGGGTAGAACCTGAATTGTAATGAGAGAACCCTGTGTGTTCAGGGCTGGAACCATCAAACTTTTAATTAAGTAATGGTAACTTATGCAGTTTGGAAACCCTTTTTGGTTGTGCCTTGTTATTGTGCGGTTGTGTGATGATTATTGAATTATTGTGCCGCTTGTTGGTTATCAAAAATGATCATTGATATCTTCTGGGCATAATCTTTCGGTTTTCTTTGGCATAACTGACACTTAACAATGGTTGTTGTGTGTTGCTACAGATGGCACCTCATACCCATCGTCATGGGTCAACCAGTGGTGGTGGGAATGAGCATGAAGATGAGGAGTTGCCGCCTCCTCCACCGCGTACCCAGGAGCAGATGTTTGCTCAGTTCTTGGACACTCAGCAAGCGATTCTGCAGCAGATGGTTGCTAATAACACCCACAATCGCAATCGAGATGGACGCCGCGGAAACGATGAGGACCAGTACAGTAACTATAAGGACTTCATGGACACTAAGCCTCCGGTATTCAAGCAGGCCGTTGAACCGCTGGAAGCTGATGAGTGGTTAAACACTATTGAGCAGTCATTCTCTGTGCTGCGATTGACTGAAACCATGAAGGCTAGCTTTGCTGCTATGTTGCTGCAAGGCCAAGCTGGAATATGGTGGGCCAATCGCAAGACCGCCTACCCTGTGGTCGCTGATATCACCTGGGAGCAGTTCACCAAGGATTTCAGGGGACATTTCATTCCAGCAGGCTTGATCAAGATGAAGGTGAATGAGTTCATGCAGCTTACTCAGGGTACCAAGACCCTCACTCAGTATCATCATGCCTTTAACAATCTGTCAAGGTATGCCCCGTGGATGGTGGATACAGATGAAAAGAAGATTGAAGCTTTCAAGAGAGGCCTTAGTACCAAGCTTATGAAGACTCTGGCGAACAACGCTCGTACAACTTTCAACGAGTTTATCAGTGAAGCTTATATCCAAGAGAAACAGAACAACTTGCACACTGCTTCCAAGGGAGGCAAGAGGCCATTTGAAGGAAGCTCTTCTCAGTCAAGGACTCCAGCAGCTAGTCGTGCGGTGGCAAATCGCCCTGCTTACCGTCCGGCTGTTCCTGGAGCAAAATTCAGACCCCCTCCAAAGAAGCAGCCAGTGCCACAACGCTACAAGAAAGGTTTCACAGTGCCTTTGAACAAGAACAATGCTCCTCCAGGCAATGCCGTTCAAGTGAGGACCAACCAAGGTCTGGGGCCGTGCTTTAATTGCGGTCAACAGGGGCATCTTGCTCGTTATTGTCCTCATCCCAGGCAGGGTCGTGTGCATCACACTACTGCTGAGGAACTTCCGGAAGGTGAACCAGTCACTGCGGGTATGTTTTCTGTGAATCAGCATCCTGCTATTGTTTTGTTCGACTCAAGATCGTCGCATTCTTTCGTGAGTCAAGCATTTGCACAAAAGCATGCATTACCAATTGTTGAGTTGAGCCATAGTTTCCGGATAACTTCAGCTGGGGCTGAAATTTGTACGCGTCATGGTGTCGGGAATGTGACCATTGAGATTGGTAATCGGGTTTTCGTCAGTAGTCTTATTGTGCTATCAGGGTTGAGTCTGGATGTTATTTTAGGGGTTAGTTGGATGGACAAGAGGGGTGCGGTGTTGGACGTCCCTAACCGGATGTTGACACTGAAGGAACCCAAGGTGAAGGCACTTTTCAGGTTCATCTGCCCCGTAGGGGAGATCTTTTTAGTCTCTCTTTCTCAATTGAGGCCGTGACACTTCAGAGCATCCCTGGAGTGTGTGAGTTTCCTGATGTTTTTCCTGATGATCTACCTAGACTTCCTCCTGATCGAGATGTGGAGTTTGCAATAGAACTTATTCCCGGTACGGCACCTATTTCTCGAAGGCCATATAGAATGCCTCCTCATGAATTAGCTGAACTCAAGAAACAACTCCAGGAATTATTGGACAAAGGGTTTATTCGCCCTAGTTCTTCTCCGTGGGGCTGTCCTGCAATCTTTGTTAAGAAGAAAGATGAAACTTTGCGTATGTGTGTGGACTACAGGCCACTAAATGCTGTGACAATTAAGAACAAGTATCCTCTACCTCGTATTGATATCTTGTTTGATCAATTGTCCAAGGCCAAGGTTTTCTCCAAAATTGATCTGAGATCTGGGTATCATCAAATTAAGATCAGACCACAAGATATTTTCAAGACGACTTTCTCCACTCGGTATGGATTGTATGAGTATTTGGTTATGTCTTTTGGATTAACCAATGCTCCTGCACATTTCATGTACCTAATAAATTCGGTATTCATGCCTGAGTTGGATAAGTTCGTGGTAGTCTTTATTGACGATATTCTGGTGTACTCTGAAAACATGGAGGATCATGCTGAACACTTTAGAATAGTCTTGACTAGACTCAGGGAGCATAAGCTGTATGCTAAGTTCAGCAAGTGTGAGTTTTGGTTGACTAAAGTGCCTTTTCTGGGCCATATCTTATCTGCTGAAGGTATTCCTGTAGATCTGTCAAAAGTTCAGCAGGTGATGGATTGGCAGTCACCTACCAATGTGTCTGAGGTTCGTAGCTTTCTGGAATTAGCTGGGTATTATCGCCGTTTTATCCAAGATTTCTCTAAAATAGCTAAACCTATGACCAAGTTATTGCACAAAGGTACCAAGTTTGTGTGGAGTGAGGAGTGTGAAACAGCTTTTCGCACCTTGCGAACGTTGTTGACCACTGCTCCAGTTCTCGCACAACCTGATATTGAAAAGCCTTTTGATGTGTACTGCGATGCTTGTGGCACTGGGTTAGGATGTGTTCTCATGCAAGAAGGCCGAGTCATTGCTTATGCCTCGCGTCAATTGAGAAAACATGAGCAAAACTATCCTACTCATGATTTGGAACTTGCCGCTGTAGTTTATGCATTGAAGATTTGGCGCCACTATTTGATGGGTCACAAATGCCATATCTATTCCGATCACAAGAGTCTCAAGTACATTTTCACTCAGCCTGAGTTGAACATGAGGCAAAGAAGGTGGTTGGAGTTGATCAAAGACTATGATCTAGAAGTACACTATCATCCGGGCAAGGCCAATGTCGTAGCCGATGCTTTGAGCCGAAAGTCTCATTGCAATGTATTGCAGCCTTTGCTAGTAGACGGATTCAATCTTGTGCATCCGGTGGTGTTGAATAATATTACTCTTAGTTGTACTTTAGAAAGCAAGATTACTGAAGGTCAGAAAACAGATCCCGGCATATATCATATCAAGAGGAAGATGAAAGAACAAGAAATGCTTCATTTCTGAGTAGATGAAAAAGGTATATTGTGGTTCAAGGATCGATTGGTAGTACCGAAAGACCGTGAGTTGAGGAATCAGATTATGGACGAGGCTCATTTGTCCAAGTTGTCTATCCATCCTGGTAGTAGTAAGATGTATCAAGACTTGAAACCTAGGTTCTGGTGGACCAAAATGAAGAAGGAGATTGCGGCTTCTGTGGCCAGGTGTGATACCTGTTGTCGCGTGAAGGCTATTCATCTTAAGCTAGCAGGTCTATTGCAACCTTTACCAGTTCCAGGTTGGAAATGGGATGAGATAACCATGGATTTCATATCTGGGTTACCTCTAACGCAAAAAGGCCATGATTCTATTTGGGTGATTGTAGATCGATTGACTAAGATTGCACATTTCTTACCAGTTCGAACTATAGATCGTCCTCATCAGTTGGCACAGTTCTACTTTGCTCAGATACTTTAGTTACATGGTGTGCCGAGGACGATAGTTTCCGACAGAGGCCCGCAATTTATTGCACGCTTCTGGGAGCATCTACACAAGTGTTTGGGAACCAATTTGGTTTGCAGCTCAACTTATAATCCTCAAACTTCTGGTCAGACTGAAAGGGTAAACCAAATCCTCGAAGATATGTTGAGAGCTTGTGTTCTATCGTCCAAAGGTTCGTGGGAAGAATGGTTACCTTTGGCCGAGTTCTAATACAACAGTAGCTATCAAGAGAGTATTCAAATGGCTCCTTTTGAAGCTTTGTATGGGCGCAAATGTAGAACTCCTCTCAATTGGGTTGAATCAGGCGAAAGAAGATATTACAGGATTGACTTTGTGAAAGAGGCCGAAGAGAGAGTGCATACCATTCAAACACATCTCAAAGCCGCTCAGACTCGTCAAAAGAGTTATGCGGACAAGCGAAGAAGGCCATTGGAATTTGAAGTGGGTGACTACGTATACTTGAAGGTGTCACCTATGAAAGGCATACAACGCTTCGGAGTGAAACGAAAGTTAGCTCCAAGGTTTGTAGGTCCTTTTCAAATTCTGGAAAGAAGTGGGAAAGTGGCATACAAGTTACGGTTGCCACCACACATGTCCACTATATTCAATGTGTTTCATGTATCCCAACTCAAGAAATGTTTACGAGTACCGGAAGAACAAGTGGATCTTGGTGATATCAAGTTGAAATCAGATTTGACCTACGAAGAAAAGCCTATTGAAGTAATAGATTACAAAGAAAGGATCACCCGTAGCCGAGTGATCAAGTTCTACAAGGTGGTGTGGAACAACCAAAGCCATTTGGATGCGACTTGGGAGCGAGAAGATTACCTCAAGGAAGTCTATCCCTCTTTATATAAACAATGGAAATTAACTCTAATCTCGGGGACGAGATTCTTTTAAGGGGTGAAGGCCTGTAACACCCTAGTGTTAGTTACTATTTTCACACTTGCATTTGCATGTCATCAAGCATAGATCATGTCATTTCATGCATCATCATCATTTCATTTGAATTGATTTCCTTTAATTGCTATATGTTTGTTTATATGTCCATAACATGCTAAATGTGTTGACATGCAAATGTGATGCTTGTTTACTGTTCTAAATGCTTTAGACATGTTTAGGATAACATTTGGAACAATGTTCATGTTGGTGAAATCCCCAAATTACCCCTCTAGCTCATAGTTGACTAGAGAGCCCTCTAAAAGCTATTCTGTTTGACCAAACAAGAAGGGCATTTTAGAGATTTTGCATGTCAGTGCACCCTTAATCAAAGTTGTGTAGAATTTTATAAGCAACAAACTTTATTTTTGGGTCAACTCATGAAAATGGGTGGAAGGTGGTCAAAAGGTTGAATTAGTGCAGATTTGGAGCTGTTTTGAAGTTTCAAAATTTTCCTAAGTCCAAAACTGGTTTTCAGTTTCGGTGTACCCATGTTCATCGACCTGTATCTCTCAATCCAGGCTGATCTAGAGTAAAGTGTCTTAATACCAAATGATCTACTCATGTAGCTCTTCAATCCATATTAGTGAAGTTTTGGCTAACACTCACTGGATCACGAGTTATGGCTTGATCAAAATCGAGTTTCAGTCGGGTTCGGTGAAACTGAATCAGACCGATTCAGTCCGGCGCCAGTCAGCGACCGACGTGGCCGCCGCAGTGAAACGCCGCCAGGTGGCGCCGTACACCGTCGTTGCCTCCCCGACCAGCCTGCAAGGCTAAAATGGCACTCCATCCGGTCCCCTGGCTGCTTCACTCTCACTCTCCATCGCTCTCGCCTCTCTGTTCACCGTTTTCCCCTCCGACGTCGCCATTTCCGCCGAGCCGTCGCCGCGGTGAAATCCGCCGTCACCGCGCCGTCTCCGACCGCTCCATCTCCGCCAAAGCTTCGCCTTGCTCTGCTCTATCTCCTCGACCCATTGCCGACCTCAGCCGACCTAAGGTATAGCTCCAGCGAGCTTCTCGCCGCCGCGCCATTGCCGGAGCGCCGCCGAGCTCTCGGGTCACCGCGACGAGGGCGATGCTGGGGTCGGCTTCTCTCTCCATTGCTCGTCTAGGAGTCTCCGTTAGCTGTAGATCTAGCCTAGGTCGTTGGTCGGGTCGGTCTCGCCGGAACCCGAGCTCGCCGTGAACCCGCTCGCCGTCGTGCCGCCATGCGTGCCCGGTCAGTGAGCTCCCGTGCGCAATAGTCCGATTCGTCGCACGCATATGTCCGCTAGGGTTCCAGGGTCTCGGAACGGAGCTTAGCCGCGCGAGTAACGGCCGAAATCGGCCGGCGCAAGCTCGCCGGACCGCCGCCGTCCGCCATTGCCGCCGTCGAGCTTGCTCCGGTGGGGTACAACCCTCGGCATGGTCCATTGAGTTCGTCTCGTTGCCACGAGTCGGTAGGTAGCCTCGGCGTCGCCGGAGACCTCGCCATCGGCGAGCTCTTGCTGGTCAGCGCCGGCGGCTCTGCCCCTCTCTCTGACGCATGGGGTCGGGTTGACCCCGGGGCCCGCGAGTCAGCCGTTCTGGTGCGCCTCTGGTTCACTGAGCCAGGTGCACGTAGCAGTTTCTATCGGGTTTGGGTTTTATGATTTATAAAATGAATTTCCAGAAAATGTGTAAAATCTTCCAAAATTCATATCTAGAGCTAAGAGTGTCCAATTGGGGTGAACCAAATTTTGTTATGTTTGTATTTCTGAACTCTATCAAGGAAAAATATAAAATATACTTTTGGAATACTTTTTCTGTGCAGTTATATTTAAATTGTTAATTGCTTGCAAACTTGATAAATGCATAAGTAATTGTAGGAATGTGCTAAAAATGTGATTCCACTTGCATTAATCTTGTTTAGGGAAGTAGAATGTAAGAAAAATATGTTTGCTAGTGTTGCACTGTTATTTATATGATGTCTAGTATAATGTGCCTTTTATGCTTTAATCTTGCAAAAATCACCATGCTTAATGTGTTAAGGATATGGTCATGAATATTTTTCCTGGACCATGTTATGTTGGGAAGAAGCTAAGAAAATTGGGAAATCTATTATTTGATACTTTTCACTGTGTTAAGTATTTTCTATTGCTTAAAAGGCTGGTTGTTTGTTATTTTTTTGTAGACTGTTATACTTGTCCAAATGACTTGAAATTTTGTCAGTAGACTAAGCTGGATGTGTAATAGCTACTGTAATTTTTACGGATTTTTCTGGTCACAGTAAACAGTAGGTCCAGTTATAAGCTAGGGTTGGTTTAATTGTTTTTAAGCAAGTATCTATTGGTGTGAAGAGTTTTCATGCATTTCTGTGATGTTCCAGCATTGTCACCTGTTTTAAACAGTGAAGCTGATCCTAATTTGAGCTTAGGGCAGCAAGGTTAATGTTTTGTTTATATGATGTTGCTCGCGCTTGTTAATTATAAGTTGGTTGTGGTAGATTAGTTGATGCATGTTAATTATTAAGTGCAGGTTGTAGACCCCTCACCCGGGATGAGAAATTGTTCTATGCTTTGCTTAAGAAGGGTGAGTATGAGTTGGTTGTCTAGAGATGAAATATGCACGTACTCAGTAAATGAGTGTGGATCGTTAAACTGATTGCATAACATAGGTTAATTTGTGCATCTCTATCTTGCATTTCATGTGCATTCTCAGTTCTCATATATGCATATCATGCATACAGGATCGCCGGGAGGCGTGACGCTATTGCAGTTCGATCCACCGGAGGAGGGAGTTCCGCCGGAGATTGAAGTGCCAGAGGTTCCCGAAGGCTAGGAAGAAGAGGCTGAACTTCCAGAGTGCCCTGATCACCAGCCTACTAACTTTGTGAAAGGCAAGCCCTGGAGCATCCCTAAGTCTCCACCTACTCTTTTTACAAATGCACTGGTCTTTATTAAATCGTATGATTATGCACTTAAGTATAGGAGTTGATATGATACCGTTGCTGCATTTATACCTTGTCCACTTATAATTGATCCTGAAGTTATTACTAGACAAGGGGATGTGTTCGATCTTATGCTTAGCCATGCTTAGACCGGTAGAAGTCGAGGGATTTCCTGTCCTTCGCGAGCATAGGTGGTTACTAATGATGATGGGGTTGGATTCCACATGATGGACTATATGTGCCACCATGCCACAGTGTCTAAAGAGAGAATCAAGGCTAGGTAGCGGGGAGCCGCATGACATGGTTGAGGTCATGCCGTCTTCAGTGCTGCTTGCGGCCGACTAGGACTGAAGCCACCAGACATCAGTTGAGATTGAAAGACGTCGTCACATAGCTGGCCACATAAGTTGTTCTGACCGCGAAGCCGAGTATTTCTTTCTGAGCCGAGCCTTGGTGCGACTAGGCAGACATATTCTGAAGGTAGGAAGTATGTGCGGAGACACCATCTTACCAAGGGCAGGTCAGGGACCTGACGCATCCTGGAAGTGGGTTGGTCTCTGAGAATATGGTCCCCGCCAAACTCGCGACATAATGATTATGGTGAGATGAGGTTGATATCTGTGGATATCGGAAATCATATGGTTTTATTGATTGCTATAATATTCAGTGAATGCTTAGTATAGTGGCTAATCTTAGTAAATAGCTTAACTGAAATCGAAGCTTATCACAATTAAAATGAATAAGTTGAGGATCTACTGTAGTAATGCTTTTGATGCAAAAATGATGCTACCCTCTGAGCTCCACCAAATAAGCCTTGCATATCCTTGAGAGTCTTTTTATTTACTCCCTGTCGGGTAAGTCTAGCTGAGTACAATTGAGTACTCAGGGTTTTATTTCCATTGTTGCAGATGGTGTAGTCTACGACGCATATTGCAAGAATTGCTTCACCCCTGCGGGTGAAGAAGACTAGACCCGAGGGCAGGGTCATTATATATCCTTAGATGTTGTAAGAATACTGTGACAGGGTCATTTGATGGTACTCGTATTTGAACTCTGTGGTGTAAAACTATGTTGACTTCCGCTACTACTTTATTCGTGTAAAAGACTATGTTGTACTCTGATGTTTAAATTCGGTTGTGAACTTATGTGTCGTGTGATCGGGTATTGCTGAATGAATGATCCTTGGGGTATGAAATGTTTGAAATCCTTCGAGATTTCCGGACTACCGGGTTTATATTGCCTCAAGTGCGACAGGATTGCGATTAAAAATACGATCGTTGTACTTGTGCTCGTATAAATTGGTCGGTTCTGTGACAAATTTGACCTACAATTGACAAGGAAAGAAGGATAATCAGTAATTTAGGGCGGAACATGCCGGCGTAGCCAGACAGTTCCGAATGTATGGCTCTAAGAGCCAATACGAGTGAAGATCGACTAAAGAGTCGATTCCAGCATGCATGAATCGATTGTATAAATATAGCAAGATATCCGATTTCCAATTAACCAATCCAGGGGTATATAAATGAAAGCAAATTATATTAGACAGATCTAATTCATACATTGCCTCATACGCCAAAAATATATTTTAATCTATCACATCTATTAATTAGGATCGACCAGGTCGTTGCAGCTAATTAATGCACTTGAATCGACCTTAACATGATTCAAAGCATAAGACAATGCATAAAAGAGATCGAAAGAATACAACATGCAGCAAGCAAGCGCAAACAATATCGGCTGAACAACCGATCTGAAGTATAGGCGACATACAGGCCTATAAAGTAAACGATGCTTTGACTCTTTGACTAATCTACCTAACCCGTCACGTATGTCAAGGGGATCGACCGAATCGTTGCAGCCCATGACGTAAACTAATGGTTAGATCTATTAATCAAAGACTCTCCACATAGTCTACTTTATTATTTGAGTGCGACCTATACACAATCAAGATCTGAACCAACCGGCTAATGACAAACAGATCTACTCGTCTAAATATGATAATCATTTAATGTTCAATTAAGTAAGATAGATACAAAAGATTTAAACCAACAAGAAGAGATCAAGATGGAGCAGATTGATGATGCTTAAAATAAACAAACAATAAATCATCATCAGCAATATCGGTAACTTAATGAATCTAACTAAGATACCAATTTAGTTAGAGCCGATAACTAATTCATGCTCATCAACTAGCTTAATCTAAGCCTTTGTCCACCGTATGACGCTAAACATAGATTAATCAAGAAAATAAACATGAATCGATAAATAATCCTTATTTGATCTAAGCCCACGTCCACCGGATAACGCTAAATCTATGCCAAACAAGAATGAATCCCGATCTACTATGCTCTCATGCCCACCGGATGATATTAAAGAAACAAAAATTAGCGAGACATGACGGTACTTACAAGCAAGCCTACGTCCACCAGATGACACTTAGCCCGTTCGAAGAAACTCGTGGAGAAACTACATTACTCCTACTCTTAGGGTTTTTGGCCGAAGCCAAAAGGGTTGTTGTATTGATTGATTGATCGGGGTTCTTTACAATGACCGAGGGTTTATATTTATACCTACGTTTTACATACTTGCCTAACAATAATACCTAAATAAAAAAAGAAATATCAAAATACATGGACTCTAATTTTCTTCACGTGGAGTCTTTGCCAAAGATTTAGATGCGCGCATAACTGAATATAATATTTCTAAATCTCTACTTACTCGGCCGTGTCTAACACAACTTCCTTTGCTTAAAATATTGGCCCAGTCCTGATCCGTAGATCCCATCTTCTTCCTTGTTTATACGTGTCCACGTGACCACGTCAGCAGTCGGCAATCAGGATTTGTTCCTCCAACTTTGACGTATCCACATTTATGCTATTTATTTATGTTTCCTTGTACAGCCTGACTAAATAAAATATCTTCCCTCTGGTTTTTGTTGCCTTGTACCTGAGACCTGCCATATATCAATTAAACAAACATATACGCGGAGCATTCACGTATGCAGGTATATCTCATTAGCTTCAATCTTGCTGGCGGCAAGCTGGACTGGAAACTGATCTAGCTTTGTTTCTGTAGCAGCTGAGCTCACCAATTTTCATTTGATCCGACGGCCCTCCAAAATAACGTAGCTGAACGGTAGTGGCCGATCCCTTCTTTTTCCGATAAATTTACCAAATTCTGGTGTAAATAGAACCACATGTTGCAACCACATCTAACAACACTAGCTGTTCATCATTATCCACTTCTACTTCTATCTTCACTACTAATGTTGATCCAACACTAAAAGTTAAAAATGAGAAATTGAAGAAGAAAGTGGACAAGCTAACCCGCGCACTGGGTAATGCCTATGGGGGGATGCCCGATTGCTATAATGTTTGGATGACCAAAGATATAGTAACTCTAAGAAGGGACTTGGCTACATTTCCAAGAAGAGCAAGACGGCCTTTGTAACTCTAAAGCCAAACTTTGTGAGAAGCTGTTGACACTTGTTGACGTCTAATTTTTATTATCAATTATCCGTGCATGACACATGAATATATAGTATAATAGGGTTATTACTAATAATTTCCACGAGTTTTGGTGAATTGTATATTTTCCAGGGGATTATCCAGAAAAGCTTGAAAGAGGGATTAAAGTGCTTAATTATCACGAAACTTGAATGCTAAGGCAACATACCTCATCGACAAACTAAAAGCCTCTGTAAGCCACCCGAAGCAACCGGGACCCCACCTGGCAGGTGGTGGGGCCGGCCCTAAGGGGGGCCGGACGGGCCCCCCTAGGGTTTCTGGCCACCGTCTTCTGGAGCCTTCTTCTACCACTTTGTGGAGTCATCTCGGCCCTTAGTTAAGTAGGTTTGATCCTATGACACGTATTCATCCCACTGGGCTATAAATAAAGGGCCAGACCCCCCTGGAGGATGCCAGATCAAGAGCTAAAGAGCCTGAAGCATTAGATAGATATCCATTAGATCTAGGCTAGCAACCAAGAAAGAGATTAGAGAGATAGAGTAGATGAGTAGAGATTCGGAGGAGTCCCGGCCTGTCGGAGCTTCTTCGTAGCTGTATTCGTCTAGATTCGGCTCCCTCACCCGGAGTTGCGTTCTGAGGTACTTTTGTATTCAACATTCTGATTCAAGTAAGCATTTGTTCTTATCCGTTCTCAAGTTTGCAACTCATATTGAGTGCTTTGATCTTGGTAGCTCCTAGATTGAAGTGGTAGTTCGTAGTGTACACGTGGTGTCTAGACTATAATTACTTGTGAATGTCTCCTGATTGGCCGGATAGTGGTAGATCACATAGGTGTTGAGTCATCTGTAGTCCACTTCCCGTTGATAGGATCGATAGGTGTATAAGTGCTTGGTAGGAGAGAACTCTGATTTCTGCTCTTATTCAGGTCGCTGCCCAATTAGAACTATATTATTCAAAGCTTACCGGTTGTTGAAACTAGATAGTCACTAGCTATTTCCTTATTTTTGATATTCTCTGGATTGATTGTGTTATTAGGTTAAGAATCAATAGACTTAGTCAGTATCACCTAATGTTCCTTTGGGTTCGATATTAAAACCGGGATTGTCTGGTGAAGTGCTACATCGGTATTCTATCTGTGCACTTGCGGAAACTTTGATAATAATAATATTTAATAGAGTGCAGTTAATTTTTACCAACAAGCATTTCTGGCGCCGTTGCCGGGGAACGGTTTGCTGATCTTGACTATAATTTATCTTAATCTTGTATTATACTTTTATCTTTTATCTTTTACCTTTTTAAATATGGAACCTATATCCCAACTTTTATATCAATACGGAGCACCGTTGGGATCGTATCTCCAGCCAAAAGAATCATTTAAACCTATTACATCATCTGGCTATGAGTTACGTCTGCGATAATTAAGTTAGTTTAGGAACACGTTTTTTCTGGTAGTTCTAGCGAAAACCCATATTCTCATTTAGCTGATTTTGAGTAGACATGTGCATGTCTGCATATTAAGGGCATGACAGATGAAACTTTAAGATAGAAACTTTTTTCGTTTTAATTAACGGGAGAAGCAAAGAAATGGTATAATCGCCATGTTGGGAGTAGTCAAGGAGATTGGGAAGTATTGCGTGCTAATTTTTGTCTTAAATTTTTCTCCATCGAGAAAGTCGCTAAACTTCGTTTTGAAATTATTGGATTTAAACAATTAGATAATGAATCATTAGGCAAGGCTTGGGAACGTTTTGATGGATTTATAAATTATGGACCTGATCTTGCTTTGCCATAACCTATGCTTTTGCAACATTTCTTTTTAGGCCTCAATGATAAAAATAAATAATACCTTAATTTGGCCGCGGGTGGAGCATTTATGCATATCACTGCTACACATGTTAAAATTATTCTTACTAATATCTTAAATGATCTCCCTGAAGAAAAAGAGTTGTTAGGGGATGAATTTTTGTTACTTAATTCAAATTTTTTGTCAGATTCATCTCAACCTTTGCCTAAACCATCTAATGATAAGGAGATAACTCCAATTTCTGATTTTATGCTTGAATTTGAGGATGTACTTTTTGATTATGGAAATACCTCATATTATCATAGAATTATAAAAAATCAAGAGTCTATGAATTTTAAAAATTTTAATGTTTCATATCCTACTAATTTAAAATTCCTTTCAAATGAGTAATGAGTGGTTGATAGAATCTGAACTTTCAAATGAGTGGTTGATAGAATCTGAACTTTCAAATGATATAATTCATTTAAATTCTCCTGCCATTACTATTAAATATCAAATTGATGCATATCCTTTTGATGCCTTTTATAACCCAATAGTAGGTGTCAATATTATGTCTCTTATATTTACTGAAAAATTCTTGAAAGATATGCCATTAATTTCAACAAATAAATTATTAAAAAGTCATCCAGAACATATTATTCCTAGTTCAGAAGTTTTATGTGATCTTCCTATTGTGATTAATGAATTCCGAATTCCGCTGAATTTCTATATCTTTGATGTTTGGGATTTCGATGTGATGATTGGATTACCAATAGGAAAACTTATGCGAGAAGGTTGTACGGGAAATTTAGATATTAAACTCAGGAAAGGAGTTAATCTCTTTGTGCCTATAACGCATGCATTAAAAGCTAAGGCAGAGCCACTTCCTGAGTTAGATCCAACAGAAGAGGTTAATGTTGTGTCATTTGAAGAGTTTATTTAACCTAATATAGAAGATGATACTCAGTTCTTCACTAATGAAGAGGAGGAGGATCCTATTGATCCTGAACCTCTAGATGAATTACTAGAGCCACGTAAGCTTTCTATTGAGCTTAAACAACTACCTTCTGGTCTTAAATATATTTTTCTGAATAATGATCAAAATTCTCCTGTGATTATAAGTGATAAACTTTCTGATGAAGAATCTTTTAGATTAATAACTGTTTTAGAAAAACATCATGCTACTTTTGGTTATTCACTTCAAGACCTTAAGGGGATTAGCCCTGTTTTGTGTACCCATCGCATTCCAACCAACCCAGAAATTACACCTTCTAGAGAGCCCCAGCGTAGGCTTCAAAATGCAATGAGGGAAGTTGTTATGAAAGAGGTCTTAAACTTTTGCATGCTGGGATTATTTATCCTGTGCCGCATAGTGAGTGGGTAAGCCCTGTTCAAGTTGTACCTAAAAAGGGTGGAATGACCGTAGTTCAAAATGATAAAAATAAATTAATACCCCAGAGAACTGTCACTGGATGGCGGATGTGCATAGATTATAGAAAACTTAATGAAGAACAAAGAAAGATCATTTTCCGCTACCCTTCATTGACGAGATGTTAGAGCATTTAACAAATAATTCTTTCTTTTGTTTCCTTGATGGTTATTCTGAATATCACCAAATTTCTATCCACCCTGATGATCAAAGCAAAACCACTTTTACATGTCCTTATGGAACTTATGCTTATCGTAGAATGTCTTTTGGATTATGTAATGCACCTGCTTCTTTTTAAAGATGTATGATGTCTATATTCTCCGAAATGATAAAAGAAATCATGGAAGTTTTTATGGATGATTTTTCAGTTTATGAAAAAACTTTTGATGATTGTCTAGAAAATCTCGATAAAGTTTTGCAAAGATGTGAAAAAAAGCACGTAGTCCTTAATTGGGAAAAATGTCATTTCATGGTTAAAGAACGAATAGTGCTAGGACATCTAGTGTCTGAAAGAGGTATAGAGGTAGACAAGGCAAAAATTGACGTAACTGAACAACTACCTCCACCTGTTAATATAAAAGAAACCCGAAGTTTTCTTGGTCATTGTGGTTTTTATCGTAGATTTATAAAAGATTTTTCACATATTGTTAGACCACTGACTAACTTATTAGCTAAGGATATTCCTTTTGAATTTAATGATGCATGTTTAAAATCTTTTAATATTCTTAAAGAAGCACTTACGTCAGCACCAATCATTCAACCACCTGATTGGTCTTTACCTTTTGAAATTATGTGTGATGCTAGTGATTATGCTGCAGGGGCAGTATTAGGGCAAACAAAGAATAAGAAGCATCGTGCAATTGCTTATGCTAGTAAAACTATGACAGGAACACAACTAAATTATGCAACAACTGAAAAGGAGCTCCTGGCTATTGTTTTTGCTATTGATAAATTCAGATCTTACTTAGTAGGTGCAAAAGTAATTGTCTATTCTGATCATGCTACCTTAAAATATTTGCTCACTAAGAAAGATGCTAAACCACGTTTGATAAGATGGATTCTGTTACTTCAAGAATTTGACTTAGAAATTAAAGATAGAAAAGGAATAGAAAATCCAGTTGCTGATCACTTGTCTAGAATACACTTTGAGAAACCTCAGGAACTACCTATTAATGACTCATTAAGAGATGACATGGTATTTAAAGTGACCAAGTCAGACCCTTAGTACGCGAATATTGTCAACTTTATAGTTGCAAGTTATGTACCACCAGGGAAAAATAAAAAGAAGCTTATTTATGAAAGTCGTCTCCACATATGGGATCCACCATATCTCTTCAGAATCTGCTCAGATGGGTTACTTAGAAGATGTGTACTAGTAGAAGAAGGCATGCAGATCATTCAGAAATGCCATGCATCACCATATGGAGGTCATTATGGGGTATTTCGCACTCATGCTAAGATCTAGCAGAGTGGGTTCTTTTGGCCAACTATATATGAAGACACCAAAAAATTTGTCCGGAGATGTGGATCATATCAGAGGCACGGAAATATCAATGCAAGAGATGCTATGCCACTCACCAACAATCTCTAAATCAAGCTCTTTGATGTCTAGGGAATTGATTACATGGGACCATTTGCGAAATCAGGAAACTATGAATACATTTTGGTGGCAGTTGATTATGTATCCAAGTGGGTAGAAGCTATGCCATGCATGAATGCTGATTCCAAACATTCAAAGAAGATGTTCAAAGAGATTATATTCCAAGGTTTGGGACACCAAGGATGGTCATTAGTGACGAAGGAACACATTTCACTGATAAGAAGTTTCACCGATACTTATAAGCTCATGGAATCCGTCATAATGTTGCTATTCCATACCATGCTCAGACAAGTGGCCAGGCAGAAACATCAAACAAACAGATCAAGAATATTCTATAGAAAACAGTAAATAAGATGGGTACTGCATTGAAGGATCGATTATCCGAATCACTTTGGGCATATCGGACTGCCTACAAGACACCCTTGGGCATGTCACCTTATCAGTTAGTGTATGGTAAAACCTGTCATTGACTAGTGGAATTAGAGCATAAGGCTCACTGGGCCATTAAGAGATGGAATATGGATTTTGAAGCCGCTGGAGAAAAGAGGAAGATGCAGTTATCAGAATTAGAAGAATGGAGAGAAAAGGCTTATCACAATTCAAAGATTTACAAAGAAAGAACAAAAAGATGGTATGATAAGAGGATCAAGAAGAAGGAGTTTGCACCAGGAGATAAGGTATTACTTTTTAATTTCAGGTTTGAATTATTCGGGCTTGGAAAGCTACGAAGCAAATGGGAAGGACCATTTACGGTTGTGAACGCATCACCACATGGAGCGGTAACTTTACAATCACACGAAGGTTCGTTATTCAAGGTAAATGGTCATTGACTTAAATTATTTTTAGCGCCATTTAATTCAGAAGTTGTTGACGGGCTGGACTTTGTCCAATTACTAACTTTTTAGCCCCATCATCGTCCGTTACGAAAAATTATCGCGCACCGCAACTAATAGGAAGTAGATAGAGTTTAAAGGCATGACGAGCACGGCCACCACGAGGAGCCACCCTATGGGGCCGCGTAGCGCCCTAGTGGGGCCGGGTGGCGCCCCTCTATCCCCTCCTATCCCGACTTTCGTTTCCTTTTCTTTCTACATCCTTCCTAAACACTTTCACGTGCATGCGGATATTATTTCGTACGAATCCTGCAGAATCTAGATTTGATCTTATCCTGTCTCCTGAAAACCCATATAAATACGCACCTATACCGCCCTCAATTGCATCCCATCTATAGCCATCTCTCTCTCTCTTCCAAAGAAACTTTCTAGTTAGATCTGGCAGCAATGGCAGACAAAGCGGTCGTTGGCGCTGGCTCCGGCAAGATCCAAGGCGACGACTCGAAGGCCATCGTCCTCGCGCAGCCGAAACCTCTCGCCATCGTGCCACCAAAACACCTCGCTACAGTACCTCCACAATATGAGCAAGTCTACTACACGCAAGCTCAACCTGCTCTGCCATCACCACCCGCAAGGCTGCTGCTAGAAGATGGTACCAAGGGAAAACAGGTCGCTATTCCCCGAGGCACCCAGCTTCTTCCACCTAGAGACAATGAACGACTCCTGTCGGTCAAGACCGACAACAATGGGATGTTACTGTGTGCGAAATACACCACTGCTCGCCCTGCCATCAAGGGAGTTCGTGCACGTCCAGGCAAAGTCCGCTACACCAATTTCGTACCACCTCCGCCCAAGAGACAGAGTGCTGCATCAGCATTAACAATAGAGAAAGGTCCCAAACAACCTCTGCTCTCTCTATAACTCCTCAATGAGAAGATTGAAGCCCTCTCTAACTCCATTAAGGGAGTAGAGAAGACTGGGGAATTAAGGACTAAGATTATGGGCAACATGACTAAGCAGATAGAAATCAATGTCAAGTTAATCTACAGTCTCAAGCGTGACAAAGATAAGCCTGAAGAAGAGGTTGAGAAGCTTAAGAAAGAGATCAAGGATCTCACGAAGAAAGGGCGGCATTAAGCTACCCTAGTTATCTACCCTAGTTATTTATGTAATAAGGCACAAGTGTGTTAGGTTTGATTATGTTATTGAGCTTCCTTGGTTATATATTAGGGCAAAGCCTAACGAGCTAGGGCAATCGTTAGCTCAGTCAGTTGTCAAAGTTATCTATTATTATTAATGAATAACGTGCCTTATTCTTATTAATGTTTTAGTATTTCTTTATCTACTCTACTCTCTATTTCTGGTACGCATGTTGTCTCCGCATGTTACACAGAAAAGTATACAGGAAAATAAGTGTGGGGGAGGCACATCACAACCACGGAAATCAATTCGCTCGGAAAAATCACGTAATTCAGAAAACAATCGAACCAGGACCACGCGCAGCGAAGTGGGCCCCGAGGGGCCACAGAGGCATGCCGCCTGACGCCCTACCTGGGCCAGCCGGTGCCTCCCTATCTCCTCTGCATCCACGCCTCGGCCACGGTCAGGTTTGAGTCAAATACAAGTATAATTGCATATGTTTTGATTTCCGTTTCCATTCGAATTAAAATTCACATGTCAAATCATTTTTAGAGAAAAAACTATTTAATTCATGACTTAAGAATAAATTATATAACACTTTTCTAGGAGTCATGTCACTGATGGAAACTATTTATAGGGACCCCATGACTGCTTAAGTTGTTGAGGAATACGAGATAGCAGAATAATGAGAACTCAAATCCTGATGTTTTGTCTTTGGAGACTTTATTTCAAAAATTTAAAATAATTAGTTATACCTCTCCTTTGTGGTAAAGATAATATCCTACCAGAGCAATATATAGGATAGAAACCTTCTCCGTTTAATACTTGTCTTTGTGTTGAGTTTGGTTAACCTTTGTAACCCTTTAAAGAAATTTGTCATATTTTTGAATCAAGTGCCACTTCCACATAGCCATTACTCTAATCCGGAGTAATAGCAAATCATTCCACTAAAATTGTTTCTCTCCAACACTGGGAGAAAACACCAAAAAATAATCATATAAACCACCAAATAGTTGCTCCATGTTTCGTTAAAATCTCTCAGTTACTAAATTCCAATAGAGGTATGAGCTATGCAAGAGAGAAAGGGAGTATAAAAAATGGACAAGTGTCCAAAGAGATTGAAACAATGGGTACTCAGATGCCTGCCTCCCTCGAAAAAAGAGAGAGAAAGAAGACAGCTCATACTCTCTGAATAAACTCAATTGTTTAAAGAGATTTATTTTCTCAAGGAGCAAGGTAGAATTAAGTTCCACTATATTCCACCAAATAAAGCTTCATTTGATTATATGCCTTATTTCTCTATGGATTCATTGTTTGACTTTACAATAAATACAATACAAGTATGTTTCCACATTCATACCTACCTGAGATCCACATAAGCTTTTTAGAAGTAAGATAAAGAAGGCAATATCATTAATGCCTCGGAAAGGATACAAAAATAACAGATATATCAGTGATTCGAGAATACTACAACAGGAGAAGGTAAAACTAATTTTTATTTGCAAAATCAACTTACCCTCCAATTGACTTAACTAAAGGAAGAGAGTGATCTGTTTCAAGCTGTTCTGTTCTCCAACTACTCAAAGATTCTTGGTAGACACTTTGAATTTCGCAGTACATGTATGACTAGACTAGTTTTATATAATATATTCCCAAGTTATGTTTTAAATGTTCCATTCTCTCTCTAAGCTTTTATATCATTAAAAACCAACCTTTTTCTTGGGACGAGTAAAAGCCTAAGTGTGGGGGTAATTGTTGACACCTGTTAACGTCTAATTTTTATTATCAATTATCCCTGCATTACACATGAATATCTAGTCGAATAGGGTCATTACTAATAATTTTCACAAGTTTTGGTGAATTATATATTTTCCAGGGGATTATCCAGAAAAGCTTAAAAAAGGGATTAAAGTGCTTAATTATCACGAAACTTAAATGCCAAGGCAACATAACTCATCGACAAGCTAGAAGCCTCTGGAAGCCACCCAAAGCAACCGAGAGCCCACCCGGCAGTTGGTGGGGCCGGTAGCCCCTAGGGTTTCTGGCCGCCATCTTCTGGAGTCTTCTTCCACCGCCTTTGAGGAGTCATCTCGGCCCTTGGTTAAGTCGGTTTGATCCTACAGCACGTATTCATCCCACTGGGCTATAAATAAAGGGCCAGACCCCCCTGGAGGAGGCCAGATCAAGAGCTGAAGAGCCTGAAGCATTAAATAGATATCCATTAGATCTAGGCTAGCAATCAAGAAAGAGATTAGAGATATAGAGTAGATGAGTAGAGATTCGGAGGAGTCCCGGCCTGTCGGAGCTTCTTCGTAGTTGTATTCGTCTGGATTCGGCTCACTCGCCCAGAGTTGCGTTCTGAGGTACTTTTGTATTCAACATTCTGATTCAAGTAAGCATTTGTTCTTATTCGTTCTCAAATTTGCAACTCATATTGAGTGCTTTGATCTTGATAGCTCTTAGATTGAAGTGGTAGTTCGTAGTGTAGACATGGTGTGCAAGCTATAATTACTTGTGAATGTCCCCTGATTGGCCGGATAGTGGTAGATCACGTATGTGACAGCTACGTTGAGTGCTCTGTAGTCCACTTCCCGTTAATAGGGTCAATAGGTGTATAAGTGCTTGGTAGGAGAGAACTCTGATTTCTGCTCTTATTCAGGTCACTGCCCAATTAGAATGATATTACTCAAAGCTTACTGGTTATTGGAACTAGATAGTCACTAGCTATTTCCTTATTCTTGATATTCTCTGGATTGATTGTGTTATTGGGTTAAGAATCGATAGACTTAGTCAGTATCACCTACTATTCCTTTGGGTTTGATACTAAAATCGGGATTGTCTGGTGAAGTGCTACATCAGTATTCTATCTATGCGCTTGCGGATACTTTGATAATAATAATATTTAATAGAGTGCAGTTAATTTATACCAACAGAAGCAATGGTCGGTTTTGCTACAAGTGCAAGCAAGTAGGGCATATTGAGGCAAATTGCATCACTAACAACAAGAACAAGCAAATAAAATTTGAAAGTGCTAAATCTATTAGGCTTGACTCTTGTTACATGCTTACCAAGGGTGAGAAAGGTGTCAAAGTCAAATACATTGGTACACCTAAAGAGAGCCCAAGGTTGAAGGCTATTTGGGCACCGAAGACTTTGGTTGCTAACCACCAAGGACCCAAACAAGCATGGGTACCTAAAAAGCATTGATATTTTTTGTACATGAATTACAACGCTGGAGGGAGACATTGGGTTCTTGATAGTAGGTTCTCTCAACATATGACCGGTAATGCAAGAATGTTCAACCAAATTAATTCTAGTGATAATGAGTATGATAGTATCACATTTGGGGACAATAGCAAAGGCAAGGTCAAAGGGCTTGGTAAGATTGCAATATCCAATGACTTGAGCATTTTCAATGTGCTATTGGTAAAGAGCTTGAACTTCAATCTATTGTCGGTGGCTCAACTTTGTGATTTTGGTTTCAAATGCATTTTTGGTATTGATGATATGGAAATCATAAGTGTGGATGGTTCAAATTTGATATTCAAAGGATTTAGATATGAGAACCTCTACTTAGTGGATTTTGGTGATAGAGAGTCTCAATTGTCAACATGCTTACTCTTTAAGTCGAGTATGGGTTGGTTATGGCATAGAAGGTTTGGTCATGTTGGAATGAAGCAATTGAACAAACTTGTGAAGCATAACTTGGTTAGAGGCCTTAAAGAGTTGAGTTTGAGAAGGACAAGTTATGTAGTGCATGTCAAGTCAGGAATCAAGTTGGCAATACTCATCCCAAGAAGAGCATGATGAGCACATGCAAACCATTTGAGTTATTGCACATGGATTTATTTGGTCCAACCACATACACAACAAGTATGGTTTAGTGATTGTGGATGACTTCTCTAAATACACATGGGTTTTCTTTATGATTGACAAAAGTGATGTGCATGCTATCTTCAAATCTTTTGTCAAGAGAAGTTGCAATGAATTTGAAACCACCATCAAAAGAGTGAGAAGTGATAATGGTAGTGAGTTTAAGAACACAAGAGTTGATGAGCTATGTGATGAATATGGAATCAAACATCAATTCTCGTCCAAGTACACACCTCAATCCAATGGGCTAGTTGAGAGGAAGAATAGAACTCTCATTGACATGGTAAGATCTATGCTTAGTGAGTATAATGTGAGTCAATCTTTTTGGGCCGAAGCAATCAACCCGGCATGCTACTACTCCAATAGACTCTATTGCCATCCTATGTTGGAGATGACCCCATATGAAATTTTGAATGGAAGAAAGCCAGATATTGCATACTTTCGTGTCTTTAGTTGCAAATGTTACATATTGAAGAAGGTTGTAAGATTGAGCAAGTTTGAGAAGAAATGTGATGAGGGATTCTTGCTTGGATACTCCACCATTAGCAAAGCTTATAGAGTTTGAAATTTGGGAACTGGTCAATTTGAGGAAGTTCATGATGTTGAATTTGATGAAACCAATGGGTCACAAGATCAAGATGAGAATCTAGATGATGTGAGTGGACCTCAATTGGCAAAGGCTATGCAAGAGATGGACATTGGTGACATTAGGCCAACTCAAGTAGTTGACATAGAAGATGATAAAGATCAAGTGTAAGTTTCATCCAATAATCAAGTTAGTGGCTCTCAAATGCAATATCAAGATCAAACTAGTTCTTCTCAAGCAAATCAACCTAATGCTCAATCAAGTTTAAGCAATCAACCTCAAGTGCTCCAACCATCAAAAGTTGCAAGAGATCATCCTTTAGATCAAATTGTTGGTGATAGTCAAAAAGATATGCACACTACAAGAAGTCTGTGATTTTTTGATATTTTTAGTATGACAATGGGTTATAATGTCATTATATAATCTAGTTTATGCAATTATGTTTTAGCCATTTCGACCTAGCGACAATATAAAGCTGTATGTCACAACAAATGTCATGTAGCTAGTATAATTTCATCTAATGACAATATTTACTATGTCAAAAGGTCTCATTTTTAAATGTCACAACTCTATGACAAATATTGTGTGTCAAAAATGTTTAATTAGATTTTTTAAAAATATTTTTATCCATATTGGCATGTCCTATTGCCATTTCATATTTTTTTCTTTTTTTTGACTATTTTTTTTAGCCTACCTATTTATGGGCTTCCAAACAGAGCACCTAGCGCTCTCAGCCGCGGCCTGGTCGCCCCCCAGCCGGCCCAACAGGCCAGGCCGATTGGAAGCCCGGCGGCGCCCATTTATTCTAAAATCGCAAAAACTGCTGCGGGTAGCGAGAATCGAACCTGCGACCATGAGATCGTCTAGAACAGGAACACACCACTGCGCCAGACACATTTGTTCATTTAGGTGGTGCTTCTTTTTCTATATATTCCGTCTATAATGCACCATGTGCCCGTATGACTTGTATGTCTGTCGATTGGCAGACTAGTTGTTTGCTTCTTTTTTATTTTCATTGTTTTCTCCCATCATATATGTTTGTCCATGTTATCTCTATTTCAGGACCTGTTTTGTTAAATTTGGCGAATGCGCCTGATTCTCTAGCAAGAAAATAAAATATGTAGCTATATGTGTGAACCTATAACACTTATGGTAGTGGAGACATATATTTCTTAATAAAGATATACATTGCTATATATATATATATATATATATATATATATATATATATATTCAAAGAGAAATAAAATAAAATAAAAAAGAAAACAAATGAAAAAACACACCTGCCATCCAACTCACGCAAGCACAATGGACCCTGAATTCCCTCTCGCACGCACATGTACCCTCTTCTCTCCTCTCGCGTGTGACTGTAGAGGCTAAAAAGAGCAAAACGAAAAACAAAAATAAAATGAAAAGAATATTTGAAAAATAAAATAAAAAAAGAAATGCCGAGTAGGAGCCTGGTCGAGCAGCTCCTTGATCGATCATGGCACTAATCGGTTGGCAGACGAGTTGTGGCTCATTGGTTGTTGGTCTCTTGCAAGCATCCATTTTACATTTGTTATATTGGTCATTTTTATATTTGAGAAAGCGTTGGAAAAGTTCAGTTCAAAATTGACAAGTCTCCCATATAGTTTCATAAACAACATATGAGATTCGTGATTTCGTAGATAGTGCTTACCAACACCATCTCAAATGAAAAAATAGCCTATATAAAAATTATTTGTCTTGTTAAGATATATAACCTTTGTATTCAACACTTTTTCATTTGAGGTCATGTAGTGTCCCATCTGACAAAGGTTGACCAAGTCAAAATTTGAATTTTAGAAAAATGACTCTTTGACATTGCTTTTCGGAACCCTAAATGGTCTCAACTAGAAACGTCATGAATTCCAAGTTTGTTGAACTCTTCAAGATATACATTTGTTATTTTGGTCAACTTTTCATCTGACAAAGTTTGAATTCTCAAATTTGAAATTTTCAAATTTTAACAGCTCCAAACCAGTTTTTAGGACCCTAGGTGGTCTCAACTGAAAAAGTCGCGAATACCAAGTTTGACCAGCTCATCAAGATCTATATTTTTTATATTGATCATTTTTGCATTTGAGAAAGCGTTAGGAAAGTTCATTTCAAAATTGATATATCTCCCATATAGTTTCATAAACAATAAGTGAGACAGCTTCTATTTGTGAAGGGTGTATAGTCTTACTTTATTGAAATTGCATGAAATTTTCATAGAATACTTATGGACCCAAAATATGTTGTTGTGTCAGTTTACAGGATTTTCTTACGAAATTTAGTTAATATTGCAATTATTCATTGAATTAGCATAGAATAAATGTTATAATATCTAAACTTCATCAGAAAAACTACAAACTAGCATGAAAACATGGTATTGGTGTATCATATTAAAATTTCTAAATGATTTTAATAAAGTGATGCTGCACATTATTGATAAATAGGTACATCTCGTACAGTAGTTATATTAGTTATATGATGACTAAGCCACATTGTTCATAAATATAATTTTTTTTTTGAGAATTCATAAATATAAATAGGAAACTCAGTTTGGCACTTAACATGACGCTTCATGCGTGCGGCCTGCTAAGGCCCATGTGGCTCCCCAATGCCCAGCAACAGCCTAAACAATGAAACCCTAATGGCCAAGCAATGTGGATCGTTGATCTAAAATGGATGCCTGAGATCTTGCCAGCTGAATGTGAACTCGTATAAAACCTTATCCAACCCTAACGCACTCACTCTCTTCTCTCCCCCTCCTCTGGTCCTTGCACACAGCAGCCGCCGGCATCCAGACAGAGAGAAAAGAAAACACGGTGGCAGCGACCCTAGCGAGCACGCGGTGACGGATGCGAGCGATGCTAGCCCTTAGGTGTCTGTCATGGGGCACGGGGCATGTGGCGGCGGTGTCATGGCCATGGCGCGTGGCGGCGGTGGCGGTCGCATGGCGTGGCGGCGCCGCCTCTTTCCACACAGAGGTGCGGCGGCGGCGGCCAAACGCGCATGGCGGTGCCTGACACCGAATAGCGGCGCTTCTCCGTGCATGTGGTGGATCTCAAGCCTGAATCCATGCACGTGGTGGATGAATGGATCTCATGCCACACTCTCTTTTGTGAGCAGAAGAAATACACTGTGTTTAATTCTTTTCAATGATTCTTAATTTGCAGAGCCCAAGAAGACCGTCGAGGTGGAGTTGCGGTGCTGCTGCCTCAGCTTCACGTGCTGTCGTTCCTTGATTGGAGAGGTGAGGCCTGCTGAAACTAAGCACAACTTCAAATGACATGTTTTCCTTTCTATGAATGTTGTGCAATAATCAATATGTGTGGTGGAAACCGAAATTCAATACAAATCCATTTGGTGATGCTCGAAATACATTGCAATCGCTCTGCATTCTTACAGATTTGTTCCGTTTATCTGCATAATGTGCAATTAATTGATAGATTAATTTTCTTGTATCTATGTTCTGTGCGTGCTATATTGCAGATCGTTTTTTTGGTGCTATATTGCAGATCGTATTTTTTTGCCCGTTCATATTTGTGTGGTCGATTTGTTGATGTGGTACTCAAATCAAAACCAGTGAGTAATTATTGGAGTTCTCTCTCTTTGTGCCGTTATTTTCAGCTGCATGGGTAATAAGTCCATCTTCTGGACGGAAGCTGACTACCAGGGCAGGCTCGCCTCACACCAGATGCTTGCTGATGACAAACCTGCTATTTTTTATCTACCACTGTCTAGATGGTCAAGTGAATCCAGGTCGGCACTGATTATAGCCAGAACTGAAAGCGCTACTGAGATATGTGTGTTGTATTATCCTGGGCCACCTGCTGCTGAGGATGTTTGTATATACTGATATATGTGTGGAAATATATGTAAATTACCATGTGAAATGCGACGGGATATATAATTTATGTGTCGGAATATATTAATCTGGGTTATGGTGATTTCGATTTGATTCTTTGTTAATCTGTTTGCTTATTTATGGCCAATGTCAAATAAAAAAAATGCTTTGTTGCTGGAACTAAAGCTAAATGGGCTTATTGAGAAATGGGCCTGAAAATCATGTGGGCATATGATGGGCTGGGAAGAAAGATATTCAAAACCTAAATGGACCGAAAGAAAAACAAATGGGCTTCATTTTTATTGGCCTGCTACAGGCCTGCCAATCACATGGGCCTTTATAGTCCCTACTTTAGTCTTATGACATTTATTGACATGCCATGTCAGCGCCACATCATCTACCAATATGGCATGGTGGAAGGACTTATGACAATAAACCAATGTCATATCTTGTGACATCAAATCTATAAACGTCACATGATCACTTTGTGACAGGATTTTTGACATTTGAATTTTCGTCGACCGGATGTCACAAATCTTAAGTTGTGACATTAATTCACTATATTTTGACATAATTAGAATGTCAAAAAACCACAAATCTCTTGTAGTGGCAAACAAGATCAAGACTAGCATCATTTTGTGCTCACTATTCATTTGTGTCATTTGAAGAGCCGGAAAACATTGAGAAGGCTTTACAAGATAGTGATTGGGTGAATGCTATGCATGAAGAGCTCAACAACTTTCAAAGAAATGAAGTTTGGGAATTGTAGAGAGACCAAAAAACTACAATGTCAAAGGAACCAAATGGGTAGTTAGAAACAAGCAAGATCAAGATGGTGTTGTAGTAAGGAACAAGGCAAGATTAGTAGCATAAGGGTACATTTAAGTGGAAGGATTGGACTTTGGAGAGACTTATGCTCCGGTTGCAAGATTGGAGACAATAAGGATTCTTCTAGCATATGCTTGTGCTCACAACATCAAGCTCTACCAAATGGATGTGAAGAGTGCATTTCTCAATGGCTTCATCAATGAGCTAGTATATGTTGAACAACCACCCAGTTTTGAAGATGAGAAGAAACCCAACCATGTGTACAAGCTAAGGAAGGCACTCTATGAATTGAAACAAGCACCAAGAGCATGGTATGAGAGGCTAACGGATTTTCTCCTCTCTAAAGGGTTCAAGATGGGAAAGGTTGACACTACTCTCTTCACTATGATGGTTGATGGTGACTTGATGATCATGCAAATTTATGTGGATGACATTATCTTTGGATCAACAAGTCAAGTCTTATGTGCGGAGTTTGAAAGTATGATGGCTAAGGAATTTGAAATGTCTATAATGGGTGAACTCACATACTTCCTTGGATTGCAAATCAAACAAATGAAAAATGGCACATTCATTAGTCAATGGAAGTACACAAGGGACATGATCAAGAAATTTGGAATGGAAGATGCAAAATCAATTAGCACTCCTATGGGTACTAGTAGAAATTTGGATGAGGATAAATGTGGCAATATGGTTGATCAAAAGGCATATCGGTCTCTAATTGGAATCTTGCTCTATGTCACCGTATCAAGACCGAATGTCATATTTAGTGTGTGCATGTGTGCTAGATATCAAGCATCTCCTAGAGAGAGTCATATGAAGGCCGCAAAGAGGATATTGAGATATTTGAAGCACACTCAAGATATTGAATTATGGTATCCCAAGGGTGCAAAGTTTGAGTTGATTCGATATGCCGTTGCGAACTATACCCGTTGCAAGATCAATAGAAAGAGTACATCGGGCACATGTCAACTCTTGGGAACATCTCTTGTCTCATGGTCATCAAAGAAGCAAAATAGCATAGCATTCACCACCGCCGAGGCCGAATACATTAGTGCGGAGAGTTGTTGTGCTCAAATCTTGTGGATGAAGGCAACTTTGAGGGATTATGGAATCAACTTCAAGAAAGTGCCATTGCTATGTAACAATGAGAGTGCCGTCAAGCTAACCAACAATCCGGTTCAACATCAAAGAACCAAACATATTGATGTGAGGCACCATTTCATTAGGGATCATCAACAAAAGGGTGATATTGACATTCAAACATTGGAACCAATGATCAATTGGTCGACATACTCACCAAGCCACTAGATGAGAAGGGGTTTTGCAAGTTGAGGAATGAGTTGAATATTCTTGATTTCTCCAATATGAATTGAGATCACCCCACACATATTTGACATGCCTCTACTCAGATAAAGCAAGGTAAAAGTTGTTTCATATGGCATTCATATTTGCTAGGACATGTTTAAAGCATATAGACATACTCTCAACAACTTAGGATCATTCATGGAAAACAAATGATTTTGATGTATATATGCTACCACTATTGCTTTTCTTGCTTATATGAACTAGTGGTAACATATGACATGTGTATGTGTTTGATCCCCTAGTGTTCAATCTATTTCATGAGTTATAGGTGTATAACTTAACATGGGCAAGATAACCCCTAGTGGCGTGAAGAAGCTTGTCCTTGGATCAAACTTAGTTATATATCCTAGGCAAGTGTACTAAATTGAGCCTAAGTGAAAAATGAACTCTCTTTCCAAATCAAATGAACTTGACTAATTCTTCCCACCATAATTAACCTTTTTGTGAAATTGTTGACAAAGGGGAAGAGAAAGTTACAAAAGAAAGAGAAAGCGTGATGAACCATCACTAGGCCGGTGATGGGAGAGCAATAGGCCAAGGAAAGGAAAGGGGTAATTAAAATTTTGAAGCACACAAGTAGGGGGAGCAATCACATATGCAAGTTGTTGCATTTGGATGTGCATTAATCATATGATTGCTCATTGCATTTGTACTTACTTTCTTATACATGTTTGTGTGGTGTATTGCTAGTAGTAGGACTTGAAGGATGATTTGAATAACTAGCATGTGTAGGAGTAACTAGTTGGTCTTGTACTTTCAAGTGGTAACTAGAACTTGTTTATAATGTGATCTCACGGTATGCTCTAGTATTTGTGATCTTCTAGTTACCAAGGTGCTAAGGATGGTGTACATGGCAACTCCGATGGTATCACGCTTCAAAGGTCCATTCTACGCTTCAAAGGGTTGTCATCAATTACCAAAAAGGGGGAGATTGAAAGACCCTAGTTTGGTTTTGGTAAGTGATGAAATTAAGCTACTAACCTAAGTGCTAAATGTGTGTAGCCAAAAGAGGTTAGTGATGTGGAAGAAGTTGACATGAGCTAAGAAGTGGAGATCAAGTGAACAAAAGGTGAAAAAGCAAAGGATCAAAGAGCTAGAGGCAAAGGTATAGGAATAGGGATCTTTGGTTTGGTGATCAAGGCAGTTAGTGAGTGCGATCACATTTAGGATAGTTGGCCGGACTATTAAGAGGAGAATTATTTCGTGAACCCGGTCGGCAAGTGCTCTAGGTTGCATATTTGTTGCATTCACTTGATCTAACCTAGAGTGACTAACTCCGCCTCACAAATGCGCTTAAAACTTGCTAACATACGTGCCTAAAAGTGTGAAATACTTAGTTGTTAGCATCTAGAAGCAAGATAGTTGAAGAGAGAGTAAAAACAGCTGTTGGAGGAGCACCGGACGCTGGCAGCGTCCGGTGAGTGCTCACCGGACGCGTTCGGTGTGCATTTGACCTCTCTGGAACCTCTTTGAGTAAGCACCGGACGCTGGAACAGTAACTCTAGCGCATCCGGTGATGTTTTCGAGCGTCCGGTGAAATCTTCGAGAATCTGACTCGGTGAGTGCACTGAACACTGGGTGCGTCCGGTGACCTAACAGCGGACATGTCTGGTGCCATTTTGAGCTCTCTGGATGCTCTCTGTTGGTGCACCGGACACGGGAGTCAGAGCATCCGGTGTGACTGCTCCGCATCAGGTGCTAGCACGCGCAGTGAATAAATTCAAATGACTAGTACACGTGTCAGCGGGCGATACACCAGACAACCACCGGACGCGTCCGGTGCGAACTTAATGAGCGTCCGGTGTGCACGATTTTAGAGTAAAACGGCTACATCTTTGAGCACGCTTATAATAGGAGTGTGGCTGCCTTGGGGTATCTCTCTTGCGCATTTTGATCTTCCTAAGCACCTTGAGAGCTCAGCACACTCCTCCATCTGTCTCCCTTTGATTCAACTCAAGATTTTGATTGAGAGAGAGTGAATCAAGTATAGTGATCATCATCTTGCATCTTAGTGCACTTGGTGGCTTGGTGGCGGAGTAATTCTTGTTACTCTTGGTGATTGCTGTCACCTAGCCGGTTTGGAGGTGAAGAAGGTGTGGAGAAGCTTGGTGATTGTGCTTGCTCACGCCGGTGGATTGTGAGGGGTTTGTACCTACCCCGAGCGGAGAGCTCAAAGGTAACTCTAGTGAATTGCTCGTGTCATTGAGCTACTTCCTCCGTGGTAGGTCCTTGTGGCGCCTTGTGTAGGCTTGGTGTGTGATACCAATTAGCCACCAGACCACCAGTTGAAGTCGACACAACGGGAACGTAGCGTGCCGGCAGGCACGTGAACCCCGGGGATAAATCTTGGTGTTCATATTGATTTTCTCACCTTCGAGTGAGTGATTGTGTTTATCCCAGTGATTGGCTTCATATTAAGGCAAAGGTATAACCTTCGAAGCACTCCTCTTTACCTTGAGCAAAGTAGTTGGTTTGCTTGCTTTGTGTAGTTGTCTTGTTGTCATGCTTGTGCTAGTTAGCTTGTGTGGCTTAGGGCCTAGTGTTAACTAGAATTGTGTAGGTGGCTTGCTTAGATTAGTTGTTGCTCTAGTATTGCAATTATAGCCTCTTGTGGTACTAATCACTTGTTTTAGTGGTTTTTAGAATTTTTAATTTAGGCTATTGACCCCCTCTAGCCAACTCGGACCTTTCAGCGATCCAATTACAAAGTTGGGCCAGTTACAATTAGGCAAGAACTAGTTGCAATATGACGCGATCCAATTACATCTAAGTCGGGCCAGTTGCAACTGGGCAAGAACCAGTTGCAACGTGACGTGATCTAATTACAACTAGAGTTGGGCCAGTTACAACTGGGCAAGAACCAGTTGCAACCAGGGTGGGTGCATTCAGTACAGAGAATGCTCCCAGGTGTAGTATAGATATACAATGTGTGTGTGTATATATATATATATATTAACATTGCATGATCATTTAAAAACCACCACATTAATTCAAACATGCAATAATGCAATGATGCTCATGCAATGCAATAAAATGTATGCTTAACACTGGTATGTTACAATTACTCAGCCTGCCTTGCCGCTGCCAAAGCGCATAGCCAGGAGTCCGTGCCGGCGCAAGAACGGTAGCGGTGGGGCCATCTCCCCTTACCTCTTCCCTCCAGCGGTCTTCCCTCTCCCTTCCTCTACAGCGGCTATGGTCATGCTCCAAGGATATTGATGCTCGGTTTGAGACTGTAACACCCCTAGTGTTACTGTAACTAAAATCTATCATGTCATCATGATTGCATGCAAATCATTCTGTATTCAACCCTGTTAGTGTGCATTAAATAACATAAATTTTATTCTTACATGTGATTGTGCATAGGTGCTTTAGAGTGACTTATTAGGTAAATGTTTGTGTTTGTGTGTAATTATCTAAATCCAATTGGAAAATAAAAAGAAAATCATTTATAAACCTTACAACGTACCCAAAACCCTAATTAAAAAATTAAAAGGAATTAAATGTTGGGTCTTAAACAAAAATTGTAAATCTTTAAAAGTTGAAAAACTTCTATTTTGGGTAATTTTGAAGTTATTAAATAAAATTTCAAATAAAACCCTAACCTGTGTTTGAATATTTAGATTTGAAATACAAATTCAAAACTACTAAGAATTTGATAGAACACCTTTAATGAAAGTTGTAAATCTTGTTAAATTGAACAACTTTTATATTTGGGGATTTTTAGGTTATTGAATGAAATTTCAAATAAAACTCAAATTAGTGTTTAAGAATTCAAATTTGAAATGCCATTTCAACAATTATTAAGAATCTGACAAAACTCATTTAATACAAGTTGTAGGGCTTGTCAAGTAGAACAACTTTTATATTTACATATTTTCAAGTTGTTGAGAAAATTTTTGAGTTTTTAGTTGAATTTGAAATGGATTTCAAAAGGGCAAATTACCCCCTTTTAAATTATTCAATTTTTTTTTGAAATTTCAAACTTCTTCCAGAACAAAATTTGTTCAGTTTGAATTTTCCAACAATTCTTATGTTAGGAATTTTTCGACTTCATATGAAAAATAAAACGCAATTATGGGAAAACGAAAAGGGGAATAGGGTCTGCTACAGTGATCAACATGGGGGTGGGGGGTCCGGTCCTCTGCTCTCTGTTGGCGAGTAGAGCCACACGTGCCGTGCTGCACGCCGACGCCGCCCAGGGCCGGCCAGGCCCTGTCGACAGCACGTCAAGGTCATGGGGGGCCTAGCCGCGTATGGAGCACGCCACGGTCCTATAAAACGTGAAGCCGACGACGTTCTTCTCCCTCTTTTCCTCCCTATCAGCGCCGACAGAGTCTTCTTCAATGACCAAATCCGCCATCTCTGCTCGCCCTTGTGCCAAATTGATTGCGTACGTAGCCTCTACACTTCTTTGCGCACTCATAGGACCCGTCGGAGCCGTCGTTCATTGCCGGGGAAGCCCGTAAGCCGCGGTCTCCTTCCTCTATCTGGTCGGCACGCAGCCGCGACCCGCTCGCTGGGGCCAGTTGTCTCGGGTCCCGTTTCTCTCCCTCTATCTCGTGTTTACATCTTGTCTTGACCCCTGAAACCTCATGCGCTTGGTGGTTTTCCGTTGGGTCTACAGGTTGTGCCGAAACGTCGACTCGCCGCCGGAGCGCACCATTGACTCGTCGCCGGAGCGGGAACCTTGGTTTCACCAGTGTGGTCACCGCCGGTGAGCCGCCATGCACGCGCATGCTCTGCCGATGGGAGCGTGGGCGGGAGGAGGATGATGAGAGGGGCGTGTGCTGGGCCGCGTGTGGGCCGGCCCAGTAGGCGCAGGGGCGCTGAGAGAGAGGGACAGAGAAGTTGGGCCGCGCGCGGGCTACACAGGCCGACCCAGTAGCTCGGTGGAATTGGAAAATGGGTTTTCTCTTTTTCTAGAAATACAAATAGTGCCCTATTTTGTCATTTTTGTATAAATAAATTCATTGCACTGTAAATTATAAGAAAATTGTAGATGCTCTCTGTGATGTATTGAATACATGAAAAATATTAAATCATGAGTTTGAGTACTTTCTGCAGGAGCTAAAAATGTGTCTTTTAATTTATAAATGCAACTTTGATGAATTTTAGTAAATTCTATGTTGATCTAAAAATCATAAAAATTATTTTGATACTGTTTTAATTTAGGTTAAGATCTATCTGTTGAAGAATTCTGATCTTAGATGGAAGTAGTTTACCATTTATTTAATGAATGCTCTATTAGTTGGTTAATAAAATAAATAGAAACATTATTTCCTTTTAGGATTGTGCGACTTTTGGATTGTGTGTAGACCCTGGATCCTTGACTATAGTGATCCTTGGCACGTTACATGTTGCTTTTAGGTAGTAGTTAAATAGCTGTGCAGCCACTTTCAATAACTGTTAAAATAAAATCCTAAATTAATAATCGATAGTTGGTTTTGTTGGCTTGTAACTTTATCGTGAACGAAAGATGTACTCAACTTTCCAAATTAAGTTTACCTTCTAATTAATTTATAATTTAGTGCATCTCATGCATCATGGCATACATATCATCATGTTAAGTATTGCATTATTATTTCGTGTTGTGAACACGCGGTGATTATTATCGGGAGCATGACCCAAGTAAGGTTTTCGCTCGGTAAACGTGGATATTCTCGGTGATTGACTTCATGGTTCTCTACTCCAAGCAACAGGCAAGCCCCAGTGCATTTAAACCCTTCCTTGTGATTTATAAAATGTTTTCACCTTGAGTTAAACTACTGCATTAAGTTGATAGGAGTTGATTGAGAACCCATTTGATGCATTACCAACCTTACCGCTGAAATACCCTCCTTGAAACCTGATTTAAAATGAAAATGTTTGAAAATTCCTAGCCCTACTTGAATAATTTAATTTTGCACAAAATGCTATTTTTGAGTTGTGATATATTATTGATTAATTCATGGAAAAGGGAATTGGTAATATTCCCGTTCAGCGTTAGTGTACCATGGCCAGTGCATTATCACCGACGGGAAATGATTTTTTTGTTCGGTGGTCATGTATTTGGGTTGGAGTCCCAATGCATCGTCACCGATGGAAAAGGAATTCGAAAACCGTTGGGACACTTATACTTGGGATAGAGTCCCAATGCATTGTCGCCGATGGAAAAATAAATTAGGGACCGTTCGTTGTAAGGCCTTGTAATACCTCTGGTATTACTGTTATTTAAAACTATTATGTCATCATGTTTAAATTAATTGCCTGCATATGATTGTGCGTAGGGCTTCTAGAGTAATTTAATTGTGATTGGGAATCAAAAATAAAATCAAAAAGAAGATTTAAATTAAGCCCTAATTGAGTCCTAAAAACCGAAATCAAAAACTACATTGAATCTGAGGGAAAAGTTTTAATAAAAGTTGTATATCTTTTAAAATGGAACAATTTTTATTTTGGGAGATTTTGAAGTTATACAGTAGAAATTTAAATTAAACTCAAACTAGTGTGTTGAAATTTGAATTTGAAATGTCATTTCAAAAATTATCAGGAATCTGACCAAACACCCTTAATGAATGTTGTAGAGCTCAACAAGTAGAACAACTTTTATTTTTATAGAATTTCAAGTTGTTGAGAAAATTTTTGAGAATTGAATTGGACTGCATTCAAACTTCAAAAACCCCTTTTACCCCGTTTTGAATAATTTCAAATCTGTGCAGAATTTGAACATGGTGCAAAAAGCAAAAATTCCCTAAACGAAATTTTTCACAACTTTTGTTTCTGGAGTTTCCCCTGATTCAATTTGGGATAGGTCATGATTGGGAGAAATAGCATTTGACCCTAGAGCCACAGCTACAGTACCCGGGCTACTACAGGGCTGAGCACACCGTGCGCGCGTGCTCGCAGCACGAGCTGCCCCCGTCCGGCCGGGGCAGGGCATTGTCACCGCCGCGTTTGCGTCGCTCGGGGGCCCCGGGCCACGCTCGACCTTATCCCTCCGTTTCCCCGTCCTATAAGAGCCGATGAGTCGTTGTTTCGTCCGTTCTTCCCCGCGCGGCCGCCGACGACCACTTCCACTAAACGGTGAAATTCGTCGTGCTCGAACCACCTCCAGCTCCTCCATCTCACCACCTGTTAGCTAGATTCCTTGTGCATTGATTTCCGCCCTCGTACGAGTTGTTGTCGCCTGTGGGTGCCGGAACGCCGTTGCCGTCCTCGGGTTCTCACCGGAGCGCCGCTGCCTAGTCATCGCGCCATGCCTAGCTCGTTCGAGTGAGCTTTGAACCTTGGATCCGCGCGTTTCAACTTCTCCATGTTCCCGAGTAGCTTATGCGCGCGACAATTTTCCTTTTGGTACCCTAGGATCGACGGAACGGAGGTTCGTCGTCGAGGCCGAGCCGCCGCATCCGTCATCGTCATCGTGCTCATCGCTCCGCTTCGTCTCAGCCCCAGCCTGCTGCCAGTCTAGGACCATGGTGAGCTCCTGGATCTTCCCTCACTATTTTCTTAAATGCTACCGTGCTCTGGTGGTCGGAACAGCGCCACCGAGCCGCCGCGGCCGCCATGGGCGAGCTTGTGCTCGTCGAAGGCGAGTAGAGTTCGGGTTAGGTGTGCTAGGTGGTCCACTAGGCGTTGCTGGGTCGCCGGCGGCGAGCTTCACGATGGACCGCCGCGTGCGCGCGCGTGCGGCAGAGCGGCGAGAGGGAGAAGAGAGTCCTGAAGCGTGGGGTCGGTCTGTCAGCGACCGGTGTGAGGGAGAGGTGTGGGCGTGGGTGAGCGTGCAACCGCTGGGCCGGCCTGCTATGTTGGGCCGACTCGGGCCAGATTCTATTTTTCTATTTTCCAGGAATTTAGGTAGAGTTTCTGATTTGTACACTAAATGAATAGTGCTCTATTTTGTCATTTTTGTAGAAATATTTCTACTGCACTAAAAATTATGAAAATATTTGTGGATGCTCTCTGTGATATGTAGTATTTAATAAAAATATTAAGTACATATTTTGAACACTTTCTATAGTCACTAAAAACCAGCACATTAATTAATAAATGCAACTCTGGTGAATTTTTATAAATTCTGTAATGCTCCAAAAATAGTGAAATTTATTTTAGCACTGTTTTGAGTCAAGAGCTATCTATTGGTGAAGTTTGGCCTCAAATAGAAATAGTTTAGTTGTTTATTAATTAAATACTTAATTAATTGATCAATAAAAGAAATATTAGGGTATTGTGTGATTTTGTGATTGATTATGGTTCTAGATCAAACACCCTTACGACCTAGAATATCTTAGGGTAAATTACTTTAAAATAGCTTGAAGGACAATAGTGTTGGTACTCTACTTTATCTGTTATGTCTTGTATTTTTATATCACTGCATCGCATTCATGCATTCATCATTGCAAACGTGTAGTGACCGGGAATCAGGAGGTAAAGACTGAGGTGACTGCTGAGGAGCTTACTTTGGAGTGGTGCAGTGATTTGATATCTGTGGCACAGACCCTGGCCCCACTCCTTTTGCAATCTAAGGCAAGCCCCGGTGCATTCAGCGCTCTCCTTGTGATTTATAAATGTTTATCACTTGATTTGATCTATTGCATTAGGTTAATAGGAGTTGAGTGATAACCACTTGATGCATTACCATCGTTGACCACTTATCATAACCTAAGAACCTGATTTATTTAAAGTATTAAAAAATGCTTAGTCATGCTTAATTATTAGATTTGCAAAAATGCTATTTTAAACTATGATGATATGCAAAGAATGAATCATTGAAAGGGAATGTTATTGTCCTCATTCGTTGGCAGTGCACTTGGCCAGTCCATTGTCATCAACGGGGATGGGTTTTTTGTTTGGTGGTCATATGTTTAGGTCAGAGTCCCAACTTATCGTCGCCAGCGGAAAAGGGATGTGAAAACCGGGTGGTCACCAGTGTATTTCGGTTAGAGTTCCAATGCATGGTTTCCAACAGAAAAAGAATTAGGGACCGTTTGTTGTCGGCCAGCTGTTATCGAGACTTTGGAACTAACCATATACTCCAGGACCTATCTCCGGTGGCTCTATTGCTTGAACCAACAACCACGCACTGAGAGTGGAGAGATGGCGAGAGTAGCATGTACCCTCATGGCCAGCGTGCCTGGAGACGAGAGGAGTACTGTGCTCTCGGGTGGCGCAGGACCGGTTCAGGGATAGAAAAGCCATGGTAGACGGGGTTGGTATATGCAAGCTTAGGTGCTACATATGCAGTGTGGTTAGGGATCCCCAGCTGGGTACTTAATCGATTCGAATCGTCGTTACTCCTCGGTTATGGAGACTTGATCCTTACACCTACATCGAATAGTGGTTCGAAACTAGGATGTTTTTAAGAATGAATAAGTAATTGGAATTGAAGGATATATGTGAAACAACTGAGAACTATTGATGTTGATTATAATAATATTGAGAAAAATACTGAAAGTAGGATCAGTAATGCTTTTTCTGCAAAATACTTTGACTCTTGCTAAAGCCTTACTTTGACTCCCCTCAGCCTGCATTCCTGAGTCTCATCTTTTTATTTAGTCGGGTAAGTCTTGCGGAGTACCCCAGTATTTAGGGTTTGTTAACCCCTGTTGCAGGAGATCAGCAGCCGGAGGTCTGTCTCGCTCCCTGCTGTGTGACCATCATTCAGGAAGGAAGTGAGGAAGAGTGAAGTTGGACCCATGGGCAGGGTTCTGGTATCATTTATCTAAGTATGTTGTATCGTTGTTCCACTGCTACTGCTACATATCTATGGTCTGTAATAACTGCACTTAAATTCTATTTGGAGAACCGGTTTGTAATCTAAGTACTACGTAACCTTTCCGCACTTTTACTCTAATGTATTTTATTATGAAATGTTGTAATTCTGTAATGGCTTCGCAATGGGATCCTGTCGGAGAAAAACGGGTACTGATGTAGCCTGGCAGGACCTTCTAGATCGTCTGGAACACGGGCCGGCTGTCAGAGGTCATTAGTGACAATGACAGGTGCCTGTGGGCCATGTGATTTAGGCAGTTCTGTTACAGCTGGTATCAGAGCGTTCTATTGCTAAATCATTGCAGTTTTACTTTTCAAAACTTCAAAATATTTTGGATCATAAAGATGTGACTTGCTATTTTGTTCCAAATTGCTTGCTCTTATCTTATTGCGTAATATAGCTTTGTTAGCAAGTGGAGTAACCTGTTACTAGCCCTATGTTAAAATTGTATGGATTTATTTATCTTGCATTGGTTTAAAATTCGTAAGTACGATCCATGCATCATGATTAATTCACATGTTAATTAACTTCCTCTTTAAAAGTGGTATATGGGTTAGGATCTATCAAACCTATTCTTGCTAGCCTATAATATCTTTACTAGTCCAAACTGACCTTCTCCAGCTAGCATGCACCAAGCTCACCGCTCGCAAGATGACTGGACCTAGGGGAGTTTCGTGCCACCAGCTGGCACCACACGACGGGGAGGCTTCTGGCAACCGCCGTCCCCGCCGCAGCCGCGGGGAGCTCAAGGAGGAGATCAACCTGCACATTGAGGACTTCAAGGTGGCCCGTAGGGACCACTATAGGGATGTGCGCATGGTCACCGAGCTGCAGTGTGAGGTGGACCGCTTGACCCACGAGAAGGAGGAGGCTTGGGCACGTGAGGACGTGGCCCATGCAAGGGTCCACGAGTTGGAGATCTACATGGAGCAGATCGAGGACTACAATGATGCTCTGCATGAGGAGGTCCACAGGCTCAATGACCAGCTCAATCCTATCCTTGCTCCTCGTGAGGAAGAGCCTGAGTTGGGCATGGTCGAAGGGCCTGGGGATGTGATCGTGGAGGATGACGAGGAGGAGGACGTGATCGTCATCGACGACGACTAGACTAGTCATAGGACTAGGGATGTGGGCCTATCGTTATCATTTGTGTTGTAATGTTGGTGCTTGCCAAGAACCTTAGCTATGGGTTGGGAACTTTGTTTAAGCCTAGTCGTGTCTTTTAAGTATTGTTTAAGTGTTGTAATATTTAAGTGTGTACTGCTACTACGTTTCGTTTAAGTAATGCTAGTCCAAAGTTCAGTTTGCTACTAAATAGATGCCTGCCAATACCCATGCGTCCGGTGCAGGAACCTTGGAGTATGGAGCTGCTCCCAACCCACCACCTATTTCACTAACCTTGGCTGATGGCATTGTGGCCTTGGCCAATGCCGCCACAGCGATGGCGCAAAACCGAGACAACCGTGGTGGGCGTCGTGGCCGCCGCGATGAAGATGAGACCACATACGTACACTTCACAGATACCCATCCACCTGTGTATACCAAGGCTGATGAGCCCCTAGAGGCTGATGACTGGCTCCACACTATGGAGCAGAAGTTTAGCTTGATTCACTGCACTGAGATTCAGAAGCCACTGTTTGCAGCACAGCAACTGCGAGGTCCTGCAAGCGCGTGGTATGCAAACCTTCTATCTGCACAGCCTGATGGTCATCAACTCACTTGGGCAGAATTCCGTGAGGCTTTCCATGCTCATTACATCCCTGTGGGTGTGATGAAGAAGAAGCTGGACCAATTCCTGGCCCTGCAGCAGAAAGAGTCCACTGTGATGCAGTATGTTGGTCAGTTCAATCACCTGTCACAGTATACCCCTGAGCATACCAACACCGATCAAAAAAAAGAGGGATTGCTTTATCAGGGGGTCTAAACTACAAGATTCAGCGAAGTCTCTCCAACAACCACCACTACACCTACCACGAAGCTGTCAACATTGCTATAGCTTTTGAAGAGAGTGACCGCAAGCACCAGGATAAGAAGAAGAAGAAATCTAGGTTTTCTGGTAGTCAGAAGCGTCAGAAAATCATCTATCACCCCACTCACCACTCTCGTCCACCATACCCTCAGCAGCAGGTCATTGTTCGCACTGCTGCTAGCTCCCACACCTCCAACCAACAAAACACCACTCAGCCGAATGCCCCTGGCGTTCATGTCATCACCCTATAGGTCAACTACAACCATCCTTGCTACAACTATGGCAAGATGGGGCACTGGGCTCGCAACTGTCCATTCCCGAAGCAGTACTACCAGAATGCACAGAAGGGTCCGGGTGGTCAGCAGCAGCAAGCTCAGCATCGTGGTCATCAGCAGCATGCCCAAAAGGGAAAGGTGGTCAAGAAAGCAGGTCAGGTCTACTACACTCAAGTTGGTGAGATTCCCGAGGGTGAACCCGTCATGATGGGTAGGTTCCCTGTCGCAAGTCATCCTGCAATTATGCTTTTTGATTTTTGTGCATCTCATTCATTCGTCAATCGCACATTTGTCATCAAGCATGAGATTCCAATTGGGAAATAAAGGAAAATTTCCTTATACATTCGCCCGGAGGGCGTATAAGTACTAAGGTGGTAGTGCAACGAGTACCTACAGAACTGGGCGGGCATATATTCCCTACCACCATGATAGTACTCAAAGACCAGGACATAGATGTGATATTAGGCATGAATTGGATGTATCAGCACAAGGCCCTTATCGACGTGCTGAATAGAACCATCAGGGTAAACTTGCCTAATAGTCAAACCCAACTTCTCATTTAACTCCCAATTCCTCAGAGAGCTGTTAGAAGGGTGTGTGCAACCATGGTCAAAGAAGTGCAGGATATTCTGGTAGTCTGTGAATTTGCGCACGTGTTCCCCGAAGATTTGCCTGGTTTGCCACCTGATCGTGATGTGGAGTTTGCTATTGAGTTGAAGCCTTTAACAGCACCTATATCTCGTAGAGCCTATAGGATGCCTCCCAAAGAACTAACAGAGCTTAAGGTTCAGTTGCAAGATTTGATGGATAAGGGGTTCATTAGACCTACCTCGTCTCCTTGGGGTTGTCCTGCTATCTTTGTGAAGAAGAAAGATAAATCCCTCCGACTCTGTGTTGATTATCGTCCACTCAACGAGGTCACCATCAAAAACAAATACCCTTTACCTCGTACAGATCTTCTCTTTGACCAACTTGCTGGGGCCAAAGTATTCTCTAAAATTAACCTTAGATCTGGCTACCACCAAATAAAAATCCATCCCGAAGACATTCCAAAAACAGCCTTCACCACCAGATACGGCCTCTATGAATACCTAGTTATGTCTTTCAGCCTAACCAGTGCCCCTGCCTATTTCATGTACCTCATGAACTCCGTCTTCATGCTGGAGCTCAACAAATTTGTAGTCGTGTTCATCGATGACATCCTAGTCTATTCCAAAATCCCTAAAGAACATGCCAACCATCTTCGTGTTGTCCTGACTCGCTTGAGAGAACATCAACTCTATGCCAAGTTCAGCAAGTGTGAGTTTTGGTTGGACAGACTCCCATTGCTTGGACATATTCTGTCGGCGGAAGGTGTATCAGTTGATCCGAGCAAGGTGGAAGAAATCTTGAATTGGAAGCCACCAACCACTGTACATCAAGTCCGCAGTTTCATGGGAATGGCGGGATACTACCGTCGATTTATTCAAGATTTTTCTAGGATATCGAAGCCTATTACCAGTCTATTGAAGAATCAGGTCAAGTTTGTCTGGTCACCCGAGTGTGAGAAAGCATTTCAAACCTTGAAAAAGTTGTTGACTACTGCACCAGTCTTAGCACAGCCCGATATTTAAAAGCCGTTTGATGTGTATTGCGATGCTTCTAGCACCGGTCTTGGTTGTGTCCTGATGCAAGAGGGTCGAGTTACTTATGCTTCGTGATAGCTCAAGCGTCATGAAGAAAATTATCCCACCCATGACTTGGAATTGGCAGCTGTGGTACATGCCTCGAAGATATGGTGTCATTATTTACTAGGTAGTACTTGGAACATCTACACTGATCACAAGAGCCTGAAATACATTTTTACTCAAGAAGAGTTGAACATGAGACAAAGAAGATGGCTCGAGTTGATAAAGGATTATGATATTGAAGTGCACTACCATCCGGGTAAAGCTAGTGTGGTTGCTGATGCACTCAATCGGAAAGTTCACTGTAACTTTTTGAACGTAAGGCCGTATGACCTATCTTTATGTTATGAGCCGGAAAAGTTAGGCATAGAAATAGTTCCACAGGGCAGTCTGGCCAACATCAGCATTGAAACACCTATCCTTGAGCAAGTCATTGCTGCTCAAAAGGGAAATAAAGGAATCAAGCACATTAAGGAGAAAGTACAAGCCGGAAAGGGGGATTGTTTTAGAATTGATGATGAAGGTGTGGTATGGTTCAAGAATCGACTTGTACTCCCAAAAGTTCTTGAGTTACGTCGCATGATCCTCAATGAAGCACATTTGACTAGATTCTCGATTCATCCAAGAAGCAATAAGATGTATCAGGACTTGAAGTAGAAATTCTGATGGACTAAGATGAAGATAGAGATTGCTCAGTATGTAGCCAGATGTGACACATGTAAGAAGGTAAAAGCTATGTATATGAAGTTGGGTGGAGAACTGTAACCATTGCCTATTCCTGCGTGGAAGTGGGAGGACATCAGCATGGATTTCATGGTGGGTTTGCCCAGGACATCCAGAGGCTTTGATTCCATTTGGGTTATTGTGGACCGTCTCACGAAACAAGCTCATTTCCTATCAGTCAAGAAGGATTACAGGGCACCAACATACGCAAAGCTTTATATAGAAAATCTGCTGAAGCTACATGGAGTGCCGAAGACCATTGTCTCCGATCGAGGTACCCAGTTTGTCTTCAATTTTTGGAAAGCTTTTCACAAGTCATTGGGGACAAAACTTCTGCATAGTACAGCCTACCACCCGTAGACTGATGGACAGACAGAAAGGGTCAATCAAGTTCTGGAAGACATATTGAGGGCTTGTGCACTCAATTACACCAATACATGGGACAGTGTTTAGCATTGGTAGAGTTCTCGTATAACAACAACTATCAAGAAAGCATTAAGATGGCTCCATTTGAAGCAGTTTACGGTCGTAGGTGTCGTACTCCGCTGAATTGGTCCGAACCTGGAGAAAGATAGTTTTATGGAGTTGACTTGGTCAATGAAGCCGAAGAAAAGGTTTGACTGATACAGGAGAATTTGAAGGTGGCACAATCACGTCAGAAAAGTTATGCCGATCAAAGGCACCAACCGTTAGCATTCAAGACTGGAGATTATGTTTACCTGAAGGTTTCGCCAATGAAAGGGGTCAACCGTTTCGGAGTCAAAGGCAAGTTAGCCCCGCGATATATTGGACCATTTCTAATTATAGAACGTGTGGGAAAAGTAGCTTACAAGCTGCACACTACTACAAAAATCTTTACCGTGGAGGTCAAAATGGATTAACGGAGGCAGTTTTTCCAACCACCTCCGATGGAAGGTCACGATAAATCAAAGTATTAACCATGGCGTTTTTCTGCCCACCACGGTTAATGAAATAAAAAAGAAAAAAATCCAGGGAGAGGCCCGCAGAGCCCGTCCGCCGCTGCTACAGCCGGCCGCGGATCCGGCGGCCACGGGCCGATCCAGCAACACGGCAGCGGATCCGGCGGCCACGGGCCACGAGGGAAGGAGGGAGGTGAGAACCCGCTGCCGGAGGGCCGTGGCTGGCCGCCGCCGCCGCCCGCGCCCGCGCTGTCAAAGGAGCCGCGCCGCCGTAGGGAGGGCGAGCCGCGACAGGGCTGCGCCCGCGCCGCCGCCGGTTGCTCCTTGCGCGTGGCCGGGCCACCTCTTCTCGTGCACCGCCGGGTCAGATCCGCGCGCCGCGGGCCACCTCCTCGCTCACCGGCTGTATAAGAGAGAGAGAAGGGATGGAGTGAGGGAGAGAGAGGGGGGAGGGAAGGGAGGGCGCCTCGCCGCCCTGTTGCTCGGGTGGGCCGCTGCCGGCGCCTGTGACTATGGGGGAGAGAGGCTAAGTGAGGATGAGAATGAATCGAGGATGAAACCCTAAGTGCTGTTTTTATACTCCGCCACGGCTATCGGGCTCCGATTGGGCCTGCTGGGCTTTGGCCTTTTTACCGCGGCGGTCAGGTTAAGAGTTCCACCTCCAAAAATGGCCTGTTTTTTGGAGGCGAGTCTCTTATAAAGTCCGTCTCGGCTAATAGATTTTAGGTGGCAGTTATTTTTTAACCGTCTCCGTTAATGGATTTTAGGAGTCGGTTTTTTTAACCGTCTCGGTTAATAAAAAAATAACCGCCTCGGTTAATGCCAGCATTAACCGAGGCGGTTTTCCTTCCTAACCGCTGCGGAAAATAAATTGGAAGTGCCTCGTAAAAGATTTTTTGTAGTAGTGGCAATTGCCGGAGCAGCTCTCTGAAGTACACAATGTGTTCCACGTGTCACAATTGAAGAGATGTCTTCGAGTGCCCGATCAAGTTATTGATGTTGAAGGAGTGGAACTCGAACCGGATCTGACATGCTTCGAGTATCTAATTCGAGTCTTGGATCGGAAGGACCGTGTTACCCGAAGAACTACAACCATGTGGTATAAGATCCAATGGAGTCAGCATTCTGAAGATGAAGCTACCTGGGTATCAGAGGACTATCTTTCAGAAAACTTCCACGAGTTTTCAACTAACTTGTAGATGTAAATTTGATGGCCGCATAATATGAATCCTTGTCCACTTGTGTAATGGTCAAGTATGAATTAGTTGTCTTGACACATTTTCTTTTCCATTGCTTAGTCTTAAGTCTTAGTTGTGTATCAAATCTCGGGACGAGATTTCTTTTAAGGGGGAAGGCTGTAGTACCTCTAGTATTACTGTTAATTAAAACTGCAATGTCATCATGTTTAAATTAATTGCCTGCATGTGATTGTGCTTAGGGCTTCTAGAGTGATTTGATTGTGATTGGGAATCAAAAATAAAATCAAAAAGAAGATTTAAATTAAGCCCTAATTGGGTCCCAATAACCTAAATCAAAAACTATGTTGAATCTGAGGGAAAAGTTTTAATAAAATTTGTAGATATTTTAAAATGGAACAACTTTTATTTTGGGAGATTTTGAAGTTATATAGTAGAAATTTAAATTAAACTCAAACTAGTGTGTTGAAATCTGAATTTGAAACATCATTTTAAAAATTATTAGGAATCTGACCAAACACCCTTAATGAATGTTGTAGAGCTCAACAAGTAGAACAACTTTTATTTTTACATAATTTCAAGTTGTTGAGAAAATTTTTGAGAATTGAACTAGATTGCATTCAAACTTTAAAAACCCCTTTTACCCCGTTTTGAATAATTTCAAATTTGTGCAGAATTTGAACATGGTGCAAAAAGCAAAAATTCTCTACACAAAATTTGTCACAACTTTTGTTTTTGGAATTTCCCCTGATTCAATTTGGGATAGGTCATGATTGGGAGAAATAGCATTTGACCCTAGAGCCACACCTACAGTACCCGGGCCCCTACAGAGCTGAGCACGCCGTGCGCGCGTGCGCGCGCCGCATGCTGCCGCAGTCCGGCTAGGGCAGGGCATTGTTACCGCTGCGTTTGCGTCGCTCGGGGGCCCCGGGCCACGCTCGACCTTATCCCTCCGTTTCCCCGTCCTATAAGAGCCGATGAGTCGCCGTTTCGTCCGTTCTTCCCCGCGCGGCCGCCGACGACCCCTTCCACTAAACGGTGAATTCATCATGCTCGAACCATCTCTAGCTCCTCCATCTCACCACCTGTTAGCTAGCTTCCTTGTGCATTGATTTACACCCCTGGTACGAGCTGTAGTCGCTTGTGGGTGCCGGAACGCCGTTGCCATCCTTGGGTTCTCGCCGGAGCGCCACCACCAGTCATCGCGCTGTGCCTAACTCGTTCGGGTGAGCTATGAACCTTGGATCCACGCATTTCAACATTTCCATGTTCCCGGGTTGCTTATGCGGGCGGAGGTTTTCCTTTTGGTACCCTAGGATCGACGGAACGGGAGTTCGTCGTCGAGGCCGAGTCGCCACATCTGCCATCGTCATTGTGCTCATCGCTCCGCTTCGTCTCAGCCCCAAACTGCTACCGGTCTAGGACCGTGGTGAGCTCCTGGATCTTCCATCACCGTTTTCTTAAATGCTACCGTGCTCTGGCGGTCGGAAAAGCGCCACTGAGCCGCCGCGGCCGCCATGGGCGAGCTTGTGCTCGTCGAAGGAGAGTAGAGTTCGGGTTAGGTGTGCTAGGTGGTCCACTAGGCGTTAGGGTTAGCAGTATGATTCGCGGCTCCGTTGCTGGGTCGCTGGTCGTGAGCTTCGCGGCGGACCGCAGCGCGCGCGCGTGCGGCAGAGCGGCGAGAGGGAGAAGAGAGTCCTGACGCATGGGGTCGGCCTGTCAGCGACCGATGTGAGGGAGAGGTGTGGGCGCGGGTGAGAGTGCGGCCACTGGGCCGGCCTGCTATGTTGGGCCGACTCGGGCCAGATTCCATTTTTCTATTTTTCTAGGAATTTAGGTAGAGTTTCTGATTTGTACCCTAAATGAATAGTGCTCTGTTTTATCATTTTTGTAGGAATATTTTTACTGCACTAAAAATTGTGAAAATATTTGTGGATGCTCTCTGTGATATGTAGTATTTAATAAAAATATTAAGTGCATGTTTTGAACACTTTCTGTAGTCACTAAAAACCAGCACATTAATTAATAAATACAATTTTGGTGAATTTTTATAAATTCTGTAATGCCCCAAAATTAGTGAAATTTATTTTGGCACTGTTTTGAGTCAAGAGCTATCTGTTGGTGAAGTTTGCCCTCAAATGAAAATAGTTTAGTTGTTTATTAATTAAATGCTTGATTAATTGATTAATAAAAGAAATAGAAAATAAGAATGATTAGGGTATTGTGTGATTTTGTGATTGATTGTGGTTCTAGGTCAAACATCCTTACGACTTGGAACATCTTAGGGTAAATTACTTTAAAATAGCTTGAAGGACAATAGTGTTGGTACTCTACTTTATCTGTTATGTCTTGTATTTTTATATAGCTGCATTGCATTCATGCATTCATCATTGCATACGTGTAGTGACCGGGAATCAGGAGGTGAAGACTAAGGTGACTGCTGAGGAGCCTACTTCGGAGTGGTGCAAGGAATTGAAATCTGTGGCACAGACCCCTACCCCACTCTTTTTGCAATCCGAGGCAAGCCCCGGTGCATTCAGCTTTCTCCTTGTGATTTATAAATGTTTATCAATTGAATTAATCTATTGCATTAGGGTAATAGGAGTTGAGTGATAACCACTTGATGCATTACCATCCTTGACCACTTATCATATCCTGAGAACCTAATTTATTTAAAGTATTGAAAAATGCTTAGTCATGCTTAATTATTAGATTTGCAAAAATGCTATTTTAAACTATGATGACATGCAAAGAATGAATCATTGAAAGGGAATGGTATTGTCCTCATTCGTTGGCAGTGCACTAGGCCAGTCCATTGTCATCACGGGGATAGATTTTTCGTTTGGTGGTCATATGTTTGGGTTAGAGTCCCAACTTATCGTCGCCAGCGGAAAAGGGATGTGAAAACCGGGTGGTCACCAGTGTATTTGGGTTAGAGTCCCAATGCATGGTTTCCAACAGAAAAAGAATTAGGGACCATTAGTTGTCGGCCTGCTGTGATCGAGACTTTGCAACTACCACAAACTCCGGGAAGCCCTATCTCCGGTGGCTCTATTGCTTGAACCGACAACCACGCAGTGGGAGTGAAGAGATGGCGAGAGTAGCATGTACCCTCGTGGCCAGCGTGCCTGGAGACGAGAGGAGTACTGTGCTCTCGGGTGGCGCAGGACCGGTTCAGGGATAGAAAAGCCATGGTAGACGGGGTTGGTATATGCAAGCTTAGGTGCTACATATGCAGTGTGGTTAGGGATCCCTAGCTGGGTACTTAATCGATTCGAATCGTCGTTGCTCCTCAGTTATGGAGACATAATCCTCACACCTACATCGAATAGTGGTTCGGAACTAGGATGTTTTTGAGAATGAATAAGTAATTGGAATTGAAGGATATATATGAAAGAACTGAGAACTATTGATATTGATTATAATAATATTAAGTAAGATACTGAAAGTAGGATTAGTAATACTTTTTTCGCAAAATACTTTGACTCTTGTTAAAGCCTTACCTTGACTCCCCTCAGCCTGCATTCATAAGTCTCATCTTTTTCTTTAGTCGGATAAGTCTTGCGGAGTACCTCAGTACTCAGGGTTTGTTAACCCCTGTTGCAGGAGATCAGTAGCCGGAGGTCTGTCTCACACCCTACTGTGACCATCATTCAAGAAGGAATTGTGGAAGAGTGAGGTTGGACCCGTGGGCAGGGTTCTGGTATCATTTATCTAAGTATGTTGTATCGTTGTTCCACTGCTACTGCTACTGCTACATATCTATGGTCTGTAATAACTGCACTTAAATTCTATTTGGACAACTGGTTTGTAATCTAAGTACTACGTAACCTTTCCGCACTTTTACTCTGATGTATTTTATTATGAAATGTTATAATTCTGTAATGGCTTCGCAATGGGATCCTGTCGGAGAAAAACGGGGGCTGATGTAGCCCGGCAGGACATTCTAGATCATCTGGAACACGGGCCCGGCTGTCAGAGGTCATTAGTGACAATGACAGGTGCCTGTGGGCCATGTGATTTAGGTGGTTCTGTTACAGGCCTGCTGTAATCGAGACTTTGCAACTAGCCACATACTCCAGGAAGCCCTGACTCCGGTGGCTCTACTACTTGAACTGACAACCACGCACTAGGAATGGAAAGATGGCGAGAGTAGCGTGTACCCTCGTAGCCAGTATGCCTGGAGACGAGAGGAGTACTATGCTCTCGAGTGGCACAGGACTGGTTCAGATTTTGGAAAAGTCGTGGTAGACGGGGTTGACATATGCAAGCTTAGGTGCTACATATGCAGTGTGGATAGGGATCCCTAGTTGGGTACTAATCGATTCGAATCGTCGTTGCTCCTCAGATATGGAGACTTGATCCTCACACCTACATCGAAAAGTGGTTCAAAACTAGGTTTTGAGAATGGATAAGCGATTGAAATTTGAGGTTACATATGAATGAACTTGGAGCTATGGTTATTCATTATGAATAATATTCAATTAAAAATACTGAAAATAAGATTCAGGATTAGTATTTCTTTTCTGCAAAATACTTTGACTCTTGCTAAAGCCTTACCCTGATTCCCCTCAACCTGCATTCCTGAGTCTTCTCCCCAATTTTTAGTCGGGTAAGTCTTGCGGAGTACCCCAGTACTCAGGGTTTGTTAACCCCTGTTGCAGGTAAGCCGAGTGTACAGATCTGAGTGGGACCGTGCCGGTTGACGGACCGGGTATTGATGAAGATATGTACATGGTATAACCCTTGGGCAAGGATATAGTTGTATAATGCTGCTCCACTACGAAACTCCGATTCGGGATAAACTAATTTATATTTGTAAACCTATGGTTATGTAATACTTCCGCACCGTGTACTCTGATTCAAATTATTTGTGTAAACTGTTGTAATGCTTGCAAGCTCATTACAATGAAATCCTCGGGGAAATCAGGGTTTCCGAGGAAACCCGGCAGGCCACCTAGGTTACGGGGAACTTGTGCACAGTAACCGGAGGTCCTTAGGGACGATGATGGTGCACATAGGCCCTATTATCTAGGAGGTTCTGTCACAGAGACTCGAGTCGATGTCCCAATCTGACAGGGTCAGCAGAGGGCCAAGGTGGTGAGGTGTACCTTTGGTTGCTTTGCATCCGTTCACGTGATGCTGTTGTGATCTCGGTGGTGGCAAGGTGGAGGTGAAGTTTTTTATTTGCGAATTACATAGTATAGACACAGACGGTCACAACGCACACACTCACCCCTATGAACACACGTATGCAAACCTGACAACTATGAGAAGCTCCAAAAGATTGCGCCGGCAGATCTTGAGATTGATGAAGTCACCACAGGCGCCTCGATGTCGACGGGAATGTCGTCTAGCACTGAAAGCACAACGTTGTTAAATCCTAGAATAAATCCATGGATGGCGCGACAACCAAGATTTGAATCCTGGTGGGTAGCGTCTCACTGGACAGTCCTACCATTGGACTACAGGCCACAAGGTAGTGGTGAAGTTAATGAAGTAGCTCGGTTGTACCAATTCACCCCCGATGGTGAAGCATGCCCGGACTCTCGGAGAGTCCAGTGGCAGGAGTGACGAGGCCCCTGTGCGCTTCAAGGTGATGTTTCCAAGGAGTGGTGTGCAGCGGTGGATGTGGCGAGGCCCCTATGCGATTGAGTTGTCTTGGAGGTCGTGGATCCGGTGCATTGTTTTGGTCGTTTTAGGGTGTTTGGTGCAGCAGGACGATGGCATGGTGGGGGAGTTGGGGCAGGACGATGGCATGGTGGGGGAGTTGGGGCAGCTTCACAGCTTGCAGGGGACTGCGGCGGCTAGTTTCTGCATGTCAGCGATTGGTTGACATGGGATTTCGTCTGAAACGATGGCGCTTGCAGTGAAGGCTGGGCGGATATTTGTCTCTTTTTCTTTCTTTGTCTAATAAAAATCGTGGCAAAGCTTTTACCGTCCTTTGAAATAAAATGCTATTTTTTAATATCTAGGCCAACGGACAAACGAGAAAAAAAACAAAATCCAAGGTCTCCAGAATATGAGTAGCTGGGTAATTACACATGAGTAAAAAGCGTAGTTGTAGGCTTTGAGCATTCCTCTGATGTGATTATCGTTTTTCTGTGAGCATGACCTCAATTGGGAGAGGCATAAAATCAAGCTCCTAGATCTATCATAAGCGGATGAGGCATTGAACTATTATTGGGCCCTCTTACAATTCCTACTGCTGCATTCGGGTGTGTAGGGGGGGGGGGGGGACTTGAGTGCTCTCTTCCCAACTAGTTTTGCAAAGGTGATCCATTAGGGCAGTCCCAGTGGTAATTATGAGCAGTTTTTATCGTCATTTAATGAGGTGCCACGTAAAAAAAATAATGACATGGAAATCCGATTAATGAGGAAAGATGAATAAAAGTGAATAAATCGCTTCTTCACCTGGAAACGGTGTCGACCCTCGCCCCGAAGGAAGAAGAAACCGTTGTTTCCCCGTTGAGAAGAAACAACCCGTTTCCATAGGTGGAGTCACCGCACGCTCGCCATTTCCATTGGCCAGAGGGAGAATTAAAAAGGTATAGTATTTATTATGTAAAGAAACTCTCAAGGAGTGAGATAGGTTTTATGTTCAGATTATGCTGATGTGGTTTTTTTAGACTTCGCACATGATTTTTACCGTAGGGACTGTGCTTAGCTGATATTGGCCGTGAGGCTGGCAAATATTTTCTCCACGTGATTGATCTCAGCAAAGTTTCTGAAGTTCGAATTCATTTAATGCGAATATCTATCGTGGTGGATTTTGTTGTGTATGTAATTTGTTGATGTTATCGTTTTCTATGCAGTTTTCCGGTAAGGCCACTCCACCTTGTACTGTACTATAAGATTATTAACAATGTCATAGAATATCTTCTTAATGAAGCTGCCGCTATTGCCACTCTACAAGATAAATAGTTTATGAATTTAACATGTTTTTGTAAAACAAGCACTGATTCATGTGTTTTGAGTGGAACCTTATTTTTTATTACCACTTCAATGACCATACACTACTAAAACAAATGATTTGACGAGACACTGCCCAAATATTAACTGAGAGATGATGGTCATAAAATCCAACCGTCTCTTAAAATGCCCAATGATTTTCATATGTGGACGTTTTCGTTTACAGAGACGGTCACAGCTAGCTTCCCGTCTCGTAAAATCGATTTACGGAGGTGGTCGCAATCCACCAACTAAAATCAACTTACGGAGGCAGGCCTTTGTTGGAATTAATGCACACATAAAATTCCACAAGGGCTCGGTACCATTGCTTTGACCCAGGAGTATTCCAACATAATGTATTTATCCAAAGAAATAATGGTTAAAGAAGTTGATAGTTCACTATGTATCTACTATAGTTCACCATCGTGTATCTACTAGCTGGTACACTAATATTACTAAAGTGGGGGTAAATGTAAATGATAAGAGTGTTGTATAATGACACACACATAATAGAATTCTATAGTAAAATAAAAGACTAGTCAAGCTACTTCTCTATTGCTTCATTGGTTATATTCTAGTTTCTCCTAGAAGGTATAACTAAAGTATTGGTAGATACAACAATGACACACAATAACACTTTGGAGAAGTATGACCTTTCCGACTCTCAATATATATGAGAAAATGTAGTCGGGAAAGGTTGCCTAAAGCTATACGAAAATGCCAGCCTGAATGTGGTGGATTACAAAGGCCTAATAGAGCTATCACCCATGTGGCTACTACAGCTATCCGTGAGATTAGGTGCAACCTTATGTAACTATAATCTAGACACCATGTCTAGTCTCATATGATGACTAAAACACTTAATGCAAGTGAAGATCCCATGCCAAAAGTGTGATAGCTATACTAACCATACACATGAAAAGGCATAACAATTAAATAGAGAAGATAAGTATATCATACAAAGATATATTAAATCTCAGAGGACTCCTCCAAAACACGAGCATAGCTCAACTATCCCTAACTCTAAACTCAACTATTCTACTTCCACATTTTGTGAGAGCTGTGTCTCTCTTGTGGTGTGCCTTGATTCTGAATAAGGATGAGAATGACCTCCTGAGGTGGTCTAAGGTCCTTTTATAAGGGCGATGCAGAGCAACGCACTACTTTGTCATCGATCCACCTTAATTGATAAACTGACTCGAAACCACCTTAAAATCAGGGGTCTAGATCTTAGAAACGTCCATGTGATAGTGGAGGGAGCATGGGCTTTGGGGGAGGCCGGCTAGCCTCACCCTTGGGCCGGCCAGCCTGCCGCTGTGGCAAGTGAGCCCCTTTCAGGTGGCGGATCGTCAGTCTGTCTTGAGTCATCTTTTGCAGTTTTTGCGAGTTGAATCACTTGTTGATGTTGGTTTGGATGCCTCAAGTGTATGACAATATGATTTTGGGACCTAATTTCTGCATTCACATATTCACTAAAACTTGTGAAAGCCATTGGTTTAAACCTCAAAACCTCTATGTTTGTGATCTCTTTTATTCATGTTTTATTGTTAAATTGACGGTTTATATATATTTGCAATAACGACCATCAGCAGCCTTTTAATTGGTCTACCTCCGAAAATGGCCTCCATTTTCAAAGGCCCGTCAGGAAACAGCTCTGAGGCACACACAAGCATCGGCGCACCAACACTGTCAAACTACGTGTCCAATGATATGTGACAATTCAAAGGGCAAGGAAAAGGAGACACATACAATTTTTTCATCTCAATTTCAACGGAGGAAGGAGAAAAAAGCCAATTCCAAGGTCTCAATATTGTGAGTAGCTGGTTAGTTACATATGAGCAAAAAGAGCAGGCGGTCTGTTGACGGTGAATAGGTTCTGGATCACACACCAGTAGGGCATTGGCCACTCGGGCCGCCACAGACCGAAGAACGCAACAAAGGCGTGCTTGCGTGATGAAGAATCGGCTAGTTTTCAAGTAAACTAGCAAAGGAACCGTTGAAGCTCTTGCCCGGGAGGGTCCCCATCATGGCATGCACGTCGCCGGGTTGCCCTCGGTCAGCCATCATGCCTAGGGCACCATCTTTGGTCGTCAGATCAAGAGATGAGCAACATAGGGATTGGAAAAGAGGGTAAAAGTAGAGTAAAAGATGTAGTAGATTGATTTTGTGTCGATTGGATAGATGGGATCTCAATCGGCCATGATTCTATATATATATATATATATATATAGGAAACCTCTTCAAGGCTTATTTCCATGTTTCCCATGAGTTCAGGTACTTTGGTTTGGAATCCAAAAGGTCAGATTCAAACAGTGTCGGAAGTTCTGGCGCGGGTTAGAACTTCCAACATGACATCATTTTTGTGAGGGCGAAACTCCATCTGGACACAAAATGAGGCAAACCATACATGTTTTTTGACCAACTCAATGAGACTCACGTGATGGTGAGGTCCATTTTACATATTGACAACTTCATAAAATGAACAATTTTGGTTGTCGACAAGGTCTTCGAGCATTTATCATATGTGATCATTGTTTTCCTTGTGAGCATGACCGGAGACACATAAAATCAAGCTCCTACATCTAGCATAAGTTGCTCATACATCTAGCATAAGTTCAGGACACATTTACTAGGGATGAGGCATGATGAGAACCATCAAGAAATGCCTAGGACAGAAGAACTATGACCTGGTGGCTTTACGAGGCCTTTTAACAAATTCTGCCAGTACATAATCCAGCATGATGCCATAGTTGTGCTACACTCACAGCTTGGCAACAGAAGCTTTTATATTCCAATGGTAAAGTTGTTAGAAATTAACTTAGGGTTGGATTTTACTTAGACCAGATCTCTAGTTCTATCGAGGGTACCTAATCTTAGACATAGTATTATATCCCTCGGGTTAGTTATCTTCATTATGTTAGAATATTATCTGAATTCTAATGTTAGTTTTTCGAAGATGCCTAGAGGGCCCAAAGTTAGGGTTATGTTTATTAGTCCATTTATTTTCATATTTGACTGCATTCAGTCCGTCTAATAAATATATATTATAATTAATTAAGCCTTACGGGAAGAGTCGTTCACACAACTCATTGTAAGCTGTGTGTTCCTAAATTAATTCTGATCATATAGTGAAGATTACCGATTGGAGCCGGTGATTTTTCACATAAGGGTTTTTTATGTAAAAATTTATGTCACCTGTTCGATCTATATTTGCATTATTCACTACTGGATTCTGGTTCTTGGCCCAAAAACCCTTGGCAAAGGTTTTGCCGAGGGCCGCCCTCGGCAAAGAGCCCTCGGGAAATTTTTGGTCGGCGAAGAGGGTCTTTGGCAAGGGCCATTTATCGGGCACACGGCAAAGCCTTTGCCGAAGGCCTCGCCTCGGCCCTCTGCAAAAAAAAGTGGCCGTTAGACCGGCCGTTCCTTTGACGGGGTCTTTGCTGAGGGCCGGCCCCCCTCGGCAAAGAATTTTTATTTTTTAAAAAACAGTCTTTGCCGAGGGCCCTAGTTGAAGCCCTCAGCAAAGAAATTTATTTTTTTAAAAAAAAATCTTTGCCGAATGTATTTTTTTTTTCAAAAAGTCTTTGCCAAGGGCCACCAACCATGGCCCTCGGCAAAGAAATTTTGCAGAATTTTTTTTTAAAAATAAAAGGCCATTTGGTTGCAATTTAATACAAAAGTAACATCATTGTGTAGATTTCTCATACAAATAGATTCATTCATAAAGCACGAAAAATTCAACATATATGCCTCCTGTAATTATGATTCAATTAGGAAGGCTTAACAGTTACACGAGCAAGGTTTGTCACATATTACCAGACATATTATGTCTAAGACTGAAGTAAGATGGAATCGATTTAACTGTAACAAGCATAGAAGCAAGTTGCTGGATGCTGATGTAAAGAAAAAATTCAGAGAGAGAACTAACCAGCCTGTACGATGTAACCTTACACAACTATAGGGTAAAGTTCAACTGCTCAACTAAAAATGATCTGATCTCACAACTTTAACTAGCAGAACTCACAATATCAATATTTTAAAAGAGTATATATCAATATTTACTGAAATACCATACTGAAATTTGGTAACTGAAAACACATTCAAACATAAACTGCAATACCATACTGAAATTAACTGAAATTTGCTAACTAAAATCACATACTTCAGTTTACAGCAGCAAAAAACATTTCACAATAGGGCGATAATTTCAGAACTGAAACTACACCATTCACGAATACAGGTCTGCTCTACTGAATAATTTCACTGTACGCTGGGCAATCTTACCATGTCCCTTTAAGCCTCCTCAAGCATGTCAGGCGGTATCTCTATTTGTTTTTTTCTCAGCAATGCCTGAAGTGTTAATAGACATTTTGATTAATGGTTGGGACTGCACATCAGCAAAGAGATATATATCTCGGAAACTGTCATCTACAAGCACTGAATATATACTCTGGAAAAAAAAAGAAACCATCAAGCATAAGTGTATATAGTGCTGAACTAATGACATTCTCCATGTTGTTGTGATGTGAGTGAATGTGGAGCATCAGAACAGATCAAAGAAAACTCATGTGTTTGAAATAATATGGGCCAAGCATCAATATTTTGACAGACTAAACTCTTATTTGAAATAACTTGGGCTAAATAATTACAGCAGAAACTAAAAACTATAACTAGAAAGAAGCATCAATTCTTCATTTGCATTGTTGTACATAGTGAAAAACTATAATTAGAAAGAAGCATCAATGTCCAGAACCAAAACAGCATCGATAATTTGTTGTACCAATCTACGTGATATAAGAAAAGGAAGACAACTACTTCAGTGTAAGAGTAAACCAATGACACATTTCAGCTCAAGTGAAACTTTTAATTTACAAGACAATAATCATTATCGTTCAATCCCAACTAGAAACACACCTAATAATTTCCAGAGTTCACAAAATAGACATATATGCATAAGGAGAAACATTTACCTACACCTCAATAATTTTCATTTGTACCAAACATACTTCAGATAACTTGCAATGATACTTGAGCTGAGCAGATATAATTCAAACAAGATAGACCAATATCTAGGCACACTACTAATCTCTAACCATGCTACTGGTTCAGGAACCATGCAAGATACAATCTCTCAGCTAAAGAAGAGACGTACCTTAGTGGCTTACTGGCTTTGACTTGATGAAAAATTGATGTTTTCCTGTTCCTAGTTCCTACAGCAAGGATTGATAGCTTGTCAATACTCAATAGACAGAATTACATCGAAAAATAGAAAATAACAAGTTCATACTTATCTGAATTATTTTAGCCACCTCGCATCCATCAGACCAAATCAGAAGCTGCTATTGTAATCAGCATATTAGGATTACAGATTCTAAAATCTAAACAACACTACCATTCTAATTCTGCAAGTCAGATAGATTCAGGCAACGAACTATACAAACTGGCATTGATATTGTAAAGGATTATTGTTTTGTTTTCTGTAGGTCAAGAGCCAACTGATCAGAGTAGTAATACATCTACAGATCCTAACAGAGGTAATGATCACTGCAACATCAACTAGCTACCTTATGAAGATGGTACAGATGGATCGGAAGGTTGGTTGGGTGCCCACTTCTGTTTGCAGACAGATCTGGAAGCAGGACACTACACAATCAGAGAACAGTATATGAACAATGCAGGTAAGGCAATAGGAGTAGATTGTAGTGTAACTAAATTAACAGAGGTAAAGCAATGCTGGAACTTGGAGGACCAGTACCTCATCTCTCTGTTATGAAACTACTAATAAACCATGGAATAGTAAGACTATACATCACGAGGAGATCGTGGGGAGGTCGTAGGGTGCTGCAGCACTGCGGCTGGCCACGGCCGGCCATGGCGCAGCTGCAGCCTACCCGCGGCAGGCCACGTCCAGCCAGAGGGCGGCCACGGCCGGCCAGCCACGGCAGCAGCTGGCCCCAGCACGGGCGCGGCCGGCCTCCGGGCACGGGGCGACCGGCCACGGCCGCAACAGCACGACGTACGTCGGCCAGACGTGGCCACGGCCACGACGCGGCCGGCCACCATGGAGAGGGCAGGGCGCGCGGCCGGCGCACGCCTTCTCCTCTCCTTCTCCTTCTCCTCCTCCTCTTCTTCCCTCCTCCTCTCTTCTCCCCTGCTCCTCCTCTCTTCTCCCCTTCTTCTCTCTTCTCCCCTTCTCCTCCTCTCTGCAGGGGCCGCCGGCGGGGGCGGGGGCCGCCGGCAGGGGCGCGGGTGGCCGGGGTGCGGGTGGCCGGGGCGCAGGCGGCCGGGGGCGGAGGACGACCGGTGGGGCGCGGACGGGCCGGGAAGGCCGGCGCGGGGCGGGGCCACGGCGGCGGGCGGCAGGGCCGGGGAGGCCGGCGCGGGCGTGTCGGCGCGGCGCGACCGGGTAGCGCGGGGAGTGGCGGGCCCCGGCGGCGGAACGGGACAGGGCTGGGAGGGACGGCGTGGGACGGGGACGAGAGGGGCTGGCCGCGGCGGCGGGGCGCGGCGGCGCGGGCTGGGGCGCGGGCAGGGGCAGAAAGGCTAGGGTTCCAGTTTGGGCCGGTTTTGGCCTATTTGTAAATCAAAGGCTTTTTTTATTTTTTTGTTTTTTGAACCTAGTTTTTTTCTATAATACATTATTTAAAACTCAATTTTAAAATTTGGGCCAATTTTAACTTATTTTGATATATTTCCTTAATTTATTTTGTTTCGTTGATTTTTTTGAATATTTCAAATTTGAACTGCATGTGCATGGAATAATGCAATTTAGTGCTTCCACAAATGTTATTCATGGTATTTAGCACATGTTGAGTCCATATCCATGAACTCATATCAAATTTCGAGCATCTTATTCACGTAGTCAGAAAAGTGTTTTAAAATTATATAAAATCCAAACGAAGTCCGAAAATCACGAAACATGTCGAGGTGTCATGTTATCGCATGTGTAGGTTGTGGTAAAAATTTGAGAAGGTTTCGAGCAAGTTGTGACGTCCGATGTCTAAAATCCAGACATCTCCACATCTAATGTCTTGTTATCACATATGGAGATGTCTGGGTTTTAGGCATCTGACATCACAACTTGTTCGAAATCTTATCAATTTTTTACCACAGCCTATACATGCGATAGCATGACACTCGACAAATTTCATGATTTTCAGACTTTGTATGGATTTTATATAATTTAAAAACACTTTTCCGAGAGGTTGCTCGTCATGTTACGTGAAGAAGATGCCCAAAATTTGATGCGAGTTCGTGGATAAGGACTCAACATACACCAAATACCAAATAACAATTTCTAAATCACTAAATTGCATTATTCCATGCACCTACAGTTCAAATTTGAAATATTCGAAAAAAATCAACGAAACAAAATATATCAAAATAAGTCAAAATTGGTCCAAATTTTAAAATTGAGTTTTAAATGATGTATTAGAGGTCAAGAAAAATTGGGTTCAAAAAAGACCATAAAAAAAATTTCTTTGCCGGGTCTTTGCCGAGGGCCTAGGATAAGGCCCTCGGCAAAGAAATTAAAAAAAATAAAAAATTTCTTTGCCGAGGGCCTAGGATGAGGCCCTCGGCAAAGAAATTAAAAATAAAAAAAATAAAAAATTCTTTGCCGAGGGCCGTACGGCAGGCCCTCGACAAAGACTGTCGCCGTGACCCGTCCCGCAAGATTTGCCGAGTGCTAATTTGCCGAGGGCCAAGCCCTCGGCAAAGATAGATTTTGCCGAGGGTCGATTCTTTGCCGAGGGACTGGCCCGAGGGCTGTTTGGCCTAGCCCTCAGCAAGAGGGCCTTTGTCGAGTGCCCGATATTTAGCCCTCGGTAAAGTCTCAGGCCCTCGGCAAAGACCCTTTTTCCAGCAGTGTTTTGCTAACAGGTGATATCAAACCCAGGCACACGAGATTAATAAAATTAGAGTTTTATTTCCTGTTCATGACGCTACAACTGCCGCCGTTCATTCGACCAATCTACAAGTCTATGTTTCCATGCTGTTTGACGAATCCATCTACAAAACCTATTGGTGTGTTATTGTTTCGATAATTGTTGTACACACGCATCAAATCGTGTTGTACGCTAGTGTCAAAACCAGACGATAAAACTGTTGGTTCTTGTCTTTGAGATCAAAGTTGCTGCCATCTACTTCTAGACGGAGACAAAATTATGCGCTCTAGTGTAGAGAAATTTGAATGATTTAGTGCCGTGACACGCATATCCAGAAGACAGGCAAGATCCATCAGCTCTAGTGTTGTATCTCCTCAAAAGAATTTATTGAAATTTTGCTATGACCACAAGTGAATCCTACCAGGAGATTTCCTTAAGCAAGTTTTTTTGGTAATCATGGACAACGGTGTACACAGGCTGCAGGTCTTCAGTTAGTGTTACAGTAGATTTCTGCAGACTATATTTTTTTCTAATTTGCAATTATCTCTTAACCATGTGTTCACTGAAGTATGATCTCTTAACCATGTGTTCACTGAAGTATGATCTTCCACCTCTGCATCATAATAAAAGGTCTGCTCCATGGCATGTTAACAAGAGGGCTATTTTTTCGCAGGTTATAGTCGATGCTGCTCTTGATAAAATCAGAAGTGAAGTCTTAGATTGATGATAAGAGAAAATATCATGAGGCCTTGACTCAAATTCAGCTTCTTCTTTCAAATAATGTTGCAAGATTGTTTGCGTGAAAAAAACTGTAGCTGTTTTATGGCTTAAGTTAGAGTCAATTTACATGTCTAAAGATTTGACAAGCAGGATGCATATGAAAATGAAGTTATATATGCACAAATTACAAGAGAGGGTGATTCTATGCTTTACCATCTTTCAGTCTCCAAGGAGATAGTCTCCGATTTGGAGGCTACGGAGCTAGATTATGATGATGAGGATTTGGGTCTTGATCTTTTGTGCTCTTTGCCTAGTACTTTGCAAACTTCAAAGAAACAGTATTATATAGTCATGATACTCTAACATTGGATGAAGTCTTTGAGGCTTAGCATGCCAAGGAAAAGTTGAAACTGATGGTGTCTTTGTTCGTGGGAGGATAGAAAATAAACCAAACAATGGCAGTAGAGGAAAAAGTTATAATGGTTACTTTTCACATTTCTAAACATCTTCACCAAGAATAGAGAGAGAATCCATCCCCGGTAATGGTGCCAGAAACATTACTAAGAATAGAGAATTCCTAATAACGACACTAAGGAATACCTGCCTTGATAGTTCTTAGCGAGTATAGATATAATTCCTCAAACACATGGAAGTATCATTGCAGCATTTCACCTGGTGGTATTCAGGTATGGTTCATTTATATTTTCCCAAAGGAAGGCATGGTATTATAGACTTAGTCTGGATACGAACAAGACAATCATGATTACATGATATACCATAGTTTATTACAGGGGTAAGCAATAATGATAACTGATGATAGTTGACACACACAAATGAGCATATATTGAGGAGATAGAAATAGAAGTAAGCAAGAATAAAGAATAAATGAATAATCTAATAGGATTTTCAGCAGCTTGGTGAATGGAGGCCCCCTTCAAGACAGGCACACCAGTGACCGTAGCCCAGCACACATCTTGACAGGCAAGAAGCCATTCTACAACCTAGTCCCCCTCTAGCACCTTTCAGTAACTATAACGAGCTAGAGGAAACTAGTTACTCATCTAAGATCAGAGCCATGTGATCCTCAAGGTTGTACGGGGAAATCTTGGGTGGGCGCTTTAAGTGAAGTCCTTATTGAGAGTGACTAGAGCTCAAAAAGATCCATTTCTCTAGCCCTCTTAGACCAAGTTGCTAAAAAGTTGTAACACCCGAAAAATTGCATTCTTTTAAATAGTAGAAATTTATTAATTGTGCAATTAATTGATCATTCCAATATAGAGAAATAATAATTTTTCTCAAATCTAAAATCAAACCTAGGTCATACACATGTATGATGCATTCATGGTGGAGCATTTCTTCTTTGTACTGTTGTAGATTATTTGAATTTCTCAAATATTTCAAAACCCAATTTGAAAATCCTTTTGGAAAATGGAAAGGAAATAGAGCAGAGCCCTTCCCCTCTCCTTTCTGGCCCGAGCAGCAGCTTGGCCTGTTTTCCACTCCCTGGCCAGCAGACCCAGGTCGGATGGCCCGAGGACAGCTCGGCCGACCTGCTCCCTTCCTTTCCCCTTACCCCATCTGACTGACGAGTGGGACCCACGGGTCAGCCCTTCCTTCTACACCTCCCTCGCCGCGCGAACAGAGACGCCGCTGCCGTGTTCATCCGCCGTGGCCGAGCACGCGCGCGCGAAGCGTCCCTCTGCCGTGACTGCCAGCCCGACCCCAGCGCTCGGTGCTACCGACCTGTGGACCCACAGAACAGCCCCTCCCCTGTTTCCCTCTGCTGCTCGCCGAGAGTCCGACGCGGGCAAGAAAGAAACGGCCGAAGCCGAGTTCGTCGCCGCGCTGAGAGTCCATAGCAGAGAAGAAACGGCCGAAGCTGATTTCTCCGCTCGCCGAGTTTGTTTCAATCTCCGAGATTGTTGCCACACCTTGGGAGTATTTAAGCAGCGCCACACCCCCCCCGTAGCCGTCACCTAACCCTAGCCGCCTCTTCTCGCCGCCATTGCCGAGCTCCCGCGAGAACCGAGCAGCCGCCGCCGCAAGCAATTAGCTCGATTCGCCACCAATTTCCTCTCGGTAAGCCTTTGAGGAGCTTTGCTGTGATCTTGTGAAGTTCCTGAGCACTTTCCCCCTTCGATTTGTGCACTGACACGCCTCCGCCGCCGTTGCAGAGATCCACCGTCCGCCGGATCACGCCGCGAGCTATCACCGAGTCGATTTCCGACCTTCCCATCACCCTAGGTGAGCTTGCGATGCTCTTCCCGATCTATGGGTACCCTTCCTGACCTATTTCATGCATCGAAGGCCGAGTTCACCTTCTTCGGTGGCCCTCCGGCCATGGCGCCGCCGTCGGTCTCTGTCTTCCGGCCGAGAGCACCGCCACCCCTCCCCTCTTTTAATCTGATCCGTCGATTTTGAATCGGACGACCGCAGAGCAGCCCATACCGATTCGGCCGGCGTTTTTGCGAATAACCCCTACAATTTTAAGGCTTAGCCGCAGCCCTCAGCATATTTAGGAGATTACGTTTGAAGGTTTATTTATTCTCGGTATATATGAAAATGTGTTTTCAGATTTGAATTCAAAATTGTTTCATTTTTAATTTTCACGTTTTAGCTCCGATTTGAACGATTCAAATTGCGTTAGATTCGTAATTTCATAATCTATCTGATGGTACCACTGTTTCATATATTTTCCACTCTTAAAATTCGAGATTATATTTAATCTGTTATCATTCTATTATAAATCTTGTAAAATTCATATCTTCCTCGTTTTAAATCCGATTTGCGCAAACTTGATATCGATGTGATCGTAGCAACGTGTAGATTTGTTTTATAACCTTTTCAATTTATTTTCTCTCTGTTGGTGTACTGTTCTAATGAAAACTCTGGTTTGTATGCATGATTGCCCCTGTATGCGTGTGTGTTGTTATGATGGATCGAGTATAGACGGTGAGCTTTACGTGGGTGATCAAGATCAGTACTGTGACAAGCCGGATCACCAGGAGTTTGCTGATCAAGGCAAGTATTAGTATGGATCATCCTTGTTGTCCTATTCACCAAATAAATAATTACATTTGCATGTGTCTTCCTTGTTAACCATAGATACTTCCTAGTTTTGTTATCCTGTTCCTTGCAACCTATGGGATTATGCATGCGGTAATTGATGCTAGTGCGTTATTGATATCATGATCATGTGAACTTGATTAACTGATTCTGCAATATGAATATAAGATACCTTTTTAGCAGCATGGAGCTAGAGGATTCGAGCATAGTTTTGTGATGCTCAAAATCCTTCACCTTTGATAATGATCTGTAAGTATGACACCGGGATTGATAGTGCAACTATGAGAGCTATATGGCTCTGGTTTTAGCTCAGTATGAGGACCTTATCTAGCTTGTTAGAGGTTACCGAAAGGCGCAAGAGGGGCTTGCCGACTCGGGTATAGTGCGGCCTCTGTCCATATGTGTATAACCTGTGTGACCTTGTGCCATATGGAAGGGGGGCTCTACATCTGCTTGCTGAGAAAACCTCGCGGCCCTAACATGTTAGACGAACCTTTGAAAGGCTTCATAGTGAAACCCTGCTCACTCACCTTGGTAGTGTTATGGGAGTAATTAACCCGAGCAGATGGGAATCACGGCTCATAGTGAAAGTGCATAACCTCTGCAGAGTGTAAAACTGGTATACTAGCCGAGCTCACGGTCAAGAGCGGCCTTGGACGTCTTACGGAGTAGATATCTTTTGGGGTGATGCTTACTTATTGCTAAATCTATTTATTGCTACTCATTAATTATGTTTACTATGATCATGAGAATGGGCATATTAACTTGTTGCTATCCAACTGCCTAAAAGGATGATTAATTAAAAGCAACCTGCTGTTAAAACCATGTCAACCTTTTGAGCCTCATTAACCCATGCTAGTCTTGTTGAGTACAACATGTACTTACGCTTGTTTATTTTTCAATACTCGGTTAAAAATCCCGGATGGGTAACAGATGGTGATAGTGATGAAGACTACTCAGAGGACTACTAGACTTGTGCTTCACCAGTCGACGTCCCTGTGCTATGGAGCTACCGCGAGAGTTATCTTTATTTTCCGCTGTGTAATGACTTTGATATTATTCGCTATGTATTAAACATTGGTTATGATACAATTTATGTAATTTGTTGGCTTATGTGTGTGACTGATCTCTGGGCGCACATAAGATTATGCATCCCATTTTATCCTTAAAATTGGGTGTGACAAAAGTATATTTTATTCCAAGTTGCATAGAGTAATTAATCAATATTAACAATAGCATTTGTTGAGCGAAGCATTCATAAACTACTAATGCAAAACCCCCCATAGATAACAAGGTATAAAGTACAAGGGAATCTAAGTAAATCCTTAGGGTTTACCAAATTAAGACACATGCATATGAATATAATGATTGTGAGTTTGCTAGGTGACAAGGAAACCATAGATACACTTGCCTTGAAACTCCGCTTGATCCTGGAACAGCCCACAATCGTTTTCCACAAAAAAAAATCTCTAAACTCACGGACATCACCAATCAAGCATCATATCATCCATCACATGCATAGAAATATAAGAAGCACTATTAGAACAATACACCATGCATCAAAAGATAAAATAAATATATAAACTATTGTACTCATCTCTACAAACACATGGATATGTGGATCACTTAAATTAGAGTTAAAATGAGAAAGTTAGGAAGAAAACCATTTTTTATGGCCTATTTTGTAAATAAAATATTGTTTTGAAGTCCTTTTTCAAGTTTGCAAGTTCATGGACCAAACTGGCATAGGCCGATAAGTTCAGGGGCCAAATTTTCGAGTTTGCAAGTTCATGGACCACGGTGGCACAGGACGACAAGTTCAAGGGGGTCGAATTTTCGAGTTTGCAAGTTCATGGACCGAAGTGGCACACGCCAACAAGTTTAAGGGCAGCCAATGTATTTAACTCAATCTTTTATGTGAAGCGAGGACAAAAGTAGTGAGATGATATTAGATGTCGTTCACTCAATTTTCAAAGTAGATCTGAGCCGTTTGATCTCCATAGTTTTACAAATGGTATCAGATTCTACCTTCACGACCATGGGCACACGTATGGTCGTGTGTGCTAAGATGAATGCCTTTGGTCATCTTTTGCTTAGTTGTGAGTGTGTTGGGCTGATAAGGACATCGGGCCCTTTGAGGCAGGGGTGTACGTCACACTCTGTCAAATTTGGAATTTAGCCCGTTGTGACCCACGTGCATGTTTATGAGACATTGTGGAGGGTTTAGCCTTACCTTGGTTGTTTACACTAGGTTAGACATACGTATCAGGCTTCTAAAGCCCATCACACCATCTCTGGGTTAATCCTTTATGCGAAGCAAAGGCGAAACCTTAACTAGGATGGTAGTAGGTGTCGTTCAATCACCATGTAGAGTGGTTTGACCTTTTTGGACTCTGGGTATTCAAAATGGTATTAGAACTGACCTTTGCGACTATGGGTGCATGCTGGTCCAGGATATAGACAAGCAGCTCATTGTTCGTGTAGGCCCTGCAGGGTGCATGTTCCTAGTCATGGTTTGCCCGATCGTGGGTGCGATGGGACGACAAGTACGTCTAGCCCTATGTAGGGAGTGTATGTGATATTCCTAGTGCGGTTTGAAATTTGGTCCATAGTGGCGTAGATGCATGTAATTTGATATTGCGCAGGATTTAGACCCACTTTGGTTGTCAAAAGTTAGTTAGATCAATATATAACTATATAAGGCCTCTAAAGTTGATACTACCATCAATTGGTCAATCATTTTAAAAAGGACAAAAACGTAAATGGGATGATCGGATGGTGGTAGGTGTGGTTTGCTCAATGTGATGCCATTTGGACTCTAGGGCTTTACATCCATCCATAGATTTATGGAGTCACTTCCATACATTTCTCAAATGTACTTCCCTGATAAAGTAGTTGAAATCTTGTATAAAACAACTATTTAAAATGCTTGAATTTTGTTCGGTCAGTCAAAATATAGTGGTATTCATGGTCAAAATTGCATCATTCTCTTTTTGCAACGTGTGCCACCACATCTCTGTTTTTTTTTTTGACTCAGTGTACAAATAAATGGACGCCTGTTTTTAGGTGTCATATATCACGAAATTTGTATTGAAGTATACACCTAATTGTTACTACTACATTACATTGAGTGTGGGAGAAAATAAGCATGCCCGGTGACCAATTACCTGTCACAGTACGTGTTGTTTCCTTATGGGATTCGTTTTACTAGTTCTTTGTTACGTACCTCCTATATATTTACATTATTGAGTGTGGGAGAAAATAAGCACATGCCCGGTGACCAATTACCTGTCACGGTACGTGTTGTTTCCTTATGGGACTCGTTTTACTTGTTCTTTGTTACGTACCTCTTATATATTTACTTTATATCATCTTAGTCCAGGGTTAAACAGTTGACAGAAAGCAACGATATGATATCTTTCTTTAGATGAGGTTTGGTAAAAGTTGACAAAAAAACAACGATGTCATCGCTTGAGAAAGAAACTCAGTGATAAAAGTGACATGGCTAATTAAAAATGACATCATGGATAAAAGCACTGTCAACTTCGTATCTCGTAAAATTTGCCATTTTGTTCAAAGCTGTTCTGGTCTTCTGGATATACAAAGTCACTAAGGTTTACTTATCAGCTTTTGCATGCAAAACATTTTTTGTAGCAACAGTCATTTTGCAAAGTGCTTGGACAAAGAATGTGGGGGAATGCTTCATTTATTCTGCATATGGTGTGGTCTGTGCCTAAAATCAACGTGCATTTTGAGCAGGACAAAGCACTGGTACAGAAATGGCCTTTGTTTCCGGTTGGGAAACCCCTTTAGCCCCGGTTTCCTAACCGGGAACAAGCTTCCGGGAGTAAATGTCACCCCTTTTAATTCTGGGTCCAGAACCGGGATTAAAAGTGGACCTTTAGTCCCGGTTTGAAACACAAACCGGGACTAAAAGGTCTGCAGCGCAGACCACGTGTCCTCGGGTCTGTGGAACCTTTTAGTCCCGGTTTGTATCAACAACCAGGACTAAAGCCTTCCTTTTTTTGTTTTTCGTGTTTTTTCAGTTCATTATTCGTTTTGTTTTTTAATTATGGTTTCGATTTAAAATTATCTATACACACATATTACATATATATATACATATATATATTACATATATATATGTAAAATATATATATGTATATATATATTATATGTGTGTGTATCGGTTTTGACAGAGGGCACAATACGACATAAGACATATATATATTACAAACTACATATACATATATATACTAGAGAGTTTAACACTTTTTTCACTCCAAATTCCTCTCCAAAAGTTTTCACTCCAACATATATATATATATGCCCTTCAGTCATCTTCATCACCACCGTTGCCCGGCTTCCAAGATTCATTAGGGTCATTGTAAAATTCTCCGGAGGAATTCAAAACTTGATCATTAAGAAACCCTGCTATGATTTCTTGAATTGCCTTGAGCTCGTCTTTTACCAGGACCTTTTTTTTTAAATAATCAGTCTTCAAACAGAGTCAAAGTGAAAGGTATTAATATATATGATTATATATATATATGTATATATATATTTGTGTGAGTTAATATGAGATCGATTTAACGTACTTTTAGCTTCTCCCGGTCAGTTCTGACTGAGTACACCCTCATGAACTCGCAGACATAGTATCCACAAATGTTATTCCCAGGTTGTTGCCGCAGAACCCACTTTACAAGACAAAAAAGATTGTCATCCGATCCGGACAATACATATATATAGATACATATATAACATGAATGGCCTCTAAGTATGTATACTTACCATGTGTGAGATTATAGTCAGTGGTGCTTTGCAATGTTTGAGGTCGTATTTCTCAATGAATCTTTTCCGAACACTGCCAATCAAAATAAAAATATCCAATGATCGATGTGAATATTTTCCAAACACTGCAATTGAAGAAGGTAAGGAGAAATAAATTACCTCTGAAAAATATCTATGATATTTGGGATTTGGTCCAGGCTCTTTCTCATAGAATCTAAGATCTCCATGTGGCTTTGTTGAAGATCGATGACGATCAATATCCAATGATCGTTAAAGTTGTAGGGGAAGAGTATATGTTTCTTGCCGCGTTGTTTTGCTAAGAACTTCATGAGATTCTTCTCTGTGTCTTCTTTCCATGTTGGGTTGGGTGTAGGGTGTTTGAATACAATATGTGGATCAATGAAACCAACTTCATTAGACCCTCTCTATTTGCACATTTGCATCTCATAGCTGCATATATATATATAGAGAGTAAGGATATATATATATAGAGAGAGAAAGATTTGAATTGCAGAAAGAAAGTACACTTACAGACAATAGCAGCTCATTATTGTTTTGTCGAGGGAGTCCATGTGGCATAGTTGGTGTAATTCAGCAAAGTCAACAAACATAATATCATCGCCACGGAACCAATGTTGGTTTCTAATTCGGACAGAAATCCAAAACTCACCTCGTGTACATGCCCCAAGGTACCACTTGTTTAGCAAGTACATTTGCGTACCTAGTTGACTGAGGGTTTTTGGATTCCATAGACTCCGACCATGTTGATATTTCCTCCACTCGTCAACTACTTGCGCTTTCTCCACTTGCTCCCATCCAACCATTTGGGTAAGGTTCATACCACTTTCCATCATGAAAGCTTCAAACTCGTTCAAATTGACCTCACCAGGTACCTGGATGCGGTCCATAAATGAGCCATATTGATTCGGCATCTGATCACTAACAATTAGCGGGGGGATTGCTTGCTTGTCTTGTTTGCCGAGTTGCGGAACATCTTTCCCTGCCTTCTTCTGTTTGTCAATAGACTTCGTGAGAGAGCGGTCATAGTCCGATAGTGACAGGGGCTGTTTAGCTTCTCTCAACTTCTTCTCGTGCTCCATCCTTTTCTGCCTTAAAGCATCGCGAGGTAGATAGTAGTACGGTTGCGCTTTCTTTTTCTTCATCTCTTCTGTCTCCTTTGTTTTTCTTGTGAAAAAAATCTGCGACTTGTTTTTTCACCGCAATATCTAACTCCTCTTTAGTCTTTTCACCGGGCAGTTTCTGAGGAATGGGTTGCTTTGTTTGCCAAGTGGCTTTCTTCTTTGCGGGCGGGGTTGGTTGCACCACCTGCGGTGGAGGCCTCTTAGTCGATGGCTTGGTAGGTGGGGGAGGTGTTGGAAGTCGTGGCGGCGATGACGGCTTTGCTGTTGGTGGAGGTGATGGCGCCCTGCCTGGTGTAAACACATCTTCGTACTCGCAGCCCAGAGCACTCTGATGGTCTGGGGAATGGATTATTGGACTTGGCCTTTGCTTCTGTTCTTCAGGACGAGGCGGCGGTGGCGCCCCTGGAATTATCTACAACATTGTCCCTAGCGCCTAACTAGCGACTTCAAGTCTTCGCTGTTGAACTCTGGATAATTATCCATTTCTAGCGTGAAATGTTGAAGAATATCATTCCACACTAGATTCTTATCAACATCAGAAACAAAGCTGACATCAGGAGCACTAAGCTTTGCCTTCCATTCTTGTGCACTGATCGGGATCCTGTCCCTTACAAGGTATCCACAATGGTTCACGAATTTCTTTGCATGTGGTCCTAATGGTTCGCCCGTATCTGTGTTGAACTCTATGATCACAAAGCGACCCTCTAATGGCTTCTTTGGGCCCCGGACTCCTTTGCTCTTGCCCGTAGATGTCGTCGTTCCAGATGGCTACAAAATTAAGTTAAGAAACAAATATTTAATAAGTATCGGTAACCACGCATATAATGATTTCGTAACCATGTGTTCGCAATAAATAAATACCTCGCCAGTAGTATTATCTGCAACATTGTCTTGCTGCACATTCCCATCATCCACTAAGTACTGACTCCCGTCGTCTTCTCTCTCCGGCCAGTGTTGACTGCCAGTGTTGATAATGTCCATCATTTCTTGTTCTCTATTGGCTCTATCTCCGGCCATCTAGAGGAGAAAAATTATTAATGTTAATATTGCATGTGGAATAAAAGAGACAGAAAACCTAAACCCTAGCCCTAACACTAATTAAACCGTAACCCTAAGCCCTTACACTAAACCCTAGCATCTTCTTTATAATACAATTAATTAGTATAAGCTAATAACTAAACTAAATAGCTAGAAAAACTAAACTAAAACTAATTTACTAATTAATCACTAATATATTAACCTAAACTAATCTAAAACTAATTTACTAACTAATTAACTAATTAAACTATCTAAACTAAACTAAATTAATTAACTAACTAAATATAAAACAAACTAACTAAATGAAAAAAAACCGCTAGCGTATACCTCGGCTGTAGGGCGCGGCGCGCGCAGTGAGCAGAGGAGAGAGGGCCGGCGGCGGATCGCGCGTGGGGGCCGGCGTCGAGGCCCGCAGAGGGGCAGTCCGCGGCGGCGGCCGGCAACACGGAGGCTGCGTGCGGCGGTCGAGGAGGCGGACGGGCGCGCGGCGGTGGCGGAGGGCGTCGATCCCGCGCGAGGCGGTGGCGGGCCGGGCGTCGAGATCCCGCGCGAGGCGGTGGCGAGCTCGAGCAGGTCAGGACGGCGCGCGGGCGGGCGGGCGTCGCGCCGGCGGGACACTGGCGGCCGGTGTCGGTTGGAGCGGTCCGAGAGGCGGCGGCGGTGTCGAGGGCGAACGGCGTGAAAATAAGAAGTCCGATGGATCGAGGTTGAAGGCGAGTTCAATATATAGGTCGGGACTTTTAGTCCCGGGTCTAATCCAAAACCGGGACCAAAAACTTTTAGTCCCGGTTCCTACCAGGAACCGGGACTAAAGCTCATACTTTTAGTCCCGGTTCTTGGTAGGAACCGGTACTAAAAGTTTTAGTTCCGGTTTGAACCAGGAACCGGGACTAAATCTCATACTTTTAGTCCCGGTTCTTGGTAGGAACCGGGACTAAAAGTGTGTTTTTTGGCGGGCCTGAAAATTTCGGCCCACCTTTAGTCCCGGTTGCAGCCTACAACCGGGACTAAAATTGAAATTTTCTGTTCACCTCCTGCCAACTGGATCATTTCTTTTTGTCTTACTTTATAATACTTATAAACCTTACTAATTCAATAGTAAATGAAAATGTTGACAAAACAATTTTAAAAAAAAGGTTCCTGCTTTATTTTACTGCATACTACACAGAAGAAAAATCTTTTACCTGTATTTCTTGATTTTTTTACAAATATTAATAGTAATATACGATAATAATCATTAATTCATTAATGCAAAAATGTAGTTCTCAACAAATATAAATAAAATGGTTGGTATTTGACAGAAAAGTTGTTTTCAATTTATTTCAATGTAAATTCATGGATCTAATGTCTCACAATTATTACATAATAGCTAAATTCGCTCTAAGCAATCACAGTAGTGAACTTTTTTCAAATATATGTCCCTTGACTATAATCGACGTAGCCATGTGGTGTCTTCATTGTTCAATAGGATGCTTGGGTCTTTATTGACCATGAAGGGTGGGATTCGATCATCTTTCTCATAATCTTCTGATGTGTCTGTCTTATCTTCAATTCCCACAATATTTCTTTTTCCTGAAAGAACTATATGACACTTTGGCTCATTGCTAAATGGGTTCTTATCGTTTTTCCCTCTTTTCGGTTTCGAAGACATGACATCCTTGGCAAGCACAAATGGTTCGTCTTTGAACCCACTGTTATTGAGGTCCACTATTGTCATTCCATACTGGTTGTCCACTGTTACCCCGCCTCCGGACACCTTTACCCACTGGCACTTGAACAAAGGAACTTTAAAAGTAGGTCCATAGTCTAGTTCCCATATCTCCTCTATGCGGCCATAGTATGTTTGCTTAGTCCCGTTCGGGTCTATGGCATCTATGCGGATACCACTATTTTGGTTGGTGCTCCTTTTATCTTGGGTTACTGTGTAGAATGTATTTCCATTTATCTCGTACCCTTTGTATGTGAGGATATGCCATGATGGTTGCCTAGCCAACAAACACAGTTGCTCCGGAATACTCTCATCACCCTGACATTCTTTTCGTAACCAACCGCTAAAAGATTCCATGTGATGGCGCGAAATCCAAGCTTCAGACTTGTTTGGAAACTGTGATAGTAGGAATTCCTTGTGTCTGTCCATATATGGCTCCACCAAGGTGGAGTTTTGCAGAACTGTGTAGTGTGCTTTATTGAAATAATCGTCACCCTGACCGATATATGTTTTCTTCCCTAGTGTCCCCTTTCCACTTAGCCTCCCCTCATGTCGTGATTCTAGAACACCAATTGGGTCTAGATCAGGAATAAAGTCAACACAGAACTCAATGACCTCCTCGGTTCCGTAGCCCTTCGCGATGCTTCTTTCTGGCCGAGCACGGTTGTGAACGTATTTCTTTAGGACTTTCATAAACCTCTCAAATGGGAACATGTTGTGTAGGAACACAGGACCTAAAATAATAATCTCCTTGACCAGGTGCACTAGGAGGTGCGTCATGATATTGAAGAAGGATGGAGGGAAAACCAACTCGAAGCTGACAAGACACTGAACCACGTCATTCTGTAGCTTAGCAAGATCTAGAGGATTGATTGCCTTCTGAGAAATTGAGTTGAGGAATGCACATAGCTTCACGGTGGCTAGACGTACATTTGGAGGTAGAATTCATCTTAATGCAACTGGAAGCAATTGTGTCATGAGCACGTGGCAGTCATGGGACTTTAAGTTTTGGAATTTCTTCTCTGGCACGTTTATTATACCTTTTATATTTGAGGAGTATCCGGATGGTACCTTGATGCTGTCTAGGCATTCAAACAGGCTCTCCTTCTCTTCTTTGCTAAGACTGTAACTAGCAGGTCCTAAGTATTGGCGTCCATCAGCTGTCTTCTCGTTCAAACGCTGCAGGTCCTCTCTTGCTTCAGGTGTGTCCTTGCTCTTCCCGTACACACCCATGAAGCCAAGCAGGTTCACACAAAGATTCTTTGTTAGGTGCATCACGTCAATCGCATTGCGGACCTCTAGGACTTTCCAATATGGTAGCTCCCAAAATATGGACTTCTTCCACATAGGTGCATGACCGCTAGCGTCGTTCGGAACGGGTTCACTGCCAAGTCCCTTTCCGAAGACTACTTTCACGTCCTTGACCATATCGAGTACGTCCTCACTGGTGCGGTTGATAGGCTTGGACTTGTGGTCCGCCTTACCTTTAAAATGCTTGCCTTTCTTTCTTACAGGGTGATTCGCAGACAGGAATCGACGATGCCCAAGGTAGACAACCTTTCTACATTTTTTCAAAAATATACCATTAATGTCCGTGAAACAGTGCACACATGCATTATATCCCTTGTTCGACTGTCCTGAAAGATTACTTAGAGCAGGCCAATCATTGATTGTTACAAACAATAATGCACGGAGGTCAAAGTGCTCCTGTTTGTGTTCATCCCAAACACGTATACCTGGTTTGTTTCATAAAAGCAGTAGTTCTTCAATTAGTGGCCTCAGGTACACATCGATATCATTGCCAGGCTGCCTTGGTCCTTGGATTAGCACGGGCATCATAATGAACTTTCTCTTCATGCATAACCATGGAGGGAGGTTGTAGATACATAGTGTAACAGGCCAAGTGCTATGACTACTATTTTGCTCCCCGAAAGGATTCATACCATCCGTGCTTAAAGCAAACCTTATGTTTCTTGCGTCCCCTGCAAAATCTGGGAACTCTCGATCGATTGCTCTTCATTGAGACCCATCAGCCGGGTGTCTCAGCATATTGTCCATCTTACGGTCTTCTTTGTGCCACCGCATTAACTTTGCATGCTCTTTGTTTCTGAACAAACGTTTCAAGCGTGGTATTATAGGAGCATACCACATAACCTTGGCAGGGATTTTCTTTCTGGTTCTTTCATCCTCAACATCACCAGAGTCATCTCGCCTGATCTTATACCGTGATGCATGGCATACCAGGTAAGAATCCAACTCCTCGTACTCCTCGCCACGGTAGAGGATGCAATCATTAGGACATGCATGTATCTTTGTGATTTCCAATCCCAGAGGGCAGACAACCTGTTTGGCTTCATAGGTAGTGGCTGGTAATTCGTTAACCTTTGAAAGCATCTTCTTTATTTTTGTAAGCAACTCCCCAAATCCCTTGTCAGATACACCATTCTTTGCCTTCCATTGCAACAACTCTAGTGTGCTACCCAATTTTTTCTGTCCTGCATCACAAGTTGGGCATAGCAACTTCTTGTGATCCTCTAGCATATGCTCGAACTTGATCTTCTCCTTTTCACTTTCGTATTCTCTCTTTGCATCGCAAATAGCCTGAGCAAGATCATCAACGGGATCATCTTGTGCTGATACCTCTTCTTCAGCTTCCTCCATTGGAATATCATTGTCATAGTTAGCAATAGTGTCACCATCGTCCCATTGTTCTTCTTCGTCTTGTTCCATTATAATGCCTCTTTCTCCGTGTTTGGTCCAGTAAATGTAGTTTGGCATGAAACCCGACTTGAACAAGTGAGAATGAAGAATCCTTGAGCAAGAATATTCCTTCAAATTCTTACATACAGCACATGGGCAGCACATGAATCCATCCCGCTTGTTTGACTCGGCCACATTTAAGAAAATATGCACGCCCTCAATGAAATCTTTGGAGCGACGATCAGTGTTGTACATCCAATGCCGACTCATCTACGTTACAAGACAAATGAACATATATCACAATACTGGACATTAATTAATTTATGGAAGCCTCGCTGCAATGTAGACAGTCACAACTAGTACTAAACTAATTAAACCTAAAATACACTTCAACAGTCTAAGCATATCACGACCGATCTTAACTAAAACAGACAAATCATTCGTCTGTTCAACATCAATGGTCTTCGTTCGTGGGCTCAGTGCCTCATCAGCTAGCTCATCACCCACCGCAGCCGCCTCTGCAAGAGTTTCAAACACGTGTTTGGCATACTCTTCTTCCCAGTACCACCCTGGACATCCACTGCCATCCCACTGAAATTAAGACAAAAATACATAAGTTTAGTAAAAAAATATATAATTTATTATATATAATCATCAAATGCGATGGAGTAACTCACATTACGATCCGGACACTTGTAGAAGATGCGCCCCTTGTTGGGACCCTCCTTCTTTACTCGAAATTCAAGCACATTCTTTTTCTTGCACTCGCCGCACTCAATGAGAGGGAGGTCTGGTCTCAGCCTCTTTTGAACCCGATGATAGGCCGACGACCCGGAAGCATTCGTCATCTACTCTTTACTCTCTAGACTCAAATTTGTACAGCACTTAAATTCCTAATAATGTATTTTAACAAGTGAAACAAAAAATAAAACTCCTAAAATTAAAATCACAAATATATACATACAACATTTGAGTAACAAATGTGAGCTATGCATACTATAAATCTTCCTTCAACCAAATATACAAACTATCAAGTGATTTTGAGCTTGAAATATAAATTATTGGAGAAATATTAAGTGATTTTAAGCTTGAAATATAAATTATTGGAGAAATATCAAGTGATTTTGACCTTGAAATACAAATTATTGGAGAAATAACCATAGAAATATCCTAGTGATTAAACAAGAGAGAATAAAGATAGTAACCTTTGTAACCGTAGAATTGAAGAAATTGGAGGAGTAACCTAGCCAAAAGCTCCACACTTGAGCTGAGAAGAAGTAAGAACATGCACGAGCAGAGCAAGAACAGCATGAATGGCTCGGAGCCTCGGGCTCGGGGGGAAGAAAAGGTTTAAATTGGAAGGGAGGAACATTAGTCCCGGTTTAGGCTACAAACCCGGACTAAAAGTTAAGGTTTAGTCCCGGTTCTGCCCATAAACCGTGGTTAAATTTTTAGTTCCGGTTGATGATCAAAACCGGGACTAAAGATAGACTTTTAGTCCCGGTTTTGATCACCAACCGGAACTAAAAGCTCCCTAGCCGTTGCGAGCCATTGGGAAGAAGAATTTAGTACCGGCTGCTATATCTAGCCGGGATTAAAGGTTTCTTTCTTCCCGGGCGCAAAAAATTCCGGTACTAAAGGCAAAATCGATAGTGGATCAAAAGCCTGCTCTCTACTAGTGAAGGGTATAGTCGCATCATTTTTGAACATTAAATCTGGTGTAAGGTAAATGTTTCAATATATATCCTGTCGCAATGCAATGGGCAGGGACGTATCTCTGTTATTCAGAAAAAATGTAGAAATCGTAAGGTATCATTATGTGCATCACAAGGATATGTTAAATAACATTTATATGAAAATTTTCTGAATAAATGTAACACCCTTAGCCAGAATATTCTAAGTAAAAAGTTCTGACGTTATTTTTTGTTCCAGCTTTTTATTAATAATTTATCATTTAAATAAGAAAATAATAAAATCTTATGCTTACTGTTAAGGATGGTTATGGGAATAATAATGTTTGTGAAATTGTGGAGTAGAATTCAGTCTACGGGAAAAAAACCTTTGTGGAACGGTGCACTTAGCAGTGGTGTAGCTTGACTTTGTAACCTGATATATATACAAACGGTCACCATCAAGTTTAGAATTATATATTACGGCAGAACACGTCTTCCTAGCTACAGTATAGTATCTCACGTAACATCTACCAACAAAGTAATTGCGGACGCTAGCTAGTGGGCCCACGAACATATTTTGCTAAACGGTTTACGAAACGGCTCCAGTTCCACAGTTCCACGAGCCGGTAGAGAGAAGATAGATGAGCTGCCCAAGTTGAATTATTCAAGATTGATGAGTTGAAGAGAAGATCCAAGAATAAAGCTATGCGCACTCTGCATATTATGGTGAACAGGACGGCATCGATCAACAAGCACAAGATGACTACAGCATGCTGTTTGGGAGCCTCTCTCTAATGTATATATCTGGAAGCCACAGCAGCCCTTTCCATCTCGCTTTTGGATTTTCCTGGCCAAGGAAGAGTGATGAGGGGTGTCTGTACAAGGGCAGTCTGTATCACCCTCTTGGTCGTCTTATATTTGTATTCTAATGGATCCAACAAAAATTCTCATAGAATGTAGGTGGTCTCAATTCTCAACGAACATGTATCCCAACGGGTTCTTCTCCCAGCCTTGGGGTCGGATTTCTCGTGTTATCTTGAGCTATCTATTGTAGGGGCTTGTTGGCAAAAAAAATATATATGTCGATGCATGCAACACACTTGAAAGCTGAAAGGATCCGTTGAAAGCTATAGCCTAGAGATTCCTTTAACTTCAAAGGTCGGCCTGATCGGATTTAAAACCAAAGCATGCCAATCAATTTGACATTACACAATTGACAAGGAGATAGAAACAATGAGTAACAAAAAAATATTCAAAGAAAAATAACGAAAAACACGAAGAATAAATCGAACGGCTTATTTTAATGCATTCATTTAGCATAAAATATTCAAACTGATCGATATGACCATAATAGTAGTACCAGAGATCGTATCTAACAAGTTTGACATATCAATTAATGCTTAAAAGGAACACATGAAGGCAACGTTCAGAGGCAGAGCACAACCTCATTGGCTAAATAACCGATAGGAGTCATAATGCACAAACAAGCTTCATGTTCAATCACGAATCAATCTATTGATTAGTACAAACCCTAATCTAATATTATATTAAAAGTGGGGATCATAGATGATAGCATTCATAATAATAATATAAGATTAGATTTGTATTAGCCAATGATTTATTCGAGACTAAGCAAGCCTTGAATGCACACTACGAAACAATCAAGATAAGATTAAATCTACCAGATATAACTAGAAAATCAATCATCATGATAATGGATGAAACATGAATCATATGAGATGATTGATTTTGATAAAATTTGGGATCAAACCCATCTCTAAGATCGGAAGATTTGAGATATTGTTTTATCTAATTAAAACAACATTGATAGCTGGTGAATCTAATTCTAGTAGATTCGATAACCAGAGAATTTAATATAAAACAGCAAGCGAGCTCACTATCAAAGAAAAATTTCGATAACTGATCATATAATAAATAGAAAAACTTGGTATAAGATCGATAACTTCGATTTGTATTATAACTTCGTAAAAGATCGGATTCGGGCCGATGCAGCAATACAAATACGAAACAAATTGATAACTAGCATATACCAAACTCGCACGAGGTCAGATTTAACCGATGCATGCTTATGAATAAGATATAAACCGTGGGTGCTTACAAGCAAACCGGAGGTCGGTCGATACCGATGCAGCTTTGCTTGTTTAAAAAACTCGCTGGAATCTATAGTACTCCTAATCCCAAGGTTGGCTTGAGCCAAAAACTTTTGTTGATTGATTCCTATTATGGTTTCTGGCGTTTAATATTTATACCCTAGGCTTCAACACTAGTTCTAATCGAATAAGACTATACAACAAGAAAATGAAAGACGCGAGATAACTTGGACTCCAATCTTTCGTTTCTGGTGAAGTCCAACATGTTTAAGCTTCCTTGCATCGGTGTAAGCTTCCCTTTCCATGATTATTCCCCTTTTTCATGGCCAGATCCATTAGACGATTCCAATACAAATAGCCGATCTAAAAAATCAGCCGATTTCGTCCTCTTTCCTAAATAAATATCCTTTACCAAATTCTGATATCAACACATACCCTCAGTTTTGGAATAAAATTGATCTTATTCTAGAATTATCCTGGCACGGCTGCCTTCATAAGCTGAACCTTTCCCTGCCTTCCCTCTTCATCTAGCTTTAGATTCAGACTCATCAATCCCTTCTTCAACTGCTAGCAAGAACGAGCTCAACATCGCTTCTGGTTGTCAACAAATTCCTATTGCCCTCCTCTGGATACTAAATTCTAGGTGGATTCTAAGGTATGAAAAATTTTCCTTTCCCCATTCCTTGCATAACTCTTAATTATTATACTTAGTGTCCTTCTCTTAGATGTTTGCAGTAACCTAACATGACCCCACCAAAAGTTAGAAGAAACAATCGGACCATTCAATACAACATCTAGTGTCCACATCCAAAGTTGGCTTGGAATGCTCCCTCATTGAAAACTGTCATGAAGCAACCCACTGTTATTGTGCAGCCCTGCCTTGTTCAGAAGTGCAGACAGGCTGACAAACAACAGTTCACAAGAAAAAGAGAGACACTTCAGATGACTCTTCAGGTAATCATCTCAGCTATTCTTCCTGTCATGTTCATTACACTGATTCCTCAATCCACCTTAGGCCAACACTTCATCGGCTATCCTTACTGAGCCAACTGACAAAGAGTCCTTGTCGTCACTAGCCAATGTTGTAGATGAGGTAAATTTCTTTAAACCATTCTCTCTTTGATAAGACTACCTTCAATCTATCAAATTTGTTAGCAGGCTGAAATCAGTAATCCTGAGAGAGACTATCAGCATGGTCCAGATCATGAAGGAAATAACATCTCATTGATCTTTTAGGGATAGCTTTCAGTTTTGCCCAAACATTCATTTCTTCTTCCTTCAGTAGATCTGGAACAATATCCACCACCCGAGGCTAATGAGGATCCAGAAGCAGGTCAGAGCAATCACCAAGAAACCATCCCAAGTAAAAATTTAGCCAATGATCACAAAAAATCTTAATTCCTTCTTTTTCCGTGCTCAACCCGTGTCTTAATTACAGAGGGTCAAGCTAGGAACCAATCGGTTGTTTCTTTCTCCTTCTCCAAGCTTGAAAGAAAAGTTACACGCAGGCACCTCAACTGACATCACAATACCCAGTCCAAATACTCAAAATTTTTCCTTCAGTGATCATATCATTTGGTATCAAAGGGTATATCGAGGAAGACGAAGTCAGTTCTGTCACTAAAGACACAGAAAAGCCAGTTTTATCCAACAAAACCAAAGACCAGCTTCAATTTTTAATGACACGTCTGAATACCAAAATAGTTGACTTGGTTCAGGATGCATGGCCGATTCATGACATTTTTGACTCAAAGATGAACTACCTTCAGAGCTTTGTGAAGTGCTCTATCTAGCTGTGTACAACAAAAGTCACAGGCCAAAAGTTCTTGGAGCCATAAAGAGACCTGCCGACCTTGATGCTCAGAGAAACTTGGTCAGCCAAGAAAATTTGCAGAGGCAAAACATGACAAGCCTAAAAGAGTTGATTGACAAGTTAAGTAAGGCTCCCGATCAAATCCCTCAGAAACTTGAAAAGCTCATATTTGAAGGAGAACAACTTCTGGTTAGGCTAGCAGAAATCGACAACTCTGTCGAGTCTGAAGAAAGCAGGCTGGCTGAAATTCCATCAGCAATCCTCAAGAACAAAACCATCAATGCTGCTAAATAGTTTAAGCTATGCAATCCAATAATAAGCAAGTCATCCAAGGTTCAGATGATGATGACAACTAATTCATTGCAAAATCTGATTCTATACGCCATAATGTCGTGGATGCTAGCTAGCATTGAACCTGTAGTCCTTGATGTAAAATGTGTACTTTCTCCTTTATCCAACTTGTTGCAGTAGTAACTTTACTTCTAATCCATCTGTTATGATTCAGCCGATTCAGTGCCCGCTTCTTCCTCACAAATATGTAGCGCCCAGTTTCAACGACAAAACCAAATACACACTATATGAGAGCCCATGAAGTCAAATATCTCATATAGTCACAAATGAGGGGGAAAATCAAATGACAATGCTTAATACATAATGCATAAATATAAAGAATACGACCTTAAATAGCAGATAGCGGGAACAACTGACTGGTTGATCACAAACATTGATGGTTAAAATATGCATTTAGTGGCCATCAACAAACTCCCCCAAACTTACCTTTTACTCGTCCCTGAGCAAAGACTTTGGATGTTACTCTAATAATCAACTTCTCAATAGTAAATCACTTTTGAATTTAACATGTTAATGCAGAAACTCATATCCAATTATCTTCATCCCATGGGGATTTTAGCTTTTCCCTTAGCCTAAAAGTATAGAACAGACTAGCTAGAAAGAGTGTTTGTTCTCCATGCCCATTTTGCTTGGTTAAATCTAGTGGAGGTTTTGGAATATTTTTGCAATAAACATGCTCTAGACTCTTCTGTGGCACACTCAGTCTTTCTGAGATAAGTATGTGGAATTTTTAAACTCACATCACTTCCTATCTCTAAAAGCTTGTGATGAGTTTTAGGATCAAGTGGAAATGAAGCATACCTTGCATGTTGTAATATTGTTAAGTCAAACAATTGGATCAAAGGAGCAACAAGTCATAGACTTAGACCGAGAATGTGCATGTGTATGGTAGTGGTACTAATTACTCCTTTCATGGCTTTTCTTTTTCTTTAAGGAACATGGCTAGCTCATATCTTTTCTTTCTTTTTATTCTCCTCTCTCTCTTCTTTTATTTCATCAGAGAACTTTCTCCCTCTTTTTTTATGGGAGACTTGCTCCTTTGAAGGGTATTTCAGAGAAATATTTGATAATGCCAAGGAGTAAATCCTAAAGTGAAAGGCATGTTGTTGCTTATTCTCAGTGTAAGAATAGCAATATATAGGTGGGTATTCGTGTTCTCGATCATGAGAATATGATAAGTTTCTCTACTAAGATCCACAAAGGTTTGACAAAGCTCAATGTAAATGCAATTAGCAAAGTGGAGTTTTCCTATGTTAACAAATATGGCTTTGGTGGGTGTTCTTTTGCTACAGAAGATCTTAAGCAAGTTTTTGTCATTGTTCTAAAGAAATGCTCCAAAGATTAACCTTTCTCATGACAGGATAGAAGCTTACTCATTTCTTTGTTGAATCATATTTCTCTAATTCTTAAGTTCAGTTCTAGCATTTGCATCCCACGAAATTCATGTGCATGGTATAAGCAAAAATACATTAACAGTTTGAATCATGAGCAATTACTATCTTGAAGGGATTACAAGCAATAAGCATTTTTATTCTTTTCTTGAGTTTTAGCATGAGAATGTGAGGGTTGTTTATTTTGCAAACATATCAATATGCAAGACCAAATCCTAGCATTTATTTCTACGAACACAACCATGAAATATATAAATATTATTATCCTTTTTATTATTATTATTTAAATGTAGAAATATTGAAAATAATATAAACACGTAAATAACTAGGTGGGGTTGTGATTACTTACCTTCGCAGGGCTCCTCCCCCAAACTTGTTATGATGACATTACTGGAAATCCCACCCCTGGCGACGATAAAAATCATCCCAGCGGCGATCATTGCGCTGAGCCAAGTAGTGCATGCTGTTTATCTCCTCCTCATTCACTTGCCGGTGCTGGCGAAACTCATCTGTCAACTCTTACATCCCATGCTGAAGCTGGTTAATGCTGATTTGGAGTCCCTCTATCTGGTGTTGCATGTAGCCAATATCTCGCTCCTAGCCATGGACTGAAGCTGAGCGTTGTGGTGGAGGATATCCTTCAGTGCTGGATGTGTGCGAGTCATGTCTATCAGTGTATCTGAAAGAACTACCCATGCGTTGGGTATTTCTCCCATAACTGCCATGATGTGAAGACGCCTCTCCATAGGGATCCCAAGAGTTGGACGGATGTTGCTGCTACTATTGGGGCGGCTAGTACCAGTTGGACCCTCCTGCTTGTTGAGAGCCAGGAGCTTCCCTTGTATGCCATGCACCCCACTGAGCAGTGCGTGGCATGGTCCTTCGGTACACTACCGCTTGTGCTGCTCGCTCTGCTTGCACTTGCGCTATGGCCTGAGCAACTCTCGTCTGAGTTCTTGTTCACCATCCTGCAACCCGCGCAACATGTCCTTGTGCAAGCCTTGTGGCCTGCTGATCCTTGGTCTCGAGGGGTAAGGGTGAAGAGTCCACATTTCTTAACCACAAAGTTATATTAGGCAATGGTATTTCATTAACAAAACCTTGGTATGTCATGAAGTATTTCTCACTGTCTCTATCATATTTCATTATGTGTGCTTGCTAAAGCGTTCAAGGTCTAGGATTACTCTATCAGCAGTTATATAATTAATTAGTGCAGTATCAAGCAAACCCATGTTTCTAGCTATCCTAATCATTTCAATTGTTTCATCTGTTACATGTGTAAACACTTTAGATCAATAATCCATCATTGTTTTAGCCGGTGAGACACGAATTCTATTTAATGCAGCAAATAAAATTTCCATCTCATCAATTCTAACTTTACGAGGATCACGTCTAGGATAAAAATTCATGACAATATGCCTATGCAATAGGCGAATAGTTGGGTTGTGAATCTGTGAAGTTCTAGGATATGTCATGTTTGATCGGTCTAAAATTTCTTTTCAGAATTTTTTCATATCAAAGCCCCTACAGGCTTTGTTTAAGTCTACAGCACAATCTTGAGCAAATCCTAAGATCACACTAAATTACCCCCATGTATATTAGTAATTTTCATTAAACAAGCAAAAAATGCAGTGGGTACTAGTGACTTTTAAGGTGCACAAAAATTCAAAGGTAAGTTCTCGACTCCCTTGTTCATTTACTAACCATGCATTATTCTACCCCCAAAGTATGAAATATGGTTTGGAATTTGGTAAACATACTTGTGTTGTTAAACAAGTCGCGGTCGATCTCAGAGGTGTTGACGAAGGTGCGCTCACGCAGCATGTTGGAAGCTTCTCTCTCCCGATCATTTTGCTAAATGATCTGGTTCTCATTGATGAGAACGCGGGCAGGTGGTTGTTGAGTGCCTAGTTCAGCTGGGGTTTCGTCATAACTTGGTTGATTGACGGACATGTTGCTCCTGCGAGAATGCCGGCTTCTAGAACTTGATTGGCTTTCGGATGGAATTGTTGGGTCATCCACCGCTAATTCCTTCACTACTTTCTTTTTTCTTCTTCTTCCCGAATAAGCCTTTCAACATGATGTTTATGCGAGAGAAAACACCACTAAACAAGGAGGGGTTAAGGTCAGTAAAACAAATCACCCCCTGTGGAGTGTATGCTCTACCTTCCTGAGCTTCTCCTAGCCTTGAGATGGGTTTACTCTTTAGTCATTAATCTCTAGAGCTTCACGATGTTTTCACGGGAGAGAAGAAATGAGTGAGAGGGCAAAAATGAGAGTGTGTATGCCTGGTGATGCACTTAAATGGGAGAATATATGGACAAGAAGGACAGCAATAGGAGGCCAAAGGTGCAGGGGATAGGGGCCCACCGCCCTAGGAATGGTGGCCGCGCTCCTATTGTGCCAATTCTGCTGTTTTCTTTCTTCACAAGCCCTTGTCTCCACACTTTAGCATCTTTCATGGGTTGGAATTGTTTGAGAGAAGATAAGAAATGATGAAATGAGAGGAATGGATGGGGCAAAAGCCAGAATGTCTAGGATGGCCGCCCTATGAAAGTGGGCACCTAACCCTCTAATCCCCTCTACTAACTACTTTCAGCATGTTTAGTGAGATACTAGGCCCTATTATGCGAGAAAATGGAATTACTTAAGAAAAATAAATAGGATTAGGATTTACCTTAGCTTAACTTACATTGGTTAGGTGCCTCGGATGCTCGTCTGGTGATCAGTGCTTTGCATCATCTCCATGCTCTAGGAAATCTTCATCATGGATGGCAGTGTCGGCAGGTGCGTCCCCCACTGATGAGCATTGCTCCGGACGTGGCCTTAAATGAAATATTTCTTCCTTCCCATTGATGTTGAGTCGGATTTCTCTAGCTCCCATATCAATGGTTGCATTTGCAGTACTTAACATGGGTCTTCCTAGGATTAGTGGTGTTTTAAAAATAGGATTTATATCTAGCACCACACAATCAACAGGAATGAAGCAATTTTTAATTTGAACAAGCATATCTTCCATGATTCCCGCTGGATATCGGATCGATTGATCGGCAAGTTGCAAACACATAGTGGACAGAGATAAAGATGTATGGTTAAGTTTGTCATATATTACCTTAGGCATGACGCTGACGCTTGCTCCAAGATCGCAGAGAGCATGATCAAATTGTTGAGTCCTAATAGAGCAAGATATGGTGGGATTACCGAGATCCTTCTTTTTCTTTGGCAATTTATTGAGGATAGCAGCACTACACTGCTCCGTCAATTTCACCATTTCTGTGCTCGGAATTGGTTTCTTTTTGTTGAGGATGTCCTTCAAATATTTTGCGTAGGTAGGTACCTGTTGACACTTGTTAATGTCTAATTTTTGTTATCAATTATCCCTGCATTACACATGAATATCTAGTAGAATAGGGTTATTACTAATAATTTCCACGAGTTTTGGTGAATTGTATATTTTCCAGGGAATTATCAAGAAAAGCTTAAAATAGGGATTAAAGTGCTTAATTATCATGAAACTTGAACGCCAAGGTAACATACGTCATCGACAAGCTAGAAGCCTCTGACAGCCACTCGAAGCAACCGGGGCCCCACCTGGCAGGTGGTGGCGCTGGCCAGCCCCAAGTGGGGCCGGGCCGCGCCCCCTAGGGTTTCATGTGCCGCCATCTAGAGTCTCCTTCCACCGCCTTTGAGGAGTCATCTTGGCCCTTGGTTAAGTTGGTTTGATCCTACGGCACGCATTCATCCCACCGGGCTATAAATACAGGGCCAGACCCCCTGGAGGAGGCCAGATCTAGAGTTGAAGAGCCTGAAGTATATCCATTAGATCTAGGCTAGCAATCAAGAAAGAGATTAGAGAGATAGAGTAGATGAATAGAGATTCGGAGGAGTCCCAGCCTGTCGGAGCCTCTTCATAGTTGTATTCGTCTGGATTCAGCTCCCTCGCCCGGAGCTGCGTTCTGAGGTACTTTTGTATTCAACTGATTCAAGTAAGTATTTGTTCTTATTCGTTCTTAAGTTTGCAACTCATATTGAGTGCTTTGATCTTGGTAGCTCTACATTGAAGTAGTAGTTTGTAGTGTAGACGTGGTGTCTAGACTATAATTACTTGTGAATGTCCACTGATTAGCCGGATAGTGGTTGTTCTCGTAGGTGACAGCTACGTTGAGTCTTCTGTAGTCCACTTCCCGTTGACAGGATCGATAGGTGTATAAGTGATTGGTAGGAGAGAACTCTTATTTTTGCTCTTATTCAGGGCACTGCCCAGTTAGAACGATATTATTCAAAGCTTACCGGTTGTTGGAACTAGATAGTCCCTAGCTATTTTCTTATTCTTGATATTCTCTGGATTGATTATTTTATTGGGTTAAGAATCAATAGACTTAGTCAGTATCACCTACTGTTCCTTTGGGTTCGATATTAAAATAGGGATTGTCTGGTGAAGTGCTACATCGGTATTCTATCTGTGCGCATGCGGATACTTTGATAATAATAATATTTAATAGAGTGCAGTTAATTTATACCAACAAGTATTTCTGGCGCCGTTGCCAGGGAACGGTTTGCTGATCTTGACTGTAGTTTATCTTAATATTGTATTATACTTTTATCTTTTACCTTTTTAAATGTGGAACCCATATCCCAACTTTTATATCACTAAGGAGCACCATCAGGATCGTATCTCCAGCCAAAAGAATCATCTAAACCTATTACATCATCTTGCTATGAGTTATGACCGGGATTAATTAAATTAGTCCAGGAACACGTTTTTTGGTAGTTCTAGCGAAAACCCTATTCCCATTTAGCTGATTTTGAGCAGACATGTGCATGTCTGCATATTAAGGGCAAGGCAGATGAAACTTTAAGATGGAAACTTTTTTCCTTTTCATTAACGAGAAAAGCAAAGAGATAGTATAATCACCATGTTGGGAGTAGTCAAGGAGATTGGTAAGTATTGCGTGCTAATTTTTGTCTTAAATTTTTCCCTATCAAAAAAGTCGCTAAACTTCGTTTTGAAATTATTGGATTTAAACAATTAGATAACGAATCATTTGGCAAGGCTTGGAAACGCTTTGATAAATTTATAAATTCTGGACCTAATCTTGCTTTGCCAGAACCTATGCTTCTGCAACATTTCTTTTTAGGCCTTAATGATAAAAATAAAGAATATCTTAATTTGGCCGCGGATGGAGCATTTATGCATATTACTGCTACACATGCTAAAACTATTCTTACTAATATCTTAAATGATCTCCCTGAGGAAAAAGAAGAGTTGTTAGAAGATGAATTTTTGTCACTCAATTCTAAATTTTTGTCTCATACATCTCAACTTTTACCTGAACTATCTAATGATAAGTAGATAACTCTAATTTCTGATTTTATACTTGAATTTGAGAATGAACTTTTTGATGATTATGGAAATACCTCATATTATCATAAAATTATAAAACCTCAAGACCCTATGAATTTTAAAAATTTTAATGTTTCATATCCTGCTGGTTTAAAATTCCTTGGAGAAATAATAAGAGAATTGATTTTTGTTATGAGTAATGAGTGGTTGATAGAATCTGAACTTTCAAATGATAAAATTCATTTAAATTCTCCTGCCATTACTATTAAAAGTCAAATTGATGCATATCCTTTTGATGCCTTTTATAACCCAATAGTAGGTGTCAATATTATGTCTCTTACATTTGCTGAAAAATTCTTGAAAGATATGCCATTAATTTCTATGAATAAATTATTGAAAAGTCGTTCAGGACATATTATTCCTAGTTTATGAGTTTTATGTGCCCTTCCTATTGTGATTAATGAATTCCGAATTTTGCTGAATTTTTATATCTTTGATGTTTGGGATTTTGATGTAATGATTGGATTACTAATAGGAAAACTTTTGTAAGAAAGTGTACGGGACATTAAACTTGGGAAAGGAGTTAATCTCTCTGTGCCTATAACGCATGCATTAAAAGCTAAGGCAGAGCCACTTCCTGAGTTAGATCCAATAGAAGAGGTTAAGGCTGTGCCATTTGAAGAGTTTATTGAACCTGATTTAGAAGATGATACCCAGTTTTTCATTAATGAAGAGGAGGAGGATCCTACTGATCCTGAACCTCTGGATGAACTACTAGAGCCACCTAAGCCTTCTATTGAACTTAAACCACTACCTTCTGGTCTTAAATATGTTTTTCTGAATAATGATCAAAATTCTCCTGTGATTATAAGTGATAAACTTTCTGATGAAGAATCTTTTAGACTAATAACTGTTTTAGAAAAATATTGTTCTGCTTTTAGTTATTCACTCCATGACCTTAAGGGGATTAGTCCTGTTTTGTGCACCCATCACATTCTAACAAACCCAGAAATTACACCTTCTAGAGAGCCCCAGCGTAGGCTTCAAAATGCGATGAGGGAAGTTGTTAAGAAAGAGGTCTTAAAACTTTTGCATGTTGAGATTATTTATCCTATGCCGCATAGTGAGTGGGTAAGTCCTGTTCAAGTTGTACCTAAAAAGGGTGGAATGACCGTAGTTCAAAATGATAAAAATGAATTAATACCCTAGAGAACCGTCACTGGATGGTGAATGTGCATAGATTATAGAAAACTTAATAAGGCAACAAAGAAAGGTCATTTTTCGCTACCCTTCATCGATGAGATGTTAGGGCGTCTAGCAAAAAATTCTTTCTTTTGTTTTCTTGATGGTTATTCTGGATATCACCAAATTCCTATCCACCCCGATGATCAAAGCAAAACCACTTTTACATGTCCTTATGGAACTTATGCTTATCGTAGAATGTCTTTTGGATTATGTAATGCACTTGCTTATTTTCAAAAATGTATGATGTCTACATTTTCTGAAATGATAGAAGAAATCATGGAAGTTTTTATGGATGATTTTTCAGTTTATGGAAAAACTTTTGATGATTGTCTAGAAAATCTAGATAAGGTTTTGCAAAGATGTGAAGAAAAACACTTAGTCCTTAATTGGGAAAAATGTTATTTCATGGTTAGAGAAGAAGTAGTGCTAGGATACCTAGTGTCTGAAAGAGGTATAGAGGTAGACAAGGCAAAAATTGAAGTAATTGAACAACTACCTCCACCTGTTAATATTAAAGGAATCAGAAAGATTCTTCGTCATTGTGGTTTTTATCGTAGATTTATAAAAGATTTTTCACATATTGCTAGACCACTGACTAACTTATTAGTTAAGGATGTTCCTTTTGAATTTGATGATGCATGTTTAAAATATTTTAATATTCTTATATAAGCACTTGCATCAGCACCAATCATTCAACCCCTGATTGGTCTTTGCCTTTTGAAATTATGTGTGATGCTAGTGATTATGCTATAGGGGCAGTGTTAGGACAAACAAAGACTAAGAAGCATCATGCAATTGCTTATGCTAGTAAAACTATGACAGGAGCACAACTAAATTATGCAACAACTAAGAAAGAGCTCCTAACTGTTGTTTTTGCTATTGATAAATTCAGATCTTACTTAGTAGGAGCAAAAGTAATTGTCTATTCTGATCATGCTACCTTAAAATATATGCTTACTAAGAAAGATGTTAAACCACGTTTGATAAGATGGATTCTGTTACTTCAAGAATTTGACTTAGAAATTAAAGACAGTAAAGGAAAAGAAAATCCAGTTGCTGATCACTTGTCTTGAATACACTTTGAGAAACCTTAGGAACTACCTATTAATGGCTCATTAAGAGATGACATGTTGTTTAAAGTGACCAAGTCAGACCCTTGGTACGTGAATATTGTCAACTTTATGGTTGCAGGTTATGTACCACCAGGGGAAAATAAAAAGAAGCTCATTTATGAAAGTCGTCTCTACATATGGGATCCACCATACCTCTTCAGAATCTGCTCAGATGGGTTACTTAGAAGATGTGTACCAGTAGAAGAAGGCATGCAGATCATTCAGAAATGCCATGCATCACCATATGGAGGTCATTATGGGGCATTCCGTACTCATGCTAAGATCTGGCAGAGTGGGTTCTTTTGGCCAACTATGTATGAAGACACCAAAGATTTTGTCCGAAGATGTGGATCATGTCAGAGGCGCAGAAACATCAATGCAAGAGATGCTATGCCACTCACCAACAATCTCTAGATCGAGCTCTTTGACGTCTGGGGAATTGATTACATGGGACCATTTGTGAAATCAACAAACTATGAATACATTCTGGTGGCAGTTGATTATGTATCCATGTGGGTAGAAGCTATGCCATGCATGAATGCTGATTCCAACATTCAAAGAAGATGTTCGAAGAAATTATATTTCCATGGTTTGGGACACCAAGGATGGTCATTAGTGACGGAGGAACACACTTCACTGATAAGAAGTTTCATCGATACTTACAAGCTCATGGAATCCGTCATAATGTTGCTACTCCATATCATCCTCAGACAAGTGGCCAAGCAGAAACATCAAACAAACAGATCAAGAATATTCTACAGAAAACCGTAAATGAGATGGGTACTGCATGGAAGGATCGATTACCCGAAGCACTTTGGGCATATCGGACTGCCTACAAGACACCCTTGGGCATGTCAACTTATCAGTTAGTGTATGGTAAGACCTGTTATTTACCAGTGGAATTAGAGCATATGGCTCGCTGGGCCATTAAGAGATGGAATGTGGACTTTGAAGCCACTGGATAAAAGAGAAAGATGCAATTATCAGAATTAGAAGAATGGAGACAAAAGGCTTATCACAATTCAAAGATTTACAAAGAAAGAACAAAAAGATGGCATGACAAAAGGATCAAGAAGAAGGAGTTTGCATCAGGAGATAAGGTATTACTTTTTAATTCAAGGTTTAAATTATTCGGGCTTGGAAAACTACGAAGCAAATGGTAAGGACCATTTTATGGTTGTGAACGCATCGCCACATGGAGCAGTAACTCTACAATCACACGAAGGTATGTTATTCAAGATAAATGGTCGCTGACTTAAATTATTTTTAGAGCCATTTAATTCAGAACTTGTTGACGGGCTGGACTTTGTCCAATTACCAACTTTTTAGTCCCCTCATCATCCGTTACGAAAAATTATCGCTCATCGCAACCAACAGGAAGTAATTAGAGTTTAGAGGCATCACGAGCTCGGCCACCACAAGAAGCCACCAAGTGGGGCCGGGCGGCGCCCCCCTATCCCTTCTTGTCCCGTTTCTCATTTCCTTTTCTTTCTACATCCTTCCTAAACACTTTCACGTCAATTCCCGACGCGTGCGGATATTCTTTCATACGAAGCATGTAGAACCTAGATTTGACCTTATCCTGTCTCCTGAAAACCCATATAAATAGGCACCTATACCGCCCTCAATCGCATCCCATCAACAGCCGTCTCTCTCTCCTCCAAAGAAACTTTCTAGTTTAGATCTAGCAGCAATGGCAGACAAAGCGGTCGTTGGCGCTGACTCCGGCAAGATCCAAGGCGACAACTTGAAGGCCATCGTCCTCGCGCAGCCGAAGCCTCTGGCCATCGTGCCACCGAAGCACCTGGCTACAGTGCCCCCGCAATACGAGCAAGTCTACTTCGTGCAAGCTTAGCCTGCTCTGCCATCACCACCCGCAAGGCTGCTGCTAGAAGACGGTACCAAGGGAAAATAGATCGCTATTCCCCGAGGCACCCAGCTTCTTCCACCTAGAGACAATGAATGACTCCTGTCAGTCAAGACCGACAAGAACGGGACGTTAGTGTGTGCGAAATACACCACTGCTCTCTCTGCCATCAATGGAGTTCGTGCACGTCCAGGCCAAGTCCGCTACACCGATTTCATACCACCTCCGCCTAAGAGACAGAGGGCTACATTAGCATTAGCACTTGAGAAAGGTCCTAAACAGCCCCCGCTCTCTTTACGAATCCTCAGTGAGAAGATTGAAGCCCTCTCTAACTCCATTAAGGGTACAGAGAAGACTGATGAGATGAGGACTAAGATTATGAGCAACATGACTACGCAGATAGAAATCAACGTCAAGTTAATCCGCAGTTTCAAGAGCGATAAAGATAAGCTTAAAGAAGAGATTGAGGAGCTTAAGAAGGAGATCAGGGACCTCACGAAGAAAGGGCAGCCTTAAGCTACCCCAGTTATCTACCCTAGTTATCTATGTAATAAGGCACAAGTGTGTTAGGTTTGATTATATTATTAAGTTTGCTTGGTTATATATTAGAACAAGGCCTAATGAGCTAGGGCAGTCGTTAGATCAGTCAGTCGTTAAAGTTATCTATTATTATTAATGAATAAAGTGCCTTATTCTTATTAATGTTTTAGTATTTCTTTATCTACTCTACTCCCTATTTTTTGGTATGCATGTTGTCTTCACATGTTGTGCAGAAAAAGTATACAGGAAAACAAGTGTGGGGGAGGCACATTGCGACCACGGAAATCAATTCTCTCGGGAAAATACCATGCGCACCCAAGTGGGCCCCAAGGGGCCACAGAGGCACGCCGCTTGGCGCCCTACCTAGGCCGGCTGGCGCCTCCCTACCTCCTCTGCATCCACGCCTCGGCCACGGTCAGGTTTGAGTCAATACAAGTATAATTGCATATGTTTCGATTTCCGTTTCGATTCGAATTAAAATTCACATGTTAAATCATTTTTTTAAGAGAGGAAAAGACTGTTTAATTCATGACTTAAGAATAAATTATATAACACTTTTCTAGGAGTCATGTCACTGTTAGAAACTATTTATAGGGGCCCCATGATTGCTTAAGTTGTTGCGGGCCACGAGATAGCAGAATAATGAGAACTCAATCCCTAATGTTTTGTCTTTGGAGATTTTATTTCCAAAATTTTAAGATAATTAGTTATACCTCTCCTTTGTGGTAAAGATAATATCCTACCAGAGCTGTATAGGGTGTGTTTGGTTAGATGGATATCCATGGATGTGACGTGAATATCCCCGGACACACGATGTTTGGTTACATGGACTAGCTGAACCTGGATATCCACAACAGGGAATATTCTGGGTAGATGCTGGATATCCTGGTCCTCAGAAATCTGGCGGATGACATGTTGATTAGCGCAAGTTTAGTGTGACAATTAGAGTAGTATAGTGCTAATTAACATATTTTGTTTAAAATTAGTGATTATAATGGCAAGATTAGTGTTAGTACATATTTATTAGATTGTAATTAGTTTTTATTATTTCTAAATAATCGATATAATTAGTCAAGCATTCTCATCCCATGCAATCCTATCCATCCAACCAAACAAAAAATGACTCATCTCATCCATCCAACCAAACAGGTAACATGGATATCCATATCCCAAAATCCATGGATGGCCATATCCCATCCACCCTTGTCCTAAAACCAAACACACCCATATAGGATAGAAATCTTCTACATTTAATACTTGTCTTGGTGTTGAGTTCGGTCATGTCATATTTTCGAATAAAGTGCCATTTCCACATAAGCATTACTCTAATCCGGAGTAATAGCGAATCATTCCACTAAAAATGTTTCTCCCCTACACAGGGAGAAAACACCAAAAATAATCATATAGCCACCAATGTTTCATTAAAATCTCTCAGTTACTAAATTCCAATAGAGGTATGAGCTATGCAAGAGAAAAAGGGAGTATAAAATAATGGACAAGTGTCCGAAGAGATTAAAACAATGGGTAATTAGATGCTCGCCTCCCTTGAAAAAAAGAGAGAGAAGAAAAAAGGATAGCTCATACTCTCTGAATAAACTCAATTGTTTAAAGATAGATTTATTTTCTCAAGGAGTAAGGTAGAATTAGGTTTCACCATATTCCATCAAATAAAGCTTGATTCGATTATATGCCTCATTTCTCTGTGGATTCATTGTTTGACCTTAAAATAAATGCAATACAGATATGCTTTCATATTTATGCCTACCTGGGATCCACATAAGCTTTTTAGAAATAGGATAAAGAAGGCAATATCATTAATGCCTCGGTAAGGATGCAAAATGCTAGATATATCAGTGATTCGAGAGTACTACAAAACGAGAAGGTAAAACTAAGTTTCATTTGAAAAACTTACTTACCCTCCAATTGACTTAACTAAGGGAAGAGAGTAATCTGTTTCAAGCTGTTCTGTTCTCCAACTGCTCAAAGATTCATGGTAGATACTTTGAATTCCACAGTACATGTATGACTAGACTAATTTTATGTGATATATTCTCAAGGTATGTTTTAAATGTTCCATTCTCTCTAAACTTTTATTTCTTAAAACCAACCTTCTTCTCGGGACGAATAAAAACCTAAGTGTGGGGGTAATTGTTGACACTTGTTAACGTGTAATTTTTATTATCAATTATCCCTGCATTACATATGAATATCTAGTAGAATAGGGTTATTACTAATAATTTCCACGAGTTTTGGTGAATTGTATATTTTCTAGGGGATTATCCAGAAAAGCTTAAAAGGGGGATTAAAGTGCCTAATTATCATGAAACTTGGACGCCAAGGTAACATACGTCATCGACAAGCTAGAAGCCTCTGGAAGCGACTCGAAGCAACCGGGGCCCCACCTGGCAGGTGGTGGGGCCGGCCGGCCCAAGGGGCCGGGCGGCGCCCCGTAAGGTTTTGTGCGCCGCCTTCTAGAGTCTTCTTCCACTGCCTTTGAGGAGTCATCTCGGCCCTTGGTTAAGTCGGTTTAATCCTACGGCATGCATTCATCCCATCGGGCTATAAATAGAGGGCCAGACCCCCTGGAGGAGGCCAGATCAAGAGCTGAAGAGCCTGAAGCATTGGATAGATATCCATTAGATCTAGGCTAGCAATCAAGAAAGAGATTAGAGAGATAGAGTAGATGAGTAGAGATTCGGAGGAGTCCCGGCCTATCGGAGCCTCTTCGTAGCTGTATTCGTCTGGATTCAGCTCCCTCGCCCGGAGCTGCGTTCTGAGGTACTCTTGTATTCAATATTCTGATTCAAGTAAGCATTTGTTCTTATTCATTCTTAAGTTTGTAACTCATATTGAGTGCTTTGATCTTGGTAGCTCCTAGATTGAAGTAGTAGTTTGTAGTGTAGACATGGTGTCTAAGCTATAATTACTTGTGAATGTCCCGTAATTAGTCGGATAGTGGTAGTTCGCGTAGGTGACAGCTACGTTGAGTCCTCTGTAGTCCACTTCCATTGATAGGATCGATAGATGTACAAGTGCTTGGTAGGAGAGAACTCTGATTTCTGCTCTTATTCAGGTCACTGCCCACTTAGAACGATATTATTCAAAGCTTACCGTTTGTTGGAACTAGATAGTCACTACCTATTTCCTTATTCTTGATATTCTCCGGATTGATTGTGTTATTGGGTTAAGAATCAATAGACTTATTCAGTATCACCTACTTTTCCTTTGGGTTCGATATTAAAACCGGGATTGTCTGGTGAAGTGCTACATCGGTATTCTATCTGTGCGCTTGCGGATACTTTGATAATAATAATATTTGATAGAGTGCAGTTAATTTATACCAACAATACCTTCATAGCATCGACTAGAGGTATATGTATATATAATTTTTGGATTACCACAAATTTCTGGAATTGCTCATCCTCCTTTGATTTCTTATTACGGTCTAGGAAAGGCAATACCTCGGTATCATAGAATTCATGAGATGTTCTTACCTTTCCTTGAGGCATAGTGAAATTTTCTTCTTCATCTTCCACTTCTACTACCTTCTTGGGTGTAGAATCAGGATATGGGGCATCACGAGTGGTCTTACCACCTCTCGTGGTCACAGCATTAACTTTTTCATCATGCCACAAGAGTTTAACATTAATGTTGGCTAATTGTCCTTCTGCCTTTTTATTGAACTCAAGTTGTTCCCTTAAAAGCTCATAAAACTTATTTATTCTAGCATTAATATCTCTTAGGATTTTATCTTGATCTATCAACAGTAAACTTGAACTTGATTTTATTTTAGCTTGATTTAAAACAAGTTCCTTAAGAGAATGATTGCTAGAATGTAAAGAATCATCATACTTCCTACGTGGATTCCATCTTTGATAAAATAAAACTGGTGGGACCATATCCATCATCATTTAAAACAGATTTAACATATTTAATGGATAGATATTTATGTTATGCTTTATCTCCGCATAATGCACATGGTGTTATAGCATTTGCATAATATAGCTGTACGATCTCTTTTCCAATTATTTCTTCTAACTTTTCAAAAGGCATTCAATAGATAAAGAATTAACTTCAAAAGTATTAGGATTACCTTTTAAATGTTTGTTGGTCCATCCTTGATTGTACACCATCTTCTCGATCAACATCTTAGTTTGATCCACCTTGAGAGAAAAGAATGCTCCTCTAGCGGCAGCATCGAGATGTTGTCGAGACTCCATAGTGAGTCCATGGTAGAAGCCTTGGATCAATAACCAGTCTTCGACACCATGGTTAGGGCAAGCTTGAACGTATTCTTGCAAGCGCTCCCATGCTTCGGGGAATGATTCGTGAATCTCCTGTTAAAAGTTAGAAATCTTGCTACGCAAAAGATTGGTCTTACCAACGGGGGAATAATTTCATCAGGAATGAGTTGGAGCACTTCTCCCAAGTGTTCATCGATCCCATGTTGATGTAGAACCAATGTTTTGCTTTCTCAAGTAATGAGAAAGGAAAAAGTCACAGACGAATTGTCGATGGAATATCGGCAATACTCTAACGAGGGGTATGCCCAAGGTAGTAGATTGAACGGTGAAGGTGTGCCTGAGATGAACAAGAGTTACACTGGAAGCGTGAGACACGAGATTTATACAGGTTCAGGCCGCCACTAGGCGTAATACCCTACGTACTGTGTGTTGCTGTATTATATTGCTAGTAGATGAGATGAATTGAGGGGATCCCCTGCCCGCCTTATATAGTCCGGGGGACAGGGTTACAAGTCGCTTTTACCATACATATCAGATTACAATCATAACCGAATAAGGAAACTAATCGGCTAGACACAAGGAAAGCTATTTCCTTGTCCGTCAAGTCTTCGGCGGATATACGTGATCCTCAAGAAATCGTGTAGACGACGTGTCCTTGGCAGTCCGGGCCTGATCGGATGACTCGGCCCATGTCTAGCCATGCGGGTATATGGGCCTATGCCCCCACAGCTAGTCCCCGAGCACCTTGCATTCATCGGGAGATGTTAATCTTCGATGTTGCTTGACCAGACGAATGTAAGGAGCTCAGAATTTTTTTTTGAAAAACCTTCTCTTTGGTGAAGTGTATCCACTTTTGGTTCCTCGGAAACAATACCTTCACCGTTAGGTGAAGTGTATCCACTTAATCCCCGAGCCTGATAGTAGGTGACGCAGGCACGTAGTGTCAGGGTCATAGTCTTTTATTTTTCATAATCATGTGAAGCATTGACGAAGCCCCCGAGCACATCCTGTGCTCGGAAGTACAGGCAAAGCGACGAAGTCCCCGAGCACTTCAGTGCTCGGAAATGCTGATGTAACAACAAAGTCCCCGAGCGCGCTCAGAAACACTTGACGAAGACGAAGTCCCTGAGCATCTTTGGTGCTCGGAAACGCTTGGCGAAAACGACGAAGTCCTCGAGCAGCTTTGGTGCTCGAAAATGCTTGACGAAGATGACAAAGTCCCCGAGCAGCTTTGGTGCTCGGAAATGCTTGGCGAAGACGACGAATTCCCCGAGCAGCTTTGGTGCTCGGAAACGCTTGGCGAAGATGATGAAGTCCCCGAGCAGTTTTGGTGCTCAGAAACGCTTGATGAAGACGACGAAATCCCCGAGTAGCTTTGGTGCTCGGAAATGTTTGATGAAGACGACGAAATCCCCAAGCAGACTTGGTGCTCGGAAACATTTGACGAAGACGACAAAATCCCCGAGCAGCTTTGGTGCTTGGAAACATTTGACGAAGACGACAAAGTCCCTGAGCAGACTTGGGGTTTTGAAAGTAAGAACCTGCAGTTTTTGAAATATCAAGAAGTTTTTTTAATGAAAACCTGAACCGACGTGCTACCCTTTATATTTAAAATAGCTGACAAACGGTTCGCCTTCTTTCACGCCGAAAACCCTTCAGGTAACCGCTACTCTTTGCCCCAATCCGCCTCCATCTAGGGTTTCCTCATCTTTGTGCCAAAATCCGATTCCTCTTGGATATCTTCAATTCACCCTTCTGCCTCATCGAATCTTCAAGAATCCGAAGAAATAGCCCCTAGGAAGAGCACGCGCGTGCCCCCGAAGAAGGCGAAGGAGCCGCAACCGGGGGAGTTCCGCATGAACAACGAGTGGCAACCCTCCACAATGATGGAGAGAGCCATTCTGGGTCTGGTGGTGAAAGGACTGCTCCCAAATTGTGCCACCGCTGGCTGGAGGCCTTCGGGAGGTGAGCCGTATCCGATGCCCAACACTGGCGAGATGACGGTCGTCGCAGATTATTTCCTCTGAGGGTTTGGTGTTCCTTGCCACCCTTTCCTTCGCAAGCTTCTGGATTATTATCAGATTTCTTTATGCCATTTGCATCCAAACTCCATCTTCCATGTTTCTATCTTCATCCACTTTTGTGAGGCTTTTGCTGGAATTCTTCCCCATTTCAATTTGTTTCAGCATCTGTTCATGCTCGTGAAGTTGAGCGGCGGAGGTTCTCGAGTCGCCGGTGGGGTTTACCTCAAACTCTGAGATGGAATATCGGCCCAGTATCTCTCCATCCCTCGTAATACCAGCCTATGTGATTGGAGCAAGTGGTGGTTCAACATTCCAAACCAAGAGCCCGCCGTTCGGTGCGCTGTGGATTAGGTACCGGAGAAAAAACCAAGCTGGACAGACAAGCCCTCTCCCAATGAAATGGAGCAGGTCAATGAGCTGTTGGAGATTTTAAGGGGAATGAATATGAATGGAGTTGGAGTGGCTACCAACTTTGTGAGACACCGAGTACAACCTTGCAAGGACAGAGTTCACCCTGCATTCGAATGGACAGGTCGCTCTGATCCAACTAGGGTGGTATCTGATGATCTATCTGCTTCTGAAGCCACGGTAAGATTGGAAGAACTGTTTGATAAGGACGTCCATATTGATAACCGCGGACAACAGAAGCCTTTTCGTGTTGAAAATCCACCTCCAGAGGTATGCGGCTTGCATAATGTCTCTTTTCTTGTTGTGCTTATTCGTTGATTGCTTCGTATTGTTATTCATTTGAGTGGTTGACGATCCATGGACAGGAGCGCAGAATATACTTCTTTGATGTACCGACTGCTGATTGGCCCCGGGGCGTGATCCCTGACCACCGATATCAGCCTGGCGATGAAGAGAGGAAGCCTATGGAGCCCTCTGGGGATGAGGAAGATGACGGTGATGAAGAAGATCGGGAGACTCTGTCTCAGCGAGCAGTTCGCGGGAAACAAGCCATGCCCGAGAAAGCTAGTCCGCGTAGTGGAGCTCGGAGGACGGAGAAGCCTGTGAAGATTTCGGACGAACGAGCCCACCGCCGAGCAGATGCCCCAAGCTCAAGTGATGATGACCAGCCGGCATCGAAACGTCAGAAAGGTGAAAACCCAACCGCCAAAGTTCCCAGTACTGAAGAGACTTCTGGTTGGAAGAGGAACTTTGCGCGTAAGCATCGTCGATCCGAACTATAAGTACTACCTTCTTGAAACTTTTCCTTTGAACGGCTGTTTTAGTCATCTTTGATCATAAGATATTCGTCCTTTCCAGGGACCCTTCAACCAAAGATGTTGAGGAAAAGATGGACGACAAAACTGTCGGTGATGAGCCGTTGAAGAGTGCAAGTGGCGTTGGTATTGCCGCCGGATGGCCCTCTGATCACGAGTCGCCGAAGGATGCGCCGGATTAATATCCAGACTTTAGCTCGCAGGAGCGACCGCCACCGCCGGAGCAGACGCGTGCAGTCACCCCCCCGCTGCCGTACCCGTTCATATACCAAGAGCGACAACCGAAAGATGCCGGGGTGGACCACTCTTCGAAGCATGGCGTCGATGAGGAGGTTCCGCCCGCTGATTCAGAACAACGGGGATCCGCGCATACCGGCGGTACTTCTTTTGGCGAAATGCCAGGAGCAAGTCAGGGGGTTCCTGAGCAGCCGTCGACCAGTGCCGGCCTGTCTGAGCATGAAGTGGAGGAGATTACTCGTGAAGCTATGGGAGAAGCGCCGCCGGTGATACTGCGAAAGTTGAGGCGGGTCGGCGAGCAGTGGTCCGTCGTCATGGAGGAAGCGGCAGCGGACGATGAATTGGAAGCTTTGAAAGCCGATATAGCCGGGGCCCGAACCGACTTGAGGAATGTGCTCCGATGGCTGGGTCAGCTGTCTTCACGGGTTCAGGTATCCACGCCCTCCTTTGATTGTTATTTTCCTGGTTACTCTTTGTCACGTCCTTTCTTTGTCGATCAGGCGGTGCACAATACGGCTGAAGATCGGTAGAAGTCCCTCCAGCGTGCTGCTGGGCTTGCTGCAGATAATGCCAGGCTTCAGGAGGAGACTATGCGTATAGAGAACACAATGAAACACCTCGGCGAGCAACGTGACACGTTGCAATTACATTGTTGTTGACGGTTGACAACGTCAACTTTTATTAGAACTTTAGACATGAAAGGACACATGAATGCACACTAGTCTAGGGTATTAACTGATAATTTCCACGAGTTTTGCATGTTCTATATTTTCTAGGGACTATTCCAGAAAAGCATAAAAGAAGGGTTAAAGAGCATAAAAGATACGAAACTTAACCGCCAAGGAAACATCATCACGAAGACCCTGGAAGAGTCTGGAACACACCCGAGCAACCGGGGCCCGAGACCCCACAAAGTGGGCCGGCCAGCGCCCCCTCTAGGGTTTCGGCCCCCGCTTCTGAACTCTTCTTCCGCCACCTCTTACGAGTCATCTCGGCCCTTTGTTGAAGTCAGTTTGTGTTGGTATAAATTAACTGCACTCTATTAAAGATTATTATTATCAAGGTATCCGCAAGCGCACAGATAAAACACCGATGTAGCACTTCACCGGACAAATGATTATCTAGATCCGACAACCGGTAAACTTTGAATAATATCGTTCTAATCGGGCAGTGAAATGAATAAGAGGCGAAATCAGAGTTCCCTCCTACCAAACACTTATACACCTATCAATCCTATCAACGGGAAGTGGACTACAAAGGACTCAACGCAGCTGTCACCAACGCGATCTACCACTATCCGGCCAATCAGGGGACATTCACAAGTAATTATAGCCCAGACACCACGTCTACACTATAAACTACTACTTCAACCAAGGAGCTACCAAGATCAAAGCACACAAATAGAGTTGTAAACATAAGAACGAATAAGAACAAATGCTTACTTGAATCAGGATGTTGAATATAAAAGTACCTCAGAACGCAACTCCGGACGAGGGAGCTAAATCCAGACGAACACGGCTATGAAGAAGCTCCGACAGGCCGGGACTCCTCTGAATCTCTACTCATCTACTCTATCTCTCTAATCTCTCTCTTGATTGCTAGCCTAGATCTAGTGGATATCTATCTAAAGCTTTAGGGTCTTCATCTCTTGATCTGGCTCTCCTCCAGGGGGTCTGGCCCTCTATTTATAGGCCAGTGGGATGCACGCACGCCGTTAGATCAAACCGACTTAACCAAGGGCACAGATGACTTCTAATAGGCGGTGGTAGAAGACTCTAGAACGCAGCGGGGAGGAAACCCTAGGGGGGTGCTGGCCGGCCCCACCCTGGTGGGTCTCAGGCCCCAGTGCTTCGGGTGTGTTCTAGATACTTCTAGTGTTCTCGTCATGATGTTTCCTTGGTGGTTAAGTTTCGTGGTAATTATGCTCTTTAACCCTTCTTTTATGCTTTTCTGGAAAATCCCCTAAGAAATAGACAATTCATCAAAACTCGTGGAATCTGTCAGTAATAACCCTGTTCTACTGGATTTTCATGTTTAATGCAGGGATAATTGATATAAAATTTGGATGATAACAAGTATCAACAATTACCCCCACACTTAGGCTTTTGCTCGTTCCGAGAAAAAGGTTGGTTTGAAGATGTAGGATTCTTAGTGAGAATGGAGCATTTAAAACATAACTTGAGAGTATATTATATAAAACTAGCCTAGTCATGCATGTACTATGGAATTCAAAGTGTCTACCATGAATCTTTGAGTAGTTGAAGAACAGAATAGCCTGAAAATAGATCACTCTCTTCCTTTAGTTAAGTCAATTGGAGGGTATGTAATTTTGCAAACAAACTTAGCTTTACCTTCTCCTTTTGTAGTACTCTCGAACCATTGATATATCTGGTATTTTTTGTATCCTTACCAAGGCATTAATGAAATTGCCCTCTTTATCCTACTTCTAAAATGCTTATGTGGATCTCAGGTAGGTAAAATGTGAAAACATACTATTTGGTGGAATATGGTGGAACCTAATTCTACCTTGCTCTTTGAGAAAATAAATCTCTCTTTTGTACAATTGAGCTTATTCAGAGAGTATGAGCTATCTCTCTCTTTTTTTTTTTCAAGGGAGGCGAGTATTTGAGTACCCATTGTTTTAATTTCTTTGGACACTTGTCCATTTTTTATACTCCCTTCTTCTTTTGCATAACTCATACTTCTTTTGAATTTAGTAGTTGAGAGACTTTAACAAAACATGGAGCAATTATTTGGTGAATACGCTATATAATTATTTTTGGTGTTTTCTCCCAGTGTAGGAGAGAAACATTTTCGATAGAATGACTCGCTATTACTCCCGATTAGAGTAATGCTTATGTGGAATTGGCACTTGATTAAAAAATGTGACAAATTTCTTCAAAGGGTTACAAAGGTTGACCAAACTCAATATAAAGACAAGTATTATATGTAGCAGGCTTCTATCCTATATATGGCTCTGGTAGGACAATATTTTTACCACAAAGGAGAGGTATAACTAATCATTTAAATTTTCGAAATAAAATCTCCAAAGACAAAACATCAGGGATTGAGTTCTCATTATTCAACTATATCATGTTTCACAATGACTTAAGCAATCATGGGGTCCCTATAAATAATTTTCAATAGTAACATGATTCCTAGAAAAGTGTTATATAGTTTATTCTTAAGCCATGAATTAAACAATCTCTTCTTCTCTTTTAAAAGTAATTTAGCATGTGAATTTTAATTCGGATCGAAACATATGCAATTATATTGTATGAGGATCAAACCTGACCATGACCGAGAAGGGGATGCAGAAGATGCAGGGGGGCCCGGCCTGCCCAGGTAGGGCGTTGGGCGGCGCGCCTCTGTGGCCCCATGAGGTCCACTTTGGTGTGCTAGGTCTTGGTTCGATTAACTTCTGAATTATGTGATTTTCCCGAGCGAATTGATTTCCAAAGTCGCAATGTGCCTCCCCCACACTTATTTTCCTGCATACTTTTCTGCGCAACATGTGGAGACAACATGCGTGCCAAAAATATAGAGAGTAGAGTAAACTAAAACATTAATATTGATAAAAAGAATAAGGCACTTTATTTATTAACGATACTTAGATAACTCTGATAACTAACTGAGCTAACGACTGCCCTAGCTCAATGGGCTTACCTGACACACTTAATATTATAAATCAAACCTAGCACACTCGATATTAAAATCAAACCTAACACACTTGTGCCTTATTACATAGATAACGAGGGCAACTTAAGGCTGCCCTTTCTTTGCGAGCTTCCTAATTTCTTCCTTCAACTCACCAATCTCTTCTTTCAGCTGATCTTTTTCACGCTTGAGACTGCGAATTAACTTAACATTGACTTCTATCTGCTTAGTCATGTCACTCATAATCTTGCTCCTTAAGTCTTCATGCCCCTCTATAACTCTAACAGTGTTAGAGAGAGCTTCCATCTTCTCATTAAGGATGCGTAGAGAGAGCGGGGGCTGTCTAGGGACTTTCTCTAGTGCTGATGTAGATGTAGCCCGCTGTCTCTTGGGTGGAGGTGGTATGAAGTCGGTGTAGCGGACTTGGCCTGGACGTGCACGAACTCCTTGGATGGCAGGACGAGCAGTGGTGTACTTCGCACATAGCAGCATTCCGTTCTTGTCGGTCTTGACCGATAGGAGTCGCTCATTATCTCTAGGTGGAAGAAGTGGGGTGCCTCGGGGAATAGCGATCTGCTTTCCCCTGGTACCATCTTCTAGCAATAGTCTCTTAGGTGGCGATGGCAGAGCAGGCTGAGCATGCGTGTAGTAGACTTGCTCGAACTGCTGGGGCACCTTAGCAATATGCTTCGGTGGCACGATGGCGAGGTGCTTTGGAGGCACGACGGCATGGGGCTTCGGCTGCATGAGGACGATGGCCTTCGAGTCGTCACCTTGGATCTTGCTGGAGTCAGCGCCGACGACCGCTTTGCTTGCCATTGCTACTAGATCTAAACTAGAGAGTTTCTTTGGAGGATAGGAAGGCAATGATGATGGGATGGCATTTGAGGGCAGTATAGGTGCGCATTTATATGTGTTTTCAAGAGACGGGATAAGATCAAATCTAGGTTCTACAGGATTCGTACGAAAGATTATCCGTACGCATCGGGAATCTATGGGATTGTGCTTAGAAAAGATAGGGAAAGAAAAGGAAACTTGAGTCGGGATGAGTGGGGACAGGGGGGCGCCACCCAGCCCCACCAGGTGACTTCCCTGGGTGGCCGAGCTCATGAAGCCTCTAGACTCTTCCTACTTCCTGTTAGTTGCGATGCGTGATAATTTTTCGTAACGGATAATGACGGGACTAAAAAGTGGGTAATTGGACAAAGTCCAGCTCGTCAACAACTTATGAATTAAATGGTTCTAAAAATAATTTAAGTCGGTGACCATTTGCCTTGAATAACGTACCTTCGTGTGATTGTAGAGTTACCGCTCCATGTGGCGATGCATTCACAAGTGTAAATGGTCCTTCCCATTTGCTTCATAGTTTTACAAGCCCGAATAATTTGAACCTGGAATTAAAAAGTAATACCTTATTTCCTGGTGCAAATTCCTTCTTCTTGATCCTCTTGTCATGCCATCTTGTTGTTCTTTCTTTATAGATCTTTGAATTGTGATAAGCCTTTTCTCTCCATTCTTCTAATTCTGATAATTGCATTTTTCTCTTTTCTCTAGCGGCTTCAAAGTTCATGTTCCATCTCTTAATAGCCTAGTGAGCTTTATGCTCTAACTCCACTGGTAAATGACAGGTCTTACCATATACTAGCTGGTAAGGTGACATACCCAAAGGTGTCTTGTATGCGGTCCGATATGCCCAAAGTGCTTCGGGTAATCGGTCCTTTCATACAGTACCCATCTCATTTACTGTTTTCTGTAGAATATTCTTAATTTGTTTGTTTGATGTTTCTGCCTAGCCACTTGGCTGAGAATGGTATGGTGTAGCAATATTATGACGGATGCCATGAGCTTGCAAGTATCGATGAAACTTTTTATCAATGAAGTGTGTTCCTCCTCACTAATGACCATCCTTGGTGTTCCAAACCTTGGAAATATAATCACTTTGAATATCTTCTTTGAATGTTTGGAACCAGCATTCATGAATGGCATAGCTTCTACCCACTTGGATATATAGTCAACTGCCACCAGAATGTATTCACAATTTCTTGATTTCACAAATGGTCCCATGTAATCAATTCCCCAGACATCAAAGAGATCGCATCTCTTGCATTGATATTTCCATGCTTTTGACATGATCCACATCTCCGGACAAAATCTTTGGTGTCTTCATACATAGTTGGCCAAAAGAACCCACTCTGCCAGATTCTTGCATGAGTGCGGAATGCTCCATAATGACCTCCATATGGTGATGCGTGGCATTTCTGAATGATCTGCATACCCTCTTCTACTGGTACACATCTTCTAAGTAATCCATCCGAACAAATTCTGAAGAGGTATGGTGGATCCCATATGTGGAGACAACTTTCATAAATGAGCTTCTTTTTATTTTCCCCTGGTGGTACATAACCTGCAACCATAAAGTTGAAAATATTCGTGTACCAAGGGTCTGACTTGGTCACTTTAAACAACATGTCACTCTCTTAATGAGTCATTAATAGGCAATTCCTGAGGTTTCACAAAGTGTATTCTAGACAAGTGATCAGCAACTGGATTTTCTATTCCTCTTCTATCTTTAATTTCTAAGTCAAATTCTTGTAGTAACAAAATCTATCATATCAAACGAGGTTTAGCATCTTTCTTAGTGAGTAAATATTTTAAAGCAGCATGATCAGAATAAACAATTACTTTTGCTCCTACTAAGTAAGATCTAAATTTATCAATAGCAAAAACAACAGCTAGGAGTTCTTTTTCAGTGGTTGCATAATTTAATTGTGCTCCTGTCATAGTTTTACTAGTATAGGCAATTGCATGATGCTTCTTATCTTTTGTTTGTCCTAGTACTGCCACTACAGCATAATCACTAGCATCACACATAATTTCAAAAGGTAAAGATCAATCAGAGGGGTTGAATGATTGGCGCTGATGTAAGTGCTTCTTTAAGAATATTAAAAGATTTTAAACATGCATCATCAAATTCGAAAGGAACATCCTTAGCTAGTAAGTTAGTCAGTGGTCTAACAATATGTGAAAAATCTTTTACAAATCTGAGATAAAAACCACAATGACCAAGAAAACTTTGGATTCCTTTTATATTAACAGGTGGAGGTAGTTGTTCAATTACTTTAATTTTTGCCTTATCTACCTCTTTACCTCTTTTAGACACTAAATGTCCTAGCACTATTCCTTCTCTAACCATAAAATAACTTTTTTCCCAATTAAGGACTAAGTGCTTTTCTTCACATCTCTGCAAAACTTTATCTAGATTTTCTAGAAAATCATCAAAAGTTTTTTCATAAGCTGAAAAATCATCCATAAAAACTTCCATGATTTCTTCTATCATTTCAGAAAATGTAGACATCATACATCTTTGAAAAGAAGCAGGTGCATTATATAATCCAAAAGACATTCTACGATAAGCATAAGTTCCATAAGAACATGTAAAAGTGGTTTTGCTTTGATATCAGGGTGGACAGGAGTTTGGTGATATCCAGAATAACCATCAAGGAAACAAAAGAAATAATTATTTACCAAACGCTCTAACATCTCATCAATGAAGGGCAGCGGAAAATGATCTTTCCTGGTTGCTTTATTGAGTTTTCTATAATCTATACACATTCGCCATCCTGTAACAGTTCTCTGGGGTATCAATTCATTTTTATCAATTTTAACTACGGTCATATCACCCTTTTTAGGTACAACTTGAACAGGGCTTACCCACTCACTATGTGGAACAAGATAAATAATCCCATCATGTAAAAGTTTCAAGACCTCTTTCTTAACAGCTTCCCTCATCGTATTTTGAAGCCTACGTTGGGGCTCTGTAGAAGGTGTAATTTCTGGGTTGGTTGAAATACGATGGGTGCATAAAATAGGACTAATCCCCTTAAGGTCTTGGAGTGAATAACCAAAAGCAGCACGATGTTTTTCTAAGACAGTTATTAATCTAAAAGATTCTTCATCAGAAAGTTTATCACTAATAATCACAGGAGAATTTTGATCATCATTCAGAAAAACATACTTAAGACCAGAAGGTAGTTGCTTAAACTCAATAGAAGGTTTAGGTGGCTCTAGTAATTCATCGAGAGGTTCAGGATCAATCGGATCCTCCTCCGCTTCATTGATGAAGAACTGAGTATCATTCTCTAATTTAGGTTCAATAAATTTCTCAAATGACACAGCCTTAACTTCTTCTATCGGATGTAACTCAGGAGGTGGCTCTGCCTTAGCTTTTAATGCATGAGTTATAGGTGCTGAAAGATTAAATCCTTTCCCAAGTTTAACTTCTAAATTGCTCGCACAACCTTCTCGCAAAAGTTTTCTTATTGGTAATCCAATCATTACATCAAAATCCCAAACATCAAAGATATAGAAATTCAGCAAAATTCGGAATTCATTAATTACAATAGGAAGAGAACATAAAACACCTGAATTAGGAATAATATGTCCTGAACGATTTTTTAATAATTTATTTGTAGGAATTAATGGCATATCTTTCAAGAATTTTTCAGCAAATGTAAGAGACATGATATTGACACCTACTACTGGATTATAAAAGGCATCAAAAGGATATGCATCAATTTGACATTTAATAGTAATGGCAGGAGAATTTAAACGAATTATATCATTTGAAAGCTCAGATTCTATCAACCACTCATTACTCATAACAAAAATCAATTCTCTAGTTATCTCTCTAAGGAATTTTAAATCAGCATGATATGAAACATTAAAACTTTTACAATTTATAGACTCTTGAGGTTTCATAATTTTATGATAGCGTGAGGTGTTTCCATAATCATCAAAAAGTTCATCCTCAAATTCAAGCATAAAATTAGAAATTGGAGTTACCTCTTTCTCATTAGATAGTTCAGGTAAAGGTTAAGATGAATTAGACAAAAGTTTAGAATCAAACGACAAAAATTCATTTTCTAACAACTTTTCTTTTTCTTCATGAAGATCAATTAAGATATTAGTAAGATAGTTTTAGCATGTGAAGCAGTAATATGCATAAATGCTCCTCCTGCGGCCAAATTAAGGTATTCTTTATTTTTATCATCAAGGCCTAAAAAGAAATGTTGCAAAAGCATAGGTTCTGGCAAAGCAAGATTAGATCCAAAATTTATAAATCCATCAAAGCGTTCCCAAGCCTTGCCTAACGATTCGTTATCTAATTGTTTAAATCCAATAATTTCAAAACGAAGTTTTGCGACTTTTTCGATAGGGAAAAATTTAAGACAAAAATTAGCACGCAATACTTCCAATCTCCTCAGCTACTCCCAACATGGTGATTATACCATTTCTTTGCTTTCCCCGTTAATGAAAACAGAAAGAGTTTCCATCTTAAAGTTGCATCTGCCATGCCCTTAATGTGCAAACATGAACATGTCTGCTCAAAATCGGCTAAATGGGAATAGGGATTTTCGCTAGAACTATCAGAAAAAATGTGATCCTGAACTAACTTAATTAATCATAGGCGTAACTCATAGCCAGATGATGTGATGGGTAAAGATGATTCTTTTGCCTGGAGATACGATCCCGATGGTGCTCCATATTGATATAAAAGTTGGGACGTGGGTTCCATACTTTAAAAGATAAAAGATAAAAGATAAAAGTATAATACAAGATTAAGATAGACTAAACCAAAATCAGCAAACCGTTCCCCAGCAACGGTGCTAGAAATGCTTGTTGGTATAAATTAACTACACTCTATTAAATATTATTATTATCAAGGTATCCGCAAGTGCACAGATAAACAATTTAAATGCAACATAAATGCTTAATCCTCTGATCTTACCACTCATGTCATAAGTAAACAAATTATGCAACACCAATTTCGTCTTGTTCAATGTGCCTAAGGCTAGAGAACAATAAATAAAGAAATAAATTTGGTTCTGTTGGTGTTTTTCCACCAGCAGAACCCATGCACTTGATCTCTACCTTGGTTTTGCAAACAGGACAACACTTTGGCCAAAGTTTATTGATTCCCAAAATTCTACAAGTGAAAGTTCTGTGAACATACAAACTGAGCAAGATGCTGCCAGATCCAACTATTAATGCTCTACTCCAACCTGCTGGCCAAACAAAGGATAAAAGTGACATCATCATCACAAGGGGTGCAACCATCAAGACCTCCATCTCTAAGATGGAGAGGTACACAAGAGTGGAAGAAAAAGTCCTGTCGGTAGACTTTAAATTCCGCACCCTTGCCATAAGGAATAACACTATGACTGAGGAGTGAGTCCATCAGTGGAGCCCACTAGGACTGTTGCTGACAAGCTTGGTCTAAAAGATCATCAACACCAAGTATTGCAAACATCTAGCTTGAGGGAGGACCATCCCCTAGTTATCAGGTAACTCTACCTATGTGATTATCAAGTCTGCTTTATAAAGTCATAAAATACCAAAAATATGTGGGCACATGAAGGTCCACACTTTTTAGAAAAAAACCCAAAAATATGTGGGCACATGAAAGTCCACCCAATTAGGAAACTTCTGCTGGAAATATAAAATCAATCACATTACCATGGAGTGGTACTAAACCTAACCCTTCTCCATGAAATTTGGTATTTTTGTTGGCAATTGAGTTTCACACGAAAATACAAGATCAAAGAGCTAGTCAACCCGACGCCCTTATATTACCGATATACCTGCTCCCAGAAGGGTCACTCAATTTGCAACATCAAAGACCCTGTCAACCATCCAGTTTGGGGGAAGGCACCCTCCATTTAAAATACAGCTAAGTATAAGTTTCCCACCTTACTATTATTGTACCATATCGCTTTTTTTGCGTGAGTTAGCTAGTAAGATAAATTTAAAAACCAAATAAAAACTTAGCTATATATTAGAGTGGTTTTAGATTGTGCCTATAGTCAGTCTAGGTTAGAGTCAAATAAAAAACTGGAGAACATTAAAATTTTATCTTGGAGATGATGAATAGTTGCTCTGCCGTAATTCCTTTCAAGTGCCTAGTTTTCAACCTTAAATTCTTCCGAGTTTTGGATACTACTGTTTTGGATTAAGAATTTACTCTGAACCTGAAACTTGTGGAGGCATATGCTTGAGCTAAGTCTAGGTGATTGATTGATATGATACATGAAGGTTTGAGCTACTTGTTATCTTATTCGTAGCAATACTAAGTTCTGGAGATTTATTTTAAATTTAAAATCTTACATGATGAGCTCTTGTATGAAAAAGTGTAAATTCCTACCAAAGCCATATATGATACATTTAGAAATAGGAAAACCTTTGCACATTTATGCTGCTTGCTTTGCACTGAGTTTAGTCAACCTTTATTGTATACCTTGTGAGAGTTTTTCATGCTTTTAAAATCAAGATCACTTACACACTCCACCCACATATGCATTACTCCTACTCTGGGAGTAAGCGCAATCATTTTCCACTACCAACCAGATCCACCTTAAAAATGTTTTTCTCCTACACTGGGAGTAAACACCCAAAAATATACCCTATAGCACAGCCCCTGTTTAATTGCTCTAAGTTCTTGTCATTATCTCTCCAAATATTTATATTCAAAGGATGCATGTGGCTATGCAAAAGTATTGAAAAAAATAGAAAAGGGAGTAAAAGATGGACAAGTGTCCCAACAATTAAAACAATGGGTACTTAGATGACCGCCTCCCTATGAAAAAAACACAGAGAGAGAAAGAAAAGAAGAAAAAGGAAATAAAGATAGTCCATGCTTTCCCGAAAAGTTCTAAGTTCCAAGAGAGATCTCTTTTTAAAGAGCAAAAGTAGAATTAGGATTAGCCACCTTATTTACACCTATCCACCATATTCCATACACATGCATATCTTGGTTTGATTGTATGACTTGACTCTCTGTGGATCCATTGTTTGACTTTACAATATATGAATTGCAAGTATGCTCATCCTTGTTATTGCCACTCCTATAAGCTCCACTATAATCCTTAGTTGTAGGAAGGCATAATAACATCAGTAATGCCTCAGTGAGATCCATAAATACCACATATTAAGAGACTTGAGGGTGTCATACAATTAAGCTCTGAGTTTTATTTCGAAACTTGCAAAACTCCGGAATATTGGTACTGTGAAGAATTTGAGACATAGTGCTTGACTTGATTGTTCTATCTTTCGATTGCTCAAGACTTATGCAAAAGCTGAGAAGCTCCATAGTTAAAAGATACAATGGGTAATTTGAAAATTAGAGCAGTTTTGTCTAATCCGGAGGAGAATTTCTGTTTGAAAGCACATGTACTTGGAAGGCATGAAAGCATTGTAGCAACTCCTGATCCAAATATATTAGTAATTAGGCTTAGCTTGTTTGCCAAGGGACTGGCAAACAGGTAAGCTTGGGGGTGTTGTTGACGGTCGATAACGTCAACTTTTATTAGAACTTTAGACATGAAAGGACACATGAATACACACTAGTCTAGGGTTTTAACTGACAATTTCCACGAGTTTTGCATGTTCTGTATTTTCCAGGGACTATTTCAAAAAAGCATAAAAGAAGGGTTAAAGAGCATAAAAGACACGAACCTTAACCGCCAAGGAAACATCATCACGAAGACTGTTAGTATAAATTAACTGCACTCTACTTGAATAAGATTGTATTAAGATTATCCGCTAGCGCACAGATAATATACCACTGTCACATTTCACCCGGAGGTTTTAAATATCGAATCCATAAGGAACAGTAGCTGATAATGACCAAGCTGATGACTTAACCCTACAATTAGGCTAGATAATATTAAGAAAGAGGAAATAGCTAATGATTATCTAGTTTCAACTACCGGTAAACTTTGAATAATATCTACCGGTAAACTTTGAATAATATAATTCTAACTGGGCAGTGACATGAATAAGAGGCGAAATCAGAGTTCCCTCCTACCAGACACTTATACACCTATCGATCCTATCAACGGGAAGTGGACTACAGAGGATTCAACGCAGCTGTCACCTACGTGATTTACCACTATCCGGCCAATCAGGGGACATTCACAAGTAAACCTAACCTAGGCACCACGCCTACACTACGAAATACTACTTCAATCAAGTAATGACCAAGATCAAAGCACTCAATATGAGTTGCAAACTTAAGAACGAATAAGAACAAATGCTTACTTGAATTAGAAGTTGAATACAAAAGTACCTCAGAACGCAGCTCTGGGCGAGGAAGCTGAATCTAGAAGAATACAGCCACGAAGAAGCACTGACAAGCCGGAACTTGTAACACCCGAAAAATTGCATTCTTTTAAATAGTGGGAATTTATTTAATTATGCAATTAGTTGATCATTCCAATATAGGGAAATAATAATTTTTCTCAAATATAAAATCAAACCTAGGTCATACACATGTATGATGCATTCATGCTGGAGCATTTCTTTTTTGTACTGTTGTAGCTTATTTGAATTTTTTTTTCAAATATTTCAAAACCCAATTTGAAAATCCTTTTGGAAAATGAAATTAGAAAATAGAAAAGGGAAAAAAAGGAAAAACCCTCCCCTCTCTGATTTTGGCCCGAGGGCCCAGTCCTCCTCTTCCTTTCGGCCTGCCCCCTCCCTTGCTAACTTGGGCCGAGGCCCAGCTAACTAGCCAGCCAGCCGGCGCAGCAAGCTGAGCGCCCCCTCTTCCCATCTTTGGATGATAGGCGGGCCCCATAGGGCAGTCCCTCTTCTCCTCCTTCCTTTCTTCTCCTCGGGGCGCCCAAAGCAGAGAGCCACGCCGCGACCGAACGCGCGCGAAGCATCCCTCTACCGTGACTGCCAGCCGACCCCAGCGCTCAGTGCTACCGACCAGTGGGACCCACAGGACAGCCCCTCCCCTGTTTCCCTCTGCTGCTCACCGAGAGTCCGACGCGAAAACGAACAGAGCGAGTTCGTCGCTCGCCGCCCTCGATTCGATCTCCTATATCCGAGGCGAACTCAACTCCCCTATCCCCATCGCCTCGGGACTATATAAGTCCAGGCGGGCCCCTATTTGCCGCCATCCAGCCCTAGCGGCATTGCCTCTTCCTGCCCTCGCGCGAACAGAGCCGCCGCTGCTCGAAGCTTTCCGCCGCCGGGATCCTCGGACAAGTCCGGATCTCCTACGCCTCCCTCGCGCCCCTATATAGGTCGGCCGAGCCCTGCCGTCCCTCCCCACAAGTTCCCGAGCAAGCCACACCCTCCGATTTTGCCCTAGCCGCCGCCGTCGATTTCTCCTCGGGAGGACTTCTCCGTCGAAATTGGTTGTTCTCCAAGCTTCGCAGCAAGGTCAGGGACCTTCCCGACCCCTTCTCCCTCGGTTTTGTGCACTATAGCCATGATGCCGAGCTTCGCCGCCGCCATAGTTCCGCCACCTAGCTCGCCGCATCCTCCCCGAGCTACCTCTGTGGCAACCGAAACCATAGATAGGTTTGGCTTGAGCTCCTCTTGCTTCCCGACCAGATCCCGAGGTGTGCCGAGCTTCCTAGCCCCGAAAACGCTGTCTCCGGCCATCTTGCCGGCGAGGAATCGGCCGGGCGTCGCCCGACTCCGGTGACAAGAGCCGCTCCTCTTTCCCCTGAGCTACCTGCGCCATCCACAGCCGATCCAACGGCTCACAGTGAAGAGATACCCTTTCGCCGGCACTTTTGCCAAAGAGCCCCTGAGCTTTTTAATGTTCTAACCCGCGGTCCTTTGGCGTATTTCTCAGATTACGTTTTCCTATTTAGAGAACGTATTTCCTCGGTTTTAACTCAAAAGGCGTTTTCAATATTTACAGATTTGCCACTCAGTTTATTTCGGCCATATTTTATTCGTTTTAGCTCCGATTTGATCCGTTCAAGTCTCGTTAGATTCATAATTTCGTAATCTATCTAATGATGCTACTGATACTCATGTTTTCAACTTTTAAAATTTGAGATTAGATTTAATCTATTATTTTATTAAAGTAAAACTTGTTTATTTCATAACTTCTCCGTTTGAATTCCGATTTTCGTGATCTTTATATCGATGTGCTCGTTGGAACGAGTAGAATAGTTATATAACCTTTTAAAACTATTTTGTTACTGTTTGGTGTACTGTTTTAGTTATTATCCTTATTTGCTTTGTGTATGTCTGCTGGACGATGTGTGTTGATGTGGTGATCGATCGAGTATAGTCGGTGAGAATTACGTGGTGAATTCAAGAAGCAGTCTTCAGGGGTTTGAATAAGAGAAAATGATCTCAAATTTAAGGCAAGTATAGCATGGGATCTTCCTTGTTATCCTATTCACTGCAATAATAAATTTCATGTGCATGTGTCTACCTTGTTAACCATAGTTTCTACCTAGAATTGTTATCTTGTTCCTTGATCACCTATGGGATTTATGCATTGGGTAGTTGATGCTAGCGCGCTATTGGAATCATGATCATGTAAACTTGATTAATTGAATATGCAATAACATTGAAAGATGTCTTTTTAGCAACATGGAACTAGGGGATTCGAGCATAGTTTTGTGATGCTCCATATCCCTTTCCCCCTTGGTAATGATCTGTCAGCAAAAGCTGCGACTTACAGTGCAACTATGAGGGCTATATGGCTCTGGTTTTAGCTCAGTATGAGGACCTTTTCTAGCTTGTTAGAGGTTATCGAAAGGCGCAAGAGGGGCTTGCCGACTCGGGTATAGTGCGGCCTCTATCCATATGTGTATAACCTGCGTGACCTTGTGCCATATGAAGGGGGGCTCTACATCTGCTTGCCGAGGAAACCTCGCGGCCCTAACATGTTAGACGAACCTTTGAAAGGCTTCATAGTGAAACCCTGCTCGCTCACCTTGGAAGTGTTATGGGGCTAGCTACCCCGAGCAAATGGGAATCACGGCTCATAGTGAAAGTGCACAACCTCTGCAGAGTGTAAAACTGGTATACTAGCCGCGCTCACGGTCACGAGTGGCCCGGAAAACTCACGGAGTAGTTATCTTTTTGGGTGATGTTGACTTGTTGCTAATTGATTGATGCAATTCATTAATTATGTTTACTATTGATCATGGATTATGGGCTTATTCAACTTGTTGCTATCCAATTGCATAAAAGATGCTTAATTAAAAGCAAACCGCTGTAAACCCGTGTCTATCCTTTTTGAGCCTCATAAACCCCATGTTATATTTGCTGAGTTCGACATGGACTCACTCTTGCTATTCCCCCCCACACCTCTGGAGAAGTTTAGGCTTGTGGTCAACCAGTCAGTTGTGTCCCTGTGGAGTTGGCGTCTACATGCGAAGATCGGAGTGTCTTTCCGCTGTTTGCTTCTTAAAGGTCCTATTTTAATTATTACTACGTTATGTATTTGATCATTGCCTTTTGATATTACCTTGTATTTGTCGGCTTATGTGTGTGACTGATCCTAGGGCGCACATAAGGTTATGCATTCAATTTTATCCTTAAAATTGGGTGTGACAGAACTCCTCTAGAATCTCTACTCTCCTACTCTATCTCTCTAATATCTAAACAAGACTAGATCTAGATGAACTAGTCTCTCCTAACTGCTACAACTAAATGAACTAGAACTAGATCAACTAGAGGGACCCTAACCCTAATTTATGTAGAGAATATGAAGCACCAGGGTGTAGAATGCCTTCTGGAGGGGGCCTGGGGCGTCCTTATATAGGCCGAGGTGGAGTAGGAGGCAAGGAACCGCCATGTCATCGATCCGCGTCTCATGTTATGTGCACCGTCGGATCAAACCGACCTTAGATCGACATAGGGATGCTTTACTTGGGTGCCAAGGAAGCGTGGGAGGAAGATTCCAAAAGCCGAGGGCCAAAACCCTAATGGTAGGGCCGACCGGCCCCACCCTGGAACCGGCCGGTGCCCAAAGTTGGGGTCTCGGGCCCAATTTCGTCGTGTTGTCTTCTTGGGCCTCCTGCAGTCAAATGGTGCATATGTTGCCGCAGATTTTGATTCCGAACTCCGAATATAGCAAATGATAGGTCTGTTTCGATCGTCTCGACAAGCCCGTCGCAATGGTGTAGTCTAATTGCTTATTTGAGATACTTTATTGATGGAAAATTACATATTCCTACAATACAAGTGAGAACACCAAAACTCGTGGAACTCGTTAGAATCAAAACCTATAACTATGCTTTGTGATTCATTTTGTGTCAAATCATGCTACAGTTGACGGTTATTTTTGGTACTTAACGACCGTCAACAATACCCCCAAGCTTACCCTTTGCCTGTCCCTTGGCAAATAGACTAAGCCTAATTGCTAATAAACTTGGATCAGGAGTTGCTACAATGCTTCATGCCTTCCAAGTACACATGCTTCCAAACAGAAATTCTCCTCCGGATTAGACAAAACTGTTCTAACTTTCAAACTTACCCATTATACCTTTAACTATGGAGCTTCTCAACTTTTGCATAAGTCTTGAGCAATCGAAAGATAGAACAATCAAGTCAAGCACTATGTCTCAAATTATTCACAGTACCAATATTCCGGAGTTATGCAAGTTTTCGAAATAAAACTTAGAGCTTAATTGTATGACACCCTCAAGTCTCTTAATATATGTGGTATTTATGGATCTCACTGAGGCATTAATGATGTTATGCCTTCCTACGACTAAGGATTATAGTGGAGCTTATAGGAGTGGCAATAACAAAGATGAGCATACTTGCAATTCATATATTGTAAAGTCAAACAATGGATCCACAGAGAGTCAAGTCATACAATCAAACCAAAATGTGCATGTGTATGGAATATGGTGGACAGGTGTATATAAGGTGGCTAATCCTAATTCTACTTTTGCTCTTTAAAAATAGATCTCTCTTGGAACTTAGAATTTTCGCGGGAAAACATGCGCTATCTTTATTTTCTTTTTTCTTCTTTTCTTTCTCTCTCTTTTTTTCATAGGGAGGCGGGCATCCAAGTACCCATTGTTTTAATTGTTGGGACACTTGTCCATCTTTTACTCTCTTTTCTCTTTTTTTCAATACTTTTGCATAGCCACATGCGTCCTTTGAATATAAATAATTGGAGAGATAATGATAAGAAGTTAGAGCAATTAAACAGGGGCTGTCCTATAGGGTATATTTTTGGGCGTTTACTCCCAGTATAGGAGAAAAACATTTTAAGTTGGATTTGGTTGGAAGTGAAAAATGATTGCGCTTACTCCCAGAGTAGGAGCAATGCATATGTGGGTGGAGTGTGTAAGTGATCTTGATTTTAAAAGCATGACAAGACTCTCATAAGGTATACAACAAAGGTTGACTAAACTCAATGCAAAGCAAACAGCATAAATGTGCAATGGTTTTCCTATCTCTAAATGTATCATATATGGCTTTGGTAGGAATTTACACTTTGTCATACAAGAGCTCATCATGTAAGATTTTAAATTTAAAATAAATCTTCAGAACTTAGTATTGCTACGAATAAGATAAATAGCAGCTCAACCTTCATGTATCATATCAATCAATCACCTAGACTTAGCTCAAGCATATGCCTCCACAAGTTTCAGGTTCAGAGTAAATTCTTAAGCCAAAATAGTAGTATCCAAAACTCGGGAGAATTTAAGGTTGAAAACTAGACACTTGAAAAGAATTACGGCAGAGCAACTATTCATCATCTCCAAGATAAAATTTTAATATTCTCCAGTTTTTATTTGACTCTAACCTATACTGACTATAGACACACTCTAAGAGCACTCTAATATATAGCTAAGTTTTTATTTGGTTTTCAAATTTTATCTTACTAGCTAATTCACGCGAAAAGCGATATGGTAATAATAATAAGGTGGGAAACTTATACTTAGCTGGATTTTAAATGGAGGGTGTCCTCCCCCAAGCTGGATGTTTGACAGGATTTTTGATGTTGCAAATTGAGTGATCCTTCTGGGAGCAAGTGTATTGGCAGTGTAAGGGCGTCGGGTTGACTAGCTCTTTGATCTTGTATTTTCCTGTGAAACTCAATTTCCAACAAAAATACCAAATCTCATGGAGAAGGGTTAGGTTTAGTACCACTCCATGGTAAGTGATTGATTTTATATTTCCAGCAGAAGTTTAAGCTTCTTTACCCAATTAGGAAACTTCTCTAAGAGTGTGGACCTTCATGTGCCCACATATTATTGGTTTTTTCTAACTTTATAAAACAGACTCGATAATCGCATAGGTATAGTTACCTGATAACTAGGGGATGCTCCTCCCCTAAGCTAAATGTTTGCAATACTTGGTGTTGATGGTCTTTAGAGCAAGCTTGTCAGCAGTAGTCCTAGTGGGCTCCACTGATGAACTCACTCCTCACACGTAGTGTTATCCTGCATAATTATACTCCAACAAGAAAACCAAAACTTTAGGCTCGAGTTTAATAAGAGGTTAGCGATCAGCCAATAAGTAATTGATTATTCTTTTGAGTTGATTTTAAATTGATAGGTTCTAGCAGGATTCTTTTTAGGATTTTCTGATTTTCTTATGCAGAAAAGTAAATATGTATGCATGATGTATATTTTATTTTTATGCCACCACTGAGAATATTTATTCTCATGGGGCTTAGGATTTTTATAATGCAAGAAAGTAAATACAGATGCTATTATCATCATTTTTTATGCCACCACAGTAAATACTACTACAAGGTTACCATAAGTTTATTAACGTGGGGCTTTAATATTTTGTGATGCAGTAAATAAGACAATAAAGATTTTTCTTTTTCTTTTGATATGCATAAAGATGAATATGCTAAAGTAAAATTACTAACATAAATTATGAATACTAATTAATTAGATAACTACCATATTACCTTATGGCAAAGGTGCGGGATTTAAAGTCTACCAACAGGACTTTTTCTTTCACTCTTGTGTATCTCTCTGTCTTAGAGATGGAGATCTTGATGGTTGCACCCCTTATGATGATGATGTCACTTTTATCTTTTGTTTGGCCAGCAGGTTGGAGTAGAGCATTAATAGTTGGATCTGGCAGCATCTTGCCCAGTGTGCATGTTCACAGGACTTCCACTTGTGAAATTTTAGGAATTAAAAAACTTTGCTCGAAGTGTTGTCCTGCTTGCAAAACCAAAGTAGAGATCAAGTGCATGGGCTCTGCTGGTGAAAAAACACCAACAGAACCAAATCTATCTCTTTATTTTCTCTATCCTTAGGCACATTAAATAAGATGAAATTGGTGTTGCATAATTTGTTTACTTATGACATGAGTGGTAAGATCAGAAGATTTAAGCATTTATGTTGCATTTAAGTTCATATGGCAGAAAAGATTTAAGCTGCTTAACTAATGGAAGGGTTGTCTATCTCTATATAAATTTTCACATGAGTATGACTATCATCTTCCAAATATAGAATACAATATTTTAGCACATTTGGTTAAGACTGAGATCAAAAGAATGGTGCCATGAACAATCTTAAAGGACAAAGCATGTTGAGTTAATTAGGTTAATCAATTAACACTGTAACTTTAACATGTTTGCATCCTCATTTATGTGCATACCAAGATCAAGAGGAAAATAGTGACCGCTTACCTTAAGATATTACCTTCATTATTGGAGCGTGATGGCACTAAGTAATGAAGGGTAGATGACTGGTGGCCCTTTCCTTCTCTTGCATCTTGAGTTGTTCATGAGCATTTTATCTCCTTTGTTGCTTATCCTCTTTGCCATCTTTTGCTTCTTTGATCTTATGACACCTTGTCAGTCCATTCATTATTATGCCTACAACAGATTAGTGGACAACACATACCCGAAGGAATGTACAATTTTAGAACATAGGTTGTTTGTCCAGAATCATGTTCCATCTATGCTACTTAGAAGATAGGGTTGATATTATGTTAACATAGATCATGTTCTATACCGGCATGGCTTGAGTTCAAGTAACTTGTAGCAGAAGATAAAGTGAATGAATCATTAATACTCACAGTTCTTCCATCTATAATGAATGAGCTATGTTTTCCTCTGCAAAGTTATTGAAGTTCAGCATGTGCTCTGTCTCATCTCTGATTCGAATTCACCTCATGACTTACCTAGATTAGTTGTGAAAGTTTCCTACAGGGGTTAGTCCAACAAAATATCCAATGTCTACTATAGTAATTTCTAGTTCAATAACCAAAACAAACTCCATGTCTAGTTTTAATTAAAGAAGGCATTTTTAACCTGAGCACCACGCTCAATTTAAATGCCAATGGAAGTATTTGCAGTACTTCCAAACCAAATCGTACTATGGCAAACAAAGGTGACATGAAAGCACTTATAGAGATTTATTCATTTAGATACAAAAAGGCGAACAATTGAACATAGATTAGAAAGGTAGAGACAACCAATACTAGCAACATAAGATTTTCTAATTAAGCCCATTCCCCCAAGCTGGAATTTTGCAAAGCAAAGTTAAGCTTGGATGGATATAATTCAATATTACATAATGATTGGTTGGATATACCTTGCATTGTTATTCTTCTACTTCAAACCTGAAATGGTTAGTGACAAAAATACCCGAGGGAATATTTTTATAATTTTAATTCTATGCACAATTCAAAAGGGCATTATAGTAAAATTAAAGATGCAAGCTCAATTCATTTTTCAAGAGTGGTTATTTTAGGACATAAATTCATTCTTGGGAAACCTTCTAATTATTGTACTTTAAGTTCATGGAGTGGTTTCCTCTAGAACACCAACCTATGTGCACCTATCTTAAGATTACAACGAGATCTATAATATTTATGATAAACATACGCATCTACAACCAACCTTTCAAAAAATTTATGAACAGGTAGAATGAGGGGGTTGAAGATCTCGTGTGTGATAATTTTAGAGAGACCAATTGATCCAGGAGATTTCCCATATGAGCATGGATTCGATGAGGTATTAATGAAATAATTCCCATACTCATTGATGTGATCTCCCTTTTCAAACTCCAAGGGTGTTTCTTCATGGATGTCTATAGGCGACAAGTTTGTCTCTATTATTTCATGCCTATGACATTCATTGGATGTTTCATTTTCTAGGATTTCCCATGGATTGGTGTCTCTAAGATTGGTTTTGTCTAAGTCTTTCTCTAAACTTGGATGAGTTATGTTTTTTCAGGAATTGATTTTTGCTCACCATTTGATTCTAGACCAAGTTTAGATGCTAGCACTAAGGCTTCATCCTCTTCCATCCATTCTTTGACAATAACGTATGTGTTTCTAGTATGTTCTATGCATTCCTGCCATTGTCGTAGCTCTTCTTGGTCATTCCAAAAATCTTCATGAATCATATTCTTGGGATGTCTTAATGGGATCCTAAGGTCATTATGAGACTTAGGAGAGAGAGCATAAGAAGGATCATCGGGGTCAAGGATGGGTTTAGATTTGGGTTCAGATGAGACATTTAATGTGAGCATAGAAGGGGAGAAGGTTGAATTGATTCCTAAGTGGCTTGGCTCTCCTTCTATGGCATCACTAGACATGCCATCGTTGCATTCTTCCCAATGTCTTTCAGGGGGGAAATGAAGTTGACGACATTTTTTCCAAGATGCTCTTCTAAGAAGATCTGATTTACATTGATTTAGGAGCATCTTAGCTAATTGGAAGTCTAAATCATCAAAGTGGGGTTTCGATGGTTTAGGATTGACAACTAAATCTTGAGATTGGAGTGGTTGTGTTTTAGCTACCAAAGCTTCCTCTGGTTGTTCGGGGTATGATTCCTTCTCTTCCTCGGGGAGCTCGGAATTAGCTAGAGCAACCTTGTTAATCATTGCTCTTACTTTACTTATAGGCAAATAAGGAAAGGCTCCTCCAGAGGATAAATCAAGGGATTCCCTAGAATTCTTGGTAAGACCCAAATAGAAATGTTGAATAGGCACAGGGTCTGGAAAACCAAGGTCAGGGTCAGATGTAACAAGTTCATTAAAATAATCCCATGATGTACTAAGAGATTCTTGTTCTAGTTGCCTAGAAGTTAAAACCTCTTTTCGAAGGTTAACTACTCTATGGATGGGAAAGAAATATAAACAGAATTCAGAGCATAATGTTTCCCAATCCCCTTGCATACTTCCTACGGCTCGATTATACCAACGTTTAGCTCTTCCGGTCAAAGAGAACGGAAAAAGCTTCCACCTTAAAGTTTTATCAGACATGCCAGCAATGTGCAAGCATGCACAGGTCTGCTCGAATTCTCGTAGGTGTAAGTTTGGATTTTCATTACCTTCTTCCGAGAAGGGTTTATCCCGAATCATATTAATTAGACATGGGCGCAGCTCATAGCCAGGTGTTATGATAGGCTCTATAGATTTTGGTGGCTCAAAACTTTTGCGCATGCCAAATAGATAGATAGGCATGGAATTTAAAGCATCCATAAGGATGAACATAAAATGATGAAAAAGTAGGGATAAAATAGAGAAGATAAAAGTATAATACAAGATTAAGCTAAATTAAGTCAAAATCAGCAAACCTGTTCCCCGGCAACGGCGCCAGAAATGCTTGTTGGTATAAATTAACTGCACTCTACTTAAATAAGATTGTATTCAGATTATCCGCAAGCGCACAGATAATATACCGCTGTCACATTTCACCAGGAGGTTTTAAATATCGAATCCACAAGGAACAGTAGGTGATAATGACCAAGCTGATGACTTAACCCTACAATTAGGCTAGATAATATCAAGAAAGAGGAAATAACTAATGATTATCTATTTCCAACTACCAGTAAACTTTGAATAATATCGTTCTAACTGGGCAGTGACATGAATAAGAGGCGAAATCAGAGTTCCCTCCTACCAGACACTTATACACCTATCGATCCTATCAACGGGAAGTGGACTACAGAGGACTCAACGCAGCTGTGACCTACGTGATCTACCACTATCCGGCCAACCATGGGACATTCACAAGTAAATCTAGCCTAGGCACCACGCCTACACTACGAAATACTACTTCAATCAAGTAATGACCAAGATCAAAGCACTCAATATGAGTTGCAAACTTAAGAACGAATAAGAACAAATGCTTACTTGAATTAGAAGTTAAATACAAAAGTACCTCAGAACGCAGCGGATCGTAAGGATGCCAGTCTCCGTTGGCATATTCATGATGAGGTAGGTATAGTTGGGGATGGCCCCCAAATTTAGCCAAAGCTGGACGACCGAGTATGACGTGATACGCGGCGTCGAAGTCGGCCACCAAGAAGTCGATGTGCTCGATGTGGAAGCACTGTGGTGTCCCAAATTGGACAGGCAAATTGATCTGTCCCAGGGGGTAGGAGGGCTGCCCTAGGACGATTCCCTAAAACGGAGCCGTGGTCGGCTCCGGATCTTCTGCTTGGAGTCTGAGCTCCTTGGCGGCTCCGGAGAACAGATGTTGAGGCCACTGCCACCGTCTATCAGCACCTTGCGGAAGCGTGTCTTGCATATCACCGGGTCAAGGATCAGTGGGAAGCACCCTAAGTATGGGATCTCCGTTCACTGGTCTTCTTTGCTGAAGGTGATGGCCTTGTGAGACCAAGGGGGAAATCTAGGGTCGGAGATGGAGGCGTCGTGGTTGGCGACGGAGTTGACGCGTCTAGCGACGAGCTTCTGTTCTCTCTTAGACTCCATGGCTATGCGGCCACCAATGATCGTGGAGACCGTTCGGTAAGCTTCAGTGAAGCCTGGAGGCTGGTCGTTATTGTCATCACGCTTGTCTCTCTCGGACTCTATGCGAGCCCTCTTCTTGTCTTTTTCTTGGAACACTTTGGAGAAGCCATAACATTCTCTCATGGTATGCTTGTGGAACTTGTGGATCGAGCATTGACTATCGGAGCGATGTTGGTCAGTGTTGTAGACTTGGTAGTGGCGACACTTTTCTCTCATAAGCCTCTTCATAATTGCACTTCGGGGCTGGTCAGTGTTGTAGACTTGGTAGTGGCGACACTTTTCTCCAGCCCTGGAGCCTTCTGGTTTGTCATGGCGACGTCGATCGGAGCGATGTTGGTCGCGGCGATCACGTTCGCCGCGGTGGTGGTCTCGCCGGGCTCCTCGGTCATCATGGCACCGATCAGATCGGTGGTTGGTGTCCTCGCGGCGTAGTCGGTCAGGGAAGTGGAGGCTGCTATGGATGGAGTGGCGGGCCGCCACGCTCCCCTCGGCGTACTTGTTGGCGATGCGCAGCATCTCGGCGATGGAGTCTGGTCTGCTGGAGTACAACTTCCTCTGGAGCTCCTCATCAGGTCGGAGGCCACGTATGAAAGCGGAGATAGCCTCAGCATCCATGACGCCTGGAATGTTGTTTCTGATTTCTGTGAAGTGCTGAATATATTCCTGTAATGACTCTCGCGACGCCTGCTGGAGCTTCTCAAGATCGAATTTTGTGCCAGGCTGCTTGCAGGTGGCACTGTAGTTGTTGATGAATTGCTCCCTTAGCTGGTCCCAAGTATCGATGGAGTTCGGCTTCAGACTCAGCAGCCAATTATTGGCGGATGTGTTGAGCATAGCAGGCAAGTAATTTGCCATGACGTCGGAGTCCCCCCGGCAGCTTTGACCGCGATCTCGTAGACTGTAAGCCACTTGGTGGGATCGGCGGTGCCGTAGTAGGTCTCGACGCCAATGACCTTGAAGTTCGGCGGCCAACGTACTGCCTGGAGTTCTACCATGAAGGGGAGTCCAGGAGCATTTTTATCGTTGACCGGAGGGCCGTGTGCCTCATCATATTCTTTGCGGCGCTCAGTCTCTGCTGAGTGCTTAGCTTCCCTCTGATTCTCGATGCGCCCCCGGAGATCTCTGGTCTTCAGCATTTCGCGGAAGTCGGACTGGTTGACCTCCTGGTCTCCATCTTGGCGACGACATCTCCAGCCGCCGTGGGAGTGACCACCATCATCGTGAATGATCTCGGTGGCTGACGCAGTGGAAAGTGATGGAGGTGGAAACTGGAGTTCTTCGTTGATCTGGACCTGGGCTGCCTGGAGGTAAGCCGTAAGGCACTCCACTTCAGGTGTCGGAACCAGCCTTTTGGCCTCTTCTATCACAACGGCGACGTTTACACTTGGTGTCTTGTAGACCTGGTGTTTGCCGACCAGATCAAATTCTGGCTCTAAGTTCCGTATGGGGGCCTTCCTTGCCTCGGCTTGCAGTTCGCGACGCCGTTTTCGGTGGGCGTTTCTCCCCTCGCGGGCTGCTCGGACCTCTTTAGTTTCATTCGGAGGAGGAGCGCTGTCATTTCTGACAGCGAGGACGGGTCCGCCGATGAATCATCCAGTGGGAGGTGGCAGATCAATGAGATCGCCGCCTTCCACATCATCGAGGTCGGAGCAGTCGTTGTCGGCGATGATGAAGCTGGAGCTGGTGCCGACGTGCTCGGGGGAGGTGTGGTCAGAGGAGCGTAGTAGATGCGCGAAACTGGAGGCCGCGTTCCGAAGACCGAACGGCATATAGCCACTCGGGAGGTCGTGATCAGAGGCCCTCGAAAGTGTGACAGCTTGGGGCCGTAGCTCGACGACACGCGCCCGAGGAGTGATGGTGATAGCCAGAGTCATGTCCTGGCAAAGCGGAGAAGGTTGTTGCGCCGTCGATGGGCACTGAAAGCGGTCTGCAGTCGACTCCAAGATCTGGAGACTCTCGGATAGGCCTTGGGAGATCCGATCTATGGATCTGATCATGTTGTCGTTGTCGATGGGCTTCCGGGTGTAGCGTGGCAACTTTCTTGCCGGGGCGGAGGTAGCTGGACGAGTCGGAGTAGATGCGATCTGGGCCGCATCCAGGATCTTTTCTTCACCGTCGGGACCGATGATCCAGGTGATGGATCCCACCGTAAAGATCTGGCCCAGCGTCGGGAGCTCGATGGAGCTTCAAAAAATCACCTTGTTCGCCATGGATCAGGAAGCACACCCCCTACCTGGCGCGCCAACTGTCGACGGAATACCGGTGATAGTCTACCGAGGGGTATGCCCAAGGTAGTAGATTGATCGGTGAAGGTGCGTCTGAGATGAACAAGAGTTACGCTGGAAGCGTGAGACACGAGATTTTTACAGGTTCAGGCCGCCGCTAGGCGTAATACCCTACGTCCTGTGTGTTGCTGTATTATATTGCTAGTAGATGAGATGAATTGAGGGGATCCCCTGCCCACCTTATATAGTCCGGGGGGCAGAGTTACAAGTCGGTTTTACCATACATATCAGATTACAATCCTAACTGAACAAGGAAACTAATCGGCTAGATACAAGGAAAGCTATTTCCTTGTCCGTCAAGTCTTCGGCGGATATACCTGATCCTCAGGAAATCGTGTAGACGACGTGTCCTTGGTAGTCCGGGCCTGATCGGACGACTCGGCGCATGTCTAGCCATGCGGGTATACGGGTTTATGCCCCCACACGAATCATATCCTGTGAAATTCCTGGAATAGAAATTGTATTGCATATCTCCAGAAAGTTCTAGAGGTGAGCGTTGGCATCCTCTGAAGGGTTGCCATGAAATGCAATTGATTGCACCATCATGATTAATGTGGGTTTAAGCTTAAATTCTCTACTTCCATTATCAAAACTTGGCATAGTTGCAATATTGGAAATAGATGGAGTAGAATACTCACAGATATTTCGATGTAGATGAACTGATCGGCTCAGAAGTACTAGGATGATTGGACTGATCTGTTGGAGGTTCTTGCAATGTAGGTTCTCTCGAAGAAGATAAACGAGATCCGGAAGTCATTCTTGGAGAGGAGTAAGATTAGCTCTTGCCCTTCTAAGGATTGACTCGGGGTCATCATGGAAATCTTCAGGTAGATTGAATCTAGCCATTCTTGATATCTAGCTTAACAGTCACAACAAAAAGACAAATATGTATGATCCCACTTAAAGAACGGGGTTAGTTCTTGAAGCAAACACAAAAGAAAATCTAGGCCAACTGCTTCCCCGGCAATGGCTCCAGAAATGCTTGTTGACACTTACTAACACTATCACTAAGGCTAGATGTAAAATCTATCCTTGACAACGGTGCTAAAAATGCTTGTTTATATTTCTTATGACTATTGCAGAATTCCACAAGCGCATAGAAGATATCGATGTAGCAGTTCACTTGGGAGTAACCAAGTATCGTATTTATTTTTACAGGGAAGCTATCTATGGCTAGAAGTATCTAATGGCAAGTTAAGAACAATCATGATCTATGATAAAGGTGAACTAGTGTAAAGATAACTAATCAAGATGAACAAGTCCTGAGATTGAGCAAAGCAATAAATGGTGTAGGTAGTGATGAGTGCATAGAGTGAGTTGTAATATGATATGATAAGTTGACTCCAACTAATACTTCGGGGTATGCGCGCTCCCAATTTAATGGGCTGCCTCTCACCCTACAGCCCTATGATTTAATAACTAGGCCAAACGTGATGGAATGCAGAGGATCTTACGGCTTTCACCACCTAAGACCTTCCACTACTATCTGTGGGCCTAGCCAGAATCCAAGCTAACTTCTAGTCTAAGCACCACACTTACAATATGGGCTACAACTCTAACCTCGCTCTAAGATTAAAGCACCGTCTAGCGGTGAAGATCCCGCACCTAAAGTATGCCAACTGATATAAATGTTTCTTACTAGCTACTACCGCAGCTCAAACACTTAAAGTAAATACCAAAAGTAAATAGTTAAAGTAAATACTAAAAGTAAATGTGGAAAATATAAGTACTAGAAAGGAAATTATATTCTCAATAAAAAGTACCTTACAAAGGAAGAACACGAGATTTACCGGAGACTTCCGTAGACTTCTCCTACTCTTTCTGCCTCTCTTCCCACTCACACTCTCACTACTAGCCTTGCTAAGTATGAAAATGGGATTAAGCCTTTGCTCTATATTATCAATCTGATTACAACTGAAGTAATGGGGGATATTTATAGCATCTAGGGACCTCCAGGGTAATTCTAGGAGAGGCTGGAGGTCGGTGGCCAAGATCGGTGGGGCGGGCGCCACCTTGGACAGGGCGAGCGCCACCTCCAATACACCGCCTTGCCATCCTACGACCCTATTAACGGTTATTAAACACCAAATATAATTATCAACTATTGCATAAAAAGATATAAAATAAATCACAAACAATAGTTGTAGGGTTTATTTCTAACGAGTTCCACGAGTTTTGGCTTTCCACTGTTTTGCAGGTATATTTAATTTTGCACCAAATAAAAGTATCTCAAAAGGTGAATTGGAGCATACCATTGCGAAGGTCTTGTCGCGCTTATCGAAACGGATATATTACTTGCTATATTTGGACTTCGGGACCAAAGATATAAATTAGAGAAGAAAATATATTTGATCACGTGGGACCCGCAGCATAGTACCATGCAGCCGCTCTGGAACTGCCACGTGTCGTGTGCTGAGCGGACAAGCAGCAGCAGAGCGCAGGCGCTGCTGGTGAATGAGCGAGCAGGCGCCTATCCTGGCCATCCAGGCCTGCGCTCTGCTGGTGCATGAGCGAGCAGGCGCCTATCCTGGCCATCCAGTCCGCGCCACTTGGCGATGGAGGGCTTTCATGCGCGCACGACCGCGCGGGAGGGGCAGCGGCGCGGCTTCCGAAGGCGGTGGTGCGGTTCGCATGCGCGCAGGGTGGCTGGACCGCCTGAACCAGCCAGTTCAACTGCCCGGAATCTTCCAGATTTCTCCCGAAAATCTGCAGGCGCACGGTTTGGTCGGTTTAGCTCCGGTTCATGGCCTATATGGCCTGTTCTTCTCCGGTTTTCTGTGCAGGTCGATTGGGAGATTAATTGGCGACCAAGTAACATCCTCCACCATCCGTACAAGGTCGGTTTGATCTGATGGTGGGCATCAAACGGAGGTGCAGATCAATGACGTGGCAATTTCTTGCCCCCTACTCCACCTGGGCTATATAAGGACGCCCCAGGGCCCCTCTTGGAGGTATTCTACACCCCGGAGCTTCATATTCTCTACATAAATTAGGGTTAGTAGGGTCCCTCTAGTTGATCTGGTTCATCTACTTCTAGTTCTAGTTCTAGATCATCTAGTTGTAATTAGAAAATAGGGAGAGAGGAGAGGAGAGAGATCTGAGGAGGAGCCGGCCTGTCGGATCTTCCTCAACTTTGTACCTCTACGAAGACAATTCTTCATCCATTCATCTTCAGGTTCTTTAGTCGGTAATTCTAGGTTTTCTATTTAATTAAATTCAGTTCTTTCTTTACTTTGCTTATGGGATCTCCGCTCGTATTGAGTGCTCTAGTTAATGTACATGATTAGAGTAGAATTCATTGGTGTAGACGTGGTGTCTAGGCTAGTGTTTACCTGAGTTTGTGCCCAATTCTTACGGTTAGTTGTGGTAGCCCCAGAGGTGACAGCTCTATCGGTCTTCGTATTCCACCACGTCGGAGTTGGTGTTTCGTACAACTTTTTGGCAGCCTTCCCCAGCTACTTCTTTCTCATCTTTTCAAGAGTTGGAAAGGTACTGTTGCTCCAAAGTAGGTTTAGTATAGTAGGTCTGATCCTTTTTCATCTAGTTGACTTTAGATAACCCCACTCTGCCCACCAAAAATATATATCTCACCTGTCCTTGAACATTCTTGATTTATTTCTAGTACACTTCGCGTTCCCCGTGAAAAATCGATACCTTAGAATACTCTTAGGTGAAAGCTATAGCGGCATCCGTGCGTTTGTGGATTAATCTGTGTGCGTTAATAAATACCAACAAGCTTTCTGGCGCCATTGCCGGGGAACGGTAGCTGTTCCGGGATCGAACCAAGTTCGTTCGTGTATCTTATATTTTATTTTTACCACCACCTTTACCACATGGATTCCACACCCATTTACCAATTTTCCGCTCCAAAGGGTGAATTACTAGAGCCACCACCATCATCACATCCTATTCTTACGAATGGCTTTCAAATTCACCCTAGTCTCATAGCCATGGTTCAGGAGCAACCCTTCTCTGGATTAGAAGACGAAAATCCCTACACTCACCTTAGAGAATTTGAGCAATTATGTGCTTGCTTGACTATTTCTGGCATGACACATGAGACCTTGAAATGGATATTGTTTCCGTTCTCTCTTTCTGAGAGGGCGAGACATTGGTATGATCATAACGTTAGAAGTGTAGATGGAAATTGGGAAAAACTTCAGGAAAAATTTTGTCTTGCTTTCTTCCCAACTTCCAAGATCGCCGCTCTTCGAATAGAAATTCTTACCTTTCAACAAAAGGCGAAGGAGACCATAGGAGCAGCCTGTGCTAGATTCATAAATCTCATCAATACCGGTCCAACCCTTTCCTTGCCTGACAACATGCTTCTTAGCCACTTCCAACTTGGTCTTAGCAAGGAAGCTGCTATACATCTCGACTTATCTTCTTGAGGTTCGTTCTCGCACAAAACCATTAGTGAAGGGAAAGCTATTTTAGAGAAAATCCAAGAAAACACGCCTTACATAGGCATTTTTGATGAATTTCCTGAAGAAGAAGAAAAAGTCGAGCCAAGCCCCGACCAACAAAAGGAGGTAGACACAACTGAATCTAAAATTCATTCAAATCCTTCTGATGATTTAGTTGTAGAAGAACCTCCCATTGTGGGAACACAACACATTTTGGAAGATGATGAACCCAATCCTTCCATGTTCCCCTTTGAAATCGAGAATGATCTTTTTGAAGATTTCAAAAACGCCTTGAATTTATTGTTCAAGTGAAGCCTCTGGCACATTCAGTGTCATCTGAGGATGACGATGGTTCACATAATGAACCTTTCCTTATAGAACACATTAAAGGATTATCGGCCATCATGAGTCATGAGTGGTTGGCAGAATCGGAGTTATCCACGGAGGTAGCCCAAATTATTGCTGCCTCAGACATCATCTCTTGCATCCTTAAGGGAACCACCATAGAGGCTCACTATAGTCCTACCGTTGGGATGAATATTATTTCAAAGGCTTTGGCCGAACAACTATGCCCCAACGAGTTCGTGATCCCATCTCATAGGCTTCTAAGAATTCCTTCTGGAGTTACTCTAGAAAGTTATGGGGTCATAAGGTCTATCCATCCCATCTCATAGGCTTCTAAGGATTCCTTCTGGAGTTACTCTAGAATATTATGGGGTCACAAGGTCTATCCCTTTGCGAATAAGATGTTTTGAATATCGTCTAGATTTTCATATCTATGACATCTGGGACACATCCCTCTTGATTGGTGTGCCTTTTGGGACACTCTTTCAAGAGCGACCGAAGCAAGGTATCTTAGACCTAAAATTAGGAAGTTCTCCTATTGCCATCTTGCTTGCACGCTCAACTAATGCAATAGTAGAACCCAAGCCCGAACAACACCCAATTGAGGACGTCTTAATGGCATCTCTAGAAGACATGGCCCAACCAATTCTCGATGATGAACACTTTATTCAAGAAGAGGAAGTGTTGGCAGAGCCTGTTGAATTAGAAGAAATAGAGGTGGCACCACAACCCTCAATTGAGCGAAAACCACTTCCTTCTGGCTTAAAATATGTTTTTCTGAACAATAATCGAGAAACCCCTGTTATCATAAGTGACAAGCTTTCCCAAGAAGAAACTTATAAACTTGTCACTATCCTAGAAGAACATATAGCGGCCATAGGCTACTCACTCCAAGACCTCATAGGGATTAGTCCCGTCCTCTGTACACATCGTATTCTCATTGATCCTGATTCTTCACCATCAATGGAACCACAACGGAGGCTTAACAACGCTATGCGAGAGGTTGTTAAGAAAGAGGTCCTCAAGCTCTTACATGCTGGAATTATTTATCCTGTACCACATAGTGAGTGGGTAAGCCCAGTCCAAGTTGTGCCAAAGAAAGGAGGAATGACGGTCATAAGGAATGAGAAGAATGAACTCATCCCTCAACGAACTGTCACTGGGTGGCGGATGTGCATTGACTATCGAAAACTCAACAAGGCTACAAAGAAAGAACACTTCCCGTTACCCTTCATTGATGAAATGTTGGAACGGCTTGCAAAGCACTCTTTCTTTTGTTTCCTCGATGGTTATTCCAGATATCATCAAATCCCGATCCACCCCGATGACCAAAGTAAGACCACTTTCACATGACTGTATGGAATTTACGCTTATCGACGAATGTCGTTCGGGTTATGCAATGCTCTAGCTTCCTTCCAACGGTGCATGATGTCTATTTTCTCTGATATAATTGAGAAAATCATAGAGGTGTTCATGGATGACTTTACCGTCTATGGAAAAACCTTCAATGCTTGTCTAGAGAATTTAGAAAAAGTCCTACAACGGTGTGAAGAAAAGCACTTAGTCCTGAACTGGGAAAAATGCCATTTTATGGATCGGGAAGGAATAGTGCTAGGACACAAAGTGTCCGAATGTGGGATAGAAGTGGACAAAGCAAAGATTGAAGTTATTCAACAACTTCCACCTCCCACAAATGTGAAAGGAATCCGCAGCTTTCTAGGCCATGCAGGGTTCTATAGGCGTTTCATCAAAAACTTTTCTCAAATCGCTAGGCCCCTGACTAGCCTTCTAGCCATGCACATTTCATTTTTGACAATGAGTGTTACGAAGCTTTTGAAATTCTCAAGAAGGCACTCATTTCATCTCCAGTTATCCAACCACCTGATTGGAATCTTCCCTTTGAAATCATGTGTGATGCTAGCGACTTTGTGGTTGGTGCCGTTTTAGGCCAAACCAAAGATAAGAAACATCATGCTATATCCTATGGTAGTAAAACCTTGTCTGGGCCTCAACTCAATTATGCTACCACTGAAAAAGAGTTGTTGGCAGTTGTCTTTGCAATAGACAAGTTTAGATCTTACTTAGTTGGAGCAAAGGTGATAATTTATACGGACCATGCTGCTTTAAAATACCTCCTCACTAAGAAAGACGCTAAGCCTCGGTTAATCCGATGGATTCTTCTACTCCAAGAGTTTGATATAGAAATAAGAGATAAGAAAGGAGTAGAAAATTCGGTAGCCGACCACTTGTCTAGGCTTCAATATAAAGATGCACATGGATTGTCTATTAAAATCTAAGGGACAACACAGTCCTCGTGGTAACGAACTCCGATCCCTAGTACGCAAATATTGTGAATTATATGGTTGCAGGTTATGTACCACCAGGAGAAGACAAGAGGACACCCAAGTATGAAAGTCATGTCCACATGTGGGACGATCCATACCTTTATAGAATCTGTGCCGATGGGTTGCTACGGAGGTGTGTCCCAACTGTTGAAGGCATGAAGATTATAGAAAGATGTCATTCATCACCCTATGGAGGACATTATGGAGCATTCCGTACACATGCTAAGATTTGGCAAAGTGGATTTTTCTAGCCAACAATGTATCAAGATACAAAGGAGTTTGTCAAGAGATGTGTCAGATGTCAGAAGCATGGAAACATCAACACTCGAGATGCTATTCCACTCACGAATAACCTCCAAGTGGAACTGTTAGATTCCTAGGGGATTGACTTCATGGGACCACTCCCAAAGTCTGGAGATACTGAATATATCTTGGTGGCAGTTGACTATGTGTCCAAGTGGGTAGAAGCGTTACCATGTCGAGCCACCAATTCCAAGCACTCCAAGAAGATGTTCAATGAAGTCATATTCCCGCGCTTTGGAATGCCTAGATTGGTCATAAGTGATGGAGGACCACATTTCATTGATAAAAGGTTCCGACAGTTCTTGACAGAAAATGGAGTCAAGCACAATGTTGCAACACTGTACCATCCCCGAACAAGCGGTCAAGCTGAAACATCAAATAAGCAAATCAAGAACATTCTGCAGAAGACCGTAAATGAGATGGGGAAGAAAAGGAAATACAAGCTTAATGATGCACTTTGGGCATACCGAACTGCATACAAGACACCCATAGGCATGACACCTTATCAACTTGTATATGAAAAGACATGCCATCTACCTGTGGAATTGGAATTCAGGGCTCATTGGGCAATCAAGAAATGGAACATGGATCTCCATCTAGCTGGCAAGAATCGCCAAATGCAAATATCTGAGCTTGAAGAATGGAGAGAGAAGGCTTACCATAACTCCAAGATTTACAAAGAGAGAACCAAACGGTGGCATGATAAGAAAATCAAGCATAAGGAGTTCAAGCCTGGGGACAAGGTTTTGCTCCTCAATTCAAGAGTAAAGCTCTTTGGTCATGGAAAACTTCGAAGCAAATGGGAAGGACCATTCAAGGTGATTGATACATCAACACATGGTGCCATCACAATTCAAGATGACTCAGGTACTATATTTAAGGTAAATGGCCATCGTTTGAAAATATTTTTTGAACCCGAAAACTTAGAAGAAGTAGACTTGATTGAATTTTTGCAATTTAGTGATTCAATTTAAAAAAACACTCAAGAAGATAATATATAATAATAATAAATATATACAGTGTTGTTCTTAGTTCTTTCTAGTTTAGGCTAGTTCATTAATTTAGTAGGTTTTGACTCTCTAGTATTACACACCAGAAGAGTCCCTGTTATTTTCACCATTTTTTGTCTATGAATAAAAGCCAGGTATTGTCTCAAAGAAGTGTGGGGGAAGGTGACACCTGCACCATGAATGTGCTGAAGTACATCATGAACTAGTGGAGGAGTCTACATACAATCTACTGAAACTCGGTTTGATCTTTCCTGACTTATTCATATGCTTACTGAGTTTTGCACTTGTTATGCACATTGCTTAAACTTTCAAATTAAAACTTGGAAAGGTGACATGCTTACAACATACTTTAGATAGAACCTTGCATAAAGAATGTTCCATATACATATACTTATTGCTTGTGGGAAAAATATCGCATAGGAAAATTATATTGAATAAGTTGTTGTGGAGTGTGATAAGCTCTGCCTTAGAAATCTTACCGATTCTAGTTAAGGTGCTTGGAGAATTTTCGTTTCATAAAACTACTATAAAAACCATGGTGTCACATACTCCTACCAGAGCCATATACATGCTTATAGGATAAGAAACTTTCCACATGCTGCTTGCTTTGTGTTGAGTTTTGTCAAGTCTTGTTGACCCTTGTCGAGAGATTTGTCATACTTCCAAGATCAAGATCACGTACACCCACATACATATGCTGCTTTTGCACTGGAAGTACGCAAAAACATACTTTTCATCCACCTCAAAATGTTCTACTCCTACATTGGGAGTGAACACCAAAAATATTCTAGATAGATTTATCCAAATAGATTCTCCAAGTTCTTGTTACTATCTCTCAAAAGAATCAAGTTGCAGAGAAGAGGCATGAGTCTAGGCAAAAGTGTGAGATGTGAGAGAAAACAATGGGTACAAAGATGCCCGCCTAAGAGGTAAAAATGGACAAGTGTCCGAATGAATAAAACAATGGGTACTTAGATGCCCGTCTGAAAAAAAAAGAGGAGCTAGCCCATGTTGTCCTGCATCATAAGCCTCAAAGTTTCAAAAAGAGAGATTTGTTTACAAGGAGCAAAAGTAGAATTACGTTAGCCACCAAATATTTCACACACATGCACATCTTGATCTAAGAGTATGACATTTCCCTCCTTGGATCCAGGGTTTGACTTTACAACATATGCAAGGTAAGTATGCTATATATTTTTTTACCCAAAACTCCACATAAGTTTTTAGATGTAGGGAGGAAAAGAAGGCAATCCTAAGTTATGCCTTGGTGAGAAATCATACACCATTGAGTGACCAGGAGTACCATTCGAGGAGTATAAAGTGATCTATGTCTTTCTTGTGAAAACTTTAAAAACTCCAAGTTGCCGAGATAGGAATTCAGGAAGATGATTTCGCTTCAAAAGTTGTTCCACTTTTCAACCACTCAAGGAGATATGATTGCCACTCCACATACCCCGCAGGTACAAGAAATATTTTGGAATAATCTATATGCTGGTCCTACATCTTGAATAGCTATGTTTACATTTATCTGAACCTTTGTTCGGGACGAGCAAAGAGCAAGTGTGGGGGAACTTGTTGACGGTTATTAAACACCAAATATAATTATCAACTATTGCATAAAAAGATATAAAATAAATCACAAACAATAGTTGTAGGGTTTATTTCTAATGAGTTCCACGAGTTTTGGTTTCCCACTGTTTTGCAGGTATATTTAATTTTGCACCAAATAAAAGTACCTCAAAAGGTGAATTGGAGTATACCATTGTGAAGGTCTCATCGTGCTGATCGAAACGGATATATTACTTGCTATATTTGGACTTCGGGACCAAAGATATAAATCAGAGAAGAAAATATATTTCATCACGTGGGACCCACAGCATAGTACCATGCAGCCACTCTGGAACTGCCACGTGTCGCGTGCTGAGCGGACAAGCAGCAACAGAGCGCAGGCGCTGCCGGCGAATGAGGGAGCAGGCGCCTATCCCGGCCAACCAGGCCGCGCCACATGGCGCTGGAGGGCTCTCATGCGTGCACGACCGCGCGGGAGGGGCAGCGGCGTGGCTTTTCGCCTGGGCAGGACACGTGGCAGCTGTTGTGATGAGTATAGGCCCAATCTTCTGAGAGGTAACCGGTAAGTTCGATTTGCCGAGATCTCGACGTTGGCGATCCGGCTTCAAATCAGACACGATTCGAATCCTGCAACCGTTACACCACTGCTCCGTTGGTTATCAACCAAGCACAACTTGATTGACCTCGCCAAGAAGGCTTTTCCTGCAAGTGAATCGAAGAACACAAGCAAGAAAGTTTAAACACGCAATCTGAAATTGCAAATATGAATGACGTGAATATCAATAGAGGGTTCAAGAACTCGGTTCCAAAGGACTAATTGACACAGTGGAGGAGATCAAGAACGGGGCCCCAGATCACTATAAAAGGATTTGTCACCACAGTTACAATGAACGATTCAGTTTCTCGATGGAAAACTAAACTCTAAACAAAACCCAAGTCTCCACAGCGGCGGCTGTGTGGAACATAAAAGAGAGGCATCCTAGGGTTGGAGGCGACCAGAGAAGGCGCCCACAACTTGAGCTTAAGGCCCGACTCGATACATGGCCAAGTTGGCCCAAAATAGATGACACAACACCTTGCCGTGGTCACACAGATTATTCCACGGGCCATCTGGAGCTGGGACCAGATCCAAAACGACGGCGTCGTCGTCCCCTTTCCAATGAGTCTAAGATCGCCCTGTTTCGATGTCGTATGAGGGAGTTATGAGCGAAACATTGATGACGTGTCTGCTGAATCCGAGGGTGACGTGACAACTGAGTTGGAGATGAGTTGCAACTTGGGAAAGATGTAACACCTGGTTTTCCGAAGAATACCAAGCGTTAACTATATGTGTGCCCAGGATGTCCACAGAACACATATAGTGTCAAATATGGTAAATACCATAAGCAATGCTTAAATACATAGCGAAACATATTTACATTAAGACTTACAAATATATGAAAGCACAACGGAAACTAGTCTTCATCTTCTATCTTCGGGGCACCATACTCCACAGGGACGGTTGACTGGGGGAGCACTCGCCTACTACTCATGGAACTCCTTTGGAAACTCCTCACTTTATCCACCATCTGGTACCCATCCGGGATTTTTATTGGTGAAACCACAAGCGTCAGCTCACCATGCTCAGCAAGTATAACATGAGGGGATGCAAGGCTCAAAAAGCTGACACGGCTGAACTGCGGTAAGCACTTTTAGTTGGTCATATTTTACTTATTAAGAGTCTATGTAACTAAGTTATGCGTAGCACCCCAGTGAGATTATAATAATTATCATCAATATCATTTCATCATCGTCTAGCCATCCATAAAATCATCTGTCTCGAAAAGGATCCAGGCCGCTCGTGTCCGTGAGCACGGCTGATATATCAGTTTGATCAAACTCTGCAGAGTGTGTACACTTTCACCATGAGTCGTGAATTCCCATATGCCCCGAGGCGGCCAACCACTTATCACTTCCAAGGTGAGCAGGCAGGGAACCACTACGAAGCCTTTCACTAGTCACTCTAACAAGTTAGTAGACGCAAGGTTTCGGCAAGGCGAATGGAGGCCCCCTTCAAGAATGGCACACCATGTGACCGCAGCCCAGCACACATCTTGACAGGCTCGGAACCCATTCTTGAACCTAGACCCCCCTCTAGCGCCTTTCGGTAACTACTAACAAGATAGAGAAGATCTAGTTACTCATCTAAGACCAGAGCCATGTGATTCTCATGGTTGTACGGTAAATCCTGGGTGGCCGCTTTAAGATTCAGATGCATACGGAGGGCAGACTAGAGCGACCAAAAAGGCCCAATGCTCTAGCCCTCTTCTGTCCATGTTGCTTAAAAGCATCTTCCATCCATAGTTGCATAATCATTAATCAATATTATAGATCATTATTGTTGGTGATAGCAACTAAGCCAATCTACCCATATGCAATAACCCATAGGTAACAAGGATATAAGATATCAATAGTTCTAGGTAAAATCCTTATAGGTTTATCATATTAGACACATGCATATGAAAATGTGATTAAATGGTTATTAGGCAACAAGGAAACTCATGTTACACTTGCCTCCAAATGCTTTCCAGGCACTCCAATTTCTTCACGATCATCCTTGCATAGCTCCACTTCTAACGATCGGAACAACCAGCACAAGCTTCACATTCAAACCTAGAAACAATACACCAAGCATTATAACAATAAATTACAAAGGTTTTGAAAACGTATGGCTTGTTCTATAATCGTGTGAGCGCAAAAACTAAACAAAACAAGAACCACAATTAAATGATGTGAGAGATGAAAGGTATATGTGGCAAGGATTGGATTAGATGAGCATGGTGGAATTTGGATTAGAACATATCTAACATAACAAAAAGGATTGAATATGTATTAGGTTTTAAGCACAAGGTTTGGCTTTGTAGAGCATGATGTGTTATGGTGTGCGGTAGAGAAACTGGTGCATTGGAGAATAAGATTGAATTGATATACATCATGTGGCATTCTCGTAGGGATATATGATAATTAGTGATATGATGTTTCCATCACTAAGCTGGAGTGACATATCAAGGTTGATAGTAAGGATAGACGTTTACTTGTGGTGAGGATGTAATTTAGGAGAGTTCATAAAGGATGACTTGAATAGGACAAGTGTGTTTAGCGGTCACAAGATCATGGTGTAGTGATGTGATTTGATAGGATTAACTAAAATATAGCTCATCGTTCTATCTGGACGATGCAAATGATGACCAAAATATAAGGATTATGCATGCAACATGTAAGGGCATGTCACATGAAGAGGGCATGTCAATCAGAGATGCACTTAGGATGGAACAAATTTGCAAGTTGGTGGTATGCCGATGAGCACCATTGGAGGACATGGATTGAATAATAGATAACATGATATGACATTGATAACAAGATTTATCTCTGGTTATAGAACATAACATGACAAATATGGTGGTGGTGGTTTGGACGGGTAGATCATGTTAAGCGCATGGAGACCATGGATTTAAGGTGGGAAGAGAGGTTACACAAATGGCTTATGTTCTGAATATTCCTTAGAGATATGAGGGAATGATTTTGGATAAGTGAATAGGTTACTTTGGAACATGTCATGACCAACAAATGCACTGAGGTGGATGCTAGATCAACGGAAAACAAGGTTATGTCGATTTGTGCATCGGTTAAGCGTAACCGGTGGAGGACAGCGGGAAATATGATGATAGATTGCATGGTTATAACAAATACAAATGGAAATATATTTTGTGGGATTTCTAGGTACTGCAGGAGGGAGGTTATGGCAAAAGGAGGTGACGTTTTGACCATCCGTTGGTAGGAGAACATGATTGCAAGATGCGACTATGTGGTTGTTTGGCATGGCAAGGGCAGCGACATGACAATGATTATAACTCAAGCGTCATTATTCATATGATGAAGCTGACTTGCAGGGATGTGTGTAGGTATATCATACACACAACGGTCAAAGGTGCTGATCACCGGAGTGGTCAATCAACGGGAACGCTCGTGCCAACCCGCTGTGGTGCGGCTGCGGGACAGCAGGACAGCAGGACAGTGACCACAAGATAGGAGCATATATCTTTCATACTTTATCATATAGCCATGAAACTTTTCAGAGGTGTGTGCAACTATATAAAGGATAACATATCCAAAGGGTTGATCAAGAGGTTCAATGGATCAACGGGAACGCCACTGACAAAAATAGGGTCATTTCTGTTTGGACAGCAGGAGCGGCAGACAATTCGGTCTCTATATCTCGGCCATCATGGATTGGATAGCTGAACCAACTTGTGGGATCATATGCAGGGATGTCATGAACATGTAGGTCAAAGGGATTTATGATTTGGTCAGCGGATTAGCGGGGAACGCCGAAAGCACTCAGAGATGCCAATCTGTCCAGACAGCAGGGACAGCGGCACGGTGATGACCATATCTCTAAATTCTCAACTCCTATGAAGAAACCATTTTGCAGGGACGTTTTCAAGGATATGAACTACAATTTCACCAAAGGGTTTGATGATTTGATCAAAGGAACAGCGAGGAACGCCGCTGCCCAAAAACAGCAGCGCTGCTGGCCGCCAGGACAGCAAGACATACAACATGTATATTTCATCGGGAATCAACCAAACATCAACAAGGGTACTTGATATTCAGAACACTATAAAAACATTATGGGGGACATGATTTAGGGTTCTCACCATGGGTATTGGTGGGGTGGAGCGGGGAAACTCATCAACGATTGCCGGTGATGACAACGCGGTTCAACGGTGCATCCTTCTCGCGATGCGGTTGATCGGGGCGACATCCATGGTGGTAGAAGCAACCACCACGTCATGGTGAGCAGGGAGGTTGATGTTGAACTCCTCCAAATCCTTGTTGGGTGCTTGGGAAGGAAATCAAGGTGTTTAGATGGGTTGCAATCGCCGAAACACTTCGTTTCCATGGACGGGATGGAGAGGAAATTTGGGGATTGGTTGAGGCAGCCATGGGGGAGAATGAGGAAGAGGAGGGGCATCTCCCCTCTGTTCTTGACGTGGGAACTGAAGGGGGAGGCGTGAGGGGGCTGTGGGGGAGTTATACTTGAAGGGGAAAGGGTGGGAGACCAAAGGGTTGGAAGGCAAAGGGTCTTGTCTTGATATTTTCTTGACTTGGTTGATATTTTTGTGCAAGATGGAGAGGACATCAGGTGGGTGACGTGGGAGAGGTGAGAGGAAGAGGTAGAGGGCTGGTTGGACTCTATGTTGAACCACAAAAGAGTGGAGGGTGGTTGGGCTTTGACCCGCGGCGAAAGATAACTCAAAGTTTTAACTGGATTCAGTTCGAAGCGATGTCAGAGGACGCAATGAGTTGGGTTGACCCATTAGCAATAGAAATAAAGATGGGGAATATGGTTTACTAATGGGATAGATTTAGGTGCTTGTATTAAAACAAGAATACAATATGGAATGATAGTGTTGAGCTCGGCTCGCTAAATTCGTAGAGACACGATAAGGTTTCGGGAAATTTAGCGTTCCAAAATGGTGAGACCATGACCGTATGGTTTTCAAGGATGGTTCAAAAATATGTTTGGGTTTGACCAAGAGGATAATGAGTGGAGGAGAAAGAGTCCATGTATATATTGCCCAAAGGTCAGGAAACGAGAAGAAAGATGGAACTGAGATTAACAGGGGTACATAACATGTGATTGATTTCACTTGAACAAAGTGATGGTAGAGTTGCATATGGGATACAATGATTGATCATTAAGCATATGTTTTGATATTTGAACAAGAGTCAATTAAAAGGGATTGGAATCTCAAATATAAGGAAAAAGGGATAAAGAGAGAACATATTAGGATATGACTAAATAGAGCTTTAAAGAATAGGTGTTAGGGTGATGGCAAGATGAACATTTGAAGAGCCATCAAGGTTTTTGGAATAAGGATCAAGGTATATGGTTCCAAGGATTTAATCATGAATGGGAACTTGATCAAAGATTTGAGAAATTTGATTCCAATTAAACCCTATGCGTGTTTGAAAACTTTTGAAATCATTTTTCATACAAAACACTAAGCAAAGGCATGAATGCAACAAACCTTTAAATTGTTCACAAAATGTTTGAAAACTCACATTTTCCATTATCCAGAATGTCAACAACTTAAGCTATGTTGGAATTTTTAGAAAATGGTAAAAATCATTTGTTTTGTTTTAAGTGTTTTCTAGTCACATCCCAAAACAGAAATTTTGGGGTGTGACAACACTACCCCCCTTAACAGGAATCTCGTCCCGAGATTCGCTGAAGCTACACTCAAAGCAAAGAGCGAAATCACACAAGAACACAAGAACAAAACAATCAACCACGCTAAGACACACTAACATAAAGGGGTCCTAATAACATCACACTACCACTTTCCAAGAATCGTTACTAACGTAAAAAGCGCTCGGGGATAGCAACATCCTAAAGGCTTAGGTTAAACGAGCTTGAACTCTTCAGTCTTTGGGGCGATGCTCTTCTTATCATTGTAGAAACTTGATCATCTCGCAAATCTTCTTGCATCTTGGAGAAACGAGGGGTTTTCGTTAAAGAGCATTTTTTTTCACAAAGAATCGAAGGAAAGAAATGCATGACTAGGTTTTACCAAAATAACTTTATGAAAACGACCATGTCTAACTAGGCTGAGCGTCCTACAGTCAACACTGCTTTGATACCACTTTGTAACACCTGGTTTTCCGAAGAATACCAAGCGTTAACTATATGTGTGCCCAGGATGTCCACAGAACACATATAGTGTCAAATATGGTAAATACCATAAGCAATGCTTAAATACATAGCGAAACATATTTACATTAAGACTTACAAATATATGAAAGCACAACGGAAACTAGTCTTCATCTTCTATCTTCGGGGCACCATACTCCACAGGGACGGTTGACTGGGGGAGCACTCGCCTACTACTCATGGAACTCCTTTGGAAACTCCTCACTTTATCCACCATCTGGTACCCATCCAGGATTTTTATTGGTGAAACCACAAGCGTCAGCTCACCATGCTCAGCAAGTATAACATGAGGGGATGCAAGGCTCAAAAAGCTGACACGGCTGAACTGCGGTAAGCACTTTTAGTTGGTCATATTTTACTTATTAAGAGTCTATGTAACTAAGTTATGCGTAGCACCCCAGTGAGATTATAATAATTATCATCAATATCATTTCATCATCGTCTAGCCATCCATAAAATCATCTGTCTCGAAAAGGATCCAGGCCGCTCGTGTCCGTGAGCACGGCTGATATATCAGTTTGATCAAACTCTGCAGAGTGTGTACACTTTCACCATGAGTCGTGAATTCCCATATGCCCCGAGGCGGCCAACCACTTATCACTTCCAAGGTGAGCAGGCAGGGAACCACTACGAAGCCTTTCACTAGTCACTCTAACAAGTTAGTAGACGCAAGGTTTCGGCAAGGCGAATGGAGGCCCCCTTCAAGAATGGCACACCATGTGACCGCAGCCCAGCACACATCTTGACAGGCTCGGAACCCATTCTTGAACCTAGACCCCCCTCTAGCGCCTTTCGGTAACTACTAACAAGATAGAGAAGATCTAGTTACTCATCTAAGACCAGAGCCATGTGATTCTCATGGTTGTACGGTAAATCCTGGGTGGCCGCTTTAAGATTCAGATGCATACGGAGGGCAGACTAGAGCGACCAAAAAGGCCCAATGCTCTAGCCCTCTTCTGTCCATGTTGCTTAAAAGCATCTTCCATCCATAGTTGCATAATCATTAATCAATATTATAGATCATTATTGTTGGTGATAGCAACTAAGCCAATCTACCCATATGCAATAACCCATAGGTAACAAGGATATAAGATATCAATAGTTCTAGGTAAAATCCTTATAGGTTTATCATATTAGACACATGCATATGAAAATGTGATTAAATGGTTATTAGGCAACAAGGAAACTCATGTTACACTTGCCTCCAAATGCTTTCCAGGCACTCCAATTTCTTCACGATCATCCTTGCATAGCTCCACTTCTAACGATCGGAACAACCAGCACAAGCTTCACATTCAAACCTAGAAACAATACACCAAGCATTATAACAATAAATTACAAAGGTTTTGAAAACGTATGGCTTGTTCTATAATCGTGTGAGCGCAAAAACTAAACAAAACAAGAACCACAATTAAATGATGTGAGAGATGAAAGGTATATGTGGCAAGGATTGGATTAGATGAGCATGGTGGAATTTGGATTAGAACATATCTAACATAACAAAAAGGATTGAATATGTATTAGGTTTTAAGCACAAGGTTTGGCTTTGTAGAGCATGATGTGTTATGGTGTGCGGTAGAGAAACTGGTGCATTGGAGAATAAGATTGAATTGATATACATCATGTGGCATTCTCGTAGGGATATATGATAATTAGTGATATGATGTTTCCATCACTAAGCTGGAGTGACATATCAAGGTTGATAGTAAGGATAGACGTTTACTTGTGGTGAGGATGTAATTTAGGAGAGTTCATAAAGGATGACTTGAATAGGACAAGTGTGTTTAGCGGTCACAAGATCATGGTGTAGTGATGTGATTTGATAGGATTAACTAAAATATAGCTCATCGTTCTATCTGGACGATGCAAATGATGACCAAAATATAAGGATTATGCATGCAACATGTAAGGGCATGTCACATGAAGAGGGCATGTCAATCAGAGATGCACTTAGGATGGAACAAATTTGCAAGTTGGTGGTATGCCGATGAGCACCATTGGAGGACATGGATTGAATAATAGATAACATGATATGACATTGATAACAAGATTTATCTCTGGTTATAGAACATAACATGACAAATATGGTGGTGGTGGTTTGGACGGGTAGATCATGTTAAGCGCATGGAGACCATGGATTTAAGGTGGGAAGAGAGGTTACACAAATGGCTTATGTTCTGAATATTCCTTAGAGATATGAGGGAATGATTTTGGATAAGTGAATAGGTTACTTTGGAACATGTCATGACCAACAAATGCACTGAGGTGGATGCTAGATCAACGGAAAACAAGGTTATGTCGATTTGTGCATCGGTTAAGCGTAACCGGTGGAGGACAGCGGGAAATATGATGATAGATTGCATGGTTATAACAAATACAAATGGAAATATATTTTGTGGGATTTCTAGGTACTGCAGGAGGGAGGTTATGGCAAAAGGAGGTGACGTTTTGACCATCCGTTGGTAGGAGAACATGATTGCAAGATGCGACTATGTGGTTGTTTGGCATGGCAAGGGCAGCGACATGACAATGATTATAACTCAAGCGTCATTATTCATATGATGAAGCTGACTTGCAGGGATGTGTGTAGGTATATCATACACACAACGGTCAAAGGTGCTGATCACCGGAGTGGTCAATCAACGGGAACGCTCGTGCCAACCCGCTGTGGTGCGGCTGCGGGACAGCAGGACAGTGACCACAAGATAGGAGCATATATCTTTCATACTTTATCATATAGCCATGAAACTTTTCAGAGGTGTGTGCAACTATATAAAGGATAACATATCCAAAGGGTTGATCAAGAGGTTCAATGGATCAACGGGAACGCCACTGACAAAAATAGGGTCATTTCTGTTTGGACAGCAGGAGCGGCAGACAATTCGGTCTCTATATCTCGGCCATCATGGATTGGATAGCTGAACCAACTTGTGGGATCATATGCAGGGATGTCATGAACATGTAGGTCAAAGGGATTTATGATTTGGTCAGCGGATTAGCGGGGAACGCCGAAAGCACTCAGAGATGCCAATCTGTCCAGACAGCAGGGACAGCGGCACGGTGATGACCATATCTCTAAATTCTCAACTCCTATGAAGAAACCATTTTGCAGGGACGTTTTCAAGGATATGAACTACAATTTCACCAAAGGGTTTGATGATTTGATCAAAGGAACAGCGAGGAACGCCGCTGCCCAAAAACAGCAGCGCTGCTGGCCGCCAGGACAGCAAGACATACAACATGTATATTTCATCGGGAATCAACCAAACATCAACAAGGGTACTTGATATTCAGAACACTATAAAAACATTATGGGGGACATGATTTAGGGTTCTCACCATGGGTATTGGTGGGGTGGAGCGGGGAAACTCATCAACGATTGCCGGTGATGACAACGCGGTTCAACGGTGCATCCTTCTCGCGATGCGGTTGATCGGGGCGACATCCATGGTGGTAGAAGCAACCACCACGTCATGGTGAGCAGGGAGGTTGATGTTGAACTCCTCCAAATCCTTGTTGGGTGCTTGGGAAGGAAATCAAGGTGTTTAGATGGGTTGCAATCGCCGAAACACTTCGTTTCCATGGACGGGATGGAGAGGAAATTTGGGGATTGGTTGAGGCAGCCATGGGGGAGAATGAGGAAGAGGAGGGGCATCTCCCCTCTGTTCTTGACGTGGGAACTGAAGGGGGAGGCGTGAGGGGGCTGTGGGGGAGTTATACTTGAAGGGGAAAGGGTGGGAGACCAAAGGGTTGGAAGGCAAAGGGTCTTGTCTTGATATTTTCTTGACTTGGTTGATATTTTTGTGCAAGATGGAGAGGACATCAGGTGGGTGACGTGGGAGAGGTGAGAGGAAGAGGTAGAGGGCTGGTTGGACTCTATGTTGAACCACAAAAGAGTGGAGGGTGGTTGGGCTTTGACCCGCGGCGAAAGATAACTCAAAGTTTTAACTGGATTCAGTTCGAAGCGATGTCAGAGGACGCAATGAGTTGGGTTGACCCATTAGCAATAGAAATAAAGATGGGGAATATGGTTTACTAATGGGATAGATTTAGGTGCTTGTATTAAAACAAGAATACAATATGGAATGATAGTGTTGAGCTCGGCTCGCTAAATTCGTAGAGACACGATAAGGTTTCGGGAAATTTAGCGTTCCAAAATGGTGAGACCATGACCGTATGGTTTTCAAGGATGGTTCAAAAATATGTTTGGGTTTGACCAAGAGGATAATGAGTGGAGGAGAAAGAGTCCATGTATATATTGCCCAAAGGTCAGGAAACGAGAAGAAAGATGGAACTGAGATTAACAGGGGTACATAACATGTGATTGATTTCACTTGAACAAAGTGATGGTAGAGTTGCATATGGGATACAATGATTGATCATTAAGCATATGTTTTGATATTTGAACAAGAGTCAATTAAAAGGGATTGGAATCTCAAATATAAGGAAAAAGGGATAAAGAGAGAACATATTAGGATATGACTAAATAGAGCTTTAAAGAATAGGTGTTAGGGTGATGGCAAGATGAACATTTGAAGAGCCATCAAGGTTTTTGGAATAAGGATCAAGGTATATGGTTCCAAGGATTTAATCATGAATGGGAACTTGATCAAAGATTTGAGAAATTTGATTCCAATTAAACCCTATGCGTGTTTGAAAACTTTTGAAATCATTTTTCATACAAAACACTATGCAAAGGCATGAATGCAACAAACCTTTAAATTGTTCACAAAATGTTTGAAAACTCACATTTTCCATTATCCAGAATGTCAACAACTTAAGCTATGTTGGAATTTTTAGAAAATGGTAAAAATCATTTGTTTTGTTTTAAGTGTTTTCTAGTCACATCCCAAAACAGAAATTTTGGGGTGTGACAAAAGACGATGGCGCAGGTGTGTCCAGCGTGACGATGTCCTCATCATCCTCCCCTTCTTGAATTGGAGTCGTCCTCGACTCCATCTTGGCGATGTCCTCGTCATGTTGAGAGGAGCCCGAAGGCACTGGTGCGGTTCGCATGCGCGCAGGGCGGCTGGACCGCCCGAACCAGCCGGTTCAACTGCCCGGAATCTTCCAGATTTCTCTAGAAAAGCTGCAGGTGCGCGGTTTGATCGGTTTAGCTCCGTGTCAGGGCCTATATGGCCGGTTCTTCTCCGGTTTTCTACGCTGGTCGATTGGGAGATTAATTGGCAACCAAGTAACATCCTCCACCATCCGTACAAGGTCGGTTTGATCCGATGGTGGGCATCAAATGGAGGCGCGGATCAATGACGTGGCAATTTCTTGCACCCTACTCCACATGGGCTATATAAGGACACCCCCAGGCCCCCTCTTGGAGGCATTCTACACCCCGGAGCTTCATATTCTCTACATAAATTAGGGCTAGTAAGGTCCCTCTAGTTGATCTAGTTCATCTACTTCTAGTTCTAGTTCTAGATCATCTAGTTGTAATTAGAAAATAGGGAGAGAGGAGAGGAGAGAGATCTGAGGAGGAGCCAGCTTGTCGGATCTTCCTCAACTTTGTACCTCTACGGGGACCATTCTTCATCGATTTATCTTCAGGTTCTTCAGTCGGTAATTCTAAGTTTTCTATTTAATTAAATTCAGTTCTTTCTTTACTTTGCTTATGGGATCTCCGCTCGTATTGAGTGCTCTAGTTAATATACATGATTATGGGATCCCCCAGCAAAAATATATATCTCATCTATCTTTGGACGTTCTTGATTTGTTTCTAGTATACTTCGCGTTTCCGTGGAAAATCGATACCTTAGGATACTCTTAGGTGAAAGCTACAGCGGTATCCGTGCGCTTGCGGATTAATCTGTGTGCGTTAATAAATAACAACAGGCCCTAGATCTTCCCTAATGGTGGTTGCAAGATCGGTTAATGTCTAGATGGCGGTTGGAGAGGCGGTTTGTAGTCCATGGAGGATGACATGTGGGTCCATGGTTCCTTAGCACATCCATCTAGCACCATTGATCAAAAATGACGTTTGATGGAAAGTGTAGGAGTGATTGGGAGGCTCTCCTGCGGATTGTGGACATGGTAGACCACTATAGAGGGGGTGGGCGCCCTATTGGGTAGGGCAGCCGCCCCCTCTCTGGCACCCATGTGGCACCATGGGGTCCACCTGTCATGTTTACTTCATATTTGACCATTTTCACCACTTTTCCTGCATCCAAATAATTTCTCCAAGTACTGTGGAATTCCATTAGTTTAAACCAATTTCGTAGCCTCTATATGTCTTTTCCTTGCTTAATCATGTCAATGTTGATGGTTAAGATGTCAATTTACTAACCATCAACACCTGGCTAGGTTCCCACCAGACCCGGCCTGGCCACCGCCTACACTCGGTTTGGCCGGATTGCCAGCTAGGCCAGGTTCTGAAACTGTCCTAGCTGGCCTCTGTTGTGCGTCTGTAGCTTCCCAACGTCGCTACCTGAACAGGTGCTTTGCTAATCCTGCAGAGATCCTCAAATTATTCTTGCCATCTTCATCCTTTTTAAGCACCACTTGACGCGCCGAAACTTGTTTTGGTACCTCTTGTGGTTCGCCGATGGTCATGTTCTTACCCCTCGTGGAATCGGCTTGCTCCGGACAAATCAAAACAGCGGGCTCTCCTTTCTCAATGACATTCACCGTAAAAGGAGCCTTATCAACCATCATCTCAGTTAAGTTCAATCGTCCTTCATTGAGGGTCGATTGTATCTGTCGACGAAAAAAATTGCAATCATTAATGGTATGACTATAATAATTATGATATTTGCATTAAGCCCTTTTCTTTAACTCTTCATTAGATGGCAAGGTGTGAGAAATTCTAATGTTAACGGTTTTAAGTAATTCATAAAAAAAAATCCGGTCACATTTAGAAACTTCATAGGTAAATTCAATTTCTTCTTACTGATTTTTAGAAATCGGCTTAATAGAGGGACAAGAAATTCCCTTCTTGTTTGGAGACCACACAAATTCAGCGGAATTGCATTCTAGATTCTCATTGTCCTTGCCACCGAAATGACCTTCTACCAAATGAGTAGCAGTCCAATAAAACCTTCTACATTCATTCGCCAAACGTGATTCTATAGCATTAGCCTTTTGCAAAAACTAATTTAAACTACAGAATTCATAATAGTCTAACTTTTTCTAATATTAGAGTTCATACCATTAAAAATCAAGTCTGCCAAATCTTTATCAGAAATATTCAAATTAAAGCATCGGTTCTCAACTTCTCTAAAACGTTTAGCATAATCAAGAACAATATCACGTCCTTGACGAACCGATATAAGATGAGACAACTTATAGTTTCTAGCCTGGCACTAAATAAATAATTATAAAAATTTTCCTCTACTTCATTCCATGAGTTAATTGAATAAGGAGGCAATGATGAAAACCACGCAAAAGTTGTACCCAAAAGAGATAAAGGAAAGCATCTAACTTTTATGTAATCATGGGCACTAGCTTCACCTAATTGAGCAAGATACATGCTAACATGTTCCATCATAGTTTTGCTATCATCACCATTAAACTTCTGAAAATCAAGCATCCTCTAACCAAAAGGTGCTCCCAAAAATCATAGGTTGAAGGATACAGTTTTTTATATGAACTTTTAATGGGTTTAATGCTTATTCCTAAATTTTTCTCAATTGACTTAGTCATTTTACAATTCATAATAGTGTCTAGATCGGTTTTACAAGAATTAGGTGCAACATCATTAATATTTGGAATTCGACTAAGTGATGGCGGGGGATTAGATAAAACAGTGTTACGACCCGCAGATTGCCTATTCGGATTTATCTGTCTAGAAGATGAGTCAGCCATGTCTCGATCGGTCCTATCGGTTTCATGTGCCGAATGACCCGATTGAAATTGACGAGCTATAACATAGTTAGGTTGATTATCATAAAAGTCAAAAGACATACCAAATTCAGGTTGACCATCAGGTTATGTAAATCCAATTATTTTATGCTCTATTTTTTATGTGCACCTACTAAGCTTTTCTTCGGATTCATTAATAGCAATTCTAATTTGTTTACCCATGTCTTAAACGATAAAAGCTAAACCATCTTGAGTAGAAGAAGTGGGGATTTCATTGTCACTTACCTTTGCTTTGTTCTTTTCTGCCTCCTTTGCTGTAGCCTTCTCTTCTTTGGTCCTTTTGTCTCCCCCACCGGACGAAGAAGATGAATCTTCAAAGTTAGCCCGGTAGAGTTGAGTAACCTTCCGACTTGTCCTTCCTCCCTTCCGCCACGGACGCCTCGAACACCGATCCGTTGACGTAGGAGTCGTCTTCTCGCCTTGCCATCTTTCTCTGTCCTCCTCTTCTTCTGCTGCTATAGAAGAAACACTCACGTATGCTCTGACGTGAACAGAGCAGGAGAGGATTGGCAGAGAGAATCGAAGGAGGGACGGTATCGCTATTCGATCGAGCGAAACATCATCACTACTTATATATGAGCAAGGAGTTGACGTGACAGCGGTCGCTGTTTCTATTCCATATGATGTGCTGAACTTGTTTTGCTCACCATGCCCTGTCTCTTCGGTCCCTTCTTCGGATGCTGCGAGAGCAGACTTTTGTTTTATTACCGGATTTTTTTTCTCGGAAAGAAAGATATCTTTAATTGTAGTTTTAAAGAACAGCCGGTATTAAATGTTTCTTCCCAACGGCTCCTAACGGATAGATGCTCTGGGAGAGCTTTTAGTCCTGGTTGGGGTAAAGAACCAGGACTAAAAGTCAAGCTTTAGTCCCGGTTGAAACTAAAAACCGGGACTAAAACTTTAGTCACGGTTTGTGGCCAAAATCGTGACTAAAGCTTGAGTTTTAGCCCGGGTTAGTATCCAAAACCGGGACTAATGTTCCTCCCTGTATTTGAACCTTCTTCTCCCCCGAGCCCGAGCCATTCAAGCTCAGTATTCTTACTCTCTCAAGCTCAGTTTCTTGCTCTCGCTGTTCTTACTCTCGGTGTTCTTGCTCAAGGAGTCGAGCAGGGTTTGAAGCTCGGTCTACATTACTCTAAGTTCTGTTCTACGGTTGTAAAGGTTACTATCTTTATTCTCTCTTGTTTACTTACTATCATATCTCAATTCTTGGCCTAGAAAAAATTGGATGGTTGAGATAGAGGGTGAACCACAGAAAAGTCTACTTTGTAGATGTATTTTGACGATTGGATGGTTGAGATCTCAATCGGCCATGATTCTCTCATATATATAGAGGGGGTGATCTTATCCCAGTAGGAAACACGTATTAGGGTAGGTCTTCAAGTTTTCCACATCATAACATTGCCAAAAATCGATCTAATCTAGTGATCGTCTCGGACTCTGCCAAACCTGGCCAAGCCATCTTTCACGGTGCCTGTAGGGATGACACATGGCCTGCAGATGGGACCGCCACCAGAGCCAAACCCGGTCTAGCCAGGTTGCCAACCCGGCCTAGCCGACTTTGTGGATGAAGCCAGTTTCGATCGTCAACAGATATATTAAAAGAGAAGGTTGGAGCTTAAGAATGCTTCGGGGCTTGCCTGGAAACCAATACTACGTTAGTGCTTGTTAGCTTGATGCTTTACTTGGCGACAATGGTCCTTCCTAGCACCCAATCAGTCCTTCCATCTTCGGGCTAGGTACACCGTCTGGCGGAGAAGATCTTTGACAAGCTAAATCAAGGCCTGATGATGACATAAGCTACTCTGTAGCGTTGTGCTGTGGTTTACAGCTGATGTTGATCGAAGTTCTGTGCTCTTCTTTCTGTCAGACTAGTAGTTTTTCTCTGTCTTTTTATTTAGAGGTTTTAGATGATGGTAGTTGAGTGCTCTCGGCCTTTGATCTAGCTAAAAAAGTTCCTTTGCTTATGGTGTTTATGTCCATCATATCGTGCATAACGCATTGATCCGAACAAAAAGTATCATGCATAAGCAACAATGCGTCGACATTGAAACCATCATCTTCCTGCACGGCTGCACCTCATTACTACACCTGAAGATTATTGTCTATATTCAACCGAACGATAGTAGACAGGCGCTGTCATACGTGTACGTTGTGTGGATCCGAAACATGAACACGGCTCCTCGACCATTAGGTCCTCCTTAGTTGGCATCATCAGTTGGTCCGGCTGGCGCTCTTGGTGACCTCAGCAAGCGTCTTGTCGGTGTGGCGGATGAGATTGTAGGACCACGCTCCGGCCGCCGCCCCGGCGAACGGCCCGAAGATGTACACCCACAGTGACCTGTACCTGTTGCCCACCAACGCTGGCCCGAAGCTTCTCGCCGGGTTCATCGACGCTCCGGACACCGGCCTGTCGTCCATCATCAATTGGAAACGAGAAAGTTCAAATCTGACGAAAAATGCATAATTATTTAACTCATAACAACAGTAAGAGCCTGCAAGCAGTACGCACCCAGCAAACAGCGCGTTGAGCATGATGGTTCCGCCCACGGCGAGCCCAGCCATCTGCCCGACCTGCATCCACAGCAGAAGCGTCGTCCGTCGTCAGATCGATCATGATGAGTATATAAGTATGTTACTGTCGATGTGTTGATGCAAGAATGGATGGCTTTGTTGATGCAAGCATAGATATTACGGCTCGGTCGTCGGTAGCCACGGCCATGATGACGAACATGAGGTAGAAGGTGATCATGAACTCCATCACGAGCGACTGGATGTTGGAACCGCCCGACGCTGGCACTGTCACCGAGCTGCGCAAGTGCTCCCCGCCAAACATCAGCCGCAGCACCACGCTCGCCATCGTCGCGGCCACCATCTGCACCAGCGTGTACGCCGGGACCTGCGCTGCCCATGTGCATAATATATATCATCAAACATGCATGCGACCGATAGCAGCTCTGGCTAATGATCAGTGTCGTCGCCGCCGTTTAGTGTGCAACATGCCTTCCTCCAGGGGAACCGGCCGGAGATGGCGAAGCCGACGCTAACGGCTGGGTTGATGTGCGCGCCGGAGACATGGCCAACGGTATAGATCATGGCCATGACGGTCATCCCCCACACCACGGCGACGCCCGGGAACGTGGCCATGCCGTTCTTGTCGTTCACCGTGATAACCCCGCAGCCGGCGAAGATCAGGAAGAACGTTGCCAAGAACTCCGCGATGAGCTGGATGGCGAAATCAAGTGCAGCGAAATCTAGTCACGGAATGCATGCAGCGATATGATCGAGAGACATGCAAACAGCTAGCAGCTAGGTGTATGCAGAATAGCACATCCATCGATCGACGTGTATATATAATCATAGGAATATATCCATCAATTAATATATCTAACCAATGCAAGATGATGATTTTGGGTCACCTGCTGAATGAAAGCAACGGAGGCCGACATGCCGCAGAGTGCATCCTCGTCAGCCTCAACAGGCGGCTGCGGCGGCTCGTCGACGGCGTACGCTTCCGACTTGTCCTTCCTCCCTTCCTCCACGGACACCTCGAACACCGATCCGTTGACGTAGGAGTCGTCTTCTCGCCTTGCCATCTTTCTCTGTCCTCCTCTTCTTCTGCTGCTATAGAAGAAACACTCACGTATGCTCTGACGTGAACAGAGCAGGAGAGGATTGGCAGAGAGAATCGAAGGAGGGACGGTATCGCTATTCGATCAAGCGAAACATCATCACTACTTATATATGAGCAAGGAGTTGACGTGACAGCGGTCGCTGTTTCTATTCCATATGATGTGCTGAGCTTGTTTTGCTCACCATGCCCTGTCTCTTCGGTCCCTTCTTCGGATGCTGCGAGAGTACTGTTTCGATGTCTACTTGAATAATCATTGGCAATCCGGTGTGGAACCAGAAACTACTGGATATTATATACAAGATTCAGGCGAGATGATATATGGCCAGAGGGGATAAAAAATGAACCGGGGATTCCAAGGCGACGAAGCCCAACGAACACGACAACCGACAACGGGCAATGTCAAGGTAGGTTTCCTAAGCCATCTGTCTCTGTTAGAAATATATAGGAGCCGTGCTCAATTATTTATATGTACTAGTGTTACAAAACCAGGATCCGCGTCCTTCTGTAAGCCATGTATGCGCATACTTCAAGACAAATGCTAAACATCAATTTAACTGCTTCCGTCACACGGTCCTTGCACCGTTGGATCTTTCAATCTCTGGCGCTGGCACTATTAGAGAATAGATCTTTGGCCTTAGTCTTGGTTTTTTTCGGAATAAAGGTAGAGTTAGTCCCGGTTGTAGATACGAACAGAGCGAATCGGTTTGTGGTCCAATTTTAGGACTGTCCAGTAAAACACTATCCATTATGGTTCAAATCATATTGTCGCACCTTTTCATGGATTTATTCTATGATTTAATAGCGTTGTGCTTTCAGTGGTAGGTGGCGTTCTCGTCGACAACGAGGCGTCTGTGGTGACTTCGTTAATATCTAGATCATAAGGGCAGGATTTATGTACACGTGTTTACAGGGTTAAGTATGTAGATTTTAAGTCTTGGCCCAGGCCCCAAACTAAGACTAAAGGTTCAAAGTGCTTCTTCTTCCGCTAGCCCCAGCATATTTCATGCGGTCTTTGTTTTTCCTCTCATGTTCTGTTCTTGCTTCACCATCGCCTCCATCATTGATTCCTTTGACTCGTGCATCGATCCTTTGGTTCCAAAGGTTACCAACCTCGCCCTCGCAGGTCCAGTACTAGCATATCTAATTTCGTCTTCTAGTAATCGTTAGGGATATATATGATTTTTTATAATCTATTTTTTATTTGTGTCTCAAAATCACTTGATAGCTTGCATTCTTGGATCAAGGAAGATTTTAGCTAGTAGTTCATCAAAACAAGTATGCACCTTTTATTTCTAGTATATATGCATAGCACATTTCATTGTTTAGAGAAGAGAATTTTAGGGGGGCGTTAATAGCTCATTTAATTTCATTTCTTTAGAAAATGAGGAATTTATAGCAATATTCAAAAATGAATATAGAGAGTAGATGGTGACTGTTTCTGGGTTCTCAACCTCTCGCTGGTTTACAAAGCAACTTAGGTCGTACCTCCCTCTCATTGCATGCGGCGAGTGTAAAGCGAAGATTGTGATAGAGTACCGAGTAAGAAAGGAGGGTCCCAAAAAGGGTCGCATCTTCTACAAGTTTTCAGAATACAATGTAAGTTATTTTAACACATTTGATGGTTATGTTTAATATTTGTCTCATTTTTCTTTATGGTTTTGATTAAAGTTCTCCATTTGTTGTTCTAATTACAGTGGGACGGCACCGATGAAAAGGTTGGTATTGGGAGGAAAAGTACGTTGAACACGTGCAAAAATCTCCTACAGAGGTGGATGCAGCATCTGATGATGCGGTTGTTGAAGCAGTGAGTCCGAACAAGCAGCCCATGGATGTTGATCAGACGAATGATCCGTCTGTTTGAATTGCGATCGATCGCAAAATCCTTATGCTGTTGAAGTGTATTTTAGTTACAGTTTATTTAGTTGGGACTATCTACATTGTAAAAGGCTAGCTAACATAAAGTAATCAGTTGTGTATGTGTGCCCTGATTTTAATTGATCATGATGATTGATATTGTATTATTATCTCTCCGCTAATCATTTTTTAGTTTTCATATGGTATGTCATGTAATGCAGATGAGCCAACAGTGGATGTACAACGTTGATCGCCACTCCGAAGAATTCATTACCGGCTGTTGGTATTAATTAAGTGTCACTTGGTAAATTACTTAGCCACCTCTTTTAAATCTATATCTCTTACAATAACTAAGTTGTCATCCCTAACATGAATATAAGAGATATGTATGGAAACTACCCAGATTAATACTAAACAGTTATTATGAATGCAAGTGACTAAAGAGGATATAAGATATAAACAATCAAGGTCAAAGTATCTGCAAGCGGACAGATTAATTATACCATTGTAGCATTTTACACGAGTATTCCAGAGTTGTTGATTTATATTTTTACCACAGGGAGAAGGTATGGAGCCAGGCATGAGTGGATAGATTCAAGATACATTACTTATGAATAGGGTCAATCACATAGCACATACTTAAATAGGGGTAAACCAATAATAAAGATATGGATATGATGATAATAAAGGCTTAGATAACTTTCCAGAGAGGTGTGGACTACTCAAAATTAAAGTCAACCAAAGCATAGGATTACTTAGGAGATCAGATTCTTATGTCATTCCTAATTAATTATGTTATTCATCTACTCTAGCAAATATACAATCATGTATAGCACAATTGACTCTTTATCTATGCATCAGGAACATTATTCAGCAAGAACAAGAAAAGAGCAAGTCTACCTTCATAATTTAGTTCTACTCTCTCTACATACGGGGAGTGGACTACAAAGGACTCAACGGGAGTGTCACATCCGTGATCTACCATATGACCCGGCATATAAAGCGCATTCGCAGGCAAACAATATCTAAGCACCATGCCTCTATAATGTCCACCACTTAACCCACTCGAGTACTGGATTAAGCGCTTTGCGAACTCATGCATAAACTCATTATCAATCATAACTATATCAAATATACTACTAGAATAAACTAGGAATATAACAAACCGAAACATAGTATTTAAATAGCATAAAGTCATAATAAGAGGTAATACAGCAGATTTACCAATTTCTAGTAGACAGGAGATCCAGAATCCTGAGCCGAAAGCTCAACTCCACTTCAATCTACTATCTACGTCTAAACTAGAACTTTGAGTGTCTAATCCTAGTCTCTGGTGGAGAGCTCTTCTCTTCTGATTGATATGAGACCTGAATTATCTGATATGAAACCCTGGGAGGTCTGCGGGTCCTTATATAGGCCGGTGGGATAAAGCGTAGCCCTTGGATCAAACCGACATCGACGGGTGGTGGAGATTGCGTGAAATTTCGAGATGTGGGTCCACGTCGAAGCACACGCGGAACGGGGAGCCTGACAGGTGGGCCGACCTTGGCAATGGGTCGGTAGACCCTCTGTCTCTGCCAAGTGGGCCCCGCTTCGTCGGGCGTGTCTATGGTGTTCTCTAGAATATTCTTATTCCACTTTCGCGTCGGAATTCGATATTTTAATCTGGCATGTGGGCCTCTCTTGGTTCTTTTCTGATTAACCCTCTGCAAAACACAGATTCACCAAAACTAGTGGAATTCAGTTAGTTTAAACCTTATTCTATGTTTGAGGATTTTTTATGTCCTTTTTCATGTCTTGTTGGTGCTTAAAATTGAGCAATAACTACCATCAACAAGCTCCCCAAGCTTAACCTTTGATCGTCCCCGAGCAAACAATAAATTACTCCTGCACACATGCCTTCATTAAAATTCTCTACCAAAACAGAGTGACCAATCTAACTTTCAAATTTATCCATGTGACCTACAATCATGGGGCGTCTACTATCACTTAGCCTTGGGTAATTGAAAGATAGAATAATCAAGTAAGCACTAAATTTCAAATCCATTACTTCACCTCTGTTCTGGGATTTTTGCATCTTCAAAATAAAACTCAGGGTTGTACCTGCATGACATTCTCTCTCAAATCTCTTATATATGTGGTATTTATGGATCCTCACCAAAGCAATAAAGTGTATGCTTTCCTTCCTAATACTGATAAGGCTTTTTGTGGAGCTCAAAGTTGGGAAAACAGTGAACACTTACTTGCAAAGCATTTATTATAAAGTAAAACAATGTATGCAAAGAGAGTTAAGTCATACAATCAAATGAAGATGTGCATGTGTGTGGTATGAGGGGTGTATGTGGTGGCTAATTCTACTTTTGCTCCTTGGAAACAAATCTCTCTTTCGAAACTTGAAACTTGTTGCAGGACAACATGGGCTAGCTCTTTCTTTTTCTTTTTAAGGTGGGCATCTAAGTATCCATTGTTTTATTTCATCAGACACTTGTCCATTTTTTTCTCTCAGGCGGGCATCTAAGTACCCATTGTTTTCTCTCACAACTCTCACTTTTGCCTAGCCTCATGCCTCTTCTCTCAAACTTTCTATTTTTGGAGAGATATTCACAAGAACTTTGGAGCATTTATTTGGGTGAAAATATATGGAATATTTTTGGTGTTTACTCCCAGTGTAGGAGCAAAACAATTTTGGATGGAATGGCATGTTGTGGCGCCTACCCCTAGTGTAGGGATAGCGCCTATGTGGGTGGAGTGTGTGTGATCTTGATTTTAAGAGTATGACAAAGCTCTCATAAGGTATCAACAAAGCTTGACTAAACTCAATGCAAAACAAGTAGCATATATGTAAAAGGTTTTTCTATTCTAATCACGATATATGGCTCCGGTAGGAATTTTAGCTTTGGTCATTTAAGGAACTCATCATGTTGATTTTAGCATTTTCAAAATAAACCATCCGGAATTCAGTGTCATAATGAACTAGATGATAGCAGCTCAAACTTTCTTATATCATGTCTATCAATTATTTAGTCTTATCTCAAGTATGCTCCCACAGATTTCAAGTTTCAGAATAAATTCTCTAAGTCAAATTATTAACTCAATCGTTAGAGAATTTTTAATTTAAGCATGGCACTAGATTAACTATCATCTAGGTTCAGATTCTCAAAGTTCCTTTATTCTCACACAAACTAAAGTAAACCAAACGAACTAAGCAAACTAAACAAGCAAACTAAAGCAAACTACTAGCACACAAATTCAAAAACAAAGTGGGTCGAGATGACTTACCTGGTCCTGCGGGGGTCCTCCCCCAATCTAGCTGTTGGTGCCGTCTCACTGGTACAGTGGTCGAATATGGAAGTGGGTGAAAAGCGCCTCCCAGTTGTTGTCGTGCATCGCCTGGCGCTGCTGGATCTGGTCCTGGGCTTGTATGAGGACGTTTTGCGTCTCCTCAATCCTGCCTAGCTGTGTGCGAAGCTTGTGGCGGTCCTGCTGGTACTCATGGTAGCTGGGGCCAGGAGTTGGAAGCACGTCCGAGCTAGCAGTGCATTCCTCCAGACGTCTCCTTGCTGATAATGGCAGTAGTAGCCGTGCTGCCACTGGGTGCTGCTCGCTTGCTGCCAGGATCCCTCCGAGTGTGTGGACGGGGTCACCTCCCACGGGTTATTAAAACCACGTGAGGTACCTGTGTGGTCGAACGTCTGGTAGCCAGTGAATGCTGGCCCTTGTGGAGTCGGGTCTGCACCATAATATCTTTGCGGTATACGGTCTAGGCATGCTGATGCGCTCCTGCCGATAGTGGCCCTGCTTGGCAGAACAATAAAAGAAGGTGCAGCGTATAATCCAAGTCCCGGGTTAGGCAACGGGATCTCGGTTGTATCGCCATGATAAATCATAGTAATGGGAATGTTGTTTTTCCCTTCTTTTATTATTTGGGTCTGCCTGAAATGTTCAATGGTAATCTCAGGCCGGTCTTCAGTTATGAAATCAAGCGTGGCATTTTCTAGAAGACCCAAACTGCCGACAAGTCGAGTTACCAAAGAGGTATACTCGATGTGCCCAAAATTTCCTCTCAAAAGTTTTGATCCAATGTTCTACCAAGCGATAAACAGGTGAAACTTTCCTACTTCTAGCCATGGCAAACAAAATCTGCAAATCCTCGATCCTAACAATGCGAACATCATCTCTAGGAAAAAGTGTAGTCCCTAGTCAGCGATGCATAAAGCGCAAAGTAGGCAGTTGAATGGAATTGGTAACAGTATGTCTACAGCTATTCTCATCAGTTATCTCCTTCCAAAATTTAGCTCTATCAAATTCAGGCAAAGCAACATCCATGTCTATCATACATTCTGAATTAAAATCAAGGCGTTGGCTAAGTTCTTTCCATGTTAAAGAAAATTTCTTGTTAAAAAGTCAGAAAGAAACTCCATTATTTTTAGCTTTAAGTGTGCAAAGAAATTTGGCAGTGAGAAGCTTGCTAGCCGGCTCAGTCATTTGCCAAACATTCTCCCAATCAATCTCATGAAAGATAAGGGGGAATTCAGTGTCCATACCTGTATCGTGGAGAAGGTCGTCGCTGAAGACACTCGTCAGTGTGAACGGAAGGTTCTTGATGACGTTAAACTTGATCTTCTTGGGGCGTCGCAGCTTCAAATGCTTCTCGTCTGCCAAGACGAGAGTGGATGCAGCAGTTAGCTCCTGGGACGGAGGGTCAACGTTCATATCCGAACCATCCGATGAACGGCTCCGGGTAGAGCGTGACAATCCCGCACGGGTGAGCTTTTTCTTGAACCAGCTCATACCTGCTGTTGACATCTACTAATGTTGCCCAATATAACTTTATAACCTTTAACACTAGGGACGAGATTAGAAGATGGATGATAATTAATTAACTGATTTTACATATATATGCTAAGAATAAATAAAGATTTTACATATTATTCCATGTGACTAGGCAGAAATATAAATAAATATAAACTAAGAACAATTCTACAAGCGGACAGATAATTATACCATTGTAGCATTTTACCTAGGAGTTCTACCAGGTTGTCAATTTATATTTATACCACTGGAAAGGAGTAGGATAAACTACAATCTATTATATTGATAACCACTATAGACAATGAATAAGTGAAATTACCAATGTTATATACTCTACTCATAATAGGTAGAGGTCACAAGATAATAAAGATAAATACAGGTGATAAATATGATCAAGCATCATTAATAAAGATAAACATCAGAGCACTTTCTAATCATAGTAATAGCTAGCCAATGGATAAACTAAGGAATTAATATCTAAGGTAATTTTATAACTACGTCAATGAAGAACTCTAACTAGTGCAATTACATCTAGCAATCATTGTCAGATTAGTCCTATATCATGATCACATGCAAAGGGCATCATCTAGGAAAGGTGTGAAACAGAGTCATCGCCCAACTTCGCGACATTGCCTGCTTGCCTACATATGGGGGGTGGACTACAAAGGAATCAACGTAGTTGTCACCTACGCGAACTACCACATGACCTGGCACATCAGGGTGCACTCGTAGATAAACGAAATATCTAGACACCACGTCTACACATTGTTCATCATCTACCCAACGACCGATTGGATAAACGCTATACGAGCAATTACATGAATTCAATAAGATCAAACCAACTATACTAGACATATAATTAAAGTAGACAAAGACTAATGTAATCAAGAACATATGAACTATTAAGAACAATGTTTCCCTAATCATAATGAAGAATACAATAATAGAGAAAGAACTAGAATTATACCGAACTCTGCGCTCCAGACGATCGCCGGGGCTCCAGATCCCGCCGAAGAACTAGATCTCCTCTACTCTCTATTCTAACTAGGCTAGAACTATAAACTCGAAGGCTCTTGATGGCTTGAAGACTTGTTGCCTTCGATGAATGATTGATTGATGCCTCCAGGGGGGTCTGCCCCTTTATTTATAGCTCGGTGGGATGAACGTGCACCGTAGGATCAAACCGACTTAAACATAGGGCCGAGATGACTCCTAAGAGGCGGCGGTAGAAGACTCCAGAAGGCGGCGGCGAAACCCTAGGGGGGGCGCCGCCCGGCCCTACCCTAGGGCCGGCCGGCCCCACTTGGCTAGGGTTCGGGCCCTGCTTGCTCGGGTGTGTTCCTGATGTTCTAGTGTTCTCATGATGATGTTTCCTTCGCGGTTACGTTTCATGATAATTACGCATTTTAATCCCTCTTTTATGCTTTTCTGGAATAGTCCCTAGAAAATACAGAACATGCAAAACTCCTGGAAACTGTCAGTTAAAACCCTAGACTAGTATGTTTTCATGTATCCTTTGGTGTCTAAAGTTCTAATAAAAGTTGATGTTATCCACTGTCAACACCTGCAAAACGTTAGTGCACACAACAAAAGAAAACTTGCACAGGGGGGTTAGCACAAGAAAATGTTAGAGGTTAGCCGTCTAAAAGTCAGTCATTCAAGGGTTCGTTCAAGTTGATCAAGGTTTTAAGCTCAAACTTGAGTCGACTTTCTACTTTGATTTTAGTTGGACAGCATCTCCTCTAAGTGCTATGTTTTTCACTCGGGAAATCAGCAGAGCTTCTACTCTCACAGGCTTCACTCTCGGGCTCTCTCTACTCTTCCAAATGAAGAGCTAGCTATCTCTCAAACTCTCTTAATGGAATTATTGGCGAAAGGGGTGCCCTCGGGTTTGAGATGGTGCAAATTAAGAGCTGAGCACTTGGGAATTTATAGAAGGGGAAGAGAGAGGTCAGGCGGCCTGCCCATGGGGTCGGCTGACCCTACCTGGTGTCCTCTTGCTCTCACCTTTCTCGTGGGTGCTCTCTGCCTCAATCCAAAGCCTGAGAAAGTCCTTTAGTGCTTTGTTGGCTGGTTCCCATAGTGGTGCATGAATGTGATAGGGTTGATGGAAAAGAATGGATGGTAGTGAATAATGGTGGATGATAGTGGGTGATAATGGAGGTGGAGGTGATGGGTATGATGGGTGTAGAACCCGTGTGTCTCCCGTATTCTACAGTAGACAAATACCATGCAAATGTGAACTATGAAAATAATACTTTTATGAAACTACAAAATGCAAGGAATTGAAATATGAAATTTTTATAATTTTCTGACTCTGTGGTGAAATAATTCTACCGGGAGTTTTTACGCTCCAGGAAAAACCTATATGAGACTCTAAAAATATTACTATGCAAATTTTTATTTTATTTTTATAATGCATATGAGGAATATAAATGTGGGAAATAAATGCGGGTAAATACCAAGTTACCTCTCGACGAAGGTTTGGGATTTTCTTGTCCGCCGAATCGGACTTTCTTTTTTGCTCAGTTAGCGGACTACCTTGTGCTTAGTTAGTGGGTGAATTTTCCAGTCCAGGAGATGGTGATCCAGCTGGTTCGTCCTTTCCTTTCACCATATTTGCAGTGAGTTGTTGTTCTGGTCTTGGTCGGAAAGCAAACCGCTCTTCTTTCCCGTTTATATTCAATCTGATTGCTCCTGCCCCAATATCAATGTGAGCATTGGCTGTGCTCAAGAAAGGTCTCCCAAGGATGAGGGACACTTTCGAGTCCGGTTGCATGTCTAGTACCACAAAATCTACTGGTCGGAAGAAGCCTCTTATCTTCACTGGAATGTTCTTCGCAATTCCCTCAGGGTAGCGAATTAATTAATCTGCCAATTGAATGCATATTGATGTGGGTTTCAGGATGGAATATCTGAGCTTTTCAAAGACTGATTTGGGCATCACGTTGACACTTGCTCCAAGATCGCATAATGCGTTGTTGAAGTATTGTTCTCCGATCGAGCAATTGTTAGTGGGGCATCCTGGATCTTTGTACTTTTTCGGTGCTATATTGAAGATAGCTGTAACAAAACCGCCTAAATCATATGGCCCACAGGCATCTATCATTGTCACTAATGACCTCTGACAGCCAGGCCCGTGTTCTAGATGCTCTAGAAGGTCCTGTCGGGCTACACCAGCACCCGTTTCTCCGACAGGATCTCATTGCGAAGCCATTACAGAATTACAACATTTCATAATAAAATACATTAGAGTAAAAGTGCGGAAATGTTATATAGTATTTAGATTACAAACCAGTTGTCCAAATAAAATTTAAGTGCAGTTATTACAAACCATAGATAAGTAGCAGTAACAGTGGAATAACCAAATACATTATAACTAGATAAAGATAACATGAACCCTGCCGAAGGGTCTTGCTTCACTCATCATCACTTCCTTCCTGGACAATGGTCATGCAGCAGGGAGGAAGACAAACCTGCTGTGGAGGTTCTCCTACAACAAGGGTTAACAAACCCTGAGAACTGGGGTACTCCGCAAGACTTACCCGACTAAAGAAAAAGATGAGACTCAGGAATGCAGGCTGAGGGGAGTCAAGGTAATGCTTTAGCAAGAACCAAAGTAGTTTTGCAATAAAGCAATAATAATCTTGTATCCTACTTTCACTATTTTAACTCAATATTATTTTACTTAATAATCGTACATCTCAGTTCTTCCACATGTATCCTTCAATTTCAATTACTTATTCATTCTTAAAAACATCCTAGTTCTGAACCACTCTTCGATGTAGGTGTGAGGATCAAGTCTCCATAACCGAGGAGCAATGACGATTCAAATCGATTAGTACCCAGCTAGGGATTGTTGACGGTATTTATACCCTGTTTTCTACCATCATAACCGTCAACAAGGCACTCTTTTCAGGGAAGAAACAAGCAAACACGTAGTGACATAGGTACGAATAACTTGGTTCCACATGTACATGTCAGTATTTGCTTGCAGGAACTCAAACCAGGAGTTTTCAGAGTATAGAAGCCCAAGATGAAGATAATCTGCAAATCAAAATATGACAAAGTGACAAAGTGATGTCACAATCATCAATGACTTCACTTCAGGATCAAGTGGACACTTGATGGACACTATTTATGGGTTGGCCGACCCATGAATAGTGACCCCAAGCACTCAACTTCCAAACAGCAAGCAATGGATGATGAAGGAGAGAGCTGAGGCCACGTGGAGCCATGTCATGGGTCGGCCGACCCATACACGGAGCCTAGCTAGCTCTACTGACGTGGCATAATCCTTGGCACACCTTTTGGAGTCCATTTCCATCCTTGGATCACATGGATTCATGGGCCCACAACGGAGGAACCAACGTGAGAATGGAATAACCAATACATGGGCAAGGCTCTATGACATGTGGGGCACAAGATGGTGGAACCCACCTGTAATAGGGGGTTTGGCCGACCCCACCTAGGTGTCCAACTTTCGCCCACCGACTCTTGGCATGAAGATATGCAACGTGGTGAATCCTGGGCATCGAATTCAAGGCGGTTCAAGGTCGGTGGATCCAAGGACCAAGGTGGAAAGGCACATGGATTGATGACATGGCACTCCCCTTTCATCCCCCTATAAATACCCCCTAGTCCTTCACTCTAGACATCAAGGAATAAAGTATCAAGTGTATCATAAAGAGAAAGACTACTTTAGTAGCTTTAGTGTTAGAATAAGAGGGAAGAGAGTGAGGGAAGTCTTCAGGAGAAAGCCCCGGGCCTGTCAGGAGTCTTCTCCATGGTGTACCTCAGTGGATGCAAGCTTCTAGTAAGTTTTCCATCTAAGTCCTTCTAGTATTTGATATTCTGGTTCTGGTACTTTAAGTATATACTTTCTTTACTTGCACATTGCTTTACTTAGTGAAGTACTCTAGTCTCTAGCTAAGATTAGAGTAGTAAGTATAGTGTAGACATGGTGTCTAGGCTATATCTTATCAGTGTGGGCCGCTTGTCGCATGGATTGTTTGTGGGTGCCAGCAAGTGGTGACAGCCTTGTCTGGTCTTAGTATCCCTCCACGTGTAAGACAAGTTATTAAAAATGGTAGGGCCTAAATACAATAGCATAGCCGCCTCGGGAGGAGTTATATCTCCTCCTGTTTCGCCTATCGCCTCTTGTAAAGGGAGGAGGTAGTAAACCTATTTATACTTAGAAAGCCAAGACCAGATATCGTTTGCTACATAGAACCTCTCTGTACCTATATCCTAACCCCCTTTGATCACCAAACTCTTTGATCACTATCTGATGGTCTTGAACCTAGTTAGTTCACTCAACGTTCCCCGTGGAAAATATGATACCTGGAATACTCCCGGTGAAGGTTACATTGACTACCGTACACTTGCGGTATATCTGCTTGCCACCTTTGGTGTCAACAGGGATCCCTATCCACACTGCATATGTAGCACCTAAGCTTGCATATGCCAACCCCATATACCATGGCTTTTCCAAAACCTGAACTGGTCCTACGCCACCTGAGAGCACAGTACTCCTCTCGTCTCCAGGCGCGACGGCCACGAGGGTACACGCTACTCTTGCCATCTCTCCACTCCTAGAGCGTGGTTGTCGGTTCAACTAGCAGAGTCACCGGAGTCAGGGCTTCCTGCAGTATGTGGCTAGTTGCAAAGTCTCGATCACAGCAGGCCGACAACGAATGGTCCCTAATTCCTTTTTCCGTTGGTGACAATGCATTGGGACTCTAACCCAAGTACAAGTGTCCTATCGGTTTTCAAATCCCATTTCCGTCAATGACGATGCATTGGGACTCCAACCCAAGTACATGACCATCGAACAGAAAATCTTTCCTGTTGGTGACGATGTATTGATCAGGTGCACAGCCACCGAACGAAAACATTACTAACTCCCTTTTTCCATACATTTAATCAATATTATATCACAATAACTCAAAATAGCATTTTGTGCAAAAACTAAATTAATTTAGCAGGGCTAAGCATTTTTCAAACATTTTATTTTAAAATGGTTTCAAGGGTGTATTTCAAGGTAGGTAATGCAGCAAATCGGTATCAATCAACTCCTATTAACCTAATGCAGTAGATTAACTCAAGTTATAAACATTTTGTAAATCACAAGGAAAAGGTTGAATGCACCGGGGCTTGCCTTGGATCGTGTAGAGCGTCGGATCGGGATCAGTCCCGCAAATGTCAAATCCCTGGACCACCTCCGGAATCACCTCCTCAGCAGTAGTCTCAACCTTGACTTCCTCGTTCCAGGCACTACACGTATGCAATGATGCATGCTTAACATGATGCAGATGATATGGGATACAGAGTATAGTAATAAATAATACAAAATCTTGAGTACAACTTTCCTTCACGGTAAAGTTGCAAAACATTTTTCATCAAGTAAAACGGTGATTATCTATTTCATTTTCATTAACCATTTTAACAATCATAGAAAGTCGCTGCACAGCTTAACTACTACTACCTAGTGACAACCTCTGTTCTACCAAGGATCGTTATAGTGAAAGACCCATGGACACACTAAATCCAAAAATCACACGAAATTACAGGGATTAGGGTTTATATCTATTTTACTATCCAATTAATCAAACATTTAATTAATAGATAATCAAATTACTTCCATTTGAGCCCAAACTTTACCAACAGACAGATCTTACCCTAAAACAGTGCAAAAATAAATTTCACGATTTTTGGATTAACATAGGATTTATTAAAATTGCCCAAAGTTGCATTTTTCAATTACTAGCCACAATTTTAGTTTCTACAGAAAGTATTCAAAACTTAGATTCAATACTTTTATTAAATACCATGCCTTATAGAGAGCATCCATAATTATTTGCATAAATTTTAGCCCAATAGAAATATTCATACAAAAATAGCAAAACAGAGCACAATTCCTTATATTTATGATCAGAAAACCTATTTGAAATTCGCTAAAATGGAAAAACCTCACTTAAGCCCGAGACGGCCCAACACCGAGTAGGCCGGCCCAAACGGCCCACGCGCGCACGCGCCTGGGCACTTTGCAAGAAAATCCCCAAAAGACTAAATCCTCGCCCCGCAGACCAACAGTTACTATTCAGCTTAGTCTATAGCTTCGCACATAACCCCCTGCAAGTATTCATCTTCTAACCCAAGACCCCTCACACCCACGCCCAGCGCTGACCGAGCGCCGGCGCGGCTTGACCGGCGGCTAGCCGCTGATCCATGACTTCTTCGGCGACGGCGAAGCAATCCAAACAAAGCGGAGCCCCTAGCCAACCTAACGATCTACTTTACGGGTGATATAGGGTTCGATTTACGCTCAGCCGTGCTCACGGCGGCTCGGCCGCGATGGCACGCCTCGCTCCGGCGAGCCCAGATCGGTAGCTTTAGAAGTTAGGGGCGCAATCAGTGTAGGAGCTCACCGAGACTTGATTTGACGAGAGGGCTTGGTCCGAGGCGGTGCAAAGACGCGGGCGTGACGACGACAGCGGCTACAGCGATGTTCACCGGCAGTGCGCTCTCCGTTCCGCCGTTCCAAGGGCACCAAATCGTAAACCACCATGTGCATAAGCAACCATAGGGCACACAGAGACTGTAACACACTAACCCATGGTCCAGAGCTCACCCGACGGGTCTGGTCACAACGGCGAAGCTCGCGGTGGCGCTCCGATCACCTGCGAGGACGACGACAAGTGTTTCGGCCCTTACAGGGCACTACGGCTTGCACCACTGGGTACGGTGCAATCGATGCGAAAGGGAGTTTGCTAGCTGGCGGTGAGATGGAAAGGCTGGAGGTGGACGGAGCACGACGAATTTGATCAAGCTCCGAGGTGAGCGCAATAGCGACCGTAAGGGAGAAAGAGAGGTAGAGGGGCGATAGGGCAGCTTTAAAGGTGATCTGGGAGGGGACAAGATCGATTCAAGGTGGTGCGGGGTTCCCCACTAGCTCGGCTACGCTGGGGAGCACGCGGCCGGCCGGCACGGATGGCGTTGCACGCGCGCGGCATGGTCGGGCGGCCGTGGCTGTGCTCGAACAGGGAGGGGGCAAATCACTGTAGCCGAATTACTCTCCCCAACCCTCTATTTTGACCGTTTTCTTTTGATTTTGTGCAAAAACACGAAAAATCACCAATACAAAAGTTGTAGTGTTTTCAATTCTAAACAACTTTGGTTTTTGAACCAAATTCAAAATCTGCACAGTTTTGAAATTATTCAAATAGGGTAAATTTGGATTTTGAATATAATTTGCAATCTAGTACAATTCTCTCAATTTTTCATAACAACATAAAAATCTGTAAACATAAAAGTTGTTCCACTTGTTGAACCCTACAACTATTACTAAAGAAATTTGGCCAGATTCCTTAAAATTTTTGAATTGACATTTCAAATTTGTATTTCCAAATAGTGATTAGGGTTTAATTCAAATTTCTTTTTAAGAACTTCAAATTTGCCAGAATAAAAGTTGTTCCATTTTAAAAAATCTACAACTTCTCTTAAGGCACTTTCATTCGAGTCCAATTAGTTTTTGAATTAGGGTTTCCAGGTCCGTTGTAAGGTTTAAAATTGATTTTTCTATTGATCCAGGTATATACAACCAAACCAATATTTAATCACCAAGGTCACTCTAATATCCCCATGCACAATCATATGCTAAAATAAGACTTATTTTAATAGGTGCATAGTAACTAAGTTTTATGCAGGATGATTTGCAGGTAAATATGATGACTTGGCAGGTTTTAATTAACCGTAACACCAGAGGTGTTACAGCCCTTCCCCCTTAAAGAAATCTCGTCCCAAGATTTAACACACGACTAAGACTTAAGACTAAGTAATGAAAAAAGAAAGTGTATCAAGTACAACTAGTTCAACTTTGACCATAAAACAAGGGGAATATTTACAAATTACAGGACTAGAAAATTCACATCTACAAGGTAGCAAAGAACTCGGGGAAATTTTCTGAGAGGTAGTCTTCTGATTCCCAAGTAGCTTCATCTTCAGAATGATCACTCCATTGGATCTTGTACCATCTCGTTGTGGTTCTTTGAGTGACACGATCCTTTCGATCTAGGACCCGAATTGGATACTCAACGTATGTCAAATCTGGTTCGAGCTCCACTCCTTCAATGTTAGTGACTTGATCGGGCACTCGAAGACACTTCTTGAGTTGCGACACATGAAATACATTGTGCACAGCTGAGAGATGATCTGGCAATCTCAATTTATAAGCTACCTTTCCCACGCATTCCTGGATTTTAAACAGCCCAATATAGAGAGGGGCTAACTTGCCTTTGACCCCAAAACGGCTGACTCCTTTCATTGGTGAGACCTTTAAATATACATAGTCTCCAATGTCAAATGCTAATGGTCGATGTCTTGTGTCTGCATAGCTCTTTTGGTGGGATTGTGCTACTTTCATATTAGCTTGAATGATTTGAACCTTTTCCTCAGCTTCTTTAACTAAATCCACACCAAAGTACCACCTTTCTCCAGGTTCAGACCAATTTAACGGGGTTCGACACCTACGACCGTACACTGCCTCAAACGGTGCCATCTTAATACTCTCTTGATAACTATTATTGTATGAGAAATCTACCAGTGCCAAACATTTGTCCCACGTAGTTGTGTAGGCGAGTACACATGCCCTCAACATGTCTTCAAGTACTTGGTTGACTCTTTCAGTCTTCCCATCAGTCTGCGGATGATATGCTGTACTGTGCAGAAGCTTTGTTCCCAGTGACTTATAAAAAGCCTTCCAAAAATTCGAGACAAACTGCGTTCCATGATCAGAGATGATGGTCTTCAACACCCCATGGAGCTTCATCAGGTTTTCTATGTATAGCTTGGCATAGGTTGCTACTCTATAATCTTTCTTAACAGGTATGAAATGAGCTTGTTTAGTGAGACAGTCCACAATCACCCAGATTGAGTCAAAACCTCTGGATGTCTTGGGCAAACCCACGATGAGATCCATGCTAACATCCTCCCACTTCCACGCAGGAACAGGCAAGGGTTGCAGCTCTCCTCCAGGCTTCATATGCACAGCTTTTACCTTTTGACATGTATCGCACCTGGCTACATACTGAGCAATCTCGATCTTCATCTTGGTCCACCAGAATTTTTGTCTCAGGTCCTGGTACACCTTATTGCTTCCTGAATGAATGGAGAATCTTGTCAAATGTGCTTCATCGAGGATCGTTCGACGTAACCCAGTAACCTTCGGGACCACAAGCCGATTCTTGAACCATGCCACACCTTCATCATCAATTCTGGAACAATCTCCTTTTCCGGCTTGGACTTTCTCCTTGATGTGCTTGATTCCCTTGTTTCCATTTTGAGCAACAATGACTTGCTCACGAATAGGTGTTCCAATACTGATGTTGGCCAGACTGCCCTGTGGAACTATTTTTATTCCTAATTTTTCCAACTCATAGCACAAGGAAAGATCTCGAGGCTTCACGGTCAAATAATTGAAATGAACCTTCCGACTGAGTGCATCGGCGACCACATTCGCCTTACTAGGATAGTAATGCACTTCAATATCATAATCCTTTATCAATTCAAGCCATCTTCTTTGCCTCATGTTCAACTCTTCTTGAGTAATGATGTGCTTCAGACTCTTGTAATCCGTGTAAATATTGCAAGTACTGCCTAGCAGATAATGATGCCATATCTTCAAGGCATGTACCATAGCTGCTAACTCCAAGTCATGAGCGGGATCTCTTCATGTCGCTTGAGCTTCGTGAAGCATAAGCAATGACCCGGCCCTCTTGCATCAAAACACAACTAAGACCGGTGCCAGAATCATCGCAGTAAACATCAAACGGCTTTTCAATATCAGGTTGAGCTAGTACTGGTGCTGTGGTCAACAACTTCTTCAAAGTCTGAAATGCTTTCTCACACTCTGGTGACCAGATAAATTTGACTTGATTCTTCAGCAAACTGGTAATAGGCTTGGATAATCTGGAAAAATCTAGAATAAAGCGACAGTAGTATCCCGCCATTCCCATGAAACTACGCACTTGATGTACTGTGGTTGGTGGCTTCTAATTCAAGATTTCTTCCACCTTGCTCAGATCAACTAATACACCTTCTGCCGACAGAATATGTCCGAGGAACGGGACTCTATCCAACCAAAACTCACATTTGCTGAACTTGGCATAAAGTTGATGTTCCCTCAAGCGAGTCAGGACAACACGAAGATGGTTGGCATGTTCTTCAGGAGTTTTGGAATAGATAAGGATGTCGTCAATGAACACAACCACGAATTTGTCGAGCTCTGGCATGAAGACAGAGTTCATGAGGTACATGAAATAGGCAGTAGCATTGGTTAGGCCGAATGACATAACTAGGTACTCATATAGGCCATATCTGGTGGTGAAGGCTGTCTTTGGAATGTCTTCGGGATGGATTTTTATTTGGTGGTAGCCAGACCTAAGGTCAATTTAGAAAATACTTTAGCCCCAGCAAGTTGGTCAAAGAGAAGATCTATATGAGGTAAAGGGTATTTGTTTTTCATGGTGACCTCATTGAGTGGACAGTAGTCAACACAGAGTCGGAGGGATTTATCTTTCTTTTTCACAAAGATAGCAGGGCAAACCCAAGAAGACGAGCTAGGTCTAATGAAACCCTTATCCAACAGATCTTGCAACTAAACCTTAAGCTCTGCCAGTTCCTTGGGAGGCATCCTATAGGCTCTACGAGAAATAGATGTTGTTCCAGGTTTCAACTCAATGGCAAACTCCACATCACGATGAGGAGGCAAACCAGGCAAATCATCAGGAAACACATCTGGAAATTCACAGACTACCGGAATGTTCTGCACCTCTTTGACTGCGGTCGCACACACCCTCCCAACAGCTCTCTGTGGGATTGGGAGTTGAATGAGGAGTTGAGTTTGACTATTAGGCAAGTTTACCCTGATGGTTCTATTCAGCATGTCAATGAGGGCCTTATGCTGATACATCCAATTCATGCCTAATATCACATCTATGTCTTGGTCTTTCAGCACTATCATTGAGGTCGGCAATATATGCCCGCCTAGTTCTATAGACACCCGATGTACGACTTCCTTAGTACTTATACGCCCCCCGGGCGACTGTATAAGGAAATTTTCCTCTATCTCCCCAATTAGAATTTCATGCTTGATGATAAATGTACTATTGATGAATGAATGCGATGCACCGAAATCGAAAAGCATGATAGCAGATAGGGAACCTACCCATCATGATGGGTTCACCCTCAGGAATCTCACCAACTTGAGTGTAATAGACCTAACCTGCTTTCTTCACAACCTTCCCTTTCTGGGTATGCCGCTGGTGACCATGGTGCTGAACTTGCTGCGGCTGCTGACCACCAGGACCCTTCTGTGCATTCTGGTTGTACTATTTCGAGAATGGACAGTTGCGGGACCAATGTCCCATCTTTCCGCAGTTGTAGCAGGGGTAGTTGTAGTTTGACTGGGGTGTGGTGATACGAACGCCAGGGGCATTCAGCTGAGTGGTATTTTGTTGGTTGGAGGTGTGGGAGGTAGCAGCAGTTCGAACTACGACCTGCTGATGGGGATATGGTGGACGAGAGTGGTGAGTGGGATGGTAGATGACTTTCTGGCGCTTCTGATTACCAGAAAACCTAGCGGACCCAGGCTTCTTCTTCTTCTTCTTCTTTTCTTCTTGATGCTTGTGGTCATTTTCTTCAAAAGCTATAGCAATGTTGACAGCTTCATGATAGGTGCAGTGGAGGTTGTTGGACAAGCTTCTCTAAATCTTAAAGTCCAGACCCCTGACAAAGCAATCTCTCTTTTTCTAATCAGTGTTGACATGCTCAGGGGTATACTAGGACAGATGATTGAACTGACCAACATACTACATCACAGTGGAATCCTTCTGCTGCAGTGGCAGGAACTGATCAAGCTTCATTTTCATCACACCTGCAGGGATATAATGGGCACGGAAAGCTTCACGAAACTCTACCCAAGTGTTGGTATAAATTAACTGCACTCTATTAAATATTATTATTATCAAAGTATCCGCAAGCGCACAGATAAAACACCGATGTAGCACTTCACCAGACAAACCCGGTTTTAATATTGAACCCAAAGGAATAGTAGGTGATACTGACTAAGTCTATTGCTTCTTAGCCCAATAATACAATCAATCCAGAGAATATCAAGAATGAGGAGATAACTAATGATTATCTAGATCCGACAACCGGTAAACTTTGAATAATATCGTTCTAATCGGGCAGTGAAATGAATAAGAGCGGAAATCAGAGTTCCCTTCTACCAAACACTTATACACCTATCGATCCTATCAACGGGAAGTGGACTACAGAGGAATCAACGCAGCTGTCACCTACGCGAACTACCACTATCTGGCCAATCAGGGGACATTCACAAGTAATTATAGCCCAGACACCACTTCTACACTACAAACTATTACTTCAACCAAGGAGCTACCAAGATCAAAGCATTCAAATAGAGTTGTAAACTTAAGAACGAATAAGAACAAATGCAACTTGAATCAGGATGTTGAATACAAAAGTACCTCAGAATGCAACTCCAGGCGAGGGAGCTGAATCCAGACAAATACAGCTACGAAGAAGCTCTGACAGGCCAAGACTCCTCAGAATCTCTACTCATCTACTCTATCTCTCTAATCTCTCTTGATTGCTAGCCTACATCTAGTGGATATCTATCTAATGCTTCAGGGTCTTCATCTCTTGATCTGGCTCTCCTCCAGGAGGGTCTGGCCCTCTATTTATAGCCCGGTGAGATGCATGCGTGCCGTTAGATCAAACCAACTTAACCAAGGGCCCAGATGACTCCTCAAATGCGGCGGGTGGAAACCCTAAGGGGCGCTGCCGGGCCCTCCCTTGGGGCCGGCCGGCCCCACCTTGTCAGGTGCGGGCCTCCGGTTGCTTCGAGTGCGTTCTACACTCTTCCAGGGTCTTCGTGATGATGTTTTCTTCGCGGTCAAGTTTTGTGTCTTTTATGCACTTTAATCCCTCTTTTATGCTTTTCTGGAATAATTCCTGAAAAATATGCAGATATTCATGTTTAATGCAAGGATAATTGATAATAAAATTTGGACGATAACAAGTGTCAACAATTACCCCCACACTTAGGCTTTTGCTCGTCCCAAGAAAAAGGTTGATTTTAAGATGTAAGATTCTTAGAGAGAATGGAGCATTTAAAACATAACTTGAGAGTGCATTATATAAAACTAGTCCAGTCATGCATGTACTATGGAATTCAATGTGTCTACCATGAATCTTTGAGTAGTTAAAGAATAGAATAGTTTGAAAACAGATCACTCTCTTCCTTTAGTTAAGTCGATTGGAGGGTATGTAATTTTGCAAATAAACTTAGCTTTACCTTCTCCTTTTGTAGTACTCTCGAATCACTGATATATTTGGTATTTTTTATCCTTACCAAGGCGTTAATGAAATTGACTTCTTTATCCTACTTCTAAAAAGCTTATGTGGATCTCAGGTAGGTAAAATGTGAAAATATACATGCATTGTATTTATTGTGAAGTCAAACAATGAATCCACAGAGAAATGAGGCATATAATCGAATCAAGCTTTATTTGGTGGAATATGGTGGAACCTAATTCTACCTTGCTCCATGAGGAAATAAATCTCTCTTTTATACAATTGAGCTTATTCAGAGAGTATGAGCTATCTCTTTTTCTCTTTCTCTTCTCTTTTTTTTCTTTTCAGGGGAGGCGAGTATCTAAGTACCCATTGTTTTAATTTCTTTGAACACTTGTCCATTTTTTTATACTCCCTTCTTCTTTCTCATAGCTCATACCTCTTTTGAATTTGGTAGTTGAGAGACTTTAACAAACCATGGAGCAATTATTTGGTGACTATGCTATATAATTATTTTTGGTGTTTTCTCCCAGTGTAGGAGGGAAACATTTTTAATAGAATGACTCGCTATTACTCTGGATTAGAGTAATGCTTATGTGGAATTGGCAATTGATTCAAAAATATGACAGATTTCTTCAAAGGGTTACAAAGGTTGACCAAACTCAATACAAAGACAAGTATTATATGTAGCAAGTTTCTATCCAATATATGGCTTTGATAGGACAGTATTTTTACCACAAAGGAGAGGTATAACTAATCATTTAAATTTTCAAAATAAAATCTCCAAAGACAAAACATTAGGAATTGAGTTCTCATTATTCAACTATATTATGTTTTACAATGACTTAAGCAATCATGGGGTCCCTATAAATAGTTTCCAATAGTAACATGATTCCTAGAAAAGTGTTATATAATTTATTCCTAAGCCATGAATTAAACAGTCTCTTCTTCTCTTTTAAAAGTAATTTAGCATGTGAATTTTAATTCGGATCGAAACAGAAATCGACACATGTGCAATTATATTGTATGGGGATCAAACCTAACCATGACCGAGAAGGGGATGCAGAGGGTACAGAGGGGGCCGGCCGGCCTAGGTAGGGCACCGGGCGGCATGCCTCTATGGTCCACGAGGTTCACTTCAGTGCGCGAGGTCCTGGTTCAATTGTCTTCCGAATTACATGATTTTCCCGAACGAATTGATTTTCATAGTCGCGATGTGCCTCCCCCACACTTGTTTTCGTGCATACTTTTCTGTGCAACAAGTGGAGACAACATTGTTGACGTTTCCTAACGTAAACAGATTAATCCATAAGTGCACGGATACTGCTGTAGCTTTCACCCAAGAGTATTTCAGGGTATCGATTTCCACGGGGAACGTGAAGTATACTAATTAGGTCTCAAGATTGCCCAAGGATAAATATATATATTTTTGTAGGGAGAGAGAGAAAGATTTCCTAAGCTCTCTAGATGATCTATGAATCAAGTTTACCATAAGTGTATCTATTTTGGGATATCAAAACACTAGCCTCAGACTGAGATGAGAGGGGGACTAGGAAGTTCTGACTACAGTCCTACAAACTCTAACCCGAACTTGGTGGAATACGTCGGCCGTCAGGGCTGTCACCACCTGGGGCTACCACAACTATACGTAGGGCTAGGTGCAATTCTAGGTAATCGCAAGACTAAACACCAAGTCTAATCTATTAATTACTACTCTTAGCGGTGCAAAGACTAGAGCACTTGACGCAAGCGGGAAACTAATAAATAACTTAAAAGTAAATACTGAAAGTAAATAAAGAACTCAGGATTTAAGAATTGAAGAACCTGGAGATTGCTAAAAGACAAACCAGATACTGCAAAAGTACAATGTTGTGGAAGATCCGACAGATCCGGCTCGTCCTCCGCTCTCTCCTCTTCTCTCTCCCTCTTTACAACTAGAAGAACTAGAACTAGATCTAAAACTAGAAGTAGATGAACTAGAACTAGGTCAACTAGAGGGACCCTACTAGCCCTAATTTATGTAGAGAATATGAAGCTTCGGGATGTAGAATGCCATCTGGAGGGGGCCTGGGGTGTCCTTATATAGGCCGAGGTGGAGTAGGGGGCAAGGAACCGCCACGTCATCGATCCGCGTCTCATGTTATATGCACCGTCGGATCAAACCGACCTTAGATCGACGTCGGGATACTTTGCTTAGGTGGCAAGGAAGCCTGGGAGGAAGTTTCCAGAAGCCGGAAGCGAGACGGCACAGTGGAGGGTCGACCGGCCCCACCCTAGGGCCGGCCGGCGCTGCCCTGGGCCCAAACGGGCTCCGCTTCACCGACGTGTCTTCATCCGTCTCCCGCAGTCCAATGGTGTATGTTAGGTCGCAGATTTTGAGTCCGAACTTCAAATATAGCAAATGATAGGTCCGTTTCGATCGGCTCGACGAGCCCGATGCAATGGTGTAGTCCAATTCCTTATTTGAGAAACTTTTGTTGATGGAAAAATTAAATGTACCTGCAAAACATCGGGAGAAGCAAAACTCGTGGAACTTGTTAGTCTTAAACCCTATAACTATTGTTTATAATTTATTTTAGGTCTTTTTATGCAATAGTTGATGGTTATATTTAGAGCTTAATGACCTTCAATAAGTTCCCCCGCACTTGCTCTTTGTTCGTCCCGAGTAAAGGTTAGGATAAATATAAATATAGCTATTCAAGATGTAGGACCAGCATGTAGATTATTCCAAAACATTCCTTATACCTGCGGGGTATGTGGAGTGGCTAACATATCTCCTTGAGTGGTTAAAAAATGGAACAGCTCTCAAAACAAAGTCATCTTCCTGAATTCCTATCTCGGCAACTTGGAATTTTTAAATTTTCATAAAAGAAGACATAGATCACTTTATACTCCTCGAATGGTACTCTCGGTCGCTCAATGGTATATGATTCATTACCAGGGCATAAACGAATATTGCCTTATTTTCTCCCTACTTCTATAAAGCTTATGTGGAGTTTTGGGGTAGGAAAATATTGCATACTTACCTTATATATGTTGTAAAGTCAAACCTCGAATCCAAGGAGGGAAATGTCATACTCTTAGATCAAGATGTGCATGTGTGCGGAATATTTGGTGGCTAACCTAATTCTACTTTTGTTCCTTGTAAAAAAAATCTCTCCTTTTCAAACTTGAGGCTTATGTTGCAGGACAACACGGGCTAGCTCTTTTTTTTTCTTTTCTGCTCTCTTTTTTTTTCAGGCGGGCATCTTAGTACCCATTGTTTTATTTATTCGGACACTTGTCCATTTTTTCCTCTCAGGCGGGCATCTTTGTACCCATTGTTTTCTCTCACATCTCACACTTTTGCCTAGCCTCATGCCTCTTCTCTGCAACTTGATTCTTCTAAGAGATAGTAACAAGAAATTGTAGCATTTATTTGGATAAACCTACCAAGAATATTTTTGGTGTTCACTCCCAGTGTAGGAGTAGAACATTTTGAGATGGATGAAAAAGCATATTTTTGTGTACTTCCAGTAGCATATGGATGTGGGTGTGGGTGTACGTGATCTTGATCTTGGGAGTATGATAAATCTCTCGACAAGGGTAAACAAGACTTGAAAAAACTCAACACAAAGCAAGCAGCATGTGGAAGGTTTCTAATCTGTAAGTATGGCTCTGGTAGGAATTTCTCACCATGGAGGAGTATGTGATACTATGGTTTTTATAATTTTTATCAAAAGAAAATTCTCCAAGCAACTTGACTAGAATCGGTAGGATTTCTAAGCCAGAACTATATCACACTCCACAACAACTTAGTCAATATGATTGCCCTATGTGATATTTTTCCCACAAGCAGCAAGTGTATGTAAAGTGTAGAATTTGGTTCTTTTTAATTTGTTGTTTTAAACAAGTGCATGAAATGCAAGCAGAAGGTAAACATATGAACAAGTGAAATAGAATCAAACCGATTTCCAGAAGTTGTGTGCAGTCCCTTTTATCGTTCATGATGTGTACTTCAGCGCCTTCTTCACCATGGGAGTGTTGCATTCCCCCACACTTCTCCAAAACTATACCTGGCTTTTATTCATAGACAGAAAACAGTGAAAGCAAAGGAACTCTTCTGGTGAGAAGCACCAGAGAGTCAACATTTATTCAACTAACTAATGAAGACAAAATCTAAATTCTAAAACTCTAAACTAAGGAAGGGTTCCAATTTTATGAGAAAAGTTGAGTGAGTTTTATTGTGAGAATTCTATGAACTCAATCACATCTACTTCCTTACCCAAGTTGATTTGTGGTTCAAGATAAACTTTCAACCATTGGCCATTTACCTTAAAAATGTTACCTGTATCATCTCAGATGGTGATGGCTCCATGGGTTGAAGTGTCTACGACCTCGTAAGGTCCATCCCACTTACTTCGCAGCTTACCATGTCCAAAGAGCTTTACTCTTGAATTGAACAATAGAACTTTGTCTCCAGACATGAACTCCTTGAGCTTGACCCTCATATCATGCCATCTTTTTGTTCTTTCCTTGTAAATCTTGTAGTTGTGATAAGCCTTTTCTCTCCATTCTTCAAGCTCAGATAGTTGCATTTGACGATTCTTGCTAGCTAGATGAAGATCCATGTTCCACTTCTTGATTTCCCAATGAGCCCTAAACTCTAACTCCACAAGCAAATGGCAAGTTTTTCCATATACAAGTTGGTAAGGTGACATGCCAATCGGTGTCTTGTATGCAGTTCGGTATGCCCAAAGTGCATCTGGGAGTTTATCCTTCCATTCCCTACCCATCTTATCTACGGTCTTTTGTAGAATATTTTTGATTTGTTTGTTGGATGTTTCTGCTTGGCCACTGGTCTAAGGATGGTACGGTGTTGCGATGTTGTGACGAACTCCATGTTCAGCTAGGTACCTTCGGAAGACCTTATCAATGAAGTGAGACCCTCCATCGCTTATGACCATCCGAGGTACACCAAAGCGAGGAAATATGACTTCATGGAACATTCCCTTGGCATGTTTGGAATCAGCAGCTCGACATGGCAGCGCTTCTACCTATTTGGATACGTAATCAATGGCTACCAAGATATACTCGCAATTTCCGGACTTAGGGAATGGCCCCATGAAATCAATCCTCCAAACATCAAAGAGTTCTACTTGGAGATTATTCATGAGAGGCATCGCATCTTGCGAATTTATATTCCCTTGTTTTTGACATCGGTAGCATCTTCTAACAAACTCCTTTGTATCTGCATACATCGTTGGCCAGAAAAAACCACTTTGCCAGATCTTGGCATGTGTTCGAAACGCTCCATAATGTCCTCCATATGGCGAGGCGTGACATCTCTCCATAATCTTAACAGCCTCAGCCATTGGGACACATCTTCTCAACAATCCATCAGAGCAAACTCGATATAAGTATGGCTCATCCCACAGGTGAAAATGACTCTCATGGATCAACTTTCTTTTGTCTTCACCAGGTGGGACATAGCCTGCCATCATAAAGTTCACGATGTTTGCATACCATGGATCGGAGTGTGTTATCTTGAGAAGGGTTTCGTCCCTTAGGTAGTCATTGATGGGTAACTCATGTGGTTCTTTGTACTGAATCCTAGACAAGTGGTCAGCTACCGAGTTCTCTACTCCTTTCTTATCTCTTATTTCTATTTCAAACTCTTGGAGTAGAAGAATCCATCGAATTAGCCGAGGCTTAGCATCTCTCTTAGTGAGGATGATATGAACCCGCAAGGGTTTGTGGTCGATCTTTCGATGAGAGGCGTGAGATAACTCGATTGGTGGATGGAGATGACGTTCACGGCCCGACTACAGCCTTCCAAGACCGCGCCTTAGCGACCGATACACCACTTCCAAAGGCCGTCACGATCTTGTGGAGCACGACAACCAGCCCCTAGGGCTCCCGTCCTGCAAGCAATCGAAGAACTAGCAAGAACGAGGAAACAAGCACTGAAATTGCAAGATGAAATTGAAGGTTTCACACTGAATCTTATTATGGATGGGGTTCCGAAGACAAGGAGACGGGCGACTGGATCAGCACGCGCGTCTACAAGCAAGTAGCGATGGCTAAACTTGATCTAAACAAAACCCAAGTGTTCCTAGTGGCGGCTAAGGGGTATATGACGTGTGGAGGACGACCACAAGAGAGTTTGGGTCGCGCTCCAACCCTAGGACGCGTCCCTACTGGACTCTAAACGATACAAGCCCATTGGGCTAACTTAAGGTGGCGCAGCACCCTGGACAGAATAGACCTCTCGGTGATTTTTGGACTGTTGATGCCGCTTCTGAGCAGGTATGAGTACGAGGTCATATCCTTATGAAAGTAGACTTGATTAGCTTTCCAACAAGTCCAGAATCACCCCAATCCGACTCCGTATGTAACCGTGGCAACCGTCGCAAGTTGGAGGTGTGCTGCAGTCCGAATCCAGCCTACGCGAGTCCTTTTCCCTTTCAGTCTTCTCCTTGATTCCTAATCAAAACAAGAGTGCACGTGTCTCCAAGATCTAAACAGGATGGACAAGAGCTCAAGAAGGAACTCACTTGATGATTAAGTTTTCGAGCACGAGCACGAGTAATAGGACCAGCAGGTGTCGGCGTGGATGTATGATCGGTGTTGATGTCCTCATCATCCTCCCTTTCTTGAATTTGAGTCGTCCTCGACTCAACCACATCTTCCTCACCCAAATAAGGCTTCAAATCTACAATGTTAAATGTGGGACTAACCCCAAAATCTGCAGGAAGATCAAGCTTATATGCATTCTCATTTATTCGTTGCATCACTTTAAAAGGACCATCTGCTCTAGGCATCAATTTAGATTTTCTTAGTTCAGGAAACCTATCCTTTCGCAAATGCAACCAAACCAAATCTCCAGGTTCAAGAATCAATTCCCTTCTACCATTATCTCCAGCAAATTTGTACTTAGCCTTCATGCGCTCTATGTTTTCTTTAGTGGTTTCATGTAGTTTTAGCATCAATTCAGCACGTTGCTTAGCATCAAAATTCAACTTTTCAGAACCTGGCAATGGCATTAAATCAATAGGAGCACGTGGTAACAAGCCATAAACAATCTCAAAGGGACACATCTTCGTAGTAGAATGCAGCGAACGATTATAAGCAAACTCAATATGAGGCAAACAATCTTCCCACATCTTAATATTCTTCTTTAAAACAGCCCTTAACATAGTAGACAAAGTTCTATTCACAACTTCAGTTTGACCATCAGTTTGGGGGTGACAAGTGGTGGAAAATAAAAGCTTAGTCCCCAATTTAGCCCATAAAGTTCTCCAAAAATGGCTAAGAAATTTAGCATCACGATCAGAAACAATTGTATTTGGCACACCATGCAAGCGAACAACTTCTCGAAAGAACAAATCAGCAATATTTGTAGCATCATCAGTTTTATGACATGGTATGAAATGTGCCATTTTAGAGAATCGATCCACAACCACAAAAACACTATCTTGCCCTTTTCTAGTCCGTGGCAATCCCAACACAAAATCCATTGAAATATCCTCCCAAGGAGCACTAGGAACAGGAAGAGGCATATACAAACCGTATGGATTCAACCGGGACTTAGCCTTTTGACATGTTGTGCAGCGAGCAACAAATCTCTCCACGTCTCGTCGCATCTTTGGCCAAAAGAAATGACCAGCAAGAATGTCCTCCGTCTTCTTCGCTCCAAAATGCACCATCAAGCCACCTCCATGCGCTTCCTGCAGCAACAACAAGCGAACGGAGCTAGCTGGAATGCATAGCTTGTTAGCTCTAAACACAAACCCATCATTGACGATGAATTTGTTCCACGTTTTCCCATCTTTACAATGCAGCAGCACTTCTTTAAAATCAGCATCATGAGCATATCGGTCTTTAATTGTTTCTAACCCAAAGATCTTGTAATCAAGTTGATTCAGCAAAGTATATCTCCTAGACAATGCATCTGCAATGATATTATCCTTCCCTTTCTTGTGTTTGATAACATAAGGAAAAGATTCAATAAATTCAACCCATTTTGCATGTCTACGATTCAGTTTTCCTTGACTACGAATATGCTTCAAAGATTCATGATCAGAATGTATAACAAATTCTTTGGGCCACAAATAATGCTGCCATGTTTCTAATGTCCGCACTAGAGCATATAATTCCTTGTCATATGTAGAATAATTCAGAATAGGCCCGCTCAACTTCTCACTAAAGTATGCAACAGGTTTGCCTTCTTGTAACAAAACACCATCCAATCCAATTCCACTCGCATCACATTCAAGCTCGAATGTCTTATTAAAATCAGGGAGTTGGAGCAGAGGTGCATGTGTTAACTTATCTTTCAGCACGTGGAAGGAGTGCTCTTGTGCTTTGCCCCAAGAAAAGGGCACTCCCTTCTTTGTAAGCTCATTCAATGGTGCAGCAATGGTGCTGAAGTCCTTCACAAAACGGCGATAGAAACCAGCAAGTCCTAGGAAACTCCGCACTTGTGTGACCGTCGTGGGTACAGGCCATCCTTGTATAGCTTCCACCTTGGCTTTATCAACCTCAATTCCCTGTGGAGTGACAACATAGCCAAGAAACGATACTCGATCGGTGCAGAAAGTGCACTTCTCAAGGTTACCAAACAAGCGTGCATCACGTAGATCATTGAAAACAGCACGTAAGTGATCAAGGTGTTCATCCATGGATTTGCTATAAATCAGTATATCATCAAAGTAGACGACAACAAATTTCCCAATGAAAGCACGCAAAACCTCGTTCATTAATCTCATGAAAGTACTAGGTGCATTAGTTAACCCAAAAGGCATGACTAACCACTCATATAGACCGAACTTAGTTTTGAAAGCAGTTTTCCATTCATCTCCCAATTTCATACGAATCTGGTGGTACCCACTACGCAAATCTACCTTTGAAAACACAACGGCACCACTCAATTCATCAAGCATATCATCTAATCGTGGAATAGGGTGTCGATATCGAATGGTGATATTATTAATGGCCCTACAATCAACACACATGCGCCATGTTCCATCTTTCTTAGGCACTAAAATCACTGGAATAGCACAAGGACTAAGAGACTCACGCACATAACCTTTGTCTAGTAGTTCTTGCACTTGTCGCTGAATTTCCTTCGTTTCTTCCGGATTGGTCCTGTATGGTGCATGGTTTGGCAAAGAAGCACCAGGGATAAGATCAATTTGGTGCTCAATCCCGCGTATTGGTGGCAGCCCCGCTGGTATCTCACTGGGGAACACATCAGAATACTCCTACAAAATGTTAGCAACAGCAGGGGGCAAATAACGTTGCATATCCTCAAATGAAATCAAAGCATCCTTGCATACCAAAGCATAAGCAACAGAGGTGGATGCATTGAACTCATTAATATCAGATTTTGTAGCAAGCATACAACGTCCTTTCAATTTTATCTCATCTTTGTCATCAACAACAGATTTGTCATTTTTATTGCTCTCGCTCTTTGCTTTTGCAGCCTTAGTAACATCAGATTGCATAATAGCTTCAGGAGACATAGGATGCAACACAATTTTTCGATCATGGTATAGAAACGAATATTGATTTGATCTACCATGATGCATCGAATCTCTATCAAATTGCCATGGTCTACCTAGCAGAATATTGCAAGCTTGCATAGGCACAACATCACATTCAACAATATCTTTGTATGATCCGATGGCAAAATCGATTCGCACAAGTCTCGTTACCTTTGCCTTACCACTGTTGTTCAGCCATTGGATGTAGTAGGGATGGGGGTGTGGTTTGGTTTTGAGGGCGAGCTTCTGTACCATGTCGCTGCTTGCCAAGTTGTTGCAGCTACCTCCATCAATGATCATGCGGCACGAACGCTCCTTGATGACACACTTTGTTTGGAATAAAGTGTGTAGCTGATTTTGCTCCGCCTTCTCCATTTGTGCACTAAGCACTCGCTGTACAATCAAGCTCTCATAGTGCTCCGCGTCACCTGCATTAATGTGTTCTTCAATGTGTTCCTTACTACCTGCATAGTCAGCCACAAGCAATGCAAGTGTATCTTCATCAAAATCACTAGCAGATGAACACTCACCATCATCTTTGACAATCATAACACGCTTGTTTGGGCAGTCACGCATCACATGGCCATATCCCTTGCACCGATGACATTGTATGTTGCTTGTTCTACTTGTCGATGCCACGGATGAAGTACTCGCAGCCGGCTTTTGCGCTGTCTTCGCTACTGAATTGGTGGGGGCAGCTCGAGTCTTGTCACTAGATGATGGCGTAGGAGTACGTGTAGACGGAGTTGTAGACGTGCGCTGCTGCCATGAACTAGCTTTCCCTGCAGAAACATTAGTCCTTGCGCTAGCACGTCGTCCCTGCACTTCCCGTTCAGCTTTACAAGCAAGATGAAACAGTTTGGTTACGTTATTGTATTCTTTGTAAGCGAGGATATCCTGAATTTCCCGATTTAACCCGCCTAAAAATCTAGCCATAGCAGGTTCCTCATCCTCCTCTAATTTACAACGCAATATACCTGTTTGTAATTCCTGATAGTATTCTTCTACACTTTTAGAACCTTGTCTCAATTGCTGCAACTTATTTATCATATCACGGGCATAGTAAGATGGAACAAATCTAGCTCTCATGGCTCGTTTCAGTGCATCCCAAGTTTTAGGTATGTTATTAGGATTTTTCTTACCATATTCGATCCACCAAACAGAAGCAAAATCTGTGAACTCACTAGTAGCAGCCCTAACACGTGTGTTCTCAGGAAATTCATGGCATGCAAACTTTTGATCAACAGCAATCTCCCAAGTAATGTATGCATCAGGGTCATATTTACCATCAAAAGGAGGTATTTTAAATTTAATCTTACTGAAAGCATCATCATTATTGTGTACCTCGCGTCGGCGGCGGCCACCCATACCTCTACGGTTGTGACGTAGGCGACGTCGATCACGAGTGTCTCGATCATCATGTTCAGTATCACCTGTGTATTCTTCATCATAACTACCATCCTCTCGATCTTCCTCCTTCTTTTCTTCTTTATGCTTGTCTTTATCATCGTTGTGGAGGTCATCAAAATGCCTCAGCAGAGCAGCAAGGCTTTTGTCCACACTAGCAATGGACTTCTCCAAACCTGCAAGCTTGTTGTTTGCGGCAATCTGCGTAGCCTCCAACTGCCCAAGTTTGTCATTTGTCACCTGCAAGTCATTATCAAGTCCCTCCGTGTGCAGCTTCACTTTCCTTTCAAAATGTTGTATGATGCCCTTTGTGCGAGGCGAATGTGGAATTTGGTTATCTTCGTCGGACCCTGGCATGGTTCAAAGACAAAGACAACAAGAAGACAAGTGAAGAAATAAAAGCCCTAAACTACTAGGATGTAGCTACAGCAAGTTGCTCACTCTCCACCTGTTACACAAGTTCTTACCAGTTCTTACCTTGCTCGACAGGAGGGGTCGTCTACCAACAAGTCTACAGCAATGGATGAAGTGTATCGGTGCCGCAGCACAAGACCTGTCAAGCTGTAGAATATGTGGAGCTATAGGAGGGCTGAAACAAGGAACGAACTAGCACCACGTTAGTTACAAAAAGCAAGCTGAATAATCGTTCAACCGGCTGGTACTGTGCTGGTCCTAGCCTAGACCGTGCTAGAGACGCGAGCCTGGACACAAAGGAGAGCACAACACACCACCCGAAGTGAACGAAAAAAATCTCCAAGATCAGCCCCTTTCTCTTCTTTTCTTTTGCTTCTTTCTCTTTTCTTTTTTTTTCTTTTTTTTGAATATATATATATTTTTAGGGGGCACTCAAAACTGATTATATGAACAAGAACACTCCCAAAGAGTAACTCAGCACACTCTCTCTCTCTCTCTCTCTCTCTCTCTCTAGAGTAAGCCACTCGTTTAGATATGCATACTTGCTGCGTGGTTAGTTTGATATTTGTAGCACAGGGTGAACTGATTCCTCGTCCGATTGGAACTTCCAATTCTACTCGGACTTGGCCAACAGCGAGGAATAACCGATTCCTTGATCCGACTCAAACTTGAAAACCTACTTGGATTCGGCCAACAGAGAGGAACAGCCGATTCCTTGTCCGATTTAAACTTCAAACCCTACTTGGATTCGGCCAACAGAGAGACTATATGATTGCACATGTTGTGATAGGAAAGTGACAAGAACTCGAAACTCTAAGGGAATAAACTAAGACCAGCAATCCGACACACCCGATGCAACCGAATATTCAACAAGCCCTAACTAGGTAGCACTAGCCACGGCTCAAAGGTCTATAGGATTGCAGGAAACTAATCTACTATTTTTTTGGATTTTCTGGACTATAGGAAAAATAAAACAGTGAAGGATTGGAAGTCTCTCACCGATAAACCTTGCTCTGATTACCAATTGATATGAACCCGCAAGGGTTTGTGGTCGATCTTTCGATGAGAGGCGTGAGATAACTCGATTGGTGGATGGAGATGACGTTCACGGCCCGACTACAGCCTTCCAAGACCGTGCCTTAGCGACCGATACACCACTTCCAAAGGCTGTCACGATCTTGTGGAGCACGACAACCAGCCCCTAGGGCTCCCGTCCTGCAAGCAATCGAAGAACTAGCAAGAACGAGGAAACAAACACTGAAATTGCAAGATGAAATTGAAGGTTTCACACTGAATCTTATTATGAGTGGGGTTCCGAAGACAAGGAGACGGGCGACTGGATCAGCACGCGCGTCTACAAGCAAGTAGCGATGGCTAAACTTGATCTAAACATAACCCAAGTGTTCCTGGTGGCGGCTAAGGGGTATATGACGTGTGGAGGATGACCACAAGAGAGTTTGGGTCGCGCTCCAACCCTAGGACGCGTCCCTACTGGACTCTAAACGATACAAGCCCATTGGGCTAACTTAAGGTGGCGCAGCATCCTGGACAGAATAGACCTCTCGGTGATTTTTGGACTGTTGATGCCACTTCTGAGCAGGTATGAGTACGAGGTCATATCCGTATGAAAGTAGACTTGATTAGCTTTCCAACAAGTCCAGAATCACCCCAATCCGACTCCGTATGTAACCGTGGCGACCGTCGCAAGTTGGAGGTGTGCTGCAGTCCGAATCCAGCCTACGCGAGTCCTTTTCCCTTTCGGTCTTCTCCTTGATTCCTAATCAAAACAAGAGTGCACGTGTCTCCAAGATCTAAACAGGATGGACAAGAGCTCAAGAAGGAACTCACTTGATGATTAAGTTTTCGAGCACGAGCACGAGTAATAGGACCAGCAGGTGTCGGCGTGGATGTATGATCGGTGTTGATGTCCTCATCAGAGGAGGTATTTAAGAGCAGCATGATCTATGTAAATGATTACCTTTGCTCCCACTAAGTAGGATCTAAACTTGTCTATCGCAAAGACAACAGCCAAAAGCTCTTTTTTGTGGTAGCATAGTTGAGCTGAGGTCCAGACAAGGTTTTGCTAGCATAGGATATAGCATAATGCCTCTTATCCTTGGTTTGGCCTAAAATGGCTCCAACTGCAAAGTCACTAGCATCACACATGATCTCAAATGGAAGGTTCCAATTAGGTGGTTGAATAATCGGAGCTGAGATGAGTGCCTTTTTGAGAGTTTGAAAGACTGCACGGCACTCATCATTGAAGATTAAAGGGGCATCCTTCGCTAAGAGACTAGTCAAGGGCCTAGTAATTTGAGAAAAGTCTTTAATAAAGCGCCTATAGAACCCTGCATGTCCTAGGAAGCTACGGACCCCTTTCACATTCCTGGGAGGTGGAAGTTGTTCAATAACTTCAATCTTTGCTCTATCCATCTCTATCCCACATTCGGACACCTTGTGTCCTAGCACAATTCCTTCCCGAACCATAAAATGGCATTTCTCCCAGTTCAAGACTAAGTGCTTTTCTTCGAACCGCTGTAAGACTCTATCTAAATTCTCAAACAATCAGTGAAGGTTTTTCCATAGACAATAAAGTCATCCATGAATACCTCCATGATTATCTCAATCATGTCGAAGAAAATAGACATCATGCACCGCTGGAAAGTAGCTGGAGCATTGCATAACCCGAACGACATTCGTCAGTATGCGTAGGTTCCATACGGGCATGTGAAAGTAGTCTTACTTTGGTCATCAGGGTGGATTGGGATTTGATGATACCTAGAATACCCATCAAGGAAACAAAAGAAGGAATGGTCCGCGAGCCGTTCTAACATCTCGTCTATGAATGGTAGCGGAAAGTGATCCTTCTTAGTGGCCAACTTCTGGTAATCAATACACATCCACCATGTAGTGACGGTTCATTGAGGGATGAGTTCATTTTTTCTCATTCCTAACGACTGTCATGCCTCCCTTCTTTGGCACTACTTGGACCGGGCTAACCCACTCGCTATATGGCATGGGATAAATAATCCCAGCATGCAAGAGTTTAAGGACCTCGTTCTTAACAACCTCTCGTATAGCGTTGTTAAGTCTTCGTTGTGGCTCCCTTGAAGGTGTGCAATCTTGCTTGATAGGGATGCGACGTGTGCAGAGAGCAGGGCTAATGCCCTTGAGGTCTTCAAGTGAGTAGCCTATGGCAGACCTATGTTTCTCTAAGATGGTGACAAGCTGTTGAGTTTCATCATTGGATAGTTTGTCACTAATGATCATAGGGGTGTTCCGATTGTTATGGAGAAAAACATATTTCAGGCCAAGTGGGAGAGGTTTAGGCTCGATCGAAGGAGGTGGTGGTTCCTCATTTTTGTCGAGTTCAATGGGCACTACTAACTCTTCCTCTTCTTGAACAAAGTGTTCATCATCGAAGGTAGGCTGAGCCAATTCTTCTAGTGTTGCCATCATAACTTCCTCCATGGGGTCTTTGTAATACCTCTGGTATTACTGAGTAATTAAACTGCCATGTCATCATGTTCAAATTAATCATCTGCATATAATTGTGTTTAGGGCTCCTAGAGTGATTTGATTGTGTTCATAGTTGATTGTGTAATTAAACCCCTAAAAGAAAAACCTAAAGTTAATTCAAAAAGGAAATTGTATTAAACCCTAATTTGATCCCAAAACCCTAATTTAAAAACTACTTGGAATCTTGTGAAGGTGCCTTAATAAAAGTTGTAAATCTTTTAAAATAGCACAACTTTTATTTTTGGAGATTTTGAAGTTATATTGTGGAAATTCAAATTAAACTCAAAATAAAGCTTTGAAATTTGAATTTGAATCTTCATTTCAAAAATTAGGAAGAATCTGACAAAACACTCTTAATGAAAGGCTCTGCAAATGGGACAACTTTCATGTTTACAGAATTTCAGGTTGTTATAAAAATTTTGGAGAATTTCAGTGAATTGTATTTGAATTTCAAACCCCATTTTTACTCCCTTTTAAATATTTTTCAAACTGAGCTGGATTTGAAAATGATTCCAAAACCAAAAATGATCTACATGAAATTCCCCACAACTTTTGTATTTGTCATTCCTGTAGATTCGGATTGGATAGGCCATGATTTGAATCAAATAGCTTTTGACTCCTAGGGTAGAGCTACAGTAGCTAGGGGGGGTCCCCAGTTGCGCTCTCCGCCGTATGCGCGTGCCCGCGCCGGGCATTGGCCACTGTCCGGCCGGCCGAGGCACGTACGCCGCCGTGTTGAAGTCGTTTGGGGGGCCCCGGAGCACGTCCCAATCCTACCCACTCCTCCCGGGGCGTTAAAGGCAACGAGCCGGCCATTTTCTCCCGTGTGCTCTCCGCCGATGTGCTCTTGGAATCCGACGAAGTTCGTCGAGCCTCGCCCACCTCAATCCAGATTTGAGCCTCCGCTAGCTTCACCTTGCTCGTGCGCACCATTTGCAGTCTTAGCCCAAGCCATTGCACCTTTTGGGGTCGGGTCAAGGGGGTTGTCTTCCTCGCGGCCGGCCAGAGCTCCGCCGCGGGTTCTTCGTCGTTGATAAGCTGCTCGGGTGAGCTCTAGACCCCGATTTCCTGTGTTCTAGTCTATGTGTGCTCTGTGGTTGCTCATGCGCGTGTTCGTTTGCTGTTTGGTGCCATAGACTACGGGAAACGAGAAGTTCGCCGTCGGTGACCGCCGCCGTGAGCCCAGTCGTCATCAAGCTCGCTGTTCTGCTCCGTCTCTGCCCCGGTCGTGGTGTGCACCTTCTTCGTGGTGAGCCACTGGTTCTATTTCTGTCCTTGCTTTAAACGCTACCATAGTGGTCTTGTCGGAACGCCGCCGCGCCGCCATGCTTCGGTCGTCGGGCCGCCATGGCCGCGGTGGGGCTCGGCAGAGCTTGGTCTTCTCGGTAGGGGCCTTGGAGGGGTTCCCAACGGGGGCCTGGGGGTTCGGAGCGAGCTCGCCACCGCCAGGGGCCTGTTGCCGGTGAGCCGCCGCGGCTGCGCCGCCGCATCCGAACAGAGCAGAGGAGAGAGGAGAGGAGGAAGAAGGGGCTGACAGGCCGGGTCCGCCTGTCAGCGACCCAGTAAGAAAGGGAAGGGTGCAGGTGAGCGCTGGGCTGGCCCCGCTGTTGCTGAGCCGACTCGGGCAGTTTGCCGTTTTTCATTTTTCTGGAATATAGGGATGTCTTTTCCATTTTAATTTGTTATGAATAGTGTTTGACTTTGTTATTTTTGTAAGAATATTTCTGTGGCTCTATAAATCCAAAAATTTTTGTAGATACTCTCTGTAATGTGTAGTATTTAATAAAAATATTAAATAGTGAGTTTGAATAGTTTCTGCAGGAAGTAAAAAATCAGTCTTTTAATTTATAAATGCAACTTTAATGAATTTTAATTAATTCTCTGTAATTCCAAAAATCATGAAAATTGGTTTGGTACTGTTTTAGGTAAAGATCTATCTGTTGGTGAAGTTTGGTGTCAAATGAAAATAGTTTAGTTGTTTATTAATTAAATGTTTGATAAATTGGTTAATAAAAGGAATAGGAAATAAAGATAAATATGATATTGTGTGATTTTTGGATTGATTGAGGTTCTAGGTCAATCACCCTTATGACCTAGGGCAGGGTGGATTAGAATAATCATGGTTAGCTTGAGGTAGGGTTATGACCATGAGTGTATTATTTATTATCGAATTCTGTCTGTCATTTCATGTTGCATCGCATTGAAGCATTCATCATTGCATGCGTGTAGTGACCGGCAACGAAGGAGTCAAAGCCGAGGTCCCTGCTGCGGAGGTGGTTACCGAGGAGATCCAGGGCTTTGATATTTGTGGTACTGACTCGGACCCGACACTCTACGCAATCCAAGGCAAGCCCCAGTGCATTTGCCCTCCCCCTTGTATTTAAAAATGTTTTATCACTTGAGTTAATCAATTGCATTAGGTTAATAGGAGTTGAGTGATAACCTATTGATGCATTACCTTTTCTTGACCACTAATTATACCCCGAAAACCTGATTTAATTAAATATTTAAAAATACTTTGCCCTGCTTAATTGATTTAGATTTGCTTAAAATGCTATTTTGAAATATGATAATATGCAAAGGATGAATCATTGAAAGGGAAGGTTATGGCCTTCATTGTTGGTAGTGTACTTGGCCAGTCCATTGTCATCAATGGGGATGGGTTTTTCGGGTGGTGGTAATATGTTGGGTTAGAGTCCCAACTTATCGTCGCCAACGGAAAAGGGATGTGAAAACCGGGTGATTACCAGGGTATTTGGGTTAGAGTTCCAATGCATGGTTTCCAACGGAAAAATATTTAGGGACCATTCGTTGTCAGCCTGCTGTGATCAAGACTTTGCAACTAGCCACATACTACGGAAAGCCTCTGACTTCGGGTGGCCCTACTGCTTGAATCGACAACCACGCACTGGGAGTGGAGAGATGGCGAGAGTAGCGTGTACCCTCGTGGCCGGCGTGCCTGGAGACTAGAGGAGTACTGTGCTCTGGGGCGGCGCAGGACCGGTTCAGGGGTAGGATAAGCCGTGGTAGGCGGGGTTGGTATATGCAAGCTTAAGTGCTACATATACAGTGTGGATAGGGATCCCCAGCTGGGTACTAATCGATTCAAATCATCGTTGCTCCTTGGTTATGGAGACTTGATCCTCACACTTACAGCGAAGAGTGGTTCGGAACTAGGATGTTTTGAGAATGAATAAGGAATTGGATTTGAAAGTGAAAGAAATGTGAATTATTGATATTGATTATTAATAATATTGAGTAAAATATTGAAAACAAGATTAGTAATGCTTTTTCTGCAAATTACTTTGACTCTTGCTTAAGCCTTACCTTGACTACCCTCAGCTTGCATTCCTGAGTCTCATTCCTTTTTCTTAGTCGGGTAAGTCCTGCGGAGTACCCCAGTACTCAGGGTTTGTTAACCCCGTTGCAGGTAGTCAGCAGCAGGAGGTCTGTCTTGCCCCTTGTTGCGTGACCATCATCCAGGATAGCGAGGAAGAGTGAAGTGGACCTATGGGCAAGGTCCGTGTTATTACCTATCTTATTATGTTATGATGTTGTTCTACTACTAGTACTATTTGAACTATGGTATGTAATAACTGCATTTGAATTCTATTTGAACAACCAGTTTGTAATCTAAGTACTATTTAATCTTCCGCACTTTTACTCTGATGTATTCTATTATGAAATGTTGTAATTCTGTAATGGCTTCGCAATGGGATCCTGTTGGAGAAACGGGTGCTGATGTAACCTGGCAGGGCTATCTAGATCATCTGGGACACGGGCCCTGCTGTCAGAGGTCATTAGTGACAATGACAGGTGCCTATGGGCCATGTGATTTAAGCGGTTCTGTTACAGCTGGTATCAGAGCGTTCCCTTGTTAAATCATTACGGCATTACTTTGCAAAACTTGAAAATATTTTGGATCATAAAATCTAAACTTACTATTTTGGTCCAAATTGCTTATTCTTACCTTATTCCGTAAATTAGTTATGGTAGCATGTGGAACAACTTTGTTACTAGCCCTATGTTAAATTTATTTATGCATTTAATTATCTTGCATTGATTTAAATTCGTAAATACGGTACATGCATCATGTTTAACTCACCATGATAATACTTCGTCCTTGAAGGTTGGGTATATGGGTTAGGATTTACCAAACCTATTCTTACTAGCCTGTTATATCTTTACTAATCCATACTTACCTTCCAGCTGGCACGCTGCAAGCTCACTGCTCGCAAGATGACGGGTCCCAAGGGAGTGCCGCGCCACCAGCTGGCGCCGCGCAATGGAGAGGAGGCTTCTGGTAGCCGCCGTCCCCGTCGCAGTCGCAAGGAGCTGAAGGCTGAGATTAAGGAGCTCAAGAGGGAGGTGAAGCTCATGCAGGAGGACTTCAGAGTGGCTTGTGTCAACCACTACAGGGACATGAGGTTGAACAACGAGCTACGCTAGGAGGTCGAGCAGCTGGCTTAGGATAGGGATGAGGCCCTAGAGCGTGAGGATGTGGCTCGTGCAAGGGCCCATTGGTATGAGAACTATGCGGAGCACCTCGAGTGTTACAATGATGCTCTGCATGAGGAGGTCCACAGGCTCAACAATGAGCTCAACCCTATCCTCGTTCCACGCAAGGAAGATCCTGTGGATGGTGTGGTTGTGGGGCCTGAGGAGGAGGAGTATGACGAGGAGGCAACTGAGGATGACCTTGAGGCGGCAGAGGATCCCATGGAGGAGGAGATCATGGAGGATGAGGAGGAGGAGGAGATCGTCCTTGACGACAACTAGACTAGTCTTAGGACTAGGAGTGTCAGTTTATCCTTATCCGTTGTGTTGTAATGTTAAGTGCCAAGAACCTTAGTTTGGGTGTGGGAACTTTGTTAAGCCTTAGCTGTGTTCTTTAAGTATCGTTTAAGTCTTGTAATGTTAAGTTTGAACCGCTACTATGTTAAGTGATGTTAGCTCTAAATTCGGTTTGTAATTAAACAGATAGCTGTGCACACCCGCTCAACTGGTACCTCCGAGGATGGAAACGCACCCTACCCACCGCCTATCCCACCGACTTTGTCCGATGCTATTGCCGCCTTGGCCAATGCCGCCAATGCAATGGCGCAAAACAGGGACAACCGTGGAGGGCGTCGTGGTCGCCACGACGATGACGAGACAACATATGTGGATTTCACAGATACTCATGCACCTGTGTTCACGAAGGCCAATGAGCCATTGGAAACTGATGATTGGCTCCGCACCATAGAGCAAAAGTTCAGTCTGATTCACTGCACGGAAACACAGAAGCCTCTGTTCGCAGCACAGCAGCTGCGAGGTCCTGCCAGTGCGTGGTACGCAAATCTCCTGGTAGCTCAGCCTGATGGACATCAGATGACCTAGGCAAAATTTCGTGATGCCTTTTGTGCCCACTACATTCCAGCTGGTGTTATGAAGATGAAGCTTGATCAGTTTCTGGCTTTGTAGCAAAGAGACTCTACTGTCATGCAGTATGTGGGGCAGTTCAATCACCTGGCATAGTACTCCCTTGAGCGCACAAACACCGTCCAGAAGAGGAAAGACTGCTTCATCAGAGGAAAGACTGCATCAAGAAGAGAAGAAGAAGAAGAAAACCGGGTCTTCGGGCGGTCAAAAGCATCAGAAACTCATTTACCACCCCACCCACCACTCTCGTCCACCTACCCGCAGCAACAGGTTGTTGTTCATACTACTGCTACCTCCTACACCTCCAACCAGCAAAACACCACCCAGCTGAATGCCCCTGGCATTCGTGTTACCACCCCGCAAGTCAACTACAATCACCCGTGCTACAACTAGGGCAAGATGGGCCACTGGGCCCGTGACTGCCTGTTCCCCAAGCAGTACAATCAAAATGCTCAGGCAGGTCATGGACAACAGCAGCAGGAGATTCAGCGCGTGGTCATCAGCAGCACGCTCAGAAGGGAAAGGTGGTCAAGAAGGCAGGCCACGTCTACTACACTCAGGTTGATCAGATTCCCGAGGGAGAGCCCGTCATGATGGGTAGGTTCCCTGTCGCAAGTCACCCTGCAATTATGCTTTCGATTCTGGTGCATCTCATTCATTCATCAATCGCACTTTTGTCGTCAAGCATGAGATACCAATTGGGGAAATAAAGGAAAATTTCCTAATACATTCGCCCGGGGGGCGTATAAATACTATGAAGGTAGTGCAACAAGTACCTATAGAATTGGGAGGGCATATATTCCCTACCACCATGATAGTACTCAAGGATCAGGATATAGATGTGATATTAGGTATGAATTGGATGTATCGGCACAAGGCTCTCATTGACGTGCTGAATAGGACCATCAGGGTAAATTTGCCTAATAGTTCAACCCAACTTCTCATCCAGCTTCCAATTCCTCAAAGGGCAGTGGGAAGAATATGTGCAACCGCAGTCAAGGAAGTGCAGGATATCCTGGTGGTCTACGAATTTCCGGACGTGTTCCCTAAAGATTTGCCTGGTTTGCCACCTAATCGTAATGTGGAGTTTGCTATTGAGTCGAAGCCTGGAACAGCACCTATATCCCATAGAGCCTATAGGATAGCTCCCAAAGAACTGGCAGAGCTGAAAGTTCAGTTGCAAGATCTACTGGATAAGGGTTTCATTAGGCCTAGCTCATTGCCATGGGGTTGCCCTGCTATCTTTGTGAAAAAAAAAAGACAAGTCCCTTCGACTCTGTGTTGATTACCGTCCACTCAACAAGGTCACCATTAAAAACAAATATCCTTTACCTCGTATTGACCAACTCTTTGACCAACTAGCGGGAGCCAAAGTATTTTCCAAAATTGACCTTAGGTCAGGCTATCACCAAATAAAGATCCGCCCCGAAGATATTCCAAAAACAGCCTTCACCACCAGATACGGCCTATACGAGTACTTAGTCATGTCCTTTGGCCTAACTGAAAGGATCAAGGATGCCCAAGAGGGGGCGTGAATTGGGCAACTAATAAATTTTTCGAAATACAATTCAACCTATCGCAATTTGCCCAATGTCACCCCACAAGTGCTTGTGTCAATTCTATTCCTAAAACAAGTTATGCAACCTAGAGCCAAGTCCTATCACAAGTATACTACTCTGGGAAAGTAGAGAACACAAAGGAAATGCGGGAATGTAAAGAGTTAGAATGACAAATCTGGTTTTTCCCGAGGTATCGGAGAGTCGGCACTCCCCACTAGTCCTAGTTGGAGCACCCACGCAAGGGTGTAGCTCCCCCTTGATCTTTGTAAAGACCAAGTGCTCTCTACGGGCTGATCCTTTGCCTCTCCGGCGCGGTGGATCGCCCACAACCGCTCACAACTTCGACTTCGGCCGCCTACAAGCTCTCCAAGCGGTCACCAAGCCACCGATCGCCACCATACCGTCTAGGTGATGCCAATAACCAAGAGTAACAAGCCTAGACTCTCACTTGACCAAGAACAAGGCCAAAGAGGGTGATGGATGCACACAAGTCACTCTTGATCTCTCTAGGGAAGAAGCTCACAAGCAATGGAGTTCACACTAATCTCCCTAGGGCTCTTGCTCTCTCACAAGATCAACAAAGGTTCCTTCAACTGTTAGAAATGGCAAGAGAGATAGAATGGAGGCTATGGTGGAGTATAAATACTCACCCTCTCTAAAACTAGCCGTTCCTCACTTTTCTGCGAACCATCGGACACTGCCGAGGCTCGACCGTCGGACCATTTGCCACGGTCCGACTCTCACAGTCGCACTGTGCTCAGTGTTGTGCCAGAGGGGCATCAGATCGAACTCGATGGTCCCACGCTCCACTGTCCGACGCTCTGGATCAGCTGGCACAATGCCTCTCAACGGCTATAATGCGGAGCAATGGTTCGACGCACACCGTCGAACCAAGTCCGACGCTCTTTTTCACTGTTGGAACCTCTCTGGAAGCATCGGACGCTAAGAAACCTTAGTCCGATGCTCGCACTCACAACGGTCCGACGCTCGCTTGAACACCCCGAGGCACCATCGGACTCTGGTGAATGGTCCGACGACCATCCAGCCAGGGTCAGACGCTCCCTGGCACGCTGAGAATCATCTAGGGGCTGCCACGTGTCATTGGACCCTCACTATTGGTCCGACGCCCATACTAGGTAGAGTCCGACGCCTCTATTTTGATCAAAACTTCGCCAAATCGAAAACTTTCCAAAACGAGATTTGATCCTCTCTCTCAAGAGTCTCCCTGGGCTATCTAGAGCTATGTTGGACAAGTGTGCATCACATCGACACTCTCTAATCTTACTCTGAGTCAAGCTACCCATCCAAACCCCTCTTAATAGTACGGTCAAAGAGAAAAAACAAAACCTAAGACTACGCCAAGTGTCTCTCAACTCCAAATGACACTTGGCACTAGCCTATCACCGTCTTGTCTTCTATCCTTTGAAAACCGAAACGAATTTCATCCCTAGGGGCTTGAACCTACATGTTATTATGACCTAACCTCTAGGTTATCCTGCAAAACACACGTTAGTAATAATAACCGTCTTGTTGTCATTAATCACCAAAACCACTAGGGCCTAGATGCTTCAATCTCCCCCTTTTTTGTGATTGATGACAACAACCTCAAATAGATTTAGAAAGAGTAAGGTTTTTAAGGGCTTGATTCATATAAGCATGTGACAATAAGAGCAAAGGGGTTAGGCATGCTTATACAAATCAAGACCACAAGTTACATATAAGATATGAAATAAGCACAAGTACCAAGTGTTATGCTCAAGATCAGAGTGAAGTGTGGAAGCAAAGACAATGAGTATAACCAAAAGAGAACCAAGTGGCATGATATATATAAAATGAAGCTCAATCCACATGTCACACAAGTCAAGTCTCAAGCACACATATACACAAACTACATGAAAAACAACCATGATATGCACGAGAATGTCACAATCAAAATAAGAGCGAAACCCTCTCACATCGCTCGCCCTAAATCTATACTCTCTCTCCCCCTTTGGCATCAAGCACCAAAGGACCTAAGACTCTGGAGGAGGAGAAGGAGCAGAGTCGCGGTCGGAGGAACGAGGAAGCATCTCAAACTGAGTCGGGTCTCCCTCTGACTCTGAGCTCTAAACGGCCTAACCCTCTGTCTGAGCACGTGAAGGTGAAGCGGTCTGGGTCGGCTCGACTGTCTCTGTAGCTGCTGCTGTGACTACTACGGTCTCAGTCCCTGCGGAAGTCGGGAGTGGCTCTAAGGAGGCGACTGAAGACGGTAGTGTCTCTGTAGTCCCAGTGGCAGGTGGAGCTGTGGTGGTGGTAACAGGCTGTCTGAACTCAGGAGATGTGGGCAAGCCTGTGATCTCGCTGAAGGTAGCACCCAAGCTCTTGGTCACTAAGGGGCCAACTAGGTCAGGTGTGAAGCCGGTGTGGATCGGGGTGAACCCCTGAGTGCCGGTCGTGGCAAACCACTGCTGAGTCTGCTGAGTCGGCGTGACGAACTGACTCTGGAGTGAAGCTGTGCCCTGACTCTGAAGTCCACTGGACTGTATCATTGGAGTCACCTGGGCTGCAGTGGCTGCCGGTCCAACCTGCTGGACTGGAGAGGCAGTGGCTAGGTACGGTGGGGCTCCGGTGTGCCTGATAATGTGCTCCATGAACCCAAAGGTCTGTAGCTGTATCTGTTGGCTTTGGAGCTGCATCTAGAGCATCTGCTGCTCGAACTGGTCCTACCTGAGCTAAATCTGAGTGAGAGCTACAGCCTGCTCCCTGGCAAACCGGGCCTGCTCCTCTGCCTGTCTCTGTTGTGTCTACTGTAAGGTCTGAAGGATAGCAAGCAGTGCAGGGTCTGTCTGTGAAGTCTGTGGAGCGAAGCTGGACCCACCGGCCTCCGAGTCGTGAGCTTGTGGACGCGAAGGGTTGGGCCGGTAGTCCCTGTCAGAGCTGGACGAGGAGATGTTGACGGGGTCGTCGTCTGCAAGTAACTGCTCAAGCTCGCTATGGGCAACATGCCTCATAGCGTCATCCTACTGCTGTACCTCTGCCATGTCTGCCCCTGAAGTCTGACAGCGCTGAACTCTATGTAAGGCTCTGCTGCCACGGCGTCCGTCAATCAGAGAGGTCATTACACTCGAAACTGAGTCTCAGTCTGGCGCAACTCTTTGGAGATCCCTGTCCAAATCCTATGCAACCTACGCTCAAGGATGTGAGAGATCCAGTGAGCGTAGGGGAGCTGTCGCATAGACCTGATGCCCTCTGCAATGGTGTCACCCATCTCACTCATGATCAAGTCTGCAACGTCAAACTCTGACTGCTGGACCAGGGCACTAAGGAGCCACAGCTGTAAGTGAGTAAGTCCCTCCTTGTACCCCTCCCGCGGTAAAAGAGTACGCCTCATCACATCGTTCAAGAGACGAACGACGGGACAAAGCTCCGAAGGTGTCCTACGAGAGCCGTCTCCGAACGGCGGTCGAAACCATGCTGCTATATGAGCAGTACCAGGTGCCAGTCCTCCATGAGCCCTCCTCGGCGGGTCTGTCGTGGTATAGCAAATGCTGTGCAACCTGGTAGCTGACTCTGGCACTTCAAGCAGCTCTCGCAGAGCCTTCGCGTAGAGCCGGTATGGCTCTCCACCGATGGTGTACTACAGGTACTGGTGGTCGGGGTCTATCCATAGTGCAGCATATAACTCTCTCACCCACGACTCCACGTACCGGCCTGAACGGCCAAGAAGCTCTACTAGTCCAGGCAGGTAAGTCAAGTATGGCCTGATCTCCTCTCCTAATGCCTGGACTATGTCCTCTAGGGGACATACCCTGTGCTGTCGCAGCCCAACTCCTATGGCCATGAGGGCGGTGAAGAAGTCCTCGTGAAGAGTGGTGTACCAGCCCCCAGAAGCTCTGGGATCTCTCTGATCCGAAAACCAACTAGCAAGCGAAGTCAGCCGGAGCTCTCCGACTCGGGCTGCAGAGATCCTCCGCAGGTCCAAGTGAACATCCTGGCTCAGGCTACGGCTGAGGCTCGGAGGGAGCCGCGCCTCTGACCAGCGAGCCAGGGTGGCACCAAAGGTCGAGTGCGGCCCGAGCGATGAGGAGGTGGAGCCTGGTCCTGCTCCCCCTGAGTAGCTGCCTCCTGCTGCTCTGGCTGCCTCGGCTCTGTCTCTGGCTGCTCCTCAGACTCATCTCTGCCTGATAGACTGACAGAAATACCTCCAATATATATACCTCTGCCACGCTCAGCCTCCTCTGCAGCCTGTGCTACCCTGATAGCCTGCCTCTGCTCAGCTGACAACCGCTTCCTCTTCTTCCTGGTCTCAACGAGAGGGGCCTTCCCCTTGTCCAAATGTGGACGAGGAGGAGGCCTCTCGTCCCCACCTGTGCCACCCTCACTGCGACTGGCCTACTTGCAGTGCACCATACTGCCTCACTGACCACTGACTCTCTGAAGCTGCTAGCTGACAATTAGACGCTTGGCCTCATTCCATATCCGCGGGCTTGGCCTCAGATTCACTGAACCACTGCCAAGATCCTCTGACCACAACAGCTGCAAGAGATAGATAGACAGGGATATACAAGCATATATAATCTAACGGAGAGTAACCCTGGGAAGCAAGCATATGGGATAAGTAAAGAGTAGCAAAGCAACCTGAGGAAAGATCTGTGAGGAGGTAAGATCTCTGTCGAACGGGGGCACCGCGAGCAAGAAGAACAAATCGCACAGGAGCAACGAACACTCCCACGAACCCTAGTAAGCCGAGAGAAGGCCCCTGCCAACAAGGAACTGCAAAAAAGGTGAAAGAAGTGATTTAGGCAATCTGTCAAACACCTTATGGGCAGAGATAAGGAACAGGGCTAGGGCAACGCTGAAAGAAAGCTCTCACCATCGAATGGGAGTAGAAAGAGGAGAGGGAAGCTTCTCGGCAAGAATGGCGGTGATCCCACGGCGAAAGGCGTGGCTCCCTTGCCGGCGGCAATGGAGGAGCTCAGACGGCGGTTGTGCAGAGCGGCGGGTACGCGGAGAGGGCGCGCGGCTAGGGACGTGCGCGCGGGAGAAGCTCGCCGGCGGCGAGGGCACCGGTGAGGAAGAGCGGAGGCGTCTGTGGTGGGAGAACTGGGGCGCGGAGCGGCGGCGGCGGTTAGAGCACGACCGAACGGCGATGAACGGGTCGAGCACGTGCCGAATGAAAGAGATGACAAGCGGGTCCCACGTGACAGAGTAAGAAAAGAAATTCTCTGTGCTTTCCAACCGACCGTCAGACTGATACTGTTGATAGCGTTCGACCGTCAGACCGAGGTCACGCTTCCAGTAAGCTCCAGCACCCGTCGGACTTAGTCCGACGCTCCTCGTCGGACTAATATCTTCGGTCCGACGCCGTGACCTCGGCGCAACGCAGCGTGAACTCCCTTTTCCGATAGTCCGACGCCCAAAAAATCTCGGTCCGACGCCTCCGTCCGACGTCTTCATGAACAGGGCCAGGGACCGTCGGACTATAGTCAATGGTCCGACGCTGGGAAAACCAGCGTCCGATGCTACAGTCCGACGCCCTAAAACCTATTTTCTTCTAAGAATCTTCGCGCTGATTTTTCCCAACTAAGTTCCAACCCCAATAAAAGTCAAATAAACACCAGTTGGAACGCTCATTTTTTCAAATATTTTGCCTTAGGCGTACGTGAATTTTATGAAAATAGGCAATAAGCTCCAAGAACGAAACGACAAAATAACAACCATGCATATGCAATACAGATTCGCGTGAAGTAAACTAGTTGCTTGTCAAGTTTGTCCTCGGATAAGCTTCTTCACACGCTTTTGGCCGGTTATCTTAGCCGAGTTCGACAAGTCCTACATGCAATTCAAAGTTAGACATGTTTTATGTTACAATGCAATGCACATGACAACACAAGATCATCTTTTAGTGAAGTTGCTTAGATCAAAGCAATTAAGTTCATTCCTTAGTGAGCAAAATCGTGCCTCATCCAATGGCTTAGTGAAAATGTCCGCCAAGTTATCATCCGTTCTCACTCCCTCAAAGGAAATGTCACCCTTGGCAACGTGATCTCTAAGGAAGTGATGACGGATGTCAATGTGCTTTGTGCGGGAGTGTTGAACCAGGTTGTTGGCAAGTTTTACCGCACTCTCATTGTCACACAACAAAGGCACCCTTTTTAAGTTGATTCCATAATCAAGTAGGGTTTGTTTCATGTAAAGAATTTGTGCACAACAAGCACCCGCGGCAATGTATTCCGCTTCGGTTGTTGACAAGGCAACACTATTTTGTTTCTTGGAGGACCAAGAAATTAGTGATCTTCCAAGCAAATGGCACCCTTCGGATGTGCTTTTCCGGTAAATCTTGCAACCGGCACAATCCGAATCGGAATAGCCGACAAGAGTAAAGTTAGCTCCTTTGGGATACCAAAGGCCAATGCTTGGGGTGTGCTTTATGTACCTAAGGATTTTTTTTACCGCAACTAAGTGAGGTTCCATTGGGTTAGCTTGAAAGTGCGCACACATACACACACTAAACATGATGTCAGGCCTAGATGCGGTCAAGTACAACAAACTACCGATCATAGAACGATAGATAGTTTGGTCAACCGATTTACCTGCCTCATCAAGGTCGAGATGTCCATTGGTTGGCATGGGGGTCTTGATGGGCTTGCATTCTTCCATCTTGAAGCGCTTCAGGAGGTCCTTTGTGTACTTCTCTTGTGACACGAATGTCCCCTCCCTCATTTGCTTGACTTGAAAGCCGAGGAAGAATGTGAGCTCACCAATCATGGATATCTCAAACTCCTTGGACATCATTTCACCAAATTCCTTGCAAAAATCTTCATTAGTCGAACCAAAAATGATATCATCAACATAAACTTGACAAATGAAGATATGCCCTTTGTGCTTCTTGGTGAATAGTGTGGTATCAACCAAGCCGATTTTGAAACCCTTGTTGATGAGGAAGTCGCGGAGGCGCTCATACCAACCCCGCGGGGCTTGCTTCAAACCATATAGCGCCTTGGACAACCTATAAACATAGTTTGGATATCTAGGGTCTTCAAAACCCGGCGGTTGGAAAACATAGACAAGTTCATTTATGAAGCCATTTAAAAATGCACTTTTCACATCCATTTGAAAAAGTTTTAGGTTGTGATTAGATGCATATGCAAGTAGGATACGAATGGCCTCTAATCTTGCCACCGGGGCAAAAGTTTCCCCAAAATCCAAGCCTTCAACTTGAGAGAACCCTTTTGCCACGAGCCTTGCCTTGTTTCTTACAAAGTTGCCCTCGTCGTCTTGCTTGTTGCGGAACACCCACTTGGTGCCTATGACTCTTGCTCCTTTTGGCTTCTCTTCAAGTGTCCACACTTGATTGCGGGTGAAGTTGTTGAGTTCTTCATGCATGGCATTCACCCAATCCGGATCTTGAAGAGCTTCTTCTATGCTAGTAGGCTCAATGCAAGAGACAAACGAGTGATGTTCAATGAATTGAGCATGCCTTTGTGAGCGAGTCATTACCCCCCTTGAAGGACTCCCTATTATGAGATCTTGAAGATGTGCTTGTAGGAGTGGAGTAGTTCTTCTATCAACCACTTGAGGAGGAGGTTGTGGAGCATCAACATCTTGTGCTTGTGCCTCAACTTCTTCTTGTGTGATGTGGGTGTCTTCATGTGGATTCACCCCATCTTTATCTTCATCATCTTGAGGCACATTTGATGAAGATGGTTGATCGATCACTTCCACATCATCACCATCATCTTCATCATCTTTTGGCTTGATGTCCCCGGTTGGCATGTTCTTCATAGCCTTCCTCAGTGGTTCATCACCTACATCATCAAGATTCTCATGCTCCCCTTGAGAGCCGTTAGATTCATCAAACTCCACATCATATGTTTCTTCAACAAGGCCGGAGGCATTGTTGAATACTCTATATGCTTTGGACTTCAATGAGTAACCAACAAGAAAACCAATATCACAACATCTTTAGAACTTCCCTAGGTGTTGTCGCTTCTTGTAGATGTAGCATTTGCAACCAAACACCCGGAAGTAGGAGAAGTCCGGCTTCTTGCCAATGAGTAGCTCATAGGGGGTCTTCTTTAGCAACCGGTGAGGGAATAGGCGGTTGGATGCATAACATGCGGTGTTGATTGCCTCCACCCAAAACCTCTCTGGTGTGTTGTACTCATCAAGCATAGTCCTTGCAAGGGTGATCAATGTTCAGTTCTTCCTTTCAACAACTCCATTTTGTTCAGGGGTATAGGAGGACGAGACTTTATGCTTGATCCCAACTTCATCACAATAAACTTCAATGTTTGTGTTGTCAAACTCTTTTCCATTGTCACTTCTAATCTTCTTGATCTTCACTTCAAATTCATTTTGTGCTCTCTTGGCAAACTTCTTGAATGATCCGGCAACTTCGGTCTTGTCATGGAGAAAGAACACCCAACTGTATCTTGAGAAATCATCAACAATTACTAGACAATAGAGCTTGCCATCAATACTTGCATAAGTTGTTGGCCCAAATAGATCCATGTGAAGTAACTCTAATGGTCTTGATGTAGATACAAATGCCTTGGATGGATGAGTATTTGCAACTTGCTTGCCGGCTTGACAAGCACTACAAAGTTTGTCCTTTTCAAATACTACATCTTTCAAACCTCTCACCATTTCCTTTTTCAATAGCTTCTTGAGTGTGCTCATCCCAACATGTGCAAGCCTTCTATGCCATAGCCACCCAAGCGATTGTTTGGTGAATACACAAGTCTTCAAGTTAGCATCATCCGAATTGAAGTCCACTAGATAGAGGTGATTGTACCGAAAGCCCTTGAATATCACTTGATTGTCATCTTTCTTGGAAACAACCACTTCTTCACTTGTAAATTGGCATTGGAAGCCAAGATCACACAATTGACCAACCGATAGCAAGTTGAAGCTCAAGGAAGCAACTAGAAGAACATTTAAAATTGAATGATCATTGGAGATAGCTACTTTGCCAAGCCCTTGCACTTTGCTCTTGGAATTATCACCAAATGTTATCTTTCCTTGGTCTTCTACATTCTCTTCAAGTGAGGTGAACATACGAGCATCACCGGTCATATGTTGAGTGCATCCACTATCAATTACCCAATAAGTGCCACCGGTCTTGTAGTTCACCTACACACAACAAATCAAGCTTGATGTTTAGGAACCCATACTTGAGAAGGGCTCCGGACTTTCTCAACCAAAACTTTTGCCACCCACAATTGCCTAGGCCTATTCTTGTTAGGGGGTCCTAAGAACATGACTTTCACTTTGCCCTTAGAATCTTTCCTTAGCATGAAATGAGCATCAAAGCCAAAGGGCCTAGCATGCTTGGGCAAAGGTTGTGGTGGTGGTGTCTTTCACTAATGAGCAAAGTGTCCTTCTTGACCACATTCAAAGCATCTCTTTGGCTCGGGCTTTGGCTTGTTCTTGGCTTTGTTGAGGCGATTTTGAGCTCTAATATTTTGGACCTTCTCACCCATGTAGCTAATCCCACTTCTATCAAACTTCATCACGGTGTTCATGAGGAGATCACTTTGGAGATATTAGCCTCTTGTGAATCTTTGCAAGCCTACGGTGAGATGACTCTTCTCTTGCTTCAATTTCTTGTTTTCTTCCAATAAGCTTGCAAGTTGACACTTCTCATTCTTGAGGATTTTGTTCTCTTCTCTAAGCACTTGAACTTCATCATCTTCTTTCACCGTTTCAATGACAATGGTGTTGGTGGTTGATTGCTTCTCAAGCTCTTTCTTCAAGTTGTCATTTTCAATCTTGAGCTTCAAATAGTCATCATGGCAATCGGCCACCACCACTTCCTTGCCTTTGCTACTAGCTTCTTGCTCAATGATCAAATCGTCACATGATGTAGCTATGTCACACTTAACAACAAGGTTAGGAGCATCATGTGTTTCATTGGAAAACAAGTCATAAGCCATAGCAAGGGTATCATGATTCACCTTTACTTGAGTGTAATCCTCTTTTAGCTTGTTGTAGCTAGTGGTGAGCTCAATGTGTATCCTCTCAAGTTTATCATGTTTTTCCTTGAGCTCTTTTATGTTAGTTTTGAGCTCCTTGAGCTTGGATGACACATTTAGGTTCTCAACTCTAAGCTCATCACTAGCTTTAGTGAATTGTTCATTCTTTGCTAAGAGGTTGCCATTCTCAAGTTTTAGCTTTTCATTTTTATTTGTAAACTTTCTTATAACATTGCTGTAGTCATTAAGCAAGCTAGCAAGTTCATCATATATAGGTGAATCGTACTCATTGTCACTATCACTACTCTCATCATCACTTTGTACCTTCTTGTCCTTAGCCATGAGGCAAAGGTGTGTTGGAGATGAGGGCGGTGATGGCGGTGGAGGAATAGAAGTCCCAATGACAAGAGCGGCCACCATCTCATTCTCATCATCGTTTTCTTCTCCGGAAGAGCCACTAGAAGATTCAATGTTGGTGAGCCAATCACCAACAATGTATGCCTTGCCATTCTTCTTGTTCTTGTGAAATTGCTTCTTCTTGAATGGCTTGGCCTTCTTCTTCTCATCATCACTCTCATCACTAGAGTCTTGCCTTTTGCCCTTGTTCTTGTTCTTGAACTTGTCTTTCTTGGGCTTTGGGCATTGATGAGCAAGATGCCCAAGCTCTCCACAATTGTAGCAATCCATCTCGGAGATGGGCTTTCTTTTGCTACTAGTGAAGAACTTCTTGTTGGAATCAAATTTAACTCCCTCGTTGTTGAGCTTCTTGAGCATCTTGGTGGTCTTCCTCACCATGAGAGCAATCTCCACATCTTCATCATCGTCTTCACTTGTGGAGTCAAGGGAAGTGTACTTCACTTGAGCTTTGCTTTTCTTGTCGGCCTTGAGTGCCAAGTCTTTCTTCTCTTCTTTCTTTGATGATGATCCATCTTGAGGAGTGATCTTCATGTACATCTCATGAGCATTGATCTTCCCCAATATTTGAGTGGGGGTTGCATTGGAGAGATCCGTTTGATGAAGTACGGTTATAATGTGACCATACTTCTCAATTGGAAGAGCATTGAGGATTCTCCTTGCAACCTCGGCCGGTGAGATTTGAGTGAGTCCAAGGCCATTTACTTCCTCTACAATGATATTCAAGTGAGAATACATGTCATTAGCACTTTCATTAGGAAGCATTTTGAAAGAATTGAGCTTGTCAATGATAAAATAGTATCGTTCCTCTTGCTCATTCTTAGTTCCCTCATGGAGCACACAAATGTCCGATCATAGAGCATGGCCGTTTTTGTGGTTCCTCACACGATTGAACACCTCTTTGCTAAGGCCTCTAAAGATGATGTTTCGAGCCTTAGCATTCCACTTCTCGTGCTCTTCCTCAACGGGTGTGAGGGTTGCGCCGGGTTTGGGAGTGGGGTACCCTTGTGTGGCGGCTTTTTGAACACCAAGGTCCACCGCCTCAAGGTATGCCTCCATACGAATCTTCCAATAAGGAAAATCATTACCGTCAAAGACGGGAGGGGGACCATCGTGACCACCAGACATCCTTTCTCTTGGCGGTTAAGCCAAATTAATGAGCAACAAAGCTCCGATACCAATTGAAAGGATCAAGGATGCCCAAGAGGGGGTGAATTGGGCAACTAATAAATTTTTTGAAATACAATTCAACCTATCGCAATTTGCCCAATGTCACCCCACAAGTGCATATGTCAATTCTATTCCTAAAACAAGTTATGCAACCTAGAGCCAAGTCCTATCACAAGTATACTACTCTAGGAAAGTAGAGAACACAAAGAAAATGCGGGAATGTAAAGAGTTAGAATGACAAATCTGGTTTTTCCCGAGGTATTGGAGAGTCGGCACTCCCCACTAGTCCTAGTTGGAGCACCCACGCAAGGGTGTAGCTCCCCCTTGATCTTTGCAAAGACCAAGTGCTCTCTACGGGCTGATCCTTTGCCTCTCCGGCGCGGTGGATCGCCCACAACCGCTCACAACTTTGACTTGGGCTGCCCACAAGCTCTCCAAGCGGTCACCAAGCCACCGATCACCACCAAACCGTCTAGGTGATGCCGATCACCCAGAGTAACAAGCCTAGACTCTCACTTGACCAAGAACAAGGCCAAAGAGGGTGATGGATGCACACAAGTCACTCTTGATCTCTCTAGGGAAGAAACTCACAGGCAATGGAGTTCACACTAATCTCCCTAGGGCTCTTGCTCTCTCACAAGATCAACAAAGGTTCCTTCAGCTGTTAGAAATGGCAAGAGAGATAGAATGGAGGCTATGGTGGAGTATAAATACTCACACTCTCCAAAACTAGCCGTTCCTCACTTTCCTACGAACCGTCGGACGCTGCCGAGGCTCGACCGTCGGACCATTTGCCACGGTCCGGCTCTCACAGTCGCACTGTGTTCAGTCTTGTGTCAGAGGGGCGTCGAACCAAACTCGATGGTCCGACGCTCCACCGTCCGACGCTTTGGATCAGCAGGCACAGTGCCTCTCAATGGCTATAACACGGAGCAATGGTCCGACGCACACCGTCGGACCAAGTCTGATGCTCTTTTTCACTGTTGGAACCTCTCTGGAAGCGTCGGACGTTAAGAAACTTTAGTCCGACGCTCGCTCTCACAACGGTCCGACGCTCGCTTGAACACGCCAAGGCACCGTCAGACTCTGGCGAATGGTCCGACGACCATCCAGCCAGGGTCTGACGCTCCCTGGCACGCTGAGAATCGTCCAGGGGCTGCCACATGTCGTCGGACTCTCACTATTGGTCCGACACCCTGTTGGCGCAAAAAGTGGTTCCCTAAGCCCAACACACCAGCGACGCCGAAATGACCCTTGAAGACAGTAGAGCTCTCACAGATCCAGCTAGCTTCGAACCCGGTCTGAGAGTGTCGGTAACACCCAAGCGTGCCAGTCAATTTGACCTGCAATTGATAAGGAAACAGATATAATCAGTAACCCAAGGCGGAACTAACTGGTGAGTCCAGATAGTTCCAACTGTACGGCTCAAAGAGCCAGTATAATCAGAGATCGACTAGAAAGCCGATTCCGTCATGTTATGAACGGATAGTATAATAATGAAGTGAAACGGCTATTAGGATACTCATATGAAGATAATAACGTACTAACCGATCTAACTCAGTTAATGTGTATAAAAGAAAATAGATCATGTGTACAGATCTGATCTATACATCGAACAAGCAGGGATCTACTAAAACTGGTCTAGAAGGCCGGCGGCTTTAGTAAACCCTCTTCGCTAAGTTCAACAAGTTTGCGTTTACCTGATCTAACAGCCAGCGGGCTTCAACAAACCCAGCAAACAAAGCTAGATCATTTGATATCCAAATAGGTCTATATACACGATCTATTCCTGAAAGTATAACCGAATCGGCTCTTTAGCCGATGCAGAGTCCATGAAGCACGAACGAATGCTAGCGCAATCATAAACAGACTTCAAATTAAAGCAAGTCTAATCTAGTGAAAACTTGTTTAGGTTAAACCTGTTCCACCGGATGACGCTCAGTTTAACTTAAACAAGGACACAAAAATAAGACTTACGATAACCTCAGAACCACTTATGTCTCAACTAGAACCGAACGCACAACATGTAACGAACAAGATTGATAGAGAATTAGCCGATGTAAGCATGGAACCAATCATCATGGTAAAATCATCATAAGAAAGCATAAACGACGATCAAATTCAAGTGAATCTAAGGCCAAATCAATCAATCTTGATCGGGCAGAGAAATGTTATATTGACAAATAAACAATAAACAACAAATAACATCTTGATAACTTAATGAATCTAACTAAATTGCCATATTTAGCTAGAGCCGATAACTAACCCATGCGTGCAAACTATCTCAATCTATAGCCTGTCTACCGGATAACATTAACTAATAGATTAATCAAGCAAACAAACACGAATCGATAACTAATCCGCGCGTGAAAACCGTCCTAATCTGCATCTCGTCCACTGGATGACGGTTAACACAGATTGATCGAGTAAACCAGCGTGAATCATCCTTGACTCACTGTGCTTCCCACGTCCACCGGATAACGCCAAAGAAACAGAGCTTAGCAAGGACCCTGATCCGCCATGCTTCCATGTCCACCGGATGACGCTAAAAAGACATAGTTTAACAGGGGGTTGACGATACTTACAAGCAAGCCTGCATCCACCGGATGACACCCAGCCTGGATGAAGTAACTCGCCGGACTCGACTGACTCTAGGGTTCGTTGGCCGGAGCCGAAAGTTGTGTTGTATTGATGTTGTTGATAATTTTTCAATGGCTGAGGGCTTATATTTATACCCTGAGCGTAGATAGAGTCCTAGTCGAATTACAACTCATCAATAGATAAGGAAACTAACAAACTATCCTATATCTAAGGTAACTTGGAGTCCCACCTTCCCTTTCCATAACGGACTCCGATCGTGATCGCACCCTGGCGGTGCGGACTCTGGATGACGTCATCAATACCGACGCTGCGCGGCTCCTATCACCTTGGCCCGATAACCGATTCACCGCGCAATCGGCTATTTTCCTTCCCTCCGCTGGATGGAATCTGCTTCCGAGATTGGCTATCTTCCTCTAGTATCGGCTATCGGCTCCTGGTATCGGCTATCGGCTCCCAGCCCAAAATTTGGTGTTAACACATTGTAATAGAACCGACCAATTTATACGAGCATAAGTACAGCGACAGCTGTTTTCCCAGCTATCAAGCCACACTTGAGCCAATATAAACCCGGTAGTCCGTGAAATCTCGAAGGATTTCAAACTTTTACATAGTACATACCCCAAGGATCACAGAAACTCAGCAGTACACATACACATGATACATAGATTCGCACATATTTCAAATACATCAGAGTACAAGATAAACTTTTACATAAAAGTTCAATAGCGGAAACGAAATCGTTTTACATAAACTTAATTTCATAATACAGTGCCAAGTACCGACCAGTCACAGCAACATAGATGAGACAGATAACATGACCTTGCCCAAGGTCTAGTCTTCCTCTCCCGAAGGATAGAAGTAACTCTTTAGTCAACGAAACATTCTTCCTGCAACATTGGGAACAAAACCCTGAGTACTCAATTGTACTCAGCTAGACTTACCCGACAGGAAGTAAATAAAAAGACTCTCAAGGATATGCAAGGCTTATTTGGTGGAGCTCAGAGGATAGCATCATTTTTGCATAAAAAGCATTACTACAATAGTTCCTCAACTTATAAGTTTTAGATGTGATTCAGCTTCGGTTTCAGTTAAGCTATTAAGCTAAGGTTTGCAGCTATACTAAGCAATCACTTGATATTATAGCAATCAATAAAACCATATGATTTCCGATATCCACAGATATCAACCTCATCTCACCATAACCATTATGTTCAAGTTGTTAACCTCTACCTCACCAGAAGATCAGTTCAGTTTCTCACTAACCAGGAGAGATGGCGATTCGAATCGATTGTACCAGCTGGTAAAACATGCCAATCACAAACCCTGTCAGCCAAGCCACTGGCTTCTTGGGTCACTGTTAAATCCTTCTGAGACACAATATGTCACGAGTTTGGCGGGGACCATATTCTCAGAGACCAACCCACCTCCAGGATGCATCAGGTCCCTGACCTGCCCTTGGTAAAATGGTGTCTCCGCACATACTTCCTACCTCCAGAATATGTCTGCCTAGTCGCACCAAAGCTCGGCTCAGAAAGAAATACTCGGCTTCGCGGTCAGAACGACTTATCTAGCCAGCTATGTGACGACGTCCTTCAATCTCAACTGATGTCTGGTGGCCTCAGTCCTAGTCGGCCGCAAGCAGCACCGAAGTCAACATGACCCATGTCATGCAGCTCCCCGCTACCTAGCCTTGATTCTCTCATTATTTCATTGTGGCATGGTGACACATATAGCCAACCATGTGGATCTCGTCAATCACCACCTACACTCGCGGATGACAGGAAATCACCCGACTTCTACCGGTCTAAGCAGGGCTAAGCATAAGATCGGTCACCTGTCTAGTAATAGTATCAGGTTCACATATATAGTAGACAAGGTAGATATGCAGCAACGGTTTCAAACCAACTCCTATATTTAAATGCACAAACATACGATTTAATAAAGACCGGTGCATTTATAAAAAGAGATAGGTGGAGGCTTAGAGATGCTCCGGGGCTTGCCTGGGGTTCAGCACTAAGTTAGTGTTTGTTAGATGACACTTGTTCGACGAGCGTTTCTCATCCAAGCACTCGATTAGTCCTTCCACCTTCGTGACTAGTCCACCACACCGTCTTGTGGTTAGTTCCATCATCATGTCCTTCACTCCACGTGTTCATCTATCGTACCTAAATGAGATGCACAATGCACATGTATGAATAAAAGGAAGTAATACAAGGCATGTTAATCTACAATCACTGAACCATAAGCTAACAATCACACCAAGCAAAGCAAAATCAAAGCAATCATAATCCCACACAAGCAGTTTATGGGCAGCAGGACAGTAAGCACAAGATTTAACCATAACTGAAGCTATGTACATCCAACCAGGGTGATCTAAGCTTTTCTGGAAAGCTATTGAAATTGTCTACAACTTTGGTACTATCCTCTTCAGATGATTTAATTCATATAAAGGTCAAACAACACAAAGAAGACAGCTCTGTCCAGACTTGGACAGATTCTGTCCTCCCAACTCAAACAATCATAACTTGAGATTTAGACCATCAAAAGGGATGATTCTAGACAATTTGGAAAGCCAATGAAATCTACTACAACTTCTTTATTATCACCAGGAGGTGATTCAAAGCATAACTCAGTCAAATAATGAAATCAATCAGATCTAGACAGAAAATTGGCAAAACCTGACAGCAGTCATCCAAAAACCATAACTCCTAAACTATTAGGCCTATGACCAATAAATTTTAGGACCAGCTAGATATATAAGTTGGCTAAAACTTTTATATAGAACATATTTACATGTAACATCATTTTCATGGAGAAAACACCACAACAACAGGGACTATGCCTGCAGCCATTTTCAGCATATAAGCAAAACATGCTTTTCCCTTATTTATCACCTAAGCACACATAGGAATGAGCTATTTAGATAGCTCCAAACATGATTACATGGTCATACAGGACTCATCTCAGACCAAAACATATTAAGGAATCACAAGAAACATATATGCATTCATTTGTCTTTAATTATTCACTCATTATTACATAAAAACCCATTATTTAATTATTTAAGTTATATGGTAAACATCTCAAATGAGTCCCAAACTTTTATGAGAGCAAGGTGATTACAAATCATGATCAAGGTTCAAATCTTACCTGCTCAGGTTCCATAATTTAATTATTACAAAATAAACAAATCTATAATGCAATAAAGCATTGGAGAGCAAATTAAATATGAAACTCAACATTTTCTGAAACAACATGACCATATTATTGATTATCAGGCTAACGCAATATCATACAAAGGTAGTGGAACACAATTTTCCATTTTTACCACAATATATTATTTATAATGTATTTAAATCTACTTAATAGGCATAAAACAAGATAAATCAACAACTCAGTCATACTTGCACCATAAATCATGAAATTTTAACCATACATTACACATCATACAGAGAGTCTATAATTAAATTTTCATACCATTTCGAGCAATATAACTTTAGATACAAAAATAACAAGAAATTCAACCATTTATTTCCTATTTAACAAGATTAATGTGAAACACCAATAAAACAGTAAACAACCTATATATTTTATATTCTTAGGAGCTAGTACATATTATTAGAAGACTAACAAAATTGGAATCATGATTTTTGGACATATATTTCTCAAAATATGACCAAAAGCAAGTTAATATATTTCTTAAACCACTTTTCCTAATCAATTTCTACAGCACAAATACACAAATAACATAGCACATTTTATAGATCTAACATGCAGACTACTTTACCACAAATCCAACAAAACAAGTTTCACAATTTTTGGAACTTTCTAGAGCTAGATATGAATTTTACAAACTTCACATATTTCCTGCAAGAATGAGGTAGTATTGGATCTTACGCGGGCCCCACTTGTCATAGAGAGAAAGAGATACAAAGAGCAGTTGCTGTTCTTCTTCTTCGGAACGCCGGCAGGGGATGGAACTCGGCCGGCTCGGCCATCTTCGGCTAGCCGGCATTCGGCTGTGGCAGCTCGGGGCTGAAGGTAGCCCGTCCTCCGACGAACCTGCTGGTGCCGGTGGCGCGGCCCGAGGTGACTCGAGGCGGCCTGGCGGTGCACGACGGCGGCTCCAGCAAGCGGCGCCCGTCGCTGGCAGCGCTCCGGCGAGCAGAGTGCCGAGGAGAGGGCTTCGGTGGGGGCGGCATGACACGAGGAAGGTGGTGGAGAGCTCAGTCGGGCTAGAGAGTGACCGGAAGGGAGAGAGCGACGGCGCGCCCGAGCTCAGCGAGCTAGCGGCCATGGCGGCACGCCAACAGCAGCACAGCGCGGGCAAAGGAAGGCGGAAAGGGGAGCCAGAGAGCGAGAGAGAGGAGTAGGAATGAGCACAGGGCTCCCTGGTGCTCTCCATTTTGAGCTGGGGCGCGGAAGGGGAAGGTGGTGGTGGCTGGCAATGGAGCAGGAGCTCCAGAGCAGCACTGCCACGTGTTCTTCTTTGCAGCAAAAACACGAACAGGTGGCGGGCGCAACTCTGTCGACTTTGGGTGCTCTGAAACGGCATATTCCAGCGAGATTCGATCTGAGGCCCCTTAATCAAAGTTGTTGCCCACATTATGATCTACAATCTTTATTAAGAGTGTTCCATCAACTAACCAACAGATTAGGAGATAATTAACCCCAAAGTGGCTGCTGTCAACAGGTTAATTACGATCAAAGATCGAGTGGCAACTCTTGTCAAACGAAGTCGGATTGACCTCAAATTTTGATATGTTGTGCCCTAAAGAGTTTGTGACAACTTTTATATTTGGTCCAATTCAAGTTGCTTAAAGGAATTTGAAGAAAGTGGCACGTCATTGAAATCGGCATGGAATTTAGACTTAGAAACATTTAAAGTCCTGAAATCAGGATTTCTTCATGTCTTGATTCCACTATTTGAGGCACTTAGGAGTTGAATCATAACTTGGTCCAAAAATAACATTTGTTCTACTCCAAAATATCTGTAACTTTTATTTTGAGTCAAACTTCATATCTTGCTCTAAAATAATATTTCTACTTTGGTCAAACTAATGTAATTAGAGAGCTCAAAGTAGATGTTTAGGCCAATAAAGGTATTTTATTGGCATTTGCTCAACATGAGTCCTTCATGACTTTTGTTTTAGAGTTCAAATAGAGTTGTTTGGTCAAGGTTGCAAGGTTTGGTTGGCTTTGCATGCTCATGTTCACGTAGTCCTGCAATCCAATCAAGCGGAGGGCTTGTCATCTCATGTGACTATCCAATTTAAATCTTCATGCAACTTCTCCAATGATCAAGGTAGATGGAGATGAATATGAAATAGTGATTAGGATCATTGATTGAAATAACTCGATTAGGTCCACACTCGCTGGTTAGCTCCTGACTAACACCTAGGGTGTTACACACATGCCCCCCAATTTTGCAATAAACTGGTTTATTCTGAAATTAGCGCTTGAGCCTTCAAATAGTCAAACTACAGCTCCCCTCTCGGCGCTTCAAACTTTCGCACCAAAACGAAACCCTAAACCGTCGCAACTTCCCTCACGGGCTTCAATCCACCGCCATCAGCTTCGACTCGCCGCCGTCAAACCATCCCCGAGCTAATGGCGACTCCTTCCGAAGTCCCTGAGGTATCAATTTCATCGATCCGCCCCCTGATTTGTGAATCCCTCTTCAACCTCACTAAGTACGAGTTTCAAATCCAGGTACTAAGGAATGATATTCTGATTCCGCTGAAGGACATCCCCGACACCTACTACCTGGGTCCGATGGGTGATCCGGTCCCCAAAGATTTCATTGTTCAAGAAACCAACTAGTTCCCATTCTGAAGCTCCATGATGGGTGCCTCTTCTTGGGCCAAATCCTTCAGAAACTGGCCAAGCGTACCTGCTGGATGGAGGAACTGGTTCCGCCGTGTTGCGGCGAAGAAACGCGCGGACTAGGAGATGCGCCATCTGAGCCAATGTCTTGACCTATCATTATCAGAGATGGCAAGGAATGAGCTGCTCCTGATAGCCGCCAATCACTTTTGGTCCAACTCCCTGAATGCTTTTGTATTCGGAGACGGTCCAAAAACCATTACTCTGGGTGATATCCATATGCTCACCGGGCTTCAGATCACTGGATCATATGACTTCTGGGATCTCTGCTCCAGTGGAAAGAAGGACCCGTACTTCCCAAAGCTGGACACTTACAAAGGGTGGAGTGGCTATGTTCAACACCACCAGAAAACCTCCTCTTCCGTCAGTGAGAAAGAACACGTCGCATTTTTGACCATGTGGCTTGAGAGATTCGTGTTCTGTGGCGCCACTGCCGGACCAGCATACCCTTATCGGGTCTTAGCAGAGAAACTGGCTCAAGGGCACTCCATCCCCCTGGGCAAACTCCTATTGGGTGCAGCATACAAGCTTATGAACCGAGTGTTCAGTTCCTTGATTATAGGTGAAGAAGTACAATGCATAACAGGCCCTTGGTGGCTAGTACAGTTATGGCTCAACCTGTATCTGCATAAGCTGGTAAGAACACAACTCCAGGGCCTCAACTTTCCATCCACCAAGTACTCAGAGGAGGAGGATCCAAAAACCAGAGGCTGTCAAAGTTTTGGTGAAGCTGCTTCTGCCATAACCATCCCAACTTCAAAGGGCAACATGCTGGAAACATTATACAGGGGTTTGGGACCAAAGGTTACTACCTGGTTCCCCTATGAGGATGAAGACGAATTTCCAGTGCCCTCTAGCTTCAAGTTCAACAACGGGTGCTCTGATGATGAGGCTATCAGAATCTTGAATGCAATCATAAAGCCTTGTGCCTTGCCAGTAGACTTCAAACATCTTCGGAGCGCAAGTGGCAAGCCAACTAGCTATCCCTCTTATGAATTTTATCACCCAAACATAGCAGCAAGACAGCTAGGCTTCGGCCAATTGCCCCCTCGACTCCCTTTTTTGAATACCTTGAAACCCAGGGAGAACATTATAGAGCACCTTCAGGCTGGCAGAATTTTTCAACTCGGAGCAAACCTGCCCACATTCTTGCCGAAGCCATGGAATCAAACTGCATCACCCATCAGAGTTTTGATGACTGGTGGTAGCGATGGCACGCTCACTTGTTCTGCCAGACTGTCCATGACAAATGCAGAGCCCTGGACTCGAACTTCCAACCCTCCCGAGCAGTAAGTGTTCTCAGCCGATTACAGTAAAAACAGCTTTAGTCAAACATGTTACTTAACAGATGTTTCTCGCAGGACCCATCATCCAATCCACCAGAGCGAGTGGAATACTATCCTCCTTGTCCGACAGCGAGTCTAGGCTCTCGAGCACCGACGCTGCGACAACTAATGCTAGGCCCTGCTATACTGACGCCCCTTCTGCTTCAAAACGACCAGCTGCATCTCGGCTTCAAAAGCAAGCACCCAAGAAACGCCGTTCGATAAGAAAAGTTCAGTTATCCAGAAGTAGCATCTTTCTTTTCTGCAGTATGCTCCGATCCCTAAATTGGCTTTTTACCAGGTGAAACCCTAGCCAATTCAAGATACCTTGGGAGAGAAACAGGCCGAAGAACCACCAGAATCCACCGGCCATGAGGAGTCAACTGCTCAAGAAGAAGGGATCCAGGAAGAAGGAGCCAAAACTCAGGTACTACTCATTGGACTTTTCTTTCCTCAACGCAAACGCCCTGATTGACCAAATCTTCTTTTCAAAAATACAGCCGAACAGCCCTTCCGACGAAGTCTGGGTGAACCTTGAAGAAGAGGAGTCTCCCCCTGAGAGGAATCCAGGTAACTCCTATTCGGCTGTTAGCAATTATCCTTGCTTCCATACTGCTCTTACTTCTGGTTTGCAGAAACCCATCTGCCCGGGGCAATGACAGCCGAGGATCCGCATGCCGCAAGAGACAAAACTACCTTAGTCGAACAAGCAACATCGGCATCAACCCTACAGCCCTCAGGCCTCATTCAGGTATCCTGTCTCTGCCAGAAAATAATTAATCTATATTGTACCTTTTCTGATGAGAGAATGTATGTATTGCAGGTACCGAAACCTTCGTCTCCCTGCTATTCATTCGACATAGAAGAATTCTGTGATAGAGACGAACTTGCCTCTTCCTCCGAGAAGCTTTCAGAGCCAGATTTCAACAATCGGCTGAGTACACTTCTACCCCACCTAGAGGGTGATCTGGTTGCTCTGGCCTCCAATCTCAGGCTGGTTGATCAAATAATCGAACTTGTCCAACAGCAACCCAATCTGACAGCCTTGAAATCCCTGTAGAGACTTGGTGATCTTAAAGTTACAGCATCAGGGATTATTACTGCTCATGGGAACCTGGCAGAGCTTGAACAGCTGAGGAGCAACAAATCAGCCAACAGACAAGAGGCCACCAGATTAGCCGATCGAGCTAGGCTGCTCAAATCTTCAATCAGCACAGCCGAAACAGAACTGGAGACATTGAAAATGAGACGAGACCAGCTGAGAAAAGAACTGGAAGCAGTTGAGTCGGCTATCAGCGAGCACGAAATCACTATCTCCACCAGCACGATCGAGCTCTCCCAGAAAAAGAAGGAAATAAGCAGCTTAGTCGTTGCAGGCAGGAAGACATGCCAACACCTAGACCTGTTGCAGTCCACTGAAAATCGAGATCAACAATTGCTGCAGGCTGGCCATGCGCTCCGTGCTGAATTAGTAGAACTGATCCGATCTTTATTAACTTTGTAACATGATGGGTGTACTACTTGGCATGTTCTTTTCTATTTGCAACTTTGTCTTCGTGCTGTTTCACCCTGAGTTTGAAAATTTAGCCTGATCTGCCTTTGATTTCATACCTTAATATTGGCTTTGTCTTGTTTCGAATTGACTTTGTTCTGCCTGATACGTTTCTGCATGCGAATCGGCTCTCAGGCTTGCATTGTACCTTAGAATCGATTACACAGCCTGATCCGTTCTTCATATGAATCGGCTTACGGGTCTGCTTCTTAGCATCGGCTTTGTTCCGCTTTCTTTTAGAATTAACCCCTCAGCCTGATTCACTACGAATCGGCTTGTGGGCACTCACAACAGGATCGGCTAAACAGCCTGACCCAAAAAGCCGATCGGTGTGCGACCATTGATGGCGGCGCTTCGTCTCCCTGATCTAGCAACTGTTCCGGATTCAAGAAACGCGGATTAACTGCTACCTAAAATCCGCCGTGTCGTCTCGCTTCCCAAAGAAACCGCCTCGGTGCCCGTGCTGTCTTATAAATAGTTGGCAGACTTGAGGCACTATCACACGCCATCGTATCCGTCTCGCCGACCAACTCTTCCGGCCGCCTCCTTGTATCTACTTTGTTTCCGCTCTCTCAATCTTCATTCACGACCATGGCCGGCAATGGAGATCGTGGGAAGCGCCCGGCGTCTGAGCCCGTCGACGGCGATGAGATGGAACGGAGCATCCGCCGCATCTGGGCCAGCGTCGCCCGAATCGAGCAGACGTTAGGGTAAGTTCAACCGTCAGCCTACCATCTCCTTGCTGTTTCCGTCTGATTCAATCTGTTTCCGCAGTCACCGGACACCTTTTGTCAGCGGCATTGTTGGCTCCTTAGCCGGCCTGAACACCCCTGCCCCCAGCGCTGATCTTCCTCGGGCAGCCCTGGCAGATGGTGACGTTGTTCCTGCAACTGGGACGGCTGCCCCGGAAACCCCCGCCGCTGGTGACGCCGCCGCGCCCTCTGCTCCTGTAAGGGCTCCAATCAGGCGTATGATGCAAGTCAGCGGACGGGGAGTCCATAGCAGGTATCTTATTTGCTCTTTTTACCAATCTTTAAATCTGGCTAAATCTGGGTGCCTGATCTGATGGTTCCTTTCAGCCAACATCCCCCGCTCCATCTGCCTTCCGGTGCACCAATCGGCGCCGGTTCCTCGATGCGTCGTACGGCGCCACAACCGAACCTCCATCACGCTCCAGCTCGCAGCACCACCTCCGGAGCATGATTGAACTCGGAATCATCTTTGAGTTCCCGCGACTCCTACACCGCCGCCGACGGCCGCCACATCCACCATGAGATGGTGCGGTACCGCAATCTCTACTCCGAGGCTACCAAAGCAGCCGGCCGGCTGGAGAAGGAGAATGAGGACCAGGCCATCGCGCTCGTTGCCACCAACATCGATTTGGTGGAGGCGCGGGCCAACCTCGTGGAGTCGCAGGCCGCCGTGGCAGGTAATCTCTCGCTTTGTCCAATGGCGTGCACGGCACGTTTTCCAGCACTAACCTTCCTTGTTCATGCAGCCCTGACAGCGCAGCTGCATGAACTGCGCGTGGCCGCGGCGAGTGCCACCAACGTAATCCGCGCGCGGGGCCAAACGCAGGTACAACAGCTTGCGGACGTGCACCACCGCGTCCGCCAGGTGGCGATGAGCGGCGTCCGTCATAGTGCCGCGGGAGCTCTGGCTGCCGCCCAGATCAACTCCGGCATCGTGCTGGAGAACGTCGAACCAAGGATCCGGGTAGGCCAAGACATGGAGGAGTTCGGCACGCTGATGGTCGCCTTCGTTCCTCATGCCGACGGTCTCTCCGTGTCCATCGACGCCGAGGACGTGATCCGGGATGGCGTCAATAATCCAAACTAGATTGTATTAGGCATTTTGATGTATATGATACCTCTGAACTCGTTATGCCCGAAACAATCCAATCTGCAAGGCTGTATATTTTATTTTTATTTTTTGCTCTAAAAGCGATGTTTGTCGCATCGGCTGTTATACCCCATCGAGGGTATTTCATTTTTGTGCTAAGGGCGACTCGTTACTACGATGTCGGCCATTTTTTGTCCTGAAGGCGACCCGCTCACACGGCATCGGCTGTTAGAGCCAGATTCACAAGAATTGGCTATCACCCCCCAACTGGGATGTTAGGGTAGTATTTCTTCAGATGCTTCCCGTTGATGGCCCTGGCAAGTCTCTGTCCTTCTAAATCTTCAAGGATGTAAGTATTACCCGAGGCGCATTCAACCACACGATACGGGCCTTCTCAGTTTGGTGACCATTTACCAAATCGGCTATCTTTTGTACCAATAGGCAGAATGACTTTCCATACTAGCTCTGATTCGGTGAAGCTCTTGCTTCTTACCTTAGTGTTGTAACACTTGGCCACCCGTACCTTGTTCCTTTCATTGTATTCCAAAGCCCTAAGCCGATGAGAGTGCAAATCTTCTAAACTGTCCATCATAATGTCTTTGTATTCACCGGCTGTAAGCTTGTTTTGCAACGTGACGCGCCGTGTCTCAGACTGAATCTCCCATGGCAAGACAGCAGCATGTCCATAGACTAGCTCATAAGGTGAAGCTTTGATCGATCCATGCTGTGCCATGCGATATGCCCATAGCGCCTCGCTCAGATGCAAATACCATTTTCTGGGGTTCTGCTCAATCTTTTTCTTGATGACCTTGATCAAAATTTTATTGGAGGCTTCTGCTTGTCCGTTGGCTTGGGCATAATACGGCGATGAATTATAAATCTTGATGCCCATGTCGTCGGCAAAGGTCATAAACTCCTCTGAAGTGAACATTGTCCCCTGATCGGTTGTGATAGTCTGAGATATGTCAAACCTGTAAATAATGTGCTCCTTTACAAATTCGATCACAACAGCTGAAGTGGCGTTCCTCAAAAGAATGGGTTCTACCCACTTGGTGAAGTAATTAGTCGCCACCAGGATCCATTTATGACCCTTGCTCGATGGTGGGTAGATTTGGCCGATTAGATCGATACCCCATCCTCTAAACGGCCATGGCTTGATTATAGGATTCATAGCAGAGGCTGGAGACTTTTGTATATTTTTGAACTTCTGGCATTCTTGACACCCTTTATAATATTTGAAACAATCTTCCAGCATCGTAGGCCAATAGTAACCAGTCCTCCTGATAATCCACTTCATCTTGTGAGCCGATTGATGTGCACCGCAGACTCCATCGTGTACTTTGCTCATCAGCTTCACTGATTCCTCTGTCCCCAGGCATTTGAGCAGCACTCCTTCAACAGTCTTGTAAAACAACTGACCATCCAGCAAAATATACTTGGTGGCTTTGAACCTTAGTTTTCTGTTGATTCGTTGTGAAGGTTTTGCCAGGTAACCTGCTATCTCGCCCCTCCAGTCATCAGCTGATTGCTCGCTGTTACAAATCTCCTGCATCGGCCGATAACCCGACGCGTTCTGCGCCAGCCGATTAGCTTCCTGGTTCTGGGCCCTGGGGATGTGATAGAGAGATACTGTCATGGACTTCTTGATGAGAGCCTAGCACTGATCATAGTAGCCTCTGAGTATCTCGTCTTTACACTCATACAGGCCGAGCAAGGTTGATGTCTAGTTGTGAATCGCCAAATACTTCAACTGCATCGGCTTTTGCTTCATGCAGAAGCTGAAAACCTTTCCACGCGGCTTCATATTCAGCCTGATTGTTTGTGACAATTGGCCCGATCTGGAAAGCATACTCAAAGCGCACACCCCGCGGTGAGATGAGCACTACTCTGGCGCCACCACCTTGCTTGCACGAAGAGCCATCAAAGAACATAGCCCATGGCGCTATATCCACTACATTAGCCGATCCTCTGTGATGCTGTGTGATGAAATCGGCTATCGCCAGGCCTTTGACTGCCTTAGCCGATTCGAACCTCAAGTCAAACTCTGAGAGCGCCGGGATCCATTTGCCGATCCGACCATTTAAAATAGGCATCGAAAGCATGTGCTTGATGACATCCTCCTTGGACACCACCACACACTCCGAGGCAAGCAGGTAGTGCCTCAACTTGGTGCATGAATAGAATAGGCACAAGCACAACTTCTCGGTCGGTGTATATCTTATCTCAGGGTCAAGGAGCTGCCTGCTCAGGTAGAAAACTGCTCTCTCTTTCCCTTCAAACTCTTGAAAAAGGGCCGATCCAATAGTATGGCTTTCGGCCGTCACGTACAACTTAAAAAGCTTCCCTGTCCGTGGCGGTACTAAGACAGGTGGAGTTTTCATGTATTCTCTGATTTCGTCAAAAGCCTTTTGTTGCACATCACCCCATTTGAACTCTTGATCGTTCTTGAGCTTCAACAATGGCGAGAACGGCAGCACCTTCTCTGATAAGTTGGCGATAAACCTTCTGATAAAGTTAATCTTACCGAGCAAAGATTGAAATTCCTTCTTGTTGGTTGGAGGTACAAGTTCATCGATCGCCTTCTTGCTCTTGCTGCCAATCTCTATCCCCTTGCGGTGGACCATGAATCCCAGAAATTCGCCAGCCGACACGCCGAACGCACACTTGTTAGGATTCATCTTCAAACCATGTCTCCTTGTGCACTACAGAGTGGCCCTCACATCGGCCAGGTGATCTTTATAGCTCTTGGATTTCACCACCACGTCATCTATATAGATTTCAACGATTTTGCCGATCAACTTGTGAAATATGTAATTCATAGCTCTCTGATAAGTTGCACCGGCATTCTTCAAACCAAACGTCATGACCACCCATTCAAACGAACCAAGCGCACCAGGGCACCTGAAGGCAGTCTTCGGGATGTCTTCATCAACCATAAAAATTTGATTATAACCAGCATTGCCATCCATGAAGCTAATAACCTGGTGTCCAGCAGCCGAGTCTACCAACATATCGGCTATTGGCATAGGGTAGCCATCCATCGGTGTAGCTCTATTTAAATCCCTGAAGTCAATGCAGACTTGCAATTTACCATTTTTCTTGTACACAGGGACGATGTTCGATATCCACTCGGCATATCGGCAAGCTCGAATGAACTTGGCTTCTAATAGCCTCATGATTTTGACCTTAATGTCGGGCAGAGCGTCCTCTCTAAACCGATGTGGAGGCTGCTTGTGTGGACGAAACCCCAGCTTGATAGGTAGCCTATGCTCAACAGTAGATTTGTCCAATCCAGGCATCTCATAATATTCCAAGGTGGAGCAATCTTTGTACTCCTTCAGCAGTTGAATCAGCTCCTGCCTGAAATCCGAGTCTAGGTTGGCGGCAATAAACGTCGGCCTTGGCCTGTCGCCGGGTCCAACATCTACTTCTTCGAGCTTGTCGGCCGACGTGAATCCTTGCCCCAACTTACCCTCTGTGCCGTCGATTGGGTTCTCCATTTAATAAAAAGACTCAGAGCCGATTGCCCTGATCGGCTGTTGACACTCATCGCTGACCTTGATGGAGCCTCCTTCCCAAACCTTGCCAGAGAAACAATCATGATCCCCAGCTTCCCAGTATGTTGCATCTGCCGTCGCCACGCTGACCGAGTCATCGGCCGGGACCACTTCGACCTCATCGTCATGCCACTGAATGAGACACTGATGCATGGTGGATGGCACACAGCAGTTGGCATGGATCCAGTTGCGTCCGAGCAACAAGCTGTAGGCGCCCTTACTGTCGATCACGAAAAAGGTGGTAAGCAGTGTCTTCTTCCCCACTGTCACCTCGATGTTGATTGCCCCCCGAGTGTTGGAAGAATTGCCCCCGAAATCCTTGAGCATCAGATCGGTTTCCATCAGATCATCGGGACCCTTGCCTAGCTTGTGGAATGTGGTGTAGAGCATGAGATTGATAGTGGCGCCGCCGTCTACCAGCATCTTCGTCATGGGCATGCTGTCAACATAACCTTTGAGGTAGAGGGCTTTCAGATGTCGATTCTTGGCCGGCTTGTCAAAAGTAGCTTGCTGTGCGAGTACTAACTTGGCCACTCCTTCTTTTGATCCCAAATTGTCTGAGTCGGAATCAGTATCGTACTTCCTGGCTCTGACCTCTGCAGGTAGCACAAACACCATCTGTGCGTCGGCTACAGCTTTCCCATTACTTTGTGAAGGCTTTTCGTGCCACACCTACTTAGCACGCCCCTCAGCCTGGAGCTCCCTGTTCCTGAGCCGCTGCACCCGGCGCCTTTGGCTTCTAGTTAGATCTCCCGGGCACCACTGGTTCTCCTGCCAAACCGGCTGTCGGCGTTCAGCCACTGTCTCATCAAGCCGCTCACGCATGTCCCTTTTTCACGCCGATCCCGCGGGCTACGGGGGCTCGCTAGCCTCTGGTGCACGGACCGGTGGTTGACCTGGGACTGCCTGTACTCTCGGTATTGATCGCTGCACTCTGGACAGTTGCGTAGCGTTGGTAGTCTCAAGCCTTTGTTCCAGCAGTGTCGGAAGAACGGGCAATGCCAGTGATCCTCCTCACCTTCCCGGTGGCGAGCCATTTCTTCATGATAGCGCGCCTCTTCTTCCTCGCAGAGCCACCTGCGGTATTCCTCCTCTTCGTGCTGCAGCTGCCTCTGATGGTCCTTCTCTTTCTGACGCCGCCACTTATTCAAGAGATGTTGGTGCGTGGGCCTCCTGCTCTTGGTGCCGCTAGACTCTCCCTTCTCCGGCTATTTCTGGTTCTGCTCCCTCCTTTCTTTGATCAGCGCCAGCTCCTTAGTTGTGATCTGTGCATCGGTATCAACTGAGGAGTTCTTCTTGGCCCGTTCGGAGGTCAACACCTTTACTTTGGTCGGGGGGTTTGCGATCTGGACCATGTTCTGCCCCTTCGGGAATGGGAATTTGTTGATCTTCATCTTCCCCTTGGGAGGGGCCTCAAATTTCAACAGGCCGCGCCTAATGGCATTCTGGATTGCTGCTTTGAAATTGCGGCAGTTGTTTGTGGAGTGTGAGGTGAGGCCGTGGTACTGGCAGAACGGTTTCCCCTGCAAATCTTAAGGAGACGGCTTGACGTAGTCAGCTGGGAAGGTGATGTGGCCCGCGCTGACTAACAGGTCGAAGAGCTTGTCCAGCTTGCGCATGTCAAAGTCGTATTGATCTTTCGCGCTCCAACCTTTCGGTACGGCCATGGGCTTTGTACCCCATTTGTGCTCAACAGTGGCCACTTCTTCGTTCTCCCCATCCTCTGAGTCGGAATTATAGACGTAAGCTGACTGCTTGTATTTCGATTCCTTCTTGAAGCTCTGGGCTTGCTGCTCTAATGCGGCCACCCTCTGCATCACCTCGCTGATGCTGTTGAAGTTGGTGCCCACCAGCTTTTCTTGGACGTGTGGGAGCAGCCCACTGACCACTATCTTGGAGAGCTGTTTGTCATTCAGTTTCAAAGAGTAGCACATGTTTCTGGTTTCCCTGAATCGCCTGATGAAAGCCGATCCAAGTTCATTCGGCTTTTGGTGCATGTTGGTGAGATCTGTGATGTCTTTCTCCCCGATGTCAGAGAAGAAGTAATTATGGAACTTGGTCTCCAGATCTTCCCAACCTTGAATCGAGCCAGGCTCCATGGACGCGAACCAGCTAAACGCCGGGCCCTGTCAGTGATAGCGGAAAGAGCCGGACGCTGTGAGCTACCTCATATGAAGCTTCGCCGAGCTGGGTCAGGTAACGGCTGATGTGTTCCATGGTGGTGATGTCGTCCTGCCCACTGAACTTGGAGAAGTCGGGCAAGCGATACCTGGGCGGCAGCGTCACTCGGTCGTACCACTCGGGGTAAGGACGTCTGTACTTAATCCCAGTCCCGGTCTTCGGCTGCAAACCGAACATATCACGGAGCATGGCACTCATCTGCTCCAGCAGCTGATTGTTGGGCGTCTAGGCGTACCCCGGATGTGGCACTGCCTGAAGGTCTTGATATGTAATCCCCTCGTGGTATCCAGGAGTTGGGTTGGCCGTGTCTGCTGCCGGCGTATTTCTAGCCGCCGGGTTCACCGCTGATGAGTTCATTGAGTTCACCGTCTGCCTAGTGGCCTGCATGAAAGCGGCGATCTCCTCTGGAGTATGATCTTTGTATAATCTGGGAGAAGCTCCTATTTTTTGAGCCGAACCGGCCACCGTGGCACCTTGCACTGGCGCTTTCGGCTGGCTCGGCTGTTGCCGTGCGGAATTGGAGGTCCCTGCCGCTGCTTTTGGATCTGCGTCTTCTGTGGGTATGTTGAAGTAAACTGGACCCAAAGACTCCCAATCTTGCCGCTTGAGAACGGTCTTCATGATGTTATAGAATGTCTGCAGGAAGGATTTGTGGTGGTGGCCGACTGCTGAATAGGCAGCCTCCCAGGTCGCTTCTTCCAGCATCTGTTTGAGGTCGGCCTTGCACTCCTCTTCAGATTTATCAGAATGGCCGTCCATGATCCACCTTGGGAATGCATTCTTCTTCACTATGGAGCCATCGTGCTGCTTGCTGAATGAAAGCAGGCAGGCATCAACGAATTCTTCAACGATCTTGTTCAGCACTGCCGCGTCCTCCTCGTTGAGATCTTCGATCCGGACCCTGAGGACACCGTCATCCTTGGAGGAGCCGTCTGTCGCGGTCTTCTCTTTTGCCATGGTCTTCAGTGAATGGTCCCACCGGGCGTGCCAAAAAGTGTGTTGGCGCAAAAAGTGGTTCCCTAAGCCCAACACACCAGCGAAGCCGGAAACGACCCTTGAAGGCAGTAGAGCTCTCGCAGATCCAGCTAGCTTCGAACCCAGTCTGAGAGTGTCGGTAACACCCAAGCGTGCCAGTCAATTTGACCTGCAATTGACAAGGATACAGATATAATCAGTAACTCAAGGCGGAACTAACTGGTGAGTCCAGATAGTTCCAACTATACGGCTCAAAGTGCCAGTATAATTGGAGATCGACTAGAAAGCCGATTCCGTCATGTTATGAACCGATAGTATAATAATGAAGTGAAACGGCTATTAGGATACTCATATGAAGATAATAACGTACTAGCCGATCTAACTCAGTTAATGTGTATAAAAGAAAATAGATCATGTGTACAGATCTGATCTATACATCAAACAAGCAGGGATCTACTAAAGCTGGTCTAGAAGGCCGGCGGCTTCAGTAAACCCTCTTCGCTAAGTTCACCAAGTTTGCGTTCACCTGGTCTAACGGCCAGTGGGCTTCAACAAACCCAGCAAACAAAGCTAGATCGTTTGATATCCAAATAGGTCTATATACACGAACTATTCGTGAAAGTATAACTGAATCGGCTCTTTAGCCGATGCAGGGTCCATTAAGCACGAACGAATGCTAGCGCATTCATAGATAGACTTTAAATTAAAGCAAGTCTAATCTAGTGAAAACTTGTTTAGGTTAAACCTGTTCCACCGGATGACGCTCAGCTTAACTTAAACAAGGACACAAAAATAAGACTTACGATAACCTCAGAACCACTTATGTCTCAACTAGAACCGAACGCACAACATCTAACGAACAAGATTGATAGGGAATTAGCCGATGTAAGCATGAAACCGATCACCATGGTAAAATCAGCGAAAGAAAGCATAAACGACGATCAAATTCAAGTGAATCTAATGCCAAATCTATCAATCTTGATCGGGCAGAGAGATGTTATATTGACAAATAAACAATAAACAACAAATAACATCTTGATAACTTAATGAATCTAACTAAATTGCCATATTTAGCTAGAGCCGATAACTAACCCATGCGTGCAAACTATCTCAATCTATAGCCTGTCCACCGGATAACATTAACTAATAGATTAATCAAGCAAACAAACACGAATCGATAACTAATCCGCGCGTGAAAACCGTCCTAATCTGCATCTCGTCCACCGGATGACGGCTAACACGGATTGATCGGGTAAACCAGCTTGAATCATCCTTGACTCACGTGCTTCCCACGTCCACCGGATGACGCCAGAGAAACAGAGCTTAGAAAGGACCCTGGTCCGCCATGCTTCCACGTCCACCGGATGACGCTAAAAAGACATAGTTTAACAGGGGTTGACGATACTTACAAGCAAACCTGCGTCCACCGGATGACACCCAGTCTGGATGAAGTAACTCGCCGGACTCGACTGACTCTAGGGTTCGTTGGCCGGAGCCGAAAGTTGTGTTGTATTGATGTTGTTGATAATTTTTCAATGGCTGAGGGCTTATATTTATACCCTGAGCGTAGATAGAGTCCTAGTCGAATTACAACTCATCAATAGATAAAGAAACTAACAAACTATCCTATATCTAAGGTAACTTGGAGTCCCACCTTCCCTTTCCATAATGGACTCCGATCGTGATCGCACCCTGGCGGCGCAGACTCTGGATGACGTCATCAATACCGACGCTGCGCGCCTCCTGTCACCTTGGCCCGATAACCGATTCACCGTGCAATCGGCTATTTTCCTTCCCTCCGCTGGACGGAATCTGCTTCCGAAATCGGCTATCTTCCTCTGGTATCGGCTATCGGCTCCTGGTATCGGCTATCGGCTCCCAGCCCAAAATTTGGTGTTAACACACCCATACTAGGTAGAGTCCGGCGCCTCTATTTTGATCAAAACTTCGCCGAATCGAAAACTTTCCAAAACGAGGTTTGATCCTCTCTCTCTCAAGAGTCTCTCTGGACTGTCTAGAGCTATGTTGGACAAGAGTGCATCACACGACACTCTCTAATCTTGCTCTGAGTCAAGCTACCCATCCAAGCCCCTCTTAATAGTACGGTCAAAGAGAAAAAAACCTAAGACAATGCCAAGTGTCTCTCAACTCCAAATGACACTTGGCACTAGCCTATTACCATCTTGTCTTCCATCCTTTGAAAACCGAAACGAATTTCATCACTAGGGGCTTGAACCTACATGTTATTATGACCTAACCTCTAGGTTATCCTGCAAAACACACGTTAGTCATAATAACAGTCTTGTTGTCATTAATCACCTAAACCACTAGGGCCTAGATGCTTCACTAACCAATGCACCTGCCTATTTCATGTACCTAATGAACTCCGTCTTCATGCCGGAGCTCGACAAATTCATGGTCGTGTTCATTGACGACATCCTTGTTTACTCCAAAACCCCTGAAGAACATGCCAACCACCTCTGTATTGTCCTGACTCATTTGAGGAAACACAGCTTTATGCCAAGTTTAGCAAGTGCGAGTTTTGGTTGGACCGAGTTCCATTTCTTGGACATATTTTGTCCACGGAAGGTGTGTCAGTTGATCCGAGCAAGGTGGAGGAAATCTTGAATTGGAAGCCACCAACCACGGTGCATCAAGTCCGCAGTTTCATGGGAATGGCGGGATATTACCGTCGCTTTATTCCAGATTTTTCTAGAATAGCCAAACCTATCACCAATTTGTTGAAGAAACAGGTCAAGTTTGTCTGGTCGTCAGAGTGTGAGACAGCTTTTCAGACTTTGAAGAAGTTGTTGACCACTGCACCAGTCCTGGCTCGACCTGACATTGAAAAGCTGTTTGACGTGTACTGTGATCCTTCTGGCACCGGTCTTGGTTGTGTCCTGATGCAAGAGGGCCGAGTTATTGCTTATGCTTCACGACAACTCAAGCGTCATGAAGAAAATTATCCCACCCATGACTTGCAGTTGGCAGCTGTAGTACATGCCTTGAAGATCTGGCGTCATTATCTGCTAGGCAGTACTTGCAATGTCAACACTGACCACAAGAGTTTGAAGTACATCTTTACCCAAGAAGAGTTGAACATGAGGCAAAGAAGATGGCTCGAGTTGATCAAGGATTATGATATTGAAGTACATTATCACCCTGGAAAGGCGAATGTGGTCGCCGATGCACTTAGTCGCAAGGTTCACTGCAATTGCCTGACAGTGAAGCCCCGAGACTTTTCCTTATGCTATGAGCTGGAAAAGTTAGGCATTGAAATAGTTCCACGGGGCAGTGTAGCCAATATCAGTATTGAAACACCTATCCGAGATGAGATTATTGCTGCTCAAAAGGGAAGCAAAGGAATCAAGCACATCAAGGAGAAAGTACAAGCTAGAAAGGCAGAGTGTTTCAGGATTGATGAAGAAGGTGTTGTGTGCTTCAAGGATCGTCTGGTAGTTCCGAAGAGACCCGAGTTGCGTCAAAAGATCCTCGATGAAGCACATTTAATAAGATTCTCCATTCATCCAGGAAGCAACAAGATGTATTAGGACTTGAGACAGAAATTTTGGTGGACTAAGATGAAGATAGAAATTGCTCAGTACGTTGCCCGGTGTGATACCTGTCAAAAAGTGAAAGCTGTGCATATGAAGCCTGGGGAGAGCTGCAACCTTTACCTGTTCCTGCGTGGTAGTGGGAGGATATCAGCATGGATTTTATCATGGGTTTACCCAAGACCTCCAGAGGTTTTGATTCAATCTGGGTGGTTGTGGACCATCTCACCAAACAAGCGCATTTCATACCTGTCAAGAAGGATTTTAGGGTAGCAACTTATGCCAAGCTATATTTAGAAAACCTGATGATGCTCCATGGTGTACCGAAGACCATTGTCTCAGATCGAGGAACACAGTTTGTCTCAAACTTTTGGGAAGCTTTTCATAAGTCATTGGGAACAAGGCTTCTGCACAGCACAGCGTATCATCTGCAAACGGACGAACAGACCGAAAGAGTCAACCAAGTACTGGAGGATATGTTAAGGGCTTGTGCACTCAATTACCCCGACAAGTGGGATGAGTGTTTGGCGTTGGCCAAATTCTCGTACAACAATAGTTACCAAGAAAGTATCAAGATAGCTCCTTTTGAAGCAGTCTATGGTCGTAGGTGTCGAACCCCGCTAAACTGGTCTGAACCAGGAGAAAGGTGGTACTTTGGGGTAGATTTAGTCAAAGAAGCCGAAGCGAAGGTTCAAATCATTCAAGCAAATATGAAAGCAGCACAATCTCGCCAAAAGAGTTATGCGGACACGAGACGTCGCCCATTAGAATTTGACATTGGAGATTATGTGTACTTGAAGGTCTCACCTATGAAAGGAGTTAGCCGATTTGGAGTCAAAGGCAAATTAGCCCCACGTTACATCGGACCATTTCAGATTATGGAACATGTGGGAAAAATGGCTTACAGACTACTATTGCCAGAGCACCTCTCTAATGTGCATAATGTGTTCCACGTGTCGCAATTGAAGAAGTGTCTTTGGGTGCCCGACCAAGTTGTTGATAGGAGTGGAACTCGAACCGGATATAACATGTTCCGAGTATCCAATTTGAGTCTTGGATCGAAGGGATCGAGTTATCCGAAGAACTACAACCAGGTGGTACAAGATCCAGTGGAGCCAGCATTCCGAAGATGAAGCCACTTGGGAATCAGAAGACTATCTCGCGGAAAATTTTCCCGAATTTTTCGCTACTATGAAGATGTAAGGTTCCGAGTCATGTATTGTATAAACTCTTCTACTCATCTAGTGATCAAGGTTGAATTAGGTTAATTGTTACATTTTCTTTTCCATTACTTTGTTTCACATCTTAGTTTTATATCAAATCTCGGGACGAGATTTCTTTTAAGGGGGAAGGCTGTAATACCTCTGGTATTACTGAGTAATTAAACTGCCATGTCATCATGTTTAAATTAATCATCTGCATATGATTGTGCTTAGGGCTCCTAGAGTGATTTGATTGTGTTCATAGTTGATTTTGTAATTAAACCCCTAAAAGAAAAACCTAGAGTTAATTCAAAAAGGAAATTGTATTAAACCCTAATTTGATCCCAAAACCCTAATTCAAAAACTACTTGGAATCTTGTGAAGGTGCCTTAACAAAAGTTGTAGATCTTTTAAAATAGAACAACTTTTATTTTTGGAGATTTTGAAGTTATATTGTGGAAATTCAAATTAAACTCAAAATAAAGCTTTGAAATTTGAATTCGAATCTTCATTTCAAAAATTAAGAAGAATCTGACAAAACACTCTTAATGAAAGTTGTAAGGCTCTGCAAAGGGGAAAACTTTCATGTCAAAACACTCTTAAGAAGAATTTCAATGAATTATATTTGAATTTCAAACCCCATTTTTACCCCCTTTTAAATATTTTTCAAACTGAGCCGAATTTGAAAATGATTTCCAAACCAAAAATGATCTACATGAAATTCCCCACAACTTTTGTATTTGTCATTCCTGCAGATTTGGAATGGATAGGCCATGATTTGAATCAAATAGCTTTTGACTCCTAGGGTAGAGCTACAGTAGATAGGGGGTCCCCTGTTGCGCTCGCCGCCGTACGCGCGTGCCCGCGCCGGGCGCTGGCCGCCGTCCGGCCGGCCGAGGCACGTACGCCGCCGTGTCAAAGGCCGTTAGCCGGCCATTTTCTCCCGTGTGCTCGCCACCGACGTGCTCTCGGAATCCGATGAAGTTCGTCGATCCTTGCCCACCTCAATCCAGATTCGAGCCTCCGCTAGCTTTGCCACGCTCATGCGCACCTTTTGCAGTCTTAGCCCAAGCCATAGCACCTTTTGGGGTTGGGTCAAGGGGGTTGTCTTCCTCGCAGCCGGTCAGAGCTCCGCCGCGGGTTCTTCGTCATCGATAAGCTGCTCGGGTGACCTCTAGACCCCGATTTCCCATGTTCCAGTCTATGTGCGCTCTGTGGTTGCTCATGCGCGTGTTCGTTTGCCGTTTGGTGCCATAGACTACGGGAAACAAGAAGTTCGCCGTCGGTGAGCGCCGCCGTGAGCCCGGTCGTCATCAAGCTCGCTGTTTCACTTCGTCTCTGCCCCGGTCATGGTGTGCACCATCTTCGTGGTGAGCCACTAGTTCTATTTCCGTCCTTGCTTTAAACGCTACCATAGTGGTCTTGTCGGAACGCTGCCGTGCCGCCATGCTCCGGTCGTCGGGCCGCCATGGCCGCGGTGGGGCTCGGCAGAGCTTGGTCTTCTCGGTAGGGGCCTTGTAGGGGTTCCAACAGGGGCCTGGGGGTTCGGAGCGGGCTCATTGTCGCCAGGGGCCTGTTGCCGGTGAGCCACCGCGGCTGCACCGCCGCATCCGAACGGAGCAGAGGAGAGGAGAGGAGGAAGAAGGGGCTGACAGGCCAAGTCCGCCTGTCAGCGACCCAGTGAGAAGGGGAAGGGCGCGAGCGAGCGCTGGGTCGGCCCCGCTGTTGCTGGGCCGACTCGGGCCGTTTGCCGTTTTTATTTTTCTGGAATATAGAGATGTATTTTCCGTTTTAATTTGATATGAATAGTGTTCGACTTTATTATTTTCGTAAGAATATTTCAGTGGCTCCATAAATCCTAAAAATTTTTGTAGACACTCTCTGTAATTCAGAAAATCATGAAAATTGGTTTGGTACTGTTTTAGGTAAAGATCTATCTGTTGGTGAAGTTTGGTGTCAAATGAAAATAGTTTAGTTGTTTATTAATTAAATGTTTGATTAATTGGTTAATAAAAGGAATAGGAAATAAAGATAAATATGATATTGTGTGATTTTTGGATTGATTGAGGTTCTAGGTCAATCACCCTTACGACCAAGGGCAGGGTGGTTTAGAATAATCATGGTTAGCTTGAGGTAGGGTTATGACCATGAGTGTATTATTTATTATCGAATTATGTCTGTCATTTCATGTTGCATCGCATTGAAGCATTCATCATTGCATGCGTGTAGTGATCGGCAACAAAGGAGTCAAAGCCGAGGTTCCTGCTGCGGAGGTGGTTACCGAGGAGATCCAGGGCTTTGATATTTGTGGTACTGACCCGGACCCGACACTCTACGCAATCCAAGGCAAGCCCCGGTGCATTTGCCCCCCACCCCCATGTATTTAAAAATGTTTTATCACTTGAGTTAATCTATTGCATTAGGTTAATAGGAGTTGAGTGATAACCTATTGATGCATTACCTTTCCTTGACCACCAATTATACCCCGAAAACCTGATTTAATTAAATATTTAAAAATGCTTAGCCCTGTTTAATTGATTTAGATTTGCTTAAAATGCTATTTTGAAATATGATAATATGCAAAGGACGAATCATTGAAAGGGAAGGGTATGGTCTTCATTGTTGGCAGTGTACTTGGCCAGTCCATTGTCATCAATGGGGACGGGTTTTTCGGGTGGTGGTCATATGTTGGGTTAGAGTCCCACTTATCGTCGCCAACGGAAAAGGGATGTGAAAACCGGGTGTGATCAAGACTTTGCATCTAGCCACATACTACGGGAAACCTCTGACTCTGGGTGGCCCTACTGCTTGAACCGACAACCACGCACTGGGAGTGGAGAGATGGCGAGTGTAGCGTGTACCCTCGTGGCCGGTGTGCCAGGAGACTAGAGGAGTACTGTGCTCTCAGGTGGCGCAGGACCGGTTCAGGGGTAGGATAAGCTGTGGTAGGCGGGGTTGGTATATGCGAGCTTAAGTGCTACATATACAGTGTGGATAGGGATCCCCAGCTGGGTACTAATCGATTCGAATCGTCGTTGCTCCTCGGTTATGGAGACTTGATCCTCACACTTACAGCGAAGAGTGGTTCGGAACTAGGATGTTTTGAGAATGAATAAGGAATTGGATTTCAAAGTGAAAGAAATGTGAATTATTGATATTGATTATTAATAATGTTGAGTAAAATATTGAAAATAGGATTAGTAATGCTTTTTTCCGCAAATTACTTTGACTCTTGCTTAAGCCTTACCTTGACTACCCTCAGCTTGCATTCCTGAGTCTCATTCCTTTTTCTTAGTCGGGTAAGTCTTGCGGAGTACCCCAGTACTCAGGGTTTGTTAACCCCGTTGCAGGTAGTCAGCAGCAGGAGGTCTGTCTTGCCCCTTGTTGCGTGACCATCATCCAGGATAGCGAGGAAGAGTGAAGTGGACCTATGGGCAAGGTCCGTGTTACCTATCTTATTATGTTATGATGTTGTTCTACTACTACTACTACTATTTGAACTATGGTATGTAATAACTGCATTTGAATTCTATTTGAACAACCAGTTTGTAATCTAAGTACTATTTAATCTTCCGCACTTTTACTCTGTTGTATTTTATTATGAAATGTTGTAATTCTGTAATGGCTTCGCAATGGGATCCTGTTGGAGAAACGGGTGCTGATGTAACCCGGCAGGGCTTTCTAGATCATCTGGGACACGGGCCCGGCTGTCAGTGGTCATTAGTGAAAATGACAGGTGCCTGTGGGCCATGTGATTTAGGTGGTTCTGTTATAGTCTTGTTCAGGTTTGGGTTCCACAAATGTGTTAATGGATCAGGCAAGAGGAATGTCAATAGTGGAATTCCCAACCTTGAAGTCTAAGTGACCTCGTAGGGGTTTTTCCTGTAGCAGCCTCATGATTGGAATGCCGATCAAAAGAGGAATCCCTGAGATGTCGAAGATATAAATATCTAAATTTATCCCAGAGTTCTTGATAGTGATAGGAACAACCCATAAAACGCCCAGGCTTTCAAGAATGAATCCTGATGGACTTTGAAGAAGTTTTCTTGATGGTGTTAAGGAAGCATCGGGTTAAATAATATCGGCTAATGCCTTTGAAATGAAGTTTATCCCGACAGATGAATTATAATGGATGTTCCTAGCTGACCTTTGAATTTGGCACAGAAGAATGGTTGAAGGAGAGGTGATTCGAGCTACCTCAGGAGATAACTCGGCTTCTCTTAGCTATTCATAACTCAAGACTGAAGATAGGGTTTTGATGTGTTCTATGTGGGCTAATTCTTCATCTTCGTCAGGCGGTGTTGTCAGCGCCAGAGGTCTCGCTTGGAGAGGCAAATTCGAGGTATTTCCATAATCTTTAAATATATCTTCCTTGAATTCAAAGGGAAACTCTAAAGGAGATGGTTTATCATCCTCTAGTTTGTTTAGTGTTCCCTTATTGGGAGGTTTTTCAACAACCAAATCATGAGATGAATCAATTGGAGTTTGTAATTCGGCTTTGTGTTCCTCCTCTTTTGGTTCGGGGCTTGGCTCGACTTGTTCTTCAGGGAATTCATCATAGACGCCAGTGTAGGGGGTGTCTTCAAGGATTTTATCAAGGATGGCTTTTCCTTCACTAACGGTCTTATGAGAGAATGATCCTCCAGAAGAGACATCGAGAAAAAGGGCAGCTTCTTTGCTAAGGCCATAATGGAAGTGTTGTAAAAGAACATGGTCAGGCATAGACAAATCTGGGCCAGAAGTGATCAAATTTGAAAATCGTGCCCAGGCTGCTTCTAAAGTTTCCTTCTCTTTTTGTTGAAAAGAAAAAATTTCTAAACGAAGAGTGATAATCCTAGAAATAGGGAAGAAAGCAAGACAAAATTTGTTTTGAAGTTCATCCTATTTTCCATCTACACTTCTAACGGTATGAGCCTACCACTTTTTCGCCCTCTCAGAAAGAGAGAACAGAAATAATTCCCATTTTAGGGTCTCATGTGTCATGCCTGGAATGTTCAAGCACAAACACAATTGCTCAAATTCCCGTAGGTGGATGTATGGATTTTCGCCATCTTCCCCAGAGAAAGTTTGCTCCCAAACCATGGCTATGAAAGCAGGGCGAAGCTCATAGCCATCTGTAAGTATAGGATGTGATGATGGTGGAGGCTCCAACAACTCACCCTTTGGAGCGGAAAATTTATATATAGGAGTTGAATCCATGTGGTAAGATAAAAATGGTGGTAAAATAAAAAGGATGAACTTGGTTTTCAACTAGCACAGCTACCATTCCCCGGCAACGGCACCAGAAAGCTTGTTGATGTTTCCTAACGCAAACAGATTAATCCACAAGCCCACGGATACCACTGTAGCTTTCACCCAAGAGTACTCCAGGGTATCGATTTCCACGGGGAACACGAAGTAGTCTCAAGATTGCCCAAGGATAAATATATATGTTTTTGTAGGGAGAGAGAGAAAGATTTCCTAAGCTCTCTAGATGATCTATGAATCAAGGTTACTATAAGTGTATCTATTTCGAGACATCAAAACACTAGCCTTAGATTGAGATGGGAGGGGGACTAGGAAGGTCTGACTACGGTCATAGAAACTCTAACCCGATCGTGGTGGAATACGTCGGCCGTCAGGGCTGTCACCACCTGGGGCTACCACCACTATACGTAGGGCTAGGTGCAATTCCAGGTAATCGCGAGACTAAACACCACGTCTAATCTATTAATTACTACTCTTAGCGTTGCAAAGACTAGAGCACTTGACGCAAGCAGAAAACTAATAAATAACTTAAAAGTAAATACTAAAAGTAAATAAAGAACTCAGAAATTAAGAATTGAAGAACCTGGAGATTGCTGAAAGACGAACCAGATATTGCAAAAAGTACAATGTTGAGGAAGATCCGACAGACCCGGCTCCTCCTTCGCTCTCTCCTCTTCTCTCTCCCTCTTTACAAATAGAAGAACTAGAACTAGATCTAAAACTAGAAGTAGATGAACTAGAACTAGATCAACTAGAGGGACCCTACTAGCCCTAATTTATGTAGAGAATATGAAGCTCCGGGATGTAGAATGCCTTCTGGAGGGGCCTGGGGCGTCCTTATATAGGCCGAGGTGGAATAGGGGGCAAGGAACCACCACGTCATCGATCTGCGTCTCATGTTATATGCACCGTCGGATCAAACCGACCTTAGATCGACGTCAGGGTACTTTGCTTAAATGCCAAGGAAGCATGGGAGGAAGTTTCCAGAAGCTAGAGGCGAGGCGGCGCAGTGGAGGGCCACCCGGCCCCACCCTAGGGCTGGCCGGTGCTGCCCTGGGCCCAAACGGGCTCCGCTTCACCGACGTGTCTTCTTCGGTCTCCCGCAGTCCAATGGTGTATGTTGAGTCGCAGATTTTGAGTCCGAACTCTGAATATAGCAAGTGATAGGTCTGTTTCGATCGTCTCGATGAGCCCGTCGCAATGGTGTAGTCAAATTCCTTATTTGAGATACTTTTGTTGATGGAAAAATTAAATATACCTGTAAAACATTGGGAGAAGCAAGACTCGTGGAACTCGTTAGGCTTAAACCATACAACTATTGTTTATAATTTATTTTAGGTCTTTTTATGCAATAGTTGATGGTTATATTTAGAGCTTAACGACCATTAATGAACATGCGTACCAAAAATATAGAGAGTTGAGTAGATTGAAACATTAATATTGATAAAAAGAATAAGGCACTTTATTCATTAACGATACTATATAACTCTGACAACTGACTGAGCTAACGACTTCCCTAGCTCATTAGGCTTGCCTAACACACTTAATATCATAAATCAAACCTAGCACACTCGATAATATAATCAAACCTAACACACTTGTGCCTTGTTACATAGATAACGAGGGCAACTTAAGGCTGCCCCTTCTTCGCGACCTTCCTAATTTCTTCCTTAAGCTCATCAACCTTTTCTTTTAGCTAATCTTTTTCGCGCTTGAGACTGTCAATTAACTTGACATTGACTTCTATCTGCTTAGTCATGTCGCTCATAACCTTGTTCCTTAAGTCCTCATTCCTCTCTATACCCCTAACGGTGCTAGAGAGAGCTTCCATCTTCTCATTGAGGATTCGTAGAGAGAGCGGGGGCTGTCTAGGGACTTTCTCTAGTGCTGATGTTGATGTAGCCCGCTGTCTCTTGGGCGGAGGTGGTACAAACTCGGTGTAGCAGACTTGGCCTGTACGTGCACGAACTCCTTGGATGGCAGGGCGAGCAGTGGTGTACTTCGCACATACCAGCGTTCCGTTCTTGTCGGTCTTGACCGACAGGAGTCGCTCATTGTCTCTAGGTGAAAGAAGTGGGGTGCCTCGGGGAATAGCAATCTGCTTCCCCTTGATACCATCTTCTAGCAGTAGTCTCTCAGGTGGCGATGGCAAAGCAGGCTGAGTATGCGTGTAGTAAACTTGCTCGAACTGCTGGGGCACCGTAGCAAGGTGCTTCGGTGGCACAATGGCGAGGTGCTTCGGTGGTACGATGGCAAGGGGCTTCAGCTCCGTGAGGATGATGGCCTTCGAGTCGTTGCCTTGGATCTTGCTGTAGTCAACGCCGACGACCACTTCGCCTGCCATTGCTATAAGATCTAAACTAGAGAGTTTCTTTGCAGGAGAGGAAGGCAATGATGATGGGATGCCATTTGAGGGTGGTATAGGTGTGTATTTATATGGGTTTTCAGGAGACAGGATAAGATCAAATCTAGGTTCTACAGGATTCGTACGAAAGATTATCCGTACGCATCGGGAATCTACGTGATTGTGTTTAGGAAGGATAGAGAAAGAAAAGGAAACGAGAATCGGGATGAGAGGGGATAGGGGGCGCCGCCGGCCCCATAAGGGTGCCGGCCGGCCCCACCTGGTGTCTTCCCAGGGTGGCTGTGCTCGTGAAGCCTCTAGACTCTTCCTACTTCCTGTTAGTTGTGATGCGCAATAATTTTTCGTAACGGACGATCACGGGATTAAAAAGTTGGTAGTTGGACAAAGTCCAGCCCATCAACAACTTCTGAATTAAATGGTTCTAAAAATAATTTAAGTCGGTGACCATTTACGTTGAATAACGTACCTTCATCTGATTGTAGAGTTACCGCTCCATGTGGCGATGCATTCGCAACCTAAATGGTCCTTTCCATTTGCATCGTAGTTTTCTAAGCCCGATTAATTTAAACCTGGAATTAAAAAGTAATACCTTATCTCCTGGTGCAAACTCTTTCTTCTTGATCCTCTTGTCATGTCATCTTTTTGTTCTTTCTTTATAGATCTTTGAATTGTGATAAGCCCTTTCTCTCCATTCTTCTAATTCTGATAATTGCATTTTTCTCTTTTCTCCAGCGGCTTCAAAGTCCATATTCCATCTCTTAACAGCCCAGTGAGCTTTAAGCTCTAACTCCACTGGTAAATGATAGGTCTTACCATATACTACCTGGTAAGGTGACATGCCTAAGGGTGTCTTGTATGCGGTCCGATATGCCCAAGTGCTTCGGGTAATCGGTCCTTCCATGCAGTACCCATCTCATTTACTGTTTTCTATAGAATATTCTTGATTTGTTTGTTTGATGTTTCTGCCTAGCCATTTGTCTGAGGACGGTATGGTGTAGCAACATTATGATGGATGCCATGAGCTTGCAAGTATCGGTGAAACTTTTTATCAGTGAAGTGTGTCCCTCCGTCACTAATGACCATCCTTGGTGTTCCAAACCTTGGAAATATAATCTCTTCGAACATCTTCTTTGAATGTTTGGAATCAGCATTCATGCATGGCATAGCTTCTATCCACATGGATACATAGTCAACTGCCACCAGAATGTATTTATAATTTCTTGATTTCATAAATGGTCCCATGTAATCAATTCCCCAGACATCAAAGAGCTCAATCTGAAGATTGTTGGTGAGTGGCATAGCATCTCTTGCATTGATATTTCCATGCCTCAGACATGATCCACATCTTCGGACAAAATATTTGGTGTCTTCATACATAGTTAGCCAAAAGAACCCACTCTGCCAGATTTTAGCATGAGTGCGGAATGCTCCATAATGACCTCCATACGGTGATGCGTGGCATTTCTGAATGATCTGCATGCCCTCTTCTACTGGTACACACATTCTAAGTAATCCATCTGAACAAATTTTGAAGAGGTATGGTGGATCCCATATGTGGAGACGACTTTCATAAATGAGATTCTTTTTATTTTCCTCTGGTGGTACATAACCTGCAACCATAAAGTTGACAATATTTGCGTACCAAGGGTCTGACTTGGTCACTTTAAACAACATGTCATTTCTCAATGAGTCATTAATAGGCAATTCCTGAGGTTTCGCAAAGTGTATTCTAGAAAAGTGATCAGCAACTGGATTTTTTATTCCTCTTCTATCTTTAATTTCTATGTCAAATTTTTGGAGTAACAAAATCCATCTTATCAAATGAGGTTTAGCATCTTTCTTAGTGAGCAAATATTTTAAAGCAGCATGATTAGAATAGACAATTACTTTTGCTCCTACTAAGTAAGATCTGAATTTATCAATAGCAAAAACAACAGCTAGGAGTTCTGTTTCAGTTGTTGCATAATTTAGTTGTGCTCCTATCATAGTTTTACTAGCATAAGCAATTGCATGATGCTTCTTATCTTTTCTTTATCCTAATACAGCCCCTACAGCACAATCACTAGCATCACACATAATTTCAAAAGGTAAAGACCAATCAGGGGGTTGAATGATTGGTGCTGATGTAAGTGCTTCCTTAAGAATATTAAAAGATTTTAAACATGCATCATCAAATTCAAAAGGAACATCCTTAGCTAGCAAGTTGGTCAGTGGTCTAACAATATGCGAAAAATCTTTATAAATCTGCGATAAAAACCACAATGACCAAGAAAACTTCGGATTCCTTTTATATTAACGGGTGGAGGTAGTTGTTCAATTACTTCAGTTTTTGCCTTGTCTACCTCTATACCTCTTTCAGACACTAAATGTCCTAGCACTATTCCTTCTCTAACCATAAAATGACATTTTTCTCAATTAAGGACTAAGTGCTTTTCTTCACATCTTTGCAAAACCTTATCTAGATTTTCTAGATAATCATCAAAAGTTTTTTCATAAACTGAAAAATCATCCATAAAAACTTCCATGATTTCTTCTATTATTTCAGAAAATATAGACATCATACATTTTTGAAAAGAAGCAGGTGCATTACATAATCCAAAAGACATTCTAAGTGGTTTTGCTTTGATCATCAGGGTTGATAGGAATTTGGTGATATCCAGAATAACCATCAAGGAAATAAAAGAAAGAATTATTTGCCAAACACTCTAACATCTCATTAATGAAGGGCAACAGAAAATGATCTTTCTGGGTTGCTTTATTGAGTTTTCTATAATCTATACACATTCGCCATCCTGTAATAGTTCTCTAGGGGGATCAATTCATTTTTATCATTTTTAACTACGGTCATACCACCCTTTTTAGGTACAACTTGAACAGGGTTTACCCACTCACTATGCGGAACAGGTTAAATAATCCCAGCATGCAAAAGTTTCAAGATCTCTTTCTTAACAACTTCCCCCATCGCATTTTGAAGCCTACATTGGGGCTCTCTAGAAGGTGTAATTTCTGGGTTGGTTGGAACACGATGGGTGCATAAAACAGGACTAATCCCCTTAAGGTCTTGGAGTGAATAACCAAAAGCAGCACGATGTTTTTCTAAGACAATTATTAATCTAAAAGACTCATCATTAGAAAGTTTATCACTAATAATCACAGGAGAATTTTGATTATTATTCAGAAAAACATACTTAAGACCAGAAGGTAGTTGTTTAAGCTCAATAGAAGGCTCAGGTGGCTCTAGTAATTCATCCATAGGTTCAGGATCAATCGGATCCTCCTCCTCTTCGTTAGTGAAGAACTGAGTATCATCCTCTAAATTAGGTTCAATAAATTCCTCAAATGACACAGCCTTAACTTCTTCTATCGGATCTAACTCAGGAGGTGGCTCTGCCTTAGCTTTTAATGCATGAGTTATAGGCACTGAGAGGTTAAATCCTTTCCCAAGTTTAATATCTAAATTACCCGCACAACCTTCTCGCAAAAGTTTTCCTATTGGTAATCCAATCATTACATCGAAATCCCAAACATCAAAGATATAAAAATTCAGCAAAATTCAGAATTCATTAATCACAATAGGAAGAGAACATAAAACACCTGAACTAGGAATAATATGTCCTGAACGATTTTTCAATAATTTATTTGTAGGAATTAATGGCATATCTTTCAAGAATTTTTCAGCAAATGTAAGAGACATGATATTGACACCTACTGTTGGATTATAAAAGGCATCAAAAGGATATGCATCAATTTGACATTTAATAGTAATGGCAGGAGAATTTAAATGAATTATATCATTTGAAAGCTCAGATTCTATCAACCACTCATTACTCATAACAAAAATCAATTCTCTTGTTATTTCTATAAGGAATTTTAAATCAGCAGATATGAAATATTAAAACTTTTAAAATTCATAGACTCTTGAGGTTTCATAATTTTATGATTGCGTGAGGTGTTTCCATAATCATCAAAAAGTTCATCCTCAAATTCAAGCATAAAATCAGAAATAGGAATTATCTCTTTCTCATTAGATAGTTCAGGTAAAGGTTGAGATGAATCAGACAAAAGTTTAGAATCGAATGACAAAAATTCATCTTCTAACAATTCTTCTTTTTCTTCAGGAAGATCAATTAAGATATTAATAAGAATAGATTTAGCATGTGAAGCAGTAATATACATAAATGCTCCTCCTGCGGCCAAATTAATGTATTCTTTATTTTTATCATCAAGGCCTAAAAAGAAATGTTGCAAAAGCATAGGTTCTGGCAAAGCAAGATTTGGTCCAGAATTTATAAAGTCATCAAAGCGTTCCCAAGCCTTGCCTAATGATTCGTTATCTAATTATTTAAATCCAATAATTTCAAAACCAAGTTTAGCGACCTTTTCGATAGGGAAAAATTTAAGACAAAAATTAGCACGCAATACTTCCCAATCTCCTTGGCTACTCCCAACATGGCAATTATACCATTTCTTTGCTTTTCCCGTTAAAGAAAATGGAAAGAGTTTTCATCTCAAAGTTTCATCTGCCATGCCCTTAATGTGCAAACATGAACATGTCTGCTCAAAATCGGCTAAATGGGAATAGGGGTTTTCGGTAGAACTACCAGAAAAAATGTGATCCTGAACTAACTTAATTAATCTCGGGCGTAACTCATAGCCAGATGATGTGATGGGTAAAGATGATTCTTTTGGCTAGAGATACGATCCCGATGGTGCTCCATATTGATATAAAAATTGGGATGTGGGTTCCATACTTTAAAACGTAAAAGGTAAAAGATAAAATATAAAAGTATAATATAAGATTAATATAGACTAAGCCAAACAGCAAACCGTTCCCCGGCAACGGCGCCAGAAATGCTTGTTGGTATAAATTAACTGCACTCTATTAAATATTATTATTATTATCAAAGTATCCGCAAGCGCACAGATAAAACACCGATGTAGCACTTCACCAGACAATCCCGGTTTTAATATCGAACCCAAAGGGAACTGTAGGTGATACTGACTAAGTCTATTGCTTCTTAACCCGATAACACAATCAATCCAGAAAATATCAAGAATGAGGAGATAACTAATGATTATCTAGATCCGACAACCGGTAAACTTTGAATAATATCATTCTAATCGGGCAGTGAAATGAATAAGAGCAGAAATCAGAGTTCCCTCCTACCAAACACTTATACACCTATCGATCCTATCAACGGGAAGTGGACTACAGAGGAATCAACGCAGCTGTCACCTACGCGAACTACCACTATCCGGCCAATCAGGGGACATTCACAAGTAATTATAGCCTAGACACCACGTCTACCCTATAAACTACTACTTCAACCAAGGAGCTACCAAGATCAAAGCACTCAAATAGAGTTGTAAACATAAGAACGAATAAGAACAAATGCAACTTGAATCAGGATGTTGAATACAAAAGTACCTCAGAACGCAACTCCGGGCCAGGGAGCTGAATACAGACAAATACAGCTACGAAGAAGCTCCGACAGGCTGGGACTCCTCCGAGTCTCTACTCATCCACTCTATCTCTCTAATCTCTCTCCTAATTGCTAGCCTAGATCTAGTGGATATCTATCTAATGCTTCAGGGTCTTCATCTCTTGATCTGGCTCTCCTTCAGGGGGGTCTGGCCCTCTATTTATGGCCCGATGGGATGCACGCGTGCCGTTAGATCGAACCGACTTAACCAAGGGCCCAGATGACTCAAAGGCGGTGGTAGAAGACTACAGAAGGCGGCGGGTGCAAACCCTAGGGGGGCGCCGCCCGGCCCCTCTTGGTGCCGGCCGGCCCCACCTTGTCAAGTGCGGGCCTCCGGTTGCTTCGGGTGCCTTCTACACTCTTCCAGGGTCTTCGTGATGATGTTTCCTTCACGGTCAAGTTGCGTGTCTTTTATGCACTTTAATCCCTCTTTTATGCTTTTCTGGAATAATCCCTGTAAAATATACAATTCACCAAAACTTGTGGAAATTATTAGTAATAACCCTATTCTACTGGATATTCATGTTTAATGCAGGGATAATTGATAATAAAATTTGGACAATAACAAGTGTCAACACCAAGTCATCTGATGTCCTGCAGGCTGGGCTGCCATAAGATTGGCATACCAAGCACTAGTTGCACCTCGCAGTTGCGGAGCTGCGAACAGGGGCTTCTGATTCTCCGTGTAGTGAATCAGACCAAACTTCTGCACCATGGTACGGAGCCAGTCATCAGCCTCCAGAGGTTCATCGGCCTTAGTGAACATAGGCGGACGGGTGTCAGTGAAGTCCACATACGTGGTCTCATCTTCAATGTCGCAGCCACGGTGCCCTCCACGGTTGTCCCGGTTCTGTGTAAGCAGTGCAGCGGCGTTGGCCAAGACTGCGATGGCATCAGCCAAGGTAGGTGGAATCGGCGGTGCGTCCGGAATAGCCCCATCCTCCGAGGTCCCAGCACCAGATGAACGGGTGTTGACAGGCATCTGTTTATAAGCAAGCCAACTTAAGTCTTACATTACTTAATCGAAACTTAGTAGCAGTATAGACTTAAATATTACATTAAACAAACGACACTACTAACACTTAGATAAAGTTCCCGAACCACTACTAAGGTTTCATGGCCAGCACCGATATTACAACACAAAGGATAACAACTAGCTAGCATTCCTAGGCCTACAACTAGTCTAGTCATCGTCAACTGTGGTCGCGTCTGAGGCGTCACCTTCCTCATCGAACTCCTCGGCATCATCCTCAGCGTCCTCCTCGACGACCACCTGGAGAGGCTCGATCACCTCGTCAACGTCCTCCATGTCCTGATCCTCTGGGCCAACTACTCCCATCTCGGGATCGTCCATGCGGGGCTCGAGGATAGGGTTGAGCTAGTTGTTACCTGTGCACCTCCTCATGCAGAGCATCATTGTAGTCCTCGATCTGCTCCACAAAGATCTCTAGCTCATGTAGCCTAGCCCTGGTCGCGTTCTCACGCGCCCAGGTAGCATCCCTCTGCTCGATCAGGCGAGCCACTAAACTCCGCAGCTGGTTGTCATAGCCACATCCTGGTAGTGCTCCCGAGGAGCGGTGGCAAAGTCCTCTGTCATCCTTCTCATCTCCTCCCTCATCCTCTCTATCTCCTCCTGAATCTCAGTGCGGCGACGGTAGGGACGACGGCTGCTGGAAGCCTCACCGTCGCGCGGTGCCAACTTGTGCCGCGGCAAACCCCTGGGACCCATCATCTTGCAAGCAGTCTGCTTGTAGCGTGTCATGCTGGAGAAGATAAGTTTAGATTAGTGAGGATAGTGTAGGCTAGCAAGAATAGGTTTGATAGATCCTAACCCATATACCACTTGAAGGAGGAAGTCAATTAACATGTGAATTATGTCATGATGCATGAATTGAACTTACGAATTTTAATCATGCAATATAAAATAAATACAAAATAACTTTAACATAGGGCTAGTAAGTATGCTAATCCACTTGCTACTACTGCTATATTATGGATTTAAATAAGAATAAGCAGTTTGGACCAAAATAGCAAGTTAAATTGTTATGATCCAAAACATTTTGAAGTTTTGCAAAGTAATACCGAAATGATTTAGCAATGGATCGCTCTGATAGTAGCTATAGCAGAACCGCCTAAATCATATAGCCCACAGGCACCTGTCATTGTCACTAATGACCTCTGACAGCCGGGCCCGTGTTCCAGATGATTTAGAGGGTCCTGCCGGGCTACACCAGCACCCATTTCTCCAACCGGATCCCATTGCGAAGTCATTACAGAATTACAATATTTCATAACAAAATACATCAGAGTAAAAGTGTGGAAAGGTTACATAGTACTTCTAGTTGTCCAAATAGAATTTAAATGCAGTTATTACAAACCATAGATAAGTAGCAGTAGCAGTGGAATAACAAAATACAATATAACTAGATAAAGATAACATGAACCCTGCCCAAGGGTCTTGCTTCACTCATCATCACTTACTTCCTGGACAATGGTCACGCAGCAGGGAGCAAGACAAACCTACTGCGGTGGTTCTCCTGCAACAAGGGTTAACAAACCCTGAGTACTGGGGTACTCCACAAGACTTACCCGACTAAAGAAAAAGATGAGAATTAGGAATGCTGGCTGAGGGGAGTTAAGGTAAGGCTTTAGCAAGAGCCAAAGCAGTTTTGCGAAAAAGCAATAATAATCTTGTATCCTACTTTCACTATTTTAACTCATTATTATTTTACTCAATAATCGTAGATCTCAGTTCTTCCACATGTATCTTTCAATTACTTATTCATTCTTAAAAACATCCTAGTTATGAACCACTCTTCGATGTAGGCGTGAGGATCAAGTCTCCATAACCGAGGAGCAACGACGATTCGAATCGATTAGTACCCAGCTGGGGATCCCTATCCGCACTGCATATGTAGCACCTAAGCTTGTATACGCCAACCCCATCTACCACGGCTTTTTCAAAACCTGAACCGATCCTGCGCCACCCGAGAGTACAGTACTCCTCTCGTCTCCAGGCGCGACGGCCACGAGGGTACATGCTACTCTCGCCATCTCTCCACTCCCAGTGCGTGGTCGTCGGTTCAAGTAGCAAAGTCACCGGAGTCAGGGCTTCCCGGAGTATGTGGCTAGTTGCAAAGTCTCGATCACAGCAGGCCGACAATGAATGGTCACTATTTCCTTTTTCTGTTGGCGACAATGCATTGGGACTCTAACCAAAGTACAAGTGTTCCATCAGTTTTCAAATGATATTTTTGTCGTGACGATGCATTGGGACTCCAACCCAAGTACATGACCATCGAACAGAAAATCCGTTCCCTTTGGTGACGATGTACTGATCAGGTGCACAGCCACCGAACAAGAACATTACTAACTCCCTTTTTCCATACATTTAATCAATATTATATCATAATAACTCAAAATAGCATTTTATGCAAAAACTAAATTAATTTAGCAGGGCTAAGCATTTTTCAAACATTTTATTTTAAAATGGTTTCAAGGGTAGTATTTCAAGGTAGGTAATGCAGCAAATCGGTATCAATCAACTCTTATTAACCTAATACAGTAGATTAACTCAAGTTATAAACATTTTATAAATCACAAGGAAAAGGCTGAATGCATCGGGGCTTGTCTTGGATCGTGTAGAGTGTCGAAAAGGGATCAGTCGCGCAAATGTCAAATCCCTGGACCACCTCCGGAATCACCTCCTCAGCAGTAGTCTCAACCTTGACTTCCTCGTTCCCGGGCACTACACGTATGCAATGATGCATGCTTAACATGATGCAGATGATATGGGATACAGAGTACAGTAATAAATAATACAAAATCTTGAGTACAACTTTCCTTCACGGTAAAGTTACAAAATATTTTTCATAAAGTAAAACGGTGTTTATGCATTTCATTTTCATTGACCATTTTAACAGTCATAGAAAGCCGCTGCACAGCTTAACTACTACTACCCAGTGACAACCTCTATTCTACCAAGGATCATTATAGTGAAAGACCCATGGACACAGTAAATCCAAAAATCATACGAAACTACAGGGATTAGGGTTTATATCTATTTTACTATCCACTTAATCAAACATTTAATTAATAGATAACCAAACTACTTCCATTTGAGCCCAAACTTTACCAATAGACAGATCTTACCCTAAAATAGTGCCACAATAAATTTCACGATTTTTGGATTCACATAGGATTTATTAAAATTGCCCAAATTTACATTTTTCAATTACAAGCCACAATTTTAGTTTCTATAGAAAGTATTCAAAACTTAGATTCAATATTTGTATTAAATACTACACCTTATAGAGGGCATCCACAATTATTTTCATAAATTTTAGCCCAACAGAAATATTCATACAAAAATAGCAAAACAGAGCACTATTCCTTATATTTATAATTGGAAAACCTATTTGAAATTCACTAAAATGGAAAAAACCTCACTTCAGCCCGAGACGGCCCAACACCGAGCAGGCCGGCCCAAACAGCCCACGCACGCACGCGCCTGGACACTTTGTAAGAAAACCCCCGAAAGACTAAATCCTCGCCCCGCAGCCCAACAGTTACTATTCAGCTGTCTATAGCCTCGCACATAACCCCCTGTAAGTATTCATCTACTAACCCAAGACCCCTCACACCCACGCCCAGCGCTGACCGAGCGCCGGCGTAGCTTGACCGGTGGCTAGCTGCCGATCCACGACTTCTCCGGCGACGGCGAAGCGATCCAAACAAACCGGAGCCCCTAGCGAACCCAGCGAGCTACTTTACGGGTGATCTAGGGTTCCGTTTATGCTCAGCCGTGCTCGCGGCGGCTCGGCCGCGATGGCACGCCTCGCTCCGGCGAGCCCAGAGTGGTAGCGTTAGAGGTTAGGGGCACAATTGGTGTAGGAGCTCACCGAGACTTGATTTGATGAGAGGGCTTGGTCCGAGGCAGTGCAAAGATGCGGGCGTGACGACGACAGCGGCTGCAGCGATGTTCACCGGCGGTGTGCTCTCCGTTCCGCCGTTCCTAGGGCACCAAATCGCAAACCACCGCGTGCATAAGCAGCCATAGGGCACACAGAGACTATAACACACTAACCCAAGGTCCAGAGCTCACCCGACGGGTCTGGTCACGACGGCGAAGCTCACGGCGGCGCTCCGATCACCCGCGAGGAGGACGACAAGTGTTCTGGCCCTTACAGGGCACTCCGGCTTGTAACACTGGGTGCAATCGACGCGCAAGGGAGTTGTAATACCTCTGGTATTACAAAGCAATTAACCTGCCATGTCATCATGTTTAAATTTAAGCATCTACATATGATTGTGCTTAGGGTCACTAAAGTGCTTTGATTTCATGTATTGTGGATTGTGTAATTAAGCCTTTAATTAAAAATCAAACATTTAATTAAGAAATCAAATTAAGCCCTAGAATTAACCTAAAACCCTAATTCAAAATATATAATGAATCTGATAAAAGTGTCTTAATGAAAGTTATAGAATTTTTAAAATGGAACAACTTTTATTTTTGGAGATTTTGAAGTTGTGTCATAGAAATTCAAATTAAACTCAAATTAGTATGTTGAAATTTAAATTTGAAACTTCAATTTCAAAAATATTGAGAATCTGATAAAACTTCCCTTAATAAAAGTTGTAGAGCTCACTGAGAGGAATAACTTTTATTTTGACCATTTTTCAAGTTGTTGAGAAAAATTGAAAGTAATTTTAAAATTTTAGTTTGAAATTCAAACCCTACTTTTACCCCCTTTTCTGTAGTTTGAAATTCTGACCGAATTTGGATGTGGTGTCAAAATCAAAATTGCTCTTCATAAAAATTTGCACAACTTTTATTTTTACACCATCTACTGAATCGATTTGGATCAGCTCTAATTCAAATCAACTAGCATTTGACTCTAGGCTGTAGCACTGTAGCTAGGGGGGTCCCCTGTTCTTCTTCTCCGGCCCGTATCCGCGTGCTGCGTCTGGCGCCAAGCGCCGTCCGGCCGGCGTGGGCGGGCCGAGGCGCTATCGAGCGGCCGAGGGACGGCCCGGACACCCCTCGGTCTTATCCCACCCATCTCCCGGGCCATAAAGGCGACAACCGTTCCCCTTTCGCCATTTTTCCCCGCTCGGCTCACCGGCGACCACACCGCACTGACCGACGCGATTCATCGTGCTCAAGCCACCTCCATCCATTCCATCTTCCGAGCTGCTTCCCCACTCATTTGCGCCGCAATTGCGTCCACTCATCCGAGCTCTAGTGCCTCGGGAGTCCCGGAACGCCGCTGCCATCACCGCGGTGCACAGAGCGCCGCCGCGGATCTCACCGACGTACCCAGCCGTCTCGGGTGAGCCACTGTCATTTTGACCCTGCGTTTTGGCTTGAGGGTGGTCTCTGGTAGTTCATGCGCGCGGTTATTCCTTGTTTGGTGTCCTAGGGTCACCGGAACGAGGAGTCGCCATCGAGCTCGAACCGCCAGACCCGCTGTCGGTCGTCAAGCCGTCCTCACTGCACCGCCTCTCCGACAACCAACTCATCTGCTAGCTTCGTGGTGAGCTCCTGAATCCCCCCGATGCATTTCCCTTAACGCTACCATGTCCCACCGGTCGGAACGTCTTTGCCGTGCCGCCGTGACCCGCCATGGGCGAGCGCGAGCTCGCCGGAGGCGAGTAGAGCGTAGGCTAGGTACTTGGAGGTGTCGGTTTAGGATTAGGGTGGGCGCTAGATCGCCCGGGCTCATCACGGGAGTCGCCGGCGGCGAGGACCGTGCCGTGCCGCCGCGTGCACGCGCGCGCGAGCGCTCGGTCGGAGGAGGAAGGAGAAGCTGACAGGCCGGTCCCGCCTGTCAGCGACTCGGTGAGTGAGAGGGTGGCGTGCGTGCGCGGGCGGGCCGCGCTGGGCCGTTTGTCGGCTTGATGGGCCGCGCGGGTTACTTTCAGTTTTTTAATTTCCCGAGGAATTAAAATGAGTTTTCCATTTTACTTCCAATGAATAGTGCGGTTGTTTCACATTTTTGTGTAGATTAATTTACTGCATGAATAATTATGAAAATAATTATGCATACTCTCTGGAATATTATTATTTTATAAAAATATTGAAAATGTGTTTGGAATACACTCTGTAGTGATAAAAATCAGCACATTAATTGATAAGGGAACTTTAATGATTTTTAATAAATTATGTATTATTCTAAAAATCATGAAATTTGTTGTGCCACTGTTTGGGAATGAAATCTATCTGTTGGTGGAGTTTAGCCTCAAAATGAAATAGTTTGATGATTTATTAATTATATGTTTGATTCATAAATAGATAAAAATGGATTGGAAATTCAAATTGATAGGTGTTGGTGTGATTTTGGATTGATTGAAGTTCTAGGTCAACCACCTTTGAGACCTAGGGCATGTTGAATTAGAATGACCATGATTAGCCTGTGGTAGGGTTATGATGAGGTCTGTTCTATTTATTTTTGAACCGCATCTGTCATTTCATGTGCATTGTATTCATGCATACAATATTGCATACGTGTAGTGCCGGTGAACGAAGAGGTGAAATCGGAGGGGACCACTGTTGAGGAATTCATTCCGGAGGTGCCACAAGGGTTTGACATCTGCAGCACCGATCCCGATCCCACTCTTTTCGCAGCACAAGGCAAGCCCTGGTGCATTTGCCCCTCCTTGCTATTTAAAATGGTTATCACTTGAGTTAATTTATTGCATTAGGTTAATAGGAGTTGATTGGTAACCAATTGATGCATTACCATCCTTGACTACTTATCAATACCTGAAAACCTGATTATTTAAAAGTATTGAAAAACGCTTAGTCATGCTTAACGGTTAGATTTGCAAAAAATGTTATTTTCAACTGTGATGATACAAAGTAATTGAATCACTTTATGGGACTGGTTATGTCCTTGTTGGTTGGCAGTGTTCCTAGCTAGTTCATTGTCATCAACGGGGATGGGTTTTCCCGTTTGGTTGGCCAACTGTTTGGGTTAGAGTCCCAACTTTTGTCGCCATCGGGAAAGGGATGTGAAAACCGGTTAGCTACCAGTGTACTTGGGTTAGAGTCCCAATGCATGGTTTCTAACAGAAAAATATTAGGGACCGTTCATTGTCAAGCCTGCTGTGATCAAGACTTTGCAACTAGCCACATACTACGGGAAGCCTCTGACTCCGGTGGCTCTACTGCTGGAACCGACAACCACGCACTGGGAGTGGAGAGATGGCGAGAGTAGCGTGTACCCTCGTGGCCAGCGTGCCTGGACACTAGAGGAGTACTGTGCTCTGAGGTGGCGCAGGACCGGTTCCGGGGTATGAAAAGCCGTGGTAGGCGGGGTTGGCATATGCAAGCTTAAGTGCTACATATGCAATGTGGATAGGGATCCCCAGCTGGGTAATAATCGATTCGAATCGTCGTTGCTCCTCGGTTAAGGAGACTTGATCCTCACACCTACAGTGAATAGTGGTTCGGAACTAGGATGTTTATGAAAAGAATAAATATATATGGAAAGAATGATGATGGATATTGGAAAGTACTTGAAATACGGTAATGATTAATAATATTGTGGAAATAAAATATTGAAATAGGACTAGTAATGCTTTTCCGCAAAACTCTTGAACTCTTGCTAAAGCCTTACCTTGACTCCCCTCAGCCTGCATTCCTGAGTCTAATTTTATACCTTTTTGTCGGGTAAGTCTTGCGGAGTACCCCAGTACTAAGAGTTTGTTAACCCCGTTGCAGGTAGTCAGCAGGAGCCTGAAGTCTGTCTTGCTCCATGCTGTGTTATGATTATCCAGGAGGATGAGGATGAGTGAAGTTGAACCCGTGGGTAGGGTTCGTGTATTATCTATCTATCATGTTGTATTGTTGTTCTATCGCTACTGTTACCACTTTTAATTATGGTCTGTAATAACTGCACTTAATTTCTATTTGAACAACCGGTTTGTAATATAAAGTATTATTTAATCTTTCGCACTTTTACTCTGATGTAATTTATTATGAAATGTTGTAATCCTGCAAAGGCTTCGCAATGGGATCCTGTCGGAGATAACGGGTGCTTACGTAGCCCGGCAGAACTGCTTAGGTCATCTGGAACACAGGCCCGGCTATCAGATGTCATTAATGGCGATGACAGGTGCCCGTGGGCCACGTGATTTAGGCGGTTCTGTTACAGGAGTTTGCTAGCTGGCGGTGAGATGGAAAGGCTGGAGGTGGATGGAGCACGGCAAATTTGACCGAGCTCCGAGGTGAGCGCAATGGCGACCGGAAGGGATAAAGAGAGGTAGAGGGGCGACAGGGCAGGTTTAAAGGCGATCTAGGAGGTGGCAAGATCGATTCTAGGCGGCGTGGGGTCCCCTACTAGCTCGGCTATGCCGGTGAGCACACGGCCGGCCGGCACGGACGGCATTGCACGCGCGTGGCATGGCCGGGCGGCCGTGGCTGCGCTCGAACAGGGAGGGGGCAAACCACTGTAGCCCAATTACTCTCCCCAACCCTATGTTTTGACCGTTTTCTTTTGATTTTGTGCAAAAACATGAAAAATCACCAATACAAAAGTTGTAGTGTTTTCAATTCTAAACAACTTTGGTTTTTGAACCAAATTCAAAATCTGCATAGTTTTGAAATTATTTAAAAAGGGTAAATTTGGATTTTGAATATAATTTGCAATCTAGTACAATTCTCTCAATTTTTCATAATAACATGAAAGTCTATAAACATAAAAGTTGTTCCACTTGTTGAACTCTACAACTATTATTAAGGAAGTTTGGCTAGATTCCTTATAATTTTTGAATTGACATTTCAAATTTGAATTTCTGAATAGTGATTAGGGTTTAATTCAAATTTCTTTTTAAGGACTTCAAATTTGCCCAAAATAAAAGTTGTTCCATTTTAAAATATCTACAACTTCTATTAAGGCACTTTCATCTGAGTCCAATTAGTTTTCGAATTAGGGTTTCTGGGTCCATTGTAAGTTTAAAATTGATTTTTCTTTTGATCCAGGTATATACAACCAAACCAACATTTAATCACCAAGGTCATTCTAATATCCCTATGCACAATCATATGCTAAAATAAGACTTATTTTAATAGGTGCATGTTGACGGTCGATAACGTCAACTTTTATTAAAACTTTAGACACAAAAGGATACATGAAAACATACTAGTCTAGGGTTTTAACTGACAATTTCCATGAGTTTTGCATGTTCTGTATTTTCCAGGGACTATTGCAGAAAAGCATAAAAGAGGGATTAAAGTGCGTAATCATCACGAAACGTAACCGTGAAGGAAACATCATCATCGTGACGTGGGAAGAGTGTAGAAGGCACCAGAGGCAACCTGGGCAGAGCCCTGGCCAGGTGGGGCCGGGCGGCGCCCCCCTAGGGTTTTGCCGCCGCCTTCTGGAGTCTTCCTTCACCGCCTCTTAGGAGTCACCTCGGCCCTATGTTTAAGTCGGTTTGATCCTACGGCGCACGTTCATCCCACCGGGCTATAAATAGAGGGGCAGACCCCCCTGGATCAATGAATCAATGATTCATCGAAGGCAACAAGTCTTCAAGCCATCAAGAGCCTACAGTTCATCAAGAGCTTTCTTGTTCATAGTTCTAGCCTAGTTAGATTAGAGAGTAGAGGAGATCTAGTTCTTCGGCGGGATCTGTAGCCCCGGCGATAGTCTGGAGCGCAAAGTTCGGTATAGTTCTTATTCTTTCTCTATTATTGTATTCTTCATTATGATTAGGGAAACATTGTTCTTAATGTTCTTGATTACATTAGTCTTTGTCTACTTTAATTATATGTCTAATATAGTTGGTTTCATCTTATTGAATTCATGTAATTGCTCGTATAGCGTTTATCCAAACGATCATTGGGTAGATGATGAACAATGTGTAGACGTGGTGTCTAGATATTTCGTTTATCTGCGAGTGCACCCTGATGTTTCGGGTCGTGTGGTAGTTCGCGTAGGTGACAGCTATGTTGATTCCTCTGTAGTCCACCCCCTGTATGTAGGCAAGCAGGCACGGTCGCGAAGTTGGGTGATGACTCTGTTTCACACCTTTCCTAGACGATGCCCTTTGCATGTGATCATGATATAGGACTAATCTGACAATGATTGCTAGATGTAATTGCACTAGTTAGAGTTATTCATTGACGTAGTTATAGAATTACCTTAGATATTAATTCCTTAGTTTATCCATTGGCTAGCTATTGCTATGACTAGAAAGTGCTCTGATGTCTATTTTTATTAATGATGCTTGATCATACTTATCACCCTATTTTTCTTTATCTTGTGACCTCTACCTGTTATGAGTACAGTATATGACATCGGTAATTTCACTTATTCATTGTATATGGTTGTTATCGATATAATAAATTGTAGTTTATCCAAGTCCTTCCCAGTGGTATAAATATAAATCGACAACCTGGTAGAACTCCTAGGTAAAATGCTACAATGGTATAATTATCTGTCCGCTTGCAGAATTGTTCTTAGTTTATATTTATTTATACTTCTGCCTAGTCACATGGAATAATATATAAAACCTTTATTTATTCTTAGCATATATAATTAGGATTGACAACCCAGTTCATGCTAAAGAATGTTGGTAATAGATAAGTAGCTAGTTGCTAATGATCAGTTAATTACATACCATACATCTTCTAATCTCGTCTCTAGTGTTAAAGGTTATAAAGTTATATTTGGCGACGTTAGTAGATGTCAACAAGCATTTTTGGCGCAGTTGCCGGGGAAGGCTGTCACACCCAATTTTAAGGATAAAATTGAATGAACCAACTTATGTGCGCCCAGGGATCAATCACACACATAAGTGACAAATTACATAATACCATCACAAGGTTTAATACATAATGAATAATATCACAGAGTCTTTACATAAATATCAGCTGAATATATATATATATATAACTCTCTCGCGGAAACTCCAATCCACAGGGAATAGTTGACTGGTGAACACAATCCTAGTAATCCTCAGAGAAGTCTTCATAACCATACTATTACCCATCCGGGATTTTTTTTTCCAAGTATGAAAAATAAAGCAAGCGTAAGTACATGTCGTACTCAACAAAAATAGCACGGGTTCATGAGGCTCAAATAAGGAAAGACACAGGTTTGACAGCGGTTGCTTTTAGTTGATCATATTTTAGCAATTGAGTAGCATCAAATGGAATAATCCAAGGGACAAGGTCACATGATCATATAAACATGATAATTATTATGGAATAAACATCAACAGAAACTTCAAATTGATAAGTCAATATTCAATTAGTTAAATTCCTGTAAGACGTCCAAGGCCGCTCGTGACCGTGAGCGCGGCTGATATATCAGTTTTACACTCTGCAGAGGTTGCACACTTTCACCATGAATCGTGATTCCCATGTGTCGGGGTTTGCAAGGCCCACACTATACTGCCAAGGTGCATAACAGGGTCTCACTATAAAGTCTTTCAAAAGGCTCTCTAACAAGTTACTAATCAATCCGGGCGCAATGGCAAGGGACGGTAGAGCCCTCCTTCCAAGTGGCACACACACGCAGCAGTACACACAAGGACAGGAGCCACAAAACAACCAGCTCGGTAAGGAACCTTTCAAGATTAATATCATGATAGAAAGTATCTTCATACTTGACTAAAGCCAGAGCCATATATCTCTCATGGTTGCGCTGTAAGTCCCGGTGTCATACTTACAGTTAAGTCCTTGGTCCATGTTGCTAAAAAACATATTTTAATCTTTATTTCATAATCAATTATTTAAGTTCATAAGATCATGACCCATCAAAGCACTAGCATCACTAATCAAATGCAATCTCATAGGTAACAAGGATCAAGTTATCAAAACCTGGGAATAACCACTATGGTTGCCAACGTAGACACATGCATCATGAATTTAGTGATTAAGGTGAATAGGCAACAAGGATGGTCCATGCTATACTTGCCTTGATCAAAGGGATCCTGAGAACTTGGATCCTCAACGTAGTATTCTTGATCACCAACGTATTGCTCACCGTCTGAACTCGATCATAAAATCACCACACAATCATCGAGGCAATCATACACGAAGCAAACAAGATTTAGATTAGAAACAGTACACCAACAGTGGAAAAACAGATTGAAAAGTTTATAAAACTAATCTACGCGTCGCTACGATTCCAATGATATAAAAAAACATGAGTAACAGTAGTATTATCATATAGATTACGAAATTATGAATCTAACGAGACTTGAACGGGTCAAACCGGATCTAAAACGAAGAAGCTATGAGTATTTTATTAACAGTGGCAAATCTGTAAATATTTAGAAAGCGTATTTTGAATCTATAAATGAAAAATACGTTTTCAGAAAACAAAAGCGTATTCTGTCTAATGCGCCATGGACTGCGGGTTTAGACTTTAAAAACGATAGGGGCTCTTTAGCAAATGTGCACGGCGAAAGGGTATCTCTTGATCTCGGCCATCCGATTAGGTTTGTACGGCATGGAGCAAAGGAGAGGGAGAGAGAGGGAGCTCCGGCCGGCAGGGACAAGGCCGGCGCGGCGGCTGCCATCAACGGCGGCGAAAAGCTCGCCGGAAAACAAGAAAAGGGCCCTATGGTGCATGGTTTGCCTCGGGATAAGTCTCTGGAGAACGAGGATCTCGAAACGAACTCGTTCATGCGATTGGATGGAGCAGTGGTGGCCCGGGGAAGACTCAGCACAGGCAATGGCGGTTCTACCGCGACGGCGAGATCACTGATGCAACTACGGTACATGGAAATGAGATACAAAAGGATGGAGAGTTTCTTGACCTTGAATAGAAGCTTGGAGAAGGACCAATTTCACTGGAGGAGCTCCCGGTGGTGGTGCTCGACGGCAATGGCGGATGGGGGGTTGCTGCTAGTGAAGGAGGCTGGTAGGCGGACGAGCTCGGGGAATATGGAGTCCCGGTGCTTCTAGAAGCCCCAGCGGTCCTCGGGGTCGCTTCAATTTCACCGGTGATGCTTCGCGGAGGCAGTATCGATGGCGGCGGCGGAGCTCTGTTTCAGCGGCGGCCCTGGTCGCGCGAACTTGCGGCGGCGGCTGCAATTAGATGGTGTGGGGGGCGGCAGGGTGCTCGGCAATTTATATGAGGCGCTTGGCGTGCGGGCCACGCAAGCAGGAGGCCGGGCGGAGCACGATTCGTGCGACGCAGCGACGGCGTGTCCGGCTCGGACTCGAGCGCGAGGTGGGAGGAGGGTCTGATGCGCGGGCCCCACGTGTCGGTCTAAGGCAGGGGAAGGAATCAGAGAGAGAGAGGCGCAGCTGGGCTGCGGACTGGACTGGGCCGGCTCGACCTAGGCCTAGCAGGGGAGGGAATGAAGGAGGGCATCAAGCAAGCCTTCGGGCCAAAAAGAGATGAGAGGTGAGATTTCTTCTGCTTTCTATTTTCAAAAGCTATTTTCCAAATAAGTTTTAAAATATATTTAAAAAGAGACTTTCAAATAGAATTTTAAATCTTTCTCAAAAGAAATACAGACAATACAAAAAAGGTTATGCAACAGCATGAATGCATAAATACAAGTTTCCCTTGCCTATAATCAATTTTAATTTCCCCAAAAATTATTATTCCCTAAATTAAATGTCAAGCCATTTACATAAATAAATTCATTTTATCACTATTTAATAAATTGCAAATTTTCGGGTGTTACAAAGGCACATTAAACTTAGGAAATATTGATAACACATATGCATCATGGAAAAGATTGTATTACCGACTGATCTCTAACTCAAACAGGCACACCCCTGTGTTTTATCATTTACTTTTCTTATGCAGGGTGATGAATGAATGGTTTTTCTCTTCCAAACAATTTCACTGACGATCCAGAGAAACTCCTGAGAAGAAAGATGTTTGTAGAGGCGAGGGACAATTTCAAGCTACCATCAAAAACACCCATCGCTGCTCAAGTTAATTCATCAAAGGAGCCAGCTCCAACATTGGAAGAAGAACACTTAGGAGAAGATTTATCTCCTGTGTTTGAAGACATGGCTGAGAAGACAATGTGTGAGTTCTCTGCCCCAACAATAGAAAACATCCGGACTGGACCAGCAGTCAACACTGGGGAGAATGGATTCGAGCTCAAGCCTGCTCTTATCACCTTGGTTCAAGCCAGCCAGTTTTGTAGAAAAGCTCATGAAGATGCAAGTGCACACTTACAACACTTTTTAGAGATCTGCAGCACCTTCACGATCAGAAGAGTACCAAGAGATGCTATTTTACTCTGTCTTTTCCCATTTTCACTTTTGGGGAAAGCTAAGCAGTGTTTCTACACCAACAAAGACAAGAACACTACATGGGACCGATGCTCAACTGCTTTCCTGGCAAAGTTCTTTCCTACAGGCAAAACAAATGCTCTGCGTGGGAAAATCTCAAGTTTTCAACAGCAACATGACGAATCATTCATTAAAGCATGGGAGAGATTCCAAGATTACATTGAAGATTGTCCTCATCATGGGATAAAGGATTGGCTATTGATGCAGACCTTCTACCACGGGCTTATGTCGAGCACCCGTGAGTCCATAGATGCTGCAGCTGGAGGAGCTTTCCTGTCACTGAAGCTTCCAGAAGCTCAAGCACTTGTGGAGAAGATGGCCTCAAATCCAAGCTGTAATGAAGAACGTACTCAACCTCACAAGAGAGGAGGAGGCATCCATCATTTGAAGGAGACCAACATGACCTGTGAAGAAACTCGACATAGAGAAGAAGGAAGTCATGCATATTGATGATTCCTGCATGACCTATGAAGAATGTGGAGATTACGGGCATTCAGTTGTCAACTTCCCTACGTTGCAAGAGGATGTGAACTTCATCAACAATAACACTTACTATCGTCCTCAGAAAGGTCAAGGATGGAACCAGCCAAACCAAGGATGGAATCAGCAACCTCAACAAGGTAATTACCAAAGTAACAACCAAGGTAATAATTACAATAATTACAATCTTCCACCTTTAAGAGAATTAGTTGCTGGTCAATCTAAATTAATAGATCAAATGTCTAGGAAGGTAGCCTCTAGTAATAAAGCTTTAGAAAACATAAATACTAGAATGGATACCTTTGCTTCTCCTATAAAGATTCAGCACAGCTTTAATAAAATGTTAGAATCACAATTAGCTCAGCATGCTGCTGTTGTCCCTCCATTTGAGAAAGGTAAGATTCCGGGCCTGCCAGAAGATTTAGAAACTGCTAACCTTGTTGATATTCACAGTGCAACACAATACCAAATTGAGCCTGCAGATATATAGTGGATAGGTCACTCACTACCTGAAAAGATGAGAGACCCCAGAAGTCCTATCATTCCAATCTCCATAGTATGTCACAGCTTTCCAGAAGCTATCTGCGATTTCGGCGCAAGTGTCAACATAATTCTTAAGGTAATCTATGAGAGAATATTAGGTGATCCTTTGTTGTACACAAACATGCGTTTGTAGCTTGCAGATCAGTCCATTTGCTACCCCGAGGGAGTACTAGAAGAAGCTGTTATCAGAGTGGGGCAATCATATGTCCCAATTGACTTTGTGATCATGGATACCGGAGGAGATGAGAAGGCACCCATTATCTTGGGATGACCATTCTTATGCACAACCAAAGCCATCATCTATGCGGAACACGCCAAGATTGTCCTCTCCATCAAGGATAAAAAGGAGAGATTCTTGTTCAAGAACCGCATCCTGAAGGATCCAGCAGTCCCGAAGCAATTCCATCAACAAGAAGAGCAACAACAACAAGTGCCCAAGAAGAAGAACAATAGAAGATGGTGGAAGAACAAGCCCCAGCATGTACCTGAAGAAACCGCTCAACTAATCAAGGCTATCAACCCCGAAAATGATCATATGCTCCCGAAACCATTCCCAATAAAGAAAGGTGACCCAGGTGTACCAATCATTGAATGCACAATTAGAGACATCACTTTTCCCGACACCATCTGCGACACTGGATCAGGCATCAACGTAATGTCTAAAAAGGTATATGATGAATTATTTCATCATTTACCATTATACCCAACATATATTCAGTTGCAGATGGCAGACCGATCACTGAGATTCCTTAAAGGCATAGTTAAGGACGTCATGATAAGAATTCAAGATAATATATACCCGCAGATTTTCTAGTTCTTGACATGCAGGAAGACAAGGAATCGCCTATTCTTTTGGGAAGACCGTTTCTCTACACCGCCAATGTTATCACCTACATCGGGTCTGGACAGATCCACTTCAACCTACCCACTAGAAAGGTACTCTCTCAATTTAGAACACATCTTAACCATGAGCAGAACAGGAAGCAATGCAACAGGAGGAAAGGCCAAGCCCACCGTCTGGCTGCCCAGCCTCACTTTGGATGGGAGGAGTTCCCTGGTAAGATTGTGAAGTACAAGCACCATGCTGGAGTGAGTGGGAAGCGGAAGCTGAGAGGATGGACCAGATTGCTAAGGCAGAGAAAGAAGAGATCCAGGCTCAAGTAGAAGAATGGATGAAGAGAGATGAAGAATCAAGAGAAGCATACAAGGAAGAGCTGGAGCTAGAAAAGAGAGAAGTAGAAGAGACAGAAAAGAGATGGAAGGAGAAGGAAGAAGCACCTGCTACACCACCGCAAAATGGAGAATTGACTGAGATAACCTCAGACGATGAACCTACTGAGTAAGTACTCTCCTATATCTAAGTCCTGTCGGTAGACTTTCAATTCCGTACCCTAGCCATAAGGTTAGAATGGTAGTTATCTAATTAAGTTAGCATTCATTAGTAATTTTGCTTAGCAAATTTATTAGTACAATCATTTTCTTGCATATTAAAAAATAAAACAACAAAAATATTTACTGCTTTATTTACTGCATCATAAATATTAAAGCCCCAAGTGAATGAACCTATGGTAACCCTGTAGGCATATTTACTGTGATGGCATAAAAATAAAAATAACAATCTATATTTACTTTGTTGCATTATGAAAATTCTAAGCCCCATGGGAATGAATATTCCCTGTGGTGGCATAAAAAATTACATATAGTATGCATACATTTTTTTTATTGCTGCATAAGAAACTTAGAAAAACCTCAAAAAGAGAATCCTGTTAGAATCCTGCTAAAATATATTAATTAAAATCAACTCAAAGAATAATCAAAATGCTCATTGGCTGACCGCTAACCCCTTGATAATTTGAGCCTCGAGTTTTGATTTTCTGGTTAGAGTATAACTATGCAGGAATAATATTATGACTAAGGAGAGAGTCTATTAGCGGCACCCACCAGGACTACTACTAGCTCACTCTGAGAAACATTCAAGCACCAAGTATTGCAAACATCAAGCTTGAGGGACGAGCATCCCCCAGTTATCAGGTAATTATACCTATGCGCTTATTGAGTCTACTTTATACAAGCACAAAATACCAAAAATATGTGAACACATGAAGGTTCACCATAGTATAATAGGAAAGTCTAAAAATACCAAAAATATGTGGGCACATGAAGGTCCACACCTTTTAGAAAAAAACCCAAAAATATGTGGGCACATGAAGGTCCACTCAGTTAGGAAGCTTCTGCCAGAAATATAAAATCAATCACTTACCATGGAGTGGTACTAAACCTAACCCCTCTCTATGAGATTTGGTATTTTTATTGGCAATTGAGTTTCACAGAAAAAATACAACATCAAAGAGCTAGTCAACCTGACACCTCCATGCTGTCGATACACCTACTCCCAGAAGGATCACTCAATTTGCAACATCAAAGACCCTGTCAAACGTCAAGTTTGGGGGAGGTTGTTGGCGGTCCTTAGTAACTAAATTCCATCATCATTTTAATACTAAAATAAATAAAAGGTAGGGTTTTCATCTAACATTTCCACAAGTTTTGTTGTATATGTGACTTGCAGGTCTGACACGTGGAAATGCACAAAATATACAAGAAAAGCGCACTACCAGAAAGCATATTCAGAAAAGGCGCCAAGCAAGAACAAAGAAGAAAGCCCAACTCAAACACCGAACTGGACCCACTCGTAACAGCGGGGGAGGGCCAGGCCCAACAACAAACCGACCACCCGAAGGCGGTGGCCAGTGGGGCCAGCCAGGGGACCGATCGCCCCCGGGTGCGGCTGCCCCTGGTATGGCCTCCCGGGTCCAGTCTTCGGAGGCGGTGCTCTAGACGGTATCCCAAAGGCGGTTTCACCTCCTTCCAAACTTAGCTCCGCCAGAACCGTCCTATCAAGCTATAAAATGATGTCACCACTCCCTCCATGAAGAACAACTTGATACAAGAGGGAAGAAGAAGGGAGTGCCACCATTTTTCCATTAGTTTAGCTTCTAGCTAGGCTAGTATAGGGTAGAGAGAGAGATAGAAGCTTGAGAAGTGAGAGCGGGGTCGAAGCAGTTCTACTCTCGGGTGGACGAAGTGCCGGACCTGTCGGCTCTCACATCCAACTTCTACCTCTACAACCATCTTGCTGCTTGAAGTAAGACGTTTGTGATACATTCTAGGTTTGATTCATTAAGTGAGTTACTTTTATAAAGCTACTTGTTTGTGGGATCGTCGCTCGTCCTTGAGACAGGTGCTCTAGTTAGAGGACTCCTGATAAAGACGGAAGTTTCTGGCCATCAATAGAGTAGTAGTCGCCTTCGTAGACGTGGTGTCTAAGTTCGAGTCTACCTTCGGTTGTTACGCGCGCCCACGGGCAGAAGGGTAGGTGGCAGGTGGTGACAGCCTTGTCCACTCGTACCAGCATCCCCCACGTTCGGCCGCGGAATAGCGCTGATACTGGTATCGCTTGGCAGACCAGGTGCGTTAGTGGGCCCGAAGCAGGCAAGAAGTGGGAAAGTCATCTTCACTTAGAGTTTCTTGACTTAGTGTATCCTCCCCACCCAAGTTACCCTCCTATCTTTTCTAGGGTCAACTAGCTAAGAGACCTATAACTTAAGCCATTCCTTTGGGAAAATACGATACCCTGAATACTTTCAGGTGAAGTGCTACAACGGTACTTCCATGCGCTTGCCGACTTTTCTGCTGTCGCTAAGAAGCGCCAACAAGCATTTCTGGCATCGTTGCCGGGGAATGGTTGTCGTTTTTAGTCTCCGAACCTAGTTGCCCATGTATCCTTTGTTTTTACCTTTCTTTTCTTTGACCACTTTTGATCCAATGGAGCAACCTACCATCTCCAAACTTTCTGCTCCTAAGGGCGAGTTCGTTGAACCTCCACAATCCACAAGCCAATCACAGCTTCAAGTTACGAACTCCGCCTAGCTTTTATAGCTATGGTTCGGGAACAAACCTTCTCAGGATTAGATTACAAAAACCCATATCACCTACCTAAGGGAGTTTGAGCAGCTCTGTGCATGCCTAACCATTGCTGGCATGTCACATGAAACAATGCGGTGGAAATTGTTTCCTTTCTCTCTTAATGAGAGGGCGAAACAATGGTACGCCCTCAATGTAGGGAAGGTAGCAGGTGATTGGGAAGAATTGCGAAACAAATTTTGTGTAGCATTCTTCCCTATATCCCAAATCACTACCCTACGTCAAGAGATTCTCAACTTCCAACAACATGAGAAGGAATCCATAGGTCCAGCTTGGGAAAGATTTATGATTTTAACAAAATCTGGCGCAGACTTGTCTATTCCCAACCATGTGCTCTTGCAGCATTTTTGGTTAGGACTTAGCAAGGAATCTGCCCGACAACTTGACATAGCCGCAGGGGGGTCGTTCACTCACAAAACCACAGCCGAAGGAGAGGCTCTTTTAGATCGCATTCTAGAGAACACTCCTCCGTTAGAACCCATCCGAGTAGAGCCAGAGCTGTGTCACGAGGAAGTCTCTTCGGCCGAGGCTGAACCAACGTTATCTATAAAGACACCCTCACCAGAACCAGAAGATTCGAAGGAAGGTCTCCAACCTTCAGATCTTCCATATTTCGATGACGAATTCTTCGATGATTATGGGAATGTTTCAAAGTATGCATACAGAAGAAGCACCCATGTCCCGGTCACCCCAAAACCTTGCCTTGACGTCTATCATGAGTGGCGAATGGACAAACAAAAGGGAGTATTCATCTGAAGTAATTCTGATTCGCTCCCCTTCGCGAACCATCCATTGCAAAATCCAGGATGATTGGGTGGAGATGTTGTACAAACCCACGGTAGGAGCAAATCTGATGTCCACGACTTTTGCACACACTCATCTAAATGATAGACATTTTGCTCCTATGACCCTGTCCATGAGAAATAGCTCGCGTACTTGTCAGCTGGGACAAGGGTTGGTTCACAATGTCAAAATTCAGCACGATGACTTTGTCTTAACTTTAGATTTTCACATCTTTGACGACGTAGACTTTAGCGTGCTAATCGGGCATCCCCTGGAGAAATTTCTCTCCAATGCAACAAGAACAGGGGAATTGAAAGTTAAGCTGGGGAGGAATGATTATTCCATACCTTTTTGAACCTCCTGAGTCGTCCTTAGAAAAAGATGCCAACTTCTTCATAGAAGAAGAGGATGACGTAGGAGAAACCTTTGACCTTTCTGAAGAAGAAGTGCCGACTCCACCTCCCGTTGAGCTAAAAGCCCTGCCTGAAGGACTACGTTATGTTTTTCTAAATGGCAACAAAAGCACTCCCGTCATCATTAGTGACAAGCTTTCAAATGAGGAGGCAGCTAGACGTATCGCCGTTTTAGAAAAACATAGATCGGTCTTTGGGTATTCATTGCAAGATCTCAAGGGGATTAGCCCAACGCTCTGTACCCATCATATCCCTATTGATCCTGCGAGCACACCATCACGCGAACCGCAGCGTAGGCTCAATAATGCGATGCGGGAAGTTGTGAAGAAGGAAGTCCTTAAGCTTCTTCACGCCGGGATCATTTATCCCGTACCACACAGTGACTGGGTTAGCCCTGTCCAAGTGGTTCCCAAGAAAGGAGGAATGATGGTAGTTGAGAACGCTAAGAACAAACTCATCCCACAATGTACCGTCACAGGATGGAGGATGTGCAATGACTACAGAAAACTCAATGCAGCAACATGAAAGGATCATTTCCCATTGCCCTTCATTGATGAGATGTTGGAGCGATTGGCGAAACATTCTTTCTTTTGCTTCCTTGATGGGTATTCTGGTTATCACCAAATTCCCATCTGTTGACGGTGGAATTACCCTAAATTTCCACATTCAAACACCGTCAACAGGCCTTGGATTCAAGGAAAGATAAACATATCATGAGAATATTTTATCAATAACTAGTTCCACATGTACTCTTACCTTGTAATTGCAGGGAACACCAAATCAGTGCAAAAGTGAGTAGCTAGGGGCTAAATACATGGTTCAGCCGAACCATGATATGTTGCCCCAGGCCACCACCTTTCAACACATTGCATAAAACATCAAATGAAGGAGATGAGAGCCAAGGATGGGCCCACCCTTGGGTCGGCCGAACCGTCCATGGGGCCTACCTGGCTCTGGTGACGTGGCAGGATCCGTGTGACACTCCAACCAAGTCAATTCATCCATCAGATCAACTTGTGCTTTCATTTAACGGTGGAGATCAAAGGCACATGGATTGAGGCATGAAACGAAGCAATCAGGACAGAACCAATACATGGGGAGAGTCAATGACAGATCGGGACCACGGTGGTAGGCCTAACCCACCAGGGGTGGGTCGGCCGAACCACCCTTGGTGGGCCCAGGCCACCTACACCACCACTGACTGGTGGGGACTCCTTCTAGAAGCTCCTGGCTAGGCCCACCAGTCATAGGGGGGTCGGCCGAACCCCCCTGGTGCCCAGCCAGGTCGGTTGGCCTCCACCGACTCCAAACATGCTTCCCATATGCTCAAATTGCCACAGCCATCCAACTTGAGGCGGTTACAAGGTGGTGGATCCAAGGGTGGAGAGTTGAGGAGCACACGGATCGCTGACGTGGCATTCCTCCACTCTCCACTATAAATAGAGGCTGCCCACTCCCTTTTAAGAAGACACCATACACCATACAACTCAAGAAACAAACAAGAGTTCTACTCTTTAGTAGTAGTATTAGTCTAGTGTGGGAGTTAGAGTCGAGTCGAGCTGCGCGCGGAGTCTCCGGAGTCGTCTGCTGGAGAGTCTGGTATAGCTCTTGTACCTTTCCTTCTGTAAGACTTTATCCTTTATCAATATATTATCTTTACTTTACTTCACTAAGTTCTTACTTAGTCTTTACTATTCTTTATAGTATTGTTGTGTCTTGTCTTATTTCATAGTTGTCTTATACTTGATAGTGATCTTGTCCCAACTCAACGTGTGTTAGTTCATCGCCTGTCATAGGGTGTTCTAGTTGTTGGTACGCAACTAGAATAGTAAGATTTAGTGTAAGTGTGGTGCTTAGACCAGATCGTGCCTTTGATTACCGCTTGTCGCACGGATTGTTTGTGGATGCCAGCAGGTGGTGACAGCCCGGTCTAGTCTTAGTATCCCTCCATGTGTTTTAGGCAAGTTCTTAAAAGGTAGGCTCCCATAAGAGTGTAGGCGCTTCGGGTAGAGGTTTTGTCCTCTATTGTCTCGCACTACCCCCTGCATACCGGTAGTAAGGTACTATCTTAGTATAAGTCATCTATTTGATAGGATAAGTCATAAGAGTAAACTAAGTGTCATAGGAGTCTTATACTCACTCGTTGTCCTCCCACCTAGCTATACTCTACTAGTTATCTTTTAGTTATCTTAATACTTGTTGTGTGTTGGTGTCATTACCCTTTCCTCTACCTATCGATTTACCCCCTACCACTAACTGGTACTAAGTTGGTATAGACTTAAGGATCTCTCTTTCTTTTTATTAATTATTACTAGCAACCGCTTTCCCTTGGGATAAAAATAAATAACGATACCTTGGAATACTCCCGGGTGAAGTGCTACAGCGGTATATTCTGTGCGCTTGCGGAATTATCCAATAGACACAAGAAATACACTCAAGCACTTCTGGCGCCGTTATCAGAGATAGCCTAACACCCTGTCTCTGGTGGTTACGCTAAGAAGTGTCAACAAGCATTGCTGGCGCTGTTGCCGGAGAAAGCATAAGTCTAGGAATATTAATAAAAAAATTGAATCCGGAGTCTATTATTAATTTAGTTATCGATTAGTGTTAGGGGCTTACCCCTGTCTGTGTTTCTCGTTATCGTGAAGCTAGACAGTGCACGAACGGTTTCCAATTGCCGTCAAATTATATTGAAGATCCGGAGCAATTGTTGAGAAGAACTAGACGCCGTCAAGTTCCATCTCAAAGGTTCATCTCAAACTTGAATCCGTTCGAGGAAAGAGGCTCCGCATTCTCTGCGCTGTCCGCTGACAACATTGCCACCGGACCACAGCACTTTCTGGAGGTGTGTGGGACTTTCACCATCAAGAATGTCTCGGTTGACGCCATCCACCTTCGTCTATTCCCATTCTCACTGCTTGGAAAGACAAAGCAATGGTTCTATGCCAACAAGAGTGAAGTCACCACCTGGGAGAAGTGTTCCACCGCTTTTCTCAAGAAGTTCTTCCCAATGGGCAAAACAAGCGCTCTCCATGGCAAAATTTCAAGCTTCCAACAACAAGCGGACGAGACGATTCCTGAAGCATGGGAACGTCTCCAGGAGTACATTTGAGCCTGTCCTCATCATGGGACTGAAGAATGGCTCCTAATCCAAGGTTTCTACCATGGGCTGACCGGGTTAGCTCGTAGTCACCTTGATGCTGCAGCAGGAGGAGCATTCCTGCAACACAATGTTAAGGATGCTAAGGACCTCATTGAGAAAATGGTTATCAACCAAGGATGGAATGAGGAACGCCTCTAGCCCAAGAAAAGGGGTATGCACACCGTTCATGAGGTGGACATGCTCTCAGCAAAAATGGACCTCTTGATGAAAAAGATCGAGGAAAGTTCCAAGAAGGAACAAGAGGCCAATAGACCCATTGCCACTGCACGAGAAATTGAAGCTGATCCATGGTGCGAGGTATGTGGTGGAGAAGATCATTCGGGCAATAATTGCCCCGAGACGGAGGAGGAAGTGAGCTTCATCAATAACAACAACAACGGTTATCGACCTCAGCAACAAGGAGGATGGAACTCGCGCCCCTTCTACCAAGGAAATCAAGGTAATGGGTACAGCAATAATTTTAATAATTCTTATGGTAACCAACCTTCTCTTAAAGATCTTGTCTTAGGCCAATCTAAAATCAATGATAGCATAAACAAGAAAATAATGGCTAATGATAAGATTCTTGAAAATCTTAGTGAGAAAATGGATAGCTTTAACACTGCTATGAAAAATCAATTGAGCTTTAATAAAATGTTAGAAACCCAATTAGCTCAAATAGCAGCAGCTGTCCCATCATTCGAACAAGGTAAGATCCCAGGGAAACCTGAGGAACCAATTGAGAGTGTTAAGTGTTGACACTTCTTAGCACAACCACCAGAGACAGGGTGTTAGGCTATCTCTGATAATGGCGTCAGAAGTGCCTAGGGGTATTTATTATGTCTATTGGATAATTCCGCAAGCGCACAGAATATACCGCTGTAGCACTTCACCCGGGAGTATTCCAAGGTATCGTTATTTATTTTATCCCAAGGGAAAGCGATTGCTAGAAATATTAATAGAAGGAGATCCTGAAATCTATCTCAACTTAGCACAACTAGTGCAGAGGGGGGTAATCGAAGTATGATAGGAAGGTGATGATTCAAAGATAACAAATGAAATACTAAAAGATAACTACTGTAGTGTAGCTAGTGGAAGGACAATGAGTGAGAAAGGTTCCTGTGATTCAAACTTTACTGTTATGATCTATCCTATCAAATGGTCAAATTACACTAAGATTGCTACCTTACTACTGGTGTGCAGGGGGTAGTGCGAGACAATAGAGGACAAAACCTCTACCTGAAGCGCCTACACTCTTATGGGAGCCTACCTTTTAAGAACTTGCCTAAAACACGTGGAGGGATACTAAGACTAGACAGGGCTGTCACCACCTGCTAGCACCCACAAACAATCCGTGCGACAAGCGGTAATCAAAGGCAAGATTTAACCTAAGCACCACGCTTACGCTAAGTCTCACTACTCTAGTTGTGATCAGAGCAACTAGAGCACCCTATCACAGGCGATGAACTAACACACGTTGAGTTGGAACAGGATCACAAACTAATGCAACCAACCAAGTAATATGATAACTCACAACAATACTATTAAAGTAATGCACTAAGTAAAGATTCAGTAAAGTAAAGTAAGAATAATATATTAAAGTAAATAAGTCTTACAGAAAGAGAAAGATACAAGAGCTATCCCAGACTCTCCAGCAGACGACTCCGGAGACCCCGAGCGTAGCTTGACTCAACTCTAACTCCTACACTAGTCTATAACTACTACTAAAGGTGGAACTACACTACTTCTTCACTTGTATCTTGAATGAATCATCTCTTGAGAGGGTGGAGGCAGCCTCAATTTATATGGGAGAGCAAGGGGTGCCATGTCAGCGATCCGTGTGCCTTTCCACCTTAGCCCTTGGATGAACCGACCTTGAAACCACCTCAGATCAATGGTGCTGGAGATTTCCTCACGTGGACATCATGCAGGGAGGCGGTGGAAGCTAACCGTCTTGGCTGGGCACCAAGGAGGCTTCGGCCAAACCCCCTATGGCAGGTGGGCCCAGCCAGGGGCTTCTAGAATGTGTCCCCACCTGTCATTGAGGCTGTAGGTGGCCTGGCCCCACATCTTATGGTTCGGCCGACCCACCCTTGGTGGGTTGGGCCCACCAGCGTGGTCCCCACATATCATAGGTTCTCTCTTGATTCTTGTTATGTCTTGATTGCTTCGTTTCACACCTCAATCCGTGTGCTTTTGATCTCCACCGTTGAATGGAAGCACAAGTTAATCAGATGGATGGAATGACTTGGTTCGAGTGTCACACGGATTCTACCTCATCATCAGAGCAAGGTGGGCCTCATGAGTGGTTCGGGTGACCCCACCATGGGCCCACCCTTGGCTCTCCTCTCTTGCATTTGATGTTGTATGCAAGTTGATGGAATGTGGTGGCCTGGGGCAACCAAAAGTGGTTCGGCCGAACCACATAGGTCACCCCTAGCTGCTCACTTTTGCACTGTTTTGACCTTCCCTGCATTCACAAGCTTAAGAGTACAAGTGGAACTAGTTATTGATAAAATATGTTCATGTTATGTTTATTCTCCCTTGAATCCGAGGCCTGTTGACAGTGTTTGAATGTGGAATATTATGGTATATCCACCGTCAACATTAAGTTAATTTCCAAGAGGTTTGGTAAGCCTTCGGTTAGGCAAAACCCAGGTTGTCTTCTTGATCCACCATTCATGGCCAAGAAGAGTTACCCCGGCCATCCTACCATCACATGCGAGATCGGGCCACACACCTTCAACAACGCCTTCTGCGACCTTGGATCCGGCATCAACATCACGTCCAAGGTAATGTACGAGAACTTGCTAGGGGGACCCTTGTACCCCACTTTTGTCAAATTGCAGATGGCCGATCAATCAATCCGGTTCCCCGACGGATTGGCAAGGGACATCCTTCTCAAAGTTCAAGACGAATACATCCCCGCCGACTTCATCATTCTTGACATGGGGGCTGATGACGAAGTCCCCGTCATCCTGGGAAGGCCGTTCCTCAACACCGTGAATGCCATCATCTACGTGGCATCCGGCCAAGTTCACTTCCAACTCCTAGCTAAGAGAATTAAATGTCCTTTCAATGGTTATAAATTAATGCAACAGGCAAGGAAGAATCTATGGAGAAACAAGCCACAATATGCACCCCGCCGAAAGAACCAACAGCCAAGGTCTAAAAAGGCCGAACTGGTAAGTAAGGCTGAGGTGATAAACAAGACTGACTTCGCCGAATCACAAGCATCAACCAAGAAGGAATGGCGGAAGAAAGAGGTGTGATCATCACGGTCTCCATCTCCGGGACCGATCGAAGCACCCGAAGAATGAACCCGAACTGGAGAGGTCCTGCTCTACGGACCTAAAACATGGAGCCCTTGCTGGTAAGGTAAATCAGTATTTGTCTCGTATTTAATTTGTGCATTTTAATTTTGAATTCTCTTCATTGCATTTCATGTTTAATTTTGGCAATAATTTATTTCTACAAAATAAAATAAGTAGATGAATAAAACCTGAAAAGATCATTTCTGCTCACACCTGAGGTGGTGGGACCACCTAGGTGGGGTCGGCCGACCCCGCCATGGGGCCCACCCACCTCTGGTGGTGTTGGCCTGGTGTCCTGATCATGTTCCCAAAATTTGAACACCAGCTCCTTTTGAATTTTGGTCGACCATTCTTTTGTCATGACCATTCTCATATGCTTCAAGGAGAATCCAATACCCACATTAATCCAAATTCTGAAAAGTGGACACTTTGGCATGCAAGAGTGCTCCCATGGTCCACGGGGATCACTTTAAACATATCCCCACTTTTGTCATACACCTTTTACCTTCACAAAACACTAGACAAGGGAATCTCTGAAAATTTCAAAACTTTTGGTCCACCACTAGTCTCTACTTTACTGGACACACTATTTAAAGCTCAAAGGGGACAAACCCTGGTTCGACCGAACCATGTTTTGGATCCTTTCAAGAAAGTAGAGTTTCAATTCAAATAGATTCCCTGTCCAAAGGTAAAAGCAACACTGAACCTGCCATAAATGGGTTCGGCCGACCCACTATTTGGGTCCTATCTGCAGGATTGTGTTTGAATTGAACTAGATTCCCTATCCAAAAGAAAAGGCAAGTTTGATCCTGTAATAACTGGTTCGGCCGACCCCATCAATAAAGCCCTGTCGGCAAATTTGAATTTGAAATAACTTAGATTCCATGTCAAAGGGAGAAAGCAACAAAAATCTGGCCAAGGGGGGTCGGCCGAACTGGTCCTAGTGACCTGGCCACCAGCCCTTCTCCCCTATAAATACCCTTCCAATGTGTGCTCAATTTCGCACCCAATCCAGCTAAATCCTCTCGAGCACACAATCTCCCTTCTTCTCTCAATTTGAGTAAGATCTTTCTCAAGTTTAGTTTAAGTTTAGCCACTCAAACCAAAAACCCAAAAATAATGTATTAGTAGAAGCTTGTCTCACTCTCATCTTTGCTCTCAAACTCTTGTTTGTGGAGGTAGCCATACCCCGCAAGGACTACTAACAGTGGGATAGCTAACGCTAACGCTAATCCATGTTGTTGTAGTGTGTTCTTGTGTTAGCTCATTGTTGCAGGATGAAGAAGTTCTCCTCCGCACTCAAGAAGGCCAAGAGTGTCGTAGGGAGTTCCTCCCGATGACCCCGCCATGATGAAGATGAAGGAAGAGAAGCTCCACCAAGAAGAAGCTTTGGAGTGCCTTCCGAGAGGACGTTCGACCCCGAGAGCGGCCTCATCTAAATCAAGAAGAGTACCAAAGGTACACCTCCATCCGACACCGAGGGTATGAACATATCGGCGCCATCGACCCTATCCTTTTGGACAGCACAGGTATGACCGCGGGATTCAATACTATTTTCAACACAATCGGTTGGGGAAGTTTTTGGGAAGTGCAAGAACTTGGAATAGAAAAGCTCACCATTGAATTTCTATGCTCTTTACAAGCCACTGAAAATAATGTCTACTTCCGCATGTTTAACCAAGACTATAATTTAACGTGGGGAGTTTTAGCATGGCACTTGGTTTTGATAATGACTGTCATCTAGACCTTGTTAATGCAACAAGAAGATTTGATAAAGCTAAATTTTGGAAAGCTATAACAAGATCTAATGATTGCTCTGACCCTAAAACCGATGAAATTCATAATCCTACTTTGCGTTTGATCCGATATTGGATGGCTATAACTTTTCTTCCTGGCTCTAATGTGCAAGTTCTTTACAATGATGAATTAAGACTGCTCTATGCCATGACAAAGAAAATAAAAGCTTCACCTGCTAAGATGTTAGTCCACTTTTGGCTTGGTATTTTCCATAGAAGCGAGCCCATATTCTTCACTCCTTTTATCACGCGAATTGCTGAAACAATGGACTTGCTAGATGGAAAACATTACTTTGAATACATTGCCTCTCCTAGAGATATTGTAACCGAAGATTTCTTCATAAGCACTCAAGTCCTAAAAAGAGATAAAAATGGTTATATAAAAATGATTTATCCCGGCCATACAGCCAAAATGTCTCTCCCTTGTGAGAGGCTTCGGTTGTATGCGCTGCGCACGCTAACCATAAATTGGGACCGAGAGGCAAGAAGCCAAAATGTTGCAGGACCAAGATGGGTGACAAGGAGCATGTCACAAGCCGCCCAATTCGAGCAAGGCGGCACATCACGAACTGTAGGAAGATATGAAGAAGAAGGTGATGAGGCAAGTTCCATGGACATTTCAAGGTCCACGGAACGGCCTCAACAGCACACTCCAAGAGTGCGCACTCCCCATCCGTCCACACGGGCGAGGGGTCGTCGAAGCCAAGGATCGGAAATGGACCAACTCATCAATGATATGGGCGCAATGCAAGTTGAGCAAGATGCAACTCTGAATATGGCACAACAAAATACTCAACTATTGCAAACTGTCCAAGATGAAGAAGCACAACGCTGGGCGGGATGGTTCCAATACTACCCGCCGCCACAATGAGCAAAAAGACAAGCTTGGGGGAGATCCTCTCCCCCACCAAGGTAAGTATTCTATCCTAGCTATTTACATTATTGCATATAAAAAATGCATTAGATAAAAATACCAAAAATATTTCTCTTATTCCCATATGTCTCATGAATATTTATCTTCCTCATGGAAATGATGAATAGTTGCTCTGTTAATGTTTCTTCAATGCTTAGTTTACAACTTAGTACTTCTTCGAGTATGGATCACTTGGCTCATTTAAATCATCATGAACCTGAAAAATTTATGGATGCTAAGTGCTAGACCTAAGTCCAAGTTGTTGTGAGATATGATATAGTGAAACAAGAGCTACTATAATATTGTTCTAAGCATGCATGATTACTGGAGATTTATTTCTTAAACAAAAAAAACCTTATTCTTCCTCAATAGTGATAAATTCCTACCACAGCCATATATGTTACACATGTTTAAAACCTTCCACTTAAGCTATTTGCTTTGTATTGAGTGCTGTCAAGTCTTGTTGACCCTTATTGAGAGTCTTATCATGCTCCCAAGATCAAGATCACGTACACACTATATATACATACTGCTTCTACACTGGAAGTACGCAACCACATGCCTTTCATTTCCACCAAATAAATGCTCCATTTGTTAAAGTCATAGAAAATCTCTCTTAATCATTATGGTAGTAGAGACAAAAGGGCTATGCAAAATGAAAATAAAAAGAAAGAAAGACGGACACAAGAGGGTCCATAGAAAAGAAAAGAAAAATATTTGAGCAAGTCTAGGCTCATAAATAAAAGAAAAATGATAGCCATGTCTCTAAAATTTATTAGAGAGAGATACAATTCAAATAGAGGAGCATTATATTCCATCATCATCCATACACTTGCACATCTTGATCTAAGGGCATGACACTTCTCTCTTTGGATCCAAGATTTGACTCTACAACATATGCAAAGTAAGTATGCTATATTCTTTCATTCCTACCTTCAGCTCCACATAAGCCATTTTTTAGAAGTAGGATGATAAATAGAAGGCAACATTTACTTTATGCCTTGGTAAGGAATCACACACCATTCGAGCGACATGAGAGAACCATATGAGGAACATTAAGTTTTCTTTTGCAAAACATTGTTAAAACATCCGGTATGAAACTTGCAAAGAATGAGAAAAGTAGTGTTCAAGTTAAACTGTTCTGTCTCTCAACCACCTAAGGCAAAAGGGAAAGTCATTAGCCCCATAAAGGACTAAGGTCAAATGGGTGAATTTCTATAGCCAATTTTTTCATTCAAAAGAGAAGTATTTGGTTGTACACATGGTATTATTGAAATATGAACATAGTAGCAACTCCTGATCCACCGAGCCTAAGTTTAATTATTTGCTTAGGACGAGCAAAGGTTAAGCTTGGGGGATCTTGCTGACGGTGGAATTACCCTAAATTTCCACATTCAAACACCGTCAACAGGCCTCGGATTCAAGGAAAGATAAACATATCATGAGCATATTTTATCAATAACTAGTTCCACATGTACTCTTAGCTTGTGATTGCAGGGAACACCAAATCAAGGCAAAAGTGAGCAGCTAGGGGCTAAATACATGGTTCGGCCGAACCATGATATGTTGCCCCAAGCCACCACCTTTCAACACATTGCATAAAACATCAGATGAAGGAGATGAGAGCCAAGGGTGGGCCCACCCATTTGTCGACCGAACCGTCCATGGGGCCCACCTGGCTCTGGTGACGTGGCAGGATCCGTGTGACACTCCAACCAAGTCAATTCATCCATCAGATCAACTTGTGCTTTCATTTAATGGTGGAGATCAAAGGCACACGGATTGAGGCATGAAACGAAGCAATCAAGACAGAACCAATACATGGGGAGAGTCTATGACAGATGGAGACCATGGTGGTGGGCCCAACCCACCTGGGGTGGGTCGGCCGAACCACCCTTGGTGGGCCCAGGCCACCTACACCACTACTGACTGGTGGGGACTCCTTCTAGAAGCTCCTCGCTGGGCCCACTAGTCATAAGGGGGGTCGGCCAAACCTCCCATGGTGCCCAGCCAGGTCGGTTGGCCTCCAACAACTCCAAACATGCTTCTCATGTGCTCAAATTGCCACAGCCATCCATCTTGAGGCGGTTACAAGGCGGTGGATCCAAGGGTGGAGAGTTGAGGAGCACACGGATCACTGACGTGGCATCCCTCCACTCTCCACTATAAATAGAGGCTGCCCACTCCCTTTTAAGAAGACACCATACACCATACAACTCAAGAAGCAAACAAGAGTTCTACTCTTTAGTAGTAGTATTAGTCTAGTGTGGGAGTTAAAGTCGAGTCGAGCTGCGCTCGGAGTCTCTGGAGTCGTCTGCTGGAGAGTCTGGTATAGCTCTTGTACCTTTCCTTCTGTAAGACTTTGTCCTTTATCCATATATTATCCTTACTTTACTTCACAAAGTTCTTACTTAGTCTTTACTATTCTTTATAGTATTGTTGCGTCTTGTCTTATTTCATAGTTGTCTTATACTTGATAGTGATCTTGTCCCAACTCAATGTGTGTTAGTTCATCGCCTGTCATAGGGTGTTCTAGTTGTTGGTACGCAACTAGAATAGTGAGACTTAGTGTAAGCGTGGTGCTTAGACTAGATCTTGCCTTTGATTACCGCTTGTCACACGAATTGTTTGTGGGTGCTAGCAGGTGGTGACAGCCCTGTCTAGTCTTAGTATCCCTCCATGTGTTTTAGGCAAGTTCTTAAAAGGTAGGCTCCCATAAGAGTGTAGGCGCTTCGGGTAGAGGTTTTGTCCACTATTGTCTCGCACTACCCCCTGCACACCGGTAGTAAGGTACTATCTTAGTATAAGTCATCTATTTGATAGGATAAGTCATAAGAGTAAACTAAGTGTCATAGAAGACTTATACTCACTCGTTGTCCTCCCACCTGGCTATACTCTACTAGTTATCTTTTAGGTATCTCAATACTTGTTGTGTGTTGGTGTCATTACCCTTTCCTCTACCTATCGATTTACCCCCCTACCACTAGCTGCTACTAAGTTGTTATAGACTTAAGGATCTCTCTTTCTTTTTATTAATTATTCCTAGCAACTGCTTTCCCTTGGGATAATAATAAATAACGATACCTTGGAATACTCCCGGGTGAAGTGCTACAGCGGTATATTCTGTGCGCTTGCGGAATTATCCAATAGACATAAGAAATACCCTCAGGCACTTCTGGCGCCGTTATCAGAGATAGCCTAACACCCTGTCTCTGGTGGTTGCGCTAAGAAGTGTCAACACCATCCATCCCGACGATCAAAGCAAAACAACCTTTACATGTCCGTATGGAACGTATGCGTATAGAAGAATGTCATTTGGGCTATGTAATGCACCCGCTTCGTTCCAGCGTTGCATGATGTCCATCTTCTCAGAAATGATTGAGGAGATCATGGAAGTTTTCATGGACGATTTTTCAGTCTATGGAAAAACTTTTGATCATTGCCTCGAGAATTTGGACAAAGTTTTGCAAAGATGCCAAGAAAAGGACCTGGTGCTTAACTGGGAAAAGTGCCACTTCATGGTCCGCGAAGGCATTGTCCTCGGACATTTAGTATCCGAAAGGGGGTTAGAAGTAGATAAAGCAAAGATAGAAGTTATTAAGCAACTACCACCCCCTGTGAACATCAAAGGGATCCGTAGCTTCCTAGGCCATGCCGGGTTCTACAAGCGTTTCATTAAGGATTTTTCACTGATCGCTAGACCCTTGACTAACTTGTTAGCAAAAAACGTACCTTTTGAGTTCACGGATGAGTGTTTGAAAGCTTTTGAAACCATCAAGAAAGCACTCATCTCGGCGCCCATAATCCAACCTCCGGATTGGGCATTACCCTTCGAAATCATGTGTGATGCTAGTGACTATGCTGTTGGTGCGGTCCTTGGCCAAACCAAAGATAAGAAGCATCACACGATCGCTTATGCTAGCAAGACTCTAACAGGACCTCAGCTTAACTATGCCACAACCGAGAAGGAGCTCCTCGCAGTAGTTTTTGCTATCGATAAATTTAGATCTTACTTGGTGGGAGCAAAGATAATTATTTATACTTATCATGCCGCTTTGAAATATCTACTCACCAAGAAAGATGCTAAACCTCGTTTGATCCGCTGGATCTTGTTATTACAAGAATTTGATATTGAAATAAAAGATAAAAAAAGGAGTAGAAAATATTGTTGCCGACCATCTTTCGCGTATGCAAGTTACTAACATGCAGGAACAAGAGATCAATGACTTCCTACACGACGACATGCTCCTCATGGTCACCGACATAAACCCGTGGTATTCAAACATTGTGAATTACATGGTTTCAGGGTACGTACCCCCGGGCGAATCCAGAAAAAAGCTAGAATATAAAAATAGACGCCACTTATGGGATGAACCCTACCTGTACCAGGTTTGTGCCGATGGACTGTTGAGAAGATGCGTGCCTACTACCGAGGGTGCACAAATCATTGAGAGATGTCATGCAGCACCATACAGGGGCCATTATGGAGTTTTCCGCACACAAGCCAAAATTTGGCAATGCGGATTCTATTGGCCAACAATGTATACCGACACCAAAGAATTCATCCGAAGGTGTCGACAATGTCAGCTGCAAGGCAACATCAGCTCCCGCAATGCCATGCACCTTCATTTCAACCTCCAAATTGAAGTCTTTGATGTCTGGGGCATTGTATTCATGGGACCATTCCAGAAGTCGGGAGACTGTGAGTACATCCTGGTGGCAGTAGACTACGTATCAAAATGGGTCGAAGCGCTACCCTATCGAGCAGCAGATGCAAAACATGCAAGAAAGATGTTTCATGAAGTGATCTTCCCCCGCTTTGGAACACCTAGGATGGTGATAAGCGACGGGGGCTCGCACTTCATAGACAAGACTTTCAGAGCATTCCTGCGAGAGCTGGGAGCCAAGCACAACGTAGCTACTCCTTATCATCCCCAAACCAGCGGACAAGACGAAACTTCAAATAAACAAATCAAAAACATCCTTCAGAAAACGGTAAATGAGATGGGAAAGGGATGGAAAGATAAGCTACCTGATGCACTCTGGGCTTACAGGACAGCTTACAAGACCCCCATCGGGATGTCACCACATCAGCTGGTCTATGGAAAAAGTTGTCATTTGCCTGTTGAGCTTGAACATAGAGCTCACTGGGCAATAAAAACCTAGAATATGGATCTCAAGACAGCTGGTAAACATAGGCAGAAACAAGTCGCAGAACTGGAAGAATGGCGAGAAAAAGCCTATCATAGTGCCAAACTCTACAAAGAAAGAACAAAGAGATGGCATGATCGAAGAATCCAGCACAAAGAATTCAAAATAGGCGATAAAGTTCTACTCTTCAATTCAAGAGTGAAATTATTCGGGAAAGATAAGCTCAGAAGTAAATGGGACGGACCTTACACCGTCATCAACGTATCATCACATGGAGCAATCACAATAGAAGACGATGACGGAAACATCCAAAAGGTAAACGGTCAACGCCTCAAGGTATTCCTTGAACCCGAACCTAATTTTATTGATGAAATAAATATAATATCTTTTAAAGAGTTTACTAAAAACTTATAAAAAATATATACAAATAAATACATATATAACAAATAAAACAAACATATCTATTATGTTTACATTTTGCTATTTTATAAAACATTGGTGTTGCATTTATGATATATCTAAAAATTCCTATGCTCTTTTCTTGTGTATACATAAATCTTCTTGATCATAGGTATATTCTCTCATAAATGCATGATAGTATAATCTTGAGCACTATTTTTAAAAAATATCACACCTTATCACATACACCATCACACTGATCCGCTGCGCATCAAACTTGATCGTAACCGGGATAGAGATCTACTCAATCAGAAAGGTACGTGGAAAAAAGACAGAGGCCTGCAGGCGGACCTAGGGGACCGACCGCCCCCGGGATCGGATGCACCCCTAGCTGGCTCAATCAGAGCCAATCTTTTTCGTACCTCCCTCTGATCGCTCCAGCATCGCGTCCATGGTTACGATCAGTTTGTTTCCTCGACAGAGAGCTCGGAAGAACCTATAAAATCATCATAAAGGCCTCTCCTCTCTTCACACCAAACCATTCTCCTCTCCCTCTTGTAAAGGTTGCTAAGCTCTCCCACCTACAAAGTTTTGGCCATGTCTAGCTATGCTCTTTCGCTGATCCAAGCTCCTGGTTCCATAGCCAACCTAGACATAGCACCCTATCAAGAGAATTCCTTTATGAGAGATGAAGCGCGTGCCATAGTAGAGAAGCCGCTAGCCTTTCTACCACCCCCCTAGCGATAACTTCAGCAACATATCAAGCTTGAAGTCCACGGCACGCTCCCGTGCACCTGAAGGTGGTGCCAAGAAGGAGAGTACTGCTGCCCGACCAACTACCGGCACTTTAGGCCTCAAGAGGAAGGCTCCTAGTAGTAGCGGGCTCAGCAAACGTGCTGCCATGATGCCCTCTACTCCAGTTTACCTTCCCTGTCGTCTCCCGCTAAGAATAGTCACTCTTACACCATTAGGGGAGTATGCAAACCCGATGGAGGGCACGCCAAGGGTCTTTTTCGCAAGGGTGAAGCTCCCTCTAGTAATCCGGCACCCTCTGCCGAACCTTCCGGCGCCAAGCGCAAGTTTGTAAGGAAAATAATTAGGGGGCAGCCTAAGGGTTTCTTTAGCGATAGTGAGGATGAGAAGCCTCCTAAGGGGCCAACCATCTCCTCGCTCAATGCTAGCATCAAAATCACCCGCCCGAATGTTGTTAAGGCCCAAGCTCGCATAGCCGAGGCCCATCTCAGCGTAAAAGGTCTTAGGGATGAATTAGATGAGATGCGCCGAGGCTATGGAGAGCAATTGCGCAGGATCGCTAAGGCAGTAGGAGTTGAGCACGTTCTCTAAATATCTTTAGAACGCTCCTGCTACACAAATAATTAGGCACACATTTTTCCTCTTCATGATCTTTTATTTTCCAATCATGTCCCGTTCCAATGTAATGTGCCTATTTGATTTATCAATGAAATAGAAGTCTTTTATCTTTATATATATATTGCACACTTGTTTTCTCTATACATTGTGACTAATCAAGATAGGAAAGAAAACAAGTGTGGGGGAGGACTCTCCAATTCAGACTGCACAAAAGAAAAAAAATCAGAATTTGGTTTGTGCAAATTTCTCCTCTCTCTCACTAAAAAGTTTTTAAGATAAATTTAAAATGATGACTCCTTCATACTCCATCAAAACATATCTTCCTACGTTCAAAATGCTTGCATACTTTTTATTCCCTGCTAATATTCCTACAAATTTATGAACACTATTTAGGGATCCCTTTTTATCTAAGTAATTGACAGGTGAGATAAAGTAGGATGACATGATGCTTATTCATTCTTGCAAAGTACTTGGGATTGATTTTACAAAAATTCAATAGCATACTCCTTGAATGATTAACAAATACCCACCAAGGCCATATGCGATTCTTTATGATGAAACCTTCCACATAGGCCACTTACTTTGTGTTGAGTTTGGTCAAATTTTGTGACCGCTGTTGAGAGATGTTTCATGCACCCAAGATCAGAATTCACATGCACCCACCAAAAGACAATTCTCCCCCTGAGAGTTGTGCAAAACATGCATCCATCCACCAAAAATATGCCAACTCTTACACTAGGAGTTGCGCAGTTTTCTCCACCAAATAAAAGTGTTGTTTTCATCCTAAGAAACACGCACTCTTGATACAACACTTTACTCATCCATCATGATATCTCAAAATGTGTCATATGCCAATAAAGATATGGGACTATGTTAAAAAAAAGAGAGAGAGAGACTATGCCAAAGGGCATCAGAAAATAAACGGGAAAGAAGATTCCAAATACCCGTTCAAAAAAAAAAATAATAATAATAATAATGGAGATCCTATAGCCCATATCTTGTCTTTCTCAAAAAAGAGAATCATGATGCATAGAGTATCAAAAAGATTTAGAATTAGGTTTCCACCTTCATATTCTCCACACACATGCACATTCTGATCTAGGAGTATGACGCACTCCCTCCAGAATGGTCTGGGGTTTGACTCGACAACATATGCAGGGTAAGTGTGCCTCATCATTTTCATTCCTACCTAAAACTCCAGATAAGCCTTTTTAGAGGTAGGATGACCATGAGAAGGTATTACCTTTTCATGCCTTGGTGAGGAACCACTCACATATATGAGCGATTTGAGAGAATCATTCAAGGAGCATGAGCTATTTTTATGTTTTTACAATCTCGTAAAAACCCAAGTTTCTACGCAAGGACAGAATAAGAAGATTTGAATCCAGGCTATTCCATTTTTCAATTACATAAGATAATATGGTAGACACCTTGAAGTTCATAAATCCAGGTGAAGCTTGGAATGACCTATATGCAGAACTTTTTGAATAAGGAAAATGAACCCTTTTTGGTCCTTAGCACTTTACTCGAGGACGAGCAAAGGACCAAGTGTGGGGGAGTTGTTGGCGGTCCTTAGTAACTAAATTCCATCATCATTTTAATACTAAAATAAATAAAAGGTAGGGTTTTCATCTAACATTTTCACAAGTTTTGTTGTATATGTGACTTGCAGGTCTGACACGTGGAAATGCACAAAATATACAAGAAAAGCGCACTACCAGAAAGCATATTCAGAAAAGGCGCCAAGCAAGAACAAAGAAGAAAGCCCACCTCAAACACCGAATTGGACTCATTCGTAACCGCAGGAGAGGTCCAGGCCCAACAACAAACCGACCACCCGAAGGCGGTGGCCAGTGGGGCCAGCCAGGGGACCGACCGCCCCCGGTGTGGCCGCCCCCCTGGTGGGGCCTCCCGGGCCTAGTCTTCGGAGGCGGTGCTCTAGGCGGTATCCCAAAGGCGGTTTCACCTCCTTCCAAACTTAGCTCCGCCAGAGCCATCCTATCAAGCTATAAAATGGTGCCCCCACTCCCTCCATGAAGAACAACTTGATACAAGAGGGAAGAAGAAGGGAATGCCACTATTTTTCCATTAGTTTAGCTTCTAGCTAGGCTAGTATAGGGTAGAGAGAGAGAGATAGAAGCTTGAGAAGTGAGAGCGGGGTCGAAGCAGTTCTACTCTCGGGTGGACAAAGTGCCAGACCTGTCGGCTCTCACATCCAACTTGTACCTCTACAACCATCTTGCTGCTTGAAGTAAGAGGTTTGTGATACATTCTAGTTTTGATCCATTAAGTGAGTTACTTTTATAAAGCTACTTGTTTGTGGGATCATCGCTCGTCCTTGAGACGGGTGCTCTAGTTAGAGGACTCCTGATAAAGACAGAAGTTCTTGGCCATCGCTAGAGTAGTAATCACCTTCGTAGACGTGGTGTCTAAGTTCGAATCTACCTTCGGTTGTTGCGCGCGCCCACGAGCAGAGGGGTAAGTGGCAGGTGGTGACAGCCCTGTCCACTCGTACCAGCATCCCCCACGTTCGGCCGCAGAATAGTGCTAATACTAGTATCGCTTGGCAGACCAGGTGCGTTAGTGGGCCCGAAGCAGGCAAGTAGTGGGAAAGTCATCTTCAGTTAGAGTTTCTTGACTTAGTGTATCCTCTCCACCCAAGTTACCCTCCTATCTTTTCTAGGGTCAACTAGCTAAGAGACCTCTAACTTAAACCGTTCCTTTGGGAAATACGATATCCAGAATACTTCCGGGTGAAGTGCTACAACGGTACTTCCATGCGCTTGCGGACTTTACTGCTGTCGCTAAGAAGCGCCAACAGAGGGCGCCCTCCACTTTAAAGTCTAGTTAAGTATCAGTTTCCCACACTATTATTCTTATCATTATTACTATATCGCTTTTTCACGTGAGTTAGCAATATATTAGAGTTTGTTTAGAGTCGGTCTAGGCTAGAACCAAATTAAAAATTGATGAACACTAAAATTTTATTTTGGAGATGATGAATAATTGCTCTGCCATAATTCCTTTCAAGTACCCAGTTGTCAAATTTAGATTCTCCTAAGTTTTGGATATTACTGTTTTAATCTGAGAATTTACTCTGAACCTAAAACTTGTGGAGGCATATGCTTAAGCTTAGTCTAGGTGATTAATTGATATGATTCATGAAGGTTGAGCTACTATTTATCTTATTCCTGACATTACTAAGTTTTGAAGACTTATTTTTGAAAACTTAAAATCTACATGATGAGCTCTTGTATGACAAAATGTGAATTCTTACCAAATCCATATATTATACATTTAGAGATAGAAAACTTTTGCACATTCATGCTGCTTGCTTTGCATTGAGTTTAGTCAACCTTTGTTGAATACCTTATGAGAGTCTTGTCATGCTTTTAAAACCAAGATCACGTACACACTTCGGCACATATGCATTATTCCTACCCTAGGAGTAATCACAACCATTTCCACTTTCATCTATATTCATCATAAAAATGTTTTCTCCTGCACTGGGAGTGAACACCAAAAATATATAAACCCCATAGGACAGCCCTGTTATAAATGCTCTAAAGTTTCACTATTTTTATCTCTCCAAATCATTTATTGGATGCATGTGGCTATACAAAAGTATGAAAAGAAAAGAGAGTAAAAGATGGACAAGTGTCCCAGCATTAAAACAATGGGTACTAGATGCCCGTCTCCCAAATGAAAAAAAAAGAAGAAAAGAAAAAGAGAGAGAGAAAGAGAAAGAATCAAAATAGCCCATGTGTTCCTCCAAGTTCCAAAGGAGAGTGAATCATTTCCAAAGAGCATAGGTAGAATTAGGATTAGCCACCTTATATACACCTATCCACCATATTCCATACACATGCACATCTTGGTTTGATTGGATGCCTCGATTCTCTGTGGATCCATCGCTTGACTTTACAACATATGAATTGCAAGTATGCTTAAACCTTGTTATTGCCACTCCTATGAGCTCCATTATAATCTTTAGTTATAGGAAGGCATAATATTAATGCCTTAAGTGAGATCTACAAATACCATATATACTGAGATACTTGAGGGTGTCATACAATTAAGCTCTGAATTTTATTTCGAAAACTTGCAAAACTCCGGAATACAGGTACTGTGAAGAATTTGAGACATAGTGCTTGACTTAATTGTTCTATCTTTCAATTGCTCAAGACTTATGCGAGGGTTGTAAAGCTCCATAGTTAAAGGTAAAATGAGTAAGTCTGAAGGTTAGAGCAGTTATTGTCTAATCTGGAGGAGAATTTCTGTTTGGAAGCATGTGTACTTGGAAAGAATGAAATCATTGTAGCAACTCCTGATCCAAATACATTAGTAATTAGGCTTAGTTTGTTTGCCAAGGGACCGGCAAAACGTAAGCTTGGGGGAGTTGTTGACGGTCGATAACGTCAATTTTTATTAGAACTTTAGACACAAAAGGATACATGAAAACATACTAGTCTAGGGTTTTAACTGACAGTTTCCACGAGTTTTGCATGTTCTGTATTTTCCAGGAACTATTCCAGAAAAGCATAAAAGAGGGATTAAAGTGTGTAATTATCAAAAAACGTAACCGCAAAGGAAACATCATCATCAGGACGTGGGAAGAGTGTAGAAGGCACTAGAAGCAACCTGGGGCCGAGCTCTAGCCAGGTGGGGCCGACCGGCCCTGGGGTGGGGCCGGGCGGGGCCCCCACTAGGGTTTCACCGCCGCCTTCTGGAGTCTTCCTCCACCGCCTCTTAGGAGTCATCTCGGCCCTATATTCAAGTCTGTTTGATCCTACGGCGCACGTTCATCCCACCGGGCTATAAATAGAGGGGCAGACCCCCCTGGATCAATGAATCAATCATTCATCGAAGGCAACGAGTCTTCAAGCCATCAAGAGCCTACTAGTTCATCAAGAACCTTCTAGTTCATAGTTCTAGCCTAGTTAGATTAGAGAGTATGGGAGATCTAGTTCTTCAGCGGGATCTGGAGCCCCGGCGATCGTCTGGAGCGCAGAGTTCGGTATAGTTTTGGTTCTTTCTCTATTATTGTATTCTTCATTATGATTAGGGAAACATTGTTATTAATAGTTCATATGTTCTTGATTACATTAGTCTTTGTCTACTTTAATTATATGTCTAGTATAGTTGGTTTGATCCTATTAAATTCATGTAATTGCTCATATAGCGTTTATCCAAACAATCGTTGGGTAGATGATGAACAATGTGTAGACGTGGTGTCTAGATATTTCATTTATCTTTGAGTGCACCCTGATGTGCCAGGTCATGTGGTAGTTCGCGTAGGTGACAGCTACGTTGATTCCTCTATAGTCCACCCCCCGTATGTAGGCAAGCAGGCACGGTCGCGAAGTTAGGTGATGACTCTGTTTCACACCTTTCCTAGATGATGAACTTTGCATGTGATCATGATATAGGACTAATCTGACAATGATTGTTAGATATAATTGCACTAGTTAGAGTTATTCATTGACGTAGTTATAGAATTACCTTAGATATTAATTCCTTAGTTTATCCATTGGCTAGCTATTGCTATGACTTGAAAGTGCTCTGATGTTTATCTTTATTAATGATGCTTGATCATACTTATCACCCTATTTATCTTTATCTTGTGACATCTACCTATTATGAGTAGAGTATATGACATCGGTAATTTTACTTATTCATTGTATATGGTTGTTATCAATATAATAGATTGTAGTTTATCCAAGTCCTTCCTAGTGGTATAAATATAAATTGACAACCTGGTAGAGCTCCTAAGTAAAATGCTACAATGGTATAATTATCTGTCCGCTTGCAGAATTGTTCTTAGTTTATATTTATTTATACTTCTTCCTAGTCATGTGGAATAATATGTAAAACCTTTATTTATTCTTAGCATACATAATTAGGATTGACAACCCAGTTCATGCTAAAGAATGTTGGTAATAGATAAGTGGCTAGCTGCTAATGATCAGTTAATTAAATACCATACATCTTCTAATTTCATCTCTAGTGTTAAAGGTTATAAAGTTATATTTGGTGACATTAGTAGATGTCAACAGTGCATAGTAACTAAGTTTTATGCAGGATGATTTGCAGGTAAATATGATGACATGGCAGGTTTTAATTAACCGTAACACCAGAGGTGTTACAGCCCTTCTCCCTTAAAGAAATCTCGTCCCGAGATTTAATACACGACTAAGACTTAAGACTAAGTAATGGAAAAGAAAGTGTGTCAAGTACAACTAAATCAACTTTGATCATAAAACAACGGGAATATTTACAAATTACAGGATTAGAAAATTCACATCTACAAGGTAGCAAAGAACTCGGAGAAATTTTCTGAGAGGTAATCTTCTGATTCCCAGGTAGCAAAGAACTCAGGGAAAGTCCTAGATAGAAGACATCAATGTCATTCTCAACAACTCTAGTCCTTCCATCCTTGCTCCTTTGGAGTAGAGTTGTTGAGAATGACGTTGATGTCTTCTTGCGGTGTGTCAAACTTCACTCCCAAGTACTCTCCCCATTTGTTCTGTGTGTTGAATGCTTCTTGAATAACTTGACGATCCTTCTTGTAGTCGTCCCGCTGTGCGACCCAACCCAATAGTACGACCATCTTGGTTGATAATTCACACAGTTCTTCGGTTGCCTCCTCACTCTGATGACAATGTTGAGTATTGTCATGGGTCCAGCTTTGATTTCTTACTATTTTCTCCATAAGTGCTTCAGCTTTCCCAGGAGTGAGTGACAGGAATGATCCTTCAGCAGTTGCATCAAGTTGGTTACGACTCCTTTGAGTTAATCCATGGTAGAAACCTTGCAGGAGTAACCAATCTTCTATTCCTTGATGGGGACATTCTGAGATGTATTCTTGATAGCGCTCTCATGCTTCTGAAATGGTTTCTTCTTTTGCTGCTGAAAGTCGGTAATCTTTCCTCTTAAAGCAATAGTTTTGCCTATAGGGAAAAACTTTTCTAGGAAGGCCTTAGAACACTCTGCCCATGTGTTGATGTGATCTTTGTCGGCATAGAACCACTGCTTCGCTTCCTAAGAGTGAAAATAGGAACAAACGGAGTAGTATAATGTCTTGAGCAACGTTCTTGATGGTGATGGTGCTGCTAATCTCCAGAAAATTCTGAAGATGAGCACTTGCATCTTCATGTGCCTTTCCACTGAATGATATAGCTTGAACCATGTTGATGAGGCTTGGCTTGAGCTCGAACTCTAAGTTATCGGTGTTGAGTGCTGGTCCGGTGCAGATGTACTTGGTGCTTGGCGTAGCGAACTCTCGCAATGTTTTCTCAGCCATGGCTTCAGGAACTTGGGGTTAGCTTCTTGTTGTGCTGATTTGATTCGGATGTATGAAGTTGATTGAATCCTGTAATACCCTGCATAAAATATAAACAAGAAAAACAAGGGGTAATTCTGTAAAAGCAGAGGTACTAGGTATGATTCCATCACTAAGTATGTACTTGATCTTTTTCTCAAATGCCTTTCCGTTACTTCTTCCTAGCAACGGCGCCAAAAATGGTTTTTGGTATTAACTAAGTGTCACTTGATTAATTACTTAGCCATCTCTTTTAAACCTATATCTCTTACAATAACTAAGTTGTCATCCCTAGCATGAATATAAGAGACATGTATGGAAACTACCCAGATTAATACTAAGCAGTTATTATGAATGCAAGTGACTAAAGAGGATATAAGATATAAATACTCAAGTTCAAAGTATCTGCAAGCGCACAGATTAATTATACCATTGTAGCATTTTACCAGAGTATTTCAGGGTTGTCGATTTATATTTTTACCACAGGGAGAAGGAATGGAGCCAGGCATGAGTGGATAGATTCAAGATACATTACTCATGAATAGGATCAATCACATAGCACATACTTAAGCAGGGGTAAGCCAATAATAAAGATATGGATACGATGATAATTGTTGGTATTTTTAACATCACTTCACGTTAAGTTGTCATCCCTAACATGATGCCAAAAACCAAAGGTAAAATCATCTTCACTTGCCTCCTAAAAATAATACTATAGAATATATCCGCAAGCGCACAGATAATTCTCCCATTGTAGCACTTCACCTGGTAAGTATTCCGAGTATCGTTGATTTATTTTATGCCAAAAGGATAAAGAGGCATTCTACTCATTAGGATAATCTACTATAATGATTGGAAAGATAAATGTGCAGACCTATGATAACCCATAACTCTAGTGCTTTAGCGATAGATAAGTCATTGATAAATGGTAAATGATAACTGAGTAAATGAGGTGAATGGTATTCCAGAGATAGAATATAGAGACTCACAAATGTAGTAAGACAATCTCGAAATTCGGCTAAAGTAAAGGAAACCTATGTAATTACTAAATACAAAGTCTACAGCCTACGCAACATTACACATTTTCATTTATAGCATAATCAACTCAGAAAACATCATAAGGAGCATCATCTAATGAGGATATTAACACACAAGGGTCACCTCCTTTGCGACCGCGCTCTGCTCGTCCTACGTACGAGGGGTGGACTACAGAGGAATCAACGCAGCTGTCACCTACGCGGACTACCACATGACTTGGCACGTCATGGTGCCTCTGTAGGTACACAATATATCTAGACACCATGTCTATATAATGTATACCACCTAACTCACTCGAGTATTGAATTAGGCGCTTTACGATCAAATGACAATAATCATCACCAATCACAACTATATCGAATATGCAACTAGAATAAACTAAGAACTAAATAAGTAGCAATATATTAAAATAAAGCAAAGTCATAATGAGATACAAGATAAGATTACCGATCTCCAGACAAATGGATCTGGAATCCCGAGCGTAGCGCCCAACTCTACTTGAACCTTGCTAGACGCCTAAACTATGAACTTGAAGAACTAGAGCCCTATTTCTAATCTCTGGAAACCCTAACTTCTGTCTACACATGACGAATGAAGCAGGAGGAATGAATTGGTGCTCTGGGAGGGGGTCTGCCCCTCTATTTCTAGTCCGGTGGGATGAACGTGCGCCGTGGGATCAAACCGACTTGAACAAAGGGCCCAGATGACTCCAGAGATGCGGTGGAAGAAGACTTCAGAAGGTGGGCCGAAACCCCGGCCGGCCCCACCCTGGTGGGTCTCGGGCCCCGGTGCTTCGGGTGTGTTCCAGATGCTTCTAGTGTTCTCGTGATGATGTTTCCATAGTGGTTAAGTTTCGTGGTAATTAAGCACTTTAATCCTTCTTTTAAGCCTTTCTGGAATAATCCCTGGAAAATACACAATTCACCAAAACTCATGGAATTTGTCAGTAATAACCCTTATGCTTCTATTATTGATCTTCCCTAGGCATTATTTGACGGTATAAAATTGGTACTTAATGACCGTCAATAATAATAAAGGCTTAGATAACTTTCCAGAGAGGTGTGGACTACTCAAAATTAAAGTCAACCTAAGCATTGTTGACGGTAGTTATTGTATGATTTTACCTGTCAACCAATCATGAAAAGGGATATAAATCAAAGCCAACACCTAGAATAGGGTTTAAATTGACCGAATTCCATGAGTTTTGGTGAATCTGTATTTTCCAGGGACTATACAGGAAAAGAACCAAAGAGGACCCACACCGCAAAGAAAAATACTGAATTACGCCATGGTAGGTGGTCAAGAATATTCTAGAGAACACCAGAGACACACTTGCCAAACCAGGGCCCACAAGTCAGCCAGAGAGGGTCGGCCAACCCTCTGACATGGTCGGCCGACCTGCAGAGAGTCCTTTTCACCTGTGCTTCGACGTGGACCCACATCCCGAAATTTCACGCAACCTACACCGTCCGCCGAAGTCGGTTTGATCCAAGGGCTACGGTTCATCCCACCGGCCTATATAAGGACCCCCCAGACCCCCCAGGGTAGGGTTTCAGAATTCCACCGACATATCTAAAATAGAGTAGAAACCCAAGATAGGATCTAGAGCCAAGCATCAAGTAGAAGATTAGCCTTGTAGTCTCTCTAGATTAGGGCTATCCCTGTTCTAGAAGTGGTGTGGTAGTAGAGCTAGAGATAGTTGGAGGAGTTGCCAGCCTGTCGGCGACTGCTCTACGACTTGTACCCGCAGATTCAAGTCCTTCTTGGGGGCTTGTTTCTGAAGATTTCTTCGGAGTTCAACTTCTAATCCAAGTGAGTAACATTGCTATTATTGTTCTTAAGGTTTACGATTCTTTTGAGTGCTTTAGTCTTGGTAGCTCCTTGATTGAAGTAGTTATTTATAGTTTAAGCGTGGTGTTTAGATTATATTTACTCATAGATGCCCTATACTGTCCGGATCGGTGGTAGATCGCGAAGGTGACCTAGCCTTGTTGAGTCTTACACAGTCCACCTCCCGTCAGTAGGACCATAGGTTTCCATTACTAAGGAATTTACCCTTTGTTGCTGTATTCCTATAGTAATACCCCTTTCAGAATAATCATATCATATCTCGTGAGGATTAGAACTTGAAACCATAGCAATCTCCTATATCACCAATTTTCTCCATCCTTGATAGCAGCTCAGGGGTTAAGTCTAGATTCTAGTCATCCCGTTTTCCCTATGGTAAAATATAAATAACGATTGTTGACACTTGTTGTCGTCCAAATTTTATTATCAATTATCCCTGCATTAAACATGAATATCCAATACAATAGGGTTATTACTGACAGATTCCACGAGTTTTGGTAAATTGTATATTTTCCAGGGATTATTTCAGAAAAGCATAAAAGAGGGATTAAAGTGCATAAAAGACACGAAACTTGACCGCGAAGGAAACATCATAACGAAGACCCTGGAAGAGTGTAGAACACACCCAAAGCAAGCGAAGGCCCACACCTTGCCAGGTGGGGCCGGCCGGCCCCGAGGGGGGCCGGGCGGCGCCCCCCAGGGTTTCCACCCGCCGCCTTCTAGAGACTTCTATCACCGCCTTTTAGGAGTCATTACGGCCCTTGGTTAAGTCGGTTTGATCTAATGGCACACGTGCATCCCACCGGGCTATAAATAGAGGGCCAGACCCCCTGGAGGAGAGCCAGATCAAGAGATGAAGACCCTGAAGCATTAGATAGATATCCACTAGATCTAGGATAGAAATCAAGAGAGAGATTAGAGAGATAGAGTAGATGAGTAGAGATTTGGAGGAGTCCCGGCCTGTCGGAGCTTCTTCGTAGCTGTGTTCGTCTGGATTCAGCTCTCTCGCCCGGAGTTACGTTCTGAGGTACTTTTGTATTCAACATCCTGATTCAAGTAAGCATTTGTTCTTATTCGTTCTTAAGTTTACAACTCTATTTGAGTGCTTTGATCTTGGTAGCTCCTTGGTTGAGGTAGTAGTTTGTAGTGTAGACGTGGTGTCTGGGCTATAATTACTTATAAATGTCCCCTGATTGGTCGGATAGTGGTAGTTCACGTAGGTGATAGCTGCGCTGATTCCTCTATAGTCCACTTCCCGTTGATAGGATCGATAGGTGTATTAGTGTTTGGTAGGAGCGAACTCTGATTTCCTCTCTTATTCATTTCACTGCCCGATTAGAACGATATTATTCAAAGTTTACCGGTTGTCGGATCTAGATAATCATTAGTTATCTCCTCATTCTTGATATTCTCTGGATTGATTGTGTTATCGGGTTAAGAAGAAATAGACTTAGTCAGTATCACCTATTGTTCCTTTGGGTTTGATATTAAAACCGGGATTGTCTGGTGAAGTGCTACATCAGTGTTTTATCTGTGCGCTTGCGGATACTTTGATAATAATAAAATTTAATAGAGTGCAGTTAATTTATACCAACAAGCATTTTTGGCGCCGTTGCCGGGGAATGGTTTGCTGATTTTGCCTTAGTCTATCTTAATCTTGTATTATACTTTTATCTTTTATCTTTTACCTTTTAAAGTATGGAACCCACGTCCTAACTTTTATATCAATATGGAGCACCATCGGGATCGTATCTCCAGCCAAAAGAATCATCTTTACCTATCACATCATCTGGTTATGAGTTACGTCCGGGATTAATTAAGTTAGTTCAAGATCACATTTTTTCTGGTAGTTCTAGCGACAACCCCTATTCCCATTTAGCCGATTTTGAGCAGGCATGTTCATGTTTGCACTTTAAGATGGAAACTCTTCCATTTTCATTAATGGGAAAAGCAAAGAAATGGTATAATCACCATGTTGGGAGTAGCCAAGGAGATCGGGAAGTATTGCGTACTAATTTTTGTCTTAAATTTTAACCTATCAAAAAGGTCGCTAAAGTTCGTTTTGAAATTATTGGATTTAAACAATTAGATAACGAATCATTAGGCAAGGCTTAGGAACGCTTTGATAGATTTATAAATTTTGGATCTAATCTTGCTTTACCAGAACCTATGCTTTTGCAACATTTCTTTTTAGGCCTTGATAATAAAAATAAAGAATACCTTAATTTTGCCGCAGGAGGAGCATTTATGCATATTACTGCTTCACATGCTAAAACTATTCTTACTAATATCTTAATTGATCTTCCAAAAGAAAAAGAAGAGTTGTTAGAAGATGAATTTTTGTCATTCGATTTTAAACTTTTGTCTGATTCATCTCAACCTTTACCTGAACTATCTAATGAGAAGGAGATAATTCCTATTTCTAATTTTATGCTTGAATTTGAGGATGGACTTTTTGATTATAATGGAAACACCTCACGCTATCATAAAATTATAAAACCTCAAGAGTCTGTGAATTTTAAAAGTTTTAATATTTCATATCCTACTGATTTAAAATTCCTTAGAGAAATAAGAAGAGAATTGATTTTTGTTATGAGTAATAAGTGGTTAATAGAATCTGAGCTTTTAAATGATATAATTCGTTTAAATTCTCCTGCCATTACTATTAAATGTCAAATTGATGCATATCCTTTTGATGCCTTTTATAATCCAATAGTAGGTGTCAATATCATGTCTCTTACATTTGCTGAAAATTTCTTAAAAGATATGCCATTAATTCTTACAAATAAATTATTGAAAAATTGTTAACGACATATTATTCCTAGTTCAAGTGTTTTATGTTCTCTTCCTATTGTGATCAATGAATTTCGAATTTTGCTGAATTTCTATATCTTTGAAGTTTGGGATTTTGAAGTAATGATTGGATTACCAATAGGAAAGCTTTTGCGAGAAGGTTGTATGGGCAATTTAGATATTAAACTTGGGAAAGGATTTAACCTCTCAGTGCCTATAACTCATGCATTAAAAGTTAAGGTAGAGCCACCTCCTAAGTTAGATCCGATAGAAGAAATTAAGGTTGTGTCATTTGAGGAATTTATTGAACCTAATTTAGAGGATGATACTCAGTTCTTCATTAATGAAGAGGAGGAGGATCCGATTGATCCTGAACCTCTAGATGAATTACTAGAGCCACCTAAGCCTTCTATTGAGCTTAAACAACCACCTTCTGGTCTTAAGTATGTTTTTCTGAATAATGATTAAAATTCTCCTGTGATTATTAGTGATAAATTTTCTGATGAAGAGTCTTTTAGATTAATAACTGTCTTAGAAAAACATCATGCTGCTTTTGGTTATTCACTCCAAGACCTTAAGGGGATTAGTCCTGTTTTATGCACTCATCGTATTCCAACTAACTCAGAAATTACACCTTCTAGAGAGCCCCAACGTAGGCTTCAAAATGTGATGAGGGGGGTTGTGAAGAAAGAGGTCTTGAAACTTTTGCATGCTGGGATTATTTATCCTGTTCCGCATAGTGAGTGGGTAAGCCCTGTTCAAGTTGTACCTAAAAAGGGTGGTATGACCGTAGTTAAAAATGATAAAAATGAATTGATACCCTAGAGAACTGTTACAGGATGGCGAATGTGTATAGATTATAGGAAACTCAATACAGCAACCAAGAAAGATCATTTTCTGCTGCCCTTCATTGATGAGATGTTAGAGCGTTTGGCAAATAATTCTTTCTTTCGTTTCCTTGATGGTTATTCTGGATATCACCAAATTCCTATCCACCCTGATGATCAAATCAAAACCACTTTTACATGTCCTTATGGATCTTATGCTTATCGTAGAATGTCTTTTGGATTATGTAATGCACCTGCTTCTTTTCAAGGATGTATGATGTCTATATTTTCTGAAAATGATAGAAGAAATCATGAAAGTTTTTATGGATGATTTTTCAGTTTATGGAAAAACTTTTGATGATTGTCTAGAAAATCTAGATAAGGCTTTGCAGAGATGTGAAGAAAAGCACTTAGTCCTTAATTGGGAAAATGTCATTTCATGGTTAGAGAAGGAATAGTGCTAGGGCATTTAGTGTCTGAAAGAGGTATAGATGTTGACAAGGCAAAAATTGAAGTAATTGAACAACTACCTCCACCTATTAATATAAAAGGAATCCGAAGTTTTCTTGGTCATTGTGGTCTTTATCGCAGATTTATAAAAGATTTTTCACATATTGCTAGACCACTAACTAACTTGCTAGCTATGGATATTCCTTTTGAATTTGATGATGCATGTTTAAAATCTTTTAATATTCTTAAAAAAGCACTTACATCAGCACCAATCATTCAACCCCCTGATTGGTCTTTACCTTTTGAAATTATGTGTGATGCTAATGATTAAGCTATAGGGGCAGTATTAGGACAAACAAAAGATAAGAAGTGTCATGCAATTGCTTATGCTAGTAAAACTATGACAGGAGCTCAATTAAATTATGCAACAACTGAAAAAGAACTCCTGGCTGTTGTTTTTGCTATTGATAAATTTAGATCTTACTTAGTAGGAGCAAAAGTAATTGTTTATTCTGATCATGCTGCTTTAAAATATTTGCTCACTAAGAAAGATGCTAAACCTCATTTGATAAGATGGATTTTGTTACTCCAAGAATTTGACATAGAAATTAAAGATAGAAGAGGACTAGAAAATCCAGTTGCTGAGCACTTGTCTAGAATACACTTTGAGAGACCTCAGAAATTGCCTATTAATGACTCATTGAGAGATGACATGTTGTTTAAAGTGACCAAGTCAGACCCTTGGTACGCGAATATTGTCAACTTTATGGTTGCAGGTTATGTACCACCAAGGGAAAATAAAAAGAAGCATATTTATGAAAGTCATCTCCACATATGGGATCCACCATACCTCTTTAGAATTTGTTCAGATGGATTACTTAGAAGATGTGTACCAGTAGAAGAGGGCATGCAGATCATTCAGAAATGCCACGCATCACCATATGGAGGTCATTGTGGAGCATTCCACACTCATGCTAAGATCTGGCAGAGTGGGTTCTTTTGGCCAACTATGCATGAAGGCACCAAAGATTTTGTCCAAAGATGTGGATCATGTCAGAGGCACGGAAATATCAATGCAAGAGATGCTATGCCACTCACCAACAATCTCCAGATTGAGCTCTTTGATGTCTGGGGAATTGATTACATGGGACCATTTGTGAAATCAAGAAATTATGAATACATTCTGGTGGCAGTTGACTATGTATCCAAGTGGGTAGAAGCTATGCCATGCATGAATGCTGATTCCAAAAATTCAAAGAAGATGTTCGAAGAGATTATATTTCCAAGGTTTGGAACACCAAGGATGGTCATTAGTGACGGAGGGACACACTTCACTGATAAAAAGTTTCACCGATACTTGCAAGCTCATGGCATCCGTCATAATGTTGCTATACCATACCATCCTCAGACAAGTGGCCAGGCAGAAACATCGAACAAACAAATCAAGAATATTCTACAGAAAACAGTAAATAAATGGGTACTGCATGGAAGGACCGATTACCCGAAGCACTTTGGGCATATCGGACCGCCTATAAGGCACCTTTGGGCATGTCACCTTACCAGCTAGTATATGGTAAGACCTGTCATTTACCAGTGGAGTTAGAGCATAAGGCTCACTGGGCTATTAAGAGATAGAACACGGACTTTGAAGCCGCTGGAGAAAAGAGAAAAATGCAAATATCAGAATTAGAAGAATGGAGAGAAAAGGCTTATCACAATTTAAAGATCTATAAAGAAAGAACAAAAAGATGGCATGACAAGAGGATCAAGAAGAAAGAGTTTGCACCAGGAGATAAAGTATTACTTTTTAATTCCAGGTTTAAAATATTCGAGCTTGCAAAACTACGAAGCAAATGGGAAGGACCATTTACGGTTGCGAATGCATCGCCACATGGAGCAGTAACCCTACAATCACACGAAGGTACGTTATTTAAGGTAAATGGTCACTGACTTTAATTATTTTTAGAACCATTTAATTCAGATGTTGTTGACGGGCTGGACTTTGTCCAATTACCTACTTTTTAGCCCCGTCATAATCCGTTACGAAAAATTATCGCGTATCGCAAGTAACAGGAAGTAGGAAGAGTCTAGAGGCTTCACGAGCACGGCCACCCTGGGAGGACACTAGGTGGGGCCGGGAGGCGCCCCCCTATCCCCTCACGTCCCGACTCTTGTTTCCTTTTCTTTCTCTATCCTTCCTAGACACAATCACGTAGATTCCCGATGCGTACGGATAATCTTTTGTACTAATCCTGTAGAACCTAAATTTGATCTTATCCTGTCTCCTGAAAACCCATATAAATATGCACCTATATCGCCCTCAAATGGCATCCCATCATCATTGCCTTCCTCTCCTCCAAAGAAACTCTCTAGTTTAGATCTAGTAGCAATGGCAGGCGAAGCGGTCGTCGGCGCTGACTCCGGCAAGATCCAAGGTGACGACTCGAAGGCCATCGTCCTCGCGCAGCCGAAGCCCCTTGCCATCGTGCCACCGAAGCACCTCGCCATCGTGCCACCAAAGCATCTTACTACGGTGTCCCAACAGTTCGAGCAAGTCTACTACACGCATGCTCAGCCTGCTATGCCGTCGCCACCTGAGAGACTGTTGCTAGAAGATGGTACCAGGGGGAAGCAGATCGCTATTCCCCGAGGCACCCCACTTCTTCCACTTAGAGACAATGAGCGACTCCGGTCAGTCAAGACCGACAAGAACAGAACGCTGGTATGTGCAAAGTACACTACTGCTCGCCCTGCCATCCAAGGAGTTCGTGCACGTCCAGGCCAAGTCCGCTACACCGAGTTCTTACCACCTCCGCCCAAGAGACAGTGGGCTACATTAACATCAGCACTAGAGAAAGTCCCTAGACAGCCCCCGCTCTCTCTACGAATCCTCAATGAGAAGATGGAAGCTCTCTCTAGCACCGTTAGGGGTATAGAGAGGAATGAAGACTTAAGGAACAAGGTTATGAGTGATATGACTAATGTCAAGTTAATTCGTAGTCTCAAGCGCGAAAAAGATCAGCTGAAAGAAGAGATTGCTGAGCTGAAGGAAGAAATTAGGAAGCTCGCGAAAAAGGGGCAGCCTTAAGTTGCCCTCGTTATCTTTGTAATAAGGCACAAGTGTGTTAGGTTTGATTATAATATCGAGTGTGCTAGGTTTGATATTAAGTGTGTTAGATTCGGTAAGCCTAATGAGCTAGGGCAGTCGTTAGCTCAGTCAGTTGTCAGAGTTATCTAGTATCGTTAATGAGTAAAGTGCCTTATTCTTTTTATCAAAATTAATGTTTTAGTCTACTCTACTCTCTATATTTTTTGGTATGCATGTTGTCTCCACATGTTGCGCAGAAATGTATGCAGAAAAATAAGTGTGGCGGAGGCACATCATGACTATGGAAATCAATTCGCTCGGGAAAATCATGTAATTCGGAAGATAATCGAACCAGGACGTCGCGCACCGAAGTGGACTCCGTGGGACCACAGAGGCACGCCACCCGGCGCCCTACCTAGGCCGGCCGGCCCCCTCTGCCTCCTCTGCATCCCCTTCTCAGTCATGGTCAGGTTTGATCCTCATACAATATCATTGCATATGTTCCGATTTCTATTTCGATCCGAATTAAAATTCGCATGCTAAATTACTTTTAAAAGAGAAGAAAAGACTGTTTAATTCATGGCCTAAGAATAAATTATATAACACTTTTTTAGGAATCATGTTACTATTGAAAACTATTTATAGGGACCCCATGATTACTTAAGTCGTTGATATAGTTGAATAATGAGAACTCAATCCCTGATGTTTTGTCTTTGGAGATTTTATTTCAAAATTTTAAATAATTAGTTATACCTCTCCTTTGTGGTAAAAATACTATCCTACCAGAGCCATATATAGGATAGAAACTTTCTACATATAATACTTGTCTTTGTATTGAGTTTGGTCAACCTTTGTAACCCTTTGAAGAAATCTGTCATATTTTCGAATCAAGTGCCAATTCCACATAAGCATTACTCTAATCCGGAGTACTAGCAAGTCATTCTATTAAAAATGTTTTCCTCCTACACTGGGAGAAAACACTAAAAATAATTATATAGCATAGTCACCAAATAATTGCTCCATGTTTTGCTAAAGTCTCTCAACTACTAAATTCAAAAGAAGGTATGAGCTATGCAAAAAAAAAAGGGAGTATAAAAAATGGACAAGTGTCCGAAGAAATTAAAACAATGGGTACTTAGATACTCACCTCCCTTAAAAAAAGAAAGAAAGAAAGATAGCTCATACTCTCTGAATAAGATCAATTGTATAAAAGAGAGACTTATTTTCTCAAGGAGCAAGGTAGAATTAGGTTCCACCATATTCCACCAAATAAAGCTTGATTCGATTATATGCCTCATTTCTCTATGGATTCATTGTTTGACTTTACAATAAATACAATGCAAGTATGTTTTCACATTTTACCTACCTGAGATCCACTTAAGCTTTTTAGAAGTAGGATAAAGAAGGAAATTTCATTAACGCCTTGGTAAGGATACAAAAATACCAGATATATCAGTGATTCGAGAGTACTACAAAAGGAGAAGGTAAAGCTAAGTTTATTTGAAAAATTACATACCCTCCAATTGACTCAACTAAAGGAAGAGAGTGATCTGTTTTCAAGCTATTCTGTTCTTCAACTACTCAAAGATTCATGATAGACACTTTGAATTCCATAGTACATGCATGACTAGACTAGTTTTATATAATGCACTCTCAAGTTATGTTTTAAATGCTCCATTCTCTCTAAAAATCTTACATCTTAAAACCAACCTTTTTCTCAGGACAAGCAAAAGCCTAAGTGTGGGGTTAATTGTTGACACTTGTTATCATCCAAATTTTATTATCAATTATCCCTGCATTAAACATGAATATCCAGTAGAATAAGGTTATTACTGACAGATTCCATGAGTTTTGTTGAATTGTATATTTTCCAGGGATTATTCTAGAAAAGCATAAAAGAGGGATTAAAGTGCATAAAAGACACAAAACTTGACCACGAAGGAAACATCATCACGAAGACCCTGGAAGAGTGTAGAACACACCCGAAGCAAGCGGAGGCCCACACCTTGCCAGGTGGGGCCGACCGGCCCCAAGGGGGGCCAGGCGGCGCCCCCTAGAGTTTCCACCCGCCGCCTTCTAGAGTCCTCTACCACCGCCTTTTAGGAGTCATTACGGCCCTTGGTTAAGTCGGTTTGATCTAACAGCACGCGTGCATCCCACCGGGCTATAAATAGAGGGCCAGACCCCCTGGAGGAGAGCCAGATCAAGAGATGAAGACCCTGAAGCATTAGATAGATATCCACTAGATCTAGGCTAACAATCAAGAGAGAGATTAGAGAGATAGAGTAGATGAGTAGAGATTCGGAGGAGTCCCGGCCTGTCGGAGCTTCTTCATAGCTGTGTTTATCTGGATTCAGCCCCCTTGCCTGGAGTTGCGTTCTGAGGTACTTTTGTATTCAACATCCTGATTCAAGTAAGCATTTGTTCTTATTCGTTTCTAAGTTTACAACTCTATTTGAGTGCTTTGATCTTGGTAGCTCCTTGGTTGAGGTAGTAGTTTGTAGTGTAGACGTGGTGTCTGGGCTATAATTACTAGTGAATGTCCCCTGATTGGCCGGATAGTGGTAGTTCGCGTAGGTGACAGCTGCGTTGATTCCTCTATAGTCCACTTCCCGTTGATAGGATTGATAGATGTAAGTGTTTGGTAGGAGGGAACTCTAATTTCTGCTCTTATTCATTTCACTGCCCGATTAGAACGATATTATTCAAAGTTTACCGGTTGTTGGATCTAGATAATCATTAGTTATCTCCTCATTCTTAATGTTCTCTGAATTGATTGTGTTATCGGGTTAAGAACCAATAGACTTAGTCAGCATCACCTACTGTTCCTTTGGGTTCGATATTAAAACCGGGATTGTCTGGTGAAGTGCTACATCGGTGTTTTATCTGTGCGCTTACGGATACTTTGATAATAATAATATTTAATAGAGTGCAGTTCATTTATACCAACAACGATACCTGGAATACTCCCGGGTGAAGTGCTACATCGGTATTTGTCCGCTTGCAGATAATCCTAGTGTTTATTTGTTTGAGTTGTCTTATACCAACAAGCATTTCTGGCGCCGTTACCGTGGACAACGGTTGAAACATCTAGAGTTTATCTTAACCTTGTATTCATACTTTTATCTTTATTATCTTCTTATTTTTATTTTCACCCTTATGGATGCCATTGAAACCACCCCCATCTATAAATATGTTGCATCCACGAGCACAAGCCATAGGCTTAGGCAGTCCTCAAAGCCTATTCAAACTCCTACCTATGAGATACGCCCGTGTCTGATTGAGATGGTCCAAAGCCAATCCTTTTCAGGAGAGGGAGATAATAATCCTCATCTTCACCTACGAGAGTTCGAACAGACCTGTGACTGCCTCCGTATAGAAGGCATGTTCGATGAAACCTTAAAGTGGAAGCTTTTTGCTTTCTCTTTGAGAGGGAGAGCTAAAACCTGGTAGACCGAATTGTAGAGAAAGAAGGAGGAGATTGGGGAAAACTTCGCTCAGACTTTTGTCTTGAATTCTACCCCCTTTCCAAAATTGTCAACCTCAGAACCAAGATCCTATCTTTCAAAAAGAAAGATAATGAATCTTTGGCCACATCCTGGGAGTGTTTTAATGAACTCATAAAATCTAGATCAGACCTATCCATTCCAGACCTGATTCTCATTCAACACTTTTTTGTGGGTCTGACAAGAAAATCCAAGAAGCATCTCAACTACTCGTCGGGAGGATCTTTTGCTCATGTTTCAGATTCTGAAGCACGCAAGATCCTAGACAATATCCTAGATAACCAACCCGAGGAGAAGTTAGAAGAAGAGCTTAGGGTAGCTGAACCTGAACCTTTACCATCAACATCCCAATCCTCAGCTATCCTGATTTCCATCCCTATGGAAAAGGAGGATACTCTGCTTTTGGACTTTATACTAGATATAGAAGATGATCTTTTCTTTGATTTTAGAAACACCTCTCACTTCCATATGATTAAGAAGCCTCAGGAGCCCAAGAGACCATCTTTAGAACCTATAGAACCTCCTAAAGTAGCCTTCTATAGAAAGACCACAAGAGAGCTCATAGCCATAATCTGCAATGATTGGCTAGAAGAATCAGAGGTTTCCTCTGATGTGATCCGATTGGATTCACCTTCTGTCTTAATCAAATGCTAAATCCATAAAGGCCCTATTGAAGCTTTCTACAATCCAGTTGTTGGTGTTAATATCATGTCCACATCATTTCCTCAAGATTTATCAAGAGACATGCCACTAACCCCAACAACAAAGCTCTTGAAAAGTTCTTCCGAGCACATTATTCCAAGCTTAGGCATTTTATATGTGCTCCCTATCCGGGTAAACGACACCATACTCCATCTAAGTTTTTATATCTTTGATGTCATGGAGTTCGACCTGTTGATAGGCCAACCCATTGGAAGACTTATTCAAGAAGGACAAACAGGGACAATCAATATTCAATTAGGATCAAACTTTAGATTCCCTTTGTCCATTACCCGATACTTAAATGCTAAGACTGAGCCATGTCCTGAGCCTAATCCAATTAGTGAGATCGCGGTGGCAGCTCTTGATTTTCTGAGAGAATCCCATCTTGAAGAAGATGAGGAGTTCTTCATTGAGAAAGAAGCCGAAAATCCAGAACCTTTACCCCTTGATGAATTCCTGGTGCCACCTAAACCTCCTATTGAGCTCAAGACATTGCCAGCTGTTTTTAGATATGCTTTCCTAGATGGAGATATGCAATCTCCAGTGATCATAAGTGATAAAGTCTCCCAACTAGAAACCATTCGCTTGATCACTGTCTTGGAAAAGCATCGATCAGCTTTTGGCTATTCACTCCAAGATCTGAAAGGAATTAGTCCTGTTCTCTGCGCCCATCGTATTCCAACTGATCCTAATATCATACCATCTAGAGAGCCCCAGCGGAGGCTCAACAATGCGATGAGGGAGGTTGAAAAGAAAGAGGTCTTGAAGCTATTGCACGCCGGGATTATTTATCCTGTGCCGCATAGTGACTGGGTAAGCCCAGTCCAAGTTGTGCCTAAAAAGGGAGGCATGACGGTTATCAAGAATGACAATATTGAATTAATCCCCCAGAGAACCGTCACTGGATGGCGGATGTGTATAGATTACAGAAAACTCAACAAGGCAACAAGAAAAGATCACTTCCCTTTGCCCTTCATTGATGAGATGTTAGAGCGATTGGCAAACCACTCTTTCTTTTGTTTCCTTGATGGATATTCTGGATATCATCAAATTCCTATCCACTCTGATGATCAGAGCAAAACCACTTTTACCTGTCCTTATGGAACCTATGCTTACCATAGGATGTCCTTTGGATTGTGTAATGCACCAGCTTCTTTTCAAAGATGCATGATGTCTATCTTTTCTGATATGATTGAAGAAATCATAGAAGTTTTCATGGATAACTTTTCTGTTTATGGAAAAACTTTTGATGATTGTCTTGAAAATTTAGATAAGGTTTTGCAAAGATGTGAAGAAAAGCACTTAGTCCATAATTGGGAAAAATGTCATTTTATGGCTAGAGAAGGAATAGTGCTAGGACACTTAGTGTCTGAAAAAGGGATAGAGGTAGACAGAGCTAAAATTAAAGTAATTGAACAACTACCTCCTCCTATTAATGATAAAGGGATTAGAAGTTTCCTTGGCCATGCTGGCTTTTATAGACGCCTTATTCAAAACTTTTCACATATTGCTAGACCTCTTACAAACTTGCTAGCCAAGGATGCTCCCTTTGATTTTGATGATGCTTGTATGAAATCTTTTAACACCCTTAAGCAAGCACTAATCTCTGCACCAATCATTCAACCCCCTGATTTGTCTTTACCTTTTGAAATTATGTCTGATGCTAGTGATTATGATGTGGGGGCAGTTTTGGGGCAAACTAAAGATAAAAAGCATCATGCCATTGCCTATGCTGGTAAAACTTTGACAGGAGCACAACTTAATTATGTAACAACTGAAAAAGAACTCATGGCTATTGTTTTGCTATTAACAAGTTTAGATCTTACTTAGTTGGAGCTAAGGTGATTGTTTACACTAATCATGCTGCTTTAAAATACTTGCTCACTAAGAAAGATGCTAAACCTAGATTGATAAGATGGATTTTGCTACTCCAAGAATTTGACTTAGAAATAAAAGATAAAAAGGGAGTAGAAAACTCTGTAGCAGATCACTTGTCTAGAATGCATTTTGAGAATATGCATGAAATGCCCATCAATGACTCGATGAGAGATGACATGCTCTATCGGATCACCCGATCCGACCCCTGGTACGCAAATATTGTGAATTTTATGGTTGCAGGATATGTACCACCAAGGGAGGAGAAAAGAAAGCTCATCTACGAGAGTCGACAACACATGTGGGACCCGCAATACCTCTTTAGGATATGTTCTGATGGACTACTCCGAAGATGTGTACCTACGGAAGAGGGGATCAAGATCATTGAAAGATGCCACTCATCACCATATGGGGGACATTATGGCGCATTTCGCACACATGCAAAGATTTGACAAAGTGGATTCTTTTGGCCCACCATGTATGATGACACGAAAAGCTTTATCTGGAGATGTGGGGCATGCCAACGACATGAAAACATCAATTCAAGAGATGTCATGCCCCTCGTCAACAACCTCCAAGTAAAGCTCTTCGATGTCTGGGGAATAGACTATATGGGACCATTTCTAAAGTTAAAGCAGTGTGAGTATATTTTGGTGGCAGTAGACTACGTCTCAAAATGGGTAGAAGTTATGCCATGCAAAGCTGCAGATTCCAGAAGCTCAAAGAGGATGTTTGAAGAAATAATATTTCCAAGATTCGGCACTCCAAGGATGGTAATTAGTGACGGAGGATCCCACTTCATCGACAGGAAATTCTAGCTATATCTAGCAAAACAAAGGGTCCACCACAATATTGTCACTCCATATCATCCTTAGACAAGTGGGCAAGCATAGACATCAAACAAGCATATCAAGAACATTCTGCAGAAGACGGTCAACGAAATGAGAACAGCATGGAACGATAGGCTACCAGAAGCACTGTAGGATTATAGAACAGCCTACAAGACACCAATTGGAATGTCACCATACCAGCTTGTTTATGGAAAGACCTGTCACTTGCCAGTAGAGCTTGAATTCAGGGCTCATTGGGCAATCAAGAGATGGAATATGGATCTGGATGCTGCAGGAATAAAAAGGAAGATGCAACCCTCTGAACTAGATGAATGGCGTGAAAAATCATATCACAACTCCAAGATCTACAAAGAGAGAACTAAGAGATGGCATGACAAAAGGTTGAAGAAGAACGACTTCGCACCCAGAGATTAGGTATTACTTTTAATTCCAGGGTGAAGTTATTCGGTCATAGAAAGCTATGAAGCAAATGGGAAGGACCATTCAAGGTCATCAACACTTTGTCCCATGGAGTGGTCACACTTTAAACCGACGAAGGTATGTTATTCAAGGTAAATGTTCACCGCCTCAAACTCTTTCTAGAACCAACTAAAGGCCTAGAGGAAATAGATATCATTGAATTTATTATTTTACCAAGTGTATTAGGGCCAAAGCCTTCCTTTTGCCTTCCCGCATGGGAAAGTCCGAATTTTGGAAACTAAATATCGCGAGAAATCCGCACGAAGAGACCGGAGGCGAATGGACACAGGGGTGGATCGCTCGACCCCACCATTAGGTCAGCCGATCCCCCTAGGACTCCATTCACCGCCGCCTTTTCGTGACGTGATCCTTCGGGTCTTTTCTCGCATATTTTTCAACTTTCGTTTTTGTTAAGCCATCCGCCGCCGCCGTAAGATCATAGAGGAAATTTTGAAGCCCTAGCGCCCACCGGACAACTATATAACCAGCCCCTGCTAACCTCCCATCTCATCTCATCCAACCCATCCTCTTCCTCGTGCCTACGAGCTCTCCTCCAAAGACTCCCATGGCCGACAAAAAGATCATCCCCTACGGGATGGATCCAAGCAAGTTCCCACCAACGACTCTCAAGCCATCATCCCTACTAGAACTCCCTGGCCTCTCGCCATTGTTCCACCAAACCAGCCTCACAAGCATGATCAATCCTTTCGTGCTTGTACAAGATCAACCCTTCCATCACCGTCGGAGACCCTCTACCTAAAGAACCGATCGTCAAGCTGTCGAAGGATGTCAAGCTCCTACCATCGAAGCCAAACGAGACGCTGACGGGGGTGAAGCTCGATAGGGATGGCCATGTCTCATGTGCCAAGTACACCTCTCACCCAACCTTTAATGGAGTCTGCGCCGAGCCATCCAAAGTCAAGTTTGTGCCACCCAAGGAAGCACCACGTGGAGAGCAACCTCCACGGAAGTGTTCCAAGGTTACCACAGCAGAGCTTCAGCGGCAGATGGCCTAGATGAGACATGAGATAGAGATCATGAAGAACCAAGATAGGCTCCTTGCTAGAACTATAGCTGATACCAATCTTAGGATTGATCTGAAGGACGGGAAGCAAAGGGAGTTAGAGATTAAATTTGAGCTGTTCTCACAGACCAATTCTAGGAAGTACTAGAGTTATATATCCGTAGGGCACCCTTAGTTCATTTAGTTCGCTTATCTCGATTAGTTCGTTTTAGTTTGCTTAGTTTGGTTTAGTTTGAAAGTCTTATGTAATAAAAGTGCCCTATTTAATAAAAGTCAGTTTGAGTCAATATTATCTCGCTTGGATATATTTTTGCTTGTCTCCACTTTGTTATGCATAAGGAAAACAGGAAACAAGTGTGGGGGAGGAGCACGTGATAGAACGACGAACACCAAAGACGAAAGTACATCAAAATAGAAGCAACCGACGCACAAATAACACAGACGAGATGGGGCACGCACGGCCACCAGGAGAGGTTGGCCGACCCCTGCCGTAGGTCACCCGACCTACCCAATCACCGCCTCGCCACGAGCTTCATCCACGGTTAGGTATGCACCCTGAACTTCCTATTTTCTCATACACCACTCGAGTTTTGCACTGAATAGAAAATCTTATGATTAAACAACTTTAAAACATGAAAGGATTAACCTGAGTAGACTTGACTTAAGGGTAGACACATATACACTTTTCCTGAAAATCTTGCTACTGTTGGGAACTTAAAATTAGGGATCCCATGTTGCTTAAGTTGTTGTGGAATACGAGATAGTAAGAATAATGAAACCTTGATTCTTGATATCTAGTTGTTGGAGAATTTTATTTGCAAAACTTAAAACCAATAGCTATACTTCTCCTTTGTAGTAAAAGAATTTACCTACCAGAGCCAAATATAGGATAGAATCAACCTTCTATATTTACTACTTGTTATTGCTTTGAGTTTTGTCAAGCCGAGTGACCCTTGTTGAGAAATTTATCATACTCCCAAGATCAAGATCACATACACTCCACATATATCTGCTATTCCTACACTGGGAATACGCAACAACATGCCTTTCCACCCAAAAATGTTTTACTCCGATATTGGAGGAAGCACAAAAAGAAGTTAGGAATAAATGCTCCAAAAAATTCTTGTTATCGTCTCTCAAAATTATGCAGAGAAGAGGCATGTGGCTATGCAAAAGTATGAGAAGAGAGAAAATAATGGGTACAAAGATGTCCTCCTAAGAGGTAAAAATGGACAAGTGTCCGGAATGCCAAAACAATGGGTACTCAGATGCCCGCCTGAAAAAAAGAGAGAGAAAGAAAAAGAAAGATAGCCCATGTAGTCCTGCAGAAGAAAAAAAAGAGAGAAAATTCTCAAAAGGAGCATAGTAGAATTAGGTCAGCCACCATATATTCCACACACATGCACATCTTGATCTAAGAGTATGACATTTTTCTCCTTGGATTCTTGTTTTGACTTTACAATATATGCAATACTAGTATGTTTTCACTTTACCCCTAACTCAGCTCCACTTAGAAGTAGGAAACAGAGAAGGCAACATCATCTATGCCTTGGCAAGGATCAGCACCACCACATATGAGTGACATAAGAGTACTGCAAAGAAGGAGAAGGTAAGCTATGCTTTATTTTCAAAAATATTCAAAAACCTCCAACTACTTGATTGATAGAGGAAGGTGATCAGTTTCTGGCTGTTCTATTCTTCAACCGCTCAAAGTTTCATGGTAGACACAATGAATCCTGAAGTGCAGGTATGACTAGGAATGGTGAAATAATGATGTCTAGTCCTGAAGATAAGATTGCTTAATTCTATCCTTTACTCAGGATGAGCAAAGATCTAGTGTGGGGGAGCTTGTTCACGGTAGTTATTGTATAATTTTACCCGTCAACCAATCATGAAAAGGGATATAAATCAAAGCCAACACCTATAATAAGGTTTAAACTGATAGAATTCCATGAGTTTTGGTGAATCTGTGTTTTCTAGGGACTATACAGGAAAAGAACCAAAGAGGACCCACACCGCAGAGAAAAATACTGAATTACGCCGCGACAAGAGGTCAAGAATATTCTAGAAAACACTAGAGACACACCTGCCAAAGCAGGGCCCACAAGTCAGCCAAAGAGGGTCGGCCGATCCTCTGACATGGTTGGCCGACCTGGCAGAGAGTCCTTTTCGCCTGCGCTTCGACGTGGACCCACATCCCGAAATTTCATGCAATCTACACCGTCCGCCGAAGTTGGTTTGATCCAAGGGCTACGGTTCATCCCACCAGCCTATATAAGGACCTCCAGACCCCCAGGGTTTCATATGATCCAGAGATAAATCAATCTAGGGTTTCAGAATTCGACCGACATATCTCAAATAGAGTAGAAACCCAAGATAGGTTCTAGAGCCAAGCATCAAGTAGAAGATTATCCTTGTAGTCTCTCTAGATTAGGGCTATCCTTGTTCTAGAAGTGGTGTGGTAGTAGAGCTGGAAATAGTTGGAGGAGTTGCCGACCTGTCGGTGACTACTCTACGACTTGTACCCGCGGATTCAAGTCCTTCTTTGGGGCTTGTTTCTGAAGATTTCTTCGGAGTTCAACTTCTAATCCAAGTGAGTAACATTGCTATTATTATTCTTAAGATTTACGATTCTTTTGAGTGCTTTAGTCTTGGTAGCTCCTTGATTGAAGTAGTTATTTATAGTTTAAGCGTGGTGCTTAGATTATATTTACTCGTAAATGCCCTATACTGTCCGGATCGATGGTAGATCATGAGGGTGACCTAGCCTTGTTGAGTCTTACACAGTCCACCTCCCGTCAGTAGGACCGTAGGTTCCCATTACTAAGGAATTAACCTTTGTTGGTGTATTCATATAGTAATACCCCTTTCAGAACAATCATATCATATCTTGTGAGGATTAGAACTAGAAGCCTTAGCAATCTCCTATATCACCTATTTTCTCCGTCCTTGATAACAGCTCAGGGGTTAAGTCTAGATTCTAATCATCCCGTTTTCCCTGTGGTAAAATAACAACAACGATATCTAGAGGTGAAGTGCTACATCAGTATCTATCTGCTTGCAGATAATCCTAGTGTTTATTTGTTTGACTTATCTTATACCAACAAGCATAGGATTACTTAAGAGATCATATTCTTATATCATTCCTAATTAATTATGTTATTCATCTACTCTAGCAAATATACAATCATGTATAGCATAATTGACTCTTTATCTATGTATCAGAAACATTATACAGGAAGAAAAGAACAGAGCAAGTCTACCTTCATAATTTAGTTTTACTCTCTCTACATACGGGGAGTGGACTACAAAGGACTCAACGGGAGTGTCACATCCGCGATCTACCACATGACCCGGCATATAAAGCGCATTCGCAGGCAAACAATATCTAAGCACCATGCCCCTATAATGTCCACCACTAAACCCACTCGAGTACTAGATTAAGCGCTTTGCGAACTCATGCATAAACTCATTATCAATCATAACTATATCAAATATACTACTAGAATAAATTAAGAACATAACAAACCGAAACATAGTATTCAAATAGCATAAAGTCATAATAAGAGGTAGTACAGCAGATTTGCCAATCTCTAGTAGACAGACGATCCAGAATCCTGAGCCAAAAGCTCAACTTTACTTCAATCTACTATCTAGGTCTAAACTAGAACTTTGAATGTCTAACCCTAATCTTTGGTGGAGAGCTCTTCTCTTCTGATTGATATGAAATCTAAATTATCTGATATGAAACCCTGGGGGGTCTGGGGGTCCTTATATAGGTCGGTGGGATGAACTGTAGCCCTTGGATCAAACCGACTTCAACGGGCGGTGGAGATTGCGTGAAATTTCGGGATGTGGGTCCACGTCGAAGCGCACGTGGAACGGGGAGCCTGACAGGTCGGCCGACCTTGGCAATGGGTCGGCCAACCCTCTGTCTCTGCCAAGTGGGCCCCGCTTCGTCGGGCGTGTCTCTGGTGTTCTCTAGAATATTCTTATTCCACTTTCGCGTCAGAATTCGATATTTTGATTTAACATGTGAGTCTCCCTTGGTTCTTTTCTGATTAACACCCTGCAAAACACAGATTCACCAAAACTAGTGGAATTCTGTCAGTTTAAACCCTATTCTATGTTTGAGGATGTTTTTATGTCCTTTTTCATGTCTTGTTGATGCTTAAAATTGAGCAATAACTACCATCAACACCGGCGTGCATTGTTTTTTAAGTGTGCCCGAACCAAACAAGCGGGATGGTTTCATGTGCAGTCCATATACTCTATGTCGAAGGATTATGCTAGTTCGAGGAGTATCCATTCACACTTGTTTAGGTGGGGTTTCATTCATACCAAACTATATTTGTTGGACTAAGCATGGAGAAAGCGGGATTATAATGGAAGAAGACGAAGATGAACAAGCAGGGGGCGATGATGATATTATTACTGAATACGGTGCCTTAAATGATATTACAACGGGGGTAGCTAAAGAAGAAGTAGCAAGAGCAGATGAGCCCGTTGATGAGCTTAGTCAGGGCATCTGTAATGCACAGAGAGAATGCCATAGTGAAAAGGAGAACATGAAGTTCGAGCGTATGCTAGAGGATCACAATATATTGCTATACCCAACTTGTGATATAGGCCAGAAAAAGTCGGGTACCACACTAGAGTTGTTGCATTGAAAGCAAAGAATGATGTATCCGACAAGAAATTTAGAGTTACAGAAACTCCAAAAGAAGATGCTTCTGAAGGATAATGATTTGCCATCCACTACATACAAAGAAAAATAGGTTGTCTGTCCTTTGAGACTAGAAATCCAAAAGATACATACATGTCTTAATGATTGCATCATCTACAATGGCGAGGAGTTCGAGAATTTACATGCATGCCTAATGTATCATGCATCGTACTATAAGAAAAGGTGAGATGACCCTGATGATGCTGAGGACGACGAAGAACGTCCCGAGAAGGGAATCCCTGCTAAAGATATGTGGTATGCTCCTGTAATACAACGCCTGAAACGTTTATTCAGAAATAAAGACCATGCAAATTTGCTGCAACGCCACAAAGAAGACCGTAAGGTAGACATTATATTAACACACTCTGCTGATGGGTCCCACTCCCTAAACTTTTCAAAGACGATCAAATTACCACCTCATGCAATTTTGAACAATGGTTTTGCTACAGTGTCAGTGGTTTTGTCTTTCCTTTTTTATTTATTTTCGCTGAATCTTCGAAAAATCATAATAAATCATAGAAAAATCATAAAATAGAAAATCTAATTTTGTTGGACTCCACGTGGGTGATTTATATAGTGAATATATAATATGGTATGCTTTAGTATAAATTTTTTGGTATAGTTTTAAATTAATTGCAAAATCCGCACCTCTGCACTTCGTGCGGCCTTTTTTTTTCTTTTTTTCATTTTTTTTGGCTTCCTGCAGCCATCTCTTTTTTCTGTTCGGTGTTTTGTTGTTGCCGTGCGGTTTGTATCAGATAAGTTAAGCATAGTTTTCTATGCACATAGTCCCATGAGAATACTTTTTATTGTCCAAGGTAAAGTACTCCCACCATACTCGTTTTTAACAAGGTTTTAATCAAACATTAGGAGTATAAATCATGAATAACTTTTAAGTTATTAATTTTGGAAATGCGAAAACTATATATATATTTGTCATGAAATATACTTTTAAAAAATATATATATATTTTACTTTTTAATAAATTTATTTATACTACTAGATAACTTCTCGTGCGTTGCACCAGGTATAAAGAATAGAGATAATATGTACATCAAGAGAATCATGAAAACTTTTGTTTCCTGTTACAGCTATGTGGAGTCAACGAAGGCGGAGAGAATCGTCCACCTAATTCCATTGACAGACGCTGTCAAAAAAAAATTCCATTGACAGACCAAATTGGACCGATGGAAAGTTCAAGGGATTTTATAGCCACAAAAACACCAAAATGCTGGTTCGCGAGCAGTCACCCAACTAGAATCAAGCGAACCATTCAACCCGCCCCACAACTTTCCTTTTTATAGCAAAGTTTCTTTTTCGGTGGGCCTCATACTCATTGGGTGCGTTTAGTTGGAAAGTTTTGGGAAATTTTGCAACTGTAGCACTTTCGTTTGTATTTGACAACTTTTGTCCAATCATGGCCCAAGTAGACTCAAAAGATTCATCTTGAGATAGCCAGGCAAAAAGTACAAACATGCAACAGGTGCTACTTTATTTAGTGCTCCATATATATGGAAAGTACAATCGATGTGATGGGGAGAGAGAAGAAAATTTTTGGAACTAAACGCAGCCATAGGCTCACTCCGCCACCCTTCCTGTGCATAGACTGCATGCTCTTGCTGACATCAGCGATGACGTAGGCTAAAAAAACAAAACATTTATTTTAAACTGCTATAACTTCTAAACGATGCATCCGCTTTTAATTTCATTTTCACCGGTGTGTTCTACGTGAGAAGCCCAACAAAACTAGACCACACATGCATATTTTTTGAACAATTTAATGCCGTAGCAAATTATGTATGTAAACTTATAATATATAACTTAGAGTACAAATTTACAAATTTACGTGCACTCACTTATAACTTACAACTTTATGCACACAAGTTGCATTTGATAACTTATATATACAAAGTTGTGTCGATAACTTTTGTACATAACATTGGTCTAAGTTATAATTGAATTCGTTATATTGTGTTAACAACTTTTGTGTTCGCAAGTTTGGCGCAAAATTAATTCGAATAACTTTTTGTAAATAAATTGTGTTTCATAACTCTTGAGCTTTCAAGTTGTTATATGTTATAATTCAATAATTATGAAATTTAAGAATTATGAAACACAATGTTATAAGTTATATATTTTTTACGAACATAAGTTATATGATATAAGTTAATAAGCATAACTTGTTATTAGAAAAAAATCGTCAAAATATATGTAAGTGGGGTCTAATTTTGTTCGTCTGATCATGTAAAATACAATGGTGCAAACAGAATTAAAAATGGATACATCGTTCAGAAATTATAGCATTTTAAAAGAAAAATTTTGCTTTTTATACGGTGACGTCACTTGGTCCCATGCAATTGTGCGTAGGTGCGCATTATTAAAAAGAGTTATTGATGTCTAAAAATAAAAGAGGTTGAATTTGATTTTTAACCTAAAATAGAAACCGCCACAGCTGGTTCGAGCGTTCACCCAAAATGAATCCGGTGAACGTTCGGTATTTAGCAGGGCTCACAAAAACATTATATTACCATTATGAAAGTAGACACCGAGCATCACAAATGGTAGTACCAGCAACCGCGCGCCATGCGGCATTTACACAACACTTCATTGTCCAAGCTACTCCATGTGTAGCAACAGCCTACTGCTTTGCAAACAAATCACATTCTAGAGAGTAGAGAGACATGAGCATCCACAATTAGGCTCCCAACAAACATCTTATCGAAAGAGCTTACATTAGCAAGATGAATAAGATTCCAATATCCCAACAACTTTATTACTGGTACTACTTGCACACTGCAGGAATCTCTTTCACTTCCTTGCAGACTATCAATTTGTATGCACACCTTCGAAGCAATATCCCTTTGTCACATCCTCCCTCTCAGGCTCCTCTCTCTCTCTCTCTCTCTCTGCAATGCATATACTCATTTCTCCTGCACCATCGACGTGCATTGCATCAAAAATAGGACAAACGTGTTACCAACAATACAAGCATCTAATGTAGCAAAGGTAACTCGACAACCTCACTAAAACGGCAAACAATAAGCCAACTGATCCGATAGAAAATCAAGCTCACGCGTATCCAAAGTCAAGCAATTAGGCAGGTGGAAGACTACAGGCCACTATGCCAGCTGAACCACCTGCAGGTTAATTCCGGAGGCATAACTCAGGTGTTCATAACTCAACTGCAAAAAGAATAGCAAGTGCTTTGAGCCTGTAGGATATTACTATAGGCATGAGAGCAAAAGATCAGCAGCTAGCCTGCACTATGAAAATAATCATAGGTATGCACAGGTGTGTGTAAACAGAAAGGGAGTATAAATGTATACATGTGTATTTGTCATGCTTTGTGCTTCTTAATTCTAAGCCAAAACCATAAGTCTTTGCCAACAAATATAAAATACCATCTAATCAGAGCAAGGTTATCAACTCATCACGCTTTGTCTGGTGTTTGTACGCCATTCACAGTTTCAATTTTATAGGTTCTGCTTGCCTGGGTACAACGAGCACCACAAGAGTTTAGGGAAGATTAAATTACCTTAATTCACAGGAGCCTGGTGATGAATCACAGGCTACTGCTATTGACATTGTGGAAAGACTGCTGGTAGAAGATGGCATAGGAACTTCTCAGAAAATAAGTGCTGAGCCAATGAGTGGAACAAAGACAGCTTCTATATTAGGCACAAAAGTACCCCGTGCCTGGCCAAAAGGTGTGACTGCAGTAGCCCACTCCAAAAGGCAGGTATTTTTGACTGGGCTGATGATTCCAGTAATGAATGCACATCCATTATGATTTCCAGTGTTATCTACTACAATGAGAAGATTTGCAATGAAGTGAGATAAGTATTGGTCTGGTTCTTCTAGTTAGCTTTACAAAGATCCTATGAATTTTTATTTTTCTTAAGCCTTGCTACAGTGTTAGAGTTCCTACTCAATTGTGCTGATATAGGAGCAGAGTTCAGATACTATAGCTCTTAAAAATTCTTCTTTGTTTTGGCATGGCATGATATAGGGGGCGTTTATGATTATTATAGTAAGCATTTGCTTACGGCTTCAAATATTGAAATTGGTTGGTGAAACACTTTATGTGAGACAGAGACTGCGAGTACATAGCCTAAGGGGGTGTTTAGTTACTCTCCAAAATCCCAAAACTTCCGTCACATCAATTTTGCGGCACATGCATGGAACATTAAATGTAAACGAAACTTTTACATGTTTGCACAGTTTGCCTGTAAATCACGAGACGAATCTTTTGAGTCTACTTGGGTTATAATTGGATACTTATTGCAAAAAATTCCTCGCTACTACAGTACCAAAATCCCAAAAAATTTAGGATCTAAACACCCGCTAAGTCTAGCATACTTCCACAATGGCGTATATATAAATATAAACTCTATGCCCTCGTCTGTTGCATCATCGGTGACACATGAGCAATGGTCCAGTTGCATCATCGGTGGCGTATATATAAGTATTCGTGTGGCATCATACTTACTCAAATGGCAGCTGAACCCATGGAAGCATGGTCCAATGCATCAACTTTAAATTATGTAGTCAGGGAGAATGCACATCCTGAAAGTTTAGTTCTTAGAACAGATTTGGGGAAAAAGCAAAAGCGATAAGATATGTTCTGAACCTCCAATACAAAAGCGAATTAGTGGAACTTCAAGCGATAAGATATGCTCTGAACTTCAAGCTCTACCTGGTATGTAGTAGTGATTTAGAGGAATTGAAAATTGAGTTCCTATAACTAAAAAGCAAACTTGAAATGAAAGAAACCCCTTCGTAGTTTTTTAGAACACATCACTGTGCATTCCAATGCATGCATTCCATCGAACAGTTTCAGACTCAGTGCAGACAACATATGATTTACGGAAATTAGTATGTCAGAATGAGAGTGCATGATTACATTGGATACACAAATATAAAAGGCAATGTAGAAATGAACAACAGCAACCTACTTCTAGGATTGTCTGAGGCCTTTTTGATCAGGCATGAGCTTAGACCTCCCAAGAACTTAAAATAAGAATAACATCCTATCATGGAACTGGACTTCATTATTGTCCACACGACTACTTAGAAGTTAGAACAGTGTCTCTCTGAATACATAGGACACTTAGACTATCTACACTATTTATCCTCTATATCCATCCTCTAAAAAGAATATTATATCCTGGTCATCAAGATTTTTTTCTCTGTATCACTTTCTTCCGCACCCATCCATCATCTATACCTCACCCTCTATCCTACCTCCCAATAGCGGCCCCACTTGTCATCCTCTATCAATTTTATCTAAATAGCCAAAGGGTGCTTGGCCTAACGGTTAAGACACTCGAGCGGTACTTCACAGGTCCTGAGTTCGATTCCCCATGAGAGCGAATTTCAGGTTGTGGTTAAAAAAAATCTCCTCGTCGGCCCCGTGTGCCAAAGCACTGGTTTAGAAACGGCCCAGGTCGGCCTAAGGACCGTGTATGGCCCAGGCAGTCGTCTCACGGGTTATGGATCCCAGTGTCAGGGCGGGGCCGGGTTTGGGGGTTTTCTCGGCCTGTGTGAGAAAGCCTTCTTCTTACTATTAATGCCCGGGGGACGGCTTGCCCCTCACAGGTCGGGTTTTTTTAATTTTATCTAAATATATCCATATGAGATCTTGTTTTAAAGTATTTATTGAAACGAATTTAATGATGCAATCAGAATTTAATTTGGTTTTTTGCTTTGTGAGTTATAATATTTTTTTAGTCAGTTAAAAGAGTGGGGCCGGCCACAGATTCTCTCTCCTCCCTTTTTCCTCCTCTCTCTGTGTTGGGTAGCGCGGGGGAATTTTTATTATTTTTAATCCTTTTTTAAAAGAAATTTTAAAAATAACCGCACTTAGAAACATTTTACAAATATAACCTGTTTTGGTTGTGCCAGTGCCACTGGCGTGACAAAAATACATTGCGACGCCACATGCATTAGTGCGGCAATATTTAAGAACGTTAGACGGCGTTTCTGACGTGAAAAACCTTGTCGCGCTATCCTCGATGGCGTGACAGTACTGTGACTCAATTTTTAAAAAACTATAACTTCTCCATACGACATCGGATGAAGATAATTTTCATATGAAAATTGTAGAGCTCGACGAGATCTAAAACTTTCTAGTTTTGAGTTTTTTCATTTAAGGACGTTAAGATGTTTAAAAAATTAATATAAGTTTTTAGCATCATAATTATCGCGTACTAGCGCTTGACGCATTAAAGAAAAAATTCCTTTTTGTATGAGGTCAAATGAAGATCCTTTCTATACCAAAGTTGTAGAAAGTCAAAACTACAACTTTGGTATAGAAAGTATCTTCATTTGACCCCATATGAAAAGGATTTTTTTCTTTAATGCGTCAAGCGCTACTACGCGATAATTATGATGTTGAAAACTTATATTAATTGTTTGAGCATCTTAACGTCCTCAAATAAAAAAAACTCAAAATTAGAAAGTTGTAGATCTCGTCGAGCTCTACAATTTTTATATAGAAATCGTCTTCATCCGATGTCGTACGAAGGAGTTATGATTTTTAAAAATTGAGTCATAATACTGTCACGCCAACAGGGGTGACGCGATAAGGCTGTGGCACGGCAATGTGTTTTTGTTGCGCCAGCGGCACCAGCACGACCAAAACGGGCTAGATTTGCAAAATGTTTTTAGGTGTGGTTATTTTTAAAATTTCTTTTAAAAAAGATTAAAAATAATAAAAATTCCTAGCGCAGGGAGGACGAGCCTGGGCCTCGTGTCCCGTGTCTTGCACATAGCGTATGTTCGCTATCACACTATATTTATCGTATGAAGACCTCATCCGCTATTTTATAGTAGCTTTTGGAGGAGCCACTGCAGCATGTTTCTCCGGTAAAAGCTCCTGCAGACTACTTTACCGGACCTGGGTGCGGATGGTCTTAAAAATTTGATATCAAGCATGGTCAACTAATTGGGTACAATGCAAATGATAAAAGGTTGCTTCAGTCATCTTGAATCATATAGACAATCATTATTTAGCTTTCCAATTTTACTTGAGGCATTCACGTGATATAAGAGGTAATAAACAGGAACTGATTAATGCAAGATAATATGCCAATCAGTACGCTATTGGGGATGAAGGGAACAAATGTTACCCACATGACCTGCATTTTCAATTGACCAAACAGAGATAGTGATATTAGAAAAAAAAACACTTCAGCACTATACAGAACAATAGAACCAGCTGAATTTGTATCATTGGCACATTATATTATCACATCAGCCAAAAAAGTCATTCACCATAGGGAGGAGCACGGCAGTGATGAAATCCTCCCATCCCATAGCAGCCAGAGGTTTCTGCGTGCCAACTAAAGTTCTTGCTGCTCGTTCAAGTTAAAACTATAGATTGCACTTGTGTGCTCATGATTTGGTTGCCAAACTATGCCCATCATTGATGTTTCCATTGAACCACACCAAATCAACACGAAATCACAGGCATAGCCAGCACACACACTGTGCCCTGAACCCAAATCACATTCAGCCGGATCACGGCGGCTACCTTTGCGTCGGCGAGGTCGGTCTCGACCGTGGGCTCTGACTCGGCTTTCCCGGCTTTCATGAGGCTGAGGCGCAGGCCCCGTTGGCGGTGCCGAGGACAAACGCGGCTGTGACCCCCTCGGCCGTGGGCGCGGCAAGGATGGCAGAGACGTCGGAGAAGGCGACATTGGGGAACAAGCGCCGCTGGTGCAGCAGCGTCGGCGTCGAGCGAGCGGACCGGTGCAGCACTTGATGCTAGGGAGCTCGAGCGATAGAGGGAGCGGGCCAGTGCAGTAGGGTCGGCGTGCGGTGGCGGCGGCGGCCTGGCCCCGTAACCCCAGCAGCGATGCCGGGCGGAGAGGCGTTGGGCGGCAGCAGCGATGCCGGGCGGAGAGGCGTTGGGCGGCACTCCCCATCTCGCGCCGGTGAGTGAGGGATGGGCGTGGCGGTGAGCGAGGGATGGGGGCGGCGGTGACGAGGTGAGCGAGACGGGAAGTGCCCGTTTCTTTTAACCGAGAGCGAGACCTATATTTCAGTAATAGAAGATAGAAGATAGAGAAATATGAAGTTAAAGTCATGCTTTGCAGACTATGTCATCATCCTAAATAATTTTTTTATAGGTATAGAGGGAGTAGTATTTTGTGGTCATAAGGGCCTGTTTGGTTAGGCTCCAAAATTTGCCCTATCAAAAATTTGACAAGCCTTAGTTTTGGCTCTTATTTGGTTTACTACCAAATCTTGCTAACTTCTCACATTTGCCTTGCCAAATCCATGGCAAATTTTTTTATCTAACTTTGGCTTGCCAAATCTTTGGCAAGGCAAATTTTGATAGCAATCTTAGCAGACTCCAAGTCCCGTCTCTTTTAGAAAAACGATTTTCTTTTCCTCAGAAATGTGGATATGGGAATCTGGGCAAGGAGTATAAAAAATGTTTTTCGTTTGAATAGTGCTATTGTTAAAAATGTTTAAGGAGGATTGTAGGTTTTTCAAAATAACAATGAATTCACTTTTGAATGACATTATTGACTCTGACACTACAACATGCTAGTTTATTTTCTCAGCAACAGCAACTATTCAATAACACCCAGCACAAAAATGGAGAAAAGAATTAGCTCTAGAAGAAACAAAGCCAAATTAACCATCTTGTGTGCCTTGAGGCTACCAACATGCATTTTGCAATATGCAAATGAACTACCATGCTAGTTCAAGGCCACCAGCTCTCGTCGCACAACAAACTCCAACCTGAAATGGCAAAAAAAAAGGAACAACAATCCAAGGTTACATAGTAATGAATGATATACGCACATTAGAAGTACCATATCAGTTTAACATGTACTGACCTCTCAAATAACTGCCTGTTCAGGTTAGAGGCATCATATAAACCATGCAATGACCAGCATCCATCCGGCAAACGAGTGGACAAAAGGTCCTTGACGTTAAAAACATTACATGAGCAAAAATTATTGTCAGATGGATAAAATAGAATAAATGATATGGCTGGTAAGATATGATTGTTCATTAGGAGTGCAATGTAGTACGTAGAGTAAGAAAAAAGATCATAATATGGAAAAATAAAATCTTGTAGCACTCGTGCGGAATACATATTTCTTGTTTAAAAAATACAGGTAATATTGGCCAACCTACTGATGACAGGAAAACGGACGACTACGACCCGCCTCCGCGTCAGTAGAGACAAAATTTAAATTTAATTGGGACAATATAAAGAGCACTTATTGCGAATCCATACTTCCATAATTCTTATATTTGCATAAAAATTATGTTAATTACATCTCTGTAGAGAACACCCCTGATTAAGAGTTCCAACATGAGTGCATGAAAATAAGATTACATCATATGGTCGTCTAATACAAACTATAAAAAGAAAACAAGGTCTTCAGTCTTGTAGCCACAAATGGATCGATGAGTATGCATGCTTGGCATAAACTTGGACATGATAATTGTCATGACATGATTTCATTTCTTGATAAGCTAATGCACACTCTTTGTAAATATGAGTATGTATGTGGCTTGTTTGGATCCTTTGGATAGATCAATATCGATATACATGTATTTAATTTATGTACTATTTGTAGTACAACATCTATGCATATCGACTAGAAGAACTTCATTTATTTATGTATAGCAGATAATTATTTGGAACATAATGCCATGTGTATACACATTTTCACCTTGAAGACTAAGTTTTGACATAGTCTTATCAAGTCATATTATAAGACCATGAATTAGCATGTTCTGATATATACGGGTGCACTTAGCATATAAGCACAGCGCACATAGTGAATTAGCATATATGATGATTTAATTTGACAACTTAACTAGACATAGCCATTTACGGGTGCAGTCAGCTAAAATGCAATATTTAAATTACCCATGGTGCATGATGTTTTGACTCGTAATTGACATGCAAGGCTTATTTGATTTAACCAAGTCTTGTTTGTGGCATTTCGGTTATTTTGACAATGGCCATAGCAAGCTAACTATCATGATTGGTCACGGCTTAGGATTTCACACGAATATACTAACTTTGTTTAGTTCCTTATGTGGTTCCGCCGGACATGGGTTTGGATGAACACCACCTAAGCACATAAAGGAATTATCATTTTATTTATGGACTGGCTAGGACAGTAACCCTCAGAATGATTATTGGATTTTATCTCCAAACATATAATTTATCATATATGAATGAAACGTGTTGATTTTGGCACAACACTAAACTGGTACCTTTTTGTTTATTCTATACAGGGGGATTTGATCATGCTACCTCTCGCGCGAGACGGGGCAGACAGGATGCACATTGTGAGGCTTAGACCGACCATGATATGAAGGCGCTAGTTAGTTTCATGCAGAACGGATGCATTTACAGTTAGCGACGCTCCCAGCAGTCGCATGGACCCAAAGCTTTGGCATGGTCGTTTCTTTGAGTCGACATATAATCTTTTCTCTATGGCCATAGCATGCAGGTTGTTTATTTTCTTTAGCTATAAAAATGTTAATTCACGGTTATCGGTGATCATGGCAGGAGTGCAATTTAATGCAATGTTAAATTAATTTGGCCTACTAGTTTATCATATGGCACTTGTAGGCAGAAGTGAACTGACAAGTTATAATTATTTTTATATGCAGGTAACTAGCACGCAACTTCATTTCTTTTGATTATGCTAGAATTTATGCAGGGAAACAGATAAATGAGATAAGTCTATGACTCATGCAACACTAACTAATTAGCAACCATTTATTTGGCACAAGAAAATGTTAACCGTGCATGTCGTGTAATGTAAATGACATGAATGAATACATATGCAGTGCACGATCGTTTTTCCCTCTTTCTTTCTTTTTTTTACGTTATCTCGTTCTATAACTAGCATGCCGGTATTCTTGTTGGATTGAACCCGTACACGTAGCATAGGTGAGATGAAAATTTTGATGTCTTCGGTGCAACTAATGGGTAAGAATTCTTGTTGATTTGAATCCATGCACAGAGTGCAGCGAGGAGCATCTTTTGGCATATTGGTGGATGACATAGTTCACGTTCTTTAGAACGAGACGCTTTCCTGTTCGGTTTGTATGATAAATCCGGCTTGGGGCCTTCAAACATCTCATGGCAACTAACTTAAGAGAGTGAAGCTACACATAAGACTTTGATCATGATGGAGTTGGTGAAGATTTGTTGTTGTTGACATGATGCTGTGAAGATGAAGAGAAGAAGAGAATTAGAAGAGCGCCATGCGGCTCATTTCTCACCTTCACCGAAACCTTGACGTACAGCAACAAGAAGAACAGCCACGCAGCGACACCCTCCCGGCAGCCTGGATGCACGGCACTGCAAGCCTGGTGATGCACGTACGTCTCCGGATGGCCTTCAGCGTGGCGAAGCGGCGCTTGGAACGGCGAGCGGTTAGCACTCCGGCAGCCTGACGGCAATGTGTTGTGTATGTATGCGTATGGCAGCAGCCTGCCGGCAATGTGGAATGTGGACTCGAGAGCGGGGGGTCCTTCTGTACAAGATCGGCATCTATTTATAGCCATGGAGAGCAGTGCGGTTGCTTCCTCAGGCGATGCGCGCTTTCATTTGATTTTTGTGATTAACGCTAATGATGCCGGCGCAGGATTTGAATTATTGACCGCGCTCGACGTGCCTGAGAACGTGTGTGCATACGTGGAGGACTTCAACCGGTGCTTGGACTTCCTTTGAATATCTAGAGCGCGTTCAGGAGCTCCCAGGGTAACTGGTATTTGGACCATATATTTTCTTTTATTCTTTAATAACTGAAGCGATTAAGGAGAACAGGCGGTAGCTTATTTCCTTGCTGGCGTGCATTTACGTATATACGTTGCCTGACGACTACTCCATGCATATGTGTCTTTTCTTTCCTCTTCTTTGTCACTTAGCCAATCAATAAAATACTCACTTAGTTAATCAATTAAGTATTTTATTTCTATACGTGGCTTTCAAATGGGATGGTTTGTTGGCCAGCCATATATTCATGTGAATTATGGTATTTCGAGCATTGGTACAAAATACACATGTACGCGCTCGTGAGCTCTTTGATTGACCGAATATCCTAGCCAATGTCATATTAATTTTGTTTTCTTTTGACAAATTATTTTATTATTTATGTATTTTATATTTAGACGGAATTTGACCATCTATAATATTTTATTTTATATGGTATAAATACTTTCAAATATTTTGGACGAGCCAAAATTTGTGTCAACACCTAGCACAATTTTCGTTGCTTAGAATCTTACTATTTATTTGCCAATTGCCATGTGCCTGCTAATTAAAGTTATTTTTAGCGCTCCGCGGGAGGTCAACGTGTTGTGGTAAACAAGAGGACTTGAACAACGAACTTACGCTGTGCAGTTGATATTAGATCGACTGGTTCCTTGCTTAATTCATGATGTTTACAGCTCTGCTATTTAGTTACATGTATGTATGCCTGACAACAGAGTTGAGTAAGGTCTACCTGTACCATGTTCTGAGAATAGGCGTTGGATATGCAGTCAACTAATTCATATGCACCTCCTGTATTATTGGACTGTGATTAGAAGTTTTGTAACTAATATATTTGGATCTAAAATATTGTTTTAGGTGCCATGGAAAACAGTGGACAAAACCTTCAATTGTGGCTACAGGTTGGTTCCAATCGTCAATCAAAGAGGATATAAGCATCTGAGAGAGCTGAGCAGGTCCCAACTGGTACAAGAGAATGGATAATATGAATAACAGCGACATATCCTAGCAGAAGGACGGTGATGCCCTATTCAATGCAGTCGCTTAAAGTACTTTATTCGTTCTGATAGATATGCATATAGAATGTGTCTAATTGTTCTATTTTTTCGTCCCATTTAACAGATCTGTCCATCCAGCCTTGCTGCTGGATCCATTCATCCCCTCACTAGATCTGTGTGTACTATTAAATGTGAGGCTTCCATTTCTTCCTTTTCGTTGTCACATGAGTAGGCTCTCTATTTTTGGTAGGTTCCCTTGGTCTATTATAATTATGCATTTAGCTTTCTTGTCTCAGATTCCCTTTTTGTGCTTTGTGCTAAGTACATCGATTTATATTCCTTCAAAAAAGTACATCGATTTATGAGCATTTTTTGTGAAAATTTGATCTGATAGCGTTTGGGCAGCCTGTTGGAAATATTTGTTTGACGGCAAGCCTGTTGGAAATATTGCATGTCCAAACAAGTGCTCCTATGCTTGTGTTTGTTCGCATCTATTAGTTAATCAACAGAGTGAAGCCTGAGATACAAGATGCATTACTTAACATGATAAAAAGATTTTTTTTTAGTTCACTAAATTATGAATTTGGCTACCTGGTTGATCAATGTGTGTACCACTGATTTATGTAATAGTCTCTACTTACCCTTAGATGATTGGAATACCAAAGTTTGTTCATTTCTATTTTTCCACGTCCCAATTGCTAGCTCCACATTCATTATGTTTAGTTAAATTAGATCGTCAGAAATACAGGCTAAGGCTATGCGCACCGCCTGGACCTGCACCACGCATGTTAAACGTGTGGGGCCCATCTGGTAGGTGCTTTATAGGGAGCAAAAGCTGCCACGTGGCCCATCTCTATCCTCGCCTCTATCCTCTCCTCGGCCCTTGCGACTCGCTCTATCGCCTCCGCCTCCGTCCCCCACCTCTCGCGGCGCACGCCGCCGCCCGAGCTCCTCCTCCGAGCGCAGCAGCGCGGCCCAAGCGCCTCCTCCTCCTCCTCCTCCTCCTAGTGCGGCGGCGCGGCCTAAGCGCCTCCTCCGAGCACGGCGGCGCGGCCGGAGCGCCTCCTCCTCCGAGCGCGGCGTTGTGGCCCAAGCGCCTCCTCCTCCGAGACGGCGGCGCGGCAGCAAGACCGACACGACAGCAGCCAGCTCGACGGCAAGAGCGACGCGGCAACGGCCGGCTCAGAGGCGCGGGTTCTGGCTTGACAGCGCTTGGGCCGGCGGCGAGAGCGGCGCAGTGTGGCAGCAAGACCAACACGGCGGCGGCCGGCTCGGCGGCGAGAGCGACGCGGGTTCCGGCGGCGTGGGCCCCGTAGCTACAGGCGATAGAGGTCCGTCCGTCAGCCTCCAGATTTAGAGATCCACTGTAGCTACCTGTAGGATAGTGCTCCATTTAGCGTCTTGCGGTGCGGCTCCTCCACCTCTACATTTGTCGTTCAGATTGCTTTAGCGATCAGCCGCATAGCCTAAAATTACTATGGCTCTTAGCGATCTTTCAGCAGATGCACTGTTTCTTAGCTATTGACAAAAAAAAACTATGACCTTATCGATTTGAGTTTCTGCATTGTCAGCTTCGGTGTTTCTCAGTTTGCAGATCTAAAAAAGCTTATTTTTTGGCCTAATCTGGGTATTGACCATTAGAGACCACTAACTCTAAGATGTTTTAGTCAGCAAGGATCTATGGCAGGTTTTCTACTCATGCTCTAAGTTTCCTGAAGGACATTTACTTAATTGAGTAGTCAATGTCATCTCACTTCAGTTTCACGATTTTGTATGTAAATAAAATGGCTTAATGGCATGTTCATGTACTGTATTTTATAATATGCTGATTATTCACTTTTGTAAGTATTAATTAATCATAGTCTTTGGAATATGTGTTGGTACCACGTGTTCTTGACTTATTTCCATTATTGTTGCAGTTAGCAGTACAACGGGAATAAAAGTTTCCTTCGGATGCTATTTTCATGACAACCATTAACTTACTATTGCACGTTGCCACCCCAATATGCAGTGACTGGATAGAACGAGCATGTTCAAACTAGACATGTAGATGCTCATGCGCCTGCACGTGAAGAAGCACACTTTGAATCGGAATTAAATACCACTTCACAGTCTGAACTTTATTTTTTCAGCCTGATGAGAAGAATTACTGTTGTTCTTACCATCTGAAGATGAAGCAACTTTAGCTCCACGAGGTACACAAGCACAACAACTACCTCCTCTGCCATCTAAACACAATAGACCCGTGCTTAAACTACAATACTAATTGCGCCCACCATTCTTTGTTATATCAGTTAACATAAATAAACAGGAGCAACAGAATCAACGACATCTTACAATAAAAACAAAAAATCACCATAGTAAGTACAAAACACGCTTCCATGTACGCAGGCACACCTAGCTTCACAAACAGCTCATTCGACGACACTGATTTCTTATAAATCAAATATATTCTACTTTAAATTATATGTAGCACATTTTATCTGAATCGGCACGTGATGGCGCGTCTCCCTACACTAGTTCAATGGAACCGCAGTGGGCTATTGATGGCTCCAATATTGCCAGGTGTAGAAAAAACAGGGCCAGTAGGCTGGGCCGGGCTTAAGGTGCGTGAGGCAAAGGAAGGTCTAATAACTACTTCTTTTGTAAAGAAAAAGAATATTATTTAGGATAACGACACGGTCTCCAAAGCATGACTTTAACTTCATATTTCTATGAAAATATTTATTAAAAAGTGATATACTCCCTCCGTTCCAAAAAAGGATGTCGTTCTCACTTCCCGAGAAACAACTGCCGGTGATTTATATAAATAATAAATATCATCGATTAGTATCATAATTAGTATCATCGGAAAGATCCTTAGATCTAGTATTTTAATAAATTTATTTGGAGATATAAATATTACACGTATTTTTCTACAAATCGAGCCAAACTTATGGCACGAACACCAAAATAACTTTCTTTTTGAAACGGAGGGAGTATGTATTTTTTATAAAAATATATTTGAAGACAAATCTATTTATATAGGTTTCATATTTCTAAACTCAATAATTCATGATTTATATTCCTAATGTTTGACCAAGATATCTTCCAAAATGACATTCTTTTCCTATACAAAGAGAGTACTCCCTCCGTACTCGTAAAGAGAGTGGACAACGACACGATCTTCAAAAACATAGCTTTAACTTTATATTTTTATATAAAAATGATTTATTAAAAAAATAATATATGCATATTTTTATAAAAGTATATTTAAAGATAAATCTATTTATATAGCTTTCATATTTTAAACTCAACAATGTTTGACAAAATTTGTCCAAAACGATTTCCTTTAGGAGTACAAAGGAAGTATTTAGTACCCAGATAACATATAGTATATTATACACAGGCAATACATCTAGTGTGTGTATATATATACACAACGAGACAAAGTGGGGCCTATCCTCTCTCATATATTTGTCCCTGTTTTGTTCAAAGAGAGAGCAATATTGAAAATTGAAATACACATTGGATTTTATCAAGGATTAGCATTTAAAACACTATGTTTATATTCTGTCCATTGTAAATTATAAATTGTTGTGGCTTTTCTTAGGAATAAGAGATTAAAATTATAATACCTTATTGTCTTACACTAGGAGTTAGATAGCATATGTCCAATCACATGATATAAATTTGGTTTCACTTACGGTTACGTTTTCTAATTATACTAATTTATATATAATTTATATATTATATATAGTTATAATAACAGATAAGATGCCAAGTCTGCCTCCCTATATACCACGAAATTTTAACTTGTTCCTCCCGTCTCCCTCTTCTGTTCCTCTTCCTGTCTCGAGTTTACACCTTCGATTGTCCGGTTGTCCCCTTCTTCACGAAACAGTATTGAGCAATTCACGATTGCTGATCCTCCCCAACTTTCCCCGGGATCCGAACGACTTGGAGCCGCCGTGTACTGCCGATATGGCGGGAACTGATCGCCTCTACCCTCCGATCGAGCCACACGATCTAGAGCCCCCGCAGGTCCCAGCCGCCGCCGTGGGCGGCAGCCGCGAGGAGGAGGCCGGGGTTTGCGACGCGCCCGTGATGTGGGACGACGAACCCGACGCGTGTCCCTCCCCAGAAGCGGTAATCGAGCACTCCCTCCTCGATTCATCTGATACTGAGATTGCCTCCCCGGTAGATAGATTGGTATATCCGCATGATGATTTCTTCCTAGACTGGTAAAGCGCGCTTCCAGACTACTTTAGCAGTAGCATTGATGCGTGATTCAATCTTCTGAGGTTGCCATGCTTGTGGGAGCTTTCGGGCTTCTGCTTGTGGTAAGTTTGAGCAGCTCTGTTGCTGGTTATTGTGTAGGCACACAGGTGTGTGGTATGAAAACAAGAGATTATAGCCGTTTTAATTTCATTCCCTTGATACACAAAATGCAAGTTTTCCAAGCAGTGCATTCCTATGTCCTGACCCATGATCAGTGTCTGGGCTACCTCTGCACTTTCCTTTTTGATGTTTTAGCATGGAAAAGTGAATTTCAGAAATACCTATATCTTCCAAATGTGCCCCCTACCTCATTTAGCTTGTAATGTTACAAAACTAGAGCTCCTTTTTTCATTTATTATTATCACAATGGTTGATCTAGTAAACCAAAATATTTGGTGACCTAGCAATATACAACTTTTGGCCATCTTACACTTTTCTTAGTTTGAAAACATCTAAAATGTCAAATATGGTAAGCTAAAGTGAGTGTTCAATTACCTTAGATTATGTAATTTAGTCACGCATCCATATGCATGTACATGTCATCACCCAAATTATTTATGGTTATGGTTTATTGCGAAAATCAGGCCCCCCACATATTTGAGAAGGGTGCTAGGGATCCTCCTCCTAAAGTTTTCAAGGAAGAAAGGCTTGGTGTTGTCGATTCTTTTGAGTTCAGCAATGAGATGACCACTGCCAAGGAATCCGGACAAAACAACTATTATAGTATTCCTCCTTGTCAACAAAAAGGCATCATATCGGTGCCTCCTTCTGTTCCACCGATAACAAAAGATGATCACAATGAGTGGCAAAAGGGCTTTGGTTACAATAGTGTGTGCTTCCCAGAGGAAGAATATAAATGGGATATTGACGAAGAAAATTTGGAGATGACCATGTGGGATGTGCTCTCTGAGATGGTTGTTACAGGGAAGGATAAAATATTATCCATTGCATCATTTGATTTGGGAACGTTTGGCATGTCTACGATTTCAGATTTTTTCCTTAAAGAGGCTTTGAAGGATAAGAAAGCCCCAACACTTGAAGATGTCAGTGCTGGTTCTGAACATGCTCTCCTTGAGACAGAACCAACAAAGTGGTTACCTGATAGTGCTTCCCCTTCTTGTATGCTTTGTGGAGCACGTTTTCATCCAATAATTTGCACTCGCCATCATTGCCGATTTTGTGGTGGGATATTTTGTGGTGGTTGTTCAAAGGGTAGAAGCTTGATGCCCCCGAAGTTCATGATCTCAGATCCTCAAAGGGTCTGTGATGTTTGCGGAGTGCGTCTTGAGTGTATTCAACCTTATTTGATGAATCGACTCAGTCATGCTTGTCAACTTCCAACTCAAGACTTGACAGACCTAAGCACCATGAGATCATGGATAAACATCCCCTGGGAAGTCAGAATGGAGTATGAGATCTACAAAGCTGCAAATTCCATACATGGCTATTGTAAGGTATTCATATCCAACACTTTTAATACCTCCTGTTGTTAATCATTTCACTGTTTTTCCTAGAAAGCATTTGTTCCTGCGCCTTGATTCTTCCTAAGAACACATTTTCTGCTCAAGTAATGGTTATCCAATCCTACAAACATTAATTAGCTAGACTAAATGTTAATTTTATTACAGTTCTATAAATATCCATCCCTGCTTAAACTCTTGAAGTAATCTACTACTCTACCAGATCCAAACTAAAATTGTGATACTGCATGAATAATGTTGAACCCAAGTTAATCCATTTGAATAGTTATATCAATTGGGTCATTTATTGATTCATGTTTCCCCAAAAATATAATTAGATTCTGGCCTTCATGTATGCCAATTATATTTGGCAAATCATTTTTCTCTACAAACTTGTAGCACAGTTCCTTAGCTTACCAAGGCACCTTGTGTATATATGTGATAAATTGTTCCACATGCTAAACATATTTTTTTCATCAATTGTCTTTTAGGCAGAAAACCGTTGCTCGACTTTAGAACAGAAATAACTGATTTGACATGTGTAACATATTGTGCAAACTGCCTAAGAAATGAATTGGTTATTTTTCTGCATTTGTCAACGCCATGATTATTCTGCATTTGTCAACGCCATGATTAGATAATTTAATGTCCGATTTCCCATGTATAATACACTTGCGGTACTGCATAGCTGAAGCATTTGCATAGACCGGCATTGCCTCTACAATTTGTGGTTCCATTTATAAGCTCGTCATATGATTTTCAAAATCTGGGAACCATAATATAGTTTACTCTTTCAATTATTTCCTCTTTTTTTTTTTAGCAACATGCTTCTTGTTCAGTCAGTCCTTTGTTGTTAATAAGGACGTAATCATAAAATGTTCTATGCTTGCAATATTCAGGTGGGGGAGCTGAAACCTGAGAAGTCGATCCCTGATTCAATTCTCAGACAGGCAAAAGGGCTTGCAATCATCACTGAGGCAAAGGTTGGTATGATGCTTACATACAAAATCGGTACTGGATTGGTGGTTGCTCGGAGAGGTGATGGTTCTTGGTCCCCTCCTTCTGCTATCTCTACTTGTGGTCTTGGATATGGAGTTCAGGTAATCTTCTCATCAAGTTTGTGTTTTTGGTATAACTAAGGCTTTCTAACACTTGGAATATGTCTGTATACTGTACCTTTCAGGCTGGAGGTGAGTTGGCTGACTACATCATTGTTCTTAGGAACACAGATGCCATCAAAACTTTCAGTGGAAATGTACATATGTCAATTGGGGCTGGTATTAGTGCTTCTGCTGGTCATTTTGGACGAGTGGCAGGGGCTGATTTCCATGCTGGTTATGGTAGTTATGCTGCCTGTTACACATACAGTTGTAGCAAAGGTATGGTTTAATGAATTTCCCACCTTTTTCCGATTTTGCCATATTGCTCTATGGAAAGTACTTTTCTATTGTTCCTGAAACTGTTCACCTATCAGTAATTAAAAGAAATCTGACAGGATACTGAATACCAACGGTGAAAAGTTTCCAGGTCCTTGGTAGACACATTAATCTGTGCATTAGTGCATATTTGTAGTTTCTTCACAATGGTGAACGAAAAATATGCATTAAAAAATAAGGGTTACTTGTTGCACTAATTTCGTTATTTCCCAATGAACTCTACTCCCTCCGTCCCAAAATAACTGTCGTTTTCGCTTCCCTAGGAAACAACTTTGATTAAATATGTTTTTAAAAATATTAATATTTATGGTACATAATATTTTTTTTGAATGAAATGGTACATAATTAGTTTCATTAGAAAGATCTTTGAATCTAGTATTTTAACAAATTTATTTGAAGATAGAAAGATTGCACTCATTTTTACAAATCGAGTCAAGCTTGTGACACGGAAACCCGAAATAACAGTTACTTTGGGATGGAGGGATTATTTGTTTACTGATGAGTTTTTTTTTCCTAAGCAACACGTTTCTGAGAGTGAACCTCTTGCCATCAAACAATCAAATACTTACAATTAAAAAGGTCAAAGAGGTGCACGTAACCAGCGCTATCTGTTTAGTAGTGACTTTTCGTCCAAGCAACATATTTTTGGCAGAGAACTGCTTTGGACCAGTTTTCACCAAACAATCAAACACTACATCTGTGTACTGACATAATTTGAATATTTTTTTGCGAGAAAACATAATTTGAATATTAGAATTGGACTTCAGCCATAAATACCTTCTCCTGTACTAGGAAGTAGTTTGTGAATGCTCGTAAGCAAATATTTCCAATGTTTGTAGTGTAGACTGAATTCAATTTCTAGGGGAATATAGTTCATAGACCATAAGCCATGTGGCTTCTGTCGCCTAGGGCAGCTAATAAGAGATTGTACAGAGGCTTAAACTTCCAGTCAATTGAATAAAATGAAACATGATGGTCGCTAGGTTTACTGATCATCTTTTTTTGGAAAGGGGGTCCGGGGGGAACCAGCTAGCTTCTTCAAGGTAGTACATTCAGATAATCTAAGAAAAAACAACATTTGCTTCTGTCAGTCAGTTGAATCACACATCAGTACAAGGCGTATATAGGGAGTGCTACAGTGGATCAAAACAGCATCATTTGGCATCTTCATTCTTGCATCATTATACAGTTCATACGGATTCATTAATTATATTATATTATATATAGTTGAGCACAACACACGTATTTTCAGCTTTTGTTTTGATTGCTAAATATGTACTGTAGATGTCAGGATCTGCTTTAAGTCTATTAGTGATCTGACATTGATGTTTCATTTGCTTTGCTTTTTGTCACCATCAGTTCTTTGTTTCTCTGGCAGGTGCTTTTGTGGGCTGTGCACTCAATGGAAGTGTGGTATCCACTCGAGACTCGGTAAATGCCCGGTTTTACGGTGGTCCAATCAAGGCCTCAGAAATCCTTCTTGGCTCGCTGCCAAAACCACCTGCTGCCGCAACTCTATACAAAGCTTTATCTGTATTATTTGATAAGATCAACAAGTGAACTTCTTTGATCTTCTTTAGTTTCTGACATGCATTATAGCCTGGTGAATTCAATTATTTCTGGGTCATTGTTTTGCCTTCTTTATCTTATTCCTAGTTGGTGATGATACAAGTGTACACCTGACCATCCACTGTTTTACATCAAACAGATGTATTTGGAACCACAAACCACTCTGTAAATGCTGTAAATATGGTTACAATTCTCGTGAGAAATGAAAAGAAATCCATTTGTTCAAGTGCTATCAAAGTTAACTCTGAATCCACTTGTACCATCTCATTTCTGGAGATGAGATGTTGCTCATGCGTAAATCAATCTTCCTCAAGTAATTTGTGCCCGAAGTGGCTAAGTGTCTACTAAGAGGGGATGGGAACAAGATGGATGTAGCAAGGACCTGAAATGAAAGCTTGATTGGAGCTGGTAGTAACGTACAAGAGCATGAACCTTAGTCCCGGGTGACAATTGCATTAATGTCTAGTGACACGAGATTTTATGGCCGTAAGCTAGAGTGTTTCTTTTGTGTTTGCACATTGCAAATAGAGAGTGGAATTTATCATATATAGAAGGAATTTTAGCGAAAGAAAGAATGAGGAATGGAGAAATATGTTGGAGACTTCAGGAGATTAACCTTGCTGAGGGGAACGACCAGGTGCAGAAGACAGGTAAATTCACAACTAGAAGCATCTACAGATTAATTACCTTTGGACTTTGGTGGTGTGATGGTTGGCAATGTCTACCGGCGTCGTAGCTAGGGAAGTGGCTGAGCAGCGGGCCGCACACAGGAGGCAAGGGCGCGGTCTCGGGCTGCACGACGACGGCTTACGTCTAGTTGAGTCCAGGGACCTAAGAGTCCAGTTTGATATCTCCTTAAAGAAACCAGATTAGTTGTGGGGGATCTTATTATATATAGGGAACAATCTTACTAATGAAAGGCTTAGCCAAGGATTGAGATTATATCTCCCTCTTGCACTCTAGCATTAAGGCTTCCCCTTCCCCATGCGTTTGCATCTAGCTACTAGCCTCCAGGGCGCCGCCGTTTCGCCATCACGAGTTCAAGCCTAGGCCGGCAACCTCCCACTCATATCCCCTACACAATAGGCCAAGCTCTAACAACCTGGTATCAATGTCAGGCTCCGGAGCTTTGTTCACCGACACCACCGCTATCGTAGTCACTCCCACAATCCCTAGTGCCGCCATGACCACCACTGCTTCGCCATCCGTTCCGCTACACATGGCCACGAGTGAGTCGACAGATGCCCTACAAACTCTCACTGCAGCCATCTATGGGCTTCAGCGCCAAATGGGTGACCTAGCGACGCGAGTTGCGACCGTCGAAGGCAGGTCGTCCGGATCCTCCACGGCACCAACGTCGCTTGAGTTCCCGGGGTTCGGCGACATCCCTACCCTACTGGCTTCAAGGCCTATCATCAACATGGAGCATTAAATGTTGATAAAAATCAAAACTAATTTGACAGTTTCGTAAAATGTTGCAAGACGAATCTTTTGAGTCTATTTAGGTCATGATTGGACATTTATTGCAGAAGCTATCATGTTGCTACAGTAAAAAATTTTGTAAAATGAACAATCTAAACACCCTCTTCGCTCCAGAACACCATCAAGAAGTTCATCAACGGCATCACTCCTGCCGCCTCTGCGTCGTCGTCTACCTAAGAGGAAGAATCGTTATCCTATTAGGATTCCTTTCATATTGCAAGACACATATAAGATTCGATCTTGTTTTACAAGAAGTCTTGTCGTCTATCTAAGGAAGAATTATTGTCCTATTAGGATTCCTTTCATATTGCAAGACCCGTATAAGATTCAATCTTGTTTTACGAAGAGTCTTGCATGTAAGATATCGAATGACAAATGGTTCGTATAGGACGATGTATAAATCGAACAGTTGTTATAGGGGAAGAGTAAGATCTTGGATGACGAACGGCTGACATAGCATGACGGGTAGATCGAACGGTCATTACGGAAGGAGAGTCCTGCAAAAAACTTGCTCTTTTGTAGTTAGAAAGGTTAGAATATAGGGAACAATCTTATTAATGAAAGGTTTAGCCAAGGATTGAGATTATATCTCCCTCTTGCTCTCTAGATTACGGCTTCCCCTTCCCATGCGTTTGCATCTACTAGCCTCCAAGGCGCCGAGCACGGGACCGCCGTTCCCTTCGCGAGTTCGGCAACCTCCCACTCCTATCCCCTACGCAATAGGCCAAGCTCGCTCGGCTATCTCCAACAGAGGGGATGCAAATCGAGGATGCATTTCACAGACTGGGTTACGCATAGTATTGCCTCCTCCACCTAAAAATCATGTCTCTCCAACAGAGAGACTCAAATCGCGCTCGTTCCCCTCGCGGCCTCGCCCCTCTCTCCCTCACCCCTCTCTCTCTCTTGTACCTCGCCGCACCTCGCCAAGTCCGCCTCGTCCCCATCACCGGCGCCGTCTGCCCTGTCCCCATCACCGGCCCCTCCTCCCCCGAGCCCTCCCCCGGTCCCCGTCACCAGCAGCGCCGCCGCCTCCAGCGGATCTTGGAGCAACAGCGCTGCCGCCTCCACCCGTGGGCTCGCCGTGGAGCCATCTGGCCGCGCCGCCGTGGACCAGCCAGGCCGCACCACCGTGGACCCGCAGTGGCCGCACCGCCGTGGGCTCGCCTGGCGCCAGGCCGTGCCGCCGTGGACCAGCCAGGTCGCACCGTCGTGGACCCGCCGTGGCCGCGCCGCCGTGGGCTTGCCTCGCGCCAGGCCGCGCCGCCTGGACGCCGTTGCGCCCCGCCACGCCACCGCTGACCCGCACGGGCCCACCACTACCATCGATTGGGTGAATGCGTCGTCGACATCTTTGCCTCTCGGTTCGGTGCGTACCCAAAATGCCTGCTCGGTTTGGGTTCTCTGTTGGAGCTGGTTTTCAGGAGGCAAAACCACTGTACATGACCCATTTTGGGTTTTGCCTCCTCTGTTGGAGATAGCCTAATAGGTGGAGTCCTGGATGCAAGGATGATGGAGATATGGAGAGTACGATGGCCTGTCATGGTAGAATACAGACAGATCAACTCTGCAAAAGAAATTGGTATGGTTTGACATTCTGCAAATTCAATGGAAAGAAGGAAGCAGCTGACCACCTCCACCTCACAACTGGATGGTTGATTTTGGCAGCCATAAGTTTGGCTCTATGGCCTTGTGTTTTGTGTTTTCTAAAATAATCCCGAAACCAACTAAACGTAGCTAGAGCTTATAAAGCTTATGTTTTTTGAACCAGTGGCAGGTACTTGCAACGGAGGAAGACAAGAGCGAAGTGGAGGTGTTACTTCTGAAGATGAACTTACGGGCTCTCAAGTTGGTGAAATGTACTTAAAGCACGGAGGGGATATGATGAAATTTGCACTTGGGCGTGCTTTGTTTAGTTTGCTCTTTTGTCCCTTTTTTTTTTTTTGGTCTTAGAGCACAAGGTTTTGGCTCAGGTGTTTTCTGTCTGCTAAGAACCGGTGGTACCTGAGTGGCTGAGTGCACACTTGGCCGTACTGTAAACTGGTAATCCCAGTAACTACTCTGTTTCTTTCAATAAACAGGGTTTGAGACCTTTGATCTAAAAATAAGATTTGTCAACAAAAAAATATACATCAATGGATAGCAGAGGGAATTTTTGTAAGCTAAAGCTAAAAGCTGATAATGGCTTATGCTGATTTCTTGTAAGATAAAAATACTATTCTATGCCTGAAATGAAGCTAAGATAAGCGTTTATAAGTTGAAGCGAACAATAGACAGTTTTTTTTCCTCTGGCAAGTTTTTTTTTTTAAATACTTGCATACAATCAAGTTGGCACTAAGCAGCCTGCCTGAAGCAACACTGCTTTGGTAAGGAATATCCCCTGGCAACATGTGCTGCGAAAATATTGCAATATGTTTTTTGGACAAAAAACATACAATAACGTAAATTAGACTGAGAGTTTATATGAGCATAAGGAAAGAATATACCTTGTACAGAAATAGAAATGTAATAAAGTCAGAAAAAAAAACTAAAAAATGTCTCTAACTTTTTACTTTTGAGAATTTCTTGTTTTTCTCTTTGTCAAGAATTGACATGTCCCTTTTATTATGGATATACTATAAAAGAAGGCTGCGTTAATTGAGGTCATTGCTGCAACGTCAACACACTTCTGCAAGAAAGCCCAGGAAATATCATGAGTGACTCAGTAACTTTGCATCAAAATGTGAATCCAACCCACCACACATGACACAGAAGCAATCACACAGGTTAAACACATGGTTACTACATGTGGAGTATCTTCCCTGGAATTTTGAGATGACAAAAAAAGCAATGTAATGATGGTAGAATATGGCAGCAACACCCTTATATACCCTAAAAATTGGAACCATCCGAACTGAACACTCTAATCAGCAAAGGCACGACAGAACCAATGAATGATCCATACAATGTACACACTTCGACACAAGTAGTACAACGATAATAGTCATATCCAGGACAACTCGAGCTAATTTACAAGGGCACCTGAATGCCACAGGGATCTCAGCTACTGCTGACGGATGACCAGTTCTCCGACTTGTCTAAGGTTCCCTGCAAGCACTCTTTTCCCTTGCATTTTTTCCTTTTCATTACTTGAGGGAGACCAAAAAAAAAAGAAACGAAGAAAAAATTAAATAAATAAGTTAACAATTTGCTTAGGCTAGAATAAGTTCAGATCCTTGAAAGAGGATGGATATCATCTCCAGAGGACCGTGATAAGATCTCTCAATCCCTTCTCTCTTTCTACAAACACTGAACTCATAAAATAGAGAAGCACCATCCGAATAAAGGTGAAAGTAAAAACCCAGGCGAAGAAGAGACACTTGACTCTTGTAGCAGGATCAGGAGGGATCTGCACGAGTCTTTGAGCTCCCAAGGGTGAGCTCCAGCTCATGCTCGTCCGAGGCGCACTCCTCGTGTATCCGTTCCCCCTCCCATGCCTTCACAAGACCAGGTGATTCATTGTGGCCATTGCTGCTACTCCCGAAGGCGAAATCATCTGGGGTGCCATCAACCATCTGGACATCATGATGGATTGGCACACCACCCATTACAGGAGAACATGTTCCACTCTGTCCAGGAGTGCACATTCTTGAGGTGCTGGCGATGGTCTCCTTGAAAATACCAAAAGGATTCGGTGCCACAAGGCTGTAAGTTGGAGATGAAGGACCAGCAGATGATATCTGAAACCCGGCTAGCCATGCTGGGTCTGGAGCAACTTGGTGCCCAGGGCTCGGCGGTTGGGAGTTGGGAAGAGACGCATAATTTGCCCCAGCCCATGGTGGCTGAACACTTGGATTCTCCCAGTCAGTCTTTATGCGAGGTGTGCGAGTTGGAGAGCTGGATGGAGGTGTTACTGGTGCACTGATGGAACCACCGTTGAAGTAGAGATGATGAAGCTGTGGGAACTTGGAGGAGGCAAATGAGGAGCTCGAGGAAAGATTCTTTAGCCATGGGATAAGAGAGTTGCCCTCGACGCCACCCATGAAGTTGTTCCCACCAAGAGTAATGTGAGAGGAGGATCCAGAACTTGGAAACGAGGAGGATGCAGGGCTTGGATTGTATGAACCTCGTGGACTAGGTTGATATGAAGAGCATGGGCTTGGTGATGCAGACCTTCCAATTGGATCAGGACGCTCAGTTGCCAGAGGTTTACATCCCTGAATCATGAATGAATCCATTACTTAACAATAATCAATCAACTATACAAATTTTTTTCCATCCAACAAAAATGAAGCACGCTGAGAATTGTTGTAGAGCAGAAAACTAGAGCACACATTGAACATAAGCATGCCAAATATAACAAACCACAAGAACAGATAACTGCCCATGAAATCAGTTACTTTTTGTAAACAAAATGCTACACGGAAGCAAGCAAGTTTAAAAAATTATAGAAGATTTAGATGAATCAATTCAAACGCTCTGCGGTTCAAATTTCTCAGACGCCAACTTACAAATGCAATTTATTTTCCTCTATATGCAATAAATCAACTAAAACCTCTCCAATTGTTCAATTGACTGCAATAAATTGACAGAAGAATCACGAAAGCTTGTAAAACCAACTTCAAAGTAGTACTAATTACAGCTGAAGCTAATGTATTTACTACAGCAGAGTACACCTCACCATTGACTACAAAAGAATGAATAAACACAAGTGTTGCATACTGCATAGAACAAAAGCAACCCAACCAATGAACCAAACCACAGTATGGAAATTTGAAAGCCTCTCGTTAGGAACCCGTTTGGCACAAGCCTCAAAATCATAGGAAAAAACTGCTGCTTTTGGTTTCTGAGAGCAATGGCAGCATGTGCACATGGCTAAAAAAACATACTGAACTATGCTTTGTGCTTTTCTGATAAGCCCTGCTTTTTGAGCATGAGCCTGGACGTGATATGCAGCAAGCATTTTTACCGAATTGAATCCCTATGTATACTGAACCACCTTCCCTCAAAGACCAAGAGAAATGTGGTAGCTGACAAAAATCTTCAGATGAGCTCTTAGATTTTTTCTTTTGGTCATACTAGGAAGGAGCTACAAAAGCACTATTGGGAAGGAAGAAAGCATGGCATCCCCAAAAGAATTGCCTTCAGCGAATGCCAAAAAGGAAAGCAACATTTCCCTTCTCCTAATTTAAAAAGGCTTTTTTTTTTATAGAAGTCATAATTCCCCGTTTGCAGTAGATCAAGCTCCCGTTTCCCTGGCCGGACAGCAGAACAGCCTAAAACAGAGCACCATGCGGTCACCAAGACACAAACAGAGTTGGAAGCAAAGTAAAGACAGCTCCGAATCCAACGGAATACATAGATGTGCACGCGAGAGCCGCAGCATCCCAAGATCGGTCCACCGAACCAACGAAATCGCTACATTGCAATTGCAAGTTGTTAAACAAAGCAGTGCGCCGTCCGTCCTCTGCGCCTGCGGCCCTGCTTTAATAGAGAGACGCCCCAAGTCCCAACCAAGCAAACACGCGCTAGCGCTGGTCAGATCGCAGCAGCCGCAGCCACGACTGCAATTCTACGGAGCAACCAAAGCAAAAGCAAAAGCAAGCTACTGAAAGCGCAAAGCGGGAACGGAATCGAAGCTAAGCCGTCGAGTCGAGACAGACGGCTGGGCGGCGGAGCAAGCACTGAAGCAAGGGATGGATGGATGGATCGGTGGGTACCTTGCGGTAGGTGGTGCCGTCGGGCTCGACGGTCCAGCCGGCCTCGTTGCAGAGCGCCTTGAGTACCTCGTTGTTGTCGCAGTGCTTAGGGAGGTTGTAGTTGCCGTAGGCCCTGAGGCCGGCGAAGATCTTGGCGGCGATCGCGCGGCGCCGGCGCTCCCTGCGGCGGTTGTTCTCGCGCTCCCTCCACGTGGGCACCCTGGTGCCCCCGATCCCAGCGGCGGCTCCCCCCGCGCCGCTCGTCATCGGCGGCGCGCCGGATCTCGCGGATCTGCCCGGCTGCACCCCCTGGTTCCTTGCGGCCGCTTCTCGCCTCGCTTGCTTTGATTTGTTTATTATTTGAGGGGTGGAATTTTGGGGAAGGAGAAGGAGCCTGACGCAGGAACCCGGAGGAGGAGGAACTAGTAGTAGTAGTCTGAACGCAGCCGCCGCTGCTGTGCTGTGGCTGCTGCTGCCTGCTAGGCTGCTAACGCCTCCGGCCTCCCTCCTTCCCTCCTGTTGTATGTAACGCTAACGCTGGCTGGGGTGAGCGTGAGTGAGAGAGGGTGGCCGAGGCTGGCAGAGCTGAGCTGTGATGCCAACGCTCCAGGAGTTACCCGGCTCACTCTTTACCAGTGGCGTCTTCCAGTTTTGCCCTACCAACGGGCCCGGTGGAAGCGAGAGCTTGCTCCAAAATGCCAGGGGTGGAGACGGTATTCTCCTCGGCCCGGGCAGGGAAAACGGTTAAACGTGAGGGGACGGGTGTGGGCCAGCTTTTGCAAAAGTAAGACGTTGCTCCCTGACGCGCGGGGCCCAGGCGCCACGGCTGTTTCGTGGTCAAACGGAATGAGTGGTGGGGCCCCGGACAGCCGCCGTCTCGTCAGAGCGCAATCATCACTTCACGCCCCAAGCTGCCGGGCCGGCCACGTGAATCGATACGCGAATGTTATTGTTTTTGAGCATTTTAACCCTCTCAAGTGAAAAAAACTTAAAATTAGAAAATTGTTAAAAAAAACTTAAAATTAGAAAATTGTAGAACCCATCAAGAACTATAACTTCTGTATAACAATCATTTATATCCAATATCGTATGACGAAGTTATAATTTTCTGAAAATTAAGTTTTGTCATGCCACCCCTGGTGACTCAACGGTACAGTATTGTCATGCAAGGGTGGTGCGACAAAGTTTTACGCGCTAATGCATATGGTGTGGTAACGTTATTTAGTCGCGCCAGCGGAAAGGTGAGATTTATAAAACCTTTTTGACACCAGTTTTTTTAAAATATCTATTAAAAATGATTAAAAATAAAAAATCCTTCATAGAGCAAGCGCACACGGGCCACACCGTCCGGACAGGGGCATGGTTCGTTTGCCATGGGTTTCGGCCCAGGATGGCTTTGGCGCGTGCGAGTGAAGCGACCCCACGCGGCGGAGGGGGGGGTAAGGGGAGAGTGGTAAATGGCCTTAGGATCCGCGGCGGTTGGGAGGCCTATAGCTGGGTCACACTCGTAACATAACAGCACCGAGCCGGCAACGCCGGCAGCACAACGGTGGTTATTTTAAAATGTCTATTAAAAATAATTAAAAACAAAAAAATCTTTTGTAGAGCAAACGCACACGACGCATCGTCGGGACAGGGAAACGGTTCGTTTGCCATGGTGTAGGGTCGAGATGGCGGACTAGAGGGGGGGTGAATAGTCCTTTATAACAACTAATCGCAGCGGAATAAAACCTAACCGGTTCTAGCGACAATTCACCCCTCTAACTAAGACTCTAAACACCTTGCCAAAGATCCTAGCGAGAGGCAAAGGTGCAAGTCTAGCTTGAGCTTCCCTAAACCGTTCTAGCGCAAGATCACACAAACCTAAGCGCTAGTACCTTAAGCACCGGGGAAACTCCTATTAACTAGCAAGCAAAAACGCACTAAGCACATAAGCTCACTACTTGCTCAATGACAAGGATACACAATCCAAATCAAAGAGCGCAACTCACTTTAGCTACACAAACTAAGTGAGAACTACTTCTAAGCTACACAAGCTAAGAAGGTGAGTGGCAAGCTACACAAGCTAACCGGTCTCACAAGGGCAACTACAACTACACAAATAAAGTAATGCACAATATAAATAACTTGTGTAGAAGGGAGCAAACCACCACGAAGGATGAGAAGATGTTGACGCGGTGATTTATTTCCCGGAGGTTCACTTGTCGCCACAAGCTACGTCCTCCGTTGAGACAAGCTCCAAGGTTGCCGCCGGTCCTCTTGCTAGTGGTGACCCGCAAGTCACACTCTCCCACGTGGAGTGCTTACCACAAGCTCTAGCACTTGACTCGGCCGGACCACTTGTCGCTCTTCACGTCTCGCTCTACTAGCGATGCTCTTTGCGATCTCCCGCGGGGTGAGCTCCAACCCCTCACAAAGCTTCTCCGGAGCTAGGCACAATCTTCTTGCTTGCTTCACGGAGCCACAAGCCACCAAGCCGTCTAGGAGGTGGCAACCTCCAAGAGTAACAAGCACCACCGGCTTGCAACACGATCACCTAGTGCCACACGATGCAATCTCTCAATGCAACGCACTATCGATCGATTACTCACTCCTCGAATGTGAATTCTATGAGCACAAGAGAGTTGGAGAGCACTAAGCCATGCACAAACAAGGGAGACACATTCCCAAGGTGCAAGACCCCTCTCACAGCCGGCCACACACTCCTATAAATAGCCCTCAAGCCAAAGGAGCCGTTATCAACTCAAACCGGCCGTCGGACCGAGCGTCGGACCGTCAACCGCGCAACCGTCGGACTAATTCTCACGGTCCGACGCCTTGGATAAGCGCCACGTGTCACTAGCCGTTTGAATCCAACCGTTACCGCGCTCTAACGGCTCTCTGGGAGCGTCGGACCGTGGAGCGTCGGACCAATTCTTAGGGTCCGACGGTCTACAGACAAGTTTCCCGAGAGCTAAATAGCGTCGGACTGTAGCGTCGGACTGTCCCGGGGTGGGCGTCGGACTATACCTCAAAGGTCCGACGCTTTAGGCCCTTCGAACGGCTATTTTCAGGGCGTCGGACTGAACCGTCGGACTGGTCCGACGCTTAGCGTCGGACTATAGTTTCCCAGGGTCCGACGCCTGCCCCCGTTCGGTAAAACGGCGATATCTCTTAGCTCCGAACTCCGATTTCGATGATCTAGGACATTTTGGAAAGCTTATTCAGAGGGCTACACAACCCATATGATTGCTTGATCCAAAACTCAAAGGATAAAAACAGTTTATCCATCCAAGATCTAACCAAGCTTCCTGCGAGCTCGAAACTTCCACCCTTTTGCAAATGTGCCAACTCCAAAGTGTTCTACAACCTTGTGCATGTGAGTTAGCATTTTCACAAATATTTTCCAAAGGGTTTTTTTCACTCTTTCTTGCCACGCCACTCGATCCTAGCAATGCAAAGTTAGATCACTCCGAGTGGCACTAGATGACCGATATACAAACAAGTTTGCCCCTCTTGATAATACGGCCATCTATCCTAAATCCGGTCAAGCACTTCTCTACTCAACCTTAGACCGGTGAAATGGAAATTCCCTAGGTTATACCTTTGCCTTGCGCTTTCCATTTCGATCACCGTCTTCATCACCGTCTCCGACACCTTCGATGCCGGTGCAACACATGCACCAACACCTCATGAATAATATGATCCACTTCATATCATCACGTGGCTTTTGGTTCATCGATCCTTGACTTGCTTGCTCTTCACCGTTGCGTTGATCCATCGGCGCCAAGCCATCACCCGACTTGCCCTTCACACTTGCAACCGGTCCATCGACGCGAAGCCTTGTCTTGATCTTCTTCACCTAGCCACATGACTCCATGTCATGTCTCATGCGTTTAGCTCCTTCATACCATTTGTGTGAGCTAAGCATCATCTCCAAGCCATTTTCACCTCCATGGCATAGATGCTCACACACATGTACCTGTGGACTAATCACCTGTGTAATCAACACTTAAACACATATTAGTCCACATAAGTTGTCACTCAATTACCAAAACCAAACAAGGACCTTTCAATCTCCCCCTTTTTGGTAATTGATGACAACTCTACAAAGATATGGAAATTAAGCGCATTAACCAAGTTAGCTCTTCACACAAGTGTAAATTACTAACTTGGGTTGAATTTTATGTTACTTATCCATCTTTAAGCTCAAATCTTTAGACTTGGATAAACTCCATAAAACCTGACTTGGTAGTGTTAACTCCCCCTACATGTGTGCTCAAATGGTTTGGTTTCAAATTTTCACACATGCATAAATATTAAACTTGTGGGAGTGCCAACACTACTAAGTGATGCTAAGGTGCATAAAATAAACCTTTGTAGCGTGATACCAATTGCTCGATACCAATTGCTTGAAGCCAATTGAAGTTGCACCATTAAGTCCACCCTTAGCATTAAGATTAGCTAGACAAGCAAGAATACTAGATACCCCGTGAGATCAACATTAAAGGGTAAGGTTCTAGTAAATACTTGATAAACACAAGTCTAGCTAACAACCTATGCATGCTAGTTATCAAATCATCATTCAAACCTATACTAGCATACACCACACAAGTAACATACCATGTGTAGAAAACTAAGTGCAAATGCAAGCAAGCATATGAATATGCACATTTCAAATGCAATCAATCATGTCCATGAGTTTGCTCCCCCTACTTGTGTGCTTCTCTTGTCCAAGAATTTTGATCCCCTTATAATCTTTAATCTTGTGGATCATCCTTCTTGTTGGCCTATTGATCTCCCATCATCGGCCTCCATGATGGTTCATTGCGTACTTCCATCCATCTTGATTATCTCTTCCTCATCACACAATTTCATATCTTTGTCCAAATCTCTCCCCCTTTGTCATCAATTTCCATAAAAGTCAATGCTCTATTGTGACAAAGGTGTGTGGTAGGGATGTTGAGGGTAGATTCTTGCACATTTGATGGACACCACCATTTTGAGTTGGAATGACACCACTTGAAAACCATCCAAAGAATGAGATACCACATGTAGGACCTTGCATCTCTTGATACCAAATGAATAAGTATCTCCCCTATGTCATATGATCGGTCATCCACTTGAACTTGAGCTCTTTTGGTGTGGGAAGTCTTCATCTTGATGATCACTAAAAGTTGAGGATCAATTGCACATCTTGTCGGATACCACTTGAAAATACCTCGTGTAGATGAGTATCACGTGAAGAAATAACTTGATATCCATGTTAATTGATGTCTTGTGCTTCTTGAACTTAGATTATTTTTAAGAGCTTCTTTCTTGATTAGTTCAAACTAGCAAACTTGCACAAGTAATCTAACTCGGTTTGAACCAAAGACAAGCTTCTTCACGCCACTAGGGGTTATCTTGCCTATGTTGAATTAGATCCTTTTTGCTCATTCAACTAGTTCAAACACTAGGTTCACATGCTCATGAACAAGTCATATTTAGCCACTAGATCAAACAAGACATAGAAGCAATAGTGGCATCATATAAACTTAAAATCATTTGAATTTTTTTTTTTATGAATGCTCATCTATGTATGACTATATGCTCTAATCAAGTCCTTATCAAAATATGGATGCATATGCCATACAATAATACCTTTGCTATCTCGGAGTATAGGATAGTCATTTTCAATCAATCTCTAAAATAGCAATAGTGCAGTCCATTTGGAGAGCTTGGTGAAGACCAATTATCATCATGAATTCTATTCTTCACCCATATGATCAAGTGCTAGCTTCAATGTTGTGGTTTACTTGCTTCTTTTCTTGATCAAGCTTTGCATGAGATAATACCACTTGGATTTGCATGAGTACCACTTGTGAATATTTGACTTTCTTATTTGGTACGTTGCTTGCTCTTTAGATCAATCCTTTTAATTTCTTCAACTAAGCATCTTCAATGATTCTTCAGATCACCACTTCCATATTAGCCATCCAAGCATCACCCACTTGGTTTACCTACATAAGGCGGCACGCCCCGACAATCGGGAGAAGTGACATCTCTCCAAAGAAACATCTTCAATACTTATTTGAATTGCCTTTCCTTGATTGATCTAAGGACTTAACGTGATAATCAACTTAAATTCCTTCTTTAAGTCCTTTTCTTTCTACTTCTTTAAGTCCTTTTCTTTCTATTTCTTTCTATCCAATTGTTCTCTAATCATCACTAGGACTTAAGCTTCATCTTCTCTTTGCTTGGTCTTGACCTTCACTTGAGAACCAATCTTCATGATATAAAACCAAACAATTGAAACTCTCAACCACTTGTAATCATAATTCCAACTTGAGAGCCTTTCAATGCAAGAGATACCAAATATTTTCAATAATTCTCTCTTGTGGACAGATTCTGTACCTTTTAAAGAATATGCTATATCTCCCAATGTACATGTCCAATTGCCATGAAATTTTGTGGAGATGACCTTCTATGAGTCTACTAGCAACCACAAAAATTTGAGCTTCATTTGACCAAGTATAGACTGCCAACCATCATTTTTCTCCACACTACTACATGCTGAAAAAACTGCTGCACTATAGTTGACAAGAACTACTCCAAAACCAATGTAATCCTTATCCAATTCTTATGAGATCTTCACAGCAACTTGTACCATAAGTCTAGAGCATGTATATCAATTTTTCAAGCTAATCCAAATAGTTTTGATTACTCAAACATGGCTTTGTTCTCAGCTAGCTCAGTTTCACAATTTTGGACAGATTTTGATCAATTGAGCTAATCTTCATCAAATTGAACCAAACTTGAACTAAACTTGCTTGAATACTTTCACAAGACATAAATCCATTCAATCCACTTACTAAATGTCATCTTGTGATTATATCCAACCAAATCTACTCAAATTTGATCACTAAGCAATTATTCCATTCAAACTTCTTATTGCAAGCAACATATGCATATTTATCCAATTCAATCAACTCATATGCATCCAAATAAGTTTGATCAACAAATGATATACCTTGATAGTTCATGATTATCCATTTTCAAGCTTCAACTCAATTGTTTGCAAGTCATCAAATAATTAACCAAAAGATCACCCACAACTTGAACTTTTGCACTTGTATGTTATAGCACTTGGACATCACTTTATTTGACTTGGCATTGGTTTGGATTTGCACTAGGTTTCATGACTTGACTCAATATATGATGATCAATAAGAATGCCAATTGAATCAAGCCTCCAATGCCATGGTACCTACACGCAATCATCCACTTTTTGATGGTACCCAAACTAGTTTGGGTCCTCTCAAGTTAGGAGCAACATACTTAGGCATTGCCTTAGTATGGATAGCGGGATGTTTTGCAATAGCAACCGATGAGGTACCATTGTCATCCTTCCTAAGCAAATTATTTGCATGAATTGAAATAGGCTTAGGAGTGTTACCTAGGGGACATGAATTAGCCATGTGTCCCCTTTCCCGGCATGAGTAGCACTTTTGCTTTGCTTGAGCCTTCTCTTTCTTGCTCATGTTGTGCTTCTCATTGCCTCGCCTCTCTTGAGTTGCTTGAGCCTTCTTCTCAAGCTTGTTAGGACACTTCGAGGCAAAGTGACCCATGTCTTTACATTTGACACACTTGATGTGAGCCATCTTGTTCTTCTCTTGAGTCTTGCTCATCATCAACTTGGCATCGTGAATATGAGTTTGATGCCTTCCTCTTCCATTACCCCTTCTTGTTTTCTTCTTCTTCAAGTCACCATAGCATACTTCATGGTTGGTCTTGACTTGATCTTGGGGTGTCTTGTCTTGTGGCTTTTGTTGAGGCCTCACAAATCTCTTGTATAGGCACGTAGAAGAGATATCACTTCTAGTGCTACACTTGGGACATTGTGGATGTGTGAGCCTCACTTCTTCTTTCTTCTTGGGCTTCTCTTTGGTAGGGCATGACAAAGCTAGATGACCCATTTCATGGCATATAAAGCACATGAAATGAGCAAGTCTTTCTCGCTCTTGCTTCTTCTCTTTTCTAGCTCTCTTTCTTTCACCTTTGGTCATGTCCCATTTCTTTTTGATGTACCCAAGGCCACTCTTGTCACCGACAATTTTTGTATTCTTTAACATGTTATTGAGGGTGACACTTGAGTTGTTCCACCTTTCTATCTTGTCACTCATGTTCTTCACTTGACTTTTGAGCTCATTGTTCTCCTTCAATAGGTTAGTCTCACAAGACATAGAAGTAGAACAAGTATGTAAAAGTAAAGAACAAGGCATATCATCACATGAGGCGGATACATTCTTCATGCCTACATCACGAGGGTTAGTTGCAATATGTGAACGATCATTTGACCCAAGTGATGAGCTCTCACAAGTTTTAGATTTTTCATTGGAAAGCTCCTTAGTGAGAAAAGCATGGTCTTTTACCAAATTCTCATGAGCAACACTAAGCTCCTCATGAGTCAATTTTAGCTCCTCATGTGAACAACTCATGACATAAAGTAGATGCTTTTGTTGTTCACATGTGTCCTTTAGAAAAGAGTTTTCATTAGTCAAATTCTTTGTTTTATTCATCTCATTTTCTAAAGCATTAAAGAGTTTGCACACAAGCTCGAAATTTGGATCATCACAATCAATAACCACATTGCCAATTGATACCTTGCCATCACCAAGTGATGTGTAGCAATGCGATGAGGATGAAGAGCTTGTGGATGCATCACTCTCATAGCCATCATCAAGTGAGCTTGAGGTAGAATCATCATGTGCATCACTTGTGGCTTTATCAACTCCCTTGTCAAGTGCCCTTGTGGTAGTATCAATATCATTACTTGACGAAGAGGAGGAGCAACTCTTCACAATCACGGAGTTGTGAAGGTGCTCTTGATCACCAAGCTTCATGTCTTTGGCATCATCTTCATCTTCGGGGAGCGCGCCATAGTTTTCATTGAGATACACCCAAATTTCATGAGCGGTCTCAAAGTGCATGATCCTTCCGAAGATGCTATCATCCAAAGCTCTATGAAACATGTTAATAGCTTGGTAACCGAGTTGTAAGCATTTCCCTTGCGCTTCGGTAGGATTGTCCTCATCAATCGCATGGGAAAAGCCTACATCTACGATCCACCACATTTGGGGAGAAATAAATTTAATATTACATTCCATCCAATTTCTCCAACGTGCAAAGTGTGTGCCATCAAATGTGTATGGACAATCAACATCTAGCCCATAAGTTGCCATCCTCTCGGGTCGGTTAAGACCGCAATTGAGAGACCAAGCTCTGATACCACGTGTAGGGTCGAGATGGCGGACTAGAGGGGGGGTGAATAGTCCTTTATAACAACTAATCGCAGCGGAATAAAACCTAACCGGTTCTAGCGACAATTCACCCCTCTAACTAAGACTCTAAACACCTTGCCAAAGATCCTAGCGAGAGGCAAAGGTGCAAGTCTAGCTTGAGCTTCCCTAAACCGTTCTAGCGCAAGATCACACAAACCTAAGCGCTAGTACCTTAAGCACCGGGGAAACTCCTATTAACTAGCAAGCAAAAACGCACTAAGCACATAAGCTCACTACTTGCTCAATGACAAGGATACACAATCCAAATCAAAGAGCGCAACTCACTTTAGCTACACAAACTAAGTGAGAACTACTTCTAAGCTACACAAGCTAAGAAGGTGAGTGGCAAGCTACACAAGCTAACCGGTCTCACAAGGGCAACTACAACTACACAAATAAAGTAATGCACAATATAAATAACTTGTGTAGAAGGGAGCAAACCACCACGAAGGATGAGAAGATGTTGACGCGGTGATTTATTTCCCGGAGGTTCACTTGTCGCCACAAGCTACGTCCTCCGTTGAGACAAGCTCCAAGGTTGCCGCCGGTCCTCTTGCTAGTGGTGACCCGCAAGTCACACTCTCCCACGTGGAGTGCTTACCACAAGCTCTAGCACTTGACTCGGCCGGACCACTTGTCGCTCTTCACGTCTCGCTCTACTAGCGATGCTCTTTGCGATCTCCCGCGGGGTGAGCTCCAACCCCTCACAAAGCTTCTCCGGAGCTAGGCACAATCTTCTTGCTTGCTTCACGGAGCCACAAGCCACCAAGCCGTCTAGGAGGTGGCAACCTCCAAGAGTAACAAGCACCACCGGCTTGCAACACGATCACCTAGTGCCACACGATGCAATCTCTCAATGCAACGCACTATCGATCGATTACTCACTCCTCGAATGTGAATTCTATGAGCACAAGAGAGTTGGAGAGCACTAAGCCATGCACAAACAAGGGAGACACATTCCCAAGGTGCAAGACCCCTCTCACAGCCGGCCACACACTCCTATAAATAGCCCTCAAGCCAAAGGAGCCGTTATCAACTCAAACCGGCCGTCGGACCGAGCGTCGGACCGTCAACCGCGCAACCGTCGGACTAATTCTCACGGTCCGACGCCTTGGATAAGCGCCACGTGTCACTAGCCGTTTGAATCCAACCGTTACCGCGCTCTAACGGCTCTCTGGGAGCGTCGGACCGTGGAGCGTCGGACCAATTCTTAGGGTCCGACGGTCTACAGACAAGTTTCCCGAGAGCTAAATAGCGTCGGACTGTAGCGTCGGACTGTCCCGGGGTGGGCGTCGGACTATACCTCAAAGGTCCGACGCTTTAGGCCCTTCGAACGGCTATTTTCAGGGCGTCGGACTGAACCGTCGGACTGGTCCGACGCTTAGCGTCGGACTATAGTTTCCCAGGGTCCGACGCCTGCCCCCGTTCGGTAAAACGGCGATATCTCTTAGCTCCGAACTCCGATTTCGATGATCTAGGACATTTTGGAAAGCTTATTCAGAGGGCTACACAACCCATATGATTGCTTGATCCAAAACTCAAAGGATAAAAACAGTTTATCCATCCAAGATCTAACCAAGCTTCCTGCGAGCTCGAAACTTCCACCCTTTTGCAAATGTGCCAACTCCAAAGTGTTCTACAACCTTGTGCATGTGAGTTAGCATTTTCACAAATATTTTCCAAAGGGTTTTTTTCACTCTTTCTTGCCACGCCACTCGATCCTAGCAATGCAAAGTTAGATCACTCCGAGTGGCACTAGATGACCGATATACAAACAAGTTTGCCCCTCTTGATAATACGGCCATCTATCCTAAATCCGGTCAAGCACTTCTCTACTCAACCTTAGACCGGTGAAATGGAAATTCCCTAGGTTATACCTTTGCCTTGCGCTTTCCATTTCGATCACCGTCTTCATCACCGTCTCCGACACCTTCGATGCCGGTGCAACACATGCACCAACACCTCATGAATAATATGATCCACTTCATATCATCACGTGGCTTTTGGTTCATCGATCCTTGACTTGCTTGCTCTTCACCGTTGCGTTGATCCATCGGCGCCAAGCCATCACCCGACTTGCCCTTCACACTTGCAACCGGTCCATCGACGCGAAGCCTTGTCTTGATCTTCTTCACCTAGCCACATGACTCCATGTCATGTCTCATGCGTTTAGCTCCTTCATACCATTTGTGTGAGCTAAGCATCATCTCCAAGCCATTTTCACCTCCATGGCATAGATGCTCACACACATGTACCTGTGGACTAATCACCTGTGTAATCAACACTTAAACACATATTAGTCCACATAAGTTGTCACTCAATTACCAAAACCAAACAAGGACCTTTCACATGGGTTTCGCCCCAGGGTGGCTTTTGGCGCGTGCGAGTGAAGCGACCCCACGTGGGGGTGAGGTGAGGGTGGTAAATGGCCTCAGGATCCATGGCGGTGGTGTCGCGATCTCACCTGCCGCGCCCCCAGTCGCCTGGCCAGTGGGCGTGTGCTCGCCTTGTATGCATCGTATTGTTCGCTCGTGCGCCCGTTCGACCGACTTTGTCGGGACAGTTTCCAGGCATTTCCTACGTGAATCCGAGTGCCGCAGCGGTAGCATCCTGCTCTAAGGTTGGCAACGGGTCGGATTTTGACCCGAAACTCGTAGGTTTTAGACCCGGTGGGGTGTGGAGGTGGGTCCAGTTTCTGCTCCACGGGTTTGCAGGTTCGGCGACCTGAATCGGGTTGGGTCAGGGGCGAGTTTAAAATTTCCTCACGGATACCCATCGGGGACCCGAAGTTGAGCATGACTGTGTAAAAAAGCCCACGTACTGGCCCAACTAAGGAACCGTAGCATATTATGTAGTGCTCTCGCTCTCTTCTTCCCCTCATCCCGCCGCACACAGTCGCAGGCGCGTCCCGCCCCGCACGGGGCATCACGGCGGCCGATCCCTACTGCGCATTGCGAGCGGCCCACTTGGCCCCGCATGGCGCATCGCGGCGGTCGTGCCCTGTTGTGCATCGTCGGCGTGGCCACACCCTACTGCGCATCGCGGGCGGCCCACTTGGCCCCGCGTGGCGGCCGCACCCTAGCGGTGTTATTAAGTAAAGTCAACTAAGACATTTCTAACGCAGTCGCTGGGGATATGCTCTCTGCCTAACCCTACTAACTACGTTAAGAAATGCCAACATGCACCTCGCGTCCGGTGCTTAGCATCCAGCCCAACTAACCGAGAGTTATCTCTGGTCCAAGCCACTGGACGCGTCCGGTCTGACACACCTACCGTTCGATGCTCAAACAACTCCACCTTTATTAAATGTGCTAACACTACTAAGTGTATAAGCTCATATGCTTGTGTGTTATTTTTTCACAATATTTGTTTAAAAGATTTTCACTTACTTGCCCACGCCCTGCCCAGTGTCAATGCCACATGCTCGTCGTTGACCATCTGCATGCCGACGTGAATGAAGGCACGAAGGTATTTTGGCGTGATTTTTCCACATCGCACGGCATCGACTCAGGACGACGGCTCCATACAGTGTGAAGCCAACCATCGAGTAAGTCTGGGAGCACGAGCCCTCGTCGTCGTCTCATGACATGACGGTTTCGCTCTCTCTCTTCATTTACTGTAACAAACCAAGGGGTATTTTGCAAAATTGCCACGCGGAGATGACGACCCCTTGTAGTTGCCTAACCTCTGTTTTTTTAAACATTTTTCAATTATATATGTTTTTATGATCGGTATTTGACTATTAAGGCCTGTTTGGTAGCAACACTGTTTATCTAACACACAGGGCACTGCATAAGCTGGGAGAAGCCAAAAATTGCTCTGGTTGTGTCATTGAGAGCAAAAAAGAGGAGAGAGATAAGCGGATTCAATGAATAGTATATAGCTACAGTGATTGTGTCAGGTGAGTCTGAAGCCGGCAAATCCTTCCAAACAGGCTGGAGGCTCGACGACCACATCAAAGCTCACAAGCGAATTGAGCATATCAGCTTGTTAGGTTCTTTCATATCCATCTAAAATCAAGTTCTCAACTGACGCTGGTGTTCATATGTCGTTTCAAAATCTATTTGTACTGTGATTAAAAAACATATGCAAAACATGCCATAAAAACAAACAAAAAAATGAGATTCTCACAAAAAAAAAACTCTTCAGCGATCAATATGATTGACCGTGGTCATCATTGAAAATACCTGATAGTGATCGGTAGAATTTTGTTTTCTAATAAATTACTCAGATGGTCAGATTTGCCGCTATAAAAAATAATATTATTCTCTAAATTTGAAGGTAAATTACCCTATCCTGACGTTACGACTGTTTATGCCATCTGCACTCTTAGTTATATAATACGCATAAGAGTTGTAACTTACATCTGTATAAAAAAGTTGCAGCATGTAAAATCAAAATTGAAAGTAAAAAAATTAGATTCAATAAGTCCATGGCACATGGCCTAGGATGGCAGCTACTAACATACTTTAATCCAATATTTTCAGTAAACACGTAGCGAAAATGCTAGGATTGGAGGTGCAATTACAAAAGGAGGAAACCAGGAACGTGTGGGTGGAAAATGTGCATATTATAATTGAAAAAAAATATACCATAACTACTGTGTACTTCGTAGAAATTGCAGAGTATGAGTATTATTTTATAAATGAACAGAGAGGGAGGCAGGCATAGCCAATTTTGATTAATTAAAGGCATCATATCTACTTCCTGCACTCATAATTGTAAATTATTTTTAATTTTATCCTAATAAGTCAAACTTATCTAACTTTGACGAAGCATATATAAAAAAATGCGAGTATCCAAAGCATCAAACTAGATTCATTAGATACAACATGAACTTTATATTTTGATAGTGTATTTATCTGATAATATTGTACATGTTAATACATTTTCTACAAACTAGATCAAAGTTAAAAAAAAAAAGTTTAACTTGACGGGGTGAGAAACACTGGAACAGGAACTAGCAATCCAGAGACACACTAATCTTGAGATATTGTGTTTAGCTAGCTCGTATAGATTAACAACGCCAAATGTATAGTAGATGTTGACCGATCACAAACGGATATGGTGAGCCCACGGGCAAACCAAAATTTTGAAGATCAGACGCTGCCATGTGGAGTAGACACAGTTCACTCTCTCACGGATCAAATGGCTCGGGCTGGGACAGCACAGGTTGATGAAAGTCCAACGCCCTCCTATCTCTCGTTCGGAAACTAGATAAATAACAAAGAATTGAAGCCACCACACACTTGATGGATAGTCTGTCGCTAACGGATATCTCGGCTACGATTGTTTTGCTGCCTAGCCGCCGCGCCTCTGCCTCGATCAACGTACGCCCTTTTGTCACTTAAGGACCAACAAGTAAAACACGACAATCACGGAGTTTATTAGCTGATGATCTCTTCCGCGGCAACAAGTGCTGAAAACAACACATGTGCATATATAGTATATATACAAGTATACTGATCTAGCGGGCTTGTTGCCATGTTGATCGGAGTAATTTGGTGAGCGACGACGCGAGCTATAATTGCCGAAGCATGCATGCGTATATGTTCATGGCACCAGGTCGCGATGATCGGCGGCGAGCTAGATTAGGACGTTTCGGCACGGATTAACTGCGCATGGAAACGTCGTTTTCCTGCTGCCGACCGCCATGGACCATGGTCCCGTGCTCTGTGCCCGATCGCTCCTTGAGACTGATCCAATCAACCCATGGAATGGAACAATGAACATCGCATGCAGCAATATGCCGCTCGTCTTTCTCTCTCAGGGTCCACCTGCAGGGGGGCTGGGTGTGGGGTCTTCTGAGGATGTGGCGTACGTGACCACTCCTCTTTTTTCTGTTGCTGACTGCTGCCGTCGGCTTCATCTGGCAGCGGTAGCAGTGACCTACGGAACAGATCACGAGGGGGGACGGAGCGAAAGGGAGAAGGGCACAGTGCATGCCTCTCTACGGTACGGTATCTGGGCGCCGCGGCGGCGGCGGCGGCGGCGGCGGCAGCAGCACTCATGAGTTGAGTAGTCGTCACTGCATGCTGCTGCCTTTATCCTATAGCTAGCTCATCATCACAACACTTGAAACATGCATGCATGGCACGTCACCGTTAGTTTGCTTTTGCTCTCCATGTTAGTAATTCGCATTTTGTTGCTCGATCAAAAGCCATTACCTACATTAATTGCAGTCACAACCTCACGGACGGAGGCTTTTGAAAAGAAAAAAAAAAGGGAAGAAAGCAGGGATAGATGGAGTCAAATAGTTCGGAAAGTGGCATCCCCAAAGACGAAACGTACGCTCTGTTTGCTCAGCTGTTCCGGGTGCACCAGCACCATGATATGATGCCTCGCATTATACGGATGGATGGCAATGGCATCGAGATCACACACAATGTGTAGCATAGCATCCATGGATTTTTATGGAGACCCCCAATCATAACCTACTCGGAATTGAGATAGTGGTGTGTGTGGTGGCTATCGCAGCGCAAGGCCAGGCATGGAGCAAGCAGCGCATCATCATTTGTCTCGCGCTCCACATGTTGGGCTACCTAGAGCGCACGCGCACATGCAGGGCGATAGCACCAGCAGGCAGGGGTGCGGCAGGCAGCCACAAAAGGATATGATGCCGGTCAAACACATAAACCAAAGATATATATCTATATGCCCATACAAGTATACATAATAAAGCTGCATGCAAAAACGAAGTATATAGTACTACTGAACTTGCATTGCATTGGGGTTAGCTGATGGGAGAAATATATGGTGTGTCGACGACATGACAGTGCATGGCCTTGCAACAAGTAGGTGTGCCGTGTGCGTTGCTGGTGCCGCTGCGGGCAGCCACCAACTCGATCGCTGGATTATCCCGGCCACTTGTACATATTGAGACAGGAAGAAGACGACTTCGTGGCTGGCACGCGTCCGTTCTGGTCGATCGACCACACCAGCATCTTGTTCCTGTCTCTACTTGTTTGGAGAGACACACAGCAGCTTAATCTAGCGTTCGTGGTTGCCCAAAGGGTAGGTCGATGGCCGCTAGTTTAAGCCATTGGACAAGCACAAATAGTTTTTTGAAGAGCAATTGTTCCCTCACATCCGACTGCGTTGCGGGAAACGGCCGGGGACGGTCGTCGTAGCTAGAGAGAGAGATACTCTATTCCCCGATCAGAGCCCCACCCACCACTGGCAATGCATATCCGCGCTCCGGTACTGTACTGTACACGGGAAAAGTGGCAGCAAGCCCATGTGAGTGTTCGTGGCGACGCAATATTTGTTCCATAGGAGCTGGTGACAGTTGCTTTCCCTCTTTCCTCTTTAGACGATACTGTATAAGTAAGAATGCTGTAGGCTAGCTGGGGCAAAGGTTGTGTTAGCTCTGCAGGGTCGGTCCCATATCTCAGCAGCTAGCTGCATAGTAATTAATAATCCAACAAGTAAATATTGGACACAGCATATATAAACTGAAGTGAAAAAAAAGCGAGGGAACACGCATAGGAATATTCACAAACAGCATAGGAGTACGTTCCCGTACGCAGGGCAGCAGGCGCACTGGGCACACGCTGTGCGGCGCGCGGCAGGGATGGCTCACATGCATGCGCGCGCGGCGCCGCGCGCAGCGGGAGGTGGGCGAGCGCGCGCGCGCGACCACGCCGACCACGGGGGCCCTGCGCCTGTACTACCTGCCTTTGCCCAATTGCCCTTTCCGCTTTTGCCCACCCGGCGCCCGGCCGGCCAGCTCCACTAGCGCAACGATCGACACCCCTTTTTTCTCGTGCCGAGCTCCAGCGTCCTCAAACGTACTAGTTGAACACCCGTCCGTGTCCGTCCTCGGATTCGCTCGCCTCGCACCGCCCCTTCACGCACGCACCACGCCGGGCATCTGGGATCGACCAGACTGATTCTCTAGCCGCCCATACGTTTGGCGGGCGGGCGCGGCCACACGCGACGCGGCATCGAAAGAAAAGGCAACGAGGTCACCTCGTTGCGTTCACGGCGGCGGCAGACGCACGCCAGGCGCCGGTCACGTACCGTCGCTCTGCTGTGCTGCCACACAGCTAGCCTTGGCCTAGCGGGCCTAGCCACGCGCGGCCGCAACCCGCAGGCAAGGCAAGCCAAGGCATGTTGGCCGCCTCGGGATTTGCGTGGGGAAGGAAGGATCTGTCTCGGGGACGCTCTGCGTTTACTGCCTGTCTTATTCGCCCGCCTTGTGACTGCCGCCTCGCCGCATGTTGGGCGAACGTCTTTTCATGCCGGTGGCTGGCCGCATCTCTGGCTCTGAAACGTCGTTTTTGGTTTCTGGACAGGACGACGGTGGCCATGCAGGGGCAGAGGATGCAGGGAAATGTTGTTGCCTGCAGCGGCTGCTTCTTCGCCTTGGGAACCGCCACTTCACGGTGTTTTTGCTTTGGCTGTGGCCACTGGCCAGCTACCAAAGCAGCCGGAACGGTAAACTTGTGCTGCAGCGGTAACTTTTTGAACGTACTTTGGTTAGGAGTGTGGCAGTATGGGATAGCATGGGCATGGCCATGGGGCCATCGTTTCCCTTTTGCGAGTGCGCTGGAAAGAAGAACCGACACAAGTAGTACTACAGAGGAACTTGCCTTTTTCTCATTTCGCAACACGGAGCGAAAATGAAGAGCACACACACCAGACAGTGTTGTGTGTGCGCTCTGTTCTGAATCTGAGTGTAGTGTAAGGTTTGCTTGATGGGAGAGCAGACATTTTTTTTGTATCAGTATATAGCAGCATTAGACTTGCACAAGTTTATAAGGAAATAATTAAACAGCCTGCACTCAGCACTCCCTAGTATCCTACGACCTGATAAGAATCGAGCTGGACAGATAACTGTTTCTTTGGTTAATGTGAGCTTGGAGCAAATTTACTACTCTGCAGGATGCTGGCATATCTCACTTATATCAAGTCACTTCAGTCCTGTGGTTTTTACAACTTATCAGTTGCCTCACCACGAAAGCAGAATTTTACTGCTGCACCACTTGGTTTCTTCCGGGTCTGATCACTGCGCTTTGTTACTGGAAATTAAGAAGAATAGTTGGGAGCGTCACAAAACCAGAATTTTCCCATATAAGATTACGTGGGAAAGACTAGAGTCTCTGGCGCAGGAGATTAAAGAGGCTTGGTACTCGGCTCCAAACAGAGAGGGCCTAGGTGGTATTGCTGATGCGATTACTTACGTCCAATGTGCGCTGCGGACGTGGAGCAAGTAGAATTTTGATGCTGTAACTAAGAAGCTGGAGGCGTTGAGAATTAAATTAGAAGCTGTGCAGGCAGATCCTCAATCAAGCAAGGCCGATGTCTGGCAGGTTACTGATCGCATGGATGAACTCTTATACCAGGAGGAGATGATGTGTTTGCAAAGGTCTCGTATTTTATGGCTCCGGGAAGGGGATCATAACACCAAGTATTTTCACCTGGCAGGCAATGTGGAGAGCTTAGAAAAATAAAATTAGAAAGCTAAAAAATGTAGATAATGAATGGTGTGAGGACCCAAAGGAACTGCGGGCGATGGCAGTTGAGTTTTTCAAAGATATCTATGTTGCGGCGGATGATCAAGTGGATCCTCCTAGCCTCATTAAAATAATGGATCTAAAAATCAATGATGAAATGAATGAGGCATTGTGCAGGAACTTTATCACTGAAGAAATGTCGGATGCTCTCTTCCAAATGGGGCGTTTGAAGGCGCTCTGGTCGGATGGGTTTCCTTCTATATCTTATCAACGGCATTGGGAAGTCTTGAGAGATGATGTGGTGGCTGTAGTGCAACTTTTCTTTGAGGATGGTATTCTGCCTCCTGGAATAAATGAGACATCCATTGTTCTTATTCCGAAAGGACCAAGCCCAGAAAATCTAAAAGAGTTCATCAGTCTTTGTAATGTCATATACAAGATTATCTCTATGTGTTTGGTTAATAGACTCTGACCTTATTTGGAGTAGATTATCTCCAAGGAACAGAGTGCATTTATTCCGGGGCGCTTGCAAAATGCTCGCCTAGGCGGGCAAGGCGGGCCTCTAGGCGTCTGAAAGGTCACACATCGCCATGCCTCGCCTTTATGCCTTAAGAACTATGGACTGAGGTCAGGACTGCTCGATTCACTGATTGACGATTCAGGAGCCGCAACAGCAGATGGAGGACCTAAGTTGGGTGAAGATTATCAAGATTAGTCGAGATCAAAATTTTGTAGCGCACCGTCTTGCACATTTTGCTATTAGGTTGAGTAGTAGTCATGTCTTTTTTTATTCTTTTCCAGAGTTTGTCGTGTCTCTCGTCTGTACTGATACTATTTAATTCTTAATAAAGTTTTATGTTCACAAAAAAGGAAGCAAAATTTTATTGTTTTAGGCATGTAGTATCTTTTCAACAAATCAAGTTGGTTAATATGCGTAAACACGCTTTGGTGCCCCCAACAAACAGATGATATAATCACAAAAAAAAAAAAATCAATCTCATGCTGATTTATATCATTGGATGTTCTGTGTTAGTACATAACAAGTTTCAAAGTTCAGGTGCTTCCATGTTTGTGTTCAATAAAAGAGAGCAATCTAGATCTACAATCTTTGATACCACAATAATCACCTAAAGGTTGATTGACTGGACAAAAGAAACTCCTGATATTACTGCATAACAGCAAGTAATCCCAAAAAAGGGGGGGGGGGGGGGGGGGACTGCTGTTATATACGATAATGTAACCTCATCAAGGCCCTGAAAGAATGGATTCAATCTGCATAGTCACAACATCCCAACGTGCTGTTCGATTTGCCACCATTAGGTTTATATTTACAAGGTCTAAATCAAGCTCAGTTTCGACGAGAAAACTGCTATAATGGGACTCCAAGCAACGTGTTTCGTTAAAATAGTACTTCTATCGTTGACATTGCTAAAACGACACTCAAAACATTAGCTTCTCGTAATACATGATATTTGGCTCTTTTAATCTCTTTTCTCTCCAAGAACACATGTATTTTGCCCACATGTGACCGTATTGCCCTTAAAATCAGATCAACGAAACAATAGCCAACATAATAAGCACATACACAATTAAAAGGGGCCTCATGGGCCATTCATCGTTCCAAAAAGATTACCAAAATCGCAACAAAATAGTCAAGTTTAGATCGTCATCCAAGAATTACCAAATCGCAACAGAATAGGCACGTTCGATTCATTGTTTTCAAGAAAAAACTACTATACTCAAGCAGGTGATCGGGTGATGAATCCAGACCAAGCCCTGCGAATTCGGGAGACCCGAGACGGCTCACCTAACGCCGCTGATGAAGCCGAAAGCCGATGACGCCTCGCATGTGTCGCCGGTCTCCGTGGTGAGGTCCATCGCCTTGAGCAGCGCTTCGGCGAGGGGCCGCATCCATGCCACCATCAGGCGAGGTTCCACCTTCATCCATGGGGCGACGATCTCGCGACGAACAAGGGCGGCGCGGCGTGCGGTTAGGACGTCGGGACAGGAAGAGGAAACGACGTGAAGATATAAAACATATCATAAAAAACACAGAAGGGCAATACGGCCACATGTGGGCAAAATACGTGTATTATAGGAGAGTAAAGAGATTAAAAGAGCCAAATATCATGTATTACGAGAAGTCAATGTTTCGAATGTTGTTTTAGCGATGTCAATATTATAAATCCTATTTTAACGAAACACGATGTTTGAGGTCCCATTATAGCAATTTTCTTTCTTTCGACACTCATTGTACCTTCAAGGATCTTGACCACCATGGACATGGAAGGCCTTCTATTGCTATCAACTTGCAAGCACCGCATAGCTAGGTTCATGGTGCGGACTGCGGAGCACTCCTCTGTATGGAATTCCATATCAGTGGAGTGTGGATCGATGATATTCACCAGCTGGTTGACTTTGGCTTTCTCTTGCATCATGCTGATGAGATACTGGCTTTCTTCAAGCTGTAAGTAGTCCAAATTTCTTCTTCCACACAAGATTTCCTGATGACAATGCCAAAGCTATAGACATCCAGTTTTTCGGTGATCACAGATGTTAGCCACTCAGGGGCTAAATAACCCGTCGTGCCTCTCAGTGTAGTCATTATAGTGCTCTGCTCACGATCAATTAGCATGGCAAGCCCAAAGTCAGATACCTTAGCAGCAAACATCTTATCCAATAGGATGTTTTGTGGCTTGATGCCCAGATGAGAGCTATTGTTTGTCGGCAATCACTGTGAAGAAGCTAATCCACTTGCTACACCAGTGATGATCTTCAATATGGTCTTCCAATCAAGCGGGCCCACATGGTTCTATCCGAAAATCCACTTATCCAAAGAGCCATTAAGCATGTAATCAGAGACAAGAAGCCTATATGATTTCTCAGCACAAAATCCAACTAGATTCACCAGATGTATGCGGTTGATTCTTCCAACAGTCTGAACCTCCTCAAGAATTCCACTCCCCCCTTATTTATGCCATCCAATCTCTTCACAGCATCCTGCTTATCACCGATATGTCCCTCAAAAACAGAACCAGATCCTCCAACTCCAACCCCAATTTTGCTTGATAAATCTCCAGCTGCTGATTTCAAACTCTCAAAACAAAATCTTTTGGGTAGCCCTGGCATTGGCAATTGATCAATAATGTCTCTGTCTTGCAATAGTTTTGCACTGTGTCTTCTTATGACAATGAGCATGGAGATAATAACTGAAACAACAAAAGTTGAGGAACGACACGATGGCATTTTTTTTTTCTTTGGATAGCATGGAATTGTGCTCTTGAACTTTAATAAATGCAGAACTAAAATTTCTAGAGTAACTCTGTGCGCTGATTCTTATCATTGAGAAGATGTCAGATGCAGCAAGAAACAAGAAACCAGAAGGACTGTTCCTGTGAAGGAAAAATGCAACCTTGCAAGAACAATCATTCAAGCACGATACTGTACAGTGCTCTTCCTTTGTTGTCCAATTGCAAATAATATTGAAGCGAGTGGTGTTGGGAAGGGCAAGAAACATTGTCCTGTGGGCTGACCCACAGGATAGTGAATCTGTCAAGACATAAGCACGATAAATCTCTCTGGGATCAATCAGTTTGAATATTCCAGACAGCTTGAGGCCTGCATCTGGGCAGCTGCACTGTCCATTTGAACAGACACATATTTAGAGTTCAAGGGCTAAAAGCCCCGGCCTTTCAATTAACATCAAAAGACCAAAGCAGTACCTTACAGCATAGAATCACACAGGTTTAAATCGCCCGCCTGGAGTTACAGGCTTACAGCACTTAACCAAAACAAGAGCTAGAGGCGCAAGAAAAACTATCCCGAGTTTCTACACTGATACTCCAATTATTACATCAGATCAAGCTCCAAAGACTTCCACCAAGGGACAGCTTGCTCCTGGACTGAGCGAACGCCAACAGGCTTCTTGTGACTCTAACCTCCAGCAGTAACGCCACCTTTTTGCATCTTTATACCATGGCTCTGTTCACGTCGGGGAGCCATAGAATTCTCCCAGCTGCAAGCTTGATTTTGCTTATGATCACTGACAGCTCCTCCTTCCAGTCCTCCAGGCACAGAATAATCCAGTTCTGTAGTAATCCAACAATCCTGAAAAGCAGCATTTCCATGCTCCTCCAACCAATATTCTGAAAGCAAGGATTATTTCTAAGTTTCCAGATAGACCAAAGCATAGCTAAAGAAATCATATCAACATTCAAGTATTTCTTATTACCCAACCAAAACTTTCCTATTTCTATCATACTAGCACCTGAATTGAAGAAACAATAGACCAACAATGATTGGCAACTACACACTCAAAGAACACATGAAGAACATATTCTTTTTCAGAACAGAAAAGGCAACAGTTTTTTTGACCCGAAAGAAAAGGCAACAGTCATCTTCTACTTTGCCAAACTGTCTATAGTTAATAATTATGAAGCCATTATATGGAAACCGTGGGAGGCGCCTAAATGCAAATTCTTCAACTGGCTTGCTATCTAGAACCGAATTTGGACCCCTGACAAATTGGAAGCCCGAAATTGGCCAACTCAAAGGATATGTCCACTGTGTAGAATATATGCTGAATCGGGCTTGCACCTTTTCAAAGAGTGCAGGTTTACGAAGCGCTTGTGGAGCAAGATCGCCGCCTGGATGGCAAATCCTAATTTGCATCCAAATGCTTGACCGCCTAGTGAGACCCTGGATAAGTGGTGGTTTGACATTTCAGCTGTGCCATGTGCAAGCAGGAGAGACCTCCGTTCAATCATCATCCTAGTTGTTGGGAAATTTGGAAGGAAAGAAATGCAAGAGTATTTCAACACGCAGAGTACAAAGTTTCATGGTGCTTCATTAAATCAATGAAGAGGTGAGAATGTGGATCATGGCGGGAGCAAAGCATTTGTCTAATCTTGTGAACCACCACACGCGACAGTTTTAATCGGACCCTCCCACAGTAGAGGCCTTTTCTCTCTTTGGCTTTCTTGTGAATTTTTTTACATTGATGTGGTTGTACAGTGCTTGTTTGGACGTCTCCTTTTTAATATAGCGGGCAGCTCTTCTGTTGGTTCATCTAAAAAAAGCTCCTGCCATTTGCGTTCAAAAAAGAAATAGTAAGGCAATGGAGGCTTTGTTTTGTTAGGGTGCACACCCATTCCACAGTTCAACACGGACCACACCCACCGCTTTACTACTCCAAGCAGATGCCATTTGCAAAATGGAACACGGGGAGAGAAATTTAGGTCTGGCTTGTTCAAAGGAGGCGACTACTTTCTTATCCCTTGGAATCTTCTATTGTACAGCTGAATGGTCACAACCACATCCTGTTCTACTGTGCAGCTCAACCCGCCGAAACTTCATTCTGATATCATGTTCAATGGGTTGGCCTATTCCTATCTAGCATCTGCAATCAATTAAGTGTACAAACAAGGCTAGTGATTATCTAAATCCACTGTTCATCACTATGCTCCTAATCAGTAAATCAGCAAGAAGGCAGCCCCTAGTCTGATTCTACGAATCCGGTTTGTCATTGAATCAACGTATAGGCCAGTCATTCATACGATCACCTGCTCACGACCAGCCCATCACCCATGACAAGATGAACGGGTGAACGTTGGCAGTGCAGTGATGCCACCAGGATATCAGATTATTATTATGGATGTTATATTGCCAACAGGGGAAGGGGATCGGAGGGGGGGACAAATCATACCGTCATTAGGGCTAACAACGAGGACGCGGCCACAACATCATCACTGGCAGATTTCGTCGAACAGGTGGCGAGCAGCGATGGCAGCCGCGGATTTCGCTTCCAGGTCCCGCTGGAAGAAGGAAACTCGGAAGCCTGTGACTTCGCCAAGGTACAGAACTACAGATACGTACGCGCCTCAGCCGTCTACATCCGGGCAGGGCCGCCGACCTTCCACTTTCCGCACGTCAGTTGCTGAATACAGTAGATCTGACGTGGAGAGCAGAAAATTACTATAAATAAAATTCATTGAAAGGAACGAGCAGCACAGGTCCTATGGTCTAGCGGTTAGGACATTGGACTCTGAATCCAGTAACCCGAGTTCAAATCTCGGTGGGACCTTTATTTTTTTTTTTTGTTTTAGATTTGGACAAAATCATAACTAGACTACTAGTAGATAGGATAGCGGGAACATTGTACGCGCGAATCAAATAGCACACTTTTGATATTTGTATCCATATTTTGAAGTGTAAATAGAGATCTTATAATATACTCATCTATGAATAATCGGATAGCCCAAAATACAAAGTTCAAGGATGATAATAGTCACTTTAATATACTCATATATGAATAATCGGATAGCCCAAAATACAAAGTTCAAGGATGATAACAGTCACTTTAATAGTTCTAAACTAAAACTGAGTAAAAACATATACTAGTATTGAAACGGACGTTTTGTAAGTTTAGGGATAAAACTGAGTTTCAACAGCGCTGAGGGCCTAAAATAATTTTTCCGCTTTAGCAATAATATGAAACTTGATTCATGACCGTGCGTTGCTACGGAACAACTAAACTTTTTTACTAAAAACACGCAGATCGCACGATAGATAAGCAAATGTTATCAGTGGGCCCTACATGGCTTTACAAAGCAATCACATGAATTGTATAATAATTAATCAATCCAAGTTTACAGAGAACAAAATCCGAGAAGCTGGCACTGAATTAGCTCATTTTGTCTATACAAAATTATTTCATCAACGCTAAATGGACTTGCAACACCACCTCAACCATGGGTGAGATATTTAACTGTGGAGGAATCGATAAATTGACACTGATAACTAAATGACTAAATCTACACTTCTAGCATCATAACGTCAATAATAGGTTATATATCGGAGTGAGGGGCATACAAATGGAGAGTTACTGATTTTTGTCCTTAAGTGATTCAATATGGTAATCCAATATATACAGTCCTATTATTTGACACTTGTTAGCACGCTACTTTAGTAAACCAATCCATTGACACAACCGGTTCATGGGCGAAAAGTGAGTTGTTTGGGTCCTGGAGGATTGACGGGGGAGAACTGCAAGTTTTCGGAGCCGAGATATTCATCCGAGTAACTATGGGCGTATTTGTCCAATTGACACGTCCGAAGAAGTCAATGATAAGGAAACTTGCTCCACCATGTAGGAATAGGCAGAATATGCAATCTCAGAAAAACTTTGATAAGTCCATGTTAAATAAGTTAAAGTTGAAATACAAAGCAGATGCAAGCAAATCTGTGTACATGCTAGATAAATATGAACACGACAAACAGTTGCATAGCTGCAAGGACCACACATATAAGACGACATCTAACACAAATATCAGAGCAGAAATCAGATTAGTTTTAATTGGTGCGGTAAACAACAATAGAGTGATCAAAGGACACAAAGCGAAGGAAAAAATATTCAGAACAATGTTGCAGTATAACAACAAGTTCCTAGCAGCTAGAAAGGTATGACACTAAGTCTGCATGTGCTTTAGGTGTGTAAATGAATACACATTGCAAAATAGATGTAAGAGTAAATTTGGGATAAGGGCATACCTTTGTTGACTTGAATTGCATTGGCTCAGAATATCAATTCCAGATACTAAACTTTGCCAAGATCCCTGTGAGACTTGTTGCGCTTGAGCGAAATACCCAAGGATCAGAAATGTATGCCGGTTAGGGAAGTGATCATCTAGGCCGGTTGATGTGGTCCCAAATCCCCTTCTGTGGTAAATAGTCTGATCCTCCGAACCTAAGGAGGCATTTCTTGTCTGCACAGCCACCTGGACAATCAAGCCCAAAAAGAAGATCATCAGACCATAAGAAATAATGTTAAATGAAAGAAAAAAAATTCAAGTATCCATGGTCTGTTTCAACAAATTAACATTCAGAAATTGATGACACATGGGGACCAGCGTGCTAAGTTGACGCGGCAAAAAATAGTAAATGGCGGTGTGGAGAGTGTAAAAATACAAGATGCACTAAATAAGTAGCCTGTCATTACACGGCGTGCTGCGCTAGATGCACTAAATAAGTAGCCTGTCATTACACGGCGTGCTGCGCTGTTGCCTGTGCGCCATCCAAACTTTGCAGTGGCCGCAGCCTGCACCTAGAGATGAAAACGGACGGAAAAATCCTATTTTTACTTCCGTTTCTAGATTTTCTCTACGGATACCGAATCGGTCTGAGAAATACGGGTTCGAAAACGAAAACGGAATATAGAGATATACGGAAACGAACAAATACGGATGGAGAGCCAGAAAATTAATTTACAATAATATTCTTAAGTATTTATGAACAAAGTCCCAAAATAATATACACATACGATTTATGAGTCAAATATTCACTATCATCGCATGTGTTAACATGTTAACATACATAGTAGGCTTATAAACATATAAACATTTATACATATCTTATATATATTGAAAACGGGATGAAAAGTGGAATAAATACGGGTTAATTCCGCATAAAAACGGGATTACGCGGAAATGGACGAAAAACCCCCTCTTCTACTTCCATAAATACGGAAACAAGATCTATAAATACGAAAACAGTTCGATAAAATATAGAAAAATGGACAGGTTGAGACGGGAAAAATTCGGTCCGTTTTCAACCTTACCTGCAACCCCTCCTACGACTACTGCATGCAGTTTACCACGGCACATCATCCTTCCCCTACAACCACAAGCATCCGAATATCGAAGTGTTGTGTGAATTGGATGTAGACAACGTACGACTAGGTTTACTAGTACTAATTATGGCTAATGATTTGAGTAATGCAGACTGCTAAAACGCGGTTGATATTTGTGCAACCAAGAAGGAATATGATCGAAAACAGAAAAATAGTTATGAAATAAAAATTGACTGGTGCAACTACTAATTTGATTGCTTTTGCACACTTTAAGAAAATAAAGCATAAAAGCTTTAGCTGCTAGCTGTGCAGATTAGAGTAGATTCTGTGCGGGGGACAGCAGCGCCCTAACAAAAGAGACAAAACAGTACAGTGACATGGGTATAGTACAAGTGTGCAAATTGCACAGCAACAATGATTCTAAGGCTGCGTTTAGTTTAGAAATTTTGGGAAGTTTTGCAACTGTAGCACTTTCGTTTGTATTTGACAACTTTTGTCTAATTATGGCCCAAGTAGACTCAAAAGATTCATCTCGAGATATTCAGGCAAAAAGTACAAACATGCAACATGTGCTACTTTATTTAGTGCTCCATACAGACGGAAAGTACAATCGATGTGATGGGGAGAGAGAAAGAAATTTTGTGAACTAAACGCTGCCTAATTGAAGTATAAAAAGTAAGTAAATTAATTCGTGCCAGAACCTTTTTCTAAATTGGGCACATGTGGTCCACCGTGGGTATATATCTTAGCCTTAAGCCAGTCTATTCGATGACATGCCAGTGTATTTAAAAAGAGAGAGAAGAAATAGGTTTCATCTAGATGAAACTCTCTTGACACGATTATTAACTCTCCATAAGTCATGAAGTTTAATATGAATGAAACTCTAGAATGAAATACCCAGTCTCAATACAAAGTTTCATTCGAGTTTCATTCTATTCTATATGACTTGACAAGTTTGGAAAGAGCGCAATGAAACTTTTCACTGAGACTGACCTTAGAGGGGTGGCTAGATATCACTCATTGTACCTATTTTTTGCGTGGACTTTTCCCATTCCTTCTTTTTTTTGCCTGGACTTTTCAATTTTTTTTTGAATGTTTTCTTTTTTGTTTTGGCAACTTTTTTGTACAGACTTTTCGTGCTCTTTTTAGTAATTTTTTTACGATTTTTTTGGTTTTTGGATGTGGAATGCGACACTTAGTAGTGCTCACGCTATACTGCGGTCAAAAACAACTTTTTATCATTAGGTGTAAAATTTTTACAAGTAAAAAATCGTGCTATGTTTTCAATTATTAATCCCCATCAAGAACGACTTTTTGTAGTTATTAAATATAAAATTATTGTTCACCAAGTACAATAAAATTATCAAATCAAAATATGTGCAGCATTTTTTATGCTAGTTGAGGATAATAACATAAAAGTAATTGGTGATCGCTGGTGCCACTTAAAAAATCTATTTACTCTTACAAACATTTTCTGTTACCAAAGTAACTTGAAAATTTGTGAATTTGTAAATTTAAGACAATTCATGCCCATGTATGAAGGATGTACAGCTGCAAGTAGGGATGAAAACGGATCGGATACGAACGGATATCACTGATATCACATTTGTTTTCATATTTCTGGTTGGATTCGGATTCAAATACGGATAGTGTGAGCCATGCCGGATAGGATACGATTGGACGTCGACATTATAAATATACGATTTGAGTATTCGGATACGGATACGGTATCGGATATTGAATATCCGGACTCGGATACGGACAGATCTAAACACATGTAAATGGATTCGGTCGAACGGACGGTCAGATAAATATCACTACCATTTTCATCGATAGCTGCAAGCACCATTATGAGGTCATGCTGCAAGCAGTAGCATTGTATAGCGAGCAAAGGCAGAGCAGGGCCCTAATTAAGCAGGCCGAACCACCCAACTGAAAGACGGTTAGACAAACCCGTAAACATCATGCATGATCAAAACCATTACAAGTAATAATAATAATAATACAATTAGTTAAGTACAAACATAGCAGCCGAAATATAAACTATTTGCCTAAAAATATTGTAGAGCAATCTTCACCACATATTTTTTTCCTTAAAATTGTTTAGCTAGCTGCAAACTACAAATATTTATATTTTTTTTCTTTCACATATGAATATGAGAAATATGCCTGCCATCCACGGAGAGCGTTTCATCTTTTTTGAGAGAAGAATATATATATATATATATATATATATATATATATATATATATATATATATATATATATATATATATATATGGAAATTATTTTCTACTCCTAGGGAGTAGTTATTTCTATGTTTATATCTTCAGATTTAGGACATATATGATCGAATGAAGTGTATTTGCATGAAGTATATGATCATATTAGACCATCTATGGTAGTATATTTGTCAAGCATGCATGCATACATCGAGTATGTGGTCATACTTATTTTATATACTATAGTAAGTGGCATTTTCGTAATATAGTAAAAAGTATAGGTTCCCTTAAAATTTTTTCGCATAGAAAGATTTGGAGCACCATAATATAAGCATGTAAACATATTCAAAGTGATAAACAAATATGAACACATACGCAATGTGGTTTTTTAAAGATGGGAGTAACTACTCCTGGGAGTATAAAAAATGCACAATATAAATATAAATATAAATAAAATGTCTCTTCTAGTTGAGTATATCTTAAATGTGATACATGCGCTCAAATTATCTTCTCTCAGACCTGCAACATGTGTCCAGCAGCATTTAATTTGTACAGGTCATGCATATCAATGGGCAAAAGATCGTAAATCTCTTCTATAATTGGATTCTCAAACAAAGATATGTCCACCCAAAGAAATGTCTCCCGTTGAGGGCTCCATCTTTTGTGTACCTAGAAAATTGTACACAGAGAATTGACTCTATCAAAATCAAAGGCCACAAGTACATGTAATCACGATCCAAGGGCTGTAAGTCATAGTTTGTAACAAACTCACCCAATCCGCAACCCCCTCTCTCCGGGTCCCGCTCCGCGAAGGAAACCCCCCTCCCCGGCGATCGGGCGACCGTACGCAGCCATTCCCCGCGCCCCATCAACGAAGAAAAACGCACCCACTCTCGGTTCGTCCCGAAGTGATGGCGACGACGACGCCCTCGCGGCTGCCGCTCTCGAAGAGACGGCGACGGCGCTCCCCGCGGTTGCTGCACCGGAAGCCATCCCCCTCCGTACCCCGCGCTGGTGAGTCTCGGCAATCTCTTCTCTTCCCCTCGACCTCCCTCCCCCCTCTCTCTCATCTCTCTCGACGCGGGCAGGGTGGTGGGTCAAGCGCATGGTCGTGCTGCTGTGGGACACTGAGGAGGAGGACCTGCTCGACCACCTGGAGCCCTAGCGACACCATGAGGGAGTGCATCTCGATCCACATCCGCCAAGCCGGTATTCAGGTCGCTGGGAGCTCTACTGCCTCGAGCCTGGCATTCAGGTAACCATCCGTCAAATTCCTCTTCCTTTCTCATGCTGTTGTGGTAGATTTGTAATCGCCTAATCGGTATGGGAATTTTGTCGCTGATGTGCTGAATTTGGTGGGCTGAATCGGTGGATGAAATGGCGTTTCAAATCATTAGATTAGATCTGCATGGATCTGGCTGTATGTGATGCTGGCTGCCCAAATCCGCGTTTTCTAGGTCTGATCCGTAGATCGAGGTTGGATTGTTTTAAACCTGAATTTTGATGCAAAATTTGATTAGGGATTAGCCAACAACAATAACAACAACATAAGCCTTTTGTCCCAAGCGAGTTGGGGTAGGCTAGAGATGAAACCCACAAGAGACCAAGATTAGAGAAACACAAAACGAACATAAGACGAAAGGTAGAGTTAGGGATAAACAGAAAAGGAAACAAAGGTCACGGTTTAGGCACACTAATTGCTAACCTCCAGGCGCTCCTATCCATAGCTAATTCCTTGGAGATATTCCACTCTTTAAGGTCTCTCTTAACCGACTCGTCTCAAGTTAGTTTAGACCGACCTCTACCTCTCTTAACATCGTCGACCCGCTTTAGAACCCCGCTGCGCACCTGCGCATTGGGAGGCCTTCGTTAGACATGTCCAAACCATCTCAACCGATGTTGAATCAGTTTTTTCTCAATTGGTGCCACCCCAACCCTCTCCCGAATGTCCTCATTCCGGATTCCATCCCTTCTTGTGTGCCCACAAAACCAACGTAGCATATGCATCTCTGCTACACTCAGTTGTTGGACATGTCGTCTTTTTGTAGGCCAGCATTCTGCACCGTATAACATTGCCGGGCGAATCGCTATCCTATAAAACTTACCTTTTATTTTTTGTTGCACCATCTTGTCATAGAGGACGCCAGAAGCTTGACGCCATTTCAGCCAATCGGCTGAAATTCTATGCCTAACATCTTCATCAATGTCGCCATCCTTTTGAAACATCGATCCTAGATACCGGAAGGTATCCCTCTTGGCCACCACTTGTCCATCGAGGCTAACGTCACCATCCTCATGTCTAGCCGCGCTGAAACTACACAACATGTACTCGGTCTTGGTCCTACTAAGTCTGAATCCTTTCGACTCTAATGTGTGCCTCCACAGCTCTAACTTACTGTCAACCCCTGCCCTACTCTCGTCAACTAGCACCACATCATCAGCGAAGAGCATACACCAAGGGATATCACCATGTATGTCCCTTGTGACCTCATCCATCACCAAAGCAAATAGATAAGGGCTTAATGCTGACCCCTGATGTAGCCCTACTTTAATTGGGAAGTCACTAGTGTCGCCATCACATGTTCGGACACACGTCGTCGCGTCCTTGTACATATCCTTGATGAGGGTAATGTATTTAGCTGGGGCCTTATGCTTTTCCAATGCCCACCACATGACGTTTCTTGGTACTTTGTCATACGCCTTCTCGAGGTCAATAAAGACCAAGTGCAAGTCCTTCTGCTCCCTATATCTCTCCATCAGCTGACGTATTAAGAAAATCGTCTCCATGGTCGACCTTCTAGGCATGAACCCAAACTGGTTTTGGGTCACACTTGTCACTCTTTTTAAGTGATGTTCGATAACCCTTTCCCAGAGCTTCATCGTATGGCTCATCAGCTTGATCCCGCGATAGTTAGTACAACTTTGAACATCCCCTTTGTTCTTGAAGATCGGTACTAAGAGGCTTCTCCTCCATTCTTTGGGTATCTTGTTGAACCGAAAGATAAGGTTAAAAAGCTTAGTTAACCATACTGTCGCTCTGGCACCTAGGCACCTCCACACCTCAATGGAGATACCATCGGGGCCCATCGCTTTACCTCCCTTCATCCTCTTCAAAGCCTCCTTGATCTCTGCTTCCTGAAATCTCCTCACAAAGCGTCTGTTGGTATCATCAAATGGGTCATACAACTCAAGGGTAGGATCCTCATTCTCCCCATTAAACAACTTGTCGAAGTACTCTCGCCATTTGTTCTTGATCTCCTTATCCTTCACCAGTAGTCGATTTGTCCCATCCTTGATGCATTTGATTTGGTTAATGTCCCTTGTCTTCCTCTCTCGGATCCTAGCCATCCTATAAATGTCCTTCTCCCCTTCCCTCGTGCTTAGCCGTTGATAAAGGTCATCAAAAGCCTGGCCCTTTGCTACACTCATAGCTCGCTTTGCAACCCTCTTCGCTGTTTTATAGCCCTCGATGTTGGCTGCACTGTGGTCCAGGTGGAGGCGCTTGAAACACTCTTTCTTCTCTTTAATAGCCCTTTGCACCTCGTCATTCCACCACCAGGTTTCTTTTGCTTCTTGTTTACCCCCCTTGCTCACGCCAAGCACTTCTGAAGCCACCTTCCGAACACATGTTGCCATCTTTAGCCACATGTCGTCTGCATCTTCTCCTTCTTCTTGGGGCCCCTCGTCTAGCATCGTCTCCTTAAACGTTTGCGCCACTTCCCCTCTAAGCTTCCACCACTTCGTTCTCACAATCTTGGCGCGTTTGACCCGGGGGACCCATATCCGAAACCGAAAGTCCGCCACCACCGGCTTGTGTTGAGGGACAACACACTCCCTAGGTATCACTTTACAATCTAAGCAAGCACGCCTATCCTCCCTTCTTGCAAGGATAAAGTCGATTTGGCTCGAGTGTTGTCCACTATGGAAGGTCACTAGAATGGATTCCCTCTTCTTAAAGAAGGTATTCGCTATCACCAAGTCGTAGGCCAACGCGAAGTTCAACATATCCTCCCCCTCTTCGTTCCTACTACCATACCTAAAGCCCCCATGCACTCGCTCGAACCCTACATTAGTCATGCCCACATGGCCGTTGAGGTCTCCTCCAATGACGAGTTTCTCGCTGATAGGCACGGTACTAACCATGCTATCTAGGTCTTCCCAAAACTGTTTCTTGGTGCTCTCCCCAAGGCCTACCTGAGGGGCATAGGCACTGATCACATTCAAAGCCAAATCTCCAACTACCAGCCGGACTAGGATAATCCGATCGCCTTGCCTCCTAACCTCCACGACTCCATCCTTTGGGCTTCTATCGATCAAGATGCCTACACCATTCCTACCCAATGATGAGCCCGAGTACCAAAGCTTGAAGCTAGTACCCTCCACCTCTTTCGCCTTCTGGCCCATCCATCTAGTCTCTTGGACGCACATGATATTTACACGCCTCCTAATTGCTGCATCAACTAGCTCTCGTAGCTTACCTGTTAGGGACCCTACGTTCCAACTACCTAGACGAATCCTAGTTGGCTCGGCTAACTTCATTACCCTTCGCACCCGTCGAGGGAAGTGCGAAGACCCTTACTCATTTTTCACCACACCCGGGCGCCGATGTGGCGCGCCACTAAGGATGCGACGACCCGATCTTTGCTTACTTGACACCGCGCCCAGATCACTACACGGCGTGTCACGGGGGTGACGACCCAGCCCTTGCATATTTAACACCATACCCGGGTTCCGGCATGGCGCGTCGCTAAGAGGGTTACGCCCCAACGAAAATCTTTTGGATTTTATTTCCATAAGAGTAGCTAGGTTTTTATATTGGCTCACCAAGCCTAACACAACCCTCCTCCTTTGCTAGGGCTTGGGACCTGCTATGCTAAGGCACCATATGCGCCCCACCATAGGCGCCCCACCATAGGCTAGAGCACCATATGCTAGGGCACCATAGGTGCCCCACCATAGGCGGAGTTTGATTAGGGATTAGCCAAAATTGCATATTGTTTTCCATGATCCAGTGAATTTAGTAGCTGTCCATTAGAAGCATAGGTCAAACAAGAAATATATTTTCATGGAAAGAAAGTTGCATTTTTTGTGTTTGATTCAGATATGTGCTGTTCTATACAGGCTGGCTGTACTTTGAACCATGGGTTGTTTTGAACAAGTTGCTCTAGAAGGCCCTGAAACTAATCAGCATGATGAGCAGCGTTCCATACGTTTACATGCATTTTCTGATCTATCACATGTCCCTGCAGCCACTTTTATTTATCTCTTAAAGGACTGCTATGGATATGGTATGCCTACAAATAAATTGCATGTTTCACTATCTATATTCGTTGACTGTTGATATCTATTCTGCTGCTGATCTTGTTTCACTGTGAATTTAGTAGCTGTCCATTAGAAGCATAGGTCAAACAAGAAATATATTGTCATGGAAAGAAAGTTGCATTTTTTATATTTGATTCAGATATGTGCTGTTTTATACACAGGCTGGCTGTGCTTTGAACCATGGGTTGTTTTGAACAAGTTGCTCCAGAAGGCCCTGAAACTAATCAGCATGACGAGCAGCGCTCCATACGTTTACATGCATTTTGTGATCTACCACACGTCCCTGCAGCCACTTTTATTTATCTCTTAAAGGACTGCTATGGATATGGTATGCCTATAAATAAATTGCATGTTTCACTATCTATATTCGTTCACTGTTGATATCTACTCTGCTGCTGATCTTGTTTCACTGTGAATTTAGTAGCTGTCCATTAGAAGCATAGGTCAAACAAGAAATATATTTTCATGGAAAGAAAGTTGCATTTTTTATGTTTGATTCAGATATGTGCTGTTCTATACAGGCTGGCTGTACTTTGAACAATGGGATACTTTGAACAATGGGTTGTTTTGAACAAGTTGCTCCAGAAGGCCCTGAAACTAATCAGCATGACGAGCAGCGCTCCATATGTTTACATGCATTTTCTGATCTATCACACGTCCCTGCAGCCACTTTCATTTATCTCTTCAAGGACTGCTATGGATATGGTATGCCTACAAATAAATTGCATGTTTCACTATCTATATTCGTTCACTGTTGATATCTACTCTGCTGCTGATCTTGTTTCACTGTGAAGTCCAATCCTCACAGCGAATCTTGTAAAAGAGCTTCTGAGAGGAGACAATGATCCTATTTGTATACTGTGAACTACTGTTTTTCCTTATCAGTTCGTACGGAATCTTTAATTGGAGGGGCAGAGTAAAATTTTAATAATCATAAAATGATTTTTATCACTATTACAGAATTTTATCAAAATTTGAATGATGGCAGTAATGCTTACAAATAAATTATAGTTCATGTAAAAACTAATTGCTCTCTGAAATTTATATAATTTGTAAGTGCAGTTTGCTATAACCCTTATTTATCTTGTCTATAGGCTATAGCTTTTACAATGCTTACATCTGAGGCTCTGATCTTTTGTTACTTTTAACTCAGGTACAAAGAAAGCAACCTCAAAGTTCATGCAGCTGGTAAAAGTGGCATTGCATAATGATCCACAGCTAGGCCCGTTCACATATGTTGTCCAGTGTATGTATATTGTACCTCTGCTGGGGAAAACTTATTCTGAAGGGTTCAGCCATAAGTTGAAATCCTCCTCTTTAAAGCACTTAAAATCTGTGGAATCAGTACAAAAAGATATCTTGGAGGCAAAGCACATTGCTGCACAACTTGTCCTTGATATCCTTGATTATGTTGTACCCCATGAGAACCACATATTGATCAAGCTTCTTGAGACCTTTGAAATTGAGTTGAGAGACATGGCTCATGCTTTGTATGGTTCAGAGTTGGATGATAGTCATATAATGAAAGCAAGGGAACATCTCAGACAGCAAGTAAAGCGCTGTATGGAATCAGAATCTAATGCAATTGCTGTGACTCTAATAACACCCCATCCAATGCTGTGATGAGTCCTTTATCATAAAATTGATTGAAAACAATCAATTAGAGATTGCAGAGGAGTGTGCTACTTTCATGGGCAAGGAAATGATATCTTTAGTCATTCAAAAGTATCTATATGACCTTGCATTTCTTTTTCGATGAACTGGCGAGGTGAATTACCTTCTTCTGGTTATGTGTTGGGCATGTATGATAGTTTGTAGAAATATGATCCCTATGTTCTATGAAATAGCTATATTGATATATATTCTCTTGCTAATAAACATCATGTGTCATGAAACTACAATTTAACAGATCTTCTTGTGTTGGTATATTTAGCAATGGAAGCTGGTTATATGGAGAAGGTTGACGAGCTTTGCCAGCGATACTCTCTTGAAGGTTACATTGATTCTTTGGGTAAGCTAGAAGGCTAGAAATTTAGTTATCCAGCATTACATTACAGAGGCATGTTCTGTTAATTAGTAGCCATTTCTTATAGTGGTAAATAGTAGCTTATGTTATAGGGCCACACATTTATGCTAGGATTATGTTAAAAAAAACACTTACCTTACTTTTCATTGGGATTATATAATATCCACTAAAGTGATAAAGTTTGTGACTTTCTTATGGAAGTGGAACTTCAAAAGCTGGGATGTCTAATAAAAAAAGTATTATGAAGATGTGTATTACAAGCCTCTCAATTCTCAAAACGCAATTTACAGTTCATGGGAGATTGGACTATTTATTTGACATCCAATCCACGAGACTTTCAAAATAAAAAATGATGTGCTTATTTTTCTAATGATAGATATGGATCTTTAATTTTGGCAAATAACGAACAGAGAAGAGCACAAAGAATATAGTTTACAAAGATGTCCTAAACTGGTGATTAAAAGGTGTGTATACTGAAGCCATTTTGTTTTTTGCATTCAAAACATATATGCCCGTCATCTAACATTCTATTTATGTTACCTGTCTCTGATATGATGTTTGCGTTCAAAACTTTTAGCTTTTATAGCTGCTTCGGTACCGTCCGTGAGGAATCGGAAGGGAAATCTGGTTCCTGTAGCAGGTCCGACAACATGACTCAAAAGTATGACTAGAACGTGGAATGTAGTTAGTGATCGATGTATAGCTGTCTGACTGTACCAAATTAGCTGCACTCTTATGATGGTTCATCGATAGACAGCCTGAACTTATATTAGTTTATATATGCAATACAGTTTTTTATTAGTCTCGATTGTTTTTTACAGCATTCCCTTAAATAAAACCGTAGCGTTAGCACGGGCATTATACTAGCATCAGAAGTGTATAAGTATGGTGACAGCATAAATTAGTTTATTGTTCATATGAGAAGCAGTAACGTATTTTTATGATCAAAGTATGGTGATAGCACAACTTAGTTCACACTAAATCCCAGTTTTTTTTGTTGAATCAATTCTAGATTGATACAACAAAAAGTGAACCACTGTAGTATGTAAGGATCCTAAATCCAATCAGGCCTATAAGCAATGCATAGTCCATAAATAGTACAATCACAAGAGATTCCAAGCTGTAGACAGAAGAAAAATTTGAGGATAGTACAAATGAACTATTGGTCACTAAAGTTATTACTGGTTTAAGGATCAAGATTTTCGACTATATGTAACACCATACAACAACAGGAGCACCCAAAAAACATAGATTTTTTGAACCAGTGGGTACCATTTTAGTAGCTCTCCCAAACAAATAGGATAAACTTCCAACTGAAATAGCCCTCAATAAGAGAAGACATTTTACCTCTATGCTTGTTGAGCTCCCTGAGGTCCATGAGCACCTGGAGGTACCATTGTCGACGGAATACCGGCGATAGTCTACCGAGGGGTATACCCGCGGTAGTAGATGAGACGGTGAGGGTGCGCCTGAGACGAACGAGGGAGCACAATTCGTGTGAGACGGAGATTTAGATAGGTTCAGGCCGCCACGAGGTGTAATACCATACGTCCTGTATGTTGCTGTGTTGTATTGCTAGTAGATTAGATGAATCGAGTAGACCCCCTGCCCGCCTTATATAGTCCGGGGGGCAGGGTTGCAAGTTGATCTTACCATACATAACAGATTATAATCCTAGCCGATCTGGGAAACTAATCGACTAGATCCTAGGAAAGCTATTTCCTTACCCGCCAAGGTCTCGGCGGATATACGCGATCTCCTGGAGATCGTATGGGCGACGCGTCCTTGGTAGTTCGGGCCTGTTCGGTAGACTTGGCCCATGTATGACTATGTGGGTATATGGGCTTATACCCCCACAGCTAGTCCCCGAGCGCCTTGCATTCATCGAGAGGTGCAGATCTTCAGTGTTGTTTGACCAGACGGATATAAGGAGCTCAGAAAAAATTGAAAGAGCTTCTCTTTGGTGAAGTGTATCCACTTTTGGTTCGCCAGAATCAATAACTTCACCGTTAGGTGAAGTGTATCCACTTAGTCCCCGAGCCTGATAGTAGGTGACGTAGTCACGTGGTGTCAGGGTCAAAATCATTATTCTTCTGATCATGTGAAGTGTCGACGAAGTCCCCGAATAGCTTTGGTGCTCGAAAACACTCGATGAAGATGACGAAGTCCCCGAGCAACTTTGCTGCTCGAAAACGCTTGACGAGGCGGCGAAATCCCCGAATAGCTTTATTGCTCGAAAATACTTGACGAAGACGGCGAAACCCCCGAGCAGCTTTGCTGCTCGGAAACACTTGACGAGGCGACGAAGTCCCCGAGCAATTTTGCTGCCCGGAAACACTTGACGAAGACGACGAAGTCCCCGAGCAGCTTTGCTGCTCGGAAACACTTGACAAAGGCGACGAAATCCCCGAGCAGCTTTGCTGCACGGAAACATTTAATGAAAGCAACGAAGTCCCCAAGCAGCTTCTGCTGATCGGAAACACTTGATGAACATGAAGAAGTCCTCGAATAGCTTTTGCTAATCGGAAATGCTTGACATAGGCGAAGTCCCCGAGCATAGCAAGTGATCGTGAAAAAATCTTCCAAGCAGGCGATCGACGACGAAGTCCCCGAGCATGGCGAGGCGCATATCAAGACCCCTGATATGCCGCCCAAGATTAGCACCCTGATCCGAACAGCGTGGAGTGACTTGATAGCGCGGCGACGAGACCCCGGAGTGGTCGGTAGCGACGAGGAGCGACGGCGAGGAGCGGCGACGAGTCCCCAGCGTGGTCGGAGACATTTTCCGACCAGCGCGAGGACAACAAGGAGCGCCAACGAGTCCCCAGCGTGGTTGGAGGCGGAGTCCGAACAGCGCGAGGATGTCGAGGAGCGGCGACGAGTCCCCAGCCTGGTCGGAGGCGGTGTCCGAGCAGCGCGAGGATGGCGACGAAGAGCTGCGACGAGTCCCCAGCCTGGTCGGAAACGTTGTCCGAGCAGTGCGAGGACGGCGACGAAGAGCTGCGATGAGTCCTCAGTCTGGTCGGAAACGTTGTCCGAGCAGTGCGAGGACGGCGACGAAGAGCTACGACGAGTCCTCAACCTGGTTGGAGGCATAGTCCGAGCAGCGTGAGGACGGTGACCTGGAGCGACGATGAGTTCCCAGCCTGGTCGGAAGCGTTGTCCGAGCAGCGCGAGAACGGTGACGTGGAGCGACGACGAAGTCCCCAGCATGGTCGGAAGCGTTGTCCGAGCAGCGCGAGGATGACAAGGAGTGGCGACGAGTTCTTAGCTTGATTGACGTCTGGCGGCGGAGTGGTCGGTGCGTCGCTAGCAGCTTGGAGGAGTTGTTTGACAGCTCGGACGATGATCTTGGAGAGCTTGCTTTAGCTCGCTTGGCGTGGTTGGACCAGTTGAGATCCCTCCACGGCCGAGCTTTGATCATGACGACATATGTCTAGGATCCCTATAACGTGACGGCATGTGGTGCTGTAGATAATAATCAACACAAGGAGATATAATAGAATATGCTCTGACCAGAAAATAGAAGCACGACTTAGCTTGTTCAAGAAAAGGTCGTGTCGCCCTCGAGTTCGGTATTATTCATAGATGCAATCTGACTTGCATGCATGGTCGATCGACGTGACCCGCATAGTCCCGTGGATGCGCGTGAATCTGCACGCCTTTCTCCTCCAGGTAGATTGATTCAATGATTTACTCCTTTGGATGACGAGTTTGATGGATCTGGCAGTTCGGTTCATGACGCCGCCGTAGAATGTTGATGCGGAACAGATTTATTTTGATCGAGGTAGCAATCATCAGATCATCCAGGCAGCCGAACGATTTGCACGTGTGTGCCGCATGCATGCAAGTCTTTGAGCCTTCATGATCTTTTGTAATCTTGAGCGATGTCGTGATGGTACGTGTTGATCATATGATCGATGAAGCGAATCACGGTGTGCAGGGGTTGCTGGTCACTGAACCGGCGACGTGGACGACGAGGGCCGTTGCCCGATGGCAAGCTGACTTGCCGCAGTTAACTTGCTTGATGCATTGTCTTGCGTATCTTCATCCATGCCCACAATTGTTTATTTATTCAGTATCAGTTCTCATGGCCTCGTATGTTGACATGCTTGGTCTTGCATTGTGTAGATGTATGTAGTCGTTGTTTGCTAGTTAATCATCTTTCAAGTCGGCGTAGATTGATAATGAGAGATAATTCACCCTCACGTGCCTCATCTGGCTCCTTGTCGGCGTTGGCTTGCACGTTTCTCCCATCGCATTGATCAGCGTGGTCGGCGAGGCGAAGATGATGTCGTAGCCTCCATGACGAGCGGCGACAAATTCTTGTGGAGAAAAAAATCTTCTGCCCGAACATTGTCAGGGCCTTATTTGACGCCCGGTAGTGTCGTTAGCGTGTCTCTTGACAGCGTGGCTGACGTGCTCCATCGTAGTTTCACAGCTTGCTTCTGCCTCGTACGTTAGAATCCACCTTGTACATGCTCGGGTGCTAAGCATCCGCTGCTTCTTAGCACGTATGCGTGCCGTTTTTTTAATTCTTTGTATGATCGTGATCTTTCGAGGTTGCTAAAATCATATTGTATATCTGACACATGTTGATGCATCGAGTCCAGGTCTTTCCTTCTTATTTGGTCGTCCGCAGTCCCCGCGATTTGTCGTTGGCGTCGGCGAGGATCCACGATAGACGAAGCCGATTTGTCAGGTTGCTGCGGTCATAATCGAATTTGGCGATGCTGGCTATTGGGACTTGATGACGTGCCGACGTCATGATCTTGAATGAATGCGTGGAAGGCAGGACTCAGAGGCGAGGTCCTATCGGGGTACGGGCACGGAATCCAACCTATTGGTGCTTGTCCGCCATAATTGATCTCATCCACCAAGGAAGTACGTGTGCCGTCGAAGTGTGTATTGGCCTTTGCATGGAGCTTAGTATTGTATTAAGTGATCAGCGCTGTGTTGACGGGGTGGTCGGCGCTGCGCCAATGGAGTGCTCGGCAGTATGGGGATGAAGAGCTCGGTGTAGAGCTTGACTGGAGAACGCTATGGAGTCCGATGTCTCGACGAAGTCTCTGAGCGTAAAGCTCAACTGGATAATATGGCGGCGCTGGCATGTCTTGAAGAGTGATGAGGTGCCCGAGCGAGGTCGGGGCTTATTGAGAGGTCGGCGAGGAGTCCTTCACGCCCTGCGTGGTGCCCGTGCTTTTGCCGGGGCTTTTGGAGACGCTGCTAACCTGCCCAAGCGTCCTCGGGGCTTATGTGTTAGCGATAACGGCCCAGGCGTCCCCGGGGCTTACGTGGTGGCGAAGCTGCCCACGCCAGGCGGGGGTTACGCTTATCGTGGGCGAAGGCTACCTGATATATCGGGGCAGTTGGTGAAGTGGCGCAATTGGGCGGCCTATCATGTGTAGGGCTTACGCGGCGTCGAGCCAGATGCTGCCCGTTGGGTGCGGGGGTTACGCATTGGCGAAGTCGTGCTGCCCGAGCAGGTGCGGGGCTTATGCATTGGCGAAGACATGTTGCCCGAGCAAGTGCGGGGCTTACGCATTGGCGAAGACGTGCTGCTCGAGCAGGTGCGGGGCTTATGCATTGGCGAAGACGTGCTGCCCGAGCAGGTGCGGGGCTTACGCATTGGTGAAGACGAGCTGCCCGAGCAGGTGCGGGGCTTACGCATTGGCGAAGACGTGCTGCCCGAGCAGGTGTGGGGCTTACGCATTGGTGAAGACGTGCTGCACGAGCAGGTGCGGGGCTTACGCATTGGCGAAGACGAGCTGTCCGAGCAGGTGCGGGGCTTATGCATTGGCGAAGACGTGCTGCCCGAACAGGTGCAGGGCTTACGCATTGACGAAGATGTGCTGTCCGAGCAGGTGCGGGGCTTACGTATTGGTGAAGACGTGCTGCCCGATCAGGTGCGGGGCTTACGCATTGACGAAGAATCTTAAAAATAATCTTGGTGATGGTATGGTAGGCGGCTCGACGTGGCTTGCTTAGGCGGCTTGCCGTGGCTCATTGGATGGCTTGACGACTCCAATTTCTTGTTTAACAGTTTGGATGACTTGCTTTCTTCTTCTGGCCATGGTATGCATGAAGATGAACATAGACCTCTTGATTATTGATAAGAACGTGGCGACGAATCGGAGCCGATAGGAATTGCTTTTTAGCTTGATGATGCTGGAACAGTTAATCTGCACGTATGCCTGGTAGATGCGTTCGTGCCAGCAGGCTTGCACGCCTAGTAGTTTGCTTGTTTATCGATTGGCTTATCTAATCTTGACGTCATCATGATGCTGTGGACCTTGATCGATGTAATTCTGCACTTCCGTGCTTGTACGTTGCTTGCATGCCTTCAGGTCGTAATCTCGACTTATATATTCGCATCGGTATGTGATGGAGATGGAGCCCGAGGCGTTGATGGGTTCGTAAGTCGTATTGAAGCCATGATGCTTGATGGAAGTCTGCGATCAATATTGACTCCTTCCTTTTACTTGTTGTCCTTTTTCCTTAGATGGGATCATGCTGTTGATCGTGACGGCGTCGTCGGGGCGGACGAGCGGCTTGCCGACGAGATGACATGGATTCCTGGCAGAATTATTATGCACACATGCAGATATCTCGATACATGCATATAGCATAGGATATTTGATTGAAGGTTAATGATTGACTTAGCTTTGGCTGGTTACGTGGAAAGATCAGCGTGAAGCCTTTGCCACGTTTTGCTGGTTGTCGTACGAGTCCTTCCTTGTTTGCCATGTTTTGCTGGTTGACGTGCTTAGATCTTCTTGTTCTGCCGCCTATGCGTCACGTCTAGCAGATCGAGTTACCGTGGACGGCGTATTGGATGAAGAACACCACCACAGGAAGCCGAGTCGCCGCGGTTGACGTTGATGAAGAGATAATTCGTCGATTCGTGCTGAAGATGATTATTGGTGACGCCGCCACTGATGACAGCATGCTGGATTCGAGTTGCATCCGTCACCGCGGATGATGCTGGTAAGTAAAAGTTTTCATATGTTCGCCGTTGCCGCTTAGTAGCTTGGAGAAGTTACTCGATGTAGCTCGCTTGATATTTCGACGTGGTTCGCCAGACGACTCGATGGCTCGCTAGCAGCCTGGACCGCTTCCTTGCCTTGGCGTTGGTCTTCGGGCCCAAGATGAGAAGATCGCATCTGCTATTAACGGCCACGGAGACGAGCGCAGAAATATCGAAAAGACATACAGATATATATAGGAATATTTAATTGAAGAAATTCAACTTAGCTGTTTTCTGTCATGCCAAATTCAGGCGTGTAGTCGTGATGCATGGTACATGTATGTGCATCCATGAGGGTACTGATCTTGTACGGCTTCGTAGACCGTATGTGCACAAATCGATGACTTGATAGGCCAGCCGGAGTTCAGTATGTGCGGCATCGTCCGTTAGCTTTTGGTAATTTATGTTGACCGATATGGCCCTGTAGACTGGATCTAGCTCTGCTATTTGTCGGCACGGCATTGGACGGATCCGATCATACTAAATCGATGGAGATGTGGAGAATTCCGTGCACGTTTGAAGCACATCTAGGTGTCCGATCATGCTTGATATTGGATGAATGAATGCCTCCGTCTCTCGTGTATGAATATACATGCAAGTTTTCATTAGCCTTCACGATCTTGTAGACATGCTTTCATGATCCAGCATGTTATCTCGCTTGGTGGCTTGGAGGTTTTGCCAGATGGCTCGGTTGATCGTCGTCGTGCTTAGTGATGCTTCATGGCATGAGTGGCTCGGACGAATCGACGATGGCTCGGAGATTTCGCTTGATGCGGCTCACGTTCTGGCTTGACGTGGCCCTAGGCTTGCTGTTGCTGAGGTCACCGTAGCGTTTGACGACAAGAGGCGTAATTAATTTCAAGTCCATGGTGGCCTTCATGATCTTGTGCACCACAAGCGTCTTCAATTTCCTTCCTTTTCGGTTGGCATCCTCTAGGATATATGACATGTGTTTGTCCGACGCACATACGCAATTGGAATCTTGGCGTATCGGGATGATGAGTCCGTATCGATCGCTGAGTGTCGTGAGGAAATTTCCGGTGGATGCATGATGTCCGTGTATGCAAATCTCCCTAACGATATCTTGATTTGTTTATCTGGACTGCATGGTCGCCATTGCTGGATTGGTACGGGAATAGGCTCGCTTGATGGCTCGACGTATGACTTGTAAGATGGCTCGCCGTGGCTTGCGAGCAGCTTGGATGGCTCTGGAGCTTGATGCTTGCATCAACTTGTAGATCGGATGAGCACGAGGTGTCATGATTTTGCTGCATGGTGCTGTAGATTAGATCGTTGGCGTCTCCCTTGGTGGTTCGTTCGCTGGTCTTCATGCATGTTGACTGGTAACACAGCCACGGCGCTTGATGTAAATCTCACGCCGCCATTCGCCGAGGCTTGCTACGGTCTCTCTGCTGAGCTTCACGTGTCATGACGTTGGCTTCATCATTAAACGGATCTGGTCGGGCCGGTCGTACACGACGTGGATTCTTCTTGCTGAGCGCAGATGTGCAGGGATGCCGCCGCGAGAAGAGTGGTTGGTGTGTCAAAGGGTTGCTTGATGGCTCGCGACGGTTCCAAGCTTGCTATTGCTGAACGACGACAAGGCCATCACAGGGCGTTGATCCGAAGACGAATAATGTATAATAAAATATCTTAATTAAGATAATAAACATAACTTAGCTTGGCTCATATGCATGTGAGCGTGCGTAGCGGCCACGCGCGTGTTGCACGATGCTGCCTTGTGATTGGACGTTTTTCTTCATATCTTCGAACACCTCTCCCTTGCTGGTTTGTGCTTGCACTTGCACGTATACATGCATATGCATCTGGTAGATGGCTCTGCTTCGAAGTCAGCCCCGTCGAGTTCCGTTGCAGGTTGTCGAAGACGCCGTGATGAGCGATGGTCAAGACGCCACAATACTGATTCGTCTCGTGACACTGAATTGCCGTTGTGACGTTGTTTCGGCGATCGGAGTAGATGATGTTGATGAAAATTTCCCATCTAATGCTGTTAGATTCTCGTGCCGATCTAGTAAATCGAACTTGCCACTACCGATATCGTAGTAGATGAATGAAGTAGATCGGCTTATGGGGCTGGGCGGTGCCATGCAGCAATGCAATCCGTGTAGGCCGCCGTCGGGATGATGGCGAGCGGCGATGTGAGCAGCGACGAGGGCCATGTACATGGATCTTGGACCTTTTGACGCGACGTTAGCTGGTAGGGCCCTGTAGATCGGATCTCACGCCCTTAGCCAGCTGTGTCATCTTGAATCGCTGGTGGTCTTCAGGCTAATTGCAGATAACGTGGATTCGGAAGCCTCCGAGAGAGACAGAATCGTGACGATATTGCCGCTGATTATGTTCGCGATCCGCCGAATTGCCGTGAAGGATTTAGATCTGGTTCGCCAAGGTCGAATGTCGTTGTTGTGGTCGACGATGACGAAGAAAATCTCCATGTGAGACACATCTTGATTATTTTGCCTCCGGATCTTTGCCACTTGGAGTTAGTGCACGGTTGATGCTGTTGGCCGTTGAGGGAAAGCATTGCAACTCCATGCATAAGGGTCCTGGCTTGCTCCACGAAGCCCCAAAAGCCAGAGGTAATAGATTAATCTGATAATTCGGCGGAGTTGTCTTGCTGCAAGTAGCCTTGAGGTGACGACTTCATTGAAAAAGGCCACCGTCGCCTGAATCTAGATAGCTGCGGACGATGCTCGTGCGGGTCTTCTAGGCCTCGAGACGGCGACCATCGTAGATCGAGGGGAGCCGAAACCGGGACGCATGTCTTGCTTGTTGAATCGATGTTCAAGAATATGGCCCCAGTATGCATATGTTGTACGAGATTTTCATTTGGATCAACATCATGTATGCATATGTTGTACGGCGAGGAGCGACGAGAGTTCAGCGGCGAGTTCGTCGGCGACAGTGAATTATGGAGATAATCTTGGCGATGATATATCGTAGACGGCTCGCTTATCGATGGCTCGACGTGGCTCGCCGGACAGCTCGTGGCTCGATATATGGCTTGGACAGCTTCAAGCTTGTTGTTGCCGTAGATGGACGACGACGAGGCCGTCGCGGAGCGCGATCGACTCTTTTTTTATTCTAGTAGCACGCGTTGGATCGTGCAAATATACGCCTTCAATCTTCGTCTTGTACGGATCGTGCATCTTGTTGGTTGCCGTGAAGAGTAGACGACTGTACTGGCCGTGATCTTGGTGCTTGACGACTCAGGCTATACGGCTGATTTACTTGCCCGGTACACGGACGTATAGAGACCAGGACTTTTCCTTGCTTGTTGCAGGTGGAAGCTTCATCGTCTTCAATTTTCCATAATGTGACATGGGATTCATACTTCTTCCCTTTTTTTTATTGTATACGTGGCCTTGCAGATCAGAACAGAGCTGTAGACATGTGAGGTACGATCTGCTTGCCCGGCCGCCTTTTCTTGTTAGCTTGCGTGGCCTGCAGACTACCGACGCGAGCAACCGAGCCTGATGAGTTGGTGCTGCCGCCGTAGATCAAGACGCACTGTCTCGACGTGGATGCTTGCTGTAGGATGACGACAGGTTGCCCCAAAACGTGTTGATGTTGATCTTGAGATCCATCTGGTTTGCCGTCGCCAGATGCTATTGCCGTGGTTGACAACGACGAAAATTCGGAACGGGCTCGCCGCCACCGAATGCCGTTGCCGTGGTCGGCGACGACGAACAAAAAATATCCATCTTGTTCGCCATGGAATCAGGAAGCACACCCCCTACCTGACGCGCCAACTGTCGACGGAATACCGGCGATAGTCTACCGAGGGGTATACCCGCGGTAGTAGATGAGACGGTGAGGGTGCGCCTGAGACGAACGAGGGAGCACAATTCGTGCGAGACGGAGATTTAGACAGGTTCACGCCGCCACGAGGCGTAATACCCTACGTCCTGTATGTTGCTGTGTTGTATTGCTAGTAGATTAGATGAATCGAGTAGACCCCCTGCCCGCCTTATATAGTTCGGGGGGCAGGGTTACAAGTTGATCTTGTCATACATAACAGATTATAATCCTAGCGGAAACTAATCGGCTAGATCTTAGGAAAGCTATTTCCTTGCCCGCCAAGGTCTCGGCGGATATACGCGATCTCCTGGAGATCATATGGGCGACGCGTCCTTGGTAGTTCGGGCCTGTTCGGTAGACTTGGCCCATGTATGACTATGCGGATATACGGGCTTATACCCCCACAACCATATCGATAGCCCTATCCATCAAATGACACCACATAAGCTCAGGTATGAATTGGCATGATCTTGTGCTGCAGGTCCTTATCTCCTTTGACTATGCACAGTGAAAGAGATAAACTAAGACCAGAGAAATCAAGTAGTCCCAAATCAAATATTAAATGCAAACAACTATAACTGAATCTTGCAGAACCATGTTGGAAGTCTACCATTCCTTTTGTCATACTATTTGGTTGCTTGCGAACCACAGCCCTATCAAGATGGACTAATCTCCTATATGGAATAAACAAGAAATTCGAAAAGTAAATACAGTAACTTTGTCATATGTATTTTTGTTAGAAGTAAACATTATATTTCTATATTTGCCCTGTGGACCAAATAAAATAATATCATGGTTCTAAACTGAATTTTATGGTTAAGAATAAATTTAGTCATGACGGTTTTTAGATAGACAGAAGAATTCATACTTGTGGTTTGAAAAAAAAAGAATATTCAGGATTGGCATACTAGAAAATATGTGGTTTAAGAATCAAATTTTATTCTTACACAAAGATGCTAGAGTAAATAGTTGTTGAAATTGGGCTCCAATGTTTGCTAGAGCCTATGTCATATAATAAATCTAAAATACATCTAATGAGCAACAAATAAAGGATCTTTGTCTAAAGGCCTTAACAGAGTATAATATGAGTATTCTCAGGTCATCCTTATCAAAATGATTTTTTCTTACAATCAAGTGAAAGGACAAACTGGATCAAGTTAAACTCAAGTCTAAATTTATATATTAAAATGTAAGAGCTGATCTTTTTTATTTACCTAGTACACATGTGATTTATCGTGAAATGACTAAGGAATCAAGAAAATAAACTAACAACATGTCAAATTGAGTAAAGAGAAAAGGAGGAGCACCTGGAGGAAGTGATGCTATTTGTGAATGGAGAAGCCTTCACTATAAGCTAAAAGGAATTATTGGTCTCTATGGCTGTGAACAAGTATCAAACACAAAATTGTTTTTCCCCACCAAATAAATCTACCCACCTCGATGACCATTATAGTACAAATAATTAGATCAGATATCTATTTCAAATATGAGAACCTTATAAACAAGCAAGTGCTTAGTTCCATAGTTCCTGCTCATGACACATGCCGAGCTGTACTTAGTTGCACTAGAGATAATTTTTGGTGCAAGTTTTGCCGACCTGTGTTAGCACAAACACAAAGCCGTGAGTTATGTTTGCTGAAATTTTGGAAGTATACTTTACATGATAATTTGCATTATGTCACAATTGAAACATGTTTACTGAACTAAAAACTTCTGGTAAGGACATGCTCAAATACGTGCATGTTGTGTCTCTTGTTCCGTTTGCAGATGTGCGTGATGTGTTTGATGGAATTCCTTGGTCTTGAGTGGAGACCATCCCAGCTTGCTTTATTTAGTCGACATGTTGTTGGTTGTTTTCTTTTGAGATGGTGCTTCATATAATTCAAGCTCACTATGTTCAAATTCGCAAGATCCTTTTTACAATTTTTCGATTGGTGACAATGCGACGTTTGTATTGATGTACCAAAACATGTGTTAAATGTGTTTTTGCAGTGACGATCCATACAACTTATTGAATGGCACTGGAGATTTGCTTTCCAACCTACTCCAGGCTCCTGTTTTCTCTAAAATTTTTGGCTTTGGGGATCAAATTTTCTTGATGGCTCCAAATTTTATTCATATTTTATTTAGGCTATTATTGACCTTTATCAAGAAGCTTGTCGATCCAGACTATTTATTTCATTTTATTTTTTCTTGTGATTATGTGCACCCTCTGAAAGGTCCCGATAGGCTAGAGGGGGGTGAATAGCCTATAAAATTTCTACAAAGCACTAGACCAAGTAGTTAGCAAATAACATGGCTTTGCAAAGCACTAGCTCTAGGCTATCCTAGGCAAGCCACCTATCACAATACACTACACAAGATATGTACTCAACCGCAAGGAAGCTCTCACCTCGATCCTAAGGTGAGAGTAGCTAAACAAGAAAGTAACGCGAGAGAGAGAGAGAGAGTACGAGAAAGCTATACCAAAGCTAAACATATAGATCTTGCCATATCAATGAGAGTTCTATTCTTCCTTTCAACTAGACCATTTGGTTGAGGTGTATACTTGGCTAAAAATTGATGTTTGATTACAATTTTATCATATAGCTCATCAACTCTTGTGTTCTTGAATTCACTACCATTGTCGCTTCTCACTTTGTTGATGGTAGTTTCAAACTCATTACAACTTCTCTTGACAAATGACTCGAATATAGCATACACATCACTCTTGTCAATAACAAATAATCTAGAGAGAGTATGATGTGAGTCACTCTTTTTGGGCCGAAGCAATCAACACGGCATGCTACTACTCCAATAGACTATTTCCATCCTATGTTGGAGATGAGCCCATATAAGATCTTGAATGGAAGAAAGCCAAATATTGCATATTTTTTGGTCTTTGGGTTCAAATGCTATATATTGAAGAAGGGTGCTAGATTGAGCAAGCTTGAGAAGAAATGTGATGAGGGTTTCTTGCTTGGATACTCTACCACTAGCAAAGCATATAGAGTTTGGAACTTGGGAAGTGGTCAACTAGAGGAAGTCCGTGAAACCAATGGGTCACAAGATCAAGATGGGAATATAGATGATGTGAGTGGGCCTCAATTGGCAAAGGCAATGAAAGGGATCGACATTAGTGATATAAGGCCAACTTAAGTGGTTGACATAGAAGATGACAATGATAAAGTGCAAGCTTCATCCAATGATCAAGCTAATGGTTCTCAAGTGCAAAATCAAGAGCAAGCAAGTACTTCTCAAGTGAATCAATCCAATGCTCAACCAAGCTCAAGCAATAAACCTCAAATCCTCCAACCCGCTAGCGTTGTAAGAGATCATCCATTGGACCAAATAGTTGGTGATATTCAAAGGGGTGTGCAAACAAGATAAATATTGGCATCATTTTATACTCATTACTCATTTGTGTCATTTGAAGAGCCATCCAACATACAAGAAACACTGGCCAATAGTGATTGGGTAAATACAATGCGTGAAGAGCTCAAGAACTTTGAAAGAAATAAAAGTTTGGAAATTGGTAGAGAGACCAAGAAACTAAAATGTCATTGCAACCAAATGGGTATTTAGAAACAAGCATGATCAAGATATGGCATTGTAAGGCAACATTAGTGGCAAAAGGATACACTCAAGTGGATGGTTTGGACTTTGGATAAACTTATGCTCCGGTTGCAAGATTGGAGGCAATTAGAATCCTTATAGCTTATGCTTGTGCTCACAACATCAAGCTCTACCAAATGGATGTGAAGAGTGCATTTCTTATAATGGCTTCATAAATGAGCTAGTATATGTTGAACAACCACCCGGATTTGAAGATGAGAAGAAACCCAACCATGTGTATAAGCTAAGGAAAGCTCTTTATGGTTTTAAACAAGCAACTAGAGTATGGTATGAGAGGTTGAGAGATTTTCTCCTCTAAAGGGTTCAAAATGGGCAAGGTTGACACCACTCTCTTCACTAAAGTGGCTGATGGTGATTTGATGATCATGCAAATATATGTGGATGAAATTATCTTTGGATCAACTAGTGAAGCCTTGTGCAAGGAGTTTGAAAGAATGATGGCCAAAAAGTTTGAAATGTCCATGATGGGTGAGCTCACATACTTCCTTGGATTTCAAATCAAGCAAATGAAGAATGACATATTTATTAGTCGGGGGAAGAGATATAATCAATAAATTTGGAATGCAAGATGCTAAGTCAATTAGCACACCTATGGGCACTAGTGGAAGCTTGGATGAGGACAAATGTGGCAATATGGTTGATCAAAATGCATATTGGTCTCCAATTGGAAGTTTATTTTATGTCACCGCATCAAGACCAGATGTCATGTTTAGTGTGTGCATGTGTGCTAGATATCAATCATATCCTAGAGTGAGTCATATGAATGATGCAAAGAGGATATTGAGATATTTGAAGCACACTCAAGATGTTAGATTGTGGTATCCCAAGGGTGCAAAGTTTGAGTTGATTGGATATGCTGATGCAGACTATGGCGATTGCAAGATCAATAGAAAGAGTACGTTGAGCACATGTGAACTTTTGGGAAGATCTCTCATCTCATGGTCATCCAAGAAGCAAAATAGCATAGCACTCTCCACCGCCGAGGCTGAATACATTAGCGCGGGGAGTTGTTGTGCTCAAATCTTGTGGATGAAGGCTACTTTGAAGGATTATGGAGTCAATTTTAAGAAAGTGCCATTGCTATGTGACACTGAGAGCGTCGTCAAGTTAACCAACAATCCAGTTCAACATTTGTAGAACCAAGCATATTGATATAAGGAGCCACTTCGTTCGAGATCATCAACAAAAGGGTGACATTGATATTTAAAGCATTGGAACTGATGATCAATTGGCTGACATAATCACCAAGCCACTTAGATGAGAAAAGGTTTTTCAAGTTGAGGAATGAGTTGAATATTCTTGATTTCTCAAGTATGAGTTGAGACCACCCCATATATGTGACATGCCTCTACTCCGACAAAACAAGGTAAAATTTTGTGACATGGCATTCATACTTGCTAAGGACATTTTTATAGCATATAGGCATCCACATGAAAACTTGGGATCATTCAATGAAATCAAATGATTTTAATGTATATATGCTACCGCTATTGCTTTTCATGCTTGTATGGAGTAGTGGTAACATATGACATGTGTATGTGCTTGATCTTCTAGTGTTCAATCTAGATCATGAGCTATAGGTGTATAACTTAATACGGGCAAGATAACCCCTAGTGGCATGAATAAACTTGTCCTTGGATCAAACTTAGTTATATATCCTAGCCTAGTGCACTAGATTGAGTCAAAGTGAAATTTAAACTCTCTTTCCAAATCAAATGAACTTGATTAACTTCTCTTCACTACAATTAACATTTTTGTGAAATTATTGACAAAGGGGAGAGAAAGTTACAAAAGTGTGATGAACCATCATTAGGCCGATGATGGGAGAGAAATAGGCCAAAGGAAAGGGGTAATTAAAATTTTGAAGCACACAAGTAGGGGGAGCAAGCTCATATACAAGTTGTTGCATCTGAATGTGCACTAATCATATGACTTGCTCATTGCACATGTATTTACTTTCATATACATGCTTGTATGGTGTATTGCTAGTAGTATGATTGTTGGTATAAATTAACTGCACTCTATTAAATATTATTATTATCTAAGTATCCGCAAGCGCACAGATAAAACACTGATGTAGCACTTCACCAGGCAATCCTGGTTTTAATATCGAACCCAAAGGAACAATAGGTGATACTGACTAAATCTATTGATCATTAACCCGATAACACAATCAATCCAGAGAATATCAAGAATGAGGAGATAACAAATAATTATCTAGATCGGACAACCGGTAAACTTTGAATAATATCGTTCTAATCGGGCAGTGAAATGAATAAGAGCGGAAATCAGAGTTCGCTCCTACCAAACACTTATACACCTATCGATCCTATCAACGGGAAGTGGACTACAGAGGAATCAACGCAGCTGTCACCTACGCGAACTACCACTATCCGGCCAATCAGGGGACATTCACAAGTAATTATAGCCCAGACACCACGTCTACACTACAAACTACTACTTCAACCAAGGACCTACCAAGATCAAAGCACTCAAATAGAGTTGTAAACTTAAGAATGAATAAGAACAAATGCTTACTTGAATCAGGATGTTGAATACAAAAGTACCTCAGAACGCAACTCCAGGTGAGGGAGCTGAATCCAGACGAATATAGCTACGAAGAAGCTCCGACAGGCCGGGACTCCTCCGAATCTCTACTCATCTACTCTATCTTTCTAATCTCTCTCTTGATTGCTAGCCTAGATCTAGTGGATATCTATCTAATGCTTCAGGGTCTTCATCTCTTGATCTGGCTCTCTTCCAGGGGGGTCTAGCCCTCTATTTATAGCCCGGTGGGATGAACGCGTGCCGTTAGATCAAACCAAGTAAACCAAGGGCCCAGATGACTCCTCAAAGGCGGTGGTAGAAGACTCCAAAACGCGGCGGGTGGAAACCCTAGGGGGGCGCCGGCCGGCCCCCCTTGGGGCCGGCCGGCCCTACCTTGGCAGGTGCGGGTCTCCAGTTGCTTCGGGTGCCTTCTACACTCTTCCAGGGTCCTCGTGATGATGTTTCCTTCGCGGTCAAGTTTCGTGTCTTTTATGCACTTTAATCCCTCTTTTATGCTTTTCTGGAATAACCCCTGGAAAATATACAACTCACCAAACTTGTGGAAATTATTAGTAATAACCCTATTCTACTAGATATTCATGTTAAATGCAGGGATAATTGATAATAAAATTTAGACGATAACAAGTGTCAACAATGAAATGAATGATGATTTGAACAACTAGCATGTGTAGGTTGTAACTAGTTGGTTTTGTGCTTTCCAAGTAAAAACTAGAGCTTGTTTTATAATGTGATCTCGATCTCACCGTATGCTCTAGTGTTTGTGACCTTCTAGTTACTAAGGTGTAAGGATGGTGTACATGACAACTCCGATGGTATCACGCTTCAAAGGTCCATTCTGTACACCTTAGCATAATTTTGGTAGAATTACTCTCCATTTCAATGCATATGTGCTAGCTTTCAATCCAAACTCTATGCATATATGTGGGGGAGCTAATGCTATCAAAATAGAACTTGTGATGGTTGTCCAAATCCTTTCATGATCTACTCATGGACAAACATGATAAGTTTGAAACTTTAACGCATATTTCTTTTGTACAGGGTTGTCATCTATTACCAAAAAAGAGGAGATTGAAATGCCCTAGTTTAGTTTTGGTAATTGATGAAAACTAGTCACTAACCTAAATTGCTAAGTGTGTAGCTCAAGAAAGGTTAGTGAGGTGGATCAAGGAGATGACATGGTGCTCAAGTGGTGATAAAGTGGAGAAATGGTGAAAGAAAAGGGACAAGTAGCTAGAGGCTAAGGTAAAAAGAAAAGTAGCTCTTTGTTTTAGTGATCAAGGCACTTAGTGAGTGCGGTCACATTTAGGATAGATGACTGGACTATTAAGAGAGGAATTGCATCGTGACTTGGAGGATTCAGTGATTTCTAGAGATGCTTCTATATAGAAAACATACACCAGACGCTAAGGTTACGAAAGATACCGGACCAATGTTAACCGTCCGGTGTCTAACCCTAACTGGCACTGCACTGATCACCGTCTAACGCTGGGCTCAACAATTGAGCACCGAACTATTCATCCGCGTCCAACGCTGAGAGGCATTGAGAGAGTCGGATGCTCGGGAAGCCGTCGACGCTGAGCACTGGAGCATTTCTTCTCCGTCTGACGCATTGTACCCGAGAGCGTGTAGTTTGTATAAAAAAATCAAGGGACGCATAGCGTTAGTGCGACAGTGTGCATCGGACAACGTCTGACATGTTTTCCCTCTCTAGAACCTCTCTAGAAACGTTGGACGCCCGGTTGGTTTAGTCCGATGGCCCTGTCCGATGACTAACTTCCGACGTGCTGTTGAGGAGCAGTTCGCGCACAACGGTAAAATTCAAACGGTCAAATCAACGTAGCGCGCTATATTTCATTGTGAGAAGGCGTCGGACGTAGAGCATTAGTCCGACGCCCCCGTCCGACGCTCCGTCCGACGCCCCTTATTTCAATGGATAACGGCTCTATTTATTGAGGGGCTTATAAATAGGAGTGGGTTTGCTTTGGGGTGACTCTCTTGGATATTACCGACTTCCTAACTCACTTGTGAGCATAACCCACCCCCTCCAACTCTCTCCTCTTGATTCAATTTGATATTTTGATTGAGAGAGAGTGATCCAAGTGTAGTGTTCATCATCTGTTATATTCTAGAGCACTTGGTGGCTTGGTGATAGGGTAATTTTTATTACTTTTGGTGATTACCGTCACCTAACCAGTTTGGAGGTGGAAGAAGATGTTGAGAAGCTTAGTGATTGTGCTTGCTCACACCGGTGGTTGTGTGGGGTTTGTGCCTACCCCAAGTGGAGTGCTCAAAGGCAATATTAGTGGATTGCTCGTGTCATTGAGCTACTTCCTCTGTGGTAGGTCCTTGTGGCTCTTGTGTAGGTTCGGTGTGTGATACCAATTAGTGTCGATGAGATATTACCGATAGTCTACTGAGGGGTATGCCCACGGTAGTAGATGAGTCGGTAGAGGTGCGCTTGAGACGGTCGAGCGTAACACAAAGAGCGTAGGACACACGATTTAGACAGGTTCAGGCCGCCGCGAGGCGTAGTACCCTACTTCCTGTATTCTTGTGGATTGTATTGCTATGAGTTGAGTTGTGATGATATGTTGGATCCCTGTCCCTCCTTATGTAGTCTGAAGGGACAAGGTTGCAAGTAAACTATCCAAGTTAGTATAATAACAGTGTGGTGCAGTGCCGTGCGCCGCAGGCCTTCGTCTTTTGGGCTGAGTCAGCTTTGATGGTTCGGCCCATGTCATGTCTTGTGGTACCGGGGGTCTATCCCCCCACAATTAGCCACCGAACCACTGATCGAAGTCGACACAACGGGGACGTAGCATGCTGGCAAGCACGTGAACCCCGGGGATAAATCTCGTGTCAAATTGTGATCCCTACCTTCGAGTGAGTGTTTGGATTTCCCCCGGTGATTGGCTTCTTCCGGTGATTGGTAACCTCTTCCAAGGCAAAGGTATAAAGTTCGAAGCTCCCTCTTTTACCTTGTGCAAAGTAGTTAGCCAGTTAGTGGTAGCTTGTGTAGCTCTTGTTGCTTTGTTTGCTTGCTAGCCAGTCCTTTGAGTGGCTTAGGTGCTTAGTTAAACTAAAATTACGTAGGTGGCTTACTTAATTTAGTAGTTGCATAGCATTGCTATTATCGCATTTGTTGTACTGACCTTATGTTTGAGAGATCTGTAGAATTTTAATTTCGGCTATTCAGCTCCACTCTAGCCATTAGGATCTTTCAAGTACTAGGCAAACCGGCTCTTTGCCGAGTGTTCGATAGAATACACTCGGCAAAGAAGAAGACACTTGGCGAAGAAGAGGTCTCCGACGGTAAGAAAACAATGTACATATATTGTGATTACAATATACAATCATGTCATCTTACATTTGGATCTTTCGGCATCAATGCATGTATATATTATACATATACACATGAGCTTGTTGTTATTAACAGAGATACCGTAAATTATTGACTCTTTGTGCTACGGCATGCTGAACAGTTTAAATTTTAGGTAATATATTAAGTATTCAATCATGATTTAAGTAGACTCAAAAGATTTATCTTACGATTTAAATACAAACTGTTTAAATAGTTTTTATCTATATTTATTGCTTCATTCATGTATCAAAACATTCGATTTGACGTGATTCGATATAAAAGTTGGAATTTTAAAAAGAAACTGAACAGGGCCTAATGACGAAGAAACCAAAGATTCAGCAGGAGAACATTTGCAGCATTATTCAGATCATCAGATGTTTCGTCCGTAGGCAACATTGCACATGACGTCACCACCATCGCCAGCAGCCGCAGAGCCCCTGCAAGCCCGAGACGACCAGGAGTGCCGTGGTGAACAAAAGGGGGAGAGCCCTCCAGCTGCCCTGTTGCAGTGCAACGCATGGCACCCCAAGAGGGCGAGAAATTGAGCTGGCGTACGCACCTTCCTCCACTTCCGGCGCCACCGCCGTCGTGGGCGCCGGCAGCGACGCCCTGCCGGCGGGGATTGCGCGAGCAGCATGACCTCGGGCCGCAGCACCAGCGGCGACCAGAGCCCGCTGCGGTCGTAGTCGAAGTCGAACGCACTGGTGTCCGCGAACTTGCCGAGGAGCCCGTTAGAGACGTCCCTTGGCACCAGCTGCACGACCACCAGGAACTCGTCGTCGCCGGCGATCATCATCGGAGACCACGGCGTATCCTCAGAAGCGGAGCAGCAGCTCACGACCTCGGGCGACGCCGGCATTATGAATTGCGCTGATCAGCAAGGGAATGGAGAATCACTACTACGAACTTGCACCGGCCGGTGGGCTAGCTGTTGCGGTATAGCAGCAGGATAATATATCTAGTAGTATCTCTCCTTTTCCGCGGCGGGGAACGAAAGCATGGAGGATTTGTGGCAGATCGCGCGGTGGTTGAAGGGAAAAGGACCGGCAGGCGGCTGAGGCTCCAATCGATCCCTCCTCCCGGGTCCGGGCTCCGGCCTGCTGCCTGCCTGCATCTCTTCTCATGCTGCATGATTGATGTGGGCGGGGCCACTCCGAGGCCACTTCTTGCTTTCTTTATTGCAGTCTCACGTTCCGGTGTCCTCGTGCCGTCGTGCGGCGGCCGGTCCTTCTCACTCCATCTCCATCGACCAACCAGGCACCTCCGCGTCATGTGAGGCCTCTAAAGGCTCGACCGCTGAAAGCGAACGGGAGGTGACGATGAAGCCTCCATGCATCAGAGATCGATGGATCGACTGCATTGATTCAAGGATAGGCGGGATGCTCCTCTCTCCGTCCGATGGATAGAGCAATAGAAATAGCATGGGCAATGCACACTTAATGCCAGCCACTTTAATGACAAGGAATAATAAACTCAATATATATGAGCAGTTTTAGTCCTCTCATCATCCGATTCCGATCGTCCCTATATATATAGCTGGCCAAACTACGCAGACGCCATGCTCTTGCACTGAATGAATGAATGAAATTCCTTGGCAATTATGAGCTGCCTGCGTTTCGGGGCGGATCTCGATCCAGGCCGGCGGGCGCGTGAGGGTTCACCTCGTCGGGACGTGTCAAGCCGAGCCTTTTTGCATTATTGTGGTATCGACCAACTACTGCGTGGGCCGTGGGCGACCAGCCGGCCAGTAGGGACATGATCGTGCGTGAGACTGAGCCCTCAGGGCAGCGTCAGGCATTGGAGCGGAGAGCGGACAGGCTAATCGACGATAATCTCACGTCCTTTTCCGGGTCGATCATATCACTCTGGGCCGACGTGATGTGACTCGTTAGATCCGAGATGCAATCGGATGAACAGGGTTTAGGTTGGTACGCGCCGCTAATGCCACGGTTTCATTTGAGTGACAGGCATGAAAACAACTACGCTGTTTTCGGATGGAGGGAAAAGTGCTGTTTTCATGCCTGTCACTCAAATGAAACCGTGGCATTAGCGGCGTGTTCGGATGGAGGGAAAAGTGCTGTTTTCATGCCTGTCACTCAAATGAAACCACGGTTGGTACGCGCCGCTAATGCCAGGGTTTAGGTTGGCTGCGTTCGGATGGAGGGAAAAGTGCTGAAATTTCAGCACTTTTACAGTATTTCTCTCTCACAGGATTTCAGCACTTCTACAGCACTTTCAGCACTTTTCAGCTTCACCGAACAGATCCTAAACTACGCTGGTATTTCGTCACATAAACAGAGTACAGCATGGGTGAGGGCCGTCCACGCGGGGCCACCGTTGTATTCTACCTACAAAAGTTAAGTCTCGTATTTTTTTTATATGACGTCCAAGAGTCAAGAGTCGTATTCTTTTTATTGTTATAACGTACAAGATTAAACAATAAATTATAAAATTAATTTTTACATATACGCTTACAATGCACGTAAATCACCCTTGTGAACACACGTACGCAAACTTTATCCCTATGAGCACCTCTGAAAGACCGCGCTGGCAGATCTCGAGATTGACGAAGTCACTACGGATGCCTCGTTGTCAACGGGAATGTCGTTACCACTGAAAGCGACAACCATGACATGAACCCTGGTGAGTAGCATTCCACTGGACAGTCTTATAATTAGACCATAGGCTCATTCACTTATAAAATTAATTAATATAAATTTGAAATAAAATCCGAAAACCACAAAGTAAAATTTTTTAGATTCCTCTATCGTCAGTCTAGCTTGTTATTTTGAATATATTTTTTAAAGAATTATTTGTATGAAATCTGTAATATGTTTTATAGAGAAATATTGGCCTTATTTGCTTTGTAATTACTAAAAAAACCCATCACATGTCAAGGGCACTTTAGTCTATTCAATCACATTGTCCTCTCTTTAGAATATGAATCTAGGTACACAACCAAACGGTTCTAACAAGTGATCTATTTCTTAGAGAAACATTTCTTCAAAGAATCTAGAACTCGAAGAATCTAGAACTGATGAGGACATCACAACGGTACATGCTTCCTCAAGTATCAACAACTCACCATCTAACATGAAAAACACAAATCATGGTTCACTTACATGAAGTCATGCCAAAACTTAAACTACAAGAGTAGGTGAATTCGTTCCTAACTAATTTTAATTTCAACACTTCTAAGAATGTTGTACTAGTTAAATGTTCTATATTGATATTACTCAGGTTCACCAAAGACGATGGCAAGAGCACACAAAGAGATGACTACCGAGAAGAACCACACTCGAACCAGTCCAGTCTTGCAGAACCGTATGAAAGAAAAATTTAAAATTCATAACTTTTTATTCCAAAAAGTTATAAAGGTGAATGAGCACTTCTTAGAAAGCTTGTCAAGTGTAGTTTTCAATGGTACTAGTACCAACCAGATTGGATACGCCATTTGGCCGTTTGACCAGATTTAGTGTCGACTGGTCAGTGGAACAGCTGCTAGCCTGAAGTTTAACTTGATGTGCAAAACTGTACCATTCTACAACGTTACATGGTGCATGGCATAAATGGATGGAAAGCCTATTGAGTCTACTTTCACAACCAACAAGAGGTTGTCATTTCGACTTCCCATTAGGGAGTTACATCTATTTTAGTGGAGAGTGATCCAGAAACTGCTAGCCGCAAGATGACTCCTAGCAATCCATTTCGTGGAAGCCTTTTCACGTACTTAGTCTTTTCATTTCCATCTTATGTTCATACCTAAATAGGAGGTTGTTTTTAGTATAAATATCCGTATACTCTTATGCAATAACATACTTTTGATAATATGAACACATACCCTTTGTTCAGCTATGTGCTAACAAATATTGAGAGTGATCTCTACCCTTTGCTCTTGTGTTTTTCTTCGCAGAGATTACAGAAGCAGCCACGTCATCGGCACCCAATCCGTGCTCTTGGTCCATTGATTCTAGATTGCATAGGTTGGTTTCTTTGAGAGTGTAGTTGGGTGAATCCTTGGTTCAGGCTACTATATAGAGACGGTGGTTGGCTCCTTGTGCGTGTCATCAGGTTGCACTACTTATTGCTGCTTGCAGCAAGTTATCCGCTATTTTTCAGTAGGTTATCAAGATCAAGATCCTACGCCATAAATATTGGGACCAAGAACCTCATCAGGAACCCTACAAAACCAGTGTTGGTATTTGTTAACACACAAAAATAATCACTAGGAAAGGTCTGCAAGCGCACATATACCAATGTGAGTATTCTTGAGTATCCTTATTTACATTTTACCATAGGGAAAACATGTGAAGAACTGAGTCTAAGTTCAACCCCTAAGCAGCAACAAGGAGGAGAGAATAAGGAAATAAAGGAGATACCTAGGGTTTCTAGTTCTAATTCTTGCAAGTTATTTTGATATTGTTCTATGGGGGAATCACTTAAGGAAGACACCAGCAGAGGGTATTTTCCTCAGCAACAAGGTTCTGCTAGGCCTATAAACGGGAGGTGGACTATGGAAGATTTAATAAGGTAAAGTCACCCTCGCGAGCTATCACCGAACCGGAAAGTAGGATGCATTATACGAGCAACCTAGTCTAAGCACCACGGTTACACTACGTATTCTACTTCAACCAAGGAGTTACCAAGATTAAAGTACTCAAAAGACTCACAAACTATAAGAACAATAAGAACAATATTACTTACTAGAACTAGAAGTTGATTACCGAAGAAGTCTCAGAAGCAAGATCCAAAGAAACTTGATCCCGCAGGTACAAGCCGTAGAGCAGCCACTGGCAGGCCAACAACTTCTCCAAACTCATCCCCAACACTTGTAACACCTCTGGTGTTACGGTTAATTAAAACCTGCCATGTCATCATCATTGCATGTAAATCATCCTGCATAAACTCATTAACAAAATTGATTTTGTTCCAACATGTGATTTTACATAAGTTCTTAAGAGTGATTTGTTATGTAAATGTTTGGGTTTTGTATGTTATTATCTAAATTGAATTGGGTAACAAACAGAAAATCAATTATAAACCTTTAAGCAGACCTAAAATCCTAAACCAAAAACTAAGCATAATTTGGTGTTGGGCCTTAAAACAAAAGTTGTAAATCTTTAAAAGTTAAGCAACTTCTATTTTGGGAAATTTTGAAGTTATTAAAAATAATTTCAAATAAAATCTTAATTTAGGTTTTAAAGTTTAAACTTGAAATACGAGTTCAAAAAATAGTAGGAATCTGGCGATGCTCCTTTAATGAAAGTTTTAGCCCTTACAAAATGGAACAACTTTCATGTTTATAGATTTTAAAGTTTACTTGTAGAAATTTAAATTTAAAACCCAATTAGTGTTTGTTTAATAAAATATAAAATGCCATTTCAAAAATATCAAGAATTAGGGCAAACTACTTTAGTGAAAGTTGTAAGGCTTTTTAAATTGAATAACTTTGGTATTTGGGGATTTTGATGTTATGCAGTGAGATTTCAAAATAAACTCCAATGAGTGTTTTGAAATTTGAAATTTAAATGCTATGTCAAAAACTATGAAGAATCTGACAAAACTCCTTTAATAAAAGTTGTAGGATTCAACAAGTGGAACAACTTTCATATTTACAGATTTTCATGTTGTTGAGAAAAGTTTGGAGAATTTTATTGAATTGCAAATCAATTTCAAATTCAAGTTTTACCCCCTTTTAAATAGTTTCAAAACTAGGCAGAATTTGGACATGATTCAAAAAGCAAAGTTGAACTTCACAAAATTTTACACAACTTTTACTTTTGGAGATTTTACAGTTGCTACAGGAAATAGGGAGTAATTTAACAAAATAGCTTTTGACCCTACTGCTACAGTACCCTGGGGGGGGGGTCCCCTGTTTTTCTTCCCGGCCGTGCACGCGCGTGCGCGCGAGGCGCGCTGCCGCCGTCCGGCCGGCAGGCTCGCTGTCGACGTCGCGGCGTGGGTCGATGGGGGCCCCGGACGCGTCCCAAACCTGACCGCTTCGTTCCCTTCGGCTATAAAACCCCGTGCACGGCTCCTTCGCCATTTCTCCCGCCACCGTTCACCGGCGAGCTCGGTCTCGAGGTGAAATTCGTCATCCTTAAACCACTGCAAGCCTCTCCATCTTCCCGATTGATAACCCACTTCTTTGCGCATCGATTCCACCACTCGTTTCGTGCTCTGGTGCCTTGTTGGCCTCGGCACGCCATTGCCACCGTCGCGGTCGCGCAGAGCGCCGCCGTGGATCTCGCCGTCGCCACCAGCTCGTTTGGGTGAGCTCTGGGACTTGAGATGGTGCGCATCAGTGTCTTCTCGACCGGTAGTTTCTCATGTGCGTGTTGGTTCGTTCTCTGTTCCTCTAGGTTTGCCGGGACGGGGACTCGCCGTCGTGTCCAAGCTGCCGCACCCGCCACCGCCGCCACGCTCGCCTTCACGCTCCGTCTCGGTCTCCACCAACTGTTGGGTTAGCTTCGTGGTGAGCCCCTCGTTCGATTCCGCGCCTAATCTCCCACTTTTCCAACTCACCCTCGCCGGAGTGTGCCACGCCGCCGCCGCCGAGCCGCCGCGAGCGCGGTCGTGTCCGCTCCGAGCATCAAACCTAGTCCTATCTTACATCGTTGGGTTCGGGGAAGAGTTTTAAGCATGGTGGTGTCTTCGGTTGGGTCTCCCGACTCGCCGGCGGCGAGAGCCGCGCCGGTCGTCGCGTGCGCGCGCGTGCTCGCGCCTGCGCGGGGTGGAAGAAAGGGCTGGCAGGCTGGCCCCGCCTGTCAGCGACTGGGAGAAGAGAGGGAGTGAGTGCGGGCGGTGCTGGGCCGATTTCCCCGAGCTGGGCCGGCTTCGGGCCATTTTTAGTCTTTCTATTTTCCAAGTGTTTTCAAATGCTTTTCTATTTTAATTTTAAAATGAATAGTGTTCTGTTTTGTTATTTTTGTATAATTATTTCTGAGTGTCCAAAAATAATGAAATTAATTTTGTGTGCTCTCCATTATGTGTAAAATTTTATAAAATGATTAGTTATGCATTTAGAACACTATCTAAAGTTTATAAAAATTTCTAGATTAATTAATAAATGGATCTTTAATGAATTTCAATAATTTTTCTGTAGCTCCAAAAATCATAAACATTATTATGCTACTATTTTAGACTAAGACCTTTATGCTAATAAAGTTTTGGCTCAAGTGGAATTAATTTAATTACTAGTTAATTAAAATAGGGTTAATAATTAATAAAATAATTAGAAATGAAATTAACCCTAGGGCTTGTGTGACTTTATGATTGATTGTGGTTCTAGGTCCAAACCCCTATGACCTCGAACACCATAGCCTAGTATAGTTATGCCTAGCTTGTATAGAGAGTCATGCTCAAGGTTAGGATTTGTTTGTTGTTATTTTCATGCACCGTCATTTCATGTGCATCGCATTCATGCATTCATTATGCACACGTGTAGTGATCGCGAATCCGGAGGTGCCAGTGGAGGTGACTACTGAGGAACCACTCCAGAGTCCGTGCAAGGTTTTGTCGTCAAGCAACAGGCAAGCCCCGTTGCATTTGCCCCTCCTTGTTATTTAAAAATATTTATCACTTGAGTTAATCTACTGCATTAGGTTAATAGGAGTTGAGTGATAACCAATTGATGCATTACCTTTCCTTGACCACATATTATACCTAAGACCCTGGTTTAGTTAAAGTATTGAAAAATGCTTAGTCATGCTTAATGATAGAGTTGCAAAAATGCTATTTTGAAAACTGTGATGATATGGAACAAATGAATCATTTTATGGGATTGGTATTGTCCTCGTTTGGTGATGGTGTACTTGGCCAGTCCATTATCATCAACATGGATGGGTTTTTCCGTTTGGTTGGCCAACTGCTTGGGTTAGAGTCCCAACTTTCGTCGCCATCGGGAAAGGGATGTGAAAACCGGGTAGTTACCAGTGTACTTGGGTTAGAGTCCCAATGCATGGTTTCTAACGGAAAAATATTAGGGACCATTCGTTGTCGGCCTGCTGTGATCATGACTTTGCAACTAGCCACATACTACGGAAAGCCTCTGACTCCGGTGGCTCTACTGCTGGAACCGACAACCACGCACTGGGAGTGGAGAGATGGCGAGAGTAGCGTGTACCCTCGTGGCCGTCGTGCCTGGAGACTAGAGGGGTACTGTGCTCTCGGGTGGCGCAGGACCGGTTCCGGGGTATGAAAAGCCGTGGTAGGCGGGGTTGGCATATGCAAGCTTAAGTGCTACATATGCAGTGTGGATAGGGATCCCCAGCTGGGTACTTCTGGATTCGAATCGACGTTGCTCCTCGGTTAATGGAGACATGATCCTCACACTTACAGCGAAGAGTGGTTCGGAACTAGGATGTTTTTGAATGGACGAAGTAAATGAAAGAAGGTTGAAATTTGAGAAGGAACTTGGAGATATGGTTAATATTAATAATATTATTGAGATGAAATACTGAAAATAGGATTAGTATTGCTTTTCTGCAAAATCCTTTGACTATTGCTAAGCCTTACCTTGACTCCCCTCAGCCTGCATTCCTGAGTCTAATTTTACACCTTTAGTCGGGTAAGTCTTGCGGAGTACCCCATGTACTCAGGGTTTGTTAACCCCCTGTTGCAGGTAAGTTGAGTAAACAGTTCTACGAAGGATCGTGCCGGTCATTGGATCGTACATGGATGAAGATGTGTATATAATGAAACCCTTGGGCAGGGTGTTTAGTTGTATACAGCTACTCCACTGCGAAACTCTGGTTTGGGATAATGTAATTGTAATCTATGTTTAAATAATACTTCCGCACTCTTTACTCTGATTCAAATTATTTGTGTAAACTGTTGTAATACTTGCAAGGTCTTTACAATGAGATCCTCGGGGAAATTAGGGTTTCCTATGAAACCCGACGGGTCACCTAAGTCAAAGGGAACTCGTGCAGACTAGTCAATGGTCCTTAGGGACGATGACGTGGCACGTGGGCCCTATGATTAAGGCGGTTCTGTCACAGGTGGTATCAGAGCATTTCATTGTAAGGTACTTGCAGTATTACTTTACAAAGACTTCAAAAGGATTTCGAATGAATAAAATTGATGGGGTAGTTTGGTCCGAGTTGTTTCCGAACTTTCCTCATTCATTCTATAGTATCTTTCCTCGATTACTTCTATAGATCTATAGTTAGGTTTTGAGCTTAGTAGTGGATTAGCACCTTAAGTATGCCCTATGTTTGAAAACGTTGAGTGCATGTCACTCTAATAATTAAGTTAATCGGTATATTACGTATATGTCAGGGTATCCTGGCTTGCGTTGGAACGCTCATGCATCATGACATTACAACTATTAGTAATACCCCCGATATAAATTAAATCTCTACTTTCTAAAATAAAGCATGTTTCCAAATGTATATTTTGTTAAAAACAAATTCTTACCTTTCTTTTCAATAGATGGATCCCCAAGACCCTACCACTGGAATCGACGAATGTCTGGCTATGTTCGGAACTCCTACGGTGTTGTGGCAGTTACTTCAGGAAGTAGGCTATTCGAAACCACCAAAGTATCGTTGGTCCCGTACTGTTGTCCTTGGTCGGCCGTGGTACGAAGTGTCACTTCGGATCCCAGCTTGTACCACCGCTCCGTTTTGGCCAGCTTGGGAAGCACAGGCAGAAGGTATGAGTCCTTGGGAAGGAGCTTAGGCTACAGCATTGGAAGTCCTGAGAAAGATCTGCTTCAGGTGTCAGAAGGAAGTCAGGGTTTCTACTCTGAGAATGTTTCCGTCAGAAGTCCCAGGGAATTGGGATGGTCTTCAACGACAAGCTAAGCAATTGGAAGAAAAGTCTGATCAGCAGGATCCCATATTGGTAGTCACTACTCGAGCTATGCTAGCTGTCCTTAACCTCCATCTAACCCGTGAGCAAGGACGCGAAGAGTGGCAGGAACTTTACTCCGAGTGTTATGAAGCACTCAAGAGTACCGAACTCAAAAAGAAGAAGGCAAATAAGAAAGCCTTAAAGTGGCAAGAGGCTGCTCAGATCAGTGATGTGGAAAAGATCGGTTTGGACGTCCAGGTGGAAGCACTCGAAGCACAGCGACAAGCAGACCAGCACCGCATAGAAGAACTAGAGAGTCTGGTGGATAGTCTTCACCTTCAGACAGGACTTCTCATCCAGCAGCGCGAAGAAGCTCATTCTTATGCCGTAATGGCAAGAGAAGGTCTTAGAGAGACCGTTGGATATCTGCAGCATCAGGATGCGATGTTTTGGGGCCTGCATAATACCTATCAGCAACAACTTCAGGCAGCCCATCAGAACATTGCTGATCTGCAACGAGAAGTGCAAATGCTCCATGCCATGAACGATCCAATTCCAGATATAGAGGTTCCAGCAGCTGACCATCAGGAATTGTCTGGTTCAGCAGAGAATGCCGATGAAGAGTTTGAGGAAGTAGCTAGTGACTCAGAATCAGAAGTAGTGAGTGGTCGAGTCGATTAGTATATGAAGCTAAGTAGTCTCCTAGACCCAGTGTCAGATCAGGTCAAGTCTGAGGTTAAGTGTCCTGGTAATCCAAAACCCTGTGTCGGTAGAGAAACTGGTGTAATGGTAGTTCCATAAGTTGGAGTAAGTCGACCTAAACTAGTAGTCAAGGGGAACTAATGTGTAAACCTCGGATAATCCTATGTCATCGGCCAGATCATTTTATACTTAAGTTTATGAGTGTTACGTGTGTTCAACAGTTGGTCAATTTTGTTATAGGACTAGGTTTTGCCATCATCGCTAAACTTCGCTCCATAAGTTTCTAGTCCTTGGGAAACTCCTGGATGCACTCATTCACTATTCCAAATCGACACAAAACTTTGGCTAATCCTTGATTTAATAAATCCATCGATGTAAAATTTTTATCTTCTCTTTTCAAAACACTGCTATTTCTTTGAAAGCTATTGTAATTGTAGTCTATGGGATATCGTGCTCCAAGACCGTGACACAGCGTCGAAATCTGGGGTCTCCTATGGATCACGACCATGGGAAAGTACTACCGGACGCTCGCTGTTGTCAAGGTTGATGGTCATGATCCTAGCCTGCAATTAATGTGCTTTCACTCCCTTTTCCAAATATCTTTTACAAGAATTCGTATCCATATTTCTTCATGAGTTTCAAAATCCTTTTGCTCTTTATAACTATATCAAAACTCACTTTGAGAATCCACATCTGATCTTTCCGAATTCTTAAGATTCTTTGTCTTTGCAATCATCTTAATTTCATCCGATAGAATAACAGGAACCAATTTGGAAAAGATACCTAAGATCCAATCACTTGGAAGTGGTATCTGTGATCCGCTGAGGATTCCATGTTGTTTTATCGATTCTTGGTTATTTATAAATATCTTGACATATATTTTGAAAATTCACTTCGACGAAAACTTTATGATGCATTTAAATTCACTTACATCCTCAGGATGAAAACCTAGCACTAGACCATGACTTTTATCTGCATACGTGTTATGCCTTGATCCGACACGTATCTCTCATTTAAATCAAACATGTTATTCCAAAATCATTATGGTTGTGCCTATAGTGCTGTCATGACCTGTGACCATGGTGTCGCGTCGAAACCTAGGGTCTCTCACGTGCCATGGCCACGCCGAGATTCCGCTAGGCACGCGCAGGTATCAAGGTCTAGGGCTGTGACATACTGTAGCTTCGCAACCTATAAAGTTTCCTTGTGTGCACTGTAGGTAGAAACAAATTCATCTTGCTATGATGTAACATGATCTGCGGCTGCGATACAATATAGCAACCTGGGATCTCCTGTGACTCACAATCACATGAGATTCTGATGGGTATATGCTCGTATCAAGGTCTGTGGTCATTGTACATCATAGATACAGTCAATTTATTTTTCTCTTTTTACCGAGGTTACTTTGATTGTGTTCTATGATGGTGTCTCGACCCGCGACTATGGTGCCGTGTCAAAACTTGGAATCTTCTGTGAACTCCAGTCACATAAGACCCTACCAGGGTACACACTGGTATCGTAGTCGGCACTCCTGAATCATCGTAGCTCGCAATTAATGTGCCCTCACCCTCCTTGAAACCCACCCTTAAAAGATATTCCTCGCAAGGGTTGTATTTCGAAGAAATAAGGTTTCAAGTTTTTAGTGTTGAGAAACAACTGATTAGGTCAAATAAGAATCTTCCTCATAACAGGAAGAAAGAGAAGTGTGGACTAGTAGCTTATCAACTCAAGTGTCTGAACACTTGTCAGCTGCATAGGCTGTATTTCATGTGACACCACTCGAGGAGTAACTTCAAGTGTCAAATCGGGTTATTGATTTGGTAGGAGTGGAAATGGACTAGATCTGACGCACTCCGAATACTCGGTGTGGGTCATAAACCAATAAGAGATCTTGTTACTCAAAGGACTTCAACAGGATGAAGCACAAGTATGTTGGAATCAGTCTTCAGAAAAAAAAAAAGTTACCCGAGAGACCAGAGAATTTCTCACCTAAAAACATTCTTAAGTTCTTAGCTCAGCATTAAAAATAATTTACCCCTTTCAAGTCCTACAAAGTGTAAGATCCCTACTTGCTCTACAGTCAAGATTTGAAAAGTATTTTCTTGACACATTTTCTTTTCCATTACTTAACCTAAGGCTCTAGCCGTTTCTAAAATCTCGGGACGAGATTTTTTTTTAGGGGGGAAGGCTGTAACACCTCTGGTGTTACGGTTAATTAAAACCTGCCATGTCATCATCATTGCATGTAAATCATCCTGCATAAACTCATTAACAAAATTGATTTTGTTCCAACATGTGATTTTACATAAGTTCTTAAGAGTGATTTGTTATGTAAATGTTTGGGTTTTGTATGTTATTATCTAAATTGAATTGGGTAACAAACAGAAAATCAATTGTAAACCTTTAAGCAGACCTAAAATCCTAAACCAAAAACTAAGCATAATTTGGTGTTGGGCCTTAAAACAAAAGTTGTAAATCTTTAAAAGTTAAGCAACTTCTATTTTGGGAAATTTTGAAGTTATTAAAAATAATTTCAAATAAAATCTTAATTTAGGTTTTAAAGTTTAAACTTGAAATACGAGTTCAAAAAATAGTAGGAATCTGGCGATGCTCCTTTAATGAAAGTTTTAGCCCTTACAAAATGGAACAACTTTCATGTTTATAGATTTTAAAGTTTACTTGTAGAAATTTAAATTTAAAACCCAATTAGTGTTTGTTTAATAAAATATAAAATGCCATTTCAAAAATATCAAGAATTAGGGCAAACTACTTTAGTGAAAGTTGTAAGGCTTTTTAAATTGAATAACTTTGGTATTTGGGGATTTTGATGTTATGCAGTGAGATTTCAAAATAAACTCCAATGAGTGTTTTGAAATTTGAAATTTAAATGCTATGTCAAAAACTATGAAGAATCTGACAAAACTCCTTTAATAAAAGTTGTAGGATTCAACAAGTGGAACAACTTTCATATTTACAGATTTTCATGTTGTTGAGAAAAGTTTGGAGAATTTTATTGAATTGCAAATCAATTTCAAATTCAAGTTTTACCCCCTTTTAAATAGTTTCAAAACTAGGCAGAATTTGGACATGATTCAAAAAGCAAAGTTGAACTTCACAAAATTTTACACAACTTTTACTTTTGGAGATTTTACAGTTGCTACAGGAAATAGGGAGTAATTTAACAAAATAGCTTTTGACCCTACTGCTACAGTACCCTGGGGGGGGGGGTCCCCTGTTTTTCTTCCCGGCCGTGCACGCGCGTGCGCGCGAGGCGCGCTGCCGCCGTCCGGCCGGCAGGCTCGCTGTCGACGTCGCGGCGTGGGTCGATGGGGGCCCCGGACGCGTCCCAAACCTGACCGCTTCGTTCCCTTCGGCTATAAAACCCCGTGCACGGCTCCTTCGCCATTTCTCCCGCCACCGTTCACCGGCGAGCTCGGTCTCGAGGTGAAATTCGTCATCCTTAAACCACTGCAAGCCTCTCCATCTTCCCGATTGATAACCCACTTCTTTGCGCATCGATTCCACCACTCGTTTCGTGCTCTGGTGCCTTGTTGGCCTCGGCACGCCATTGCCACCGTCGCGGTCGCGCAGAGCGCCGCCGTGGATCTCGCCGTCGCCACCAGCTCGTTTGGGTGAGCTCTGGGACTTGAGATGGTGCGCATCAGTGTCTTCTCGACCGGTAGTTTCTCATGTGCGTGTTGGTTCGTTCTCTGTTCCTCTAGGTTTGCCGGGACGGGGACTCGCCGTCGTGTCCAAGCTGCCGCACCCGCCACCGCCGCCACGCTCGCCTTCACGCTCCGTCTCGGTCTCCACCAACTGTTGGGTTAGCTTCGTGGTGAGCCCCTCGTTCGATTCCGCGCCTAATCTCCCACTTTTCCAACTCACCCTCGCCGGAGTGTGCCACGCCGCCGCCGCCGAGCCGCCGCGAGCGCGGTCGTGTCCGCTCCGAGCATCAAACCTAGTCCTATCTTACATCGTTGGGTTCGGGGAAGAGTTTTAAGCATGGTGGTGTCTTCGGTTGGGTCTCCCGACTCGCCGGCGGCGAGAGCCGCGCCGGTCGTCGCGTGCGCGCGCGTGCTCGCGCCTGCGCGGGGTGGAAGAAAGGGCTGGCAGGCTGGCCCCGCCTGTCAGCGACTGGGAGAAGAGAGGGAGTGAGCGCGGGCGGTGCTGGGCCGATTTCCCCGAGCTGGGCCGGCTTCGGGCCATTTTTAGTCTTTCTATTTTCCAAGTGTTTTCAAATGCTTTTCTATTTTAATTTTAAAATGAATAGTGTTCTGTTTTGTTATTTTTGTATAATTATTTCTGAGTGTCCAAAAATAATGAAATTAATTTTGTGTGCTCTCCATTATGTGTAAAATTTTATAAAATGATTAGTTATGCATTTAGAACACTATCTAAAGTTTATAAAAATTTCTAGATTAATTAATAAATGGATCTTTAATGAATTTCAATAATTTTTCTGTAGCTCCAAAAATCATAAACATTATTATGCTACTATTTTAGACTAAGACCTTTATGCTAATAAAGTTTTGGCTCAAGTGGAATTAATTTAATTACTAGTTAATTAAAATAGGGTTAATAATTAATAAAATAATTAGAAATGAAATTAACCCTAGGGCTTGTGTGACTTTATGATTGATTGTGGTTCTAGGTCCAAACCCCTATGACCTCGAACACCATAGCCTAGTATAGTTATGCCTAGCTTGTATAGAGAGTCATGCTCAAGGTTAGGATTTGTTTGTTGTTATTTTCATGCACCGTCATTTCATGTGCATCGCATTCATGCATTCATTATGCACACGTGTAGTGATCGCGAATCCGGAGGTGCCAGTGGAGGTGACTACTGAGGAACCACTCCAGAGTCCGTGCAAGGTTTTGTCGTCAAGCAACAGGCAAGCCCCGGTGCATTTGCCCCTCCTTGTTATTTAAAAATATTTATCACTTGAGTTAATCTACTGCATTAGGTTAATAGGAGTTGAGTGATAACCAATTGATGCATTACCTTTCCTTGACCACATATTATACCTAAGACCCTGGTTTAGTTAAAGTATTGAAAAATGCTTAGTCATGCTTAATGATAGAGTTGCAAAAATGCTATTTTGAAAACTGTGATGATATGGAACAAATGAATCATTTTATGGGATTGGTATTGTCCTCGTTTGGTGATGGTGTACTTGGCCAGTCCATTATCATCAACATGGATGGGTTTTTCCGTTTGGTTGGCCAACTGCTTGGGTTAGAGTCCCAACTTTCGTCGCCATCGGGAAAGGGATGTGAAAACCGGGTAGTTACCAGTGTACTTGGGTTAGAGTCCCAATGCATGGTTTCTAACGGAAAAATATTAGGGACCATTCGTTGTCGGCCTGCTGTGATCATGACTTTGCAACTAGCCACATACTACGGAAAGCCTCTGACTCCGGTGGCTCTACTGCTGGAACCGACAACCACGCACTGGGAGTGGAGAGATGGCGAGAGTAGCGTGTACCCTCGTGGCCGTCGTGCCTGGAGACTAGAGGGGTACTGTGCTCTCGGGTGGCGCAGGACCGGTTCCGGGGTATGAAAAGCCGTGGTAGGCGGGGTTGGCATATGCAAGCTTAAGTGCTACATATGCAGTGTGGATAGGGATCCCCAGCTGGGTACTTCTGGATTCGAATCGACGTTGCTCCTCGGTTAATGGAGACATGATCCTCACACTTACAGCGAAGAGTGGTTCGGAACTAGGATGTTTTTGAATGGACGAAGTAAATGAAAGAAGGTTGAAATTTGAGAAGGAACTTGGAGATATGGTTAATATTAATAATATTATTGAGATGAAATACTGAAAATAGGATTAGTATTGCTTTTCTGCAAAATCCTTTGACTATTGCTAAGCCTTACCTTGACTCCCCTCAGCCTGCATTCCTGAGTCTAATTTTACACCTTTAGTCGGGTAAGTCTTGCGGAGTACCCCATGTACTCAGGGTTTGTTAACCCCCTGTTGCAGGTAAGTTGAGTAAACAGTTCTACGAAGGATCGTGCCGGTCATTGGATCGTACATGGATGAAGATGTGTATATAATGAAACCCTTGGGCAGGGTGTTTAGTTGTATACAGCTACTCCACTGCGAAACTCTGGTTTGGGATAATGTAATTGTAATCTATGTTTAAATAATACTTCCGCACTCTTTACTCTGATTCAAATTATTTGTGTAAACTGTTGTAATACTTGCAAGGTCTTTACAATGAGATCCTCGGGGAAATTAGGGTTTCCTATGAAACCCGACGGGTCACCTAAGTCAAAGGGAACTCGTGCAGACTAGTCAATGGTCCTTAGGGACGATGACGTGGCACGTGGGCCCTATGATTAAGGCGGTTCTGTCACAACACTCTATCTCTCTACTTCTAAAAGAAGAACCCTAATCTTGAATATACAAGACTACAAGGCTAATCTTCTCTTGAATGCTTGACTTTGGATCTAGTATAGGTTTTAGGATACTAGAGGAGGACTAGGGTTTCTAGACTAGATCCCTCTTCTGATGACTGAATCATGAATTCTTCTGGGGGACAAGGCCCTGCTTATATAGACTGGTGCGATGAACGTCAGCCCTTCGATCAAACCGACTTAAGGCAACTGCGTGGATCAAAACCCCAAGGCGGTGGAAGAATCCTCGGTGAAGACGACTGCCAAGTGGGGCCCACCTAGGTCGGCTAGCCTATGCTGGGGTCAGTGTTGGTATAAAAATAAACACTAGGAATTCTCTGCAAATGGACAGATATCAATGGAGCACTTCACCCGAGAGTATTTTAAGGTTTCGTTATTTATATTTTACCACAGGGAGAACAGGATTATCTCGAAACTAATCTTAACCCCTGAGCTGCCATCGAGGATGGAGAATAAACGGCAATAGAGGAGACAACTTAGGCTTCTACTTATAACCTTGCAAGATATGATATTGCTATTCTTAATGGGAAAATTACTTAAGGAAGATATCATCAAATGATAAATCCCTCAGTAATACAATCCTACTATTCCTACTGATGGAAGGTGGACTATAGAGGACTCAACGATACAGTCAACCCGTGATCTACCACCAATCCAGACAGTCAGGATGTATTTCGAGCTGCCCAGTCCAAGCACCACACTTGAACCACGCAAACTACTTCAATCAAGAAGCTACCAAGACTAAAACACTCAAAAAGACACATAAACCAAAAGAATAGTAATAGCAATGTTACTTACTCGCATTAGAAGTTGAATTCTCAAGCAATCTTCAGATGCAAGTTCCAAAGAAGAACTTGAGTCCGCAGGTACAAGTCGTAGAGCAGTCATCGACAAGCCAACAACTCCTCCAAACTCCTCCCAACTCTCTATCCCTCTATTTCTAAATAAGAACTAGCCCTAATCTAAAGAAGACTATATGGCTATTCTTCTACTTGATGCTTGGCTCTGGATCCTATCTAGGGTTTTTAGTGAAGTTCTCCTTACTTGTATTGGATCATTTGAGACCCTAGGGGGTCTGGGGCTGTATATACAGGACAGAGCGATGAATCTTAGCCCTCGAATCAAACCGACATTGGGCGATGAACTAGATGCATCCTTAAAGACGGTGGAGAGTCCATGTCAAAGGAGACACCGAGAGGGCCCCGAGCTGGTTCGGACGAACCACTCTGGTGATGGCTCGGTCTCGTCTTCGGTCGATAGTTCTGAGGTGTTCTCTAGAATGTTCTTGACACACCTCCCACGCGTAATTCGATATATCTATATGACATGTGGGTCTTCTTTGGCCGGTTTTCCTGTTTAGTCCTGCAAAACACAAATTCACCAAAACTCATAAAATTCTATCAGTTAAAACCCTATTCTACTTTAATGGTTGCTTCTATACCCTTTTCCATGATTAATTGATGAATAAAAACTTATGATAACTACCATAAATAAGTTCCGTCACACTTAGGCTTTTACTCGTCCCGAGAAAATGATGGATCATTGGAGACTTAACCAAGAATAAGCTTTAACATCCCACCTCTCATAGTGATACCTGCACTACAGGATTCATGGTGTCTACCACGAAACTTTAGGTGGTTGAGGAATAGAACAGTTGAGGCTATTGGGCCTTTGGCCATCTTTTATTTTTATTTGGCGATCACGCGATCGTCATTTTTTTTCAGTTCTGGTGAACACATGTCCGTCATTTTTATTTCTGAGTTTATAAAATAGCCACATATCTTATCTTAATCAAAGAGAGAATATACATGCCTTATTAAGGAATTTATTAGTTTATAACGTGTACGTGAATCTTGATCTTGGGAACATGACTATAATCTCACTAGTCACCGGTGCCAAGAGGAAACGACCACCAAAGAGCTCGTAGTCGGACACATGTACAAGGCCCATCGGCTCATGGCAGGATTTTGAACTTCATCTGATCCTACTTTTAGGTCAGCTGATTTCACCTTTAGTTCAGCAGATCCCGTCGGTAAGCCTTTCATAAATATTATTTTCATTATCTTCACCGCTTGTCCGAAGGACTCCATGTTTCCATCTAGGAGTTTACTCAACACATGTCAGATTTCCCTTATTTTGGCGAGTATCACTATCAACAGAAGATTTAATTTATTTTTTTTCCTATATGGATGCCTGCAATAGTCTTCTATTTTTAGCCAACAGGTAACCCTCCTTTTCCAGCCGATAGATTCTCATCGTTACATATGTCTCTACCGGCTATTTACTTTTCAGCCAATCTCATACAAGTCAACAAGTAATTTGATGGCTACGTGGAATTTCATACATGCTGACGAGCCAAAAGAATTTATTTTATTCATGATCTTCCAAGCCAGCATCAATTTTCTAGAATACAATCATCGGCTGTCTTAGTCACGTAACACGATCCTTCAGAAATAATTGTTCTTAAGATGCTTTTGTAGCCGATGAATATATTAACCCCATTAGTATTTGGCTAACTCGTCAGAGCCACAGCAACCCGCAGAAAGCCTCTTCTGTATGCATTCTTGTTCCTTTCTTTTGTTTCGGCAGCAAATTTAGTCAATTCTGGCTGCATCGGCTCTATACATCCGATTGCGTGTTCAAAACACCACCGGTGTACTGATGAAGCACCTTTGCTAGCAGCACTACCCGATCTGGCCATGTAGCACTAGCCAAATCAAATGGCTCCACCACATGATGTGTCAAGCGAAGAGGAAATTGAACCAATGTTGGCCCCCTAGCCGATTTTCTCTGAGTCGGTACGAGGGAATATCCGATCAAGCTTGTATTTGGTAGAGTTCATAGCCCGATATGCTTGACTTCTTCTTATTGCCCGGTCAACTAGCCATGCAACCAGGCCAACCAATGCGGCTGCATGCCCGTATCTGCACAAGAACTGGGTCCGAGCAAAAACTTTCTGACATCATGCACATCACCTGTGGTTTCCATATCGTCAGTAGTGGCATAGGCCTATGAGCCTATCGGCTACATAGCCGATTTATAATATCCGAGGGACGTCATTGCTTGCCTAGTATGGGAGTGCATGTATTGCGTGATCACAAGGCAGCAAAGAAATTATCTTCCTCTTCTATTCCTGGCCATCAACTTCGTGAATCTTCTTAAAACTGATAGGGATGAGCGGCCGACGGAGGTGAACAATTGACTAATGTGAGAGAGTAGTCAATCGATGCATTTTGCCTGCAAGTCCGAACATAATATTGCTAATTCTTATCTGCTCGGCCATGTTACAAGACCTTCTTGATTCCAGTACGAGGATAATTCCTTCTCTTCTTAGCTTGCGTGAAGAAATTGGCTAGCTTCATTGATCTCATCAGCCTCAAAGCCAATGCATATTCGTGCATGCACAGAACAAATGACCATCATAACCATCGCCCAATTCCATGTATAAATAGGATCGGGTGGTAGCTGTGCTAAATACCACACATGCATAGGACCGGCCGGTATCGGATCTCGACATCTGATTTTTCTTTTCATAAGCCGATCTTTCTTGCCTGCATCGGATCCTAGCATCCGATTCTTTTTCCACAAGCCGATCTTTCTTTCAGATACTTTATCTGGCGCCAATAAACCTGAACTGCATGCACACAGCCTTTGAAATAATTTTCCAACTCAGCTCCTAGCCATGTACAGCCCGCATGTCGTTTATGACTATTTTCAATAGAAACCACTGCTTTGAGTTTATATCTTTTGTTTGGGCCAGTGGCCCCCCTTGTGCCTTTATGGCGCAGTTCATTCCGTTTTGTCAACGTGGGCCGGCATGAGCATCGGCTATTTATTGGCAGCAAAACAATCGATGCTTCTTTTTGAACAGCCGATCATTGCTTTTCAATATAGCTGATGGTGGAGGTAAGATATCAGCCTCTCTCTTTTATGAGTGGATGGCTCTTGTAAACACCCACACCAATAGGCTAGCTCATCGCTCACCATCGGCTTATCAAGACCACCTAATGGAAGGTCAACAACCGATGGGAGTGAAGGATCGACTAATTTAGATTAGTCGATTTCCTTTTTGTCAGATGATCCCTTTCGAAAATTCAATATCAGCATGTTGCCCTCCCAATCCAACTCCAAAGAATAATCAATATTTCTTCCTTGGGACTCTTCTTGGCATTGACGTGTTGCTTATGGACTCTAACTCGTGCTTGATAATATCGGCCATCAAACTAATTTACCGAAAAATCGTTTGTTAAAATAATGTCGGACTTCATCTTTATCACTCACTTTTGGCCGAACCTTGTCGATGAAATATAAGTTGAACGGCATCTCATTGCGATCTGGAAAGTGATAATATTTGAAGAGGATCTAACTTCCGATCAAATGATTGTGTCCCACCGGGCGTGCCAAAAAGTGTGTTGGCACGAAATCTGGTCCGCGCTCAGCACACCAGCGAAGCCGGAATGGTCTTCTGGAGCACGGAGCGAAACCCAGCTAGCTTCGACAATCGGCGCGAATGAGAACCGATGAATCTCCAAGCGTGCCAGTCAATTTGACCTGCAATTGACAAGGAAGAGAAAGCTTATCAGTAATTTAAGGTAGAACATGCCGGCATAGCCTGACAGTTTCGAATGTATGGCTCTGAGAGCCGATATGAGTGGAGATCTACTAAAGAGTCGATTTCAACATGCATGAATCGGTTGTATAAATATAGCAAGATATCTGATTTTCCTTTTAACCGATTCAGGGGGACATAAATAAAAACAAGTTATATTAAACAGATCTAAATCATATATTGCCTTATGCACCAATACATGTCTCAATCTATCACATCCATTAATTAGGATCAACCGAATCATTACAGCTAACAATACACTTGAATCAATCTTGACATGATCGAAACATGACAACATATAAAAGAGATCAGGAAAAATACCACGTGCAGCAAGCAAGCACATGCAGATTCGGCTGAACAACCGATCTAATTATAGTATAGGCAACATACAAGCCTATAAAGTAAACAATGTTTTGACCCTTTAACCAATCTACCTAACCCATCGCTTAGGTCAAGGGGATCGACCGAATCGTTGCAGCCCATGACGTAAGCTAATGATTAAATCTATTAATTAAATATTCTCGACACAACTACCTTTATTACTTGAGTGCGAACTATACACAATCAAGATTTGAACTAACCGCCTAATGATAAACAGATATATTCGTCTAAACATGATATTCAATTAATGTTCATTTAAGCAAGATAGATACAAAAAATTTAAGCCGACAAGAAACATATCAAGATTGGGCAGATTGATGATGCTTAAAATAAATAATCAATAAATAATCATAAGCAACATCGGTAACTTAATGAATCTAACTAAACATGCCAATTTAGTCAGAGCCGATAAGTAACCCTTAATTCAACTCAAGCATGACTTAAGTCAAATAAGGATCGATAACTACTCAAATCTATCTAGCAGTAGTGTACGAGATAGAATCGTACAAGCCATACATGATAAACACGAGCGTGACAGTACTTACAACCAAACTTGAGTGTCCACTAGATGACAGCCTCGGTCGTGATGAAGAACTCGTCGGAAAACTACATTACTCCTACTCTTAGGGTTTTTGGCCAGAGCCGAAAGGTATTGTTGTATTCATTGATTGATGATAGAGGAATGGATACAATGGCCAAGGGTTTATATTTATACCCTAGGCTAATCGACTCCTGATAAATCCCGTACATGACTTGCCTAACAATAATATCTAAATAAAAAGAAATATTAAGATACATGGACTCCTCTTTCTTTACGTGGAATCCTTGCGCATATCCTTGCATGTCGAGCAGGTCAAATATAATCCTCTATTTGATTGGCCATGTAAAAATAAAGAAGATATTTCCAGAGTTCCATGCAACCGCACAACATCCTTTCCCTTGATTCACGGAGCCTGAAATATCCTTGTATATGAGTATGCATGCATATGTTGCCTTCAACCTTCTTCCTTTCTTCACTGCAAAGCTTCCTTGTTTATGTCAGCAATCAGGAGCCGTTCCCTCGTATATATTTCCTTGTTCAATGACCGCTGGATGCATCATGCGCCAATACTCCAAATCCCATCCGTGTGGCTATACGTGTTCACTTCCCAAATATATAGTAAAAGAATATTTCCATGCATGTAGCACAGCCGATTCCATCAGGTCATTATCCGATTCCACTTAAAATAGCCAATCTTCGTGAAGGTAGCTCTGCTGAATATGTACACAAACATGACACCTCCGATCTTCTGTAAATGGACATACATGGTACGTGCAGCTTCTCCTTCGTTTTGCACATGGACTGGAATTCGACCTTTCCTGGTCAAGGTCATCAAAGCAAGGTCGAATATGATAACCAGCCATGTATGAGAATATTCTCCACGTGATGCAAACCTGAAGTTCAGTCTTACCTCAAAATATATCAAAGAATATTTCTTGTGTCATCCTCCGTCAATGACATCTTCTAACCGACCAATTTTTGGTGTAAACAATATCTTTGAAAAGAAGCTAGTGCATTACACAGTCCAAAGGACTTCCTATGGTAGGCATAGGTTCCATAAGGACAGGTAAAGATGGTTTTGCTCTGATTATCAGGGTGGATAGGAATTTGATGATATCCAGAATATCCATCAAGGAAGCAAAAGAAAGAGTGGTTTGCCAATCGCTCTAACATCTCATCGATGAGGGGCTAAGGGAAGTGATCTTTTCTTGTCGCCTTGTTGAGTTTTCTGTAATCTTTGCACATCCGCCATCTAGTGACAGTTCTCTAGGGATTAAATCATTCTTGTCATTCTTGACAACTGTCATGCCTCCCCTTTTAGTCACAACTTGAACTAGGCTTACCCACTCACTATGCAGCACAGGATAAATAATCCCGGCGTGCAATAGCTTCAAGACTTCTTTCTTTACAACCTCTCTCATCGTATTATTGAGCCTACGCTAGGGCTCTCGAGATGGTATAATATTAGGTTCAGTTGGAATGCGATGGGTGCAAAGAACAGGACTAATTCCTTTCAGATCTTGGAGTGAATCGCCAAAAGCTGATCGATGCTTTTCCAAGACAGTGATCAAGCGAATGGTCTCTACTTAGTGAGTTTATCACTTATGATCACTGGAGATTGCATATCTCCATCCAGGAAAGCATATCTAAGACCGGCTGGCAATGGCTTGAGCTCAATAGGAGGTTTAGGTGGCACTAGGAGTTCATCAAGGGGTAAAGGTTCTGGATTTTCGGCTTCTTCCTCAATGAAGAACTCCTCATCTTCTTCAAGATGGGATTCTCTCAGAAAATCAAGGGTTGCCACCGTGATCTCACTAATTGGATTAGGCTCAAGACATGACTCAGTCTTAGCATTTAATGATCGGGCGACAGACAAAGGGAATCTAAAGTTTGGTCCTAATTGAACATTGATTGTCCATGTTTGTCCTTCTCGAATAAGTCTTCCAATTGGTTGGCCTATCAACAGGTCAAACTCCATGACATCAAAGATATAAAAACTTAGATGGAGCATGGTGCTGTTTACCCGGACAGGGAGCACATATAAAATGCTCAAACTTGGAATATTGTGCCCGAAAGAACTTTTCAAGAGCTTTGTTATTGGGGTTAGTGGCATGTTTATTGATAAATCTTGAGCAAATGATGCTGATGGCATGTTTATTGATAAATCTTGAGCAAATGATGCTGACATCATATTAACACCCACAACAAGATTGTAGAAAGCTTCAAAAGGGCCTTTATGGATTTGGCATTTGATTAAGACAGAAGGTGAATCCAATCGGATCACATCAGAGGAAACCTCTGATTCTTCTAGCCAATTATTGCAGATTATGGCTATGAGCTCTCTTGTGGTCTTTCTACAGAAGGCTATTTCATGAGAGGTGTTTCCAAAATCGGAGAAAAGATCATCTTCAATTTCAAGTATAAAGTCCGAAAGCGGAGTATCCTCCATTTCCATAGGGTTGGAAATCAGGAGACCACACTTGTCGGGTACCAAAATATAGGGTACCCAACTTCAACGCAAAAACTCATTTCCCAAAATAAGGCCTAGCCCAAGCAAGTCCAGCAGAGGCCCAAGACGGCAGCACCCGCGCAAGCTCACATCAACGCCGCACCAACACGCTAACTCTCCCAAGAGCGCGGACCCCTCGGGAGATGTTCTCCGATTCGCCCAAGCCTTGCCAATAGGGCTCAGGAAAGCGGCACCCTCGGGGGCAATATCCCGACTCGCCCAAGCCTCGCACTATACTTGAATCCCCTCGGGCGTGACTCTCCAATTCGCCCGAGCCTTGCTGACGAAAGCGGAGCAATCTTTAATTTCAAGGGATCTTCCCTGACAGCTTTACACGCACGGTCCCATCGAGTGGACCCCCTGACATGGCTGCGCTTCACACGCGCACGTCTGCCGTACCAACTGTCAAGACTCTCCTGACAACCGATCTGACGGCCCCACTACCTCCACACCGTCCCAAGGACGGTCTACAGTGCGACGCCCCGTTTCACGCCGGGATTCACCTACTACGACTGCGACAGACCATGCTCCTGGTGCACGAACTGCACAGGGGCAGGAGAGGCGTCCACTGTACGGCCAACCCGGGAGAATGGGCAAGTCTTCCATCCGGGCCCACCGACCCCTCGGGAAATGCCTCCCGCGAGAGAATATGCACGCAAAGAGGAATGCGACCATCACTCCATTACATGTCATCCCTGGTGCAGCACGGCCTCCCGAGCCTCGGCGGTTGGCACCCGAGGAGCAACTCACTTTCTTCCTATGATGTGCAGGATGAACAGTGACCAAGTACGGCATACAACGCCACGTCACACAGCAGCCACGGCCAACACTGTGCCCCACCTTGGAACTCGCCAATCGAACAGTGAGGGATCACCCGAATGACGACAGCCATACCTCCATAGTACCAAGTGGGGGACGTGACTGACAACAAGCACCGATCTTGGCGACCACTACCATGTCAAGTACTATTTCTACAGCAAAGAACATGCAACTCTGCCTTACCCTTGTGACAATAAAAGGGAAGGTAGAGGCCAACCTTAGAGAGGCTTCGTGTCGACTCCAACACCCTACAGCCATAGAAAACACAAACACATAACTCACGCACACAAGAGACTTGGGAGCCTCTCCCTCTCTCCCTGGTGCAAGGCAATACAACTCGGCTCTCACTGGACGTAGGGTATTTCTAGCCCGAACCAGTATAACCCCCTATGTTCCCCCTTGCACACGATCAGCAGCCTCGACCGCAAATCACAAGTTTACTAGCCGGTGTTAGCACCCGCCGATCCTAGCACGGACAACACTCTTCACTAAGAAACGTAAAGGGCACATCTTCATTTGTCAAGTTTATGATGATGATAATATCTTTGGTTCAACTAATGAAGATTTTTGCAAGGAATTTGGTGATATGATGTCCATGGAATTCGATATATTGATGATTGGTGAGCTCACATTCTTCCTCGGCTTTCAAGTCAAGCAATTGAGGGAGGGGACGTTCGTGTCGCAAGAGAAATACACAAAGGACCTCCTTAAGCGCTTCAAGATGGAAGAATGCAAGCCCATCAAGACCTCCATACCGACTAATGGACATCTCGACTTTGATGAGGGAGGTAAATCGGTTGACCAAACTCTCTATCATTCTATGATCGGTAGTTTGTTGTACTTGACCGCATCTAGGCCCGACATCATGTTTAGTGTGTGTATGTGTGCGCGCTTTCAAGCTAACCCTAAGGAACCTCACTTAGTTGCGGTGAAAAGAATCCTTAGGTACCTAAAGCACACCCAAGCATTGGTCTTTGGTATCCCAAAGGAGCTGACTTTACTCTTGTTGTTCTGATTCGGATTATGCTGATTGCAAGATTGACCGTAAAAGCACATCCGGAGGGTGCCATTTGCTTAGAAAGTCACTAGTTTCTTGGTCCTCCAAGAAACAAAATAGAGTTGCCTTGTCAACAACCGAAGCGGAATACATTTCCGCGGGTGTTTGTTGTGCACAAATCCTTTACATGAAACAAACCCTACTTGACTATAGAATTAACGTAAAAAGGGTGCCTTTATTTTGTGACAATTTTGGTATAAGATAACTCAAACAAATAAACACTAGGAATATCTGCAAGCGGACAGATACCGATGTAGCACTTCACCCGGGAGTATTCCAGGTATCGTTATTTATATTTTACCACAGAGAAAACGAGATGACTAGAATCTAGACTTAACGCCTGAGCTGCTATCAAGGACGGAGAAAATAGGTGATATAGGAGATTGCTAAGGCTTCCGGTTCTAATCCTCACAAGATATGATATGATTGTTCTGAAAGGGGTATTACTATAGGAATACACCAGAAAAGGGTAAATTCCTGAGTAAAAGAAACCTACGGTCCTACTGACGGGAGGTGGACTGTGTAAGACTCAACAAGGCTAGGTCACCCTCGCGATCTACCACCGATCCGCATAGTATAGGGCATTTAAGAGTAAATATAATCTAAGAACCGCGCTTAAACTATAAATAACTACTTCAATCAAGGAGCTACTAAGACTAAAGCACTCAAAAGAATAATAAACCTTAAGAACAATAATAGCAATGTTACTCCGCGGGGTGCATTTGAGGGTAGTGTCCGTCATATTGGATTAGAAGTTGAACTCCGAAGAAATCTTCAGAAACAAGCCCCAAAGAAGGACTTGAATCTGCGAGTACAAGTCGTAGAGCAGTCACCGATAGGCCGACAACTCCTCCAATTATCTCCAGCTCTACTACCACACCACTTCTAGAACAAGGATAGCCCTAATCTAGAGAGACTACAAGGCTAATCTTCTACTTGATGCTTGGCTCTAGATCCTATCTTGGGTTTCTACTCTATTAGAGATATGTCGGTGGAATTCTGAAACCCTGGATTGATTTCTCTCTGTTGGGGATTTCTACTTTGAACCAAACTTAGTCCCCAGCTTCAATGAAAAGATCGACTTCACGAAGAAAAGACGCGAAGACGAAGAAGTGTGAGCGAAGTTGACTTCGCCCAAAAGAAGAAGTCTAGTAAAGAAGAATGACACTAATTGAGGATAAGCAGACAACGGAAGGGAACCTTCGCTGAGACATATAGCGAAGCCAAAATAAGTCAGAGAGAACAAGAGTATGAAAACAAGAGATAATATTGTAATAGACGCGAAGTGTGAAAAGACAACATCGCCCGGTTTGTAAGCACGAAAGTTGTAATAGTCGAGTAGGGGTAAAACGGTCTTTAGGCATGAGGTAGCGAAGACCAGACCCCTATAAATATACCACTCTGACATGTACAATGGCGGAACGAATAAAGTCACTTTACACGTGAGCGATTCAGCCATGTGGACTTCTATTTCTGTGTTCTGAAAGTTCTACCCAACATCTGGCGCCCACCGTTTGTGTGTGCTCGAAGGAAACTTCGACTACAAGGTTAAGAGAAAGATGGCGAAGACTAGCAAAAAAACAGCAAATCCAAGTGAAGACCTCCCTCCAGTAGGCGGAGACAAACGGCTGAATAAGGAAGAAAGAATACCTCAAGAGCAAGAATCTTCAGAAGAAGAGTGAAGACTAAGTGAACTGGAAGAGCAAGTTCTCCAGAAAAAGAAAGAGCTGGAAGAATGTCGAGCTAGAACACGAGAAAAGTCAATCCAGCAAAGAATCAAAGAAGCATAAGAGACTCTCAAACAGCTCAATGATGAATTGCATAGCGCAAGTCATGAAGTCATCAATATTGACGAACTAGGATCAGTAGCAAAAACTACTCAAGAAAAAAACTTGCAAAGATCACTTCTAACAATCGATCAAAAGTCCCCATTATCAACAAATCTGCAACTCGCCCCATGGCCTCTGGGATACAAATTCAACATGCTTCCATCCTTCGAAGGTGATTCCAATCCCAGACAATTCCTAATGAGCTATGAAGCCACAGTCATAGCAGGCGGAGGTGACGAAACTACGTTAGCAAAATCTTTAGTCATGATCGTCAAAGGACCGGCACAACAGTGGTACACTTCGCTGCGACCACATTCAATCCACTCTTGGGAACAAGTCAAAGCAACCTTACTAGTGGATTTTCAAGGTTTTCAACCAGCGGGACTCACTGTACAAGACCTTTTCAGTTACAAACAGCAGCCTAAGGAACCCCTAAGCCAATATTTCCGAAGATTCCTCCAAGCAAAATCTCAAGTGGCAAACGTGCCCGACCAAGTCACCATAGTAGCTGCAATAAAGGGGTTTCGCATGGGACAATGTGCTTCACACTTCGCTCGAGAACCTTCGGCTTCAATTGCAGAACTTTATAAAGTCATGCAAAAAATTTTCAAATCAGATAATGACCACAGGAAAAGAGTCAAAGAAGAAAACAATTTCAAAACTCAATCAAAAAACACTTCCTATCCAAGACAAAGCAACTTCGTCCGAAGACTGCCAACAACTTTTCAAGGCAATCAAATTGACAACAAAAATCCAACGACAGAAAGCAATTTCCAAGGAAAAATAGCCAAAGGGAAAGAACATTTGAAAGAGGAGGACCCAGCAACAGAGGACACCAAAGGGCTGGCAAGGTCAATGGGAGAAGACTTCTCAGACCCGAAGACATGTTTTGTGTTGTCCATGGCAAAGGGGCTGGGCACACTTCAAAATTGTGCCCCAAAGTAAAAAAGAGTATTGAAGAATTACAAGACGAAGTCAAGTCAAAACATGTCAACCATGTAAACTCAACTCCTCATCATCAAAATTATTACCCAATCCATTTTGGACATGCAATGATTCTGGCTCCGCCCAGCGCCAAGAGCAAGAAGTATTTGTTTCCAGATTTTGAAACTGTTTGGCCTATGAGGTTTGACTCCGATGCGAAGTTTGTGAAAGGAGTTGAACTTAAAGTTTGTGAGTTTCTCGGGAAACAATACAAATCAGAGAATGATACAATTTTGAAGTTGATTGGTTCTGACTATCAGCGTTTGAATCGGATTTTTGAAATCGCACAGATTGAGTATGGGCCAGGAGCTCTGCCCTTGTACATGCGTTGAGGTAAGCCTATTTTGGACAAGACTACGCGTAAAAGGTGTAACACCTGAAAAATTGCATTCTTTTAAATAGTAGAAATTTATTTAATTGTACAATTAATTGATCATTCCAATATAGGGAAATAATAATTTTTCTCAAATATAAAAATCAAACCTAGGTCATACACACGTATGATGCATTCATGCTGGAGCATTTCTTCTTTGTACTGTTGTAGATTATTTGAATTTCTCAAATATTTAAAAACCCGATTTGAAAATCCTTTTGGAAAATAGAAAAAGGGAATAGAGCAGAGCCCTTCCCCTCTCCTTTTTGGCCCGAGCAGCAGCTTGGCCTGTTTTCCACTCCCTGGCCCCAGCAGACCCAGGTCGGATGGCCCGAGGACAGCTCGGCCGACCTGCTCCCTCCCTTACCCCATCTGACTGACGAGTGGGACCCACGGGTCAGCCTTTCCTTCTCCACCTCCCTCGCCGCGCGAACAGAGACGCCGCTGCCGTGTTCATCCGCCGCGGCCGAGCACACGCACGCGGAGCGTCCCTCTGCCGTGACTGCCAGCCCGACCCCAGCGCTCGGTGCTACCGACCTGTGGACCCACAGAACAGCCCCTCCCCTGTTTCCCTCTGCTGCTCGCCGAGAGTCCGATGCGGGCAAGAAAGAAACGGCCGAAGCCGAGTTCGTCGCCGCGCCGAGAGTCCGTAGCAGAGAAGAAACGGCCGAAGCAGATTTCTCCGCTCGCCGAGTTTGTTTCAATCTCCAAGATTGTCGCCACACCTCGGGAGTATTTAAGCAGCGCCACACCCCCTCGTAGCCGTCACCTAACCCTAGCCGCCTCTTCTCGTCGCCATTGCCGAGCTCCCGCGAGAACCGAGCAGCCGCCGCCGCGAGCAATTAGCTAGATTCGCCACCAATTTCCTCTCGGTAAGCCTTTGAGGAGCTTCGCTGTGATCTTGTGAAGTTCCCGAGCACTTTTCCCCTTCGATTTGTGCACTGACACGCATCCGCCGCCGTTGCAGAGATCCACCGTCCGCCGGATCACGCCGCGAGCTATCTCCGAGTCGATTTCCGACCTTCTCACCACCCTAGGTGAGCTTGCGATGCTCTTCCCGATCTATGGGTACCCTTCCCGACCTATTTCATGCACCGAAGGCCGATTTTGCCTTCTTCGGCGGCCCTCCGGCCATGGCGCCGCCGTCGGCCTCTGTTTTCCGGCTGAGAGCCCCGCCACCCCTCCTCTCTGTTAATCTGATCCGCCGATTTTGAATCGGACGGCCGAAGAGCAGCCCATACCGATTCGGCCGGCGTTTTTACGAATAACCCCCCTACAGTTTTTAATGCTTAACCCGCAGCCCTTAGCATATTCAATAGATTACGTTTGAAGGCGTATTTATTTTCGGTATATATGAAAATGTGTTTTCAGATTTGAATTCAAAATTGTTTCATTTATAATTTCCACGTTTTAGCTCCGATTTGAACGATTCAAATTGCATTAGATTCGTAATTTCATAATCTATATGATGGTACCACTGTTTCATATATTTTTCCACTCTTAAAATTCGAGATTATATTTAATCTATTATTATTCTATTATAAATCTTGTAAAATTCATATCTTCCTCGTTTTAAATCCGATTTGTGCAAACTTTATATCGATGTGATCGTAGCCACGTGTAGATTTGTTTTATAACCTTTTAATTTATTTTCTCTCTGTTGGTGTACTATTCTAATGAAAACTCTTGTTTGTATGCATGATTGCCCCTGTATGCGTGTGTGTTGTTATGATGGATCGAGTATAGACGGTGAGCCTTACGTGGGTGATCAAGATCAGTACTGTGACAACCCGGATCACCAGGAGTTTGCTGATCAAGGCAAGTATTAGCATGGATCATCCTTGTTGTTCTATTCACCAAATAAATAATTGCATTTGCATGTGTCTTCCTTGTTAACCATAGTTACTTCCTAGTTTTGTTATCCTGTTCCTTGCAACCTATGGGATTATGCATGTGGTAATTGATGCTAGTGCGTTATTGATATCATGATCATGTAAACTGATTAATTGAATATGCAATAAGGAATTAAAAGATGCCTTTTTAGCAACATGGAACTAGGGGATTGGAGCATAGTTTTGTGATGCACATATCCTTCCCCCTTGGTAATGGTCTGTCAGCAAAAGCTGGGACTTACAGTGCAAGTATGAGGGCTATATGGCTCTGGTTTTAGCTCAGTATGAGGACCTTTTCTAGCTTGTTAGAGGTTACCGAAAGGCGCAAGAGGGGCTTTGACGACTCGGGTATAGTGCGGCCTCTGTCCATATGTGTATAACCTGCGTGACCTTGTGCCACATGGAAGGGGGGCTCTACATCTGCTTGCCGAGGAATCCTCGCGGCCCTAACATGTTAGGCGAACCTTTGAAAGGCTTCATAGTGAAACCCTGCTCTCTCTCACCTTGGTAGTGTTATGGGAGTAACTAACCCGAGCAAATGGGAATCACGACTCATAGTGAAAGTGCACAACCTCTGCAGAGTGTAAAACTGGTATACTAGCCGCGCTCACGGTCACGAGTGGCCCGGAAAACTCACGGAATAGTTATCTTTCAGGGTGATGTTTACTTGTTGCTAATCTATTTATTGCTACTCATTAATTGTGTTTTCTATGATCATGAGAATGGGCATATTAACTTGTTGCTATCCAACTGCATAAAAGATGATTAATTAAAAGCAACCTGCTGTTAAACCGTGTCAACCCTTTTGAGCCTCATGAACCCATGCTAGTCTTGTTGAGTACGACATGTACTTATGCTTGTTTATTTTTCATTACTTGGTTAAAAATCCCGGATGGGTAACAGATGGTGATGGTGATGAGGACTACCCAGAGGACTACTAGACTTGTGCTTCACCAGTCGACGTCCCTGTGCTATGGAGCTACCGCGAGAGTTATCTTTATTTTTCCGCTGTGTAATGACTTTGATATTATTCGCTATGTATTAAACATTGGTTATGATACAATTTATGCAATTTGCTGGCTTATGTGTGTGACTGATCTCTGGGCGCACATAAGATTATGCATCCCATTTTATCCTTAAAATTGGGTGTGACAAATTGGTATCGGAGCGGTGTTGACTGTAGGACGTAAGCCTAGTTAGCACTGGATAGCCCTTAGCTTATTATCTCCTTTTACTTGTTATATTAATTTGCTACAAGTTTTTGCTGATATCCTACCCTGTCCATTGCAAAATTTTGACTTAATCTTAATTCTTGTAGATGGCCAACCTTAAGCGCACTGCCCGCAAGCGTGTCATGCCACCTAAGAGGTACCTGCAGCGCTTTATCTCTGGCGGACGTGTATCCCGACCGGAGGTACCCGTGGAAGATGTACCAGTGGAGGAGCCCCAACAGGAGGTGCCCGCAGAGGAGCCCAGTGAAGAGCCCTTGGAAGACAGCTCTGAAGACGTACCTATGGATGACCCTCAGGAAGACCCTGATGACTGAGATGATGGAGGCAACTCGGATGACTCCGACGACCCCGAAGACGATGGCGATGATGATGGAGACCAAGGTGGAAAACCCTGGGTGGGAATGATTCACTATGATCATCATGGTGATGACAACTACCACCCTGCTGCTTCTCGACTTGGTGCGCCGCTTCTACCCCAACGCCTCGGTGCTGTACAAGACAGAGCACTGGAAGCACCCTGACTATGCCGCCTACTATGAGACGAGGGTGTACATCAAGGAGGGAAGCCAGGTGAAGAATATTCACTATGCTATCTCCATTCGACTCTCCAAAGCTGCCGCCATCAAGGATGCTGCACGACAAGCTCTTATGGTGCACCGCCATGAGAATTGGGACATCATCAAGTGGGAGATGCACCGCTACCTTCCCCGCCGACAGAGTGGCCAAGCTAACTGTAGCATCGCCGGTCCACTTGGAGAAGTGAACGCCCGACTCCACGCTGCCTTGGAATGTTTGGCCCAGACCAACACTTTTCTGGACCAGACATTGGATGAGCTGAACACCAGGACTGAAGCTAACTACAAGCTCAGCCGGGCGGTGGATGAGTTGAACAGGCAACTCGGTGTTGGACTCCCTCCGCCATCACCAAGGTGCCCAGCTGAATCGCCGCCAAGGAACCGAGGAGACCATGGAGATGCTCACACCCGCACCGACATCGACCCCTAGAGGAGTTACCCCCAGTTAGTAGCAAAAGACGCTAGTAGCGCAAGTTGAGTCAAGTCGAGTCTAGTTCGTGTCGTGTGAACTTTTGTGCTAGATTGCTTTTCCTTATGAACAATGCTTGATTTGGAGTTTGTAATGAGTGCTGAGATTGTGGGCATGTCCGCAAAATCTCTTTATATAAGGTTTGAATTAATGCATAATAGTTTGGGTTGATTATCTCAGTTTCCAGCAGTGCTGTTTCTCAGACCTCTCTGCCTTAGTTATTTTTCCTATTTAATTATATACGACCAAAAATCATGAGAAATTTTTGTGAAAAACTAGACTTCTGTAGTTTTCTTTGGCCACAAGAATCATCTCAATATCAGTTACGGTTTGGGGAGAAACAAATGTCACTAGTCAAAGTATCTGCGCTGTCTGTTACTCTGAAACAGTTTCGAATCAAATCTATTTTTGCAAAACTTAACGACAGAATCTGGAGAGATGGTCTGAATAAAAGTTGTAGAGTTTTTCTCATGCTTTCCAACCATGTATAGCATGTCTCTGTTTGACTTTGGGAACTTCAGATATGACTATTTTTCTACTCTGCCGTTGTTGGATCGCGCCAGAATTTCCTGTTCTAGTCTTTTAAGTGTTATTTTAATGGAAAAGAATTCTAAACCTCACTTCAATGATTTGAACAGCAGATGGCCCACACCAGGAGGAACCCAAGGGGTGATGGTACCTCTGAAGAAAATGCTAATCCACCACCACCTCCGCCACAGCCTAACATGGAGCAGCTGATGATGATGCAAACACAGCTGATGCAGCAGATGGCCCAGAACATTCAACTGCTGCAGCGAAACAATGGCAATAGGAACCCACCTCCACCACCCCGTGACAAGAGAAGCGAATTCTTGAAGGGACGCCCGCCCACCTTCGATCATTCCAGTGATCCTCTCCAAGCTGATGATTGGCTGCGTGCAATAGAAAGGCAGCTGGAGATCGCCCAATGCAACGACGTCGAGAAGGTTCTCTATGCATCTGGGCAGTTGCAGGGAACTGCTCTGGATTGGTGGGAGTCTTTCCGTTTTGGACGTGCCGACCCCATCTCTTGGCGGCAATTCCGTGAGGGGTTCCGCAATCATCATGTGCCTGCAGGGTTGATGAAGCTGAAGAAGAAGGAGTTTCTTTCTCTGAAGCAGGGGGTATGCTAGTTGCCGAGTACTGTGACAAGTTCATCCAATTGTCGCGGTATGCTCCAAAAGAGGTTGAAGATGATGCCAAGAAGCAAGAGCTCTTCTTGGAAGGACTGAATGATCATCTCCAGTACCAGTTGCTCTCCCACACTTTCGTCAACTTCCAACAGTTGGTGGACAAAGCTTTGATCATCGAGAGCAAGCACCGTGAGATAGATGAGAAGAAGAAGAAGAGGAAGTTTCAAGGGCAGTCGTCTGGAAGCAACAGCCGCTTCCGTAACAACCAGCAGCAGCCTCAGCAGCAACAACGTTTCCAGGGATAGTCTGGATTCAAGAACAATTTCCAGAATCAACAACGTTCCCAGAACCAGCAGCGTTCCCAGTACCAGCAACAAGGTGGTAATCAGGCCCACAACTGACTGCTCCCAACAACATCCCAGTGAAGAATGGTGCCCCCAACAAGTGTTTCCGCTATGGCAAGGAAGGACACTTGTCCTACAATTGTCCTGAGAAGCAGAATCCCCAAGCCTCCCAGAAGCAGAACAACCAGCAGAGGGTGCCACCTCGCACCAGGAAGGTGAACCATGTGTCGGTTGATACGGCACAGGAGACTCCAGAGGTCATGATGGGTACGTTCAATATCGACTCCATCCCCGCTACAGTTCTTTTTGACTCTGGTGCTTCGCATACTTTTATTTCGCACACATTTGTTAGAAAGCATGGTATTCCCCTTAGTGTCATGAAACATCCTATTATGGTTTCTTCTCCGGGTGGTGTTATGCAAGCTACTCTTCAGTGTCTCCCGATTACTGTCTCATTAAGGGAGGTAGAATTTGAGATAACCCCTACTGTTCTAAATACTGCCAGAATTGATCTTATCCTGGGTATGGATTGGATGATGAAGAACGACATCAATATAAAGTGCAAGGAGAAGGTCGTGACTATCACTACCCAGAAGGGAGATGAGGTCAGAATTGAGGTTGCTTTGCAAGTTCAACAGAAAGCCACAGTACATCAGCTCAGAGAAGAAGTGCAGCCGGATAACTCAGTGGTAGATGAGTTTGAAGATGTGTTTCCAGATGAGTTACCAGGTATGCCGCCTGACCGTGACATTGAATTTATCATTGAGTTGTTACCTGGTACTGCACCTATAGCTAAACGTCCATATAGAATGGGAGTTAAAGAATTAGAAGAGCTTAAGAAACAAATTAAAGAACTGTCAGAAAAAGGTTTCATTCGTCCCAGTTCTTCACCTTGGGGAGCCCCGGTTATTTTTGTTGATAAGAAAGATGGTAGTCAAAGGATGTGTGTTGATTATCGGTCACTGAATGAGGTCACCATTAAGAACAAGTATCCGTTGCCTAGAATTGATGACTTATTTGATCAGTTGAGAGGTGCTTGTGTGTTTTCCAAGATTGATCTCCGTTCAGGTTATCATCAGTTGAAGATTCGGACTCTGACATACCTAAGACTGCATTCACTACTCGGTATGGACTGTATTAGTATACGGTAATGTCCTTTGGTTTGACTAATGCACCTGCCTACTTCATGTATCTGATGAACAAGGTATTCATGGAATTCTTGGATAAGTTTGTTGTGGTGTTCATTGATAATATCTTGATCTACTCCAAGAATGAAGAAGAGCATGCCGAACATCTGACATTGGTTTTACAGAAGCTCAGGGAACATAAGCTGTATGCCAAGCGAAGTAAGTGCGAGTTCTGGTTGAGAGAAGTTGCTTTTCTAGGACATATTGTGTCCAATGGTGGAATTTCTGTAGACCCAAGCAAGGTGGCAGACGTGTTGAATTGGAAGCCGCCAACTGATGTGACTGGCATTCGTAGTTTTCTTAGTTTAGTTGGTTACTACCAAAGGTTCATTGAAGGATTCTCCAAGCTTGCGAAGCCAATGACTTCGTTGCTAGAGAAGAATGCCAAGTTCGTGTGGTCTGAGAAGTGTCAAGCTAGTTTTGAAGAATTAAAGAAGAGATTGACAACAGCGCCAGTGTTGGTTTTGCCGGACCTAAGTAAAAAGTTCTCTATCTATTGTGATGCTTCCCGCCTAGGTCTTGGTTGTGTTCTCATGCAAGAAGGAAGAGTCATAGCATATGCATCGAGACAGTTGAGGAAGCATGAGTTGAATTATCCTACCCATGATTTGGAGCTAGCAGCTGTGGTTCACGCTCTGAAGTTATGGAGGCATTATCTGATTGGTCATAAGTGCGACATTTATACTGATCATAAGAGCTTGAAGTATATCTTCACCCGGTCAGAGTTGAATTTGAGGCAACGTCGTTGGTTGGAATTGATAAAGGATTATGATTTGGAAGTGCATTATCATCCAGGCAAAGCAAATGTTGTGGCCGATGCTCTCAGTAGAAAAAGTTATGCTAATGAGATTCGAACAACCACTATTCCAGCAGAGTTGTGTGCAGAGATGGAGCGTCTCAACTTGGGAATTGTGATCAATGCTGTTGAGATGGAGGTTGAACCCACACTAGAGCAAGAGATACGAAAGGCTCTGTTGGAAGATGAGAAGCTCAAAGAAATAGCAGAGAACATTGTGGTTGGAAAATCACCCGGATTCAGGCTAGATGAGAATGGAACCTTATGGTTTGGGAAGAGACTCTGTGTACCCGAAGTGAAATCCATCCGAGACGCTATACTGCGTGAAGCTCATGAGTCAGCATATTCTATACACCCAGGAAGTACCAAGATGTATTTGGATCTGAAGGAAAAATATTGGTGGGTTGGACTGAAGCGTGATGTAGCAGAATATGTGACTATCTGTGATACCTGTCAGAGAGTTAAAGCTGAACACCAGAGGCCTGCAGGATTGTTACAACCACTAAAGATACCTGAGTGGAAGTGGGAAGAAGTCGGTATGGACTTCATAGTTGGATTGCCACGTACTCAGAGAGGTTATGATTCAATCTGGGTAATTGTGGATCGACTGACTAAAGTTGCTCATTTCCTCCCCGTCAAGACCACCTATACCGGAGCAAGACTTGCAGAGTTGTATATGGAAAGGATTGTGTGTCTACATGGAGTTCCAAAGAAGATAGTGTCCGATAGGGGTACGCAGTACACCTCACAGTTTTGGCAACAAGTGCATAGATCATTGGGAACACGGTTGAATTTCAGTTCTGCATATCACCCTCAAACTGACGGCCAAACTGAACGGATTAATCAGATTTTGGAAGATATGTTGAGAGCTTGTGCTTTACAGTATGGAACAAGTTGGGATAAGAGTCTGCCGTATGCGGAGTTCTCTTATAATAATAGTTGCCAGAAAAGTCTCAAGATGGCACCCTTCGAAGCATTGTATGGACGCAAGTGCAGGACACCCTTGTTTTGGAATCAAACTGGAGAAAGTCAAGTGTTTGGACCGGATGTGTTGAGAGACGCAGAGGAGCAAGTCCAGACAATAAGAGAGAACTTGAGAATAGCACAATCTAGACAGAAGAGCTATGCAGATACACGGAGAAGAGAACTAGCTTTTAATGTAGGAGACTATGTATATCTTAAAGTGTCCCCGATGAGAAGTGTGAAAAGGTTCAACAGCAAAGGAAAATTGGCACCAAGGTATATTGGTCCTTTCAAGATCCTAGAGAGACGTGGAGAAGTGGCATATCAGCTAGAACTTCCGGAAAGTTTGTCCGGTGTGCATGATGTGTTCCACATATCTCAGTTGAGAAAGTGTTTGAGAGTACCGGAAGAGCAGGTTCCTGTCGAGGAAATAGTTTTCAAGAAGGGTCACACTTATGAGGAACATCCAGTGAAAATTTTGGAAACCGCAGAAAGAGTTACAAGAAGTCGAGTTATAAAGATGTGCAAGGTGCAGTGGCATCGGTACTCTAAGGAAGAAGCTACTTGGGAAAGAGAGGAAGATCTCAGAGAAAAGTACCCGGAGTTGTTTGAGTAAGCACCAACTGAATCTCGAGGACGAGATTATTTTTAAGGGGGGTAGAATTGTAACACCCGAAAAATTGCATTCTTTTAAATTGTAGAAATTTATTTAATTGTACAATTAATTGATCATTCCAATATAGGGAAATAATAATTTTTCTCAATATAAAAATCAAACATAGGTCATACACACGTATGATGCATTCATGCTGGAGCATTTCTTCTTTGTACTGTTGTAGATTATTTGAATTTCTCAAATATTTCAAAACCCGATTTGAAAATCCTTTTGGAAAATGGAAAAAGGAAATAGAGCAGAGCCCTTCCCCTCTCCTTTCTGGCCCGAGCAGCAGCTTGGCCTATTTTCCACTCCCTGGCCCCAGCGGACCCAGGTCGGATGGCCCGAGGACAGCTCGGCCGACCTGCTCCCTCCCTTACCCCATCTAACTGACGAGTGGGACCCACGGGTCAGCCTTTCCTTCTCCACCTCCCTCGCCGCGCGAACAGAGACGCCGCTGCCATGTTCATCCGCCGCGGCCGAGCACGCGCACGTGGAGTGTCCCTCTGCCGTGACTGCCAGCCCGACCCCAGCGCTCGGTGCTACCGACCTGTGGACCCACAGAACAGCCCCTCCCCTATTTCCCTCTGCTGCTCGCCGAGAGTCCGACGCGGGCAAGAAAGAAACGGCCGAAGCCGAGTTCGTCGTCGCGCCGAGAGTCCGTAGCAGAGAAGAAACGGCCGAAGCCGATTTCTCCGCTCGCCGAGTTTGTTTCAATCTCCGAGATTGTCGCCACACCTCGGGAGTATTTAAGCAGCGCCACACCCCCTCGTAGCCGTTACCTAACCCTAGCCGCCTCTTCTCACCGCCATTGCCGAGCTCCCGCGCGAACCGAGCAGCCGCCGCCGCGAGCAATTAGCTCGATTCGCCACCAATTTCCTCTCGGTAAGCCTTTGAGGAGCTTCGCTGTGATCTTGTGAAGTTCCTGAGCACTTTTCCCCTTCGATTTGTGCACTGACACGCCTCCGCCGCCGTTGCAGAGATCCACCGTCCGCCGGATCACGCCGCGAGCTATCTCCGAGTCGATTTCCGACCTTCTCACCACCTTAGGTGAGCTTGCGATGCTCTTCCCGATCTATGGGTACCCTTCCCGACCTATTTCATGCACCGAAGGCCGAGTTCGCCTTCTTCGGCGGCCCTCCGGCCATGGCGCCACCGTCGGCCTCAGTTTTCCGGCTGAGAGCACCGCCACCCCTCCTCTCTGTTAATCTGATCCGCCGATTTTGAATCGGACGGCCGAAGAGCAGCCCATACTGATTCGGCCGGCGTTTTTGCGAATAACCCCCTACAGTTTTTAATGCTTAACCCACTGCCCTGAGCATATTCAATAGATTACGTTTGAAGGCGTATTTATTTTCGGTATATATGAAAATGTGTTTTCAGATTTGAATTCAAAATTGTTTCATTTATAATTTCCACGTTTTAGCTTCGATTTGAACGATTCAAATTGCATTAGATTCGTAATTTCATAATCTATCTGATGGTACCACTGTTTCATATATTTTTCCACTCTTAAAATTCGAGATTATATTTAATCTATTATTATTTTATTATAAATCTTGTAAAATTCATATCTTCCTCGTTTTAAATCCGATTTGTGCAAACTTTATATTGATGTGATCGTAGCCACGTGTAGATTTGTTTTATAACCTTTTAATTTATTTTCTCTCTGTTGGTGTACTGTTATAATGAAAACTCTTGTTTGTATGCATGATTGCCCCTGTATGCGTGTGTGTTGTTATGATGGATCGAGTATAGACGGTGAGCCTTACGTGGGTGATCAAGATCAGTACTGTGACAACCCGGATCACCAGGAGTTTGCTGATCAAGGCAAGTATTAGCATGGATCATCCTTGTTGTTCTATTCACCAAACAAATAATTGCATTTGCATGTGTCTTCCTTGTTAACCATAGTTACTTCCTAGTTTTGTTATCCTGTTCCTTGCAACCTATGGGATTATGCATGTGGTAATTGATGCTAGTGCGTTATTGATATCATGATCATGTAAACTGATTAATTGAATATGCAATAAGGAATTAAAAGATGCCTTTTTAGCAACATGGAACTAGGGGATTGGAGCATAGTTTTGTGATGCACCATATCCTTCCCCCTTGGTAATGATCTGTCAGCAAAAGCTGGGACTTACAGTGCAAGTATGAGGGCTATATGGCTCTGGTCTTAGCTCAGTATGAGGACCTTTTCTAGCTTGTTAGAGGTTACCGAAAGGCGCAAGAGGGGCTTTGACGACTCGGGTATAGTGCGGCCTCTGTCCATATGTGTATAACCTGCGTGACCTTGTGCCACATGGAAGGGGGGCTCTACATCTGCTTGCTGAGGAAACCTCGCGGCCCCAACATGTTAGGCGAACCTTTGAAAGGCTTTATAGTGAAACCCTGCTCTCTCTCACCTTGGTAGTGTTATGGGAGTAATTAACCCGAGTAAATGGGAATCACGGCTCATAGTGAAAGTGCACAACCTCTGCAGAGTGTAAAACTGGTATACTAGCCGCGCTCACGGTCACGAGTGGCCCGGAAAACTCACGGAATAGTTATCTTTCAGGATGATGTTTACTTGTTGCTAATCTATTTATTGCTACTCATTAATTGTGTTTTCTATGATCATGAGAATGGGCATATTAACTTGTTGCTATCCAACTGCATAAAAGATGATTAATTAAAAGCAACCTGCTGTTAAACCGTGTCAACCCTTTTGAGCCTCATGAACCCATGCTAGTCTTTTTGAGTACGACATGTACTTATGCTTGTTTATTTTTCATTACTTGGTTAAAAATCCCGGATGGGTAACAGATGGTGATGGTGATGAGGACTACCCAGAGGACTACTAGACTTGTGCTTCACCAGTCGACGTCCCTGTGCTATGGAGCTACCGCGAGAGTTATCTTTATTTTTCCGCTGTGTAATGACTTTGATATTATTCGCTATGTATTAAACATTGGTTATGATACAATTTATGCAGTTTGTTGGCTTATGTGTGTGACTGATCTCTGGGCGCACATAAGATTATGCATCCCATTTTATCCTTAAAATTGGGTGTGACAAAAGGAAAGGTGCGCCAGCTTTGGGTACCCCGCAAGTTGTTAAGAAGATTTCCAAGAAGAAGAAAGGGGATACTGAAGTTTTTGCTCTTTCTGATGAGGAGGGAGGTCAGGTTTTGGGCGAAGCCTCCGGGAAAAATCCTATTCTTGATGATGTGAATGTTGATGTTGAGGTTAACACCGAGGCTCTTAATGTCAGCCAGGAGGTGAGGGTTTTTGCTGAAGTCTTTTGTTCGGGTAGTTTGCCTTCTCCTCTGACTCCGCTTGCTGATTTTATTCAGTCTTTTGGTGTTGCAAAGGCTTCGGCTGTTGATACTCAACTTACCAATGTGGCGGTCAGCAATATTGCTGGGCTTCTTCCGCCTCAGACTGCGTTTAATCTTGGACATGGTGGAGCTGATCTCGACGAAGAAGGTGAGATTGATATTGTTGGTTTGCAGGATACTACCCAGGCCTCTTCTCCTCGTTTTTCTGCTCGTACACCTCTAAGGGGTGATTTTGTGATGAGGGGAAACCTTGAAACTTTTACAAGTTTTTCTCCTTGCTCCCCTGGATCTTTGCTCAATGATATGGTTGCAGATTCGACTTCACATGCACGCGAAGATGAAGTTCTAGTTGCTAAAGGTGGTAATCCTTTAGTTATTGAATCTGAAAAAGTTTTGCCTTCGGTTGCTGCGAAGTCTGGAGCTTCTTCTCGAAAAGATACTATTTGTGCCGATGTCAATTTTGGTGACTCAGATGAAGACGTTTTCGATGAAGATGCTGAGAATGCAAGAATCGCTCGCTTGTCTCAATCTGAATGTCTCCTCTTGTGAAAATATTGATCTTCAAAAGAAGAAAGGGCTTTCAACTAGTATGCTCTTTTTCCTTCGGAGCTTATATATTTATTTATTTATTGGCTGAGCAATCTTTTTGTTTTTAGATGTTGTATTTCCTAGCTCTTCCTCTTAGAAAGAAGTAACTGTGGATTTGTCTAAATCAAAAGTGTGACTGGAGATCCCCTACTCCTCATTTGGCTTCGTGACCATCTGTTCCGGATATCTCTAAAAAGTCATTGAACCGTTGCCTAGATTTTTGTCATCACGAAGGTGTGGAACTAGATACTTTTAAATTTATTGGTATTGGTTTGGACAAGATCCGAATGCTTCCGAAGTCTTTGAAATTTAAACTGTCTGAATGTATTGATAAAACATTCTCATTTCCTGACGTTGAGGAGGAGTTGACTAAGAAATCTATTCTTGAGCTTGGGGATGTTGTAGTTACACTGGCTTACAAGGTATGTTTGTTATTTTTTGAGCCTTCTTGTTCCTCTTTAATTTTTCCAATATTACAGTTTCTCTTTTTAGTTTTTCAGAATGCACTTCTTCAGAGAGGTCATCGTCGAAGTGTTGAGATACGCGAAGAGTCTTCTGCTCTTCGTGAGAAAAAGTTGCTTGAAGAGATTGATAATTTGAAATCTCAACTTGCGGAGAAAGAGAAGGAAAGAATTTCTGTGGTTGAAGACTATCAGAAATTACAAGCAAACTTTTTGAAAGTTTTTGTTTCTCTTCAGGACAGGACTGAGGAGCTCTCTAAAGTTGAGACTGAGCTTGGAAAATCTGTTAGAGAAGTCAATTATCTTCAGAAGAAGTTGAAGGAAAAAGATGAATATTTCCAGGCTACTGCTTGTCGTGTATGGGAGCTTTGTAGTGCGTGTTATGAAAAATTTGGTGCAAAGCCTGAAGAGGCTGATTGGGAAGTTGGTGACTATGCTCCTTTCTTCAGCTGGTTATGCCGTCAGTACGAAGATTTGCCTACGGTGCTCCAAACTACCTCAGATTTCAGTTGTATGTATGCCACTCGGGCGATTTTTAGTTTGATAAAAGAAGCTGGAGATCCTCTCTATCAAGAGTTGTTGAAAGATGAGTACAAGTTTCCATCTGTAGAGGCGCTCAGCAAGATCAATGCCAGGACAAATGTTCTTGGTAAAAAGTTCTTTAATGAGTACTGGAATGGTGGTGGTAGGGATTATGCTATGATGAAGGTGAAGGCCCGAGTTGAGAAGGTGGAAATCATTCCCTGTCCTCTCTCTCTTCTTCTTAAAAAAGATAATCGATTGATTTTTCTTTTTTCTTTTTCTCTTTTCTCTCCTTTCTTTTTTTAGAAGAACGAAGAAGCTGCTGCTGCTGTGAATGCTCGTGTCAGGAAGGCAGAGAAGGCTGCTGCTGAAAAAGCGAAAGCTGATGATGTAGTTCGTGATCACCCAATTTAGTTTTATTTTTTGATATTTGGAAGACTTGTAATGTTTTAAAACTTAAGTGGTGCTGTGCTGTGATCTCTAGGGTATAATTGAAGTTATGCCTCTATTGATGTTGAAAGATAATGTTTGCGTTGAGCCAACTCTGTGGTTAGATTTTGCGATGAATAACCCTTCCGCTTCCTTTGATCATTATCTCAATAGTAAGCGGTTTGAAAATTGTTTATCGATGAAAAAGGAAAAGGGTGGTTTTCGAAGTCTCTTAAAGTATTTTTGTTTGTTTTGTCTTCATAGAGACTGACGTGCCTGGTGGTTTTGAGGATTTAAATAAGATCGATTTTGAACGTCCAATAATTTTGGACGAAGTGCTAGAGGTTAGTTGGGATAATGTCTTTGACATATAAATTTTATGATGGAGACTTGTAATTGTGACTGGTTATTTTTCCAGTCTTCTAGCTCCAGAGATCCAACTCTTCCTTTTTCGGAAGATTTTCTTCGGGCGAAGGTTAATGAAATTTTGGATGAAGTCATGGATCATTTGATTGACGAAGCTGCGAGTGTTGTAGCTCTGGAGTATCCTTAGTTTTCCTCCGTTATATTGGCCTATGCTGTAATTTTTGTAATAAGCTGTGTAAACTTTTTCTTTTGAAATAAGTCAGAATAAATATTTGATTTAAAAGATCGCTATCTCCCTTTTCTGAAATCAACATGGAGATTCGTTTCTTTTTGTTAATGAGTTTTGAGTAATCGAAAACGCCGTCCCCCTTCTTTTTGAGGCGAAGTCGATGCGAAGACTCGTCTCTTTTTAGAAACGAGTTTTTGAATGAGCAAAAACGCCGCCCCCTTCTTTTTAAGGCGAAGTCAACGTGAAGACTCGTCTTTTTTTAGAAATGAATTTTTGAATGAGCAAAAACGCCGTCCCCCTTATTTTTAAGGCGAAGTCGACGCGATGACTTGTCTCTTTTAGAAACGAGTTTTTGAATGAGCGAAAATGCCGTCCCCTTTTTTTTTAAGGCGAAGTCGACGTGAAAACTCGTCTCTTTTGGAAACGAGTTTTCGAATGAACAAAAACGTCGCCCCCCTTCTTTTTAAGGCGAAGTCGACGCGAAGACTCGTCTCTTTTAGAAACGAATTTTTGAATGAGCAAAAACGCCGTCCCCCTTGTTTTTAAGACGAAGTCGACACGAAGACTCGTCTCTTTTAGAAACGAGTTTTCGAATGAACAAAAACGCCGTCCCCCTTCTTTTTAAGATGAAGTGAATGCGACGACTCGTCTCTTTTAGAAACAAGTTTTTGAATGAACAAAAACGCCGTCCCCTTCTTTTTAAGGCGAAGTTGACACCAAGACTCGTCTCTTTTTAGAAACAATGCCGCCGTGATTTATTTGCTGACTTGTCTCAGCGAAGTCATCTTTTGCTTATCCCTTAGGACAGCTCAATTTTCACTTTTTGTGAATTATTTGCTGATTTGCCTTAGCGAAATTAGCTTTCGCTTATCCCTTAGGACAGCTTAATTTTCACTTTTGTGAATTATTTGCTGATTTGCCTTAGCGAAGTCAGCTTTCGCTTATCTCTTAGGACAGCTTAATTTTCACTTTTGTGAATTATTTACTGATTTGCCTTAGCGAAGTCAGCTTTCGCTTATTGCATTGTCTAGGTAATTGTTAGATGTTGAGGATATTTCAATATTTGACAATACCTAGGAATTTTTTTTCACCGATATTGATGTGATCTTGTCTAAATCTTCAGTTGTTTGGGAAAAATGAGAGATTCTCATTTATATGATATAAGATTTACAGACGGAGACTGCCTCGTTAAAAAACCACTCACCCTGTGAAGGGTTTCCCCCTGAGTGGAAAAAGAGTGCAGCTCGTTTTACACTTTATTGAAAAGTAAATGACATTAAAAGAAAGTGAAAAAAATAAAAATTTCTTCTTGGGATAATACTTGCGGAGTTCTTCGGCATTCCACGTGTGATTCGGCTCGTTTCCTTTCATATCTGACAGATGAAAAGATCCTGGCCGAAGACTCTTTGTGACCAGATATGGTCCTTCCCATTTCTGCTGGAACTTTCCCATAGTGTCTTCATTTCTCTTTGTCTTCAAGACGAAGTCTCCAGGACATATCTTGGTTGATTTGACTTTCTTGTTGTACCACTTTCTTGTTTCGTGTTGATATTTTGAGAGATTCTGTGCTGCTTGTAATCTTTCTTCTTCGAGTAGATCTTTGATTGTTGTTAGATCTTCTTCCTGTATTGTTTAAACATTTGTTCTTGGTCCTTGAAATTTGATCTCTTCTGGAGTCATTGCTTGCTCTCCATATAGTAACCTGAATGGGGTAAAGCCTGTTGATCTTGAGTCTAAATTACTTTTGGTAATTCGTCGACCCATTTTTCTTTGGGTAGTCCTACGAGACATTTCGAGATTCCCTTGCATATGATTCCATTTGCTCTTTCAACAGCTCCATTTGACTTTAGATGTCTGACTGATGCAAAGCATAATTCGATTCCCAAGTATTGACAATAAGATTTGAAATCCTCGCTTTCAAACTGTGTTCCATTGTCTACAGTTATGTGTCTCGGGACTCCAAATCTGTAGATTATATTTTGCCATAAGAATTTCTTCATTGTGAGCAAAGACATGTTTGTTATTGGTTTGGCTTCGATCTATTTTGTGAAATATTCCACTGCCACTACTGCATATTGCAAGTTTCCCTGAGCAGCTGGTAGTTTTCCGATTATGTCTATTCCCCATCTTGCAAGTGGCCAAGTTGGATCAATGGTTTTGAGATTTGTTGATGGGTTATTTGACTTGCTTGCTGAAACTTGACAGTTCTGGCATTTTTTGACAATGTCTTTGCTATTGTTTTATGCTGCTGGCCAGTAGAATTCTTGGTGAAATGCTTTTCCAGTAATGCTTCTTGGCCCTTGATGAGTTCCACATATCCCCTCGTGGATTTATTGCAATAAGATTTTACCTTCCTCTTTCGATATGCATTTTAACAGCGGTTGGCATAGTCCTTTCTTGTATAGTTGATTATCAAGGATTAGATAATTTCTTGTCTTGTGTTTCATCCTGATATCATCTGTTTCATCTTCTGGTTTGTAATGACCGCGAAGCTAGGCCATGATGGGTGCCCTCCAGTCTTCGCTTTCTATGAGATGGACTTCTCTTGGTGGTTTTGATTTTGTTTTGATTGAAGCTTGATTTAGTACTTGATAGAAGACATCTTGTGGTAAAGTTGTCTTTTGTGCTGCTGCCTTTGCTAGCTCGTCACCTTCGGAGTTGTCATTTCTTGAGATGTTCTTGACTGTGAACCCTTCAAAGTATTTCTCTTGGTCTCTTAGATATTAGAGATATTTGGCTAGTTCCGGGTCTCTTGCTTTATAGTTCTCTATATGGCCAGCAACGATTTGTGAATCAGTTTTGATTATGAGCCTTCTAATTCCTAGTGCTTTTGCTTTTCGAAGTCCTAGGAGAACGGCCTCATATTCAGCGATGTTGTTTGTTGGATGGAACGAGTCTGGCTGTGTATCTCATTTTTATTCCTGAAGGCGAAGTTATGATTATCGCTGCACGTGCACCTGCGAAGCCCCAAGCTCCATCACAACATATTGTCCATTCTGGGTCTTGTTGGACTTCGCTTGTGTTTTTCGTGGGTGTCCATTCTGCTACGAAGTCAGCCAAGACTTGAGATTTTATGGCTGTTCTTTTTTCGAATTCAATGAAATATAGAGAGAGCTCCGCTGCCCATTTGCCGAGTCTCCTAGAAGTTTTTGAACTTTGTAGTACTTCTTTGAGTGGATGGGTTGTGGGTATTCTGCTTTTGTGTGCTTGGAAATAGTGCTTCAACTTCCTTGCTGCAGTTAGTATTGCGTAAACTATTTTCTCTATTTCTGAATAATACTTCTTTGCTCCTGAAAGCGCTTCTGATACAAAGTAACTGAGAACTATTTCTTTGAATGATCAGTTTCTTTTTCTTCTACGAAGACTGCACTTACGACGCTTTTTATCGCTGAGACATAAAGTAGTAGATCAGCTCCTGATGTCGGATTTGTTAGAGTGGTAAGATTGGAGAGGTAACTTTTTATCTCCTCAAATGCACTTTGTTGCGAAGGTCCCCATTGAAAGTTATTTGTTCCTTTGAGCGTTTGGAAAATTGGTAGAGTTCATTCTGCTGACTAAAACAAGCTGCACTCTTTTTCCACTTAGGGGAAAACCCTTCACAGGGTGAGTGGTTTTTCAACGAGGCAGTCTCCATCTGTAAGTCTCAGATCATATAAGTGAGAATCTCCAATTTTCCCCAGAACCGAAGACTTAGACAAGATCACATCAATATCGGTGAACAAAAATCCATAGGTATTGTCAAATATTGAAATACCCTTAAAATCTAACAATTACCTAGAAAGCGCAATAAGCGAAAGCTGACTTCGCTAAGGCGACTAGCAAAGCAATTCACAAAAAGTGAAAAAAGAGCTGTCCCAAGGGATAAGCGAAAGCTGACTTCGCTAAGGCGATCAGCAAATCAATTCACAAAAGTGAAAATTAAGCTGTCCTAAGGGATAAGCAGAAACTGACTTCGCTAAGACAATCGGCAAGTCAATTCACAAAAGTGAAAATTAAGCTAACCTAAGGGATAAGCGAAGACTGACTTCGTTAAGGTGAAACTTGTTTCTAAAAAAAGGCAAGTCTCTCCGTCGACTTCGCTTTAAAAGAAGGGGGACAACGTTTTTCCATTCAAAAACTTGTTTCTAAAAAGAGGCAAGTCTCTGCGTCGACTTCGCTTTAAAAGAAGGAGGACGGCGTTTTTCCATTCAAAAACTTATTTCTAAAAAGTGGCAAGTCTCTGCGTCAACTTCGCCTTAAAAGAAGGGGACGACGTTTTTCCATTAAAAAACTTATTTCTAAAAAGAGGCAAGTCTTTGCGTAGACTTCGCTTTAAAAGAAAGGCGACGGCGTTTTTTATTTCAAAAAATTATTTCTAAAAAGAGGCAAGTCTCCACGTCGACTTCGCTTTTAAAAAAGGGGGTGACGGCGTTTCTTCATACACAAATATAAACATGTTCCAAATAATTACATCAAAAATGAAAAAGTACAACAACAATTCAAATAGTACAAGTCAAGGAAAACTAAAAATCCTCTAAAGCTACAACATTTGTAGCTTCGTTAACCAAACCATCCACGACCTTATCCAAGATTTCATTAAGCTCCCATCGTAGGAAATCTTCCGAAAAAGGAAGAAAAGGATCTTTGGAGCTAAAAGACCGGAAAGATAACCAATCACGATTACAAATATACACTATTAAATCTATGAACCAAATACACTATCCCAACTAACCTCATCGAAAGTAATTGGACGTTTGAAATTGATCTTATTAAAATCCTCGTAATCGTCGGGTTCATCAATCTCTAGGAAAACAAAACAAACAAAATTTTTGAAGAAACTTTGATGAAAATACATATAATATTACTTTATCATCATCAATAATTTTTTATCGCTTACTTTTGAGATAATGATCAAAGGAAGCAGAAGGAATATTCATCGCAAAGTCCAGCCACAGATTTGGCTCAATGAAAACATTGTCCTTCAACATTAACAGAGGCATAACTTCAATTACTCCCTGAAGTTCACAACACAATAGAAATTAAGTCCCAATTTTACAAACCATTCAGATTCCAAAAATAAAAAAACTAAATCGGGTGTTCACGAACTACATCATCGGTCTTTGCCCTTTCAGCCGCCGCTCTCTCTGCATTTTCAACCCGAAGATTCGCAGAGCTTTTTCAATCTTCTAAAGAAGAGAAGATCAAAGTCAATCAAATATCTCACAAAAAAAAAGCAAAAGGCAAAAAATGTTATTCACCTTTTCAACACGAGCCTTCGCCTTCATCATAGCATACTCTCTGCCACCACCGTTCCAATATTTGTTGAAAAACTTCTTGCCAAGTACATTAGTCCTTGCATTGATTTTACTAAGTGCCTCAACAGAGGCAAACTTGTAATCATCCCTTAGCATTTCCTCATACAAAGGATCATTAGCCTCTTTCATTAAATGAAAAATCGCCCGAATAGCATACATACAACTGAAATCCGAAGTTGTCTGTAGCATTGTTGGCAGATCCTCATATTGGCGGCACAACCAGCTAAAAAACGGGGCATAATCCCCAACCACCCAATTTGCTTCTTGAGGCTTCACACCAAATTTCTCATAACAAGCTTTGCAAAGTTTCCAAACACGGCAGGCAGTGGCCTGGAAATATTCATCTTTTTCCTTCAATTTCTTCTGCAAATAATTGACTTCCTTAGCAGACTTTCCAAGTTCAGTCTCAACTTTAGAAAGTTCTTCAGCTTTATAATGAAGAGAAACAGAAACTTTCAATAGATTGTCTTCCAATTTCTGATAATCTTCAACTACAGAAATCCTTTCTTTCTCTTTTTCCGCAAGTTGAGATTTTAAGAAATCAATCTCTTCAAGCATTTTTTTTCTCACGAAGAGCAGAGGCTTCTTCGCGTAACTCAAGACTCCGGCCGAGACCTCTCTGAAGAAGCGCGTTCTGACAAAAAAGCAAGTAAGTCTGAAATTGGAAAAATAAAAAATGAGCAAGAAAGCTCAAAAGTACAAATATACCTTGCAGGCATGAGTAACCGAAGCATCCCCAAGTTCAAAAATGGATTTCTTAGCCAACCCCTCCTCAACGTCAGGAACTGAGAATGTTTTATCAATACACTCAGATAGTTTAAGTTCCGAAGACTTTGGAAGCATGCGGATCTTGTCCAAACCAATACCAACAAATTTAAAAGCGTGAAGTTCCACACCTTCGCGGTGACAAAAATCAAGACAACGGTCCAATGACTCTTTCGAGATATCTTAAACAGCTGGCCGCGAAGCCGAGGGAGGAGTAGGGGGATCTCCAGTTACACTCTTTGACATAGACAAGTCCACAGTTACTTCTTTTTGAGAAGAGGAGCCAGGAAATACAACATCTGAAAAAAAGAAAATTATTTAGGCAAAGGAGAAACAGAAAGATGCCAAGACACCAAAAAAGAAAACAAAGCATACCGGTTGAAAGTCCTTTTTTCTTCTGAAGATGAATCTTTTCACCAGAAGATACGTTCAACAAAGATTGAGACAAGCGAGCAATCCTCGCATTCTCGGCGTCTTCATCAAAAACGTCCTCATCAGAATCATCAAAATTGATTTCGGCACAAACGGTACCCTTTCGATGAGGAGCTTCGCCAGCTTCAATAGACAAAGACTTCACAGCAACTGAAGGCAAAGCTTTTTCAGGCTCAGTAGCCAAAGGATTGCTACCTTCAGTAACTGGAACTTCACCTTCGCGATTGTGCGAACTCGAATCTGCAACCACATCATTGAGCAAGGACCCAGGGGAGCAAGGAGAAAAACTCTTGAAAATTTCAAGTTTCTCCCCATCAAAAAATCACCCCTTAGAGGTGTATGAGCAGTAAAACGCGGGGAAAATGCCCGGGCAGTCTCCTGTGACCCAACAATATCAATCTCACCTTCCTCATTGGGATTACCTCCACCACCTCCAAGACCAAACGAAGTTTGGGCAGAAGAGGCCCAGCAATATTGCTGACCATGACATTTAAAGATTGTGGATCAATAGCTGAAGGTTTCATAACATCAAAAGACTAGAAAAAAAGCAGCAAGCGGTGTTAGAGGAGAAGGCAAACTGTTCAAACAAAAGACTTCAGCAAAAACCCTAACCTCCTGGCTAATGTTAAGAGCCTCAGCATCAACATGACCTTTCACGGAGGTCGCACCCAAAACTTAATCTTCTTCTTCATCAGAAAGAACAAGAACTTCAGTATCTCGCTTCTTCTTCTTTGAAATTTTCTTAGCAATCTGTGGTGTACTTGAAGTTGGTGCACCCTTCTTCTTACGAGTAGTCTTCTCCAAATGTAACACCCCAGGTGTTAGTCACGAGCTAACCAGCGAGTGTGTACCTAACCAAGTTATTTTAATCAATGATCCTAATCACTATTTCATATTCATATCATCTACCATGATCATTGGAAATGGTTCATAAAGATCCGAATTGAGAATTCACATGGAATGACAAGTTATTCACTTAATTGGATATATGGATTAAGTGAAGATGAGCATGCAAAGTCAACCAAACCCTGCAACCTTGCCCAAGCAACCCTACTTGAACTCTACAACAAAAGTCATGAAGGTTTCATGTTGAGAAAATGTCAAGAAAATACCTCAATTGGCCTAAATATCCACATTGAGCTCTCTAATGATCTTACTTTGACCAAAGTGGAAATACTATTTGTGAGCAAGGTATGAAGTTTGACCTTCAATGAAAGTTGGAGATATTTTGGAGTACAACAATTTTTATTTTTGGACCAACTCATGATTCAATCTCTAAGTGCCTCAAACAGTGGAATCAAGTTTGGCAAAATCCTGAGTTCAGGATTTAAATAATTTCTAAGTCTGAAATCTGCCCCTATTGCAATGACGTGTTGCTTTCTCCAAATTTTGTTGAGCAACTTGAGTTGGACCAAAAATAAAAGTTGTCACAAACTCTTTGGAGCCAAACATATCAAAATTTGGCATCAATCCGACCTTGTTTGACAAGGTTTGCCACTCGATCTTTGATCATAATTAGTATGTCGACAACATCAAGTTGATAGTTAATTATCTCCTAATCTATTTTTCAAATGGCTGGGCTACTTTAATAAAAGTTGTAGAGTGCTCTGAGGTAAGAAAATTTTATAATTGGCCCTTTTCCTAATTCGGCCCAGAAGCAGCCCAAAATAGCGCCCCAACATCATCCCGACAGCACCCTCCACGTGCTCGTCAAAATGCTGCAAAGGTGGACGCGTGGCTGCAGGCACCAGAGCGCGCCCCACCATTGCTGCCACCTCGCCCTCTCTCTCTACCGCGTCTCTGCCCGAGAAAGGCGACGCCAGGACGCTCCCTCCCGTCCTCTGCTCATTCTCCACTCCTCTCTCGCCTTCCCACCCCTTCATCTCGTCCTCTGCGCGAGAGCCGAGCGCCGCCGCCATTGCCGGCGTGCTGAGCTCCGAGGTGCTGCTGTTCCTCCTCCACCTGCGTTCCTCCGGCCAAATCCGCAGCACCACCACTGTCCTCACCCCTTGCCGCACCCCAGCGGCTCGTCGTCTCACCGTTTTCGCCTTGCTGCAGGTCGCCGCCGGAGCTTCGGTGGCGGGAGCCGCCTGCTCGCGGGGCTGGTCGGCCTCGGGTCACCGTGGGACGAGCCAAGACCACCGGAAGGTGCGCCGGGGGTCGGGCTAGCTCCGGCCCCGCGCTGCCGCCGTTGGCCGCCTCCTCGCCGGAGTTGGCCGGCCGACCGGCGAACTCGGCCTCCGCTCTGCTCTGTGCAACGAGAGAGCCAGAGGAAGAAGAAAGCCTCACCCTCTCTTTCTCTCTATGACATGCGGGGCCCGCGAGATCAATATCTCATCAAATCTACAGATTCCTACTTCATCTTTGGAAATTCATATCTAGAGCTAGAAATCTCCAAAAATGATGAGGCTTGTTTTGTTAGTTTCCTCATGAAGTGCTCTGCATGCTAGATCTATAATGCATGCTATGTTATTTGTGTTATTGTGCTGTAGAAATAATTTTAAAAAAAGTGGTTTGGAAATGAATTTAACTTGCTTTTGGTCATAATTTGAGAAATATAAGTCCATCAATTGTGGTTCTAATTTTGTTAGGCTTCTAATGACATGCACTAGCTCATAAAAATATAAAACATATAGGTTGTTTACTGTTTTATTGGTGTTTCCCATTAATCTTGTTAAATAAGAAATAAAGGGTTGAATTGCTTGTTATTTTTGTAACTGGAGTTGTATTGCTCCAAATGGCATGAAAATTTAATTGTAGACTCTTTGTATGATGTTGGATGTATAGTTAAAATTTCATGATTTATGGCACAAGTATGACTGAGTTATTGATTTATCTTGTTTTATGCCTATTAAGTAGATTTAAATGCTTTATAAATAATATATTGTGGTAAAAATGGAAAATAGTGTTCCACTACCTTTATATGATATTTTAGTAACCTGAGAAACAATAATATGGTCATGTGTTTGAATAAAATGTTGAGTTTCACATTTATCTTACTCTCCAATGAATTGTTGCATTATAAACTTGTTTATTTTGTAATAATTAAATTATGGAACATGAGCATGTAAGATTTGAACCTTGGTCATGATTTGTAATCACCTAGCTCTCATAAAAGTTTGGGACTCATTTGAGATGTTTACCATATAACGTAAATAATTAAATAATGGGTTTATAGATAATAATGAGTGAATAATTATAGACAAATGAATACATATATGTTTCTTGTGATTCCTTAATATGCTTTGGTCTGAGATAAGTCTTGTATGACCATGTAATCATGTTTGGAGCTATCTAAATAGCTCATTCCTATGTGTGCTTAGGTGATAAATAAGGGAAAAGTATGTTTTGCTTATGTGCTGAAATGGCTGCAGGTGTAGTCCCTGTTGTTGTGATGATTTACCTAGGAAAATGATGTTGCATGTGAATGTGTTCTATATAAAAGTTGTAGCCAACTTCTATATCTAGTTTGTCCTAAAATTTATTGGTCATAGGCCTAATAGTTTAGGAGTTATGGCTTTTGGAAGTCTGCTGTCAGGTTTTGCCAATTTTCTGTCTAGATCTGATTGATTGCATTATTTGACTAAGTTATGCTTTGAATCACTTCTTGGTGATAACAGAGAAGTTGTAGTGCTTTTCCTATAGTTTCTAAATTGTCTAGGATCATCCCTTTTGGTGGTCTATATCTCTAGTTTTGATTGTTTGAAGTGGGAGCACAGAATCTGTCCAAGTCTGGACAGAGCTGTCTTCTTTGTGTTGTTTGACCTATATATGAATTAAATCATCTAAAGACGATAATACCAAAGTTGTAGACAATTTCAATAGCTTTCCAGAAAGGCTTATATCACCCTGGTTGGATGTATATAGCTTCAGTTATGGTTAAATCTTGTGCTTACTGTCCTGCTGCCCATAAACTGCTTGTGTGGGATTATGATGGCTTTGACCTTCTTTTGCTTGGTATGATTGTTAGCTTATGGTTCAGTGGTGGTAGATTACCATGCCTTGTATTACTTCCTTTTATTCATACATGTGCATTGTGCATCTCATTTAGGTACGATAGATGAACACGTGGAGTGAAGGACATGATGGTGGAAATAACCACAAGACGGTGTGGTGGACTAACCACGAAGATGGAAGGACTAATCAAGTGCTTGGATGGGAGATGCTCATCGAGCGAGTGTCATCTAACAAACAGTGACTTAATGTTGAACTCCAGGCAAGCCCCGGAGCATCCCTAAGCCTCCACCTATCTCTTTTTATAAATGCACCGGTCTTTATCAAATCGTATGTTTGTGCATTTAAGTATAGGAGTTGGTTTGAAACCGTTGCTGCATATCTACCTTGTCTACTATATATGTGAACCTGATACTATTACTAGACAGATGACCGATCTTATGCTTAGCCCTGCTTAGACCGGTAGAAGTCGGGTGATTTCCTGTCATCCGCGAGAAAGTCGGGTGATTTCCTGTCATCCGCGAGTGTAGGTGGTGACTGACGAGATCCACATGGTTGGCTATATGTGTCACCATGCCACAATGAAATAATGAGAGAATCAAGGCTAGGTAGCGGGGAGCTGCATGACATGGGTCATGTTGACTTCGGTGCTGCTTGCGACCGACTAGGACTGAGGCCACCAGACATCAGTTGAGATTGAAAGACGTCGTCACATAGCTGGCCAGATAAGTCGTTCTGACCGCGAAGCCAAGTATTTCTTTCTGAGCCGGGAATTGGTGCGACTAGGCAGACATATTCTGGAGGTAGGAAAGATGTGCGGAGACACCATCTTACCAAGGGCAGGTCAGGGACCTGATGCATCCTGGAAGTGGGTTGGTCTCTGAGAATATGGTCCCCGCCAAGCCCGCGACATATTGTGTCTCAGAAGGATTTAACGGTGGCCCAAGAAGCCAGTGGCTCGGCTGACAGGGTTTGTGATTGGCATATTTGCCAGCTGGTACAATCGATTCGAATCGCCATCTCTCCTGGTTAGTGAGAAACTGAACTGATCTTCTGGTGAGGTAGAGGTTAACAACTTGAACATAATGATTATGGTGAGATAAGGTTGATATCTGTGGATATCCGAAATCATATGGTTTTATTGATTGCTATAATATCAAGTGATTGTTTAGTATAGCAGCAAACCTTAGCTTAATAGCTTAACTGAAATCGAAGCTGAACAATATCTAAAATTGATAAGTTGAGGAACTATTGTAGTAATGATTTTTGTGCAAAAATGTTGCTATCCTCTGAGCTCCACCAAATAAGCCTTGCATATCCTTGAGAGTCTTTTTATTTACTTCCTGTCGGGTAAGTCTAGCTGAGTACAATTGAGTACTCAGGGTTTTATTCCCAATGTTGCAGGAGGAATGCTTGGTTGACTAAAGAGTTACTTCTATCCTTCGGGAGAGGAAGACTATACCTTGGGTAAGGTCATGTTATCTGTCTCATCTATGTTGCTGTGACCGGTCGGTACTTGGCACTGTATTATGAAATTAAGCTTATGTAAAATGATTTCGTTTCCGCTGATAAACTTTTATGTCTTGTACTCTGATGTATTTGAAATATGTGCGAATCTATGTATCATGTGTATGTGTACTGCTGAGTTTCTGCGATCCTTGGGGTATGTACTGTGTAAAAGTTTGAAATCCTTCGAGATTTCACGGACTACCGGGTTTATATTGGCTCAAGTGTGGCTTGATAGCTAGGAAAATAGCTGTCGCTGTACTTGTGCTCGTATAAATTGGTTGGTTCTGTTACACCAATCTTGGTTTTCCTCCGCGAGTATACAAAGGCTGAGCCCTTAGACCATATTCAATTTGAGCAATCTCAAAAATTCGATTCAAACATTGATAGTCAGAGCCAATCAACTTCAGAATCGTATCATTTTCTGACTTGTATTGTTTCCCAAGAAATTCACAAACTTTAAGTTCAACTCCCTTAACAAACTTCGTATCAGAGTCAAACCTTTTAGGGCGAACAGTTTCAAAATCCGGAAACAAATATTTTTTGTTCCTGACCGTCTTTTCATGGAAGTGAAGTGGCTCCCAACCTTTCCTCATCGGCCAAACTCTAGCGGCCACATACTCTTCGCACAAATCACGGGCAGATTCAACAGAAGCAACAAGTTTATAAGCTCTCTCACAATCTTGGTTCCTTTCCAAAGAAGGCTTACACTCAAGAGAGGACCGGACAAGCTTCGAAGCAAGAGAAAATTTCTTAGCAATTCTTCCCTTATCATTTTTCTCTTCGATCATGGGAACCTTGTGATAAAACCACTGCCTTGACCAGTTCTCAGGCCATTTGTTACGCGAAGCCAGAGGAATCTGGACGGCACCTCAAGCAGCCTTAAAGCTGCTACAAGCAAAATTTAAAATGATCTTCTTATCATTAACCATCTGGCTCTTGAATTGAGTATGCATCTCATGTAACTTGTAGAATGCAGCAATGTCAGGCTTCACATGCTAGGATTTCACAGCCCAAATGAAAAGGGCGATCTTGCAGACACCATTCGGAGTCAGATGATGCATTCCTATGTTGTAGGCGCGAAAAATATCAAGCAAATCATCCAACGGAAATCGGAGTCCAGCAGTGAAAAGATCTTTGAAGACCACACACTCATCATCATGAGGATCTGGAACAACTTCATCCTTTGGAAGACGAACAGAATCCTTGTCCAGAATATTGCACTCATAGAAAGGGAGCAACTCCTCTTCCGAAATCAAAGTCTTTCCAAACTTGAAGGAACACGTTTCATCTGCAATTAACTCCGATTCAGATGTGGAGACGTCACCAAGGGAGTCAGCCAAGCCCTCGGAATTTGTAGCAGACATTTCAAGAGAATTATCACCAGATTTTTGATCCAAGTCAAAAGATCACGTTCCAAGGAAACCTGAGAAGAACAGAGAAATAAGTTTGCGAAGACAGAAAATAAGGAAAAATCAAAAACACAGAAAAATAACCTTGGAAGCACTAAGCAAAGAAATAGCGAAGCTGAAAACGAATTCGCGTCAAAGCATCAAGAGATAGAACCTCAGTACTTCAAGAAATGGACAGAATAGGGGGACCCCATCTCCGCCCTTTTATAGGGGGCACCGGTCAAGGCCAGAACCGATGGTCAAACTTTCAAAACAAAGCTCGGCCCAAAGAAACTCTGAAGTCCGGGGACGGCGTTTGGAAGATCAGTAGCAAAACCAAACTTCGCGGGATTCAGACCTTCAGAGTAGGCCTTTGCCCACGAGGAGCTGATGTTGGGGATTTCTACTTCGAACCATACTTAGTCCCCGGCTTCGATGAAAAGATCAACTTCGCGAAGAAGAGACGCGAAGACGAAGAAGTGTCAGTGAAGTTGACTTCGCCCAAAAGAAGAGGTCTGGTAAAGAAGAACGACATTGATTGAGGATAAGAAGACAACGGAATGGAACCATCGCTGAGACGTATAGCGAAGCCAAAATAAGTCAGAGAGAACAAGAGATAATATTGTAATAGCCACAAAGTGTGAAAAGTCAACTTCACCTGGTATGTAAGCACGAAAGCCGTAATAGTCGAGTAGGGGTAAAACGGTCTTTAGGCATGAGGTAGCGAAGACCATACCCCTATAAATACACCATTTTGACATGTACAGTGGCAGAACGAATAAAGTCACTTTACACATGAGCGATTCAGCCATGTGGACTTCCATTTCTGTGTTGTGAAAGTTGTACCCAACACTCTCTGGATCATATGAAACCCTGGGGGGTCTGGGAGTCCTTATTGGATCAAACCGACGTTGATGGACGGTGTAGATTGCGTGAAATTTTGGGACGTGGGTCCACGTCAAAGCGGAGGCGAAACAGCCTCTCAGACAGGTCGGCCGACTTGGTCAGAGGGTCGACGGACGCTCCCTCTCTGACTTGCGGGCCCCATTTCGGCAGGCATGTCTCTGGTGTTCTCTAGAATATTCTTGATCTCCTGCCACGACGTAATTCGGTATTTTTCTCTACGGTGTGGGTCCTTTTTGGATCTTTTCCTGTATAGTCCCTAGAAAACACAGATTCACCAAAACTCATGAAATTCTATCAGTTTAAACCCTATTCTAGGTGTTGGCTCTCATTTATACCCTTTTTCATGATTGGTTGATGGGTAAAATCATATAATAATTACCGTTAACAGACAATGAGAGTGCGGTAAAACTTGCTAATAACCCGGTCCAACACTCCCACACTAAGCACATTGACATTCGCCATCATTTCTTTAGAGATCATGGTGCAAAAGGTGATATATCCTTTGACGGAGTGAGAACAGATGATAACTTGGCGAATATCTTCAATAAACCATTAGATGAGGCAAGGTTTTGCACACTAAGGAATGAACTCAATTTCCTTGATCTAAGCAACTTCACTTGCATTGCATTGTAATATAAAACATGTCTAACTTTGAATTGCACGTAGGGCTTGTCTAACTTGGTTAAGATAATAACCCAAAAGCGTGTGAAGAAGCTTACTCGAAGATAAACTTGACAAGCAACAAGTTTACTTTACGCGAATTTGCATTACATATGTTGTTTTGTCATTTCGTTCTTGGATTTTTTATTGCCTATTTTCATGAAAAATACTCCTATGGCTAACTATTTGAAAAATTGAGGGTTTGAGAGAGGATGTCTCATACCAGTTCCAAACAGTGTTTATTTGCCTCTTATTGATGTTGGAACTTGGTTGGGAGAAAGTTTCGCGAAGAACGGAGGAGAATCAACGTAAAAAGGTGCACCGCTCCCCCAGCGTGCGGTGTGGCCAGCATCACCACAGTGAAGATAAACAGGAGCACCGGACGCGGGAACAGTGTTCCCAGCATGTCTGGTGATGATTTCAGAGCGTCCGGTGTGAAAATGGCTGCAGAGAAGAATGAGTACACTGGACGCAGAGCTTGTCCGGTGGGTGGTCACTGGACGCGTCCGGTGTAAATTTGTGCTCTCGGGTTGCTCTCTGGTGGTGCACCGGACACGTCCGATGCCACTGTGGGAGCATCCGGTGCGACATTAACCAGTGCAATCCGTTCCTATAACCGTAGGTCCCACACTTCTCCTTCATCCTCCTGTCTTCGCCGCCCGTACGCCGCATCGTGCCTTCTTTGCCCTAACCGCCACACGCCGCCGACCTCCGTCGTGCCACTGCGCGCTCGACTTCACCGCTCCTGTGCTTGCTGGCACAGCCTTCCTGCTCGCCGGCGTCCTCTCCCGTGCGCACGTGGCCATCTGCTTCCGTGCCCTCGGAGCTCCGCAGAGCCCTTCTCCATCGCCCTGTCATCGTCGCCATCAGGGGCTCCCTACCAGAGATCCTTTCCGTTAGGCTCGCCAGCGCTCTCCGTCTCACCTTCCTCGAGCTCCTCTCTCGAGGACCTGTGGTGAGCTTTTCCCTAACCTTCCTTTCTCCATTGCACGACAGGTGTTTGTTGTTTTGCCTAAGAGAGTTCCCACCTGCTGTGCAGTCTTTTTAGGGCAAGGTTCAGTTACCACTTTCATTCTAGGGTGTGCCTTGGTGATCTTCACTATTGGTAATCCTCCTCCTGCATACCCTAATGCTCTTCTTCACTACATATCATGTCATTGCCTCTTGTCATTGACATTGCCCTATATCGTGCAGTGATTGGTCTTGATCTTGTGGTGCCCCGTTCATGGTTGTCTTACCTTTTCGCAAGGTCAGCTTCTTTCCTCAGGTAGCGAGCCACATTTCATTCTATACTTTCCACATGCTTTCTTCCGATAGGTTCTTCGCTTCTCTAGAGCATATATTTCTTATATAAACCCACCTATTCTGATTCTTACAGAGGCTCACTATCAGATTGAATCCGAGGCCAAACCCGCAGATATGGAACGAGGTTAAGCCTCTGAGTGACAGTTTCACACCTCTTTTCAGTCAGTTGGCAGTTGTCAGTAGTTCTCAGTGGTAGTGGTCAGCTGGTCAGTGACAGTTGATCAGGGATTGTCAGGGTTTCAGCAGTGCTTCTCCTAACTTGCTTGTTCGTGGCGTGATGGCCCGAACTATGTGAGTTGGGGAAGCTCCTCCAGGAGATGACCTACAACCGTCCTCTCGCCCACTAGGTTGTGACAAGAGAAAGAGGTTGATGGTGGAGAAGCCGAAGAAGAAGAAGAAGAAGAAGAACACCAGAGAAGAGAGAGAGGCAGTAGAGGCACAGGCAGTGGCAGATGCAGCTGAGCGAGCAGAGAGAGGTGGAAGAGGAGGTTCTCTTGTGATTGGTGGCACTCCTGTCACGCCTTCACTAAGAGAGACTCTTCTAGATATAGAGCGACAGGAGAGTGCTCATCCACCTACAGAAGAGACAATGGTCGTGGGAGGGTCACTTGTTCGTCTGGTTGTCACTAGAGACCCTTCACAGACTACTTAGCGGGCAGAGGGCACTGGTACAGGGGAGTAGACCGAGGGACAGTCAAAGCAGCCGGAGCAGCCACAGGAGGCACCTCAGCTTCGCCGGTCCACATGCACGTGTTCTTAGGCTACTCAGGTTCCTCCTAGGGAGGAGACGTAGCGTCGTGGAGCCCGGCCACCTCCTCACCGGGATGAGTACATCCACCGTTTTGACCTTCACGCTGTCTCAGCGAGGTAGATTCAGCTTCTGAGGTGCGTCCAGTTTCACAAGTGGTTCCCTCCATAGCGGGACCCTAGAGCTGGCCCTCGGATCTACCACCTGCTACACGAGGACTTCTACAGGACGTTCCTCAGAGCAGGGACTCAGTTTTGTGCTCACGGGGCGATTTCAGTTGAGTTGATCTGCACCGTGGTTGGAGAGGAGATACGCCCCTCCCTGACCTACTTGCCAGGATTGTCAGATTTGATTAGCAGGTCAGGGGAGTATGCAGAGGCTTGGGTTCGAGAGTTTTACGCTTCACTCTACGTCGACCCAGAGTACAGGTGGATTCACTTCATGTTTGCTGGCAGAGAGCATCGCCTATATGCAGCCAGAGCCTGGGAGATACTTGAGATTGAGGCGTCAGAGACCAGAGTTCACGTTGAGTGCTACGACTTGATAGACCCTCCCTGACGTCCTCACGACGGCATACACCTAGGCACTAAGTTTGTTCAACCCTGCTTCAGAGAGCTATTTGGAGAGGGTTCTAGCCGTCGTCCTAGAGACCTCACTTTCCTAGCCCGAGTGCTAGATGCTATCACGTAGAAGTGTTGCAAAAGTACATGGTCGGGTATAGCAAGGTCAGGGCTAGATGTGGAAAGGTCTATCAAGCGGGCCCATGCAGCACCTAAAGTTTCTCTTTCCTGTTGACGAAAACTGATCACCTTGACTCGGAGTTTAGTTACTCGGTGATAGGAATGAAGGTCAAACAAAACATGGATTGAAGAACTTCCCACTCTCCGTTTACACTATCTACGGTTCGAGTATACCACAGTTTGGCTACTCCCATCAAAGAGAATGGAAATAGCTTCCACTTAAGGGTTTCATGTGACATACCAGAAATGTGAAGGCATGAACACAATTGCTCGAACTCCCGAAGATGAGTATATGGGTTTTCTTTCTCATTTCCTGAGAAAGTATTTTCTCGTACCATAGTTATGAAACTAGGCCATTGCTCATACCCATCGGTAAGAATAGGTTGAGATGATGAAGGTGGTTCCAATCGCACACTCTTGGGAGCAGCAAATCGAAAGATAGATAATTCTTCCATAAAGGATAGATGAGGATAAATGGTATGATAGGTAATGGGTAAAAGATTTTTTGTTTTTTGAGAACAGAGTAAAAGATACTTGGATGATTGGGGTCTAAACTAGAATAGCTACCGTTCCTCAGCAACGGCGCCAGAAAACTTGTTGATAATTCCTAACACAATCACCAAGGCTCAAGATATCCCCGGCAACAGCACCAGAAAACATGTTGACACTGGATATAGCACCCAGGGAAATTCGCAAGCGTACGGATGTCAAGGTAGTTTTCACCAAGGAGTATTCCTAGGTATCGAATTTCCACAGGGAACGTGAAGTAGACTAGTCAAGAACTAAGTATATCCAAAGATAGGTGATAAACAGGGTAGAGAGGATCAGTGTGGTTTCTTTATCTAAGGCAAAACTAAGGAAGACTTTAATTGCCATTACGGGACAATGCGCGTTCCCAAATTATTGAGGTTATTGACATCAAAAGCCCTACGCTGATAAAACTAGGCCGAACGTGGTGGAATCCAGAGGATCTTAGGGCTGTCACCACCTAAGACCTACCACTACTATCCATGAGCCTAGCCGCATTCACACGTAAGATATAGCCTAAGCACCTCGCTTAATCTATAAACTTACTACTCTAATCGGACGTCACTTACTAGAACACCTTAACCAGATGGTGAACAATAGTAAAGCAATAAAGTAATACTTAAGTAATGCGAAAGAATAAAGTTACCACACTGAAGAAGACTTTACTTGAAGAAGAGCTTTATCCTCCGAGTTACAGGTGGAGAGGTCGCCGACAGGCCCAGCTCCTCCTCTAGCTTCTCCTCACTATCTTCCTCTCTTCTACTCCGCACTAGGAGAGCTCTAAGGCTATGACTCTCATGTGAAGAGTGTGTATCTAGTGGTTCTCTCTACAAATGAGGTAGAGGGTCCTATTTATAGTGGAGAGGTGGAGTAGGGGCTACTCCATCGCCACATCATCGATCCACGTTGGAAGTTGAACCTACTTGGTCCCGGTCAGTTTGGACACCGACTCCACCGTGGAGGGTCGGTAGCCCCACTTGACAGGGCCACCAGACCGTAGATCTTGCACTGACCTTGGATCGATGGAGGACAAACTTGATTTGGCATCTCTCACGGATTGCTGACGTGGAACGTGGCAGGGACAGGGTGGGCACACTATGGACAGGGCGGGCGCCCTGCAACTTGGGCCAAATTGCTCATCTTTTGTGAGTGTGTAGGCCTCTCAGTTAGCTTTCCAACGCCTGGTCATTTGCCTGATTCCGAGTCCGGATGCATCCTGGGTGCTCGTTTTACCCGGGACTCCTCCTGCGGCCAGTTCTCCAATCTCCGAAAAGTGTAACCTTATCGTCCGACCTCTGATATGGGTGAACCAAAACTCCATTTCAAAATCCATGACTTGGTGTAGTCACAAGAAGCATGGATGAATCCTTTTCTCCTTATATATCACCGTTTTGTACTTACTTTGCACCTACACTCACATAGCCATCACAAAATTATGGAAATGGTTAGAAATAAAAACCCATGACTATGGTTTGTATCATTTTTATGACCAAATTAGGCACTGTTGACAGTATAAATTGGGGTGTTAAGGACCGTCAACAAACTCCTCCACACTAAACTTTTGCTCGTCCCGAGCAACGCAGAAAGATTAAGATTCAAATGGAACTTTGGTGTAGAGCAAGACTTATAAAGATAGGATGCTAGCATAAAAGATATTCCGAGTCATACTCATACCTTTGGATTTTTGAAGTGGCTACCATGTCACCTTGAGTGGTTGAAAAGTGGAACATCATGACACGAAGTCATCAATATCCCCATGAAGTACACTTGGAGTTTTTTTTATGATTTTTGAAATTAAAAGCATAGCTCATACTTCTCCTCAAATGGGACTCTCAAATCACTGAGTGGTATATATATCCTCACCAAGGCATCTTTTTTATGCCTTTTTTCTACTGCTAGCAGGCTTATGTGGAGTTTTAGGTAGGATAAAAGTAAAGCACACTTGAAATGCATATATTGCTAAATCAAACAATGGATCTATGGAGAAAAATGTCATATACTCAGATCAAGGTGTGCATGTGTGTGAATGTGGAATGATGATCATTACTCCATAGCAATGATTCCTTCTCCATCCTTTATTTGAGAGCATGGCTATTTTTTTTGCTAAGGACCAAAATTGTGTCCTCACAATTTTTTTCCATGGGACATTTTGTCCTTTTTTTTGCAATACTTTTTCTCTCCCTTTTTTCCAATACTAGACAATGCTTCTCTTAAGGAATGATAGAGAATGATCATGCTAACAAATGTGGAGTATTTATTTGGTGGAAATAGAAAGCATGTTTTTGCTTACTTCTAGTGTAGAAGCATAGCATGTATTTGGTGGAGTGTATGTGACCTTGATCTTAAGTGTATGATAAAATTCTCAACACTGGTCAACAAAGTTTGACAAAACTCAATACAGAAACAAGCAGCAAAAGTGAGTTTTCAACATGTAGCATAATATTTGGCTTTGGTAGGAAATAACACCATTGAAGAGAAATAAGGCTAATTGCCTTGATGTTTTATGAAAACAAAAACTTCCAAGAGCTTTCATAATAAGATAGGATTCCTTTAGTTTACTATATCTCACTTCACAATAACTTAGTTGACATGTTTTTCCCAATGTAGATATGTCCACAAGCAGCAAGTATATGAACTTGGAATAAAGTTTATGCCAGCCAATCCTTTAAAGTTATGTTCATAAGTTGGCAAGGTTCTATATATCTCTCTTTTTTTTTAGTTTGATCTTTAACATGTAAAGCTTTCCACACATCAAACATTATAAATATAAAGCAAGAGTGAGTAGAGAGAGTGCAAACCAGCGTGCCATAATGGCGAAGTCTTAAAAAGTGGCAGAGACAATGATGCAGCCTCCCCTACACTAGGACTTTTATGTCGCTTGACATCAAAAACCTAGTGTGGATGTTAGGACATCCCTCAAAATATACTCCGTTGTTGAATGATGCCTTACTCAGATTATTTCCACCTTGTTATTTTGATCCTTCATTCATTTTTTTCATTCATCCAGTAGGATTAGTGACAAGCATACCCGAAGGATACGAGTCCACAAGATGCTGTTGTTCCCTTATCACAAAATTGTTGTTTATCTACTACCTCTATTTTTACAAGAGCATAGGCTTGTTAAGCAGAGCAATTATTCATCATTTCCAACAAACTTAAAGTACCATCTTAAGACATGTATATAAGGCAAGATGAACATCACTTCATTTTGCATGAAAATAATTTTTTACATGTTCTCTCAAATCTACCAAATCTTGTCTATACAGTGTAATGTCAATTTAATGCAAAATAGACAGGAATGGATGCATATAGTAAAGAGTGATGTGATAATTTCATACCTGAGTGGGGGAGGTATTCCCCCACACTTGCCGTTTCCACGGAGTTGGACGTCTTCTTATGGATAAGTCTCCTTCGATTTTTTTATTTATTTAAGATGCAAGCTCTTTCTTTTTTTTGAAATAAACCTATTCTAAATGCATAGTGCTTCTATAAGCACTTTTTATTGAAATATAAATATGTAACCAAGATGCAAACTGAAAATGGAAACATGATGATTAAAGCTAAGTAAACTATGATGAACAATAAATAAATGGGTTATCTCTCGGTAGTGGTTTGTTTTAAGTCATAAGCTCGACCCTTGCAGTTGAATTGCGAGCCTTAGAATACTTATGATAGACAAAAGCATCCGCAACCATTCTTTTGTAGGTTTCATTAAGAAGGAACATAAGAGGGTTGCAACGCTCATAAGTGCTAGGAGAGAATGACTCTGAAGATTTCTCAAGCAAGCATGGATCAAGTGGCTCCCTTGAAATATATCTTTCATGCTAATCCACCTGATTTTCAGTTTTAAACTCCAATGTTGTTCCCTCGAGGACATAATTGTCCATGATGGCTCGGCTAGGACATTCTAAGGTTGGATCTTCATCCTCATCCTCCATAGAATGGGGTTTCCTATCTCTAATGATTTTTGCTTCCCTTCAATGTCAAACAAAAGGTTTGGATTGCCCCCTTGGTTTATATTATTAATAAAGAAGCATGGATGGTTATATGAGGGATCAAAATTAGAAGTGGAAGATGATATTGGTTTGGGGGATTTTTGTACCACCAAATCTTCATATGAATTGGGAAGATAACGATTTGGGGTGAAGGATGCTTGAGATCCTTTTTGGATGGGGTGATTGAAGGTGTCTTCATCATCGAAAGAGAGATCATCCTCAAGTCTTAACGGAAACTCCAAGGGATGAATTTCTTCTTCCCTTGGTGTCTCAACGAAAGGTTCAAGAATTGGGGTGACAACTGAAGGTATGGATGATGGAATCGGTAAGGATTTAACTGTCAAAATTTCTTTTTCTGTTACGAGGGTTGGAATGTCCTTTTCTTTAGGAGAGTCCTTGTGCACATCGGTGTTGGTAAGGATGGATTCGGAACGTATACGCATGGATTCGGATTCGGATGTCACTATTTACCACATTTTAAATCAAATTTGGATACGAATACAAATCATTTCGGATATGAATCGAATGCGAATAGTTCGAATTCGAATTCGCATTCGGATACATACTTGACTTGAAACATAGCGATATATAAATTATTAATTTCCTTGACTAATAATTTTATAGTAAATTAAAATTAGGATACAAGCAGTGAATAAATTATTAGTAGCATACGCAATAGATACTTTTTTAAAATAATATATTTATTAATAAATATTATAATAATTAAATATATCACAATTAATATTTCTAATAAAGATTTAAAATATTTATTAATAAAATAGGTACATGTATAAATATGCTTTACTTATTAAATACACAAAAACAATATAATTAAAATTAATATAAGTAGATATATTAAAAGAAATTAAATTTTAGTAGTAATTAGTAGTTTTAAATAGTTTTATCGAGTACTCATTCTTCTCAGATACGGGTAATGTCGGATATCCATAGATAATGTCGGATATTTCGAATACGAATATTAAATTGGATAAAGAATAATCGAATTCGAATACATCCATTCGACATCCATATTTAAATCGAATACGAATATGGATAATTCGGATTTCCAGACATTCGAATCCATCCTTAGGTGTTGGGACAGTTTTCTAAGATCCTATCAAGGATAGCTCTCCCCTCACTACCGGAAAGGCGTAAGAAGGCTCCACCAGAAGCAAGGTCAAGGAATTGTATAGATTCCTTGCTAAAACCCACATAGAAGTGTTGCAAAAGTATAGGGTCGGATATAGCAAGGTCAGGGCCAGATGTGGAAAGGTCTATCAAGCGGGCCCATGTAGCACCTAAAGTTTCTCTTTCCTATTGACAAAAACTGATCACCTTGACTCGGAATTTAGTTACTCGGGTGATAGGAAAGAAGGTCAAACAAAACATGGATTGAAGAACTTCCCACTCTCCGTTTACACTATCTACGGTTCGAGTATACCACAGTATGGCTACTCCCGTCAAAGAGAACGGAAATAGCTTCCACTTAAGGGTTTCATGTGACATACCAAAAATGTGAAGGCACGAACATAATTGCTCGAACTCTCAAAGATCAGTATATGGGTTTTCTTTCTCATTTCCTAAGAAAGTATTTTCTCGTACCATAGTTCTGAAACTAGGCCATTGCTCATACCCATCGGTAAGAAAAGGTTGAGATGATGAAGGTGATTCCAATCGCGCACTCTTGGGAGCAGCAAATCGAAAGATAGATAATTCTTCCATAAAGGATAGATGAGGATAAATTGTATGATAGGTAATGGGTAAAAGATTTTTTGTTTTTTGAGAACAGAGTAAAAGATACTTGGATGATTGGGTTCTAAACTAGAATAGTTACCGTTCCCTGATAACGGTGCCAGAAAACTTGTTGATAATTCCTAACGCAATCACCAAGGCTCAAGATATCCCCGGTAACAGCACCAGAAAACTTGTTGACACTGGATATAGCACCCAGGGAAATTCGCAAGCATACGGATGTCAAGGTAGTTTTCACCAAGGAGTATTCCTAGGTATCGAATTTCCCCAGGGAACGTGAAGTAGACTAGTCAAGAACTAAGTATATCCAAAGATAGGTGATAAACAGGGTAGAGAGGATCAGTGTGGTTTCTTTATCTAAGGCAAAACTAAGGAAGACTTTAATTGCCATTACGGGACAATGCGCGTTCCCAAATTATTAGGGTTACTCACATCAAAAGCCCTACGCTGATAAAACTAGGCCGAACGTGGTGGAATCTGGAGGATCTTAGGGCTGTCACCACCTAAGACCTACCACTACTATCCATGGGCCTAGCTGCATTCACAGGTAAGATATAGCCTAAGCACCTCACTTAATCTATAAACTTACTACTCTAATCGGACGTCACTAACTAGAACACCTTAACCAGATGGTGAACAATAGTAAAGCAATAAAGTAATACTTAAGTAATGCTAAAGAATAAAGTTACCACACTGAAGAAGACTTTACTTGAAGAAGAGCTTTATCCTCCGAGCTACAAGTGGAGAGGTCGCCGACAGGCCCAGCTCCTCCTCTAGCTTCTCCTCACTATCTCCCTCTCTTCTACTCCGCAATAGGAGAGCTCTAAGGCTACGACTCTCATGTAAAGAGTGTGTATCTAGTAGTTCTCTCTACAAATGAGGTAGAGGGTCCTATTTATAGTGGAGAGGTGGAGTAGGGGCTACTCCATCGCCATGTCATCGATCTGCGTGATGTCTATCGGCCTTCGTTGGATCAAACCGACCTCCAACCGCCATGGGATCAATGGTGGGGGTAATTGGGTCACATGGGGAAGTGAACTGACTTGAGTAGGGTGGCGAGCACCGTTGATGTAGGGCGGCTGCCCCCTTGTTTTGTGTTAACGCCTCAGATGCATTCCTGGAGGTCGATGGAAGTTGAACCGACTTGGTCCCGGTCGGTTTGGACACCGACTCCACCATGGTGGGTCGGTAGCCCCACTTGACAGGGCCATCGGACCGTAGATCTTGCGCCGACCTTGGATCGACGGAGGACAAACTTGATTTGGCATCTCCCACGGATTGCTGACGTGGAACGTGGCAGGGACAGGGCAGGCGCCCTACAACTTGGGCCAAATTGGCTCATCTTTGGTGAGTGTGTAGACCTCTCATTTAGCTTTCCAACGTTTGGTCATTTGCCTGATTCCTAGTCCGGATGCATCCTGGGTGCTCGTTTTACCCGGGACTGCTCCTGCGGCTCGTTCTCCAATCTCCGGAAAGTGTAACATTATCGTCCGACCTCCAATTTGGGTGAACCAAAACACCATTTCAAAGTCCATGACTTGGTGTAGTCACAAGAAGCAATGATGAAGCATTTTCTCCTTATATATTGCCGTTTTGTACTTACTTTGCACCTACACTCACATAGCCACAACTTGTGGAAATGGTTAGAAATAAAAATCTATGACTATGGTTTGTATCATTTTTATGACCAAATTAGGCACTGTTGACGGTATAAAATGGGTGTTAAGGACCGTCAACAAGCAGTTCATGCTAGAGGTGTTGGCTAGAGTGACAGGGATTCCACTTACTCCGCAGCCTGGCCCGTCTTCTGTTTCTGCTCTGATGACTACTCCAGCTTTCCAGTCTAGTGGACTTTAGAGTCAGTAACTAGCAGCTACTTCTGCCAAGGTCACTCCTCCTCCACAGGCTCCCCAGTGGAAGTACTCACAGTTTTCACCCATAGTCACTGGGTTCTCACCGACGTCAGCTTCGCAGTCTTTGCTTATACCGACAGCTAGCAGGGGCCTAGACTTCTCTTATAGTGAGCTTACCGGCATGGCTACTCCTCATCCCCAGCCTTAGCTTCCAGTTACGACTGCAGCTTCCGTCACAGGCAAGACCACAGAGACACTTTCGTCGTCTGTTGCTTCTTCTGAGCCAGCTACACACGACACGACAACGATGGAGACAGTGCCAGAGCAGTCGGCAGAGCCTCAGCCAGATGTTCCTCTCGCTCCAGACTCTCAGGGACAACAGGTGCAGCTTGAGCAGCCATTAGTCGAGCAGCCACCGCTTGAGTCAGAGGCAGAGTAGCAGACACTAGAGGTACCTCTGACCCGGACCGCTTCACCTACAGCTTAGCAGGCAGAGGGTCAAAGTGCTTCCAGCCTAGAGTCAGAGATAGATGCTACAGCCTTCCAGATTCCTCGACGTGACCCGACTGCCCCCTCCTACCCTTAGGTTTTGGTTCTTGATGCCAAAGAGGGAGAGGGAGCCATATATTTAGGGGGATCATGTGAGATTAGATTATGGGATTTGGCTCTTATTTTGATGTGATATACACTCATGCATCAAGTTTATCATTTTTATGCATTGTGATATATGCTTGTATATGATATAATCTTGTGAGACATGTGTGCTTATTTTCATATTAATGTCATGTCTCTTGGCTTGGTTAGCTCTTGTGTTGCTTCCGCGCTTATCTCCGATTCGTTTTGAGCTAACCTTGTTTGGTACTTGTGCTAAATTCATATCTACTTGTGTACCTTGTGTCTTGGTTCGTATAAGCATGCCTATCCCATTTTCTCTTATTGTCTCATGCTTATATAAATAAAGATTTGAACACCTCACTCTTTCTAAATCTATTTGAGGTTGTTGTCATCAATCACCAAAAAGGGAGAGACTGAAGCATCTAGGCCCTAGTGGTTTCAGTGATTAATGACAACAAGGAGGTTATTACGACTAACGTGTTTTGCATCATAACCTAGAACTTAGGTCATAATAACATGTAGGTTCAAGACCCTTGTGATGGAAATCGATTCGGTTTTCAAAGGATGAAAGACAAGACGATGATAGGCTAGTCCCAAGAGTCAATTGGAATTGAGAGACGCTTGGAGTAGTTAGGTCTTGTTTTTGACTTTGGCCATACTATTAAGGGGGTTTGAATGGGTACCTTGAGCTAGACTTGGCTTGGAGATGGTAGTGTGGTGCACACTTGTAAAACCTAGGTTTAGAGAGATCAGAGAGTGTTTCGTGATCATATGGAACAAACTTCGTTTTGAAAAGTTTTTGATTCGGCAAAGTCTGAGCCATTTTTTGATGCACTGGACAACCACCGGACGCTGCGCCAGGGCGTCCAGTGCACACATAGAGTGCAGCGGACACGCGTTATGAACCACCGAATGTGCAGGAGTTACTGTGCGGTTGTCCGGTGCAAAACCCTATGCTAGGGAATAGCACCAGAAGCTGCACCGGACTAAGTCGGGAGCGTCCGGTGTCCATGCAGAGAGGTTCCAGAAAGGGTTTTTTTGCCACTGGACGCGTTAGAGGGCCACCAGGCACTCACCGGACATGTCCGGTGTGAACTTAAGAGCGTCCGGTGCCCCTGAAAACAGAAGGTTTTGTGCTCAGCCATGGGTTTGTGTGAGGTTATTTATATACCTTATGCTCATCCATGGGAGGTCTCTTTCCACTTCCAACAGCTGAGAACACTTTTAGACCTTGTGAGCTAGCAAGAGAACTATGAAGGTTGAGAGAATTGCAAATTCTTGTGAGGATTCTTCCCTAGAGTGATAAAGAGTGACTTGTGTGCATCCATCCATCTCTTTGGCCTTTTTTGGGTCAAGTGAGAGTTTGAGCTTGTTACTCTTGGTGATCGGCATCACCTAGACAGCTTGGTGGCGATCGGAGACTTGGTAACCGCTTGGAGAGCTTGTGGGTGGCCCAAGCCAAACTTGTGAGCGGTTATAGGCGATCCATCGCGGCGCAGAGGCAAAGGATCAGCCTGTAGAGAACATTTGGTCCTTGCGAGGATCAAGGGGGAGCTACACCCTTGCGTGGGTGCTCCAATGAGGACTAGTGGGGAGTGCCGACTCTCCGATACCTCGGAAAAAATTTGGCTTGCACTTTCCATCTCATTTAGTTTCCCGCATTTACTTTGTGCTCTTTACATTCTTAGAGTAGCATTAGTTGTGATAGGGCTTGGCTCTAGGTTGCTCAACTTGTTTTAGGACTAGACATACACTTAAGCACTTGAGGGGTGAAGTTGGGCAAATGGCAATAGGTTGAATTGTATTTCGAAAAATTTACTAGTTGCCCAATTCACCCCTCTCTTGGCCATTCTCGATCCTTTTAGACATGAGATTGATACTCACACCAAGGTCACAGAAGGCGTTGTCGAAGTCGTAGGGCTCCATAGAGCATTTGATAGTCGGACGGCCTGGATCTTCCTTCTTTGCAACAAAAGGTGGGCCCTGCAAATAGTCATAACCTTCTAGGAAGTACGGCTTACCGAACCCAGTTGATATCATTCGGACAGATTCCAAAGAATGCTGCCCGTTGTCCTTGGTAGCCATGCTGGACTTCCCTTTCTCTTGCACCATGGTGATCGGCTCGGTGAGTGAGTTGAGACGCATGCTAGTACCAACAAGAGCAGCGGTCTCGCAAGTCATCTTCTGAGCCATTGTGTTATTGCTTGATTGAGTAGGGGTGACTGTTCTAGCCGCTGGTTGGTGAGCACAAGGGATGTGAGTTCTGTTCTTCTTGGGCAGTGCTTCCAAATTAGTAATGAAATTCTCCGGCGGGGAGAAACAAATCATACACTATCCTGTTTTCATCTACAAAAGGAGAAAACATAAAAGTTAGCATGCAAATACAGTATTTATATATGCATAAATTCTTGATCATATTCATCTAGTTTCTTATTTCCTATGCCTTCCCCAGTAGCGGCGCCAGGAATGTTTTTTTGGCATTTCTTAGTGTCATCGCATGAAATAGACTTTTGATTTATTCCCGGCGATGCCACCAAGGAATGCCTGCTGGCATTACTTAGCATTGCTACTAGATTTTGAATATCCTAGTTGTGATACTAAGGAATACCAACCGATAGGTCTTAACGATTACAGATCTACAAGCGCACGGATCTATCGTTGTAGCATTTCACCCGAAAGTATTGTCAGGGAATTATTATATATTTTCCCCAAGGCAGGCAATGGTAATAAGAATCTAGTCTGAATATGCATCAATACCTTTGTGTATACATAATAGATAAAGTCTAATGCAGGGGTTAATGGTGATTTGCAAATAGTGTACACACTCTTGAACCTACCTCTAAGGAATAAAGTAAAATAAAGAATAAAAAAAATAATGCCATCGATCAGTCTGTTGTTCTAATACAGCCATGCAATGAATAATCTCTATAATCTCTTCTCTACAACTAATAAGACTAAAAAAGAAGATAATTTTTTGGTGCGACTTTGTTTGGTTTTCTGTCTGCCGACCTCCCTTGCGGTGTCCCGCCCCATCCTCTCCGCGTCACCGCTCCCCACAATCACGGGATATTGCTCCTACATAATTACCATCATAAACAGGAAATCTCCTAAGTTTTTGCCACTATCGCTGACGTGGCAGTGAATTTTGACGCCTCCGTCACCCCTGGCCGACGGCGTTAGTGGCTGCCCGTCACCTCGTCCTTGTGCTGGTCACTGCTAGTGGGACATCACCTGTCCTTGCCTGCTTTGGCTTCTGCATGCCGATGGACATGTCGAGATGCTGTATGTTGAGCACATGTGCATGCATGCACGATGCCGCCTGGAAGAACCGAAGAAGGACTCGCTGGTGTCGTGACTGCCGTCGTCCTTGCCCAGTGCCCCAGTAGTATGCCGACGTGCACGGCGCCCATCAGCCCATGGTGGTGATGGTGGCCATGGCCGTGGCCCGTGGTGTTGCCACACGTGAGCACTAAGGCGGGCGCGGACACGAGCGAGACGAGTTGCGCGGCCGGGTTCAGAAGCGTCTTCCTCGGCCATATGGTGCAGAAACGCAATCACACTTGTGGCTTCCCGGCCATTGCACGCGGGAAGGCAGTGGCTTCCTCAGCCCAGGTCTGGTAGCTTACCACAGGCGTGATGCGTCTTCTTCCCCGGCACGACGCGCGGCGACCCCGGCATCAGCGCTTAGCACGCGGCAGTGGCCCTGGCCCCTGGCCTCGTCACTAGCGGGCGCGCCCACCCCATGTACGCCTCGCTCGACTGGCCGCCTTTCCCGCGCACGCCGTGCCTATGGCCACGAGCCCACGACCACCTCCCCCTCCCTGCAGTCGGCCATGGACGAGTAGCTGTCGGGGCTGCTGTCCACAAGCCACAACAGATGACGACGCGGAGACGAGCAGCAGATGTTAGTTAATCCTTGCGCCATATTTAGTTAACTGCATGCTTTTCTTTCAGTTATGCATGCGCACGAGCACTGTGTTTGTGGTCGCCGTGCGCTTAGGAGGGAGTGGCCGAGATTAGCTCGCCATGAACCTGAGCATGCAGCCATGACCGACGGGCGCGGAGCGTGGGGATGAACGCGCACTACCCGCGACGTTTGCGCTGTGGCTGCATTGCTCTGCACTCTGCGTTTCAATAAATTGGAGAATAGAAGATCAGAAAAGCTGCGCTTTCAGGCAAGCACCAAAACTCGTTGTTCTCTCGTTCTGTCCACTCGCCATTGCTAATGTTCTTGCTTGCTGTTGCTCACTGCCGTTCGGTTTCCAACATGTGGTATCAAAGCTAGAGTTCGAGGGACCTCGCCGTCGACATGGTGTCACCGATGAGACCCCGAGGCCGTTCACCGGCCGGCAAGGTTGACGGCACCAAGAAGAACGACGCCCCTGGCGGTTCCGGCACCAAGACGCTGCCCGCTCGCCTACCCCGACACGGTCTCCTCCTCGACGCTCATGTACGCGGGATGCACGCCGTCCACGCACCCGCGACGCACGCCGTCCGCGGGAAGTCGTCGTCGAGCGCATCATCCGGGAGGGCAGCGGCGCCGGCAACTGGCCGTAGCTGACCTCCTCCTTCTTCTTGCTCCGACAATCACTGGCCCAGTGGCCTTTCTTGCCGCAGCGCGGGCACGGTTCGTCTGGAGGCGGACGGCCAGAACCAGAGCCGCCACAGGACTCGGTGCCGGCGTTGCGTCCGCGCCCTCTGCCACGGCCCTTGCCGCGGCCGCCACGGGAGGACTCCTGGCCCTTCTTCTTGTACTTCTCGATCTACTGCTCCTCCGTGAGAAGCAGCTTGCCGCTCGCGGTGTGCGCCGGTGCGGACTCGACGTCGTCGGCCACCTTGAGCCTCCCCGTGACTTCTTCAATTGATAGCTGTGAGATGTCAAGGAGGGTCTCAATCGAGATTACCAGCTGTTTCTACCGCGGGCGGACGACGCGGAGGTACTTGGCCACCACTTTCTCATCGGGTTCAGGGTCGCCAAGCATCGCTAGTCGCTGCACGATCCCCGTCAGGCGCAGGGCGAAGTCCTCAATGGGTTCACCGTCACGGAGAGAGATGGCCTCGTACTCTGCACGCAGGTTCTGCGCGGTTGCCTTCCGCACCCGGTCGTCGCCGATGCAGAGGGTCTTGATGGCTTCCCAGGTGTCCTTGGCGGTTTCCTTGGTCGCGAGCGCCGGCACCATCTCCGCCGGGACGGCGCTACAGATCGCGTCGAGGGCGCTCCGGTCATCATCGAACTCAACGTCGTCGAACTCGATGGTGTCCCAGAGGTGGCGCGCCTGCAGCTTCAGCTTCATGCGGAGCGACCACTCGTGGTACCGCTCTGCACCTCGTTGAGAAGAAGGTCTTCGTCGCCCTCGACTCCAAGGACGACCTGGATCCACAGCGGTGGATCGTGGACACCGGTGCCTCCAATCACATGTCGGGATCGAGGGCCGCATTCGCCAGCCTCGACACCGACACCATCGGCTCTGTCCGATTCGGCGACGGCTCCATCGCACAGATCGAGGGAAGTGGCACCGTGCTCTTCTCCTGCAAGAATGGGGAGCACCGGTCGCTTCCCAATGTCTACTACCTGCCGCGCCTCATCGCCAACATCATCTCCGTCGGCCAACTGGACGAAGGCGGGTACCAGGTGCTCGTAGAAGACGGCGTGATGCGCATCCGTGACGAGGAGAGGCGCCTGCTCGCGAAGATACCCTGAAGTCCAGGCCGACTATACGTGCTCGACGTCACTATTGCACGCCCAGTCTGCCTGGCGGCGTGCACCGACGACACCGCCTGGACATGGCATGCGCAGTTCGGGCACATCAACTTTGCCGCGCTGCAGAAGATGGCGCGCGAAGGGCTGGTCCGCGGCTTGCCCCTACTCGCCGGCAAACAGCGCCGGGCACCATTCCCACAGAAGGCAATCGGGCGCTCAACCGAGGCGTTGCAGCTCCTTCACGGCGACATCTGCGGCCCCATCACACCGGCGACACCGAGCGGCAATCGGTATTTTCTTTTGCTCGTCGACGATTTCTCACGTTACATGTGGATCACCCTGTTGCCGAGCAAGAATGCCGCTGCCGCCGCCATCAAAAACATCCAAGCCGCAGCTGAACGCAAGACCGGGAAGAAGCTGCTCGCCCTGCGTACCGATCGCGGGGGCGAGTTCACCGCGACAGACTTCATCAACTACTGCGCCCACCTAGGAGTCCGGCGTGAGCTCACGGCGCCGTACACGCCTCAACAGAACGGCGTCGTGGAGCGTCATAACCAAACTGTCGTGGGCACAGCACGCAGCATGTTGAAGGCCAAGACCCTCCCGGGCGTGTTATGGGGGGAGGCCGTTGCGACAGCTGTGTATCTCCTGAACCGGTCCTCCTGCAAGGCCATCGGAGGAAAAACGCCGTACGAGCTATGGACCGGGAGCGCGCCGGCGGTGCACCATCTCCGCACGTTCGGGTGCGTCGCTCACGTCAAGGTGACCACGCCGAACCAAAAGAAGCTGGACGACCGAAGCCGGCGCATGATCTTCGTCGGGTACGAGCCCGGCTCCAAGGCTTACCGCGTCTACGACCCGACGACCCGGCGCGTCCACATCAGCCGCAACATCATCTTCAACGAGGCGGCTCGGTGGAACTGGGCGTCCACGCACGACGTCGAGCCCGGCGACTTCACCATCGAGCAGGAGAACCCAGAGGCGCCTGAGGTAATCACCACCAGCACATCTATGTCAAGCGCGCTGGCATCTTCCTCCGCATCTCGTTCGCCCTCGCCCAGCTTGGAAGTGCCCACGTCTACGCCAGTGTCGGGTGCGCAGGCCGGGGGACCATCAGCATCGAGCCCCCAGCCGCAGCCTGGCATCGAGTTCGCGACTCCTCCGAGCTCCGGCGTCAGCGAGCAACTGGACGCCGACCACGACGAAGATGCACCCCTGCGGTTCAGGCGTTTGGACAATGTTCTCGGGTCGGCTACACCCCCCGGGCACGCCGCAAGGGACCTGGAGGAGCGGCTCCTTGTGGCCAGCGACGTCGAGCCGGCAACCTTTGACCAAGCTATGCAACATGAATGCTGGCGTCAAGCTATGCTTGATGAGATGACCTCAATCGAGGCAAGCGGGACTTGGAAGCGGATGGAGCCGCCACCCCATACACGGCCGATCGGTCTCAAATGGGTCTATAAAGCTAAGAAGGATGCGTCCGGCATCGTCACCAAGCACAAAGCCCGGCTGGTCGCGAAGGGATATGTGCAGCGCCAAGGGATCGACTTCGACGAGGTCTTTGCTCCCGTGGCGCGGCTCGAGTCAGTTCGGCTGCTGCTCGCGCACGCCGCCAGCGAGGGATGGCCAGTCCACCGCATGGACGTGAAATCGGCATTCCTCAACGGCGAACTGCAGGAGGAAGTTTACGTCGAGCAGCCCCCCGGCTTCGTGCTCCGGGGACATGAACACAAGGTGCTCCACCTTGTCAAGGCACTGTATGGTCTCCGACAAGCTCCCCGAGCCTGGTACGCAAAGCTCGATGCGTCCCTCATCAAGCTCGGGTTTCAGAGGAGCAGCTCTGAGCACGCTGTGTACCTCCGCGGTGCTGGAAGGAACCGTCTTGTGGTGGGGGTGTACGTGGATGACCTCATCATCACGGGCGGGAGCCAAGCCGACATCGACAAATTCAAGTTGGAGATGCAGTCCACCTTCAAGATGAGCGACTTGGGACTTCTGCACTACTACCTCGGGTTGGAAGTGTCCCAGTCGGAGGAGGGCATCACTGTGTGCTAGAGCGCATATGCGGCAAAGATCCTGGAGACGGCGGGCCTGACCGGGTGCAATCCAACTAGCACTCCAATGGAGCCACGCCTAAATCTCAGTAAGCTCAGCACCGCCCCTGCTGTTGATCCTACACTTTACAGAAGCATTGTGGGGTCGCTGCGGTACTTGGTGAACTCGAGGCCGGACCTGGCGTTTTCAGTGGGATATGTGAGCAGGTTCATGGAGGCACCAACCACTGAACATCTGGGGGCAGTCAAACGGGTGCTCAGGTACATCGCAGGAACACTGAGTTATGGCTGCAGGTACCAGAGGAAGAAGAAGGGGGAAACCAGCCTGATCGGCTACTCTGACAGCGATTTGGCAGGTTGCATTGACACACGCAAGAGTACAACCGGCGTCCTCTTCTTCCTTGGTAACAACATCGTCACCTGGCAATCACAGAAGCAGAAAGTTGTGGCATTGTCCTCCTGTGAAGCGGAGTATATAGCTGCAACCACCGCAGCGTGCCAGGGGATATGGCTGGCGCGGCTGATCGCGGAGCTCAAAGGTGAGGAAGCCGGCGTCGTCAAGCTGAAGATAGACAACCAGTCCGCCATCGCGCTCAGCAAAAATCCTGTCTTCCACGACCGCTCCAAACATATAGATGTCAGGTATCATTTCATTCGAGAGTGCGTTGAAGAAGGCAGGGTGGAGATTGATGCAATCGGCACTACAGAGCAGCTGGCGGACATCCAGACCAAGGCCCTGGCACGGGAGCGTTTCTGTGAGCTGCGTTCTCTGATCGGGGTCCATGATGTACAGAATTGGCACAAGGCTTAGGAGGAGATTTGTTAGTTAATCCTTGCGCCATATTTAGTTAGCTGCATGCTTTTCTTTCGCATGCGCACGAGCACTGTGTTTGTGGTCGCCGTGCGCTTAGGAGGGAGTGGCCGAGATTAGCTCGCCATGAACCTGAGCATGCAGCCATGACCGACGGACGCGGAGCGTGGGGATGAACGCGCACTACCCGCGACGTTTGCGTTGTGGCTGCATTGCTCTGCACTCTGCGTTTCAATAAATTGGAGAATAGAAGATCAGAAAAGCTGCGCTTTCAGGCAGCACCAAAACTCGTTGTCGCCATTGCTAGTGTTCCTGCTTGGCTGTTACTCACTGCGGTTCGGTTTCCAACAGCAGAGGTGTTCGTAGTTGAGGATGCAGTGACGCATGGCGCGGCGTGAGTGGACCGGTGGAGGAGCTGGAGGCTGGAGCTGGAGGGCAGGCACTGCCATGGCAATCAGAGGATTATTTGGCCGAGCTCCTATGAAGATTTGGCCACATGCGGTTCATGCTGCTAACGAGATATTGTTGTTGTCCATTCGTTGGTCGTTGCATGCCATTGGATTCTCCTTGATTCATTCTTCCCAACCTTCTTCCTTGCTTGCTTGCTTGCTTGGGAGCAGCTGCAACCTGCACGCACCCGCCTATGCTATTGGCGTGGGGTCTGATGGCGTCAGAGTTTGCACGCACCCGCCGGTGTGACAGAGATGTTAAAATTCACTGACACGTCAGCGGTAGTGGCAGAAACCTATGAAGTTTACTGTTTATGATGGTAATTATGTAGGAGCACTTATAAAACTGGTAAACGGAGAAGTGCCGTCTATAAGAATGGCAAAAAGTTAAATATCCCCGCTTCCTCGCTCGTCGCGAGGCGGCGAGGGCGCCCACGGCTGCCCAGCTTGGCAGTGCAGGGCGACCGGCCCCCTGGCGCGGCGGTGCGCTGCGGACTCGACGTCTTTGCGTTCTCCCATGCCGCCACACCCTCGTGCTGCCTTCTGAAACGACCTCGATTTCCACGAAGGGAAATCCACAGGCTCGAATTGTAATTCAACAGATTGCTTGGGACAATCCATAAAATTACCCATATCTCAGTTGCCACCAAGATCCATACAACGGTAAATAAGTCTTACATAAATATTTATTACATCGCCACACTGGCGGAATCAACAATCAGAGAAGCTTTAGAAGATGCGGAAGCGATTCATTCTTCACGGCCAACTTGAGTGTAGCACGTGACCCTATTCCTCGTCATCATCTCCCTCGAAGTCGTACTCATTCTCGTCACCTGACAGCAAATTTATCAGTACGATTTGTACTGGCCACGGAGCCCACCTATGCAGCATTTGCTTTGTGGAAAGTGGATGCAAGGCTATACAAGCAGACCTATAGGCTGAGGTTTTCCTATGCAGCTGTAATCAATGTTTAATTAGTCAAGTTTTATCACCAGTTAACACCATCATCCCTTTTCCCATCACCACACCTCACATACCCACACCTCACTCTCATTCGACAGGCCCAACTCCCTCTCGGGCCTATCTCAGCGGCACACTACCACAACGGGTACACTGCCGAAAAAATGTCATCCAGGGGGAGAAGAGAACACTCACTACACTAGTAGAAGCTTCATAGGAAAGGTCCATAGCCAACAGGTTGGCATATGTATCGATCGATCAACCGTACACTCTGCAGAGGTTTCACTACCCACAAGATTAGCCATCATAGGTGTTGCGCAAACACCTAGGCAGAATTCCGGACGCTTGCTTGCCTAGGTCGATGCCACCCTACCACTCAGCCCTGAAATATTCCGGATCCTACACCGTTATGCTGAGACTGGGAGACACAGTACCGGGCCCATCCAGTGGTACTGTGCATCTAGAACGGAACGGAAACCCATCGACCGTCTCCGCCCACCCTTATCACCTTTCAACCTAGCAGTAGTGGCACCGTCCTACCAAGTAGTCCAGCCGTCTCCCGCCCATCAGAAGCGAGTGAGTAGAAAAGGATTCCCATGAACCTGAAACTAGTCCATCCTAGGTTTGACCAAGCAGGCATCTCCACTTAGGGGATACTCTCCCCGTGCTATCACAGCACCTCCATCCACGGGCTTCAAACCACCAAGGCTATCCCACCCGGAACCTCCGCAACAACTTTACCCGCCACAGGTATCTCGCTTGGGGATGCCCAGGTTGCACCCCCGGCACGACTTGCCCCATGGGCTCGTCTCACATCCCACTTGGTCGACATCAACCCTTACCACGCACCCAAGACGCACGCAGCACTCTCTCCCAGTGGTTATAATCAGTTATACACCGTCCCAATTCCACCACATAGCATATAGCAAGTAGAAAGTAGTGGAAGAGTAACAGTAAATTAAGCAGCAGCTAACCTAACAGCGGATAGCAGGTAAAGTCTTATCAAGGCAGGGAAATCAAATATACTACCATGCAACCAATCCATACGTAATCATAAAGCAATAGCAACAATGTCATTTGCAATGCGTAAATAGGATCTAACGATTTGGTGGGACGTGGCACCTTCGTAGTCGTCTCCTAGCTCCTGAAAGTACTCGTGGTCGTCTTCCTTAGTCAGATCCTCCTCCGGCTCTGAAATCGAACACGAAATAGTCGCGTCAGCGACTCCTATAGAGTATTCCAGAAAAATCCAATAAAATAAAGAGCCAAATGCACACAAACACAGTCTTAGATTATAGATCTCATTTTTCTGAGAATTTTGATATATGGTGCGCAATTTTTGGACTTCATATGAATAAGTTATGAATTTCCGAAGATTATCCTATTTTCTAAAAATGGAAAAACTGGTCGGTTAATCAGGGGCAGCTCGGGATTGGTCCACGTGGCGCGCGGGTCCAGTAGTGCGGCATGTGTCGCCTCATCAGAACACAAACCCGATGGTCGCCCACCAGGTGTTCGATGCTGGTTCCCAGAGAGTTGCCGGAGTTGGCGTAGCTCGGCGTGGCTCGGCGGTGGTCGGGGGTAGCTCGGCTGTGGTTGAGGGTAGCTCGGCGGAGCTCGGCGGTGGTCGGGGGTAGCTCGGCGGAGCTCGGCGTAGCTCGGTTTAGCTCGGCGGGGCTCGGGCGAATCGGAGATTCGGGGCGCCGAGGGTGCCGCTCTCCCGAGCTCTCCCGGGGAGGCTCGGGCGAATCGGAGATTTGGTGCGCCCGAGGGTGCCGTTCTCCCGAGCTCTCCCGGGGAGGCTCGGGCGAATCGGAGATTTGGTGCGCCCGAGGGTGCCGTTCTCCCGAGCTCTCCCGCGGAGGCTCGGGCGAATCGGAAATTTGGGCGCCCGAGGGTGCCGTTCTCCCGAGGTCTCCTGCGGAGGCTCGGGCGAATCGGACATTTGGGCGCCGAGGGGGCTGCTTCCCGAGCTCTCCCGGTGAGGCTCGGGCGAATCGGAAATTTGGGCGCCCGAGGGGGCTGCTCTCCCGAGCTCTCCTGGGGAGGCTCGGGCGAATCGGAAATTTGGGCGCCCGAGGGGGCTGCTCTCCCGAGCTCTCCCGGTGAGGCTCGAGCGAATCGGAAACTTGGGCGCCCGAGGGTGCCGTTCTCCCGAGGTCTCCCGCGGAGGCTCGGGCGAATCGGAGATTCGGTGCTAGCAGGGTTCCAGGGCGTCTGTTCAAGGCGGCGGTGTCTCTCCGGTGCGGCGGACGATGACAGGGCGGCGATGGCCATATTTCGGCAAGACAGGGCTCGGCTTTCCCCAATTGGCGTGCTCAGGCAGTCGTCCGACCAGATGGTGGCGGGTTAGAGTCGTGGTATGGCCTCCTTCTCTCCCTCGGCATACGGCGGTTCTCCGACGAGGTGGAGGCGCACGTAGCCAAGGCGACAGTCGTGATTCGGGGCTCGGCTATCTAGCGGCGGTGCCGAGGCAGACTTGGCGAACCTCGGCGGCCTTTCTCCGCAACGCGAGGCGACCGGGGGTACTCGGAACGGATTTAGGCGAGGCGGAACCTGTCGGCGGCGATGTCGTCGCGACGGTGAGGTTCCGGCGGGGCTAAGGAGGTCTTCTAGGAGATGTATACGCGTCCAGGGTCTATGGCGATGGTATACCAACTACCAATTTTGGCTACCGAGCTTTCCAAGGTGCTCGGTTGTGGCGGCGGCGTGTCGCCGACGACGGCGGAAGGCGGCATCGCGGCTACGACCAAGTATTGGTTCAATCGAATGCGGTCTTGTCAAATTGGTGAGGCCAGAGAGGCATACAACACCCTGGTGGCGAACTTTAGCCATGGCATGACCTTCTTTTGGCGACGGCTCGCGGCGGCGCTCCGGTAAGGTCGCGGCGCACGTGGCCAAGGCGATTCAGGCTTCCTCTAGCGCTTAGATCCGCGTAGCTAGCTCGAGGGGGTCATGGCGGTGCTCCACGACGCTCTAACCTATACGGTTGCTATACAGATTGCTCGGAACGGGTGATTCAGCGTCGGAACGCGTCGGTGGTGAGCGCGCTCCGCCGAGAACGCGTCGTGCTGCGTTTTCGGTCTAGCAAGCTTGTAGTCCGGGGGTTTCGGCCGGTCGAATGAGTGCATGGTGCAGGTGATCTTCCCGAGCCGGTAAAGGCTCGTGCCTGCGCGTCCCGAGGGTGGAACGCCATGGCAAAAGCAGGGCAAGGTTCGGACATGGCGTGCGGTGGCTCACCGTGGTGTCGGTGAAGCTATGATGGCGGTGCAGTGGCGAGTCGGAGCCGTGCAGAGCGATCGCAGTGCCGTGCCGCTCCTCGTCCGCAGCTCAGGCTTCTCCTCCGTGTCCGGCTCCGGCGTGCTCCGCGGCGGCGGCGCTCCGGCAGCTTCTCCTCCTCTGCTCCGCCCTTCTCCTACGCTCTCTCTCTCGGTTTGGTGCGGTGTGCCGGTCTGTGCTGCGGTGGCGGCGAGGGGAAATGAGGGTAGGGCTTCGGGGTGCTCCAATTTATAGGCGAGCTTGGTAGGTTCCCATGGCGGACGGCCGCGATTGATCTCGGTAGATCAGAGGGCTTCGGCTGCTCGACGCTAGGGCTTCAGGGTGCACGCGGGCTCGCTTGGCGGCCAAGAAAGGAGGGGACAGGAGGGGGACAACGGGGTCAGGGCTCTGCCATGCTGTCGGCTGTGGGACCGGGGTCACGCCATTCGCGTGACACCCCCGGCAGGCGCGTCGCCTTCGTGAGGAAGAAGAACAGTGGGGGGGGGGGCGAGAGCGGCTGACAGGCGGGGTCGGGTTGGCAGCGAGCGCGAGTGTGTGTGCCGGTCGCGCGCGCGCTGCCGAGCCGCAACGTGGGCCGCGCGCGGGTAAGATGAGGAGAGGAAGGTCGGGCTGGCTTGGGCTGGCTTAGCGACCCGGCTGGCCGAATGGCTGGCCTAACTCTCTTTCTCCTTTTCTATTTTCAATTTAGTGTATATATACATATATTGCCCATTTTAAATATTGAGTAAATACAAACATAAATTGCAATAAATCCCAAATGTGATGCATAAGTTATTATTCTATGTGAATGGAATTAAAATGCAAACTACACTCCTTTGTTTACCAATTTCATAATGAAACCTATATGCTTGCACAAGAAAAATGGGTTTTCACAATAAATAAAATGAAAAATTTTAATTGGTTGGGATTTTTAGATTGTGTGGATTTTTAGGGTTGTTACAGTCCTCCCCCCTCATTAGGATCTCGACCTCGAGATTCAGAGATAACGTACCCATCGAAGAGATAAGGAAACATAATCCGCAAGTCCGATTCTTTCTCCCACTGTAGCTTCCCTTTCAGTGTGATTGCTCCACTGTACCTTGCACATCGGAATGGTTTTGTTTCGCGTCTCTTTGGTGTCCCGTGCCAAGATCTTGATCGGATGTTCCTTGTATTCAAGTGTGTCTTGCAGGTCTAATGCATCCGTAGGAACTTGCTCCTCGGGAAGCTTCAAACACTTCCTTAATTGCGAGACATGGAACACGGGGTGTACTCCAGATAATTCCTCCGGTAGTTCTAGCTTGTAAGCAAGCTTTCCAACCCTTTTACAGATCTTGTATGGCCCAACATATCTTGGTGCCAATTTCCCTTTTACATGGAATCTGACAGTGCCACGAAGTGGAGATACCTTGAGGTAGACATAATCCCCAACCTTGAACTCAAGCTCTCTACGTCTTCTATCTGCATAGCTCTTTTGCCTACTCTGTGCAATCCTCAAATTCTCTCTTACTTGGGCAACACCTTCTTCTGCTTCCACAATCTTAGCAGGACCGAAGAATGTCCTCTCACCTGGTTCTGACCACATTAGCGGGGTTCTGCACGGTCTTCCATACAACGCTTCAAATGGAGACATCTTAATGCTTGTTTGATAACTGTTGTTGTATGAGAACTTGGCGTGGGGTAGACAGCTCTCCCATCCTTCCTTGTACCTCAATACGCAAGCACGTAACATGTCCTCGAGAATCTGGTTCACACTTTCTGTTTGCCCATCCTTTTGCGGGTGGTATGCGGTGCTATAGTCGAGCTTGGTTCCGATGAACTTGTGCAAGGATTTCCAGAACTGTGATACGAACTGTGAGCCTCGGTCAAATATAATACTCAGAGGCGCCCCATGTAACTTCAAAATGTTTGATACGTACAGATCTGCTAGCTTTTCAACTCTATATTTCCTTTTGACCGGTATAAAATGTGCAACTTTGGTTAGACGGTCCACTATTACCCATATAGAATCATATCCATGCTCGGATCGGGGCAGTCCTATTATGAAGTCCATGGATATGCACTCCCACTTCCATTCTGGTATCTCAACTGGTTGTAGCAACCCTGCTGGTCTCTGATGTTCGGCCTTGATTCTATTGCATGTATCACATCGGGCTACATGCCCTGCAATGTCTGTCTTCATATTCTCCCACCAAAAGTGCTTCCTTAGATCATGGTACATCTTGACTGACCCTAGGTGAATGCAATATTTGGAGTCATGCCCTTCTGACAGAATCTCTTCTCGTATCGCTGAATCCGTCGGTACACAGATTCTATCTTTGTACCATACAGTTCCCTGCTCATCTTCTCGGTATTCAGGGCCTCTTCCCAGCTTCATCAAACCACGGATATAGTCTATCTCAGGACAGTTCTTTTGCTGTTTCACGGATTCGTGAGGTGAGATTGTACTCGACGCAAAGCTCATTTAGCATGCCATAGGAGACTACCTCGAGCTGGAACGCGTCAAACTCTCTCCTGAGCTCAGGTGGCATAGAGTTGGTGATGAGGGTATGGCAGTAGCTTTTGCGGCTAAGTGCATCAGCGACAACATTAGCCTTTCCTGGGTGGTAATGGATCTCAAGATCATAGTCCTTGATGAGTTCTAACCATCTGTGCTGCCTCATATTCAGATCTTCCTGTGTGAAGAAGTACTTCAGGCACTTGTGGTCAGTGTAGATGTCACACTTGTTGCTTATCAGATAGTGTCTCCAAATCTTGAGTGCATGTACCACGGCTGCAAGTTCTAGGTCATGAGTCGGGTATCGCTGCTCATGTTCCTTCAACTGTCTTGAGGCATAAGCTATCACTCTTCCTTCTTGCATTAGTACACAGCCCAAACCTTGCCGAGAGGCATCACAATATACAACAAAATCCTTGTGAATATCGGGCAGGGCTAGTACAGGTGTAGTAGTGAGCTTCTCCTTCAAGGTCTGAAAACTCTTCTCACATTCAGGAGTCCATATAAACTTGTTCTCTTTCTTCAGCAAGTTGGTCATGGGTCTTGCAATCTTGGAGAAATTCTCAATAAATCTGCGATAGTATCCTGCAAGTCCCAAAAAGCTTCTGATTTCTGACACATTACAGGGTTGTTCCCACTCTTTCACAGCTTCAATCTTGGCTGGGTCTACTGCGACTCCTTCTCCTGACAGTACGTGTCCAAGGAAAGCAACTTCCTCAAGCCAGAATTCGTACTTGGAGAATTTGGCGTATAGCTGGTTGCGAGACAACCTCTCCAATACGGTCCTCAGATGATGTTCATGTTCCTCTTTTGTGGCTGAATAAACCAATATATCATCAATGAATACCACTACAAACTTGTCTAGCTCATTCATGAAGATCTTGTTCATCATGTTCATGAAGTATGCTGGAGCATTAGTGAGTCCAAATGAGACTACTGTGCACTCATACTGTCCATATCTAGTGACAAATGCAGTCTTCGGGATATCTTCTTCCCTGATCTTCATCTGATGATACCCTGATCGGAGATCGATCTTTGAGAAGTACTTGGCCTTACTCAATTGATCTAACAGATCATCGATGCGGGGCAATGGGTACTTATTCTTGACTGTAACCGCATTCAGATTCCGGTAGTCAATGCACATCCTCATCGTGCCATCCTTCTTCTTGACAAACAAAACGGGAGATCCCCAGGGCGAAGCACTAGGCCTAATGAAGCCCTTCTCCAGTAATTCTCCCAGCTGCTTCTTGAGTTCCTTTAACTCATCAGCCGACATTCTGTAGGGTCTTTTGGCAATCGGTGCAGTCCCTGGCATCAGCTCTATAACAAACTCCATATCTCTATCTGGTGGCATTCCTGGCAACTCCTCTGGAAATACGTCATTGAATTCATAGACTACTGGCACATCTCTGAATGTCAGCTCTGTCTTATCTGCTTTAGTCTCCAGGGCACATAGGAGGGCTTGGACTCTTTCGGTTTGGGGTACACATCGGACAGCTGTTCCCCAAGGGTGGGTTACCTGAACATATCTAGGTGAACAAGATATCACTCCCCGGTGTTTGATTAGCCAGTCCATGCCTAAGATGACATCTAAGCTATTGGAGGGTAGTAGGGTTAGGTCAGCTCGAAAGTCAAGTCCCTCGATGGTGATTATCACTCCTCTACATATGTGAACGCTTCTGAAGGTTCCTAAGGGCGAGCTAGTTAGGATGGGGTTTGCTCTCGGGGTTACAGGTATGTTATGCTTACGTGCATATGCAGATGAAATGTATGAACATGTAGCTCCCGAATCAAACAGAACTGTAGCCATGTTACCCTGAACTAGGAAAGTACCGTACACAGCATCAGGTGCAGCTTCAGCTTCCTCAGCGGTCATGTGGTTCAGTCTTCCTCGGGTAGCAGATCCCCGGTTTGGTGTGCCCTGTGCAGCTGCTGGTGCACGGTTGAGGTCGGGGCACACAGCCACACGGTGTCCAGGCTTTCCGCATCCGAAGCAAGTGAAGGGCGCACTGCCTGCTGTAGCTGTCGCAGGAGCCTTCCAATTGCTTGTCCTTGGCATGTTGGTAGCGGGGGCGGGTGTGTTCTGCACAGCTCGAGTCGGCGCAGGGTAGGTCTGAGCGGGGCGGTGATAGTTGCCGCTGTTGGTACCACCACGGCTCGTTCCCGAAGAGGGTCCCTGGCGAGTCCAGAAAGGCGGAGGTGCACCCGTTCGCTGTCTCTGGGGTGGAGCAGTGCGAGCGGGTCCCTCAGAGCGGCGCTTCTTTCCCTTGTTCTGGGCCTCGAATTCCAGTCGTGCTTCCATGCGATCCTTCTCGATCTCAATACAGCGGTCAATCAGCTCACGCAGAGTGTAGCTCTTGTTCCCTGACAGAGCCAACCTGATCTTGGTCTGAAGTCCCTTCCTGTAGTAGTACATCTTTTCCTTCTCGGAACTCACGCAAGACGCAGGTGCGTAGCGGAGCAAGCAGTTGAAGCGGGTGGTGTACTCGTGGATCCGATCAGCTCCCTGGGAGATGTTACGAAACTCGTTCTCCTTGGCCTCCATGACTCCCTCAGGAATGTGGTGGTCACGGAAAGCCTCGGTGAACTCATCCCAGTCAATGCGAGCTGGGTCCTCGTGAGCGCTGGTGTAGTTGTCCCACCATGCTCATGCAGCACCGGTCAGCTGGTGGCTAGCAATCCCAACACACTCCTCGTCGGAGCAAGTGGTCAGGTCCAGCTTCTTCTCCATCTCCTTAAGCCAATCGTCGGCAGCGAGAGGATCGCTGTCGGTCCCGTCGAAGGTAGGTGGCCTCAGCTTCAGGAAACCCTCCAGTTTCCTTTGGAAGTCATTCTGGGGTGGCCCGTGGTGCCTGTTCATCCCAGTAGCTATGGCATTCAGCAGCTGGGTCTGCTGAGCCATCACTTCCGCCAACGTCGGTGGCGGCGGCGGTGGCGGTGGCGGAGGCACGTTCTCGCCTTGTGGTGGCAGATCGTTCACCGGCGGTGCATTCTCTGCCCGGCGCAGCTCTTCTTCCAGGTTAACTCCAGCACGTCTGCCAGCTGGGCGTCCACGGTTGCGACCATGCCCACGTCCTGGCGTAGGCGCGGGGGAGGGCTGGCGGTTCTCCAAACGCGCAGAACGTCTCATCGACATCTGAAACTATTAGGTACGTGCTCAGTGCAGTAATAATCTTGTAGTTGTTTAAGTAGGAGTTAGATGTTTTCAACGATTTAAATGAATTAAAATATTTTTCACGCTATCCTACACTCAACCAAAGAAGCATAAGATCCAAATGTCATTCATCACATGGTTATTATTACATAAAGGATGTTCCTAGCTGCTAAGAAGATCGTGCTATGCGCAGATAGCCAATGATAGGACAACTCATGGTGTCACTAGTCTAAGGGCCACGCAGGGTCCCATAAGCTACTGGTGCATAAGGTCGAGTACGGCGTCGGGTATGCGGCTGTCCTCTGCCTCGACAAGCTTCCCTTGGCTGAAGTACTGGATCTGGTCAGACGGTGCTCCCAGCTCCTCCAGCACCTGGCGTAGTACCATGGCAACTCCGCCGTGGTTCCTTCCGTTGATCGGGATCTCAATAGTGCCATCGTGCAGTGGACGAAGTGGTGGTCCAAGGCTGGTCATCAGCGAATTTTTCAAGAAACGGATTAGCAGGTCCTTGTATTAGATAAGCCATTGCATAAAAAGTGAATGCAAGGTCGGTAATATAACCGAAAGAGAGTCTGGTTTCCTATTCTAACGTCCATTTTCTATGGGTCTCATCCTACAGTCAAGTATGGCTCCGATACCAACTGAAACGACCTCGATTTCCACGAAGGGAAATCCACAGGCTCGAATTGTAATTCAACAGATTGCTTGGGACAATCCATGAAATTACCCATATCTCAGTTGCCACCAGGATCCATACAACGGTAAATAAGTCTTACATAAATATTTATTACATCGCCACACTGGCGGAATCAACAATCAGAGAAGCTTTAGAAGATGCGGAAGCGATTCATCCTTCACGGCCAACTTGAGTGTAGCACGTGACCCTATTCCTCGTCATCATCTCCCTCGAAGTCGTACTCATTCTCGTCACCTGACAGCAAATTTATCAGTACGATTTGTACTGGCCACGGAGCCCACCTATGCAGCATTTGCTTTGTGGAAAGTGGATGCAAGGCTATACAAGCAGACCTATAGGCTGAGGTTTTCCTATGCAGCTGTAATCAATGTTTAATTAGTCAAGTTTTATCACCAGTTAACACCATCATCCCTTTTCCCATCACCACACCTCACATACCCACACCTCACTCTCATTCGACAGGCCCAACTCCCTCTCGGGCCTATCTCAGCGGCACACTACCACAACGGGTACACTGCCGGAAAAATGTCATCCAGGGGGAGAAGAGAACACTCACTACACTAGTAGAAGCTTCATAGGAAAGGTCCATAGCCAACAGGTTGGCATATGTATCGATCGATCAACCGTACACTCTGCAGAGGTTTCACTACCCACAAGATTAGCCATCATAGGTGTTGCGCAAACACCTAGGCAGAATTCCGGGCGCTTGCTTGCCTAGGTCGATGCCACCCTACCACTCAGCCCTGGAATATTCCGGATCCTACACCGTTATGCTGAGACTGGGAGACACAGTACCGGGCCCATCCAGTGGTACTGTGCATCTAGAACGGAACGGGAACCCATCGACCGTCTCCGCCCACCCTTATCACCTTTCAACCTAGCAGTAGTGGCACCGTCCTACCAAGTAGTCCAGCCGTCTCCCGCCCATCAGAAGCGAGTGAGTAGAAAAGGATTCCCATGAACCTGAAACTAGTCCATCCTAGGTTTGACCAAGCAGGCATCTCCACTTAGGGGATACTCTCCCCGTGCTATCACAGCACCTCCGTCCACGGGCTTCAAACCACCAAGGCTATCCCACCCGGAACCTCCGCAACAACTTTACCCGCCACAGGTATCTCGCTTGGGGATGCCCAGGTTGCACCCCCAGCACGACTTGCCCCATGGGCTCGTCTCACATCCCACTTGGTCGACATCAACCCTTACCACGCACCCAAGATGCACGCAGCACTCTCTCCCAGTGGTTATAATCAGTTATACACCGTCCCAATTCCACCACATAGCATATAGCAAGTAGAAAGTAGTGGAAGAGTAATAGTAAATTAAGCAGCAGCTAACCTAACAGCGGATAGCAGGTAAAGTCTTATCAAGGCAGGGAAATCAAATATACTACCATGCAACCAATCCATACGTAATCATAAAGCAATAGCAACAATGTCATTTGCAATGCGTAAATAGGATCTAAGGATTTGGTGGGACGTGGCACCTTCGTAGTCGTCTCCTAGCTCTTGAAAGTACTCGTGGTCGTCTTCCTTAGTCAGATCCTCCTCCGGCTCTGAAATCGAACACGAAATAGTCGCGTCAGCGACTCCTATAGAGTATTCCAGAAAAATCCAATAAAATAAAGAGCCAAATGCACACAAACACAGCCTTAGATTATAGATCTCATTTTTCTGAGAATTTTGATATATGGTGCGCAATTTTTGGACTTCATATGAATAAGTTATGAATTTCCGAAGATTATCCTATTTTCTGAAAATGGAAAAACTGGTCGGTTAATCAGGGGCAGCTCGGGATTGGTCCATGTGGCGCGCGGGTCCAGTAGTGCGGCATGTGTCGCCTCATCAGAACACAAACCCGATGGTCGCCCACCAGGTGTTCGATGCTGGTTCCCAGAGAGTTGCCGGAGTTGGCGTAGCTCGGCGTGGCTCGGCGGTGGTCGGGGGTAGCTCGGCTGTGGTTGAGGGTAGCTCGGCGGAGCTCGGCGGTGGTCGGGGGTAGCTCGGCGGAGCTCGGCGTAGCTCGGTTTAGCTCGGCGGGTGAAAGCCCATGTTTGGTTTTGGGTAATTGATGAAACCTAGTTTGCTAACGATTGCTCTAAGTGTTTCATGAGAATTGATTAGAAAATGGCATGATGGAGCAAAGGACCGGGTCGGTGGAAGTCACATGTGAAGGGCAATGACGGCGTCCATGAAAATGGTGTAAGTCCATCAACAAAGGAGAAAGCCCTATTGACGGCATCCATGCAAATGGTATAAGTCCATCATCATAGGTGTCCACAAGGTCCATCAAGAGATGAGAAGGAAGTTGATAAGAAACCGGGAGCTCAAGGCAAAGGTATAACCAATAGGAGATCTTTTAATTTTGGTGATCAAGACTCCATAGAGGGAGTGATCACATTTAGGATAGATAGCCGTACTATGAAGAGGGGCGAAATCGTTGATGAAATACGGTTATCAAGTGCCACTAGGTGTTCATGATCATTGCATATGCATATAGATGCTAGTGACACTAACTTGACCCGTGGAAAACTCTTTGAAAAAGGCTAACACTCGTGCACCTAAGTGAGAGACACTTTGGAGTGTTAGTGACTTAAGAAACTGGGTGAAGTTTGAGGGTTAGAGAGGGTTTGGTCCTCTCTTCCTCCTGCCGAGCTTGCGAGGCAGGATTCGGCGAATTTCGGAAACGTTACAATAGAAAAAGTAGCGTCGGACTCTAACTTGACTGAGCGTCGGACCATTGTCTTTGGTCCGACGGCTAACCCCTTCAGCAAGCGTCGGACGCTTGATTTCGGAGCGTCGGACCATTGTCTTCAGGGTCCGACGGTACAGAGCCGCAGCAGGTCGACACGTGGAGAGCAGAGGAGCGTCGGACTCTCGGCGTTAGTCCGACGGTGAGCGTCGGACCATCGTCCGACGGTTTTCAGGGCTCGGGGAGCTCTCTAGAAACGTCAGACGGCCGCGTTCGTTAGTCCGACGGCTCCGTCTGACTGAGTCCGACGGTGGTCGGCTGAGGGCGTCGGACCGGTTGATTTAGTCCGACGTTCGTCCGTCCGACGGTCGTTTTGGCGCGAGGAAATAGCCGTTGTGATCCAACGTTCGACTTCAAACGGTTAGTGACACGTGGCGTTCATCCGAGGCGTCGGACCGTGCGGATTAGTCCGACGCTTTGGCCGTCGGACAGTCCGACGGTACGCAGTGAACTCTAAACGGCTAGTTCTTTGTGTGTGGCTTATAAATAGCGACTTGGCCGGTTTGGGGAGTAGCTCTTGGCACTCCAAAACATCATAACATACTTGTGAGCCTTCCCACTCCACTCTCACTCATCCTACTTGATTGTGATCATCATTTGGTGAGTTTGGAGAGCATCAAGTGCATTGCATTGATAGAGATCATCTAGAGGCACTTGGTAGTGGTGATTCGCAGCGGTTTCTCTTGTTACTCTTGGAGTTTGCCGACTCCTAGACGGCTTGGAGCTGCGAGGATCGTTGAGGGGAGTTGGTGATTGTCTCCGTCTCCGATCGGTGAAGTTGTGAGGGGTTCTTGAGCCTATCCCCGCGGGAGATCGCGAAAGGCATCTTTAGTGGATTGCTCGTAGCTTGGTGGATCCCCATCTTGTGTTGGTTGTGCGGCACCCTTGAGAAGGGTTTGGCGTGTGATGCCAATTAGCACGTGAACCTCCAAGTGGGTGTATCGCTACAACGAGGACTAGCTTGCCGGCAAGCAAGTGAACCTCGGTAAAAAATCTTGTGTCATCTCTCTACCGAGGATTTCCCTTATATGTCATTGATTGGTTATATTGGACTTCATATCTTCTCTTCACCGGCGGTATTGAAATCACCTTTACTCTTTACATTGGTGTACTTCTCTCTTGTGTAGCTTGTTAGTTAGTTGCTCACTTAAGAATAGTGTAAAGTAGTAACATAGCCTTTGAGTGTAAACTAGAGATCATAGTGTAGTATACTTGTCTAGGTGGCTTGCATAGCATAGTTTAGAGCTAGTGTTGTGCAAAGCTTGCTATTGTTACTAATTGGCTTGTTAAGTGTTGTTTGTAGATTTTTATAGGCTATTCACCCCCCCCTCTAGCCATTTAGGACCTTTCAGCGGGGCTCGGGCGAATCGGAGATTCGGGGCGCCGAGGGTGCCGCTCTCCCGAGCTCTCCCGGGGAGGCTCGGGCGAATCGGAGATTTGGTGCGCCCGAGGGTGCCGTTCTCCCGAGCTCTCCCGGGGAGGCTCGGGCGAATCGGAGATTTGGTGCGCCCGAGGGTGCCGTTCTCCCGAGCTCTCCCGCGGAGGCTCGGGCGAATCGGAAATTTGGGCGCCCGAGGGTGCCGTTCTCCCGAGGTCTCCTGCGGAGGTTCGGGCGAATCGGACATTTGGGCGCCGAGGGGGCTGCTTTCCCGAGCTCTCCCGGTGAGGCTCGGGCGAATCGGAAATTTGGGCGCCCGAGGGGGCTGCTCTCCCGAGCTCTCCTGGGGAGGCTCGGGCGAATCGGAAATTTGGGCGCCCGAGGGGGCTGCTCTCCCGAGCTCTCCCGGTGAGGCTCGGGCGAATCGGAAACTTGGGCGCCCGAGGGTGCCGTTCTCCCGAGGTCTCCCGCGGAGGCTCGGGCGAATCGGAGATTCGGTGCTAGCAGGGTTCCAGGGCGTCTGTTCAAGGCGGCGGTGTCTCTCCGGTGCGGCGGACGATGACAGGGCGGCGATGGCCATATTTCGGCAAGACAGGGCTCGGCTTTCCCCAATTGGCGTGCTCAGGCAGTCGTCCGACCAGATGGTGGCGGGTTAGAGTCGTGGTATGGCCTCCTTCTCTCCCTCGGCATACGGCGGTTCTCCGACGAGGTGGAGGCGCACGTAGCCAAGGCGACAGTCGTGATTCGGGGCTCGGCTATCTAGCGGCGGTGCCGAGGCAGACTTGGCGAACCTCGGCGGCCTTTCTCCGCAACGCGAGGCGACCGGGGGTACTCGGAACGGATTTAGGCGAGGCGGAACCTGTCGGCGGCGATGTCGTCGCGACGGTGAGGTTCCGGCGGGGCTAAGGAGGTCTTCTAGGAGATGTATACGCGTCCAGGGTCTATGGCGATGGTATACCAACTACCAATTTTGGCTACCGAGCTTTCCAAGGTGCTCGGTTGTGGCGGCGGCGTGTCGCCGACGACGGCGGAAGGCGGCATCGCGGCTACGACCAAGTATTGGTTCAATCGAATGCGGTCTTGTCAAATTGGTGAGGCCAGAGAGGCATACAACACCCTAGTGGCGAACTTTAGCCATGGCATGACCTTCTTTTGGCGACGGCTCGCGGCGGCGCTCCGGTAAGGTCGCGGCGCACGCGGCCAAGGCGATTCAGGCTTCCTCTAGCGCTTGGATCCGCGTAGCTAGCTCGAGGGGGTCGTGGCGGTGCTCCACGACGCTCTAACCTATACGGTTGCTAGACGGATTGCTCGGAACGGGTGATTCGGCGTCGGAACGCGTCGGTGGTGAGCACGCTCCGCCGAGAACGCGTCGTGCTGCGTTCTCGGTCTAGCAAGCTTGTAGTCCGGGGGTTTCGGCCGGTCGAATGAGTGCATGGTGCAGGTGATCTTCCCGAGCCGGTAAAGGCTCGTGCCTGCGCGTCCCGAGGGTGGAACGCCATGGCAAAAGCAGGGCAAGGTTCGGACATGGCGTGCGGTGGCTCACCGTGGTGTCGGTGAAGCTAGGATGGCGGTGCAGTGGCGAGTCGGAGCCGTGTAGAGCGATCGCAGTGCCGTGCCGCTCCTCGTCCGCAGCTCGGGCTTCTCCTCCGTGTCCGGCTCCGGCGTGCTCCGCGGCGGCGGCGCTCCGGCAGCTTCTCCTCCTCTGCTCCGCCCTTCTCCTACGCTCTCTCTCTCGGTTTGGTGCGGTGTGCCGGTCTGTGCTGCGGTGGCGGCGAGGGGAAATGAGGGTAGGGCTTCGGGGTGCTCCAATTTATAGGCGAGCTTGGTAGGTTCCCATGGCGGACGGCCGCGATTGATCTCGGTAGATCAGAGGGCTTCGGCCGCTCGACGCTAGGGCTTCAGGGTGCACGCGGGCTCGCTTGGCGGCTAAGAAAGGAGGGGACAGGAGGGGGACAGCGGGGTCAGGGCTCTGCCATGCTGTCGGCTGTGGGACCGGGGTCACGCCATTCGCGTGACACCCCCGGCAGGCGCGTCGCCTTCGTGAGGAAGAAGAACAGTTGGGGGGGCGAGAGCGGCTGACAGGCGGGGTCGGGTTGGCAGCGAGCGCGAGTGTGTGTGCCGGTCGCGCGCGCGCTGCCGAGCCGCAACGTGGGCCGCGCGCGGGTGAGATGAGGAGAGGAAGGTCGGGCTGGCTTGGGCTGGCTTAGCGACCCGGCTGGCCGAATGGCTGGCCTAACTCTCTTTCTCCTTTTTTATTTTCAATTTAGTGTATATATACATATATTGCCCATTTTAAATATTGAGTAAATACAAATATAAATTACAATAAATCCCAAATGTGATGCATAAGTTATTATTCTATGTGAATGGAATTAAAATGCAAACTACACTCCTTTGTTTACCAATTTCATAATGAAACATATATGTTTGCACAAGAAAAATGGGTTTTCACAATAAATAAAATGAAAAATTTTAATTGGTTGGGATTTTTAGATTGTGTGGATTTTTAGGGTTGTTACACCTTCTGCCTATCTTCCGCCACACCCTCGCAGCCTTCCTCCGCGCCTACACCGGCACCTCGCACCGCCCCTGCTCCGATCCTGCCACACTACCGTCCTCTCTCCTAGGCAGCCAGGGGCGGGTGTCAAACCATGGAGATGGAAGAGGAGAAGGATGCGTGAAGAGGAAGAGGAACACGTGACGATGGTGCCGGTCTCCACCTTCTTCGAAGTGAGGTTGCGGTACAACTCAGATGCAGATGCCCTCTGGTCTCCCCCGTCCCTTCTCTTGCTTTCAAAAATCCTCGCGCTTTCAGATTTGGATCTGCTGTGTGTGGTTATGGTGGGTTGTTTGTTTTGTCTAGGATGCACTCATGAGGTAAGGGAGGACAGGTATACTTAGGCCTGCTCATCGACTGCATGCTCTGCCTTCCTGTAAGTTTTCTCTTCGAGGGATAACGCAAACCTATTACAAGAATTGGAAAGAGTGTGAATCATTTAGTATCTCACATAAATGTACATTTGGTATGTTTTTCTAAGTGTCAAATTTACTTACGAACAGTTCTGATTATTGTCGTTTTAGGTAATTGGAATATCAGACAAGCCTAGGCAAGGAGAAGTTGAACCAGCATTCATGGTTTATGGTACCATTTTTTGAAGGCGATTGAGTGGGGATTTTCTTTTTGGAAATTTTCATTGGAGAATAGAGATAAACTTTTGGTTGGAGATTTCCTTTGATCATGGAAACCAAAAACTCAAGCATGGTCCTGGTATGGATATTGTTAACTGAACCTGACAAAAATGCATCCTATAATTATAGAACGCAGTAGTCAGAGCAAATTGCAGCCTAGAATTACGGAACCTAGAATGGATAGGAATTTTTTTGGTTTCTGATGTCGTCAATCGCCATAATCGTTAGGGGTATACCATATAAATTATAGATGCAGTAATAAATTTAGCTTGACATAGGTTTCAGAGGTAGTAATAAATTCTTATTTTTGTGTCCTAAACAACTGTAACCTAAATATTACCTTGAGCGGGTAAAATGCGCCATGTGGTAAACAACAGTATTTGCACAGTAAAATGCGCCATGTGGAAAACAACAGTTTTTACAAAGTTCTGTGTGCCTTGAACAATATTGAAAGCTTGGCTACCAGAGACCTTGTTATGGATTCATGATGTTAACTGCAAGCAATTTAATATAGGTGCAAAGGCATTTTGCCATATGGGACTCATAGAAATTTCTGTAAAAAGAAGATCATTCTAGCTTTTAAAAAGTTACGAATCTTACTAATCAATAGTTTCTCACAATCATAGGAGGCACTATCGGTTTTGATTCGCGAAGCTGCAAAAAATTCTATCATCCAGCAAAAGTTGAAGGTTTGTTAGCACGTTACAAGCTTCACTCTAGATGCATTCTCATGGTTAAGTGCTCTGTGCAGACCTAAAAATCATTTTTCTACATTGTTTCTCTAAGTATTATCCCGACTTACAGAAGCATGGATTTTTATTGCCAGATCATTAGATCACTACAGAAAAATAAAGATGCTGATATTTTTATCTGTAAAAAAAATATAATTGTTATGACAGAAGCAAAACTTATCAAGACATTATGTACTGACATCGATTGAGCATTATGAACAAGTTCTGAGTTAAGTATTTTGTGTCGAACCATTCACAAATGTTTTTTGATTGATCTTTGGACAATTATCTCTTTGTGAAACGTCCTTAGATGTGCTACAAGAAAAACTTGAGATACGGCGTGCTTGGCTTTATCAACATCTTGCGGAATTACTGCATTTTTTTCACACACACGATAATTTATTAGATACATATTTTTGTCCTTTGGATATGTTGCTTCCTCAATTGAGTTGCTTATCTCATGTAATCTTGTCCTTTTCACACACTTCTGCTAAAAGGCATCATCCATGCTGCTTAGGGTTGAAAGGATTATGCACAATCTACCATCTATTCTATTTTCCATCTAATCAGTCTGTTTATAAAAGGCATTCCATATTATTATATGGCACTTTTGAAATCCCAGTGCTAATTTTTTGTGTTGTTTTTTCCTTACAGGTGGACGAAACTATAGGAATGCTATCAAATTGGTCATTGAATTCAACGAGACTTCTGAAACTTGAGGGGTATAATTATCTCATGGGGTACACTGCCTTGGTTCAAACATAAAGAATTCTCAAAGGTTCTGCAAATATTAAATTCATCAGTGATGGACTGGATGCTGAAAGCATGCATAGTATTGAAAAGTGTGAATTAGATTTGTTAAGTGATGATGTTCTTTTATCAAACTGAGTTCTAGGACTAGAACAGGCTGACGTCACTGTATAGTAATGCTGGTTGTGGATTCGAAGCGGGCCACCAACTTTAAGATCCATCTTAGTAGCGTCTTATGTGTTTGTCCTTTTTTTTGAGTGAAGAAATGATCAATCTCTGTGAAGCATTGAATTTGTATTTCTTTTATTTTTTTTAGTTTTATGCTTTATTTTGCGTTATTATGTTAATTTTACGAACTTTGTTTTACAAGCTTTGCCTTTTATATTAAATTTCACTTTCAAGGCTGGTATTTAATTATATAGCATTGTTATCTTTATCGTGCAATCTTTATGCTTTTAATAATGAGAACGTATCCTGTGCAAACCACAGTCTTCGTAAAAACCTGTACAAACCACGGCAAAAAGGTCATCTAAATTCAACAAAAAAATCACACATGTAGATGATATAATGATACCTAATCTTATAAAATATCTTGTCCAAACTCGACTTCGTTTGTGAGATATAAAAATAACAAATTTCTAACAAATTACCACGACAGCTTTCTAGCTTGAAATTTATTATTTTTATATTTCACAAACGAAGTCGAGTTTGGATAAGATATTTTACAAGGTTATGTATCATCATATCATCTACATGTGTGATTTTTTTGGTGAATTTAGATTATTTTTTTTGCCATGGTTTATATACACGAAATTATGATTTGCACAGGATACATTTTCTTAATAATTTAGTTGTCCCGTAGCAACGCACGGACATGCTATCTGGTTCAATTTTTTTAGTGCGACAATTTATTTTAGGTTGTCGCTCTGCAGCCCCGTGCGATCCCTCTCCTCCCCTTCCTTCCCACACGCGCTCTTTCCTCACCGCTCTATCCGCGCCATCAATCACGCACTCCTTAATTTCCCGTGTGTGCGACCCCTGTCCTCCCTCGCCGTTCGCCGCCGCCTCTCCTCGCCTCGTGCCATCGATCTCTCCCCGCTCTGGACGCCGCCCTCTGCCGCCGCGCCACCGCCTCCCTCTGCCGCTGCGCCGCCTCTCGGCGGCAACGGCGTTGGCGTCGGGCGCAGGGCCACGACGCCCCGGGCGGCACCGAGAGCAGGCCCCGGTTGCCCTCCTCCCTCGCCACGAGGCGGGCGGCCGTTTTCTCCGGCTCGCCATCTCCGGTCACCCCCTCCCCATCCGGCACCTGCGCTCTTCCGTACACCAAAATCTCGTCTGAGATCCCTCCTCTTCCCCAGCGACAACGTGCGAAATCGCTCGCCTGGCCTCCTCCCGCTTGGATGGAGAACGAGATGGGGCGGCGCATACAAGGGACGTTGGTGGACCGAGAGATGTCCCACACAGATGGATGAGGCGGTGTCAGGCGAGTAGGACGGGGCCTTCAACGTCGGTGCGTTGTCCTGCCTCCGCACCGTGCGAAACAAAATCCATCTGACGCCATGGATGGTGGACCGGCTTCAATCACTTCCCTTCCCCTCCGGGAAATCTGCTATCCAACCAGGGCTCCTCTCAGTCCTTGCCCTCGTGCCGCCGCTCCATCCTCGCTCTCAGCTCGCCCACGCGCCACGCCCATGCCTCCTCTCCCTCCTGCCGCGCGCCACCTTCTGCACCTCGTCGCCACCATCCTCCAGGCATGCACCGCGGCCCAGCCTGGCGGCCCACCTTCGCCACGGCGCGCAGTCGTGCGGGCAGGCCCGGTCACGGCGTCTCAGCAACCGAGTGGGGCATCCCAGCTCAAGCGCCCCAGCGCAACGGCGCTAGAAGCCCTCAGGCATGGCGACATATTGCTGTGGGTGGACCCAGGTCCCCTCTGGGCGGATCCCACCCCGTGAGGCGCTCGATCTCGGGAGTCGATGAATCAAGGTTGGAGACGACGAGTGGTGGGCCTGGCCGCCTCCGTGGACCCTCGACGGCTCCCGTAGTCCCCGGTGAGTATTGTGTTGTCTTCTTTTCTTTGTTTTTAGTTCAACGGAGAGCGAATAGTTTCAGACTTTGAGCTACACATGCAACATGTGGCAAATTTTCATTTTGAATGAACATGCCGTCGAAATAAGATTATGCCTTCTTTTGAGCGTCGACTACTGTTTTGTATGCATCTGCTGCTCTGAATCATGAACAAAGCTTTGTAACAAATATGTTAATTCAGAATTTGAGACTTTGAGTTATTAGCAGCCACTAGCATTGCAGACATTAAAAGTGGATGTTTTTTCCTCACTGTTAGATCTCGTATAATGTATTTCAAAGAATAACCTTTTTTGGTTGAGATCTAAGAAAAAGATGATCCTCCCTACCAACTGACTGACTGTTATAGTTTAATTAATTGTATTCCTATTCTAGAATCTAGATGTGTTGGTTGCATTTTTATTTTTATTTTCTTCATTCACTACATGATGGTTCACTCTTTCCAATACGGAGATTATGCTTTGTGCCGGTCAGTAGTAATAGGAGCCTTTGCATCTGTTATAGTTCAGCTGTGCGCGTGTGCCATCGATTGTGGACCTGCTTGTTTGTTCCTAATTGAACTGGACCGCCAGGCCATGCTGTATCATAAAGCTAGACTACACAGGTCATGAGGTAAATAGAAATACTTGAGATTGTGTCATGTTAGTTTTGGTTTTCCAAACTGTCCGGAAACTATGATGAATGGTGATCAAAATTTAGATCAGTAAGGTGGTAGACTCCGTCAGGATGTACGACTATCAATCTCGGCGGTGGCAGTGCCGGGCATGGACGTGGACAAGCTGAACTTTGTACTCCGGCACTGGAGGAGGGAGTCGGCCGACGTTTGGATATGGGTGTGGTGGAGTTCTCTATGTATTCTTGAAATTTTTGTCTACTTCTGTTGTTTTGTAGATGAGGAAACCACTGCTATGTTGGTCATGCCACTGAGGACGTTGTATGTAGTGGGCTGTGTTTTTGTGCAGGGCGGTGGTTCCTCTGCAACATGATTAACACCTTGTCGTCACTGCAAATTAAGCTTGTAAGCGGTCTGAAATACCTGTGTGACAGCATGCTTTGCTATTGACTGGCAACAACTTGGTGGAATGCCACGTCTCGGCCACCGAAGAGATAGTGGCAAGGTGGCGAAGGGCACAGTTGGCGATATCGCCCTTACTAGGTTTTCCTTTGTGTGCTCAACTCTCCTCACTCCATGTGAAAGCATTTGTATGAGACGAGATAGGATCCTTGTCCCAATATAAGGCTTGCAAAGGGATGGGAGGATGCTTGTACTATCTGTTTTTTTTTTTTGTTGTAACAATATTTTATCATGCAGTCCATGTGATTGAAACTATGATAGTGTTTGCTGCCTTTTGGCACCAATAGTAGTGAACTGATCAATAGTACCCATGGACTTTGAAGCTTTGTTGGGTTCAAATGCGTATTTTTGCGAGATTTTGCGCTAACTTAAGAGTGGAACGATGTTGGCCTTATTTCACAGTAGAGAATTCTTGACTGAGTTAAGTGCTGAAATTTGGTCCATCAAAAAATAGTATATAGTAACTTTAAGATCCTTAGTAGCATTTTATAGGTTTGTCTATTTTTTCTTAGTAAGAAATGACCAATCTCTGCGAGACAGTAAATTCACGTTTCTTTTATTTTTTTAGTTTTCTTGATTTATTTAGTTTTATGCCTTGTTCTTCGTGATGTAATTTCATGAACTTTGCATTTTAGATTAAATGTCATTTTAAGGTCGGTATTTAATTACAAAATATTGTCATCTTATCATGCGATCTATATGCTTTTAGTTAAAAGTTTAGTTGCCCCGTCGCAACGCATGGACATGCTACCTAATTAATCATACAAGTTACAAGACTAAGACTTGACTAGGATGGATGGGTAGGTCCCTGGGCTTGGTTTTATGAACTCCTACACCAATACCCGAACCCTACCCCTCAACCGTGGAACACCTGCCGTCTACCCCTCAACCGTGGAACATCGTCATATCCGCACCACGGTCACGTACAAGGAAACTACCCATATTCCTCTAGGACTCCAACCCTACGAATTGCCGAGCTACAGTATGGGCAAACCCAAAGGAACAATGAACTACCATCCTAATCTTAATCCTACTCGAGTAAATCATATGAACGATGAAGAACAAGCATGAAAATATTATGAACATTTCATATAAACTACGTGTTTGTTCATATAAGATGAAAATAACAAGAACATGATTATACTCTAAATCATATATAAAGCTATATAAAGGATATGAAATCTTCACTAAAGAAGAAGGGATCATGGATTCTCACCAAGTATCCTCTCCTCCTTGCAGCCAAACTCTCTAAGTAGCTCAAGCTTTCCTCTATGTTGACATTTCTTAACAAAATGTTGGGAGGAATAAATTAATGTGCCACCTGATTAGCCTACAGATCACTTGACTCTTTAACCTCTATCTCTTAGAAATAACTAGGTTGTCATCCCCAGCATGATTATAAAAGATCTCATGAACTTCTAGCAAATAACTGAAATTATATTATATTATATCTGTAAGCACATAGATAAAATATACACCATTGTAGCATTTTACCCAATAGTATTCTGGGTTGTCGACTTATATTTTACCGCTGGGAAGGCTTTGGCAATAAATGGGATGCATGTATACTAGCAATCATGACAAAGACACTTCATATTCATACTTAAGGGAATATTACTAAGAAAGATCAATATCATAACCAGCCTTCTAAAGTAATAATAACTTCCTACTCTCCCTACATTCGGAGTGTGGACTACAAAGGACTCAACGGGAGTGTCACATCCGCGATCTACCACAGAACACAGAATATAAGGTGCATTTGCAAACAAACTACATCTAAGCACCATGCTTACATGCTGTTGGTCACCCATCCATGACGTCAATGAATGAGAGCTATACAAACATATGTATGAATATGAATACATCCTAACTATGCAAAGTATACAATCTAGATAAGCAATGAATAACATAATTGAGAACATAATCAATAGTAGAACAATGTCAATCAATTTTATCTCAAGCACTCAAAAGAGGTTTAAGATACAAGAGAGAGCTTACAATGGCTCCGGGAAGCCTTCTAACTCTAGACAAGATCTGGAGCTCAAGTAGAACTTGCCTCCTCCTACTTCTAACCTATGTAGATATGCTCTAGATAGTGAAGCTCTAATGATTCTAGAGTTTCTGGCTCTCTACATCTTGATTGATATGAATTGATATGTAACCCTGTGGGGTATGGGGCTCCTTATATAGGCTGGTGGGATGAACCGTTGCCCTTAGATCAAACCGACTTCGATGGGCGGTGGAGATTTGTCTAAAAATCGGGATGTGGGTCCACGTCGAAACGCACGCTAAACGAACTCTGGGCCAGGTCGGCTGTAACACCCCTGGTGTTACGGTAACTAAAACCTGCCATGTCATCATGATTGCAGGCAAAAACATCCCGCATAAACTTATTTTTCTGTGCAATAACTAAAGTAAAAATTTATTCTTGCATATGATTATGTGTTGGTACCTTAGAGTGATCTGGTTATGATAATGTTTGTGTAAGTATGTGGGATAAAAATAAAAATTAAAGAAATTTAAAAGAAATCATTTATAAACGCTACGTCGGACTGAAACCCTAATTTAAAAACTAAAAGGAATTAGGTGTTGGGCCTTAAACAAAAGTGGCAAATCGTTAAAAGTTGAGCAACTTTTATTTTGGGCAATTTTGAAGTTATTAAAAATAATTTTAAATAAAACCCTAATCTATGCTTTAAAGTTTAAATTTGAAATACAAATTCAAAAACTAGAAAGAATCTGGTGATAGTTCCTTAATAAAAGTTTTAACCCTTTCATAATGGAACAACTTTCATTTTTGGAGATTTTGGAGTTATTGGATGGAATTTCAAATTAAACCCAAAAGAGTGTTTTGAAATTCAAATTTGAAAAGCTATTTCAAAAATTATCAAGAATCTGACAAAACTCGTTTAATGAAAGTTATAGGGCTTGTCGAGCAGAACAACTTTTATTTTTGAAGATTTTCAAGTTATTGAGAAAAATTGTGAGAATTAAACTAGATTAGAATTTAAATTTAAAAGGCCTATTTACCCCCTTTCGAATCATTCAAAAATTATGCAAAATTTCAAATTCTGTCCAAAAGTAAAGTTGCTCAGTTTGAAATTTACTACAACTCTTATCTTGGCAGATTTTCGAGTTACTATGCAAAATAAAAAGTAATTGAGAAAAATAAAAAAAAGGGGAAAAGGAAATTGCTACAGTGCTCGGCATTGAATCGCCTCCTTCCCCTGTTCGTGCACAGGCGCGGGCGTGCCACCGCGCGGCGCCGCTGTCCTGCCAGGCCGGCGCGCGACTATTGGGGGGAAACGCGTCGTGGGGGTCCCGGGCGCGCTCTGCTCTTCTCCATTTCTTCTATAAGAAGCCCGGCACCACCATTCTCTCCTCCTTCCTTTCTCCATTGCCGCCGGCGAGCTTCACTGCTCGAACAAAATTCGCGGTCATTGCTTCGCCTCCACCCTCTCCATCTCAAAGACAGCTTCTGCTCTTCCTGGCGCATCGATTGAGCCCGACTGGGTCTCTGTTCGTCATCAGAATCGGTTGCATGGCTCGGTCTTCGTCCTCGCGGCCGACAGGGCGCCGCCGTAGCTTGTTCTTGCGTGGCCAGGCCACTGAGGTGCCTTTTCCTTTGAAATTCTTTCCGTTTCCTGGCCGTCTTGGCGTAACGTTGCTCGTCGACTAGCCGGTTGATCGTTTCCTCAACAGGCCGGGCGGGAACACGGTCCTTGTCGTCGGAGCTCCATCTGGCGTCCGCCATCGATGTCACTAGCAGGTCTCGGACCCTTTTCGTCCCCATCTAGCGTGAGCAGGAGGCTCGAGGTGATTCTATAGTGCTAGCAGAACCTTCGATTTAAGCTCTATCATTTCGTGGCTGTGGGAACGTGTCGCGCCGCCGCGGCCATCCGCCATGGTCGTCGGCGAGCTCGCGCTCAGGCCCTAGGCCCTGCTTGAGACCCTTGGTTAGGTTCGTGGTGGCGCTGTGATCGTGTCCGTGTCCTCGCCGTCGCTAGAGGGTCGCTGGTGGCGGTCTGCCGCGGCGAGCCGCCGCGCGAGAGCGCGTGTGCGCTCTCTGCCCGAGCAGGAGGAGGGAGAGGGCCGGCTGGGCCGCGCAGTGGGCTAGCTGGGCCGGCCCAGTGACGCGGGGAAACGGCTGGGAGAGGGAGGGTGTGCGTTGGGCCGACCTGCAGTTGTGGGCCGTCTCGGGCCGAATGGCGTTTTTTCCATTTTCTGATGAATTAAAATTCGTTTTTCAATTTTCCGATAGTATGAATAGTAATGCACTTTGTCATTTTTGTAAGAATAAATTTATTGCCCTAAAAATCATGAAAAGTTTTGTATTAGCTCTCTGTGATATGGTAAATGCATGAAAAATATGATATAAATAATTTAAACACTTTCTGTAGGGACTAAAAATCTGTCTTTTAATTCATCAATGTAACTTTGATGAATTTTAATAAATTCTGTGCTCATCCAAAAATCATGAAATTTAATGTGGCACTGTTTTAGGGTAAGAACTATCTGTTAGAAAAGTTTGGGGTCAAATGGAAGTAGTTTGCTTATTTATTAAATAACTGCTTAATAAATTAAATAATAAAATAAGTAGAAACTCTAATGCTTGTAGACTTGTGTGTTTTTGGATTGGTTGAAGACCATGGATCCTTCACTGTGGTGATCCTGGACAAAAATAATATCGTCAATAGGTAGTGATAGTAAAGCTGTGCAGCGGCTTTCTATGACTGTTAAAATGGTCAATAAAAACGAAATGCAGAAACACCCTTTTACCTTATGAAAAATGTTTTGCAACTCTACCGTGAAGGAAAGTTGTACTCAAGGTTGTTAATTAAATGTTTGTTCTATATTTTCCATTCATGTCATTCCGCACCATGTAAGCATGCATCATTATTATACGTGTAGAGATCGGGTTCTCGGAAGAATTTCTTGATTGCTCCCTGACGGAAGAATTATTCGTCGAGAGAAGTCAAGTGGGTTTCTCTGGTTTTCTGGCGGAAGTAACAGACCTGCAACACAGGCAAGCCCCGGTGCATTCAGCCCCTCTTTGTGATTGGAAAAACGTTTATAACTTGAGTTATTCTACTGCATTAAGTTGACAGGAGTTGATTGATAACCCAATTGCTGCATTACCAACCTTGACCACTGAAATATCTAGAACCCATTTTAAAATAAAATGTTTGAAATGCTTAGCCCTGCTTAAATAAATTAGATTTGCATAAAATGCTATTTTTGAGCTGTGTGATATAAATTCTAATGATTAATTCATGAAAAAGGGAATCGGTATATTCTCGTTCGGTGACTGTGCACCTGATCAGTACATTGTCATCGACGATAAGGGATTTTCTTGCTCGGTGGTTGTGAATTTGGGTTAGAGTCCCAATGCTTGACCACCGGCGGAAAAGAGATTTGAAAACCGTTGGGACACTTGTACTTGGGTTAGAGTCCCAATGCAATGTCGCCGGCGGAAAAAGAATTAGGGACCGTTCGTTGTAGGCTTGCTGGATTGAGACTTTGCAACTAGCCACATACTCCGGGAAGCCATATCTTCGGTGGCTCTACTGCTTGAACCGACAACCACGCACTGAGAGTGGAAAGATGGCGAGAGTAGCGTGTACCCTCGTGGCCGTCGTGCCTGGAGACGAGAGGAGTACTGTGCTCTCGGGTGGCGCAGGACCGGTTCAGGGGTAGAAAAACCATGGTAGACGGGGTTGGTATATGCAAGCTTAAGTGCTACATATGCAGTGTGGATAGGGATCCCCAGCTGGGTATTTAATCCATTCGAATCGTCGTTGCTCCTCGATAACGGAGACTTGATCCAGTGCCCTACCCCGAAAAGTGGTTCGGAACTAGGTGTTTTTGAAAATAATTAGGAATTTGAAAGTATGAGGATACATGAGAATGAATTTGAAATTATGGATTATGATTAAAATAAGATTGAGTTAAAATATTGAACTAGGATAGTAATGCTTTTTCCGCAAAACTCTTTGACTCTTGCTCAAGCCTTACCTTGACTCCCCTCAGCCTGTATTCCGGAATCTCATTTCTTTTTCTTAGTCGGGTAATTCTTACGGAGTACCCCAGTACTCAGGGTTTGTTAACCCCTGTTGCAGGTGAGCCAAGAGTACAGTCATGCTTGGGGCCGTGCCGTTTGACGGATCGTGCATTGGTGAAGATAGGCATATAATATAACCCTTGGGCAGGGTGTTTAGTTGTATATGCTACTCCACTACGAAGTGCTGGTTCCGGAAAATGTAATTTATACTTGTAAACCTATGTTTATGTAATACTTCCGCACTCTTCACTCTGATGTATATTATTTGTGTAAACGGTTGTAATACTTGCAAGGTCTTTACAATGAGATCCTCGGGGAAATTAGGGTTTCCGAGGAAACCCGGCAGGCCACCTAGGTCAAGGGGAAACTCGTGCAGACGGATCGTGGGTCCTTAGGGACGATGACGGTGCGCATGGGCCCTATGATTAAGGCGGTTCTGTCACATCGGCCAACCTGTCAGGGAGGTCGGCCGACGTCCCCTGGCCGCCACGTGTTTCCCGATTCATCTGGCGTGTCTCTGGTGTCCTCTAAAATATTTTTGATCTCCTGTCATGGCGAAATTCGTTATTTTAATCCGACATGTGGGTCTCCCTTGGTTTTTTTTTATTAACACCCCGCAAAACACTAATTCACTAAAACTGTGGAATTCTATCGGTTAAAGTCCTATTCTATGGTGGTGTTTGCCTTTATACCCTTATTTCATATTTAGTTGACGGGTAAAATCATACAATAATTACCATTAACAGAGGGTCCATGTCGAAGGGGACGCGGAGAGGCCAACCTGAATGGTCGGCCGACCTGTCAGGGAGGTCGGCCGGCCTTCCCACGGTTTGAAAAAACGTGATTACACGTATGTTTAATCGCGACTACACGCTAAACGGTGGCCTAGCGTCTCGTTTAGGGGGTAGGCGCCCAATTAATCATTAGGCGTGCCTAAGGCGGAGGGGAGAGCGTGCGGCGCATGGTCGAGCGCGGGAGAAAAGGTGCTGGCGCGAGCGGAAGAAAATCCGAGGACGGGCACCGACGCCGATGTCCGTGCTTGGTGGGAAGCCGCTGGCCGCACCCCGCCGGCCGCGCGCGGCCACCAGCCCACCTCACAGAGGGAGACAGGGAGGGCGAGAGAGGGAGGGCCAGAGGCCGGAGGCTGGAGGGGAAGCTGGCGCACTGGCCGGTGAGGGGGCGAGCCGTGGCCACTGAGCACTGAGCGCCGAAGTCTTCCCGGTGCGTGCGTGCGGCGGTGTATGGACTTGGAGCGCGGGCGCCAAGTCGGTGTTGGCCTGTAGGGCGAGCAGCGGCGTAGGGAGTTGGACATGCGCTGTGTGGGCATAATGCTCTGCTTGCCCTAAGCCTAAGCTGCTAAGGCCTAATGGGCCTGGCCAGCCACGGCTAGACAGCCCAATGCCTTGATTTGTTAGTTCTATATCCTGTACCTTTGGCCTTGATCTCTCTTTGATGGCTTGTATGCCCTATTATTACTCCTACTTGTGTTATTACTACTGATTTTGCTCTTAGTATCACCAAAATTTTAAAAAAATAAAAACGTTTAATCACGTTTAATCTACGTTTACTCTTTTTCAAGAGGCTAGCGCCTAGCTTTTTTTGAACCTTGGGCCTCCCCTCTCTGCCAACTGGGCGCCGCTTCTGCCTGTTAGTCTCTGGTGTTCTCTAGAATGTTCTTGATGCACTTTCACGGCGGAATTTAATTTTTAGTCCGACATGTGGGTCTCCTTTGGTTCTTTCTTGATTAACACCCTGCAAAACACTGATTCACCAAAACTGTGGAATTCTGTCAGTTAAAACCCTATTCTATGGTGGTGTTTGCCTTTATACCCTTATTTCATATTTGGTTGATGGGTAAAATCGTACAATAATTACCGTCAACAAGCTCCCCCAAGCTTAACCTTTGCTAGTCCCTTAGCAAAGCCAAACTTTACCATATATCAAAAGTTATAGATACCCCTCGCAAGTATTCAGTTTTAAACCAAGAAGTACTCAAGGATTAGAGTAGACCAAGCTAACCTTTTAAACTTACCTTTATTACCTTTAACCATGGAGCTTGTAGCTTTCTCTCGGGTCTTGGGTAATTGAAGGACATGATGCCTAAGTTAAGCACTATGTCTCAAGCTTTATCGTTCAACTCCTAACTTGGAGCTTTTGCAATTTTTTAAAGTAAAACTCAGAGTTTCCTTCGTATGACTCTCTCAAATCTCTTAGTATGTGGTATTTGTGGATCCTCACTAAGGTAATAGTGATGTAAGCTTTCACTCTCTCTCTCTCTCTCTCTCTCACCTTATAACTAATGGCTTATGCGGAGCTCGTGGGTAAGGAGACAGCTCATACATACTTGCAATGAATATATTGTAAAGTCAAATAATGGATCTAAAGGAACAAGTCATACAATCAAATCAAGATATGCATGTGTGTGGATGTGAGGTGGTAGGTGGATATAAGGTGGCTAATCCAAATTCTACTCTTTGGCTCCTCGAAACATTTCTCTCTCTCTTTTCAAATACTTGGGAATTGTGCTGCAAGACAACATGGGCTATCTTTCTTTTCTTTTTTCAAGCGGGCATCAGAGTACCTATTTTTTTTGATACTTCTGTCCATTTTTACCTCTCAAGCAGGTATCTTTGTACCTATTGTTTCCTCTCATCTCACTCTTTTGCATAACCATATGCCTCTTCTCTGCAACAATACTTCTCTTTTTCTTTTTCTTTTGAGAGATAGCAACAAGAACTTTGGAGCATTAATCTGGGGTAACCAATGGGGTATATTTTTGGGTGTTTCCTCCGAGTGCAGGAGTAAACTTTATGGGTGGAAAAGGTGGAATGTGTCGAATGTGGATGCGTTACTAGACATGAGTAGTGCATTATGGGTGGAGTGCATGTGATCTTGATTGTAAAAGCATGACAAGTTCCTAAGGTATCAACAAAGCTTGACAAAACTCAAAACAAAGCAAGTAGCATATAATATGTATATTTTCCTAATATAGCATGTATGGCTGTGGTAGGAATGTAAAGCTCTTGCATACAGGAACTCATCATGTGGTTTTAAGGATTTTCAAAATAAATCAGAACTCAAGTACCACTAGGAACAAGATAAATAGCAGCTCAAACTTTACATATCATATCCCTCAATTACTTAGACTTCGATCAAACATTTGCTACCCACAAGTTTCAGGTTCAAAGTAAATCTTCAGGTTAAAATGGTTGTGTGTAAAACTTGGGATGATTCAAGTTTGAAAACTAAGTATTGTGAGGAATCATGATGAGGTGCTACTTATCAATTCCTATGCATGGTTTTCATCTAGTCTAAGCAAAATTATTGTAAGCACTCTCTTTTTATTCAAGCCTAGTAACATACTAACTAATAAGGTTTTCAAATTTGGTTTTCAAATTTTATCTCACTAGCTAACTCATGCGAAAAGCAATATGGTATAGTAATAAGGTGGAAAACTTATACTTAGCTAGATTAATTGGAGGGTGCCCTCCCCCAAGCTAGATGTTGACATGGTCTTTGATGTTGCAAGTTGAGTGATCCTTCGTAGAGCAGGTGTACCAGTGGTGTAAGGACGTTGGGTTGATTAGCTCTCTGCTCTTGTATTGTCCTGTAAAACTCAATTGCCAAAAAGAATACCAAATCTCATGGAGAGGGGTTGGGTTTTAATATCACTCCACGGTTAGTGATTGATTTTATAGTTCTAGCTGAAATTTCCCTAAGTGGGTGGACCTTCATGTGCCCACATATTTTTGGTTTTTCTAAGAAGTGTGGACCTTCATTTGCCCACATATTTTTGATGTTTTCAAGTTTATGAATGAAGAAAGTAAATATGATGCAAAAGTCTATCATAGATGCATGCAAATTATTTTTGTGCCATCACAGTGAATAGCCTTTATGAGCTATGCCACAAGATTAGTCAATGGGGCTTTCAGATTTTATTATGCAAAGCAATATATATTTTTTTATTTTCTTTTTAATGCAGGAAAATAAATATGCAACTGCTGAAAAGTAAATATGGAGGGGTACCAAGTTTACCTTTTGGCGAAGGCTTGGTGGTTTATAGTCCTCCAAACAGGACTCCTTGTCTGTTCACTCCTTGTCGGGTTGAGATGGTGACCCTTGTTGCACTTCTAATGATGAGCTGCAAGGTGAATCCTTCCTCCATTCCTTTCTGGTTGGTGAAGTTGATGTTGATGGTGAGGTTGAAGTTGGGAGCTCATCTTTCGTAGTCTCTTCATCCTTCTTCTCTTCTAGTTTGACGTAATCACTCCTTTTGACTTCTCCTTCATAATCTACCCAACCATCCTTGAGTGGTTGGCTCTTTAGGCGTTGGGAGGAACGGCGTCTCCTCCTTGATCTGTTCTTCTTCAGCTGCTCATAGGTTGTGTAACTGTTGAAGTAGCAGCGGACCTTCTCCTTGTGGAACTAGAAGTGGACCTCCACTGATCTCATATAGATGATTGCTCTTGTAATGTTGAGAAACGGTCTTCCAAGTACGAGCGGTGGATCGTACTCTTCTTCTCCCATATCCAGGACGAAGGAGTCAGTGGGGACATGGTGATCTCGAATCTTTACCATAACATCTTTAGCAATCCCCTCTGAAAATCTAAATGTCTCGTCTGCCATCTGCAGCTGCGTGTAGGTAGAATACAAGGGTTTCTTGCCAAATAGGAAGTAATAGGTTACCTTGGCCATTATGTTGACACTCGATCCCGTGTCGCAAAACGTTTTGTTGAAGATCTTCTGGTTGATTGTGCACTCGATCATCGGTACTCCTGGATCTTCTAGCTTGGGCATATGTGGTGAGACCAGAAGGTGATCATACTCAGCTCAAACTGAGTTAATCATCCTCACAGCTTCAGTGCGAGTCTGCCTAGCCTTGTTCTTTCTTCTGCTTGTCTTCCTCTGCGCTGGTTTGTCCTCGTAGATGTACGACTTCTCTGGATGGGCAGTACTTTCTAGCGTCTTGTTCTTGAAAGTGAATCTCTCTTTACTCCCGCTAATAGTGAAACAGATCTTGGCATTGTCGGCATAGATGATAGCCTTGGCAGTGCTCAGGAATGGTCATCCCAAAAATAATTGGCGACTTCTCATCTCCTCCTGTCTCAACTACCACAAAATCAGTAGGTACATACGAGTGTCCAACTCATACACAGACATCTTCCAGGATCCCTTTCGAATAGCAGAGTGACTGGTCTGCTAGTTGCAAGCACATGTTCGTGTATAGGAGCGCATCTCCATGGATCTTCTCATAGATCACTTTGGGCATAATGTGACGCTTGCGCCAAAGTCGCAGATTGCTTCCTTGAAGGCGTGTTGACCAATGGCTATTGGTATGACGAGTCTCCCTGGGTCTCCTTTCTTCTCTGGCAGAGAGTCATCATTCCACCCCTTGGACCGATGCTCTGCATGGTACCATCTTGCATCGAAGATATCCACCAGATTTGCAGTTTCTAGTTCTTCTGGTTGGCCTGGGATCTTTCCTTCATTGGCTGAAGGGATAGAAGATGCCAGCTGAGCTATTTGAGATTCTAGCATTTTATTGAAGTTGAGCTGGTTCTTGATAGCAGAGGCAAAACCATCCATCCTGTTGTTGATGGTTTCTAACAACTTGTCATTGGAGACTAGTTCTTGGAAACATGTTCTAGCAGTTTGGTTTAGCCAGAAACTAGATCTCTCAACGGTGTGTTGAAGTTGTTACCTTGATAATTACTTGAGTAATTACCTTGGTAATTGGGCCTCTGTTGCTGATTCCAACCTTGGTTCCGATTCCAGTTCTGATTCTGAGGACGGTATTTGTTGTTGCTGACATAGTTCACATCCTAATGAATCTCTGGACAGCTGTGGCCTGAGTGACCAGTACTTCCACACTCTTCACATGTCATGTAGGCATCATGAATGTGGTTGACATCTCTCTTATCAATCACTCGGTCATCAAGCTTCTACATCAGCAAGTCCAGGTTGGCAGAAATCATGTCTGTCTCCTTGAGCTAGTGGATTCCTCTTCTCTTGCAGGTCGGAGCTCGTTCTTCATTCCAACTCTGGTTGGATGCCATCTTATCCACAAGAGTGGTAGCTTGCTCGATGGTAAGTGATAGGAAAGCTCCTCCAGCAGCAGCATCCATCGTCTCACGGGTGCTGGTAGTCAACCCATGGTAGTAGGTCTGCATAAGCAACCAATTCTCTATTCCATGGTGAGGACATTCTGAGATGTAATCTTGAAAGCGTTCCCATGCTTCCGGGACAGATTCATCGTGTTGTTGCTGAAAGCTAGTGATCGTCCCTCTGAGAGCATTCATCTTGCCCATAGGGAAGAACTTTGCTAGGAAGGTAGTGGAGCAGGTATCCCATATAGTGTTCTTGTCTTTGTTTGCATAGAACCAATGTTTTGCTCTTACCAAAAGTGAGAATAGAAACAGGCGGAGCAGAATAGCATCTCTAGTTACTCCCTTGATGGTGGAAGTGTTGCATATCTCCAGAAAGTGTTGGAGATGTGCACCTTGCATCCCCATGTGCCTTTCCCCAAAACTGACTAGCTTGCACCATGTTGATGAGCGCAGGCTTAAGCTTGAATCCATTGTCTCCAACATCAGTAGGTGGTCCCGTACGGATGTTAGCGGTGGTTGGAGCAGAGAACTCGCGAAGGCTTTTGTTAGCCATGGCCTCAAACTGTGGTGTCAAACTTCTTCTTATACGGACGTCTTCCAACGAAGGATCTGGGGTTTTCTTGAGCTTGGCTCAGGTCTTCCTGATCAAAGCTTCTGAATCTTCAACAAAATTCTGCGGAAGGTCAAATCCGTTCAAGCATCACCCTGCATAAGCTACACAAGAATAAACAAGGACAGGGTGAGCTTGTTTGAGTAAGATTTCTATGGTTTCTCGACATATTGGTGTGGTGCATATGAGCTATCTACATCTTATGTATTCCAAAATAACCTTCCCCGGCAACGGCGCCAAAAATGCTTGTTGACATTTCTTAACGAAATGCTGGGATGTATAAATGTGCCACCTGATTAGCCTACAGATCACTTGAACTCTTTAACCTCTACCTCTTAGAAATAACTAGTTTGTCATCCCCAGCATAATTCTAAAAGATCTCATGAACTTCTAGCAAGTGACTGAAATTATATTATATTATATCCGCAAGCGCACAGATAAAATATACACCATTGTAGCATTTTACTCAAGAGTATTCCGGGTTGCGATTTATATTTTACCACTGGGAAGGGTTTGGCAATAAATGGGACGCATGTAGATAGTTGTCATATGCAGATGCAAATATGGAGGTAACCATGCAAGATCTCACTACTACATTAATCTTTTGCGTGGCGGTTAAAATGGATTTACCGAGGTGGTTATCACAACCGCCTCAGATCAAAGGTCACGGTTAATACGACCTTTTTCTGAGGCAGTTGTATGCCCGCCTCGGTTAATCCAGTTAAAAAACAAAAAATAGAAAACCCGTGGTTAAGCCCAACGAGCCCATTCACGGGCCCGCTGAGCCCATCCACGCCGCCACCCCTCGCCGGAGAGGAAGGGGGAGGGTGGATCTGGGCACCAGACGTCCACGGCTGACCGGAGAGGAAGGAGAAGTCGTCCACCGTGCGCGCGCCGCCCACGCTAGCCCGTCGCCGCTTGGGCAAGGCCACGTCGAGGCCCGCCGCCGCCTGCGGGAGGTCGCGCGGAGGCCTGCCGCCTCCCGCGCCGAGGCCTGTCGCCGCCGGCGTGAGGCCACGCCGAGGCCGGCCACCGCCCGTGGGAGGTCGCGTGGAGGCCCGCCGCTGCCTGCGCCGAGGCCCGCCGCCGAGGCTGCGCCAGCGTCAAATCCGGCCGCCGCTCAGCCGGCCCTAGCCACCGGATCCGGGCTGGAGGAGCGCCGCCTACCACCGGGGAGGCCCGCCGCCACCACTAGCTTCAGAGATAGGAAGGTCGAGGGAGGAGGGGCACCACGAGCTGGGGACATGAGGGAAAGGGAGAGGAGGGGAAGTGCCAGATCTAGAGGGAGGGGAGGGTGCCAACGAGCTGCAGGGGAGGGGAGGGCGGCGACGGGATGCGCCATCGATGTCGCGTGCGGGGCGACGGGCTTGGGAAGGGGCTGGAGAGGGGGCGGCGGGAGGTTGAGGGAAGAAGTGGGAGACAAGTGTAGAAACCCTAGCTCTTCATATATATATATATATATATATATATATATATATATATATATATATATATATATACGATGAGTGATACCGGGCTGAGATGGGCCATCTATTGGGCCTCTATTTTTCGAGGTGGACTACTTATAATAACCGCCTAGGTTAATAGATTTTACGTGGCAGTTTATCGTAACCGCCTCGGTTAATTCCAGACATTAACCGAGGCGGTTATCCTTCCTGCCCGCCTCGGAAAAAGAAATGCAAACGCCTCGTAAAAGATTTTTTGTAGTAGTGTCTACTTGCTCAAAACATGGGTTATGTTACAATAATAATGATATATATGATAAGCATAATGATCAATCAATCAATCAATACATAATGTAATCACTTAGAGCACTTCCTATCTAGGCACTAGCATGGATTAGGTAGAAGCATAAGAATATCCTAAGTCATTCTAACTATACTACTAAAGACGTATTAGATTGGTGCAATTATACTAGAAATTATGGCGAAGATACTTTATACACATACTTAGGGAAATATTACTAAGGAAGATTGAGATCATAGCCAGCCTTCTATAGTAATAATAACTTCCTACTCTCCCTACATTCGAGGTGTGGACTGCAAAGGATTCAATGGGAGTGTCACATCCGCGATCTACCACAGAACCCAGAATATAAGGCGCATTTGCAGACAAACTACATCTAAGCACCATGCTTACATGCTGTTGGTCACCCATCCATGACGTCAATGAATGAAAGCTATACAAACCTATGTATGAATATGAATGCATTCTAACTATAGAAAGTATACAATCTAGATAAGCAATGAATAGCATAATTGATAACATAATCAATAGTAGAACAATGTCAATCAACTTTATCTAAACGCTTAAAAGGGGTATAAGATACAATAGAGAGCTTACAATGGCTCCGGGAAGCCTTTCTCCAGAATAGATCTGGAATTCAAGTAGAACTTGCCTCCTTCTACTTCTAAACCTATGTAGCTATGCTCTAGATGGTGAAGCTCTAATGATTCTGGGGTTTCTGGCTCTGCTCTATTGATATTGATCAACTGATATAAAATCCTGGGGGTCTGGGGCTAGGCCGGTGGGATGAACCGTAGCCCTTGAATCAAATCGCCTTCGACGGGTGGTGGGGATTGATCCTCAAAGGCAGTGGAGGGTCCAAGTCGAAGGGGACGCAGAGAGGCCAACCTGACAGGTCGACCGACCTGTCAGGGAGGTCAACCAACCTCCCCTCTCTGCCAACTGGTCCCTGCTTCTGTCGGTGAGTCTCTGGTGTTCTCTAGAGTGTTCTTGATGCACTTTCGCGGCGGAATTCAATTCTTTTAGTACGACATGTAGGTCTCCTTTGGTTCTTTTCTGATTAACACCCTGCAAAACATTGATTCACCAAAACTGTAGAATTCTGTGAGTTAAAACCCTATTCTATGGTGTTGTTTGCCTTTATACCCTTATTTCATATTTGGTTGACGGGTAAAATCATACAATAATTACCGTCAACACTCTACTACTCCCACTTGCTACTACTAAGATCTATGAGAAGGTAGAGAGGAACAGCCCAAGTGTGGTGTGTGTGATGTTGTGGAGGCCTCCCATCTTCTTATACTAATACCAAGGTCGGTTTAGGGGGGAATATTCCCCGAATACACCCTCTAATCGTCTTCACCCCATCAATGCTAAATCACCTCAGAAGACTGGACCTGGGCCGTGGCCATGGGGGCGCGGCCATGCCTAGGCCAGCCCGCTCAGCCTCATCTTTGTCTGGTTGGGCACTGGTGGAATGTGGACTAGTGCAGCGCCATGGGCTGGCCCAAATTTGGCTCTGGTTGCATTTTATCTTCTTTGCTTGATGAGCTCTTTTACGTTTTTCGGAAAGGCGCCTTTTTGACTTGAATCCCTTGTAAATGGCCTTGGTTCCTCAAAAATGTTGGTTCTACCACTACAAGTGTAATTTTTGGTCGATAATAAATGTATATGTGTGTATAAGTGTCTAATTCACCCCTTTTTGGTCTCTAGTTGGAGGTAAAAATGTGTCTCTGAGGACTACCAACAATAGCATCGTGGATCCGACCAGTACTCCCACTTCTCCCAGATTTGAGCAAGGAGCACGAGATCAAGCCCGGCCATACACCCATAGTCAAACACTGCAACGTCCCGGATGGAGGCACTCCAGGTTATTTATGTTTTCTTCATCGTTCATTGATTTTTATATACATTTGCTTTTGAATTGTAACATTGGGGTGAAATATTATAGGCCCAACTGGAAGAGGAGTGGAGGCAACGGGAGGAGATGGAGATGAGGATGGAGGTCGAGCTATAGAGGAATGAGGCTGACCGGCTGAGGCGCCAAGCGGATGAGGATGGAGCAGATGTTTCAATGGATGCAAAATCTTGGTGAGAGGATGGGTCAACCTTTGCCACCGAAGCTATTGCCACCTCCGCCACCTCCTGCATCTACTCCTGTGAGTTTGCCTTCTCTACCTTTAGCTATAAGCAAGGTGATAGGATTGTTTATAAGTTGCAAAACTCATTTGTGTCGAGGGCAAGTTAGAACACACTACACAAACATTAAGTCCATTTGTAAAAGAATGTTTCAGTTTCTATGTTCAAACTTTAGATCTTTTCTCAGAAATACAATCTCTAATCCTTTGTGCAGAATCCATCAGCAGCTTCTGAAAGGATCGAGGATGCTCAAGAGGGGGTGAATTGGGCTTTTACTAAATTTTTTACAAACTCAAAAGGAACCTATCGCATACAGCCCAATAGTCACCCCACAAATGCACAAGTGTGATTCTATCCTAAAGCAAGCTGTGCAACCTAGAGCCAAGTCCTAAACATGCAATTCTACTCTAGGAATTGAAAAAGCGGAAAGTAAATACGGAATGTAAATACTCAAAGTAAAGAGACGAGGGAAAAAGAGGTTTTTGGTATCGGAGAGTCGGCACTCCCACTAGTCCTCGTTGGAGCACCCTCGCAAGGGTGTTGCTCCCCATTAATCCGCACAAGAATCAATTGCTCTCTACGAACTGAATCTTTGACACTCCGTCGTGGTGTTTCACCCACAACCGCTCACAACATCAACTTAGGCCACCCACAAGCTCTCCAGGTGATCACTAAGCCTCTGATCGCCATCGAGCCGTCTAGGTGATGTTGATCACCAAGAGTAACAAGCTTGAACTCTCACTTGACCAAGAACATGGCCAAAGAGATGGATGAATGCACACTTATCACTCTTGATCACTCACTAGAAAAGAAAGCTCACAAAAATTGGAGTTCACTCAATCTCCTGAGTGCTCTTGCTGTCTCACAAGACCTCAAGGTGTTCTCAACTGTTTGGAATGGCAGGATACCTCCCATATACGAGATGCATGAGTATAAATACCCCCCACGCAAGCCCATGGCTGTTAGGCACAAAACCCTCTGTCTGCGGGTACACCAGACGCGGATTACGTCCACACCGGACGCGTCCGGTGGTTGTCCGGTGCCTCTCCAATGGCTACTGTACCTACAGGGTTTTCGAACACAGCGGACATGGGGAGCGTCCGGTGGCTAAAAACCCTCTCTAGACCTTCACCGGACGCTTCCAGCTTTATCCGGTGCAGCGTCCGGTGGTTGACTAGTGCTGCACCCTAATGCTGCTCTGCAAACCGAACACTCAGGTACTGGCTGCTACGCGTCCAGTGGCCACAAAAACGTGTCCGCTACACTCTTGTCACTGAGCGTCTGGTGTAGCGTCCGATGCCTCAAATTGACCTTAAACTTCGTCGAATTGAAAACATCCCAAAACAAAGTTTGTTCAACTTGATCACCAGACTCTCTCTGCACTCACTAGACCTAGGTTTGACAAGTGTGCACTACACTACCATCTCCAATCTAAGTCTAGATCAAGCTACCCATTCATACCCCTTAATAGTACGGCTAAACGAGAAAACAAAACCTATGACTAAACCAAGTGTCTCTCAACACTAATCGACACTTGGGACTAGCCTATCAACGCCTTGTCTTCCTTCCTTTGAAAACCGAATCGAATTCCATCTTCAGGGGTTTGAACCAGCATGTTATTATGACCTAACCACTATGTTATCCTGCAAAACACACGTTAGTCATAATAACCTCCTTGTTGTCATTAATCACCGAAACCACTAGGGCCAGCTTCGAATGATCCTCATAACCCATCACCTTAGACCGGATGACCATCTTGGTGAATCATGCTTGTGGTTGAACACTTTTGGTTGTATGTGTTTCACTTGAAGATTTTTAGTTCGTTATGTGATGCACTTGGATTACATGTCACACACTTGTGGTTGAACACTTATGGTTGTGAATGGCACTTGTGTTGATTAATTGTGATATGTGTGATATATTGTGGATTATATGTGATATATGTTAATGTGATATAGTGAGGAGGAATAAACAACAAAAATAGGTTGTTCTCAGGTTCTTTGCTAAGTGTCATAGTAAAAACATTCTGCAAAGTGGGTCAGCAAAGAAAACTGGGAAAGACATTTGCCGAGTGTATTCGCCAAGGCACTAGGCAAAGGGTCCATGTTTTTTTTATCAGAAAGGGTCCATGTTTGCCGAGTGCAATGCCCTAGGCTCTCAGCAAAGCGGCAAGGTTTGCCAAGTGTAAAGCTCATGGCACTCGGCAAAGTGGCCGAGTTTGCCGAGTGCCTAACCGTACGACACATGAAAATTCCCCTCCCGGAGACGAAAATTTGCGATGAAATAAAATAATGGCCACAGTACATGTTTTATTCTAATATTTTGAAAACAATGCGGATGTTTGATGAGAATAAAATATTTCCCTCTCTTTCTCCCAATTTTATGAAAAAAGCAGATGTGACCCTATTTAACCCCATGAAACCCATTGACACTGGCCTAATGGGAGTTCGATACCATCTTATTACGCAGCCAAAACACGCATGTAGCCACCAGCAACCAGATCTTAAATGCAATGGCAGTTTATGTAACTGTAACTTGCTGTACAGCGTAAAGTTTGCAATACCAACTGTATTATACCCAGCTCCATGCAACTTCGTTGCGCCTACAAGCTGGATCTCTACTGCCAACCACGTACAGCTTTTGTCTACACTATTTTACAGGTGGAAGTTATTACAAACATTCGTGGCGACTCAGAAAATCGCTCGTCCCAGTTAGACGGTGAAGTTTCCAGGTCTAGGGTACTGCCCAGGGAGGGGTGGTCCTGCTGCCGGCACGGGAGGGCCGAAGTTAAAAGGGTGGTTGAACATGCAAGCTGGTCCATACTTGCAAAAACCATAGCGGCCATAATATGTGCAGACAGGTTGATCCTGTAACAAAATAGCAAGGCAAAAATAAAATAAACTTAGCCAGAATCATATTTAAAACAGTTTGCCAAGCCTGGCAGAAGTTAATAGTAGTAACAAAAAAGTCCTTTGCAACAAGCTTAGACATTTCGTTTGTGGAATGCAGATCTTTTGACTATCGTCTACCAAAAGCAAGGTCATGAGACATCCCCAAGCAAAATATGGAACCATCTGTTCTTTCCTCTCCATGCAAGTGATCTATGTACTACAATATTAGTGAATTCCAGTGCAACCAAAGGAGCAGCCTTTAGCAGGGAATGTAAAACGATTGGATAGGAACTCACAGGTTTGATAGGCAAACCGATGGGGCTAAGACCTGTTAGTGGTGCAGACTGGCGTGACCTTGGATGGTGAAATCTGCATTTCATCCTGTATTTACAGAAACCGCTCTTAACAAAATGCTGGCATTCAGGTTGGTCAGGTCTCTCCGGGTACTCATCAGAAGGTGGTGGTTGATGTCCTGGTATATCTGCAGCCTTGTACATCGGGTGATTCATCTGGGCAGCTGGAAAATGCGGAAAAGGGACACCAGGAGGGTAATATGGATTCAAAGGTACCTGAAACCAATATTTACACATCAAATAGTTATCCAAAAGAAATCATCAATATCAAGCATACCAGGACATTATGAAATGTGCCGAACAGAATATTTCCACTTGGTATCACTATTCTCTTAGCATAATACTGAAAAATCATAATGGAACTCAATACGAGTAAACAAAATGGCTGCACCCTTTTGGATGCAGATGGTAACACTTGGTGGTCGAACCATAGGAACAACATATAAAACTGTGAAATAATTTTGCTCAAAACAACTTCTGTGCCTTTTCCCAAGCTAAGAAACGGTATTTGAAAGAATAATCATAAAGACAAAACACGATATTTAACTTTAAAGTAGTTTGTAAAAAAAATAGTAAAATTATGTAAACTGACAAAGTTGAAGATGACTCAAAAGAACTAAAAACATACGCCAGCAAATAAACTAGCATGTTCGGTTCTTAGTTTACCAAAAAGTAAGTTAAGGACAACAAATACAAATATTATCCAACTCATTACAAATGCTAAACTGCTAAAGTGAAAGGCATTATTTAATATGTGTACAATTACCTGCTGATACCCACTCCAATCAGGAGATGGATACATTCCTTGAGGTGGAACCATCCCTCCACTGTATGACGGTGCTGGAGCAAGAAAAGGAACATGCTGTTCATTCAAAGTTCTCTGGTCAGGCCATATCTGAAGGCTATGCTGAGAGGATCCTTGGACATTTTGCAGTGGTGCATCCCCATTCTCATGTTCCAACCCTGGTTCTTTTGAAGGCGCGTTAGTAGGATCTGGGTGGTGAAACTTGCAGTTAGTCGCAAATTTGCAGCTCCCAGTGCGCATATAGTATGGGCACTCCTTTTCACCCTGCAATATTAAAATCACAGCTTATGCCTTCCATAATTCTAAACAATGTTACCAAGTCGCTGGAGATACTAGTCGCCATGGGACCGACCAGGTGCCTAGTCACGATTAGTCGTCGATCACAGACTATAGTTGGCCCTGAGCAATTCCATTCTGTTTCTGGCCATACACCCCCTAGTCTTCCTACTGATTCTGATTAGTCAAGAACCAATCAGACGACAAGGAAACTAATCGGCCTAATCGAGTCGTAGCCCATAGTCCAGGATACCGACTAGAACAATTAATCATGATTAATCAGACGATCACGATTAATGGAGACTTGATAACAATCCATACAAAAGTAAACTGAATTGATAAGTGCACCCAAAGTTTTCAGTTTCATGATATGATTACACCTAGACATAATTGCACACCTTGCAGTGGTATTCAACTACTGTGAGGACAAAAAAAAAAAAATTTCAAAGTTTTTTCTTTCGGCCACAATAAGAACAAGATAGCTCAATTAAGTACCCACAATCTCCGTACAGCTCCAGCACCAAGCATTTTAGGAGCCAAAGATGTTCTTTGAGCCAGAGGTCTGCCAAACAGGTCCTTAATTACTCTGATATGAACAAGTATATAAGCTGCACAAGTAATGAGAGACTTACTGCTCGCAGTGGAAGACCTAGAAAGTTCAGCTCAGCCATTTCAACCTCTGTTTTCCCTTCTTTTCCCTCACGGTGGAGGTATTTACAAGCTTTACCGAATTTGCAGCCTCCAGGTGTTGAATAATACTGCAATGAACATCGTGTTAGACGTTAACAGTTGAAGAGTAACATTACCACGAAAGATCTAATGCCTTAGATTTTACATAAAAGATACATAAGAACGAATTAGTGCTATGTGTTACTATCACCTGATACAGTGCTATTGGTCACCTATGTAACCCAGATACATCAGGTAAGGGTCATATCCCCATCGGATACAGGTGCAATGGTGAATTACTTGCAGTGATATGTATCGTATGTGTACGATACAGCCCTGTGTGCAAGGAGCCAGAGAAGATGGAGCACGAACTAGGCCATTGCTTCACGACACCCGCTGCTGCTAGCCAATCTGCTATTTGAGTGAGCAGTGAGTAGTGTGGGTGGGCCATGGGGATGCTCCACTGATGCAGAAGGAGAGAGCTGCAGCGGCGGCTGTGGTAGTGTGGAGAGCTGGAGTAGACCTGGTAGAAGCTGGAGAAGACCTGCTAGGCTGCTAGTTTATTTCAAACGTAAGTTTTCTAATAAAGCTGGGCTGAGCCTTTGATCTTAAAAAGGGCTGCTAGTTTATGTCCTCGTGGGGTGACTGGCTGAGGGCTAGGTGCCTAGGTTCCAGGGAATGGGTTGGTGGGCCTTTAGTTCATTAATGGCTGATAATGTCTGGCATAGCAAATTGTATTTTAGATGCGTATTTTCTATGATATATACTTTGTCCAGATCAACATCTTTTTGATTAGCATGTATACATTGTGTTTGTCTTTACAAATTACAATGAGGCATTGACCTTAAAGGCATCATTTTGATGATCCTGTGTCCAGCGATTAAAAACTGATGATGCTGCTTGTTTGCATTTAGGCTGCAAACACAATGCAAACATAAAATCTAATTTGTTGTTCTTGCTATTACATGTAAATTATTATTTTCTTTTAAAAACTAATGAAACATATCCATGTGTCCGTTTTTTTTAATGGCATATCCATGTATCCATATCGATCAGATACCCGTGCTGCATTGCTGATCACAACTACTCCCTCCATCCATTTATCGGAGTCATTTTAGGGTCATGCACAGTGACCATGGAGGAGCGGCGCATGCAGATGGTTGAATTAACTCGGCCAGTGAGAGGAGCTGCATGCAGATGGTTGAAATAATTGGGCCAGTGAGAGGAGCTGCATGCGCCTGGGACGAGGTGAAAACTGTGGTCCCTGGCTTAGACGACTCCGATTCTTGAAGAATTTTTTTTGGTAAGATGACTGATAAATGGATGGAGGGAGTAATTTGAAACAAAAAAGAAGTGTGAAACAGGGAAAAAAAATTCTCAAACAAGAATTGCATAAAAGTACACACAACAGAAAAATGAATGTACAAAACAAGTTCGTTCCTGGAAGCCATTGTAGTTACACCAGTGTGGACTGTGAAGGCTGAACTAGCCTGAGATGAAACCATGAAGTTGGTTTTCAGCAGTGTTATCTGGACAACAGTGTCTCCCAAATATTCACCGAATCAGACACCACACCCAAAATGGACAATACCACCAACATGGTGTCCGCATACTCGATTCTGTTCAAGATAGCCCATGGTTCAAGACAGAAGACACCACTGGCTTGACCTCAGGGAGCTGGTTCTCAGCACCAATACCAATTGAATCTTAACATATGTTATCACTAAGGCATTAACAGATTTTTTAGAGAAAAGAAAAAAGAAAACATTCAAAAGCTTTCCAGTGCAAGTTAATCACAGAAATCAACAAACTATCACCATGATGAGGTCACAAACCTTGCATTCCTCCTGAGCGTTGCCTTCTGCAAAGGTTTCCTTTCTTTTATCTTTAGCACCCTTCAGAATCTCAAAAGTCAGTAGGGAGCAATCAGGTGGCAATAGAACAAAGGATTTATATAAAATAAAATAAAGAAAGAAATTATCAATTTATGAACATTCCATTGACAGGGTTTTGATTAAGAATTAATGTGTATACATATATCATCATGCTATATAGCATAATAAAAGTTGGTTCAATAGCTGTAAGTTTAAAGCAAAGGCACTGCCAAGGATGGAGTTGCTCTAAGGGCATGTACAATGTAAGATGCTTAAACCCAAGTGCTTAGGGAGACAGAACGTTGTCATATCACTAACCATTGGTACAGAAGTTCATCCTACAATGCAAACAGGTTCTTAAATATGAGTTTTTGGAGGGAACAGGTTCTTAGATAAGATTAAACCAATATGTTGACACACATTAACCATTGAAGCTAACTTAAGATCTTATCCACCTTTTAAGAATCAGGTGTTAATAGTTGGTGAAGAAAAAGGTTTTTTTGAGCACCTCCATCATACATGCTTCAATATATCCTCTCTGAGAGAACGAATTAACATGTTTACTGGGAATGCAGGATGTCAAAATACACTAGATGGTTGATATAATGATATAAGGTCCTCCATGCTAACAAAAGATGCTTAAGTAACTGTAAGCGCCCTGTGTCACACTGGCCTGTGGAAGACTGCTAAAGGGATTGAATGCATAATCTTTAACCTTTTGGATTGTGATGCTTGTCTCATCTAACTTCGTTAAAAAAAATCCTTTTTCAGGTTCTTCACAAACCTGCCAACATAAGATATGAGAATTTAAGTACCAAACATAATTACATCTACTAAGCAATCTCAAGCAATATTACATAATATCCATGACAACCTTTTCCTTTGGCTCCAGTTTCCCCCTTTTCATATCAACAACCTTCAACAGGTAAAAACATATAAGTAAACGTAAAAAAGTGGAGTTCAACAAATGCGGAAGAAGTGTGGTCTTTTAAAGTTAGTAATGCAAGCAAAGCAATAGGCAAAGCAACAGGGCATTTCACTGGTTCATAAGCATGTACAGTGCAATAATGCTGGTAAAGAACAGCTCACAAAGATCAAGGACTTAATCATTATAGTATGCTAAAAGAAAATACTAACAACATATGACATCTTCCTATGATTTTCTGAGCTAGATAAGCTCCACTTGTCATCAAAGCCCTGCAGAAAAATCTAGCATTTCAAAATTCTACAACACAAACTGAAACAGGCAAAATAAAACGAATAGTACATCAATAACAAGTCCAAGAACTGGTGAATCAATAAGTTTGATTCATGATTACACAAATGATTGCATCCTACGTTTTCAACAGCAATAGATTCTTGAAAGCGAACCCATACATTATTTGTCACAAGGAAAATAAAAACAAAATAAAATTGGAGGAAGTTGCCATCATTGGACATACAATGCTGATAGTGGGGATATGTCCTGTGGGGCCGCACGTAATCTAGGAACAAAAGGGCCCGAGACGTGCGGCGTGCAGCAGCGCGCCAAGGTGCCGTGGCCGATGCGGTCACCACGCCGGGCGCTGGTGGGAGTCTAGTTTAGGTAGTTGCTAAAATAAAGGAAAACCAATCAGGAGATCCTCCAATTTAGGAAAGATTAGTTAGAGTTGCTATGGCCTCTGGCCTATAAGAGTCGATGTAATCTGTCTTTTGGAATTAAGCAAGAACAATTATCTCTCTTCTTCCTCCTTCTAACAACAGCGCGCTAAGGGGCAAAACCTCGCCCCAACACGGAGCGCGACTACGATCTACGTAGTCGAAGTCCGCCTACCTTACCCCTCAACGCCCTTGACAGGATAGATGTCTATTAACTTGGGAACGCACCCACTGCATTTACTCTATGTTTCTTTATCTTTTCAAAATGTTTTTACAAAGCAAAATGTCTCACCATGGAATCCGAAATGTCTAGAACAAGGCCTTCATATTCTTCTCTAGGAGCCTGATTGAAAATTAAATAGATTATAAGAACGAACAATCAAAGTTTATTCAAAGGCTAGAAATGTAGAATTATAAATGCAGATATGGCCAGTTTATTACAAAGAACTATGATCGTCAATATAAAAGTGGAAACTTCAAGATATAAACCTTGAATTGTATGGACAAGTTAGGACTCCAATTATGGCCATGCAGCACTGATCATGAAGCGCATAAACTGTTTCACATGCTGAATAAGCATATTATTACAATTAGAAGGTTCAAACAAAAACAGACCAAACAATAACCTATAGGATACAGCCCTCCCAAATGTTAAGCGTATATCAAGGCCCATTCTATAGGCCCATATAGCCTATGTCTCTCTATATATATATGGTCATTGTTAGATGTATAGGATATATGTATTTCCCCTCTACTTGGAGGGCTTCTCTACACAATGTACAATGTATATCTGCCCCTTTGGGCATGCAATAATTTGTTGGTCACTTTCTAACATGGTATCAAAGAGATAGGTTTCCTCACCTGCTGACCAACCCATTACCGACCCACGTCCGTACGCCGCGCAGCTCGCGCGCCGGCCGCCCTGCTGCACCTGCCTCCTCGCTCGCGCGACCCCACGCTGAACGCTCGCGCGCCCCTGTGCCCCGCCCGCGAAACACAGCACCGCGAGCTCACGTGCCCATCCCGCGCCGCTCCTGAGCCGCCGCCCTGCGTGACCAGTCACACCGGTGTAGTTGCGCTCCGCTTCATTTTCGTGGTAGTTGCGCTCCGCAGGTGCCCTGTGTTCTGACTGCCACATCTCTTTCGACGTCCTTGCCATCGCCGCCTATGTTGTCCCTGTCCTCCGTCGTGGAGACTGGGGATTCCTTCGGGGGTCATTGAGGCGCCTCTACTCTTCAAGGTCCTTGCTCACTCTCTGTCGAGAAGCAGGAGGTCCTTGCCCTGTTCCGCCGTCTCACTGCCTCTATGTTGCCTCTGGCATCTCCTACTCATTCAGGCATCTCCACCAAGTGGTTCTTGGATTCTGGTGCCTCTTTTCATATGACCCCTGATCCAACTCATTTGATATCTATGTCATCTGCCCGTCCATCTTCCATTGTGCATAATGCTGATGGAACGTCTCTTCCTGTTGTTGGTCGTGGCACTCTCACCACCTCTTTTCATGTTCCTACTGTTTCGCATGTCCCTCAGCTTACTATGCAATTGATGTCCGCGGGTCAGATCACTGACCAAGGCTGTGGTATCATTCTTGAGGCAGATTCTTGTTGTGTTCAAGATATCCGCATGGGCCTTCTGGTGGGAACTGGGCCTAGACATCGTGATTCTCAAGGCCCTTGGAGGTTGCGTCTTCCTTCACCCCCTTCTGCTACCCAGCCATCTAGCTCTCCCGCCTCTGTGTCAGTTGCATCCTCTACCCCTACCTTTGCTCAGTGGCATCGACATCTAGGTCATGTATCTGGCTCTAGACTGTCCACTTTAGTTGGTAGTGGTGTTCTAGGTCCTGGTGAGAGTGCTCTCCATTGCACTGGTTGCCAGCTTGGCAAAAAAGTGCAACTCCCATATCTGTCCAGTGAATCTGTGTCCCAACGCCCTTTTGATCTCGTCCATTCAAACGTACGGGGCCGTGCTCCTCTCAGTTCCAAAGGGGGTCACTCCTACTATGTTATCTTCATTAATGATTATTCACGATTCACTTGGATTTATCTGATGTCATCTTGTGGTCAGTTTTTTTCTATTTACTAGCAGTTTGCTACTATGTTTCGCACTCAATATGGCTCTTCCATTCATGCTTTTCGTGCTGACTCTACTGGCGAATACATTTCTGATGTGCATCTGCGTTATCATATCCTAGTGCTCATGCTCAGAATGGTGTTGCTGAGCGTAAGCATCGCCATATTCTTGAGACAGCTCATGCTCTTCTCATTTCTGCTGATCTTGCTCCACGTTTTTGGGCTGAGGCTGTTTCTACAGCTGTTTTTCTCATTAATCGACAACCCTCCTCTTCTCTTAAGGGCTCTACTCCCTACCAGTGCTTTTTCGGTTCTCCACCTTCCTATGACCATCTTCGTTGCTTTGGTTGTGTCTGCTCCGTTCTTCTTCCAGCTCGTGAGCACACCAAGCTGACCACTCAGTCAGCTGAATGTGTGTTTCTGGGGTACAACACTGAACACAAGGGCTACCGATGCTATGATCCTGTTGCTCGTCACATGCGGATTTCTCGGGATGTCACTTTCGTTGAATCCCGTTCCTACTATCCTCGTGCCTCTAGCAGGCCTTCTAGCACTTCTGAGTCCCTTGCTTTCCTTACTCTTCCTGATTTGTCTCTTCCGTTGCCTTCACCTTTGCCTTCGGTTGCTCCGCCTCTGCCGGGTGTTCCATTCTCACAGGGTGCTTCCCCTCGCGAGCACGCCCGCTGCTCCACCCCTTGTCCGGACTCTTCTCCGGCCGAGCCTCCTCCGGCCACACCTTTGTCTCCAGTTCCTCCAACAGCACCCTCTCCCTCCATACCAGTGTCTCATCGGTGTCGTCTTCACTTGATTTTCTGATGCAGGAACTTTCTTCTCCGCTTCCCGCTGGTCCAGCGGCCCCTACCTCCAGCGAGGACGAGATCCTGGACCCGGCTGTCCTCTGCCTGGGTCCCGTGGTTGCCCCTGCGGGCAGGCACACACCTGCTGCTCCACCTGCGGGTGGGTCGCTGCTGGGCGGACAGCGCTTCGGCCCCATCTACATCGCCATCCCCAGACCCCTGCAGCGCCAACCGACCAGCGCTTCGGCGCTGTCTACAGCCGCCGTGCCCGGCCTCCCGCAGCGACGACTGATCAGCCCGCAACCCCTGCGGCTACGGTCACGTCCCCTGCTGCCCCTTCGGCGTCACAGGCAGCTGTACCAGCAGCACCTGCGCCCCCACCAGCAGCAGTACAAACTGCTGTCCTCGCACCAGCAGCAGCACCAGCGCCTCCACTAGCAGCAGTACAAGCTGCTGTCCTCGCACCAGCAGCAGTACAAGCTGCTGTCCTCGCACCAGCAGCAGCACCAGCCGTTGTTCCCGGTGCAGTAACAGCCCCTGCTCCTCCGGCTACCTTGCGCCCTGTGACACGCTCACAGACCGGCAGTCTTCGTGCTGTCGAGTGCTTCGGCTTCTCCGCCTCCGCTGCCTCGCCGCTCCCGGCGAACTATCGCAGCGCGCTCGCCGATCCCAATGGCGCCCTGCGATGGCTGACGAGCACAAGGCGCTCATCGACAATGGTACTTGGCGCCTCGTCCCTCGTCCGCTCGGTGCGAATATCGTCACTGACAAGTGGCTGTTCAAGCACAAGTTCCACTCCGACGGCTCCCTTGCTCGGCACAAGGCCCGCTGGGTCGTTCGAGGCTTCTCCCAGCAGGCCGGCGTCGACTACGATGAGATCTTCAGTCCGGTGGTCAAGCCGGCCACGATTCACACCGTCCTCAGCATAGCTGTGTCACGAGTGGCCTGCCCGCCAGCTTGATGTGAAGAACGCCTTCCTTCACGGCCACCTCGAGGAGACGGTCTCCTGCGAGCAGCCATCCGGCTTCGTCGACCCCGCTGCACCTAACTTTGTCTGTTTGCTACAGAAGTCCTTGTATGGACTTAAGCAGGCACCGCGAGCCTGGAACCAACGCTTCACCGCTTTCATCTGTAGCATCGGCTTCACCGCCTCCAAGTCGGACGCCTCCCTCTTCGTCTACAAGGATGGCGACAACCTGGCCTATCTCCTCCTCTATGTCGACGACATCATCGTCACCGCATCGTCCCCGGCTCTTCTCCAGCACGTCACTGCGCGCCTCTGCTCGGAGTTCGCCATGACAGACATCGGCGACCTACACCACTTCCTCGGCATCAAGGTGACTCGGGACAGCAGCGGGATGTTCCTCTCCCAGCGGCAATATGCTGTTGACCTCCTCCGACGTGCTGGCATGTCTGAGTGCCACCCGACTGCTACACCAGTGGATTCCAGGAACAAGCCCGCCACAGAGGGCACACCAGTCGCCGACACCTCGGAGTACAGGAGTCTCGCAGGTGCCCTCCAGTACCTCACCCTGACGAGGACGGACCTGGCATATGCAGTTCAGCAGGTCTGCCTCTTCATGCACGACCCCCGCGAGCCGCACCTTGCGTTGATCAAGCGCATCCTGCGGTACGTTCAGGGTTCCCTGTCATCCGGTCTGCACTTGGGTACCGGCGCTATCGACAAGCTCACTGCCTACTCCGACGCTGACTGGGCCGGCTGCTCGGACACGCGTCGTTCCACCTCCAGCTTCTGCGTCTACCTCGGCGACAACCTGGTGTCCTGGTCCTCCAAGCGTCAGACGACTGTGTCTCGCTCGAGTGCCAAAGCCGAGTACCGTGCAGTGGCTCACGTTGTGGCAGAGTGCTGCTGGCTGCGGCAGTTGCTCCAGGAACTCCACATCTCGATCCCGGTTGCGACGGTTGTCTACTGCCACAATGTCAGCGCCGTCTACATGACTGCCAACCCCGTCCACCACCGCCTCACCAAGCACATCGAGATTGACATCCACTTCGTCCGCGAGAAGGTTGCTCTGGGACAGTTCCAGGTGCTTCACGTCCCCTCTGCGTATCAGTTCGCGGACATCATGACCAAGGGTCTACCTATTCAGCTCTTCACAGATTTCCGGAACAGTCTGTGCGTCCGTGATCCTACCGCTACGACTGCGGGTGGGTATTAGGATATGTATATATCAGGATCAATTAGGATCCCCTAGATAGGCTAGTTGCCTTGTATAGCCTAGGAATAGCTTCCTTGTATATGAGATAGATTTCCATATGTGTACCTTCCATGTATGCCTAATTGGCTCTATATATGAAAGGCTCCCCACCCACATTGGGTGTGTGGTGATTCTCTTCTCCTCTCTACAGTCGGCCATGACCTGCGTCGCCGCTTGACTCTTCCCCGTCCATCCTTGGACCTCACCTTGAGTCTCCTCGCTATGATCTTCGTGACCGCAACACCCTTCGTCGTCCCAATCGTCTAGGCTTCACTACTGCCGTTTTGGCTGAGCCCGTGACCTATCGGGAAGCTGCTGCTCACCAGGAATGGCAGCATGCTATGCCCGAGGAGATTGCTGCCCTGGACCGTACTCGCATGTGGAATCTTGTCCCGTTGCCACCTCGTGTCACTCCTATCACTTGCAAGTGGGTGTACAAGGTCAAGACTCGCTCAGATGGCTCTCTTGAGCGCTACAAAGCTCGTCTTGTGGAGTTGTGGCACGTGGTTTTCAGCAGGAGTACGGTGTTGACTACGAGGAGACCTTTGCTCCTGTTGCTCACATGACCATTCGGACCCTTCTTGTTGTTGCCTCCATTCGTCAGTGGTCAATCTCTCAGTTGGATGTCAAGAACGCCTTCCTCAATAGTGAGCTTCGTGAGCAAGTCTATATGCAGCCACCTCCAAGTTACTCCATTCCTGATGGGATGGTATGTCGGTTGCGTCGTTCCCTCTATGGTCTTAAGCAAGCTCCTCGCACTTGGTTTGAGCATTTCTCCTCTACTGTCATCGATGCAGGCTTCAAGCCTAGTGACCATGATCCTGCTCTATCTGTTCACACTTCTCATGGTCACACACTTCTTTATGTCGATGACATGATCATCACGGGTGATAACACTCAGTACATTGCCTTTGTGAAGCAGCGTCTCAATGAGAAATTCTTCATGTCTGATTTGGGTCTTCTTCGTTACTTCCTTGGTCTTGAGGTAGACCTCCACATCTGATGGTATCTCTCTCAAGAAAAGTACACTCAGGAGATCCTTTCTCGTGCTGCTCTCATTGATCACCGCACTGTTGATACACCTATGGAGCTTGGTGTTCACCTAAGACCCATTGACGGTGCACCACTTGCTGATCCCACTCGCTATCGCCAGCTTGTTGGGAGTCTTTTCTTTCTTGGGATCACTCACCCTGATTCATATCTTGAGTCAGTTTGTCTCTGCTCCTACCCAGCTTCACTATGCTCACCTCCTTCGTGGAACCATATCCCGCCGCCTTTTCTTCCCTCGCTCTAGCTCTCTCCAGCTTCAGGCATACTCTGATTCTTTAGGCTCTCTCCACTAATGGTGTTATCTCCCGTCATTTGCTAGGTTAGTAACATGGTACCAAAGCCATGGATTAGGATTGGGATTATAGCTAATCAAAATTTTTTAATCCCCCCCACAATCCAATCCCCGTCACCGTCAGGCCAATCCCGCCACACCGCCGTCGCGGTCATCCTTTAGGCCACCGTCGTCGCGGTTGTCCCCTGTCAGCCGCTGTAGCGGTCGTCCCGCGTTAGGCCGCCGTCGCGGTCGCCTTTCATCATTGCGGTTTGTCGCTGCGTTCGCGCGCCATCCACATGGCCCTTTGTCATCCGACGTCCCGACTTGCGTGCCCATCCGCCAGCGACGTTCGCACAGACCTATACGCCCGTCTGCCTGAGACATCAGCGTTCGTGAAACCCCGTGGCCATCCGCCCACAAAGTCCGCAAAGGCGAAGTCCGCGCGGTCCGACCGCCCCTTCAACGTAGTCATCCGCGTCCCATCCGATGCACTTTGTCCGCATCTCCTAGCAGAGGAACTAGAGGACCTCTCCTTTGCTATGGACCTCTCCTCTAGAAAGCACAACAGTTGCCCTGCAATATTTCATCTTCCAGTTGGTTCACTATCCGTAACCTTCCCAACCATGTGAACATCACAGACCTATGCAATTGTTATCAACATCACTTTAGATGGTCAGAACTATCCAGAGTGGGCCTTTTGTGTTGAGACTGCATTAAGAGGTGTTTGTTTTTATCCGCATGTTCATAACCCTGATGATAGTAATGCTGCTGCTACTAAAACCTAGGAAATCAATGATGGAAAAGTGATGGCAGCCATAGTCAGTAGTGTTACGCAAACTATGATCACGAGTCTTTGTAAGTTTAAAAGAGCGAAGCCCATGTGGTCTTATTTGAAGCAACGGTATGTGCAAGATAGTGGTGCTCTTCAGCATACTCTTATGTAGCAACTTCATGTCATTGAGCAGAAAGATATGTCCATTGATGAGTACTACTTTGCTTTTGATCGTTCGATGGGTTCTTTGATCTCCATGGTACCTCAATGCACAGCTATAGAGAATTGTACAACACTTGTTTTCATTGAGCAGTTCCTCACATACAAATTTTTTTATGGGAGTTCGGGCAAAATATGATTCCATTCGCACTTGATTGCTTCACAATTCCTCTAATCTCACTATGGCACAGGCACTGGCTGATTTGCTTGCAGAAAAAAAAAACGTCTTTTGTGTCTGTGCCACATAATGTGTTGGCAACCTCGCAAAGGTCTGGTGCACCAAAAGGTGCCTCTTCAGAGCCTTGCAAGCATTGTGGCAGGACTGGCCATCCTCCAGAAAATTGTTTTGTCCAGCACCCATAGAAATTGGCTGAGTTTCGTGCCCGCTGTGCTGCACGTGGTCGGGGTACGGGCTCCACTTCTAGGGGTTCAGTCTCTATTGCTGCAGCCTCACCTGTCATTGCTCACTCGACGTCTAGGGTTCTCGATTCAGACGCTTCCTTCCATATGGCATCTAATCTGTCCCACTTGGTTGCTTGTAAGTCTGTCACGGATGGTACCTCTGTTCAGACTGTCGATCGTACATCCTGTCACATCACTCACCAGGGGTCTCTTTGTAATTCTAATTTTTTTTGTACCTGATGTTTCTCTTGTACCTCAGTTGAACATGAATATTCTATCAGTATGCCAAATTACTGGTGAAAATTGCTTTGTTGGATTTGATGACTCATCTTGTTTCATTCAGGATCATCGAAGCGGGACTGTGATTGGGACTGGCCATCGCCGTAAAGGTACTCCAAGCGACCAAGCCTCTGTTTTGGGCATCTTGCACATTCCTTCTCCAGCTACATACACGTCTCGTGTATCATGTGCTGCATCTTCATCCACCTCATCCTTCGCCAAGTGGCATCACCGTCTTGGTCATTTATGTGGGTCCCGTTTGTCAACATTAAAGGTTGTCTAGGCCATGCATTTGTCGAGTCTAGTTTCCATTGCAAAGGTTGCAAGCTTGGAAAGGAAATACAACTTCCATATTCATCCAGTGTTTCACATTTTGCTAGACCTTTTGATCTTATTCATTCAGATGTATGGGGTCCCGCACCTTTTGCTATAATGGGTGGTCATAAATATTATGTTATTTTGTTTTTCAAAAAAAATATTATGATTTTCATTGATGATCGTTCCCGATATACTTGGATTTATTTCTTGAAACATCGCTCTCAACTGTGTTGTATTTACCAATCTTTTGCACGCATGGTTCACACTTAGTTCTTTACTCCTAACAGAGTTTTTTGCTCTGACTCTGGTGGTGAATATATGAATATTTTCCACCAATTTTTTACCGCGCCGGCAAGGCCACGTAGCAGAGGCTGCGTCAGGAGTGGCACAACCTTGCCTTCAATTTGGGGGAGGACGTCGACGACTTCGCTCTCAGCCTCACCAGCCTAATACAGCAAATGGCGCGCTACGGCGACGTCATCAACGAGGAGGAAACCGTCGAGAAGTACATGTGCGTCATCCCGAGCAAATACACGTAGATCGCCTTATCGATGGAGACATTGCTAGATCTCGACGAGCTGCCGATCGAGGACGTGAGGGCGACTCAAGGCCGTCGACCTGCGCGAGAGGAAGACCTCGTCGAAGCCGGCCACCGCGGATGGCAAGCTTCTCTTCACCGAGGAGCAGTGGCGCGCCCGCCAGAAGGAGGCGGCTTCGGGATTGTCGAGCGACCGCAAGCGCCGGCCTCACAAGGAGCGCAAGGACCGGGCACGTGGAGGCACCAGTGGCGGCACTGGTGGCGGCGCCAACGGTGAGCGCAAGGCCAAACGCGATGACATCTGCCACAAGTGAGCGAAGGCTCGCCATTGGGCCAAGGACTGCCGAGGGACGAAGCCCTGCGGTCAGGCACACGTCGTGCATGCCGAGGAGGACCAGCCCGCTCTCTTCCTGGTGCATGGGAGAGTCGAGCTGGGGTCACCTTGACGACGGCACAAGCGGCGATAAGACCGACGGTTGGTACCTCGACACCGGCGCGACCCACCACATGATCGAGCGGCGGGAGTTCTCCGACTTGGACCCCGGCGTGCGAGGCTCCGTCAGGTTCGGTGACGCCTCCGCCGTGGAGATCAAGGGCGTGGGCTCCGTTCTCTTCACCGCCAAGACCGGCAAGCACCGACAGCTCACCGATGTCTACTACATCCCCGCATTAAGGAACGCCATCATCAGCTTGGCGCAGCTGGATGAGAGCGGCTCGCGCGTGGAGATCGACCACGGGGTGCTGTGCATCTGAGATCGACACCACTGGCTCCTCGTCAGGGTCAACAGAGGGAGCAACCGCCTCTACGTCCTCCATATACAGGTAGTGCAGCCCCTCTGTCTTGCAGCGCGCCGCGATGATGACGCATGGAGGTGGCATGAGCGCAATGGGCACCTCAACTTCGAGGCCCTGAAGCAACTCAGCCACAAGGATATGGTGCGGAGCATGCACGTCGACCACGTGGAGCAGCTCTACGACATCTGCGTCCTCACGAAGCAGCGGCGGCTCCCCTTCCCCCGCCAGGCGAGCTACCGTGCCCGGGAGAAGCTGGAGCTTGTACACTGCGACCTCTGCGGCCCCGTCACACCGGCTATACCTGGAGGCCGGCGCTACTTCTCGCCGACGACGCGTCTCGCTACATGTGGGCGGTCCTCCTCGACACCACTACGGCGGACGCCATCAAGTGCCTTCAGGCCTCTGCGGAGATGGACTGTGGCTGCAAGCTTCGGGTGCTGTGGATGGACAACGGCGGCGAGTTCACGGCGGCTGAGTTTGCGGCATACTACGAGGACGAGGGGATCCAGTGCCACTTCACCACGCCGTACACCCCGCAGCAGAACGGCGTCGTCAAGCGCCGCAGTGCACGCGCCCTCCTCAAGCAGCGAGGGATGCCGACGATCTTCTGGGCTGAGGCGGTGATGACGGTCGTCCACTTGCTCAATCGTTCGCCCACCTAGGCCCTCGACGGCAAGATGCCATACGAAGCTTGGCACGGGCGCAAGCCGGCGGTCAGCTACTTCAGCGTCTTCGGCTGTCTCGCGTTCATCAAGGACCCCAACCACATCGGCAAGCTCGACGACCGGAGCACGTCGGGAGTCTTTATGGCCTATGGGTTACCCCGACGGCGTCAAGGCCTACTGCATCCTCGACCCTACGACTCAACGTGTGCGCATCGCACGCGACATCGTGTTCGACAAAGGGCGAGGCTGGGCGTGGGGCAAGATGGTGGATGATGGCTCGACTTCGACGGCCAATGACTTTCACCATCGACTACGTCCACTTCGAGGGGGCGGGGGGAGCTAGCAGCTCTTCTTCTTCGAGCTCGCCATCCCCGCCACCACGCACACCCTTGGCTCCTGCGAGTTCCACCGGCTCCTGCGAGCCCCTCTCCAACCGTGGCAGCTTCTCCAGCACCTACACCACCGGTTACGACACCAGCAGCCCCGGTTCGCGATGAGCAGCGCACAAAGGAGTTTGCCACTCCGCTGTCCGACGACGAGGATCGCATCGATGCTTGCCACGACGAGGAGGATCGCATCGACGCTTGCCACGACGGCGAGCCCCTGCGCTACCGCAGCGTAGACGACATTCTCGGCAAGCAGCCCATTCCTGGAGAGGCAGAGCACGACCTTGAGGGTGAGTTGCACATGGTGCATGAGGACGGCGAGCCTCGTTCCTTCAACGAGGCGGAGGGAGATGCGGCATGGCGTGCCACGATGCAACAGGAGATGGACGCCACCGAGCGAAACTGCACTTGGGAGTTGGCCAAGTGGATCTTCAAGCTGGAGAAGGACGAGTCCGGGGCGGTGATCAAGCACAAGGCGCGTTTTGTGGCACGCGGCTTTGTCCAGCAGGAGGGAGTCGACTTCGACAACGACTTCGACAATGCCTTTGCTCCCGTCGCACGAATGGAGTCCGTTCGGGTCCTCCTCGCGCTGGCTGCCCAAGAGGGTTGGCGTGTCCACCACATGGACATCAAGTCCGCCTTCCTCAACGGCGACTTGATGGAGGTCTACGCCCGCCAGCCGTCGGGATTTGTCATCCCCGGCAAGGAGAGCAAGGTCCTCCGCCTGCACAAGGCCCTCTACGGCTTGCGGCAGCGCCACGAGCTTGGAACGCCAAGCTAGACTCTACTCTCAAGCAAATGGGGTTCCAGTAGAGCTCTCACGAGGCTGTTGTCTACCGGCAAGGCAAGGGAGGCAATGCCCTGCTGGTAGGAGCCTACGTCGACGACCTCGTGATCACCGGTACCAAGGAGGTGAAGATTGAGGCATTCAAGGCGGAGATGAAGGCCGCCTTCCAGATGAGCGATCTCGGGCTCCTCTCGTTCTACCTGGGGATCGAGGTTCACAAAGACAGCACCGGCATCTCCCTTCATCCGCCTACGCCAAGCGCATCGTTGAGCTAGGCGGCCTCACCAGCTGCAACCAGTCCCATGGACGAGAAGGCTCAAGCTGAGCCGTGAGAGTACGGTGGAGGAGGTGGACGCGACGCAGTACCAGCGCGTTGTGGGCAGCCTTCGCTACCTCGTCCACACACGATCGGACTTGGTGTTTGCAATCGGCTACGTCAATCAGTTCGTGCAGCGACCGATGACGAAGCACCAGCAAGCCGTGCAGAGGATCCTCCACTACGTTGCTGGCACTTCGGACTACGGCTTGCACTACCCGAAGTGTCCCGACAATACACATTTCATCGGCTACAGCAACAGCGACCAGCGGGACGCTCTTCTTCCTTGGGAGGTGCCTGATCAGCTGGCAGTCCGTCAAGCAGCAGGTGTTGGCTTTGTCCATCTGCGAGGCAAAATACATCGCAGCCACTACTACTTCAACTCAGGCGCTTTGGCTCCGCTGGGAGATATCCTTGGGAGAGAGGTTGAGGCAGTGGAGCTCAGGGTGGACAGCAAGTCCGCCTTGGAGTTGGCGAAGAACCTCGTCTTCCATGAGAGGAGCAAGCACATCCGGGTTCGCTACCTGCCTGGACAAGGGGAGCGTCAAGGCAAGGACCAGCTTGCGGACTTCCTCACCAAGTCCCTTGGGCGAGTCAAGTTCCAGGAGCTTCGCGACAGGATCAGGATGGCATAGATTCCACACAAGGCTTAGGGGGAGAATGATGGCTGTGTAATCATAGTGCTTATCCTTGTAGTGGCTAGCATCTACTTTAGCATATGTTCTACCTTCTTTGGCAGCCAAGCCTGCTTTATCCTATATGATCGCCACTCTATCACAGGCTATTGCATTTTTCTTGGTTCTACTCCTCTTGCATGAAGTCCAAGAAACAAGCTGTTGTCTCTCGCTCTAGTACCGAAGCAGAACTTCGAGCACTGGCTAATACCAATGCAGAGATTGTATGGCTTCGATAGTTACTCGTTGATTTTAGTATCTCTTGTGATGCACCCACAACTCTTTTGTGCGATAACACAGGAGCCATACAAATTGCTAATGACCCTATCAAACATGAGCATACTAAGCATATTGGTGTTGATGCCTTTTTCACTCATTCTCACTGTCATCAGAAGTTAATTGATCTTCAGTATGTACCTTCTGAGCTGCAGCTGGCCGATTTTTTCACGAAAGCCCAAACTCAGGAGCAACATCGGCTTCATTTGATCAAACTCAGTGCTTCAGATCCTCCGCTTCCACCTTGAGTTTGAAGGTGGTGTGTTAAGTGTATATCAAGGCCCATTCTATAGGCCCATATAGATCACCACTAATGGTGTTATCTCCCGTCATTTGCTAGGTTAGTAACACCAAACATATAATAAACATAACTAGAAATAAGAGATAAATGAACAGTGGGAAAGTAGCAAAATGACCACATTTTTGTCAACATTTCTTTCTAAAGTCAAGTAAAAAAAAGTCAATAATTTGTTGTCAAATTGTTGGCAAACGTATTGAACTATAATTTTTTGGTTCAATATTGAATTTACTGGCAATTCTTGAAACAATTAAGATCTATAATTTGTTGGTACTTCGTAGTTTGGGATTTGGTTGAAGAATCAGTTTATCACATACACACAGAATAAGTGAAAACCAGAAGACATTAGTCAATGACACATACAAAGAATTGTAAACATTATTAAAATCTCTCTCATGGCATCTGTTGTGCGCACTTTCATTGGGAAGCAATACAGCTGGAAGAAGAAGGCATCAGCAGCTGCTAGTGCCTAAGAGCAGGTTCAATAAGCTCGTCTTATAGCCAAGCTATGTCATTTTGAGGCTAACTTAAGAGACCAGTCATACAACAATTAGGCTCTTCACTATTCTAAGAAAATATAGTTTTATTTATGTTGGACCCGCCACTACAAACTCATCCACGTCTGCTCATTGTTCATCCTCATCCTTCACTGTTGTTCAAGCTTGGTGGCTAGTGGCCAGGACTGACGCGCAACATCAACCACGGCAAGGCAAGTGCGCAGCACCCGCTGCCGCGATACGGTCGGGCAGGGAGCAGCAGTAGGAAGGCCGAGTGACGGCAGGCCGCAGGTCAAGCCTCGGCACGCAGCACCCGCCGCGGAAGGCCGGGCACTGCAGGCCACTAGTCGAAGCATCGGCATAGGTCGCCAGTCGAAACTCCAGCATGTGCGAGGATGGGTGCAGCCACCGGTCATAGCCCTAGAGAGGGAAGCCCAGGCGCGGCACGGGTCCCAGAAACCGCATGCGGAGATGCCTAGCTTGGGTGCGAGCAGGCGCATGTTTGGCGTTTGGTGCCTTGGTCCGTGTGTTGAGACGGTCGATGAAGTAGTCGACCAACTCATTCTCTCTCCTCTCCTCTCCTCTTTCCTCCACGTAGGATTTGCTGAACTGCCTTGGCTATAAGCCAAGTTGATGTGGATTATTATACTTGCTCTAAAAGTGGCCACGATCATCTATTCAGGAGACTTTGGCTAAAAGATAGAATCTGCAGAGTAAAGAAGGAGTTTGGTTATTTATTTTGTTAGGTGACAGCTGGCCATTAGGGGCTATAACTAAGGGCCGGCTAAGAAAAGAAAGGTGATGAGCGTACATCATGTGAATTCAATACTAGTTACTATACATCACAATTGAATGAATAGGTGGCAAATCTAGCATCTAAGTGCAAGGATATAATACAAGCATATGCATATCGCTAAAACACCGTCATATAAGCTTAGACATAGAATTAAAGATGCATTGGCCAATATATAAAACGCAACATCCAATCTGATCTCTAAACAACACAAGGAAGTTGAATTAGAAATACATTCAGATGCCTCGAGCAGGGAAGAACTTCCTTGACTTGAGGCAAACAAGGGCAATACACCCCCCCTCATCTTTGGATTGTCCCCTAAGTTTGCCACACCGTAGTTGTGGCAAGCCAAAAATACAGAGTACGTTTTGTTCACCAGAGATTTTGGCACAGATTGCTACTAAAAGCAAAAGGAAAACCTGTGGCTTGCCAGACTTATGGCGAGCTTAGGAAGCCATCCAAACACAAAGCTAAACTTTTATAGCAACCTGTGGTCAGCTGTGGAGGCAATCCAAAACAGACACAATCCATCGATTTTGCTTTTTTGGAGGGGGGTCTGACCTAGTGTTTTAAAGGCGGCTAGGCGTCCAGGAGAGTCCTGGGTACGCTGGGACGCCTAGACGGCGCGCGACAAGACGCCACTGTTTTCCAAGGCGAGCTGGGTACGCCTAGGTGATGCCTTTAAAACACTAGTCTGACCTGTGCCAAATTTACTGGTAAGCTCAGCCACTGTCTTCGACAAACAACTAAATGCGTACAGCACACTCTAACTGACTCCCTAACCGGCCTGCATCCACCCACCCCGACACAACAACCAGACCACAACAATATCGTGCATTTGCAACAACAAGCACAAGAAAATACAAGTCTCCATTCCAGACCTCTTCCATAGTATTCGGGAGTTGCCAAATTTAGATACACATGCACGCACAATAAGGAGCAGCAGCAAGAGAAGGGCCAGTCACCTGATCATCATCAGGAGAAGATGCTTTATTGCTGCTGCTGTTGCTCCCACTGCCGTTGCTCCCGATGCCTCTCACCTGCATACAAATGCGAGGTCACAAACACACAGAAATAAATCAAACATTGCCTACATTCTAAGTACCCTTGCCATAAGCACAAATGACCAAAACCCAGCCTGTTCGACATCACAAGAACCACATCAAACCCCCTAGAAAAAAAAATCCCACCGAAAACAGAAAAGAGAGTTTTTATTATTGCTAGGCCAGCCCAAGTTCGAGGCACAAGGGGCGGGGGCCTACCCTACTACTCTTCTTCTTCCTCGCAGGGTGGTTGAACTTGCACTTGATCCCAAAGCGGCAGGTGCCGAAATTGAGGTAGTAACTGCAGTCCGGCTCTCCGGGCCGGCGCGGGAACCGCACCTTCATGTCCACCGCCCCCGTCGGTGCCGGCGCCCGCGGCTTCTCGCCGGCACCCTCATCACCACCGACAAGAACGGCGGCCGGGATGGGGACTGGCAACGGGCCATCGTCCCAGCCCGATGGCTCGGGGATCCCGCCGCCGCTGCCGGCGACGGCGAGGCGCAGGGCAGCGAGCTGCTTCTCGATCGCATCCGCGTCAGCCGCGTCCCCGGCGCCTACGGAGGAGGGGGAGATCGAGGCAACCGGAGACGCCGTGGCGTCGGAGGGCTGAGGCTTAGCGTCGGTGGGCTGAGCCTTAGCGTCGGTGTCCGCCATTGGAGCCGGTGAGAAAGGAGGGGCAGTGATGGCGACGGTGATGGGGACGAGTGGAGAGAGAACAGGTGGGGAAGCAAAGGGAAGTGGGAACAAAAACCCAGAGAGAGAAGTCTAGGGAGAGGTAAACCGGTAAAAGAGACTCCTCTTTCAGGACCTGTTCCCAAACTTTTAAAAAAAAAATTCCTGGTCACATCATAAAAATTTTATGGAATATATATAGAAAACTAAATATAGATAAAAATATTAAATTTATTGTTTGTCTGTATATATCAAAACGAATCTTTTAAGTCTGTTTAGTTCATGTTTCGATAAAAATTGTCAAATACAAACGAAGTGTTATACTATCTGAACTCAAAATTTTTCCTCAATTCAACGGCCCCTTGCATCGCCATCTATTGGATGGAATATAGCCATATGTTTATTTTTTTACACAATACAGACATAGATGCTCATAACGTATGTACACCCACCTCTATGAACACACGTACGCAAATCCTACCTCTATAAGCATCTCTGAAAGACTGCGCCAGCAGAACTCGAGATTGATGAAGTCACCAGACACAGACACTCGTAATGCACGCACACTCACCCCTGTGAACACACGCACGTAAACCCTACCCATATGCGCACCTCTGAAAGATTGCGCCGACAGAATTCGAGATTGATGAAGTCACCATAGGTTCCTCGCTGTCAACGGGTCACTTACCACTGAAAGCGCAACGTCGTTAAATTTTAGAATAAATCCAGGAAAGTACGACAATCAGAACTTGAAGCTTAGTGGATAGCGTCCTACTGGAGAGTCCTACCATTGGATTACAGGCCCATTGGTTATGTTTGGTTCCCATTCAAAATTTTCGAAATTATAACTTTTCTGTCGCATCGAATGTTTAAGACAGTCCCAATGAAAAAACAAGTAGCTTATATGACATAGGATATCGTGTCAAGAAACTACTTTCCAACTCATGATTTTTATAACATGATTTATGCAAAGGGTAACTCAAATGCAGCATCAAAAACAGAAAGATCAGCTATGGCAACTATTTTCTCCATCAAGGATAGTTTGATGATTGCTGAGGTAGAGGCGCACAGCTTCAGTGTGAATACCACAAACTCTATTAGAATTAGTATATTGCCCGTGCTAACGCTACGGCTTTATTTCAGGATGCATATAAAAAATAAATAACGGAACCAACCTGACAACACCGGATCCTTTTTATCAAGCGTGCAGGAGTAATGGACAAAATGTCGTGAAAGAGAAAATTCCTAGATCCATGACCATCTATATAATTCGAAAAACACTCATGCATCCTTGGTGTATGTGTATGACTCTTTTACATATAAAAGATATCTCATGTTTACACAACAGTGAAAAACAAAACCATCATTTTTAGCATCAACAAAATCATCATGCGTTTCCTTATCTTTTACAAAAAAAAAAAAAAAAATACTCAATGCTGCATATGCAAATGGAAGACGAGGCTCTTCATTTAGACTGTCCCTGCTTTGGTGGGTGAGAAAATCCGAACTGATTTGTGTAGAAATCTGGCTGCATCGAGTTGCCGGGGCTCTGAAGTGTATATAGGGAAGTCACACCTGCAAGAAACAGCCAAGCTCAATACTTATGTTGATGTTAGACTAGCAGTGTCTGTACAGAGTTAAAACTGAGGAATTTTTCAACTATATTTATCAGCATCTCAATATCAGGAAATACAGCCTATTGGGGTAGCCTTTATATTTCCAAAGCAGTTCTTGTAAAGCACCATCTTTCAGAAGCATCTCTAAAGGCACCTAGGAAGATCTGAACTTAGTCAGGTATAATGCTTGATCTCTTGACAGCTGTAAACTGAAGTGGAAAATTAACAAGGTAAAAGAGCCCCGCATGGTAGAAAGGGTTATGACATCATATAGCGTAGATAACCTCTGGATAGTTATCATTGTTAATTTTCTACTGTCACTAAATTCTCGATCTTCATAGGTTATGGTTTTAAGACAGGAGCCATATAAGCCAAACAAAATTACTAACATACCTTATCAACTGCTAGAATAGAAAGCTGTAGAAAAAATTTTGCTTCATACCTTATCTTGATCATACATTTTGATATCTTTGAAAGAATGGTCGTCTGAAGATCAATATTATCTTGTGCAGACTGATGAGCATCAAAAGAAAAATTGTCAAATTAATTGTCTTGCATTTTTGGCTAGAACATTTTATACTTTAAAAGAATTTACAAAATTTGAAAACTGAACTTTAGTAAACAACGAACAGTTCAGTGAAATAAACCTACTGAGCTAACATCCCGAGTTACAAATGGTGTACGACCAGCTGCTGGCTACAAACAGGAATTGAAAACAATTTAAGACAGGGTTCCAGATCAAGTCTTTCTTGGCAAAGCAAGTGCATTCCACTAACCTTGCTGCATCAACCAGGCAACCTTACAAAACATTAAGCACCGACAAGTAATTATTTTATATCGAATATCTCACATAGAAGTTCTTTGAGAGCTATCTATGGAGTATGCTTCAAACTACGGGTACAAAGACCTTGTTCTAGCTGTATAACAGTAATAATATATTACGGTGAAGGAGGCTTAATAAGCCATACCTGCCCATGAGTTCGAGCCAACATAGGGTAGCCTGAATTTTGTGTTGCCAAGGAACACATTGCTCGGCATATGTCGATAATGCAGGGAACATAATTCTATTTAGGCCCTCTTTCAGAGCCAATGCATGTGACAAATTGTTGATATATTGAGAGGTACAACCAAAATGGAAGAACTTCGACACCTGGAAACAGGTTCAAGATGACACTTAGTTTACCACAAATAATAACTCCATACATTAAGATCCTAGTTGCAACCTTTGCAATCTCTGGATTTGAGCTTCACCTTTGCTTCAGAAAGTACTCAACGGCTTTCACATCTTGGTTGGTTACCCTTCTCGATTTTCTTTACTTCTTTTGCATCATCATTGCAAAAAAACCCGATAATATAGCATTCAAGAAGACCTGGGCTTCCTTCATTTTTTTCTCGATCGAGTCTCGGACTCGTTTGTCATTAAGAGGGGAAGGAGAAACAAAGTTTTACAAATCTTACAATAGCAATGCTGCTCAGTAGTGGCGAGAGGCCACACCCCAAAACGAGCACCGGAAACAAGCGCAAGCCTAATTACAGATGTTGACACTTCGTAGCGCAATCACCAAATATATGGTATTAGACTATCTCTGATAACGGCGCCAGAAGTCCCTGAGGGTAATTCATATGTCTATTGGATTATTCCGCAAGCACACAGAATGTATCGCTGTAACACTTCACCCGGGAGTATTCTAAAGTATCGTTATTTATTTTATCCCAAAGGAAAGCGGTGGCTAGGAATGTTAATAAAAGAGAGATCCTCAAGCCTACTACAACTTAGCACCAACTAGTCATAGGGGGGTAATCGATATAGAGGAAAGATAATGACAGCGAAGCAAGACAAGGCTTAAAATAACTAAAGATAACTAATAGAGTATAGCTAGGTGGGAGGAGAACGAGTGAGTTTAGGACTCCTGTGACTCTTACTTTACTCTTATGAATTATCCTATCAAATAGATGAGATATACTAAGACTGCTATCTTACTCTTTGTGTGTAGGGGACAGACGGAACAATAGAGGGACAACACCTCTATCGGAAGCGACTGCAACACTTACAGGGAGCCTACCTTTTAATAACTTTCTTAAAACACGTGGCGAGATGTTAAGACTTAACAGGGCTGTCACCACTTGTAAGTACCCACAAACAATCCGTGCAGCAAGTGGCAATCAAAGGTAAGATCTAGTCCAAGCACCACGCTTACACTAATTCTCACTACTCTAGCTGAGCACCAAACAACTAGAACACCCTATGACAGGCGATGAATTACACACGCGAGTTGGTTACAGGATCACAATCTAGTGTAAACCAACTAAGTAATAAGATAACTCACAACAATATTATTACTGAAATAGTAATGCACTAAGTAAATATTTAGTAAAGTAAAGCAAAGATATTATATTGATAAAAGTAAAGTCTTACAGAAGGAAAGGTAGAAGAGTTATACCAGACTCTCCAGAAGACGACTCCGGAGACCCCGAGCTTAGCTTGACTCGACTCTAACTCCTACACTAGACTAATACTACTATTAAGAAGTGGAACTACACTTCACTTGACTCTTGCTTCCTTCTCTTGTGTCTTCTTGTTGTAAGAGGATGGAGGCTGCCTCTATTTATAGAGGGGAGTAGAGGGGCACCACGTCAGCGATCCGTGTGCTCCTCCATTCTCCTCCCTTGGATGAACTGCCTCAAAACCGACTTAAGATGGACGATGAGGATTGAGCCAGCTGCATGGAAGCATGCACAAGGTCGGTGGCGAATGGCGGTGGGCTGCAGCCACCAAGGGGGGTCGGCTGACCCCCTATGACAGGCTGGGCCCACCACTATGGTCCCCACTTGTCATGGATCATGGCCATGTGCTGGTTTGTCTTGATGTTGTCGGTTCACTCTTTGATCCATGTGCTTTGATCTTCCACCGTTGAATGAAAGCACAACTTCGATCCAAAGGTGGAAATGAGCTGGATGGAGTGTCACATGGATCGTGCCATGTCAGCAGAGCCTTGTGGGCCCATATGTGTGTCGGCCAACCCACATATGAGTCCTCCAAGTGCTCCATTCTGTTGTTTCCTATAATCGAAAGCTAATAGTACAAGTGGAACTAGTTATTGATAAAATATACTCATGTCATGCTAATCTTCCTTTGAAACCGAGACTGTTGACGGTGTTAGAATGTGGAATTTTATAGCTTATCTACCATCAACAAGATCCTCTAAGCTTAACCTTTGCTCGTTCCGAGCAAACAATTAAACTTAGCCTCGGTGGATCAGGAGTTGCTACAATGTTCATATTTTAAGAGTACCATGTGTACAACAAAATATTTCTCTTTGAATGAAAAATTTGGCTATGGAAACTCACCCATATTATCTTAGTCTTTCATGGTGCTTATGGCCTTTCTTTTGTCTTGGGTGATTGGGAGATAGAACAGTTTAACTTGAGCACTAATTTTCTCATTCCTTGCAAGTTTCATACTAGAGGTTTTTGCAATATTTTCAAAAGAAAATTTAATGTTCCTCATATGGTCCTTTCATGTCACTCAAATGGTGTATGATTCCTTACCAAGGCATAAAGGTTGCCTTCTCTTTTTTATTCTACTTCTAAATAGGCTTATGTGGAGCTTAAGGTAGGAATGAAAACTTGTAGCATACTTACTTTGCATGTATTGTAGAGTTAAAGCTTGGATCCAAAGAGAAAAATGCCATACCCTTAGATCAAGATGTGCAAGTGCATGGAATATGGTGGACTAAAATGCTCCTCTATTTGGAATTGTATTTCTCTCTACTAAATTTTCGAGACATGACTATCATTTTTCTTTTCTTTTATTCATGAGCCTAGACTTGCTCATATTTTCTTTTTCTTTTCTATGGACTTTCACATGTCCATCTTTCTTCTTTCTCTTTTTCTTTCATTTTGCATAGCCTTTTGTCCCTTCTACTACATCAAATTTAGAGAGATATTCTATGACTTTAAAGTATAGAGCATTTATTGAGTGGAAATGAATGGTATGTTGTTGCGTACTTCCAGTGTAGAAACAACATATTTATGTGTGGTGTGTACGTGATCTTAATCTTGGGAGCATGATAAATCTCTCAATAAGGGTCAATAAGACTTGACAAAACTCATTGCAAAGCAAATAGCTTAAGTAGAAGGTTTGAAACATGTGTAGCATATATGGCTGTGGTAGGAATTCATTACCATTGAGGACAATAAGGTTTTGATTGTTTTAAGAAATAAATCTCCAGTAATCATACATGCTTAGAAATATATTATAGCGGCTCTTGTCTCACTACAACTTAGACTTAGTTATAGCACTTGCAACCCATAAAGTTTTCAGGTTCATGATGGTTTTATGTGAGCCAAGTGATCCATACTCAAAGAAATACTAAGTTGCAAAACTAGGTACTAGAGAAACATCAACTATTCATCATTTCCATAAGGAAGATAAGCATTCATGGAACATATGGGGCAAGGAAAATATATATGTATATATTATTATTATTATTATTATTATTATTATTATTATTATTATTATTATTATTATTATTATTATTATTATTATTATTATTATAATAATATATGCATTAAATCTAAAGCAATGCAATATGCTAAGATAGAATACCTACCTTAGTGGGGGAGAGAATCTCCCCCAAGCTTGGCTTTTGCTCATTGTGGTGGCGGATAGTATTGGAACCATCCCGCCCAACGTTGTGTTTCTTTATCTTGTATGGTTTGCATAAGTTGCGCATTTTGTTGTGCCACGTTCAGGGTTGCATCTTGCTCCATCTGCATTGCGCCCATGCCGTCGATGAGTTGATCTAGCTCTGTCCTTTGGCTGCGACGCCCCTTGCCCGTGTGGACGAGCGGAGAGTACGTGCTCTTGGAGTGTGCTGTGGACATGGAGGCCTTTCCATGGACCCTGAAATGTCCATGGAGGCTCGCCTCATCGCCCTCTTTTTCGTCTTCCCCTGCAGCTTGTTGACATCTACTAACGTCGCCAAATATAACTATATAACTTTTAATACTAGAGACGAGATTAGAGATGTATGGTAATTAACTGGTCATTAGCAACTAGCCACTTATCTATCACCAACATTCTTATGCATGAACTAGGTTGTCATCCCTAATTATATATGCTAAGAATAAATAAAGGTTCCATATATTGTTCAATGTGACTAGGCAGAAATATATAAATATAAACTAAGAACAATTCTGTAAGTGGACAGATAATTATACCATTGTAGCATTTTACTTAGAGTTCTACTAGGTTGTCGATTTATATTTATACCACTAGGAAGGACTGGATAAACTTTAATTTATTATATTGATAGCAACTATATACAATGAATAAGCAATGTTATCGATGTTATTTACTCTACTCATAACAGGTAGAGGTCACAAGATGATAAAGATAAATAAAAGTGATAAGTATGATCAACCATCATAAATAATGGACAAACATCAGAGCACTTTCTAACCATAGTAACAACTAGCCAATGGATAAACTAAGGAATTAATATCTAAGGTAATTCTATAACTATGTCAATGAATAACTCTAATTAGTGCAACTACATCTAGCAATCATTGTTAGATTAGTCTTATATCATGATCACATGTAAAGGGCATCATCTAGGAAGAATATGAAACAGAGTCATCAACCAACTTCGCGACCGTGCCTGCTTGCCTACATACGGGGGTGGACTACAGAGGACTCAACGTAGCTGTCACCTACGCGATCTACCACATGACCTGGCACATCAGGGTGCACTCACAGATAAACAGAATATCTAGACACCACGTCCACATATTGTTCATCATCTACCCAACGATCGTTTGGATAAACGCTATACGAGCAATTACACGAATTCAATAAGATCAAACCAACTATACTAGATATATAATCAAAGTAGACAATGACTATTGTAATCAAGAACATATGAACTATTAAGAACAATGGTTCCCTAATCATAATAAAGGATACAATAATAGAGAAAGAACTAGAACTATACCGAACTCCGTGCTCCAGATAGACGTCGGGGCTCCAGGTCCCGCCGAAGAACTAGAACTCCTCTACTTTTAATCTAACTAGGCTAGATCTATGAACTAGAAGGCTCTTGATGAACTAGGAGGCTCTTGATGGCTTGACCGAAGACTTGATGCCTTGAAAGAATGATTGGATGCTCCAGGGGTGGTCTGCCCCTTTATTTATAGCCCGGTGGGTTGAACGTGCGCCGTAGGATCAAACCGACTTAACCAAGGGCCGAGATGACTCTTCAAAGGCGGTGGAAGAAGACTCCAGAAGACGGAGGACAAAACCCTAGGACGGGGCACCGGCCGACCCCCTTGGCGCCGGCCGGCCCCACCTGTAAGGTGGTGGGGCTCCGGTTGCTTCGGGTGTTCTCTGGATGCTTCTAGGGTCCTGATGACGATGTTGCTTTCGCGGTTAAGTTTCGTGTCTTTTATGCACTTTAATCCTTCTTTTATGCTTTTTTGGAATAATCCCTGTAAAATACAAAATATGCAAAACTCGTGGAAATTATCAGTTAAAACACTAGATTAGTGTGTATTCATATATCCTTTTATGTCTAAAGTTCTAATAAAAGTTGACGTTATCCACCGTCAACAACACCCCCAAACTTACCTTTTTGCCAGTCTCTTGGCAAACAAACTAAGCCTAATTACCAAAGTATTTGGATCAGGAGTTGCTACAATGCTTTCATACTTTCCAAGTACATATGCTTTCAAACAGAGATTCCCCTCTGGATTAGACAATAACTGCTCTAACCTTCAAACTTACCCATTTTACCTTTAACTATGGAGCTTTACCGCTCTCGCAAAAGTCTTGACCAATTGAAAGATAGAACAATCAAGTCAAACACTATGTCTCAAATTCTCCACAGTACCAATATTCCGGAGTTTTTATAAGTTTTCGAAATAAAACTCAGAGCTTAATTGTATGACACCCTCAAGTCCCTCAATATATGTGGTATTTATGGATTTCACTTAGGCATTATCGATGTCATTCCTCTCTATATCTAAGGATATATAGTGGAGCTCATAGGAGTAGTAATGACAAGGATAAGCATGCTTGCAATTCATATGTTGTAAAGTCAAATAATGGATCCACAGAGAATCGAGGCATACAATCAAACCAAAATGTGCATGTGTATGAAATATGGTGGATAGGTGTATATGTGGTATTTTGTGGCTAATCTAATTCTACTTATGCTTTTTTGAAAATAAATCTCTCTTAAGGACTCGCAGGAAAACATGGGCTATCTTTATTCTTTCTTCTTTCTCTTTTTTTCATTAGGGAGGTGGGCATCTAGTACCCATTGTTTTAATTGCTGGGACACTTTGTCCATCTTTTACTCCCTTTTCTTTTCATACTTTTGCATAGCCACATGTATCCAATAAATGATTTGTAGAGAAAATAATGGTAAAAACTTAGAGCATCTATAAAAGGGCTGTCCTATGGGGTATATTTTTGTTGTTTTCCTCCCAGTGTAGGAGAAAACATTTTTATGATGAACATAAATGAAAGTGGAAATGGTTGCGATTACTCCAGGATAGGAATAATGCATATGTGGCTGGAGTGTGTAAGTGATCTTGGTTTTAAAAGCATGACAAGACTCTCATGAGGTATACAACAAAGGTTGACTGAACTCAATGCAAAGCAAGTAGCATAAATGTGCAAAGGTTTTCCTATCTAAATGTATCATATATGGCTTTGGTAGGAATTCACACTTTGTAATACAAGAGCTCATTATGTAGATTTTAAGTTTTCAAAACAAATCTCCAGAACTTAGTAATGCTATGAATAAGATAAATAGCAACTCAACCTTCATGAATCATATAAATAAATCACCTAGACTTAGCTCAAACATAGGCCTCCACCTAGTTTCAGGTTCAGAGTAAATTCTCAAATTAAAACAGCAATATCCAAAACTCGGGAGAATTTAAGGTTGAAAACTAGGCACTTGAAAGGAATGACAACAGAGCAACTATTCATCATCTCCAAAATAAAATTTTAGTGTTCATCAATTTTTAATTAATTCTAGCCTAGACTGACTCCGAACATATTCTAATATGCAGCTAAGTGTTTATTTGGTTTTAATGATTATACATCTTTCTAGTTATTTTTGTGGACCTTCATGTGCCCACATATTTTTGGTATTTTTAGAATTTTCCTATGATACTATGGTGAGCCTTCATGTGCTCACATATTTTTGGTATTTTATGACTATATAAAACAGACTCAATAATCGTCTAGGTATAATTACCTGATAACTAGGGGATGCTCCTCCCCCAAGCTAGATGTTTGCGATACTTGGTGTTGAATGATCTTCAGAGTGAGCTAGCCAGTAGTAGTCCTGGTTGGCGCCACTGATAGACTCTCTCCTTAGTCATAATATTGTTCCTGCATAATTATACTCCAACAAGAAAACCAAAACTCGAGGCTTGAATTTAACAAGGGGTTAGCGGTCAGCCAATGAGCGATTGATTATTCTCTGGGTTGATTTTAATTGACAGATTTTAGCAGGATTCTAACATGATTCTCTTTTTAGGGTTTTCTAATTTTCTTATGTAGCAATCAAATATGTATGCATGCTACATTTTTATGGCACCATGGAGAATATTTATTCTTATGGGGCTTAAGATTTTCATAATGCAACAAAATAAATACAGATGCTATTATCATTTAATAATATATATATTTATGCCGCCACAATAAATATTCCTACAGGGTTTACCATAGGTTTATTCACATGAGGCTTTACTATTTATGATGTAGTAAATAAAGCAGTAATTATTTTTGATGTTTTATATTTGATGCGCAAAAGTGATTGTACTAATAAATGTGTTAAAGAAAAATTACTAATGCATGCTAACTTAATTAGATAACTATCATTCTAACCTTATGGCTAGGGTACAGAATTTAAAGTCTACCGACAGGACTTAGATAGAGGAGAGTAGTTATCAGCAGGTTCTTCGTTTGAGGTTAGCTCAGTCAATTTCCCATTTTGCAGTGGTGTAGTAGGTGCTTCTTCTTTCTCCTTCCATCTCATTTCTGTCTCGTCTGCTTCTCTCTTTTCTAGCTCCAGCTCTTCCTTGTTACACTCCTTCAGGTATGCTTCTATTGACTCTTCATCTTTCTTCATCCATTCTTCTAATTGTGTGTGGATCTCTTCCTTCTCTGCCTTACCAATGTGATATATCCTTTCAGCTTCCGCTTCCCACTCACTCCAGCGTGGTGCTTGTACGGCTTCCTTTTGCTCCTTGTAGCAGACTTCATACTTCACAATCTTGCCAGGGAATTCCTCCCATCCACAGTGAGGCTGGGCAGCCTAACGGCGGGTTTGGCGTCTTCTCCTATTGTGTTGCTTCCTGTTTTGCTCACGGTTAACAAGTGTTCTAAATTGACAGCGTACCTTTCCTGTTGGTAGGTTGAAGTGGATCTGTCCAGACCCGATGTATAAAATAGCATTGGCAGTGTAGAGGAATGGTCTTCCCAAAAGAATAGGTGATTCATCATCTCCCTGCATGTCAAGAACTAAAAAAAATCTACGGGTATATATTTATCTTGAATTCTTACCATAACGTTCTTAACCACGCCTTCAGGGAATCTTAATGGTTGGTATGCCATCTGCAACTGAATATATGTTGGGTGTTGACACTTGTTAAAGTCTAAATTTTATTATCAATTATCCCTGCATTAGACATGCATATCTAGTAGAATAGGGCTATTATTAATAATTTTTACGAGTTTTGGTAAATTGTATATTTTCGAGTGGATTATCCAGAAAAGCTTAAAAGAAGGATTAAAGTGCATAATTATCACGAAACTTGATCGCGAAGGAAACAAACGTCATTGGCATGATAGAAGAGTGTAGAAGGCACCCGAAGCAACCGGGGCCCCACCTGGCAGGTGGTGGGGCCGGCCGGCCCTGAGGGGGCCCGGGCGGCACCCCCTAGGGTTTCTGCCCGCTGCCTTCCGGAGTCTTCTTCCACCGCCTTTGAGGAGTCATCTCGGCCCTTGGTTATGTCGGTTTGATCCTACGGCATGCATTCATCCCACCGGGCTATAAATAGAGGGCCAGACCCCTCTGGAGGAGGCCAGATCAAGAGCTGAACAGCCTGAAGCATTAGATAGATATCCATTAGATCTAGGCTAGCAATCAAGAAAGAGATTAGAGAGATAGAGTTGATGAGTAGAGATTCGGAGGAGTCTCGGCCTGTCGGAGTTTCTTCGTAGCTGTATTCGTCTGGATTTGGCTTCCTCGCGCAGTGTTGCATTCTGAGGTACTTTTGTATTCAACATTCTGATTCAAGTAAGCATTTGTTCTTATTTGTTCTTAAGTTTACAACCCGTACTAAGTGCTTTGATCTTGGTAGCTCCTAGGTTGAAGTAGTAGTTGGTAGTGTAGACATGGTGCTAGGCTATAATTACTTGTGAATGTCCCCTGATTAGCCGGATAGTGGTAGATCGCGTAGGTAACAGCTACGTTGAGTCCTCTGTAGTCCACTTTCCGTTGATAGGATCGATAGGTGTATAAGTGCTTGGTAGGAGAGAACTCTGATTTCTGCTCTTATTCAGGTCACTGCCCAGTTAGAACGATATTATTCAAAACTTACCGGTTGTTGGAAGTAAATAGTCACTAGCTATTTCCTCATTCTTGATATTCTCTGGATTGATTGTATCGGGTTAAGAATCAATAGACTTACTTAGTATCACCTACTATTCCTTTGGGTTCGATATTAAAACCGGGATTGTTTGGTGAAGTGTTACATCGGTATTCTATCTGTGCGCTTGCGGATACTTTGATAATAATAATATTTAATAGAGTGCAGTTAATTTATACCAACATTGGGTATAGAGGTAAATCACTAAATAAATCATCATATACCTGTTTGGACATTATGTTGACGCCTGATCCAGTGTCACAGATGGTGTCGGCAGAAGTGGTGTCTCTGATTGTGCATTCAATGATTGGTACACTTGGGTCACCTTTCTTTATTGGAAATGGTTGGGGAAGCATATGATCTTTTTTTGCGTTAAGAGGAGTACAGTGATTAGTTGAGCAGTTTCTTCAGGTACATGCTGGGGCTTGTTCTTCCTCCATCTTCTATTGTTCTTCTTCTTGGGTGCTAGTTGTTGTTGCTCTTCTTATTGATGGAATTGCTTCAGGACTGCAGGAGTCTTTAAGATGCGGTTCTTCAACGAGAATCTCTCTTTCTTGTCCTTGATGGAGAGGACAATCTTTGCATGTTCTGCATAGATGATGGCTTTGGTTGTGCACAAGAATGGTCGTCCCAAGATAATGGGTGCCTTCTCATCTCCCCCTGTCTCCATGATCACGAAGTCAACTGGGATATATGATTGCCCCACTCTGATGACAGCTTCTTCTAGCACTCCCGGGTAGCAAATGGACTGATCTGCAAGCTGTAAATGCATATCTGTGTACAACAACGAATCACCTAATATTTTCTCATAAATTAATTTGGGCATTATGTTGACACTCCGAAATCGCAGATAGCTTCTGGAAAACTGTGACATCCTATAGAGATAGGAATGACAGGTCTTCCAGGGTCTCCCATCTTCTCAGGTAGTGAGTGATCAATCCACTATATATCTGCAGGCTCAATATGGTATTGGGTTGCATTGTGAATATCAACAAGGTTAGCAGTTTCTAAATCTTCTGGCTGGCCCGGAATCTTACCTTTCTCAAATGGAGGGATAGCAGCAGCTAGCTGAGCTAATTGTGATTCTAACATTTTATTAATGGTGTGCTGATTCTTTATAGCAGAAGCAAAGATATCCATTCTAGTATTAATGTTTTCTAAAGTTTTATCATTAGAGGCTATCTTTCTTGACATTTGATCTAATAATTTAGATTGACCAACATCTAAATCTCTTAAAGGTGGAAGATTGTAATTATTGTAATTATTACCTTGGTTGTTACCTTGGTAGTTACCTTGTTGAGGTTGCTGATTCCATCCTTGATTTGGCTGGTTCCATCCTTACCTTGCTGAGGACGATAGTAGGTGTTATTGTTGATGAAGTTCACATCCTCTTGCAACGTAGGGCAGTTGACAGCTGAATGCCCGTAATTGCCACATTCTTCACAGGTCATGCGAGAATCATTAATATGCATGACTTCCTTCTTCTCTATATCGAGCTTCTTCATGATGAGGTCTAGCTTGGCAGTGAACATGTTAGTTTCCTTGAGATGATGGATGCCTCTTCCTCTCTTACGAGGTTGAGTACGTTCTTCATTACAGCTTGGATTTGAGGCCATCTTCTCAACAAGTGCTTTAGCTTTTGGAAGCTTGAGTGACAGGAAAGCTCCTCCTGCTGCAGCATCTATGGACTCACGGGTGCTAGGGATAAGCCCATGGTAGAAGGTCCGCATCAATAGCCAATCCTCTATCCCATGATGAGGACAGTCTTCAATATAATCTTGTTGCTGTAAATAGATCTATAAAGTATAAAGCTGATATAACTAGATCAAGATTGGGCAAATTTGGTGAATACTGTAAATAGTTAAACAAATAAACTCAAACATCACCGGTAACTTAATGAATCCAACTAAGACGCCAATTTAGTTAGAGCCAATAACTAATCCATGCACATAATCAAGCTCAATCTGAGTCCTTGTCCACCGGATGACGCCAAACATAGATTAAACTAGAAGATAAACATGAATCGATAACTAATCCTTATTTGATATAAGCCCACGTCCACCGGATGACACTAAACTCATGTCAAACAAGAATCAACCCGATCTACCGTGCTCCCATGTTCACCGGATGACATTGAAGAGACAAAGCTTAACGAGGCATGACGGTACTTACAAGCAAGGCTGCGTCCATCGGATGACACCCATCCCGATTGAAGAAACTCGCCGAGATCTACTTTACTCCTACACCTAAGGGTTTGACCAGAGCCGAAAGATGTGTTGTATTGATGTGTGTATATTACAATGGCCGGCGGTTTATATTTATACCCTGGGCTGACAAGATAGAGTCCTAGTTGAATTATAACTCAAAATAGATATGGAACCTAACAAACTCTCCTAATTTAAAAGTAACTTGGAGTCCAATCTTTCCCTTCCTAAACGGACTCCGAACGTGATCGCCTCCTAGCGCCAAAGACCCATGCTCACGTCATCCATCGACTCTGTCTTTGACCGCGCCACCTTCGCTTGATCCCAACACCCGATCTGGGACCCAATCGACTGTCTCTGCTTCCGTCTCTGCCCTGAAATCAGCTATCTGTGCCTAGCATCGGCTATTTGCGCCCAGTCAAGATTTTGGTGTAAACACATGCCCCTAATTTTGGAATAAACTGGCTTTATTCCATAATTAGCACCGATCCTCGAATCAAATCCCATTTGCAAGCCAAAATCGCAGTCTCCCGCTCAGCGCCTTGGAGCTCCGCACCAAATTGAAACCCTAACCAAAAAGAGCTCACTGCTGTGCCTCCGGCTTCGATTCGTCCCCTCCAAAATCCGCAAGCGATGGCAACTCCTTCTAAAATCCCCGAGATATGAATCTTGCCAACCTGTCTTCCATTCATGAATCCTTGCCTGATTGGTCACATATATCGCCTGTCACCCTCAGGATTTGAAGAACGAGATCTTGATTCCATTGAAGGATGCCCCAACCGCCTTTTTCCTAGGCCCAACGGGCGATTCAAACCCTGCAGAGTTCATCAGCAAAGAGACCAACCAAATCCCCTTCAGGGCTTCCTTAGTGGATGCATCTTCCTGCACCAAGAAATCATTTCGGAACTGGCCCAACATGCCTACCGGATGGAGAAATTGGTTCCGCCTGTGTTTCAGAGAAGAAGCGAACGGACTGGGAGCTATGCAACCTGAGTCAGTGCCTTGATTTGTCTCTTTGCCAAATGAAGAAGAATGAATCCCTCCTGATTGCTGCGAGTTACTTTTGGTCCATCTCTTTGAATGCCTTTGTATTTGGGGATGGGTGTTGGCGGTCCTTAACAACCAAAATATAACATCATTCTAATACTAAAATAAATAGAAGATAGGGCTTTTATCTAACCTCTCCACGAGTTTTGTTGCACATGTGACTTGCAGGTCGAACACGTGGAAATGTATAAAAATCACCGGAAAGTGCACTTCCAGAAAACATATTCAGAAAAGGCGCAAATCAAGAATAAAAGAGAAAAGTCCATCAAACCATCAAACGGGATCCATCCGTAACCACAGGGGAGGCCCAGGCCCAGGGAGCAACCGACCACCCGAAGGCGGTGGCTAGTTGCTGCCTCCCAGGGACCGACCGCCCCCGGGTGTGGCCGTCCCCCAGTTGACGCTTCCCGGGCCCAGTTTTCAGCGACAGTGCTCATGGCGGTTCCCTGAAGGCGGTTTCACCTCCTTCCATACTTAGCTACGCTGAAACCGACCTGTGGAGCTATAAAATGAGGCCCTCAACCCCTCCATGAAAAAACAACTTGATACAAGAGAGAAGAAGAAGGGAGTGCCACCATTTTTCCATTAGTTTAGCTTCTAGCTAGGCTAGTATAGGGTTAGAGAGAGATAGAAGCTTGAGAAGTGAGAACGGGGTCGAAGCAGTTCTACTCTTGGGTGGACGAAGTGCCGGACCTGTCGGCTCTCACATCCAACTTGTACCTCTACAACCATCTTGCTGCTTGAAGTAAGAGGTTTGTGATACATTCTAGTTTCGATTCATTAAGTAAGTAACTTTCATAAAACTATTTGTTTGTGGGATCGTCGCTCGTCCGTTGGACGGGTGCTCTAGTTAGAGGACTCCTGATAAAGACAAAAGTTCCTGGCCATCGCTAGAGTAATAGTCGCCGTCGTAGACGTGGTGTCTAAGTCGGGGTCTACCTTCGTATGTTGCGCGTGCCCACGGACAGAGGGGTAGGTGGCAGGTGGTGACAGCCCTGTCCACTCGTATCTGAATTCCCCCACGTTCGGCCGCGGAGTAGCGCTAATACTGGTATCGGCTGGCAGACCAGCTGCGTCAGTGGGCCTGAAGCAGACAAGTAGTGGGGAAGTTATCTTCACTTAGTGTTTCCAGCCCTAGTGTATCCTCTCTACCCAAGTTATCCCCTCTACCTTTTTCTAGGGTAAACTAGCTAAGAGCCTATAAACATAAGCCGTTCCTTTGGGAAATTATAAATACGATACCCTGAATACATCTGGGTGAAGTGCTACAACGGTACTTCCGTACGCTTGCGGACTTTTTTGCTGATGCTAAGAAGCGCCAACAAGCATTTCTGGCGCCGTTGCCGGGGAACGGTTGTCGTTTTTAGTCTCCGAACCTAGTTGCCCGTGTATCCTTTGTTTTTACCTTTCTCTTCTTTTACCCCTTTTGTCCAATAGAGCAACCCACCATCTCCAAACTTTCTGCTCCTAAGGGCGAGTTCGTTGAACCTCCACAATCCGCGAAGCCAATCACAGCTTCAAGCTACGAACTTCGCCCGGCTTTTATAGCCATGGTTCGGGAACAAACCTTCTCAGGGTTAGATTACGAAAACCCATATCATCACTTAAGGGAGTTTGAGCAGCTCTATGCATGCCTAACCATTGCCGGCATGTCACATGAAACAATGCGGTGGAAATTGTTTCCTTTCTCGCTTGATGAGAGAGCGAAACAATGGTACGCCCTCAACGTAGGGAAGGTAGCTGGTGATTTGGAGGAATTGCGAAACAAATTTTGCGTAGCATTCTTCCCTATATCCCGAATCGCTGCCCTACGCCAAGAGATCCTCAACTTCCAACAAAATGAGAAGGAACCCATAGGAGCAGCTTGGGAAAGATTTACAATTTTAACAAAATCTGGCCCAGACTTGTCTATTCCTAACCACGTGCTATTACAGCACTTTTGGTTAGGACTGAGCAAGGACTCTGCCCTACAACTCGACATAGCCGCAGGAGGGTCATTCACACACAAAACCACGGCCGAAGGAGAGGCCCTTCTAGATCGCATTCTAGAGAATACTCCTCCATTAGAACCCCTCCATGTAGAGCCAAAGCTATGTCATGAGGAAGTCTCTTCGGCCGAGGCCGAACCAACGTTACCTATAGAGACACCCTCACCCGAACCGAAGATCCGAAGGAAGGTCTCCAACCTTCAGGTCTTCCATACTTCGATGACGATTTCTTCGATGATTTCGGGAATGTCTCGAAGTATGCATGCAAGAAAAACACCCATGTCTCTGTCACTCCAAAACCTTGCCTTGATTCTTTAAAGGAATCCATTAGGGAGTTGATGGCTATCATGAGTGACGAATGGGCAAACAAAAGGGAGTCTTCATCTGAAGTAATTCAGATTCGCTCCCCTTCGCGAACCATCCGTTGCAAAATCCAAGATGATTGGGTGGAGATGTTGTATAACTCCACGGTAGGAGCAAACCTAATGTCTACAAGTTTTGCACGCACTCATCTGAGTGTTAAGCATCTTGCTCCTAGAACCCTATCCCTAAGAAACAGCTCACGAACCGGTCAACTGGGAAAAGGGTTGGTGCACAACATCAATATTCAGCACGACGATGTAGTCTTGACCTTAGATTTTCACATTTCTGACGATGTAGACTTTAGCGTGTTGATCGGGCATCCCCTAGAGAAATTTCTCTCCAATGCGGCAAGAACAGGGGAATTGATTGTTAAACTGGGGAGGAATGATTATTCTATACTTTTTTCTCGAGCCAAAAACTCGGTTGCAGACCCTCTCCCCTGTCCTATACTGCCCGAGGAGGTTATGTCGGTTTCCCCCTTTGAACCCCCCGAGTCGTCCTTAGAAAAAGATGCTAACTTCTTTATAGAAGAAGAGGAAGACACCGGGGAGACTTTTGACCTTCCTAAAGAGGAAGTGCCGACTCCACCTCCCGTTGAGCTAAAAACCTTGCCGGAAGGATTACGTTATGTTTTTCTAAATGGCAACAAAAGCACTCTCGTCATTATTAGCAATAAACTTTCAGACGAGGAGACAAAAAGACTTATTGCCGTTTTAGAAAAACATAGATCAGTCTTCGGGTATTTATTACAAGACCTTAAGGGGATTAGCCCAACGCTCTGTACCCATCGCATCCCTATTGACCCTGCCAGCACATCATCACGCGAACCACAGCGTAGGTTCAATAATGCGATGGGGGAAGTCGTGAAGAAGGAAGTCCTCAAACTTCTTCACGCCTGGATTATTTATCCCGTACCACACAGTGACTGGGTTAGTCCCATCCAAGTGGTTCCTAAGAAAGGAGGAATGATGGTAGTTGAGAACACTAAAAACGAGCTCATTCCACAATGTACCGTCACGGGATGGAGGATGTGCATTGATTATAGAAAACTCAATGCGGAAACTCGAAAGGATCATTTCCCATTGCCCTTCATCGATGAGATGTTGGAGCAGTTGGCGAAACATTCTTTCTTTTGTTTCCTCGATGGGTATTCTGGCTATCACCAAATCCCCATCCATCCCGACGACCAAAGCAAAACAACGTTTACATGCCCGTATGGAACGTATGCATATAGGAGAATGTCATTCGGGCTTTGCAACGCACCTGCGTCATTCCAATATTGCATGATGTCTATTTTCTCAGAAATTATTGAAGGGATCATGGAAGTTTTCATGGACGATTTTTCAGTCTATGGAAAAACTTTTAATCATTGCCTCGAGAATTTAGACAAAGTTTTGCAAAGATGCCAAGAGAAGGACCTGGTACTTAACTGGGAAAAGTGCCATTTCATGGTCCGTGAAGGCATTGTTCTTGGACATTTAGTGTCCGAAAGGGGGATAGAAGTAGATAAGGCAAAAATAGAAGTTATTGAGCAACTACCTCCCCATGTGAACATCAAAGGGATCCAAAGCTTTCTAGGCCATGCAGGGTTCTATAGACGCTTTATCAAGGATTTCTCACAAATCGCTAGACCCTTGACTAGACTGTTAGCAAAAGACGTACCATTCGAGTTCACGGATGAGTGTTTAAAAGCTTTCGAAACCATCAAGAAAGCACTTATTTCTGCGCCCATCATCCAACCTCCGGATTGGACGCTTCCCTTTGAGATCATGTGTGATGCTAGCGACTACGCTGTTGGTGCGGTCCTTGGCCAAACCAAAGATAAGAAGCATCATGTGATCACTTATGCTAGCAAGACTCTAATAGGACCTCAGCTTAATTATGCCACAACCGAGAAGGAGCTCCTCGTAGTAGTCTTTGCTATCGATAAATTTAGATCTTACTTGGTAGGAACAAAGATAATTATTTATACTGATCATGCCGCTATAAAATATCTGCTCACCATGAAAGATGCTAAGCCTCGTTTGATCCGCTGGATCTTATTATTGCAAGAATTTGATGTTGAAATAAAAGATGAAAAAGGAGTAGAAAATATGTTGCCGACCATCTTTCGCGTATGCAAGTCACTAACATGCAGGAACAAGAAATCAATGACTTCTTACGCGACGACATGCTGCTCATGGTCACCGACACAAACCCATGGTATGATAGTTTCAGGGTACATACCCCCAGGCGAATCTAGAAAGAAGCTAGAATATGAAAGCAGACGTCACCTGTGGGTGAACCCTACTTATACCGGGTTTGTGCCGACGGACTATTGAGAAGATGTGTGCCGACTGCTGAGGGTGCACAAATCATAGAAAAATGTCATGCAGCACCATACGGAGGCCATTATGGAGCTTTCCGCACACAACCCAAAATCTGGCAGTGCGGATTCTACTGGCCAACGATGTATAACAACTCCAATGAGTTCATCCGAAGGTGTCGACAATGCCAGCTGCAAGGCAACATCAGCTCCCGCAATGCCATGCCCCTTCATTTCAACCTCCAAATTGAAGTCTTCGATGTCTGGGGCATTGACTTCATGGGACCATTCCAAAAGTCGGGAGACTGTGAGTACATCCTCGTAGCAGTCGACTATGTCTCCAAATGGGTCGAAGCGCTACCTTGCCGAGCAGCAGATGCAAAACATGCAAGGAAGATGTTCCATGAAGTGATCTTCCCTCGCTTTGGAACACCAAGGATGGTATAAGTGACGGGGGCTCACACTTCATAGACAAGACTTTCAGAGCATTCCAACGAGAGCTGGGAGCCAAGCACAATGTAGCTACTCCTTATCACCCCCAAACCAGTGGACAAGCCGAGACTTCGAACAAACAAATTAAAAACATCCTTTAGAAAATGGTGAACGAGATGGGAAAGGGATGGAAAGATAAGCTACCTGATGCGCTTTGGGCATACAGGACGGCCTACAAAACTCCCATCGGGATGTCACCATATCAGCTGATCTATAGGAAAAGTTGCCATTTGCCTGTTGAGCTTGAACATAGAGCTCACTGGGCAATTAAAACCTGGAACATGGATCTCAAGTCAGCTGGTAAAAATAGGCAGAAACAAATAGCAGAACTAGAAGAATGGCGAGAAAAGGCCTATCATAGTGCCAAGCTCTACAAGGAACGAACGAAGAGATGGCATGATCGAAGAATTCAACATAAAGAGTTCAAGATAGGCGACAAAGTTCTGCTCTTCAATTCAAGAGTCAAATTGTTCGGGAAAGGCAAGCTTAGAAGTAAATGGGACGGACCTTACACTGTCATCAATGTATCATCACATGGAGCATTTACAATAGAAGACAATGACGGGAACATCCATAAGGTAAATGGTCAACGTCTCAAAGTATTCCTTGAACCCGAACCGAATTTCGTCGATGAAATCAACATTATATCCTTTAAGGAATTCATTAAAAACTTATATAAATAATATATATATATATAATAAATAAATATACAAAAACATATTTCATATTTATACTTGGCTATTTTATAAATAAATAGATGGTTGTAGAGCAATATTGTTGCATTTATGAAATACCCAAAAAGCCCCTATGATCTTTCCTTTCATTTACATGAAATCCTTTTTGATCATAGGTATATTCTCTCATAAATGCATGATAGTGTAATCTTGAGATATTTTTATAAAAATCACATATCACATTTTCACTCAGTCACTTTGATCCTCCGCGCATCATACTTGATCGTAACCGAGATAGGAATCCACTTGTTCTGATAGGAATATGGGCAAAAGGTAGGGGCTGGCAGGTGGACCCAGGGGACCGACCGCCCCCGGGGTCGACTGCCCCCCTAGCCAGCTCAAATGAAGTCAATCTTTTTCGTACCTGTTTGAGATTACTCCAGCATCGCGTCCATGGTTACGATCAGTTTGTTTCCTCAATAGAGACCTCGGTAGAACCTATTTAATCATCACAAAGGCCTCTCCTCTCTTCACACCAAACCATTTTCCTCTCCCTCTTGCAAAGGTTGCTAAGCTCTCCCACCTACAAGTTTTGACCATGTCTAGCTTTGCTCTTTCGCTGATCCAAGCTCCTGGTTCCATAGCCAACCTAGACATAGTTCCCTATCAAGAGAGCTCTTTTGTGAGAGAAGAAGCTCGTGCCATAGTGGAGAAGCCGCTAGCCTTTCTACCCCCATCAACCAATGATGTTAGTAACATGTCAAGCTTGAAGTCCACAGCATGCTCCTGTACGCCTGAAGGTGGCACCAAGAAGAAGTTCATTGCTGCCCGACCAACTACCGGCACTCTAGGCCTCAAGAGGAAGGCCCCTAGTAGTAGCGGGCTTAGCAAACGTGCTGCGTGATGCCCTCTTCATCCAGTTTGCCCTCTCTCGTCTCCCACTAAGGATAATCATTCTTACACCATTAGGGGAGTGCGCAAACCCGATGGAGGGTTTGCTAAAGGTCTTTTCCGCAAGGGTGAAACACCTTCTAGCAATCCTATACCCTCTGCCGAAAAGCGCAAGGTATTTAGGAAAGTTATTAGAGGGCAGCCTAAGGGATTCTTTAGCGATAGTGAGGATGAGAAGCCTCCCAAAGGGCCAACCATCGCCTCACTTTATGCTAGCATCAAGAGCACGCGCCTAAATGTTGAAAAGGCACAAACCCGCATAGCCGAGACTCATCTTAGCATGAAAGGACTTAGAGATGAACTAGATGAGATGCGCCGCGGCAATGGAGAGCAACTGCGCAGGCTCGCTAAGGCAGTAGGAGTTGAGCACGCTCTCTAAATATCCGTAGAACGCTCCTGCTACACAAATAAATAGGCACACATTTTCGTTACCACAATCTTTTACTTCTCAATCATATTTCCTTCAATGTAATGTGCCTATTTGATCTATCAATGAAATAAAAAGTTTTTATCTTTGAATATTTTGTGCACTTGTTTTCTATATATATATTGTGACTAACCAAGACAGTAAAGAAAACAAGTGTGGGGGAAGGACTCTTCAAATTTAAACTGCACAAGAACAAAAATCAATTTCGGTTTGTGCAAACATCTCCCCTCTCTCTCCCTGACTAAAAAGTTTTAAATAAAATTTAAAGAATGATGTTCCCTTCATACTCCATCAAACATGTCTTCCTATGTTCAGAATATTTGCATACTTTTTATTCCTTGCTAATATTCCTACACGATTTATGAACACTGATCAGGGACCCCTTTTTATCTAAGTAATTGACAAATGAGATATAGCCGGATGACATGATGCTTACTCGTTCTTGCAAAGTACTTGGGATTGATTTTTACAAAACAAAAATTCAATTAGCATGTTACTTGAAAGATTAACAATTACCTACCAAGGCCAAATATGATTCTCTATAATGAAACCTTCCACATATGCCACTTACTTTGTGATGAGTCTAGTCAAAATTCGTGACCGTTGTTAAGAGATGTTTCATGCTCCCAAGATCAGAATTCACATGCACCCACCAAACTAAGCCAACTCTCACCCTGTGAGTTGCGCAAAACATGCATCCATCCATCCACCAAAAAAACATGACAACTCTTACACTAGGAGTTGCGCAGTTTTCCTCCACCAAATAAAAGTGCTGTTTTTATCCAAAGAAACACGCACCCTTAATGCAAAACTTTACTCCTCCATCATGATATCTCCTCATTCAAAATATGTTATATGCCAATAAAAGATATGGGGCTATGTGAATATATATATATAATATAAATAGTGAAGAAGTTCCTATAGCCCATATCTTGTCTTTTTCAAAAAGGAGAATCATGATGCATAGAGTATCAAAATGATTTCCACCTTCATATTCTCCACACACATGCACATTCTGATCTAGGAGTATGACGCACTCCCTCCAGTACGGTTTGGGGTTTGACTCGACAACATATGCAGGGTAAGTGTGCCTCATCATTTTCATTCCTACCTAAAACTCCAGATAAGCCTTTTTAGAGGTAGGATGACCATGTGAAGGCATTATTTTTATGCCTTGGTGAGTAACCACTTACATACATGAGCGATTTGAGAGAATCATTCAAGGAACACGAGCTATTCTTATGATTTTCAAAATCTTGCAACAACCCAAGTTTCTACGCATGGACAAACTAAGTAGATTTGAATCCAGACTATTCCATTTTGCAATTACTCAAGATAATTTGGTAGACACATTGAAGTTCATAAATCCAGGTGAAGTTTGGAATAAACTATATGCAGATCTTTATGAATAAGGAAAATGAACCCATTTGGTTCTTAGCACTTTAGTCGAGGACGAGTAAAGGACCAAGTGTGGGGGAGTTGTTGTCGGTCCTTAACAACCAAAATATAACATCATTCTAATGCTAAAATAAATAGAAGGTAGGGCTTTTATCTAACCTTTCCACGAGTTTTGTTGCACAAGTGACTTGCAGGTCGAACACGTGGAAATGCATAAAAATCACCGGAAAGCGCCCTTCCAGAAAACTTATTCAGAAAAGGCGCAAATCAATAATAAAAGAGAAAAGCCCATCAAACCATCAAACGGGATCCATCCGTAACCACGGGGGAGGCCCAGGCCCAGGGAGCAACTGATCACCCGAAGGCGGTGGCCAGTTGCCGCCTCCCAGGGACCGACCGGCCCCGGGTGCGTCCGCCCCCCAGTTGACGCTTCCCGGGCCCAGTTTTCAGCGACAGTGCTCATGGCGGTTCCCTGAAGGCGGTTTCACCTCCTTCCATACTTAGCTACGCCAAAACCGACCTGTGGAGCTATAAAATGAGGCCCTCACCCCCTCCATGAAAAAACAACTTGATACAAGAGAGAAGAAGGGAGTGCCACCATTTTTCCATTAGTTTAGCTTCTAGCTAGGCTAGTATAGGGTTAGAGAGAGAGATAGAAGCTTGAGAAGTGAGAGCGGGGTCGAAGCAGTTCTACTCTCGGGTGGACGAAGTTCCGGACCTGTCGGCTCTCACATCCAGCTTGTACCTCTACAACCATCTTGCTGCTTGAAGTAAGAGGTTTGTGATACATTCTAGTTTTGATTCATTAAGTAAGTAACTTTCATAAAACTACTTATTTGTGGGATCATCGCTCGTCCGTTGGACAGGTGCTCTAGTTAGAGGACTCCTGATAAAGACGGAAGTTCCTGGCCATCGCTAGAGTAGTAGTCGCCGTCGTAGACATGGTGTCTAAGTCGGGGTCTACCTTCGTATGTTGCGCGTGCCCACGGGCAGAGGGGTAGGTGGCAGGTGGTGACAGCCTTGTCCACTCGTATCTGAATTCCCCCACGTTCGGCCGCGGAGTAGCACTGATACTGGTATTGGCTGGCAGACCAGCTGCGTCAGTGGGTCTGAAGCAGACAAGTAGTGGGGAAGTTATCTTCACTTAGTGTTTCCAGCCTTAGTGTATCCTCTCTACCCAAGTTATCCCCTCTACCTTTTTCTAAGGTAAACTAGCTAAGAGCCTATAAACATAAGCTGTTCCTTTGGGAAATTATAAATACGATACCCTGAATACTTCCGGGTGAAGTGCTACAACGGTACTTCTGTGCGCTTGCGGACTTTTCTGCTGACGCTAAGAAGCGCCAACAATGGGCCAATGACCATCACTCTCGGTGATATCCATATGGTCACCGGCCTTCAGATTACCAGAAGCTGTCGGCTTTGGAGCTTCCTTTCCACAGGTGGGAAACAATTCCCAAAGCTTGGAGAATACAAAGGCTAGACTGGTAATATCAAAATCCATCACCTGACAACCTCCAGCGTTAATGAAAAAGAGTACATAGCATTCTTAATCTTGTGGCTAAAAATATTTGTTTTTTTGTCGCTCTTCTCTTGGACCAGCCTACCCCTTCAAAGCCCTTGCACAACAACTTGCTCAAGGAAACTCAATTCCTCTAGGGAAACTCCTACTTGGGTTTGCTTATAGACTAATGAGCCGAGTCGCCGGCTATCTGTTGAGAGGTGAAGAAGTGCAGTGCACAACAGGCCCTTGGTGGCTGATTCAGCTATGGCTCAATCTCTATTTGCACAAAATGGTGAAGCCAAACCTCAATAATCTCAGCTATCCCTCCATCAACTATGCAGAGGAAAGTGACAAGATCACTAGAGGCTGCCAAAACTTTGGCGAGGCTGCTTCAGCCATCACTATTGATACCGATCGAGATCATTTGCTTGAACCATTTTATAGAGGCCTGGGACCAGATATCTTGATTTGGTTCCCTTATACAGAAGATGAAGAATTCTCAATGCCTTATAGCTTCAAGTTCAGCACAGGATGCCCTGATGATGTAGCCATTGAGATCTTCAATGCCATCATAAAACTTTGTATACTGTCCGTCGATTTCAAACACCTTCGTGGCATCAGTAGTAATGAACCTAGCCACCCTTCTTACGAATTTTATCACCCAAATGTGGCAGCAAGGCAACTAGGCTTCGGGCAACTGCCCCCAAGCTTCCATTCTCACATCTCCTGAAGCCTAGAGATAAAATTATTGCAATGCTCGAGGCTGACAGGGATTTCAAGCTGGGGACAGACCTACCACGCTTCATAGTAGAAAAATGGAGCCAAATTTCAATGACTCATGAAACTTTTGACAACTGGTGGTAACAATGGCATGCCCACCTCTTCTGCCAAAGGATCCACAACAAGTGCAAAGCTCTGGACCAAAGCTTCAACTCTGAATCAGCAGTAAGTATTGTTAACCGATCTCATTCAAATCAGCTGTCAGCTGTATTCTCAACTCTGTCAACACAGGACCCGCAATCTGATCCACCAGAGCAAATAAACTATTATCCCCTTGCCCAACTACAATGTTAGTCTCTCAAGCTTCATCATTGAAGAGGATGATGAAGGCTCCTGTAGACATAACTACTGCTCTAGCTCCAAAAAGAAAAGCTTCATCCAGTCTTCAGAAGACAATAACCAAAAAAACCAAGAACCAAGAAGAAAACTGCCCGGGTACCTAAATTTTCTGAAACATTCCTGTATTATTTATCTAATCTTCCTGACTGAATCGGCTAATTACTAGGCGAACACCCAGTCGACTCAGGCACTACTCGAGGGCGCTCAGACTGAAAACCAACCAGAAACTTCAGGTCATCAGGATAATGCTGCAGGCTCTCTAAATATGGCTGAGATCGCCGAAACCCAACAAGAAGTAACCAAAACTCAGGTATTTACCGAAAACACAGTCGATGATCAAACTTTAAAGCACACAATCTCACCACCCTGAGCATTTCGATCTTTCTTTCAACTGGTTATAAAAATGCACCCAAACAACCCTTCTTCTGAGGACACTTGGAGCAAACTTGACAAAGAAAGGACACCATCTGGTGAACTCTCAGGTATAACAATCCGGCTGTTAACACTGCTTGTGCTTTCGCTATATCACTCATCTTTCATTTTTGTAGATCCCCAATCGGTCGTAGAAACACGTATTGAGACTTTATCCGCCGCTGGAAAGGAGATAGCTTCGGCAACACAACCAGCAACTTCGTCAGCCCCTTCAGGCTCTGGCCAGGTGAAGCATTTTCTCCTCAACCGATCGACTGATCACCCTTTACATTATCATTATCTGATACACGAATGCAGGCGCCGCATCCTTCATCTCCTAGCTATTTCTTCGATCTGGAAGAATGCTGTGATAAGGAAGAACTTAGCTCCAAGTCACTGACACTATCAAAGCCAGATTTCAACCATCGGCTAAGTGACCTTCTACCTCGGCTGGAGGGAAATTTAATTGACCTAGCTCTGAACCCCGAGCCGATCATACACTATCCTGTTTTCTTTCCAATAAAAAGAGGAAGAAAACAAGAGAAGTTATCCTGTATAAACTATGGCCACCTTTTGCTTATTATGCAATCAATGCCTATGCCAAGCTAGATGTTTTTATTTCCTTTTGCCCTCCCTGGCAACGGTGCCAGAAATGCTTGTTGACATTTCTTAGCGCAATCACCAAAGATCGACAGAAAGTCTATCCCCGGCAACGGTGCCAGAAATGCTGGTTGGCGTTTCTTAGCGTCATTACTAAAGATAGACTAAAAGCCCATTCCTAGTAACAATACTAGAAATGTAAGTTGACATTCCCAACCACCATTACTTCAGAAAGGTAACCCTTGGCCCTTAATGGCGCCAGCCTAGGTAAAGCAGTCTGATAATAGCAGTTAGAAGTGCCGGATTGGCCTTCCTAACCGTCATTACTTAAGATATGCAAAACTGTGGCACGACGCCTTAGGGTGCAACAAGAATTACAATCCTCAGGTAATGGTACTTAGGTATGCCAATCATGATAGCTCAGTATAGATAAATCCGCAAGTGCATGGAACTATCATTGTAGCATTTCAAACCGTGGGGTATCGTATTTATAATTTCCCGTAGGAGGGCAGGACGAATGCATCTAGCTTTGGCATAAATTTGATCACTTATTGAATGCATAGGTATACATAGTATAGGCAGGGGTAAATCATAGTTCAAAGATAGTGGACACACATCTGAGCCGACCTCAAGGATAAACGAGAAATAAAGAATAAAAGAATATATCTAATTGAGCAGGCATTGGTCATATATAACTATGCAAAGAACTATTAGCAAACATCTAACTAGCATGTCTATTATCAGGACTAAGTCTGGGATGACAGGGAGATCCCCGCAGCTGGTCTGCCAGCCGATAGAGACTTTACGAACTCCTACCCAATATCCGAACGTGGGGGAGTGCTAGGGATGGACAGGGCTGTCACCACTTGCCCACCTACCTCTCTGCCCGTGGGATACCGGCATATTCGCCGATCTCCGCATACCCGAGCACCATGCTCGCGTACATGGAAACAACTCCTAACCCGCTAGGACCCCACCCCTTTGGAGTGACAGGCTAGGCTAAGAGCAACCATGACAGCACGACGAACCGTCACCTTATCCCTAGTTCTTCCTCTATTCATACTAAGTCGATGAACGATGAAGAACAACGATGAACATGTCAAGAACATAACACATATATCATGATCATAACATGTCCAAGACTATACTCTAGTTCATATGCATTGCTATATAAATAAGATAAGAACTTGAACTTGGAAGAGAACTGCATTGTATTCATACCGAGGTGTTCCTTCTTCTACCAAGGATACAAGCTCTCCTTTCTAGCTCTTGCCTTACTCTAATACTAAAACTAATCTAAAGAATACAAGTAAGAGGTGAGGTAAATGGCTCCAAATGATGGTGTGTGTTGGAGGGGAGCTCTCCCTCTCTTTTTATAGTCTAAGAAGGACGGTTCGGGCGCCAACAAATATGGAAGCAGGTGGAACTGCCATCAGCATCGCCTCCGATGATGGGCCCGGGAGGCCCCACCAGGGGGGCGACCGACCCCAGGGGCGGTCGGTCCCTGGGGAGCGCCATCTGGCCACCGCCTTCGGGTGGTCGGTTGCTCCCTGGGCCTGGGCCTCCCCCGCGGTTACAGGTGGGCTTTCTTATTTTCTTGGATTGCGCCTTCTCTGAATACGTTTCCTGGATGTGCGCTTTCTTTATGGTTTTTGTGCATTTCAACATGTCACACCTGCAAGTCAAGTACGCACCAAAACTTGTAGAAATGTTAGTTTAAAGCCCTACCTACTATTTATTTTAGTAACATATTGGAGGTAAGAAATAGGCTTTAAGGACCGCCAACAACGTCGACAGCCATTGCTCTCTCTAAGCTCTCGGTTAGGGATCTTTGAGGCTTGGAAGTGCCTTCTCCCATGGGGATGATGGCATTTTTGTTAGTGGGCGCCATGGTTGGGTTCTCTGGTGTCTCAAGGTCGGAGAAGGGATGCAGGAAGGAGAACGAATGCAGGTGGAAAGAGGAAGAAGAAGAGGGAGAGGTTAAGAAGACGAGTGCCAACGTTCTTCTTTTCAAATTCGCGAGAGAACGCGGGGGAACGTTGGCACAACGTTCTGGACCGGCTGGGTCACAACGGGTCGCGTGGGGTGGTTCGGGCGAACCAGGGTTTGGCCCCATTTGCCGTCGTAACAATTCTACACGCTCCCCTGAGGCTTCCCGAGACGTGACATGGTTGATTGGTTGCATAACATGGTTCGGCCGAACCATGGTCTTGCACCAGACTTCTGTCTAGTTTCCTACAACGTCTCCCAAGTGCCCCAGAAGCGTGAAAGGTTCGAGGGTTGGCCCATAGTGGTTCGGCCGAACCATAGGGTTGCCCCGGACTCCTGTCATGTCTCCTGAAGGGGTTCCTGAATACTGCCCACTATCTAGATTTTCAAATTCTTGCAAAGTGAGGGTCGTTCAACCTGGGTTTGTGTTGCCCAGTGTGACCAAGATGTGAATTTTAAAAATTTAAATCACTTGGATTGGTCCCAAGTGGTTACCGAGCTTTGGCTATCCACTTCTACTTGGGTGTTTTGAGGACCCAGAAATTATTCGTAACCTATCTAGTGATCAAGCTATACAAATGGTTGAAAAAGAAAGTATGACATGTAGATTTTAGTTATGTTGGTTCATTATCAGGGATGAATTCTATCATGTTAATTTCTTCTTCTATTGGTGCATGTTCATGAAAAACTTTGAGGCGATGACCATTTACCTTAAAGATGTTGCCATCGTCGTCTTGAAGCGTGACGGCTCCATGCATTGCCGCATTAATTACCAGGTACGGTCCTTCCCATTTGCTCCTTAGCTTTCCATGCCCAAATAGCTTGACCCTTGAGTTGAACATGAAGACCTTGTTTCCAGGGTGAAATTCCTTGGGCTTGATCCTCTTGTCATGCCATCTTTTGGTTCTTTCTTTATAGATTCTGGCATTGTGATAGGCTTTCTCTCTCCATTCTTCAAGCTCTAAGATCTGCATCTTTCTATTCCTTCCAGCAGAGGGCAAATCCATATTCCATTATTTGATTGCCCAATGTGCTCTGTGCTCTAACTCTACCGGCAGATGGCATGTCTTCCCGTATACAAGTTGGTATGGTGACATACCAATTGGGGTGTTGTATGCGGTCCTGTATGCCCAAAGTGCATCCGGTAGTTTGCTCTTCTAAGCTATTCCCATTTCATTAATAGTCTTTTGCAAGATGTTCTTGATTTGCTTATTGGAGGTCTCCGCTTGGCCACTTGTTTGGGGATGGTATGGAGTTGCAACATTATGCTTTATCCCCATATCTGCCAAAAGCATCGGAAGCCTTTGTCTATGAAGTGTGATCCTCCATCACTTATGACTAGTCTTGGTGTGCCAAATCTTGGGAATATAGTTTCCCTGAACATCTTCTTTGAATGTAAGGCATCTGCGGTTGCGCAAGGCATATCTTCCACCCACTTGGACACATAGTCCACTGCCACCAAGATGTACTCACAACCTTGTGATTTGGGAAATGGACCCATGTAGTCGATTCCCCATACATCAAATAGTTCCACTTGAAGGTTGTTTGTAAGTGGCATTGCATCTCGGGTGTTGATATTTCCATGTTTCTGGCATCTTGCACACCTCTTCACATAGTCTTGTGCATCTTTGCGCATGGTAGGCCAAAAGAATCCACTTTGTCATATTTTTGCGTGGGTTCTGAATACCCCATAATGGCCTCCATATTCTGCTCCATGGTATTTCTCAATGATCTTGATTGCTTCATTCATTGGCACGCACCTCCTCAACATTCCATCATTGTAGACTCTGTACAGATATGGCTCATCCCAGAGGTGCACCTTACTCTCTTGGATGAGTTTCTTCTTGTCTGCCCCCGGTGGCACATATCCTGTGACCATGAAGTTGACAATGTTTGCATACTAGGGGTTGGAGTCCGTGACCTTGAGGAGTGTGTCGTCTCGCAGGAAGTCGTCAATAGGCAGATCCTGTTTGTCTTTGAATTGCATTCTAGACAAGTGATCGGCTACAGAGTTTTCTACTCCCTTTTTATCTTTAATTTCAAGATCAAATTCTTGGAGCAGTAATATCCATCTTATTAATCTTGGTTTAGCATCTTTCTTAGTGAGCAAGTATTTTCGAGCAGCATGATCAGTGTAGATAATTACTTTAGCTCCAACTAAGTAAGATCTAAATTTATCTATAGCAAACACCACGGCCAGCAATTCTTTTTCAGTTGTTGCATAATTTAGTTGTGGCCCAGTTAAGGTCTTGCTAGCATATGAGATTGCATGATGTTTCTTATCTTTGGTTTGTCCTAAGACAGCACCAACAGCATAATCACTAGCATCACACATTATCTCAAAAGGAAGCGTCCAATCAGGGGGTTGTATGATTAGCGCAGAGACAAGTGCTTTCTTAAGATAATAAAATGAGTCTAAGCACTCAGCATCAAAGTTAAAGGGTGCATCTTTAGCAAGCAGGTTTGTTAAACGTCTAGCAATTTGAGAGAAATCTTTTATAAACCTTCTATAAAATCCTGCGTGACCAAGAAAGCTACGGACACCCTTAATATTCGTGGGCGGTGGAAGTTGCTCTATGACCTCTATTTTAGCTCTATCCACCTCTATCCCACGCTCGGACACTCTATGTCCTAGCACTATTCCTTCTCGAACCATGAAATGGCATCTCTTCCATTTTAAGACTAAGTGCTTTTCCTCACATCTTTGTAAGACATGGTCCAGATTCTCTAGGCAGTGATTGAAAGTTTTGCCATAGACTGAGAAATCATCCATGAACACCTCCATGATTTCTTCGATCATATCGGAGAAGATGGACATCATGCACCTTTGAAAAGAAGCAGGAGCATTGCATAGGCCAAAAGACATGCGCCTGTATGCATATGTTCCATAGGGCATGTGAAAGTTGTCTTACTTTGATCATCGGGATGGATTGGGATTTGGTGATAACCCGAATACCCATCAAGGAAACAAAAGAAAGAATGTTTTGCAAGTCGTTCCAACATCTCGTCGATGAATGGTAACAGGAAGTGATCTTTCTTTGTGGCTTTGTTAAGCTTTCGGTAATCTATACACATTGTCCAGCTCGTGACGGTTCGTTGAGGGATTAGTTTATTTTTCTCATTTTTAACGACCGTCATCCCTCCTTTCTTAGGCACTACTTGGACAAGGCTGACCCACTCGCTGTTAGGAACAGGGTAGATTATGCCTGCGTGCAAGAGTTTTAAGACCTCTTTCTTCACTACTTCTCTCATCGCATTATTTAGCCTTCGTTGCGGCTCCCTAGAAGGTCCAGCATCTTGCTCAATTGGGATGCGATGGGTGTAGAGAGTGGGACTAATTCCCTTAAGATCTTGAAGAGATTATCCTAAGACAGAGTGGTGTTTTTGTAGAATGGTGATGAGTTTGGAGGTTTCCTCCTTAGAAAGTTGATCACTAATGATTACGGGAGTCTCCCTATCACCATTAAGAAAGGCATACTTATGTCCAGAAGGAAGGGGATTAAGTTCTATAGAGGGTTTAGATTTATCCAAATCTAAAGGTTCTTCTAATTCGGCTTCTTCTTGGATAAAATCCTTAGCATCTTCTTCTAGATCAGGATGAGAAGGTTCTAGAAGCGATGCAGCCATCACTTCCTCTATCGGGTCAGTCTCGAGGTGCAATTCTACTTTAGAGTTGGCAGAATTTGCTAATGGAATTGAAACACAAAGGTTCTTCCCGAGATGATCCTTCAAGGTTCCCCCCATGAAATCCATCAAGGAATCTCATGAGCGGGTGTCCAATTAACAAGTCAAATTCCTCTATATTGAAAATAAAGAAGTGCAGGAGGATATGGACCTTGTTAATTGTGACAGGAATGGTCTGTGCAATCCTGCAGCTCTCGAATAATTTCCCAGAGGGCAATTTAAGAAATTTGTTGGTCTGGGCTAGAGGTTCCTTTCCTAGGAGCGCATTTGCTAATGACTTAGACATAATGCTTACTCCTATGGCGGGGTCATAAAGAGAGTCTATGGTGGTCCTATTTATGATGCAAGGAATGGTTGTGAAGCAAGATAAGGTCCTAATAACCTCAGATGAGGCTTTGGCCTCCTTCAGCCATTCGTCACTCATAATGGACGCGAGCTCTTGAACAGTCTCCTTAAGATAGCGAGTCTCAAGGCGATGTGGGATGTGATCATTTGGAGCTCTACGAGTTGTAGACTTCTTTTGCACAGGTTGATTCGAGGTATTTCCAAAATCGGAGAAGAGATCGGCCTCGATATCAAGAGGAAATTCCAGAGGTTTAACATCCTGTGGAGGAATTGGTGGTTTTGGTTCAAGTTTGATAGCTTGTGATGTAAGTGATGAGGTTCTGGCTATCGTAGATTCGTCCTTCGGGGCTTGATCTTCCTCGGGGGCTTCATCATAGATATTAGTGTAGGGGGTGTTCTCAAGAATTTTCGCAAGAACTTCCTTACCTTCACTAATGGGGAGATGTAAGAACGCTCCCTTGGAGGCTAAATCAAGAAATTGTGCGGAATTTTGGCTAAGACCGAGGTAGAAATGTTGCAAGAGGGCTGGCTCGGTTATAGCTAAATCAAGGCCGACAGATGCTAAGTCTGTGAAACGGGCCCATGCCGCACCTAGAGGCTCCTTATCCTTTTGTCTAAAGGTTAGGATCTCTATACGAAGACGAGCAACTCGGGGAATGGAGAAGAAGGTGATACAGAACTTTGATTGCAGTTTCTCCCATTCTCCATTTACACTACCTACGTGATGAGTATACCATCGTTTGGCTATTCCCGTCAAAGAGAACGGAAATAGCTTCCACTTAAGGGTATCTCGTTTCATTCCGTGGATATGTATGCAAGAGCATAATTGTTCAAAATCTCGTAGGTGTGTATAGGGGTTCTTATCTTCATCCCCAGAAAAAGGTTTCTCCTGAACCATCACTATGAGACTCGGGCGTAGCTCATAACGAACGGCCAAAATGACCTGTGATGAACTAGGTGGCTCCATACTAGCACCCGATGGAGCAGCATACTCGAAGATGGGTGTTTGATCCATGTGTGTGTGAAAGAGATAGTTTTGATCAAACAAGGATAACAAAGACGACTCGACTCTAGTTAAGACGGCTACCGTTCCCCGGCAACGGCGCCAGAAAGCTTGTTGACACCAAAGGTGGCAAACGGATATACCGCAAGCGTACGGTAGTCAATGTAGCATTCACCGGGAGTATTCCAGGTATCGTATTTTCCACGGAGAACGTGAAGTGTACTAACTAGATTCAAGGTTGTCAATAGGAATCAAAGGGGTTGGTGATCAAGGATAAAAGCTTGTAGGTATAGAGAGGCTCCTATGCAGCAGAAGATATCTGGTCTTGGCTTTCTAAGTATAAAGAGCTTAGTCAGCTCCTCCCTTCACAAGAGGCGATAGGCGAAACAGTAGGAGACAAAACTCCTACCCGAGGCGGTTGTACTATTGTCTTGATGCCTTGCCGTTTTAATAACTTGTCTTACACACGTGGTGGACTACGAGGACCAGACAAGGCTGTCACCACTTGCTGGCTACCACAAACAATCCGCGCGACAAGCGGCCCAACCTGATAAGATATAGCCTAGACACCACGTCTACACTATACTTACTACTCTAATCTTAGCTAGAGACTAGAGCACTCCACAAAGTAAAGCAATATGCAGGTGAAGACAGTATATACTTAAAGTACCAGAACTAGAATATTAAATACTGGAAGAACTCAGATGGAAAACTTACTAGAAGCTTGAATCCGCTGAGGTACACCTTGAAGAAGACTCCTGACAGGCCCGGGGCTTTCTCCAGAGACTTCCCTCACTCTCTTCCCTCTTTACTCTAACACTAATCTATATTGTACACTTGATACTTGATCCTTGATTGTTCTAAAGTGAAGGACTAGGGGGTATTTATAGGGGGATGAAGGGCAGCGCCACGTCAGCGATCCACGTACTTCTCCACCTCCACCCTTGGATCCACCGTCTTTGAAACCGCCTTAGATGGACGGCAGTGATGCAATGAGCACGTGGGAGGCATGCTGGAAGTCGGTGGAGTAAGGCGGTGGCCTGGGCCCACCATGGGTGGTTCGGCTGAACCACCCACTGGTTGGTGGACCCTGCCAGGACCATCTAGAAGCCTTGTGATGTCAGTGAAGTGATGCCTGTGAGGTGGGTCCACCAAGTGTGGTTCAGCCGACCCACCTCTGGTGAGTTGGGCCCACCACCTTGGTCCCCACCTGTCATGGACTAAGGCTGTGTGATCCCCTTGTCTTTATCTTGTTGTTTCACACCTTGATCCGAGTGCTTTGCTTCTTAGCCATTGATTGAGGACACAATTACGATCCAAAGGTGCAAGTGGACTCCAGGGGGTGTGCCACGGATCGTGCCATGTCAACATGGCCACGAGGGCTCCCTACCTGGTTCGGTCGAACCATAAGGTGGGGCCACGTGGCTTCTGATCTCTTGCATATCACTTCATTACTTGATTCTTTAAAGTTGGAGTGCCGGGGCCACTATTCATGGTTCGGCCGAACCATGAATAGTGTCCTTCCAGTGCCCACTCGATCCTGAAGTGAAGTCCTTAAAGATTGTGACATTGTCGTGCCATTTCGTCATAATTGGATTTGCATTACATCTTCATCTTGGGCTTCTAAACTCTGAAATCACCCGTTTTGAGTACCTGCAAACAAATACTAACATGTATATGTGGAACCAAGTTATTTGTACCTATATTACTATGAGTTTGCTTATTTCTTCCCAAAAAAGAGTGTTTTGTTGACGGTTATGATGGTAGAAAACATGGTATAAATACCGTCAACAGCCACCACGCACTCGGCTGACAATAAGTAGTGCCTCAACTTGGTGCATGAATAAAACAAACACAGGCACAACTTCTCCATAGGCGTATATCTTGTTTCAGGATCCAAGAGCCTCCTGCTCAGATAGAAAACTGCTCTCTCTTTTCCTTCAAATTCTTGGAAAGGGCCAAACCAATTGTATGGCTTTCGGCCGTCAAGTACAACTTGAAAGGCTTTCCTACCTGCGGCGGTACCAAAATATGTGGAGACTTCATATATTTTTTGATTTCGTCAAAAGCCTTTTGTTGTACGTGACTGCAACTCCCTTTTGTTGGTTGGTGGCACAAGCTGATCAATGGCATTTCTACTCTTGCTGCCAACCTCGATCCCTTTGCGATGGGCCATGAAGCCCAAAAATTCCCTGCTGAGACCCCAAAAGCACACTTGCTAGGATTCATCTTCAGTCCATGCTTTCTCATGCACTCCATGGTAGCTCTCAAATTGGCTAAATGATCTTTATAGTTTTTGGACTTCACAACCACATCATCAATATAAATTTTAACAATCTTGCAGATCAACTTATGAAAAATATAATTCAGAGCTCTTTGATAAGTTGCACCGGCATTCTTTAGCCCAAAAGTCATCACTATCCATTCAAACAAACCGATCTCACCAGGACACCGAAAAGCTGTCTTAGGAATATCCTCGCCAGCCATAAAAATTTGATTGTAGCCAGCATTGCCATCCATAAAGCTAATGACTTGATTCCCTGCAGCAGAATCAACTAACATATTGGCTATTGGCATAGGATAACCATCCATTGGGGTAGCTCTGTTCAAATCCCTAAAATCAATACAGACCCGTAGTTTGCTATTCTTCTTATATACAGGGACAATATTCGACACCCACTAGGCATATCGGCAAGCTCGAATGAACTTGGCTTCCAACAATCTCTCGATCTCGGCCTTGATATCAGGCAATGCCTCTAGCTTGAACCGCCGCGGAGGTTGCTTGAATGGCCAAAATCCAGGCTTGACAGGCAGTCTATGCTCAACAATTGATATGTCTAATCCAGGCATCTCATAATACTCGCAGGAGAAGCAATCTTTGTATTCTTTCAATAAATCGATCAACTCCTCCCTGAACTCAGGGTCAAGATTGGCGGCAATGTATGTCAGCCTTGGTCTGTCACCAGGTCCAATATCTACTTCTTCAAGCTTATCGGCCGACGTAAAGCCCTGTCCAAGCTTGCCCTCGGTGCCGTCGATCGGATTTTCCATTAACAAAAAGACTTAGAGCCGATTGCCTAGACCGGCTGTTGACTCTCATCACTGACCTTGATGGAGCCTTCCTCCAAGTCTTGCCAGAGAAATAGTTGTGATCCCCGGCTTCCCAGTAGGCGGCGTCTGCCGTAGCTACACTCACCGAATCATCAGCCGGGACCACTTCAACCTCATCACCATGCCATTAGATCATACATTGGTTTATTGTGGATAGTACGCAGCAATTGGCATGAATCCAGTCACACCCAAGCAACAAACTGTATGAGCCCTTGCTGTCAATCACGAAGAAGGTGGTGAGCAGCGTCTTCTTCCCGACTGTCAATTCGACATTGATTTTCCCCTGGGTGTTGGAAGAGTTGCCCTCGAAGTCCTTGAGCATCATGTCGGTCTCGATCAAATCATCACGGCCTTTGTCTAGTTTGCAGAAGGTGGTGTAGGGCATGAGATTGAATGTACCACCACCATCCACCAGCATTTTGGTCATTGGCATCCCATCAACATAACCCTTGAGATATAGGGCCTTCGGGTGCTGGTGCTTTTGTCGAAAGTAGCTTGCTGTGCGAGGACGAGCCTGGCGATGCCTTGCTTAGATTTTGACTCATCAGACTCGGAAGAAACATCACTCTTCCTGGCCTTGGGTGCCATGAACTCAGATGGAAGCACGAACACCATCTGTGCATCGGCTATCGCCTTCCCCTTATCTTGAGAAGGCTTCTCTCATCAGACCTGCTTTGGGCGTCCTTTCGCTTCGAGCTCTCTGCTTCTAAGACACTGCACACAGTGTCTCTGACTTCTGGTCAAGTATCTAGGACACCACTGGCCTTCCTGCCAGGCTAGCTCTTCATGATCGACTAATGCCGCATCGAGCCGATCGTGCAAGTCCCTTTTTTCACGCCGATCCTGCATGTCATGCGGGCGTTCAAGCCTCTCATGCATAGACCAGTGGTTGGTCTGAGAATGCCTATACTTCCAGTACTGATCACTACACTCCGGGCAGTTGCGGATAGTTGGCAATTTCAAACTTTTGTTCCAGCAGTGGCGAAAAAACAGGTAATACTAGTGCTCTTTCTCTTCTTGCCGGCGATAGGCCAACTCCTCCTGGTAGCGTGCTTCCTCTTCGTCACGGGCCCATCTCTGGTACTCTTCCTCTTCAAGCAACCTCTGATGATTTTTCTCCCTCTCCCTTTGCCATTTGTTCAGTAGGTGGCGAGAAGTCACCTTGGTCTTGCTGGACTCCCCCTTCTCAAGTTGATTCTTGTTCTGCTCCTTGCTCTTCTTAATCATCTCTAACTCCTCAGCTGATATCTGCATGCCTGGGTCGACCGATGCATTCTTTTTCACCTGGTTGGAGGTCAGAACCTTCATCTTGCCTGCAGGGGTTGTCACTTCGACCATATTCTGGCCCTTCGGGAACGGGAATTTGTCAATCTTCATCTTTCCCTTGGTAGGGTTGTCAAACTTCAAAAGGCCGCGGGAGATGGCTCTCTGGATCTGGCTCCTGAAGCCTCGACATTCATTTGTGCCATGCGAATCGCGACCATGATACTGGCAGAACTTTTTCCCTTTTAATTCTTCAGGAGAGGGCTTCACATAATCGGCCGGGAACATGATCTGCCCAGCATTGACCAGCAAATTGAAGAGCTTATCTAGCTTGTTTGTGTCGAAGTCATATTTCTTCTATGCTCCAGTGCTTGGGTACAGCCATGGGCCTCTTGCCCCACTTCAACTCGATGGCAGCAACCTCGTCCTCATCCTCATCTTCTGAATCAGAATTGTTGACGAACGCGGTATGCTTGTACTTTGCTTCCTTCCTGAAGTTTTGAGCATGTAATTCAAGCGCTGCCACCCTCTGCATCACCTGGCTAATATTGTCAAAGTTAGTGCCCACCAGCTTCTCTTGAACGTGTGGGAGCAGTCCACTGATCACCAGGTGGGCGAGCTGCTTGTCTGTCAGGTTCAACGAATAGCGCATATTCCTTATCTCCCTGAAGCACTTGATGAAGGCCGACCCAGTCTCACTGCTTTTCTAGCGCATGCTGGTCAGATCAACGATATTCTTCTCCCCAGTGCTGGAAAAGAAATAGTTGTGAAACTTCCTCTCCAATTCCGTGCAATTCTGAATCGATCTTGGCTCCAAAGTGGTGAACCAACTGAAAGCCGGGCCAGTCAATGATAATGAAAAGAAGCGGATCTTGTGAGCGTCCTCCTGTGACACTTTGCCAAGCTGAGTCAGGTATCGACTAACATGCTCCATGGTGGACACATCATCCTGCCCACTGAATTTGGTGAAGTACGGCATGCGGTACCTCGAAGGCAGCGCCACACGATCAAACCACTCAGGGTAAGGGCGCCTGTATGCAATTGAAACTCCTGCCTTTAGCTACAAGCCAAACTGATCCCTGAGCATTGAACTCATCTTGTTTAGCAATTCATCTTGTGGCGACTAGGTGTATCCAGGATGCGGTGCCGATGTGAGATCTTGATAGGATGCCCCTAATGAAAACTGGGAGGGTTAGGCACGTTCCCAGTCGTCTGCATGTCGGAAGCAATTTGCTCAGGAGGATAGTCCCTGTATAGCTTTGGAGATGCAGCTATTTTTGGAGCCAAACCCACCATCATATTGGGATTTTGAACAGGTGGCTTCTGTGGATTCGGCTGTTGCGGCGGAGCTTTGGATGTCCCAGCCGCTGCACTTGGATTAGAGTCTTCAGAGGGAATGCCAAAGTAGACTCAGCCCAGGGACTCCTAGTCCTGCCTATTGATGACAGTCTTCATGATGTTATAGAATATTTGTAGAAAGACGTTGTGATGATGCCCGACTGCCTGGTGCGAAGCTGACCAAATGTTGCTGACGAGATAATCTCTGAACTCTTCTTCACCCTTGTCGCTATGGCCACTCATGATCCACCTTGGATAGGGGTTCTTCTTTATCACACGTCCCTCACGGGTTTTGCCAAATGACAGCAAGCAGGCATCAGTGAATTCCTCAATGAGCTGCTCCAGAATCACAGCTTCTTTAGGTTCGATCTCCTCACGTTTGACCCTGATGACACCGTCATCCCTTAAAGCGTTGTTCTCCACGTTCTTGTCCTCGGCCATGAGTGAAACTGTCCCACCGAGCGTGCCAAAAAGTATGTTGGCACAAAAAGTGATTCCTCGTGCTCAACACACCAGCGAAGTCGAAAACGATCTCAAGAGCGTTGGAGCTTCTCAAATCTAGCTAGCTTCAAACCCGGTCAGAGAGTACCGATGACTCCCAAACGTGCTAGTCAATTTGACCTGCAATTGACAAGGAAAGAGATAATAATTAGTAATGCAAGGCAGAATTAGCTGGTGAGTCCAGGCAGTTCCAATTGTATGGCTCCAAGAGCCAATACGAGTGGAGATCGACTAAAGAGTCGATTCTAGCATGCATGCATCGATTTTTGTTGAATAAGCATATTACTGACATATGATCAATTCATGTACATGAACAAAGAAAGCAATTCACATAAAACAATTTTCACATATGAAAATCTACAAAAGATTAGAACGCAATCGATTATGGCGATGCATACATATCGAATTATTTAACGCAAACTGTCTAAAAGTGAAACAAAAAGAGAGATCGGCTATTTAGCCGATTCGATAAATACAGGTAACATACAAGCCTATAAGATGAACAATATCTCGACCTTCAAGCTAGCACATTCAATTCATTGTTTGCAATAGTGGGGATCAAGCGGATCGAGACAGTCGTGAGTAAACAGTGACTTAAATTTGTTAGCTATTGAGTCTAAACAATATTCATCTTATTACTTGAGTGTGACCCGCACACAATCAAGATCTAAGTTTATCGGCTAATGCAAGCACTTTCTATTTATCAATGCATGAAACACGTAGCAATTATCATTTATTGAACAAATAGGTCTATAAAGTATAAAGCCGATATAACTAGATCAAGATTAGGCAAATTTGGTGAATGCTGTAAATAATTAAACAAATAAACTCAAACATCAACGGTAACTTAATGAATCCAACTAAGATACCAATTTAGTTAGAGCCGATAACTAATCCATGCACATAATCAAGCTCAATCTAAACCCTCGTCCACCGGATGACGTCAAACATAGATTAAACAAGAAGATAAACATGAATCGATAACTAATCCTTATTTGACCTAAGCCCATGTCCACCGGATGATGCTAAACTCATGTCAAACAAGAATCAACCCCGATCTACCATGCTCCCATGTCCACCGGATGACATTGAAGCGATAAAGCTTAACGAGTGTTGACATCTACTAACATCGCCAAATATAACTTTATAATCTTTAACTCTAGGGACGAGATTAGAAGATGTATGATAATTAATTAACTGATCATTAGCAATTAGCCACTTATCTATTACCAACATTCTTTAGCATGAACTGGTTTGTCAATCCTAATTATATATGCTAAGAATAAATAAAGGTTTTATATATTATTCCATGTGACTAGGCAGAAATATAAATAAATATAAACTAAGAACAATTCTGCAAGCGGACAGATAATTATACCATTATAGCATTTTACCTAGGAGCTCTACCAGGTTGTCGATTTATATTTATACCACTGGGAAGGACTTGGATAAACTACAGTCTATTATACTGATAACAACTATATACAATGAATAAGTGAAATTACCGATGTCATATACTCTACTCATAACAGGTAGAGGTCACAAGATAATAAAGATAAATAGGGTGATAAGTATGATCAAGCATCATTAATAAAGATAAACATCGGAGCACTTTCTAGTCATAGTAATAGCTAGCCAATGAATAAACTAAGGAATTAATATCTAAGGTAATTCTATAACTACGTCAATGAATAACTCTAACTAGTGCAATTATATCTAGCAATCATTGTCAGATTAGTCCTATATCATGATCATGCAAAGGGTATCATCTAGGAAAGGTGTGAAACAGATTCATCACCCAACTTCACGACCGTGCCTGCTTGCCTACATATGGGGGGTGGACTACAGAGAAATCAACGTAGCTATCACCTACGTGAACTAACACACGACCCGGCACATCAGGGTGCACTCGTAGATAAACGAAATATCTACCCAACGATCGTTTGGATAAACTCTATATGAGCCATTACATGAATTCAATAAGATCAAACCAACTATACTAGACATATAATTAAAGTAGATAAAGACTAATGTAATCAAGAACATATGAACTATTAAGAACAATGTTTCCCTAATCATAATGAAGAATACAATAATAGAGAAAGAAGCAGAACTATACCGAACTCTGCGCTCCAGACGGATGTCGGGGCTCCAGATCCTGCTGTTAGCGTTTCTTAGCGTCATTACTAAAGATAGACTAAAAGCCCATCCCTAGCAACAATACTAGAAACGTGTGTTGACATCCCTAACCACCATTACTTTAGAAAGATAACTCTCGGCCCTTAATGGCGCCGACCAAGATAATGCAGTCTGGTAATAACAGTTAGAAGTGCCTGATTGGCCTTCCCAACCATCATTACTTACGATATGCAAAACTGAAGCATGACGCCTTGGGGTGCAACAAGAATTACCGTCCTTAGGTAATGGTACTTAGGTATGCCTATCATGATAGCTCAATATAGATAAATCCACAAGCGCACGAAACTATCATTGTAGCATTTCAACCCGTGAGTATTCAGGGGTGTCGTATTTATAATTTCCCGTAGGAAGCTTTGGCATAAACATGATCACTTATTGAATACATAGGTAGACATAGCATAGGCAGGGGTAAATCATAGTTCAAAGATAGTGGACACACATCTGAGCCGACCTCAATGATAAAAGAGAAATAAAGAATAAAAGAATATATCTAATTGAGCAGGCATTGGTCATATATAACTATGCAAAGAACTGTTAGTAAACATCTAACTAGCATGTCTAGTATCAGGACTAAGTCTGGGATGACAGGGAGATCCCCACAGATGGTCTGCCAGCCGATAGAGACTTTACGAACTCCTACCAATATCTGAACATGGGAGAGTGCTAGGGATGGATAGGGCTGTCACCACCTGCCCACCTACCCCTCTGCCCGTGGGATACCGACATATTCGCCGATCTCCGCATACCAGAGCACCATGCTCGTGTACATGGAAACAACTCCTAACCCCTTAGGACCCCACCCCTTCGGAGTGATAGGCTAGGCTAAGAGCAACCGAGAAGGCACAACGAACCGTCACCTCATCCCTAGTTCTTCCTCTATTCATACTAAGTCGATGAACGATGAAGAACAACGATGAACATATCGAGAACATAACCCATAAACTATAAGCTAGTTCATATATCATGATCATAACATGACCAAGACTATACTCTAGTTCAAATGAATTGCTATATAAATAAGATAAGAACTTGAACTTGGAAGAGAACTGCATTGTACTAATACCGAGGTGTTCCTTCTTCTCCCAAGGATACAAAATCTTCTTGCTAGCTCTTGCCTTGCTCTAATACTAAAACTAATCTAAAGAATACAAGTGAGAGGTGAGGTAAATGGCTCCAAATGATGGTGTGTGTTGAATGATGAAGGAGCACCATCTATTTATAGCTAGAGTAGGGCGGTTTGGCGTCACTAAGTTTGGAAGGAGGTGAAACCGCTCTTGGGAAACCGCCTAGAGCACCGCCTCCGAAGACTGGGCCCGGGAGGCCCCACCAGGGGGCCGGCTGCACCTGGGGGTGGTCGGTCCCCTGGCTGGGCCCGCTGGCCACCGCCTTCGGGTGGTCAGTTGCTCCTTGGGCCTGGACCTGCCCCGCGGTTACGGATGGATCAAGTTTAGTGTTTGAGGTCGGCTTTCTTATTTTCTTGGATTCCGCCTTCTCTGAATACGTTTCCTGGATGTGCACTTTCTTTATGGTTTTTGTTCATTTCCACATGTCACACCTGCAAGTCAAGTACACACCAAAACTTGTGGAAATGTTAGTTTAAAGCCCTACCTACTATTTATTTTAGTAACATATTGGCGGTAAGAAATAGGCTCTAAGGACCGCCAACACCCGCCGAAGAACTAGATCTCCTCTACTCTCTAATCTAACTAGGCTAGAACTATGAACTAGAAGGCTCTTGATGAACTAGTAGGCTATTGATGGCTTGAAGACTTGTTGCCTTCGATGAATGATTGATTGATTTATGCAGGGGGTCTGCCTCTTTATTTATAGCCCGGTGGGATGAACGTGCGCCGTAGGATCAAACCGACTTAAACATAGGGCCGAGATGACTCCTAAGATGCAGCGGAAGAAGACTCCAGAAGGTGGGGCCAAACCCTAGCCGGGGGTGCTGGCTGGCCCCACCCTGGCGTCGACCGGCCCACCCTGGTAGGGTGCGGGTTCCGGTCGCTTCGGGTGTGTTCCAGAGGCTTCTAGTATTCCGATGATGATGTTTCCTTTGCGGTTACGTTTCGTGATAATTATGCACTTTAATCCCTCTTTTATGCTTTGTTGGAATAACCCCTGGAAAATACAGAACATGCAAAACTCGTAAAAATTGTCAGTTAAAACCCTAGACTAGTATGTTTTCATGTATCCTTTTGTGTCTAAAGTTCTAATAAAAGTTGACGTTATCGATCGTCAACAACTCCCCCAAGATTACCTTTTGCCAGTCCCTTGGCAAACAAACTAAGCCTAATTACTAATGTATTTGGATCAGGAGTTGCTACAATGCTTTCATTCTTTTCAAGTACACATGCTTTCAAATAGAAATTCTCCTCCAGATTAGACAATAACTGCTCTAACCTTCAGACTTACACATTTTACCTTTAACTATGGAGCTTTACAACCCTCGCATATGTCTTGAGCAATTGAAAGATAGAACAATTAAGTCAAGTACTATGTCTCAAATTCTTCATAGTACCAGTATTCCGGAGTTTTGCATATTTTCGAAATAAAACTTAGAGCTTAATTGTATGACACCCTCGAGTCTCTCAGTATATATGGTATTTGTGGATTGTTGACAGTAGTTATACCATGTTTTTACCCCATCAAAACCATCAACAAGACATTCTTTCTAGAAGGAAACCACCAAACACATAGTGACTTTGGTACAAATAACTTGGTTCCACGTGTACTTGTCATTATTTGGTTGCAGGCACTCAGAACAGGTACTTTTTAGTGTTCGGAAGCTTTATACGAAGGTTGGGCAACATACCAAGTATGGCCAAATGACAAACCAACTTCACATTCAACAATATCACAGCTTCTAGAGACGATGTGCAAAAGATGGGCACAATAAGTGGTTCGGCCGAACCACCCAAAGGCATGTTAGCACCACCATTGTGTTTAGAATTGCATGGAGAAGACACCTGCAAAAGATGGGCCTTCGATTCCACCAAAGGTGGTTCGGCCGAACCACACTTGGTGGGCCCCGAAGTAACCAACACCTGGGATGGACTCTATGACATGTGGGGACACTCACCCATGGTCTCACCTATAAAAGAGGGGTCGCCCGAACCACTAAGTGTGGCCTCCTGGGCCCACTTTCTCTCCACCGACTTGGTATGCCTTCTAGAAGACCAGGCTGGGCCCATAGGTCAGTGGGTGCATCGGCCGAACCCCTCAAGGTGTCCATCCAAGGCGGTTGGCACTCCACCGACTCCCTGCACGCTTCCCACATGGTGGTTGATCTAAGGCGTCCATCCAAAGGCGGTTTGGAGGTCGGTTTATCCAAGGGTGGAGGTGGAGAGGCACACGGATCGCTGACGTGGTGATGGAGTAGCCCCTACTCTACTTCCCCCTATAAATACCCCCCATAGGCCTTCACTTTAGAGCATGATTCAAAGGAAAAAACACTATGTAGTAGCTTAGCTCTGCTGTAGTGCTGTGCCAGTTGGGAGAGAGTGAGGGAAGTCTTCAGGAGAAATCCCCGGGCCTGTCGGGAATCTTCTCCAAGGTGTACCTCAGCGGATGCGAATCTTCAAGCAAGTCTTACAACCGAGTCCTTCTAAGTATTTGATATTCTGATTCTGGTATTTTAAGTATATACTGTCTTCACCTGTACATTGCTTTACTTAGTGAAGTGCTCTAGTCTTTCGCGAAGGTTAGAGTAGTAAGTGTAGTGTAGACGCGGTGTCTAGACTATATCTTGCCAGTGTAGGCCGCTTGTCGCACGGATTGTTTGTGGTAGCCAGCAAGTGGTGATAGCCTTGTCTGGTCTTCGTATTCCACCACGTGTGTAAGACAAGTTATTAAAACGGCAAGGCATCAAGACAATAGTACAGCTGCCTCGGGTAGGGGTTTTCTCTCCTACTGTTTCGCCTGTCGCCTCTTGTGAAGGGAGGAGCTGACTAAGCTCTTTATACTTAGAACGCCAAAACCAAATATCTTTTGCTACATAAGAACCTCTCTACCTAGTTATCATAGCTCCTTTGTCTCATCACTGGACGGTCTTGAACCTGGTGACGTTCCCTGTGGAAAATACGATACCTGGAATACTCCCGGTGAAGGCTACATTGACTACCGTACGCTTGCGGTATATCCGTTTGCCACTTCTGGTGTCAACAAGCTTTCTGGCACCGTTGCCGGGGAACGGTAGCTATCTTAACTAGAATCGAGTCGTCCGAGTTACCCTTCTTTTATCTTTCTTTTCTTTTTATCCTTTCCACACCATGAACCAAACACCCATATCTCATCTCGCCGCTCCAAAGGGCCCTAGTTTGGAGCCACCACCACCATCCCATCCTATTCTTTCGCCTAGCTATGAGCTTCGCCCTTGTTTCATAGCTAAGGTTCAGGAACAATTATTTGCTAGGGAAGAAGATGAAAACCCCAACACTCACATACGTGATTTTGAGCAATTGTGTTCATGTCTTCACATTGAAGGTATGAAATGATATACCTTGAAATGGATGCTATTCCCGTTCTCTTTGACGGGAGCAGCTAAACAGTGGTATGCTCGACACGTAGAGAGTGCACATGGAGAGTGGGAAAGCGTTCAATCCAAATTCTGCTTAGCCTTTGTTGGCGGTCCTTAACAACCAAAATATAACATCATTCTAATGCTAAAATAAATAGAAGGTAGGGCTTTTATCTAAACCTTTCCACGAGTTTTGTTGCACATGTGACTTGCAGGTCGAACACGTGGAAATGCATAAAAATCACCGGAAAGCGCACTTCCAGAAAAAATATTCAGAAAAGGCGCAAATCAAGAATAAAAGAGAAAAGCCCATCAAACCATCAAACGAGATCCATCCGTAACCACAGGGGAGGCCCAGGCCCAGGGAGCAACCGACCACCCGAAGGCGGTGGCCAGTTGCCGCCTCCCAGGGACCGACTGCGTCCGGGGGTGGCCGCCCCCTAGATGGCACATCCCGGGCCCAGTTTCAGTGACAATGCTCATGGCGGTTCCCTGAAGGCGGTTTCACCTCCTTCCATATTTATCTACGCCGAAACCGACCTGTGGAGCTATAAAATGAGGCCCTCACCCCCTCCATGGGGGAACATGATACAATAGAGAAGAAGAAGGGAGTACCACCATTTTCCATTAGTGTAGCTTCTAGCTAGACTAGTATAGGGTTAGACAGAGAGGTAGAAGGTTGAGAAGTGATAGCAGGGTTGAAGCAGTTCTACCCTCGGGTGGACGAAGTGCCGGACCTGTCGGCTCTCACATCCAACTTGTACCTCTACAACCATCTTGCTACTTGAAGTAAGAGGTTTGTGATACATTTTAGTTTTGATCCATTAAGTGAGTTACTTTTATAAAGCTACTTGTTTGTGGCATCGTCGCTCGTTCTTAGGACGGGTGCTCTAGTTAGAGGACTCCTGATAGAGACGGAAGTTCCTGGCCATCACTAGAGTAGTAGTCGCCTTCGTAGACGTGGTGTCTAAGTCGGAGTCTACCTTCGTATGTTGCGCGCGCCCACAGGCAGAGGGGTAGGTGGCAGGTGGTGACAGCCCTGTCCACTCGTATCTGAACTCCCCCACGTTCGGCCGCGGAATAGCGCTGATACTGGTATCGGCTGGCAGACCAGCTGCATCAGTGGGCCTGAAGCAAGCAAGTAGTGGGAAAGTTATCTTCACTTAGTGTTTCCAGACTTAGTGTATCCCCTCCACCCAAGTTATCCCTTCTACCTTTTTCTAGGGTAAACTAGCTAAGAGACCTCTAACATAAGCCGTTCCTTTGGGAAAATACGATACCTTGAATACTTCCGGGTGAAGTGCTACAACGGTACTTCCATGCGCTTGCGAATTTTTCTGCTGTCGCTAAGAAGCGCCAACAAGCATTTCTGGCGCCGTTGCCGGGGACGGTTATCATTTTTAGTCTCCGAACCTAGTTGTCCCTGTATCCTTTGTTTTTACCTTTCTTTTCTTTTACCTCTTTTGTTCCAATGGAGCAACCCACAAACTTTCTGCTCCCAAGGGCGAGTTCGTAGAACCTCCACAATCCACGAAGCCAATCATAGCTTCGAGTTATGAACTCGGCCCGGCTTTTATAGCCATGGTTCGGGAACAAACCTTCTCAGGATTAGATTATGAAAATCCATATCACCACCTAAGGGAGTTTGAGCAGCACTGTGCATGCCTAACCATTGCCGGCATGTCACACGAAACAATGCGGTGGAAATTGTTTCCTTTCTCACTTGATGAGAGAGCAAAACAATGGTACGCCCTCAACGTAGGGAAGGTAGCTGGTGATTGGGAGGAATTGCGAAACAAGTTTTGTGTAGCATTCTTCCCTATATCCCGAATCGCTGCCCTACGTCAAGAGATTCTCAACTTCCAACAAAATGAGAAGGAATCCATAGGTGCAGCTTGGGAAAGTTTTACAATTTTAACAAAATCTGGCCCAGACTTGTCTATTTCCAACCACGTGCTCCTACAGCATTTTTGGTTAGGACTTAGCAAGAAATCTGCCCTACAACTTGACATAGCCGCAGGAGGGTCGTTCACACACAAAACCACGGCCGAAGGAGAGGCCCTTCTACATCGCATTCTAGAGAATATTCCTCCATTAGAACCCCTCCATGTAGAGCCAAAGCTGTGTCATGAGGAAATCTCTTAGGCCGAGGCTGAACCGTCAATACCTATAGAGACATCCTTACCCGAACCAGAAGATCCGAAGGAAGGTCTCCAACCTTCAGGTCTCCCATACTTCGATGACGACTTCTTTGATGATTATGGAAATGTCTCGAAGTATGCATACAGAAAAACCACCCATGTCCCTGTCACTCCAAAGCCTTGCCTCGATTCTTTAAAGGAATCCATTAGGGAGTTGACGGCCATCATGAGCGACGAATGGACAAACGAAAGGGAGTCTTCATCTGAAGTAATTCAGATTCGCTCTCCTTCGCGAACCATCCGTTGCAAAATCTTGGATGACTGGGTGGAGATGTTGTACAACCCCACGGTAGAAGCAAATCTGATGTCCACAACCTTTGCACACACTCATCTGAATGATAGACATTTTTCTCCTATGACCCTGTCCATGAGAAACAGCTCGCGTACTTGTCAGCTAGGACAAGGGTTGGTTCACAACGTCAAAATTCAGCACGATGATGTTGTCTTAACTTTAGATTTTCACATCTTTGACGATGTAGACTTCAGTGTGCTGATCGGGCATCCCCTGGAGAAACTTCTCTCCAATGCAACAAGAACAGGGGAATTGAATGTTAAGCTGGGGAGGAATGATTATTCCATACCTTTTCATCGAGCTAAAAACTCGATGGCAGACCCTCTCGCCTGTCCTACCTTGCCCGAGGAGGTTATATCGGTTTCCCCCATTGAACCCCTTGAGTCATCCTTGGAAAAAGATGCTAACTTCTTTATAGAAGAAGAGGAAGACACCGGGGAGACTTTTGACCTTCCTAAAGAGGAAGTGCCGATGCCACCTCCCGTTGAGCTAAAAACCCTGCCTGAAGGACTACGTTACGTTTTTCTAAACGGCAACAAAATCACTCCTGTCATCATTAGTGACAAGCTTTCAGATAAGGACACGACTAGACTTATTGCCGTTCTAGAAAAACATAGATCGGTCTTTGGGTATTCATTACAAGACCTTAAGGGGATTAGCCCAACGCTTTGTACCCATCGCATTCCTATTGACCCTGCCAGCACTCCTTCACGCGAACCACAGCGTAGGCTCAATAATGCGATGAGGGAAGTCGTGAAGAAGGAAGTCCTCAAACTTCTTCACGCCGAGATTATTTATCCCGTACCACACAGTGACTAGGTTAGTCCCGTCCAAGTGGTTCCCAAGAAAGGAGGAATGACGGTAGTTGAGAACGCTAAAAATGAGCTCATTCCACAACGTACCGTCACGGGATGGAGGATGTGCATTGATTATAGAAAACTCAATGCGGCAACACGAAAGGATCATTTCCCACTGCCCTTCATCGATGAGATGTTGGAGCGGTTGGCAAAACATTCTTTCTTTTGTTTTCTTGATGGGTATTCTGGCTATCACCAAATCCCCATCCATCCCGACGACCAAAGCAAAACAACGTTTACATGCCCGTATGGAACGTATGCATATAGGAGAATGTCATTCAGACTTTGCAATGCACCCGCGTCGTTCCAGCGCTGCATGAGGTCTATTTTCTTAGAAATGATTGAGGAGATCATGGAAGTTTTCATGGACGATTTTTCAGTCTATGGAAAAACTTTTGATCATTGCCTCGAGAATTTGGACAAAGTTTTGCAAAGATGCCAAGATAAGGACCTGGTATTTAACTGGGAAAAGTGCCATTTCATGGTCCGTGAAGGCATTGTTCTTGGACATTTAGTGTCTGAAAGGGGGATAGAAGTAGATAAGGCAAAAATAGAAGTTATTGAGCAACTACCTCTCCCTGTGAACATCAAAGGGATCCGAAGCTTTCTAGGACATGCGGGGTTCTACAGGCGTTTTATCAAAGATTTTTCACAAATCGCCAGACCCTTGACTAACCTGTTAGCAAAAGATGTACCTTTTGAGTTCACAGATGAGTGTTTAAAAGCTTTTGAAACCATCAAGAAAGCACTCATCTCTGCGCCCATCATCCAACCTCCGGATTGGATGCTACCCTTCAAGATCATGTGTGATGCTAGTGACTATGCTGTTGGTGCGGTCCTAGGCCAAACCAAAGATAAGAAGCATCATGCGATCGCCTACGCTAGCAAGACTCTAACAGGACCTCAGCTTAATTATGCCACAATCGAGAAGGAGCTCCTTGCAGTAGTCTTTGCTATTGATAAATTTAGATCTTACTTGGTAGGAGAAAAGATAATTATTTATACTGATCATGCTGCTTTAAAATATCTGCTCACCAAGAAAGATGCTAAACCTCGTTTGAGCCGCTGGATCTTGTTATTACAAGAATTTGATATTGAAATAAAAGATAAAAAAGGAGTAGAAAACACTGTTGCCAACCATCTTTCGCGTATGCAAGTCACTAACATGTAGGAACAAGAGATCAATGACTTCTTACGCGATGACATGCTCCTCATGGTCACCGACACAAACCCATGATATGCAAATATTGTGAACTACATGGTTTCAGGGTATGTACCCCCAGGCGAGTCTAGAAAGAAGCTAGAATATGAAAGCAGACGTCACCTATGGGATGAACCCTACCTGTACCGGGTTTGTGCCGATGGACTGTTGAGAAGATGCGTGCCTACTGCCGAGGGTGCACAAATTATTGAGAGGTGTCATGCAGCACCATACGGGGGCCATTATGGAGTCTTCCGCACACAAGCCAAAATTTGGCAGTGCGGATTCTATTGGCCAACAATGTATAACGACACCAAAGAATTCATTCGAAGGTGTCGACAATGTCAGATGCAAGGCAGTATCAGCTCCCGCAACAGCCATGCCTCTTCATTTCAACCTCCAAATAGAAGTCTTCGACGTCTGGGGCATTGACTTCATGGGACCATTCCAAAAGTCAGGAGACTGTGAGTATATCCTCGTGGCAGTTGACTATGTCTCGAAGTGGGTCAAAGCACTACCTTGTCGAGCAGCGGATGCAAAACATGCAAGAAAGATGTTTCATGAAGTGATCTTCCCTCGCTTTGGAACACCTAGGATGGTGATAAGCGACGGGGGCTCACACTTCGTAGACAAAACTTTCAGAGCATTCCTGCGAGAACTAGGAGCCAAGCACAACATAGCTACTCCTTATCATCCCCAAACCAGTGGACAAGCCGAAACTTTGAACAAACAAATTAAAAACATCCTTCAGAAAACAGTGAACGAGATGGGAAGAGGATGGAAACATAAGCTACCTGATGTGCTTTGGGCATGCAGGACAGCTTACAAAACCCCCATCGGGATGTCACCATATCAGTTGATTTATGGGAAAAGTTGCCATTTGCCTGTTGAGCTTGAACATAGAGCTCACTGGGCAATTAAAACCTGGAACATGGATCTCAAGTCAGCTGGTAAAATTAGGTAGAAACAAATAGCAGAACTAAAAGAATGGCGAGAAAAGGCCTGTCATAGTGCCAAGCTCTACAAAGAACGAACAAAGAGATGGCATGATCGAAGAATTCAACACAAAGAATTCAAGATAGGCGATAAAGTTCTGCTCTTCAATTCAAGAGTCAAATTGTTCGGGAAAGGCAAGCTCAGAAGTAAATGGGATGGACCTTATACCGTCATCAACGTATCTTCACATGGAGCAATCACAATAGAAGACGATAATGGTAACATCCATAAGGTAAATGGCCAACGACTCAAGGTATTCCTTGAACCCGAACTGAATTTCATTGATGAAATAAACATAATATCCTTTAAAGAGTTCATTAAAAACTTATAAAAATATATATATAGAATAATAATAATAAATAAATAAATATATATATATAAACATTTTTTATACTTAACTACTTTATAAATAAATAGATGGTTGTAGAGCAATAGTGTTGCATTTATGAAATACCCAAAAAGCCCCTATGATCTTTCCTTTCATGAACATAAAATCCTTGTGATCATAGGAATATTCTCTCATAAATGCATGATATTGTAATCTTGAGATATTTTTACAAAACTCACACTTCAAATTACACTCAATCATTTTGATCCACTGCGCATCACTCTTGATCGTAATCGGGATTGGAATCCACACGATTTGAGCACCAGTTACACAAAAGGCAGAGGCTGGCAGGTGGACCCAGGGGACCGACCGCCCCCGGGGTCGACCGCCCCCCAGCTAACTCAAATAATGTAGATCTTTTTCATACCTATTTTTAATTACTCCAGAATCGCGTCTCTGGTTACGATCAGTTCATTTCCTCAACAGAAACCTCGGTAGAACTATAAAAGCAATTCAAAGGCCTCTCCTCTCTTCACACCAAACCATTCTCTTCTTCCTCTCACAAAAGTTGCAAAGCTCTCCCACTTGCAAGCCGTGACCATGTCTAGCTATGCTCTCTCGCTGATCCAAGCTCTCGGCTCCATTGCCAACCTAGACATAGTTCCCTATTAAGAGAGCTCTTTTGTGAGAGAAGAAGCTCATGCCATAGTGGAGAAGCCGCTAGCCTTTCTACCCCTGTCAACCAATGATGTTAGCAACATTTCAAGCTTGAAGTCCATGGCACGCTCCCGTGCGCCCGAAGGTGGCGCCAAGAAGAAGAGTATTGCTACCCGACCAACTACCGGTGCTTTAGGCCTCAAGAGGAAGGCCCCTAGTAGTAGCGGGCTTAGCAAATGTGCTGCCGTGATGCCCTCTTCATCTAGTTTACCCTCTCTGTCGTCTCCCACTAAAGACATTCGTTCTTACACCATTAGGGAAGTGCGCAAACCTGATAGAGGGTACGCTAAAGGACTTTTCCGCAGAGGCGAAACACCTTCTAAGAAACCTACACCCTCTGCCGAAACCTCAGGCGCCAGGCACACAGTCTTTAGGAAAATTATTAGAGGGCAACCTAAGGGATTCTTTAGCGATAGTGAGAATGAAAAGCCTTCCAAAGGCCCAACCATCACCTCACTAAATGCTAGCATCAAGAGCACGCGCCTAAATGTTGAAAAGGCACAAGCCCGCATAGCCGAGGCTCATCTTAGCGTGAAAGGACTTAGAGATGAACTAGATGAGATGCGCCGCGGCTATGGAGAGCAGCTGCGCAGGATCACTAAAGCAGCAGCAGTTGAGCACGTCCTCTAAATATCTTTAGAACGCTCCTGCTACACAAATAATTAGGCACACATTTTTCCTCTTCATGATCTTTTATTTTCCAATCATGTCCCCTTTCAATGTAATGTGCCTATTTGATTTATTAATGGAAAAGAAGTTTTTTTATCTTTATATATTGCACACTTGTTTTCTCTATATTGTGACTAACCAAACAGGAAAGAAAACAAGTATGGGGGGAAGAACTCTTCAAAGTTAAACTGCACAAGAACAAAAATCAAATTCGGTTTGTGTAAACATCTCCCCTCTCTCTGTCTAATTAAAAAAGTTAAAATTTTTTTAAAGAATGATGTCCCCTTCATACTCCATCAAACATGTCTTCCTATGTTCAGAATGTTTGCATACTTTTTATTCCTTGCTAATATTCCTACAAGATTTATGAACACCATTTAGGGACCCCTTTTTATCTAAATAATTGACAAATGAGATATAGCCAGATGACATGATGCTTACTCGTTCTTGCAAAGTACTTGGGATTGATTTTTACAAAAATTCAATTGACATGTTCCTTGAATGATTAACAAATACCTACCAAGGCCATATATGATTCTTTATGATGAAACCTTCCACATATGCCATTTACTTTATGTTGGGTTTGGTCAAATTTTGTGACCGCTGTTGAGAGATGTTTCATGCTCCCAAGATCAGAATCCACATGCACCCACCAAAATATGCCAAATCTTAAGGAGTTGTGCAATTTTCCTCCACCAAATAAAAGTGCTGTTTTTATCCAAAGAAACACGCCCTCTTGATACAAAAACTTTACTCATCCATCATGATATCTCCTCATTCAAAATATGTCTTATGCCAATAAAAGATATGAGGCTATGATTAAAAAAATAGAATCTGTGCCAAGGGGCATCAGAAAATAAACGGGAAAGATGATTCCAAATACCCGTTCAATATATATATATAATATAAATAGTGATGAAGTTCCTATAGCCCATAACTTGTCTTTTTCAAAAAGGAGAATCATGATGCATAGAGTATCAAAAAGATTTAGAATTAGGTTTCCACCTTCATATTCTCCACACACAAGCACATTCTGATCTAAGAGTATGACGCACTCCCTCCGGTATGGTCTGGGGTTTGACTCGACAATATATGCAGGGTAAGTGTGCCTCATCATTTTCATTCCTACCTAAAACTCTAGATAAGACTTTTTAGAGGTAGGATGACCATGTGAAGGCATTATTTTTATGCCTTGGTGAGGAACCACTTACATACATGAGCGATTTGAGAGAATCATTCAAGGAACACAAGCTATTCTTATGATTTTCAAAATCGTGCACATACCCAAGTTTCTACGCATGGACAAACTAAGCAGATTTGAATCCAGACTATTCCATTTTGCAATTACTCAAGATAATTTGGTAGACACATTGAAGTTCATAAATCCAGGTGAAGTTTGGAATAAACTGTATGTGGATCTTTATGAATAAGGAAAATGAACCCATTTGGCCCTTAGCACTTTAGTCGAGGACGAGTAAAGGACCAAGTGTGGGGTAGTTGTTGGCGGTCCTTAATAACCAAAATATAACATCATTCTAATGCTAAAATAAATAGAAGGTAGGGCTTTTATCTAAACCTTTTCCATGAGTTTTGTTGCACATGTGACTTGCAGGTCGAACACGTGGAAATGCATAAAAATCACCGGAAAGCGCACTTCCAGAAAACATATTCAGAAAAGGCGCAAATCAAGAATAAAAGAGAAAAGCCCATCAAACCATCAAAGGGATCCATCCGTAACCACAGGGGAGGCCCAGGCCCAGGGAGCAACCGACCACCCGAAGGCGGTGGGCAGTTGCCGCCTCCCAGGGACCGACCGCCCCCGGGGGCGGCCGCCCCCCAGATGGCACTTCCCGGGCCCAGTTTCAGTGACAATGCTCATGGCGGTTCCCTGAAGGCGGTTTCACCTCCTTCCATATTTATCTACGCCGAAACCGACCTGTGGAGCTATAAAATGAGGCCCTCACCCCCTCCATGGGGGAACAGGATACAATAGAGAAGAAGAAGGGAGTACCACCATTTTCTATTAGTGTAGCTTCTAGCTAGGCTAGTATAAGGTTTGAGAGAGGTAGAAGCTTGAGAAGTGATAGCGGGGTCGAAGCAGTTCTACCCTCGGGTGTACGAAGTGCCGGGCCTGTCGGCTCTCACATCCAACTTGTACCTCTACAACCATCTTGCTACTTTAAGTAAGAGGTTTGTGATACATTTTAGTTTTGATCCATTAAGTGAGTTACTTTTATAAAGCTACTTGTTTGTGGGATCGTCGCTCGATCTTAGGACGGGTGCTCTAGTTAGAGGACTCCTGATAGAGATGGGAGTTCCTGGCCATTACTAGAGTAGTTGTCGCCTTCGTAGACGTGGTGTCTAAGTCGGAGTCTACCTTCGTATGTTGCGCGCGCCCACGGGCAGAGGGGTAGGTGGCAGGCAGTGACAACCCTATCCTCTCGTATCTCAACTCCCCACGTTCGGCCGCGGAATAGCGCTGATACTGGTATTGGCTGGCAGACCAGCTGCGTCAGTGGGCCTGAAGCAAGCAAGTAGTGGGAAAGTTATCTTCACTTAGTGTTTCCAGACTTAGTGTATCCTCTCCACCCAAGTTATCCCTTCTACCTTTTTCTATGGTAAACCAGCTAAGAGACCTCTAACATAAGTCGTTCTTTTGGGAAAATACGATACCCTGAATACTTTCGGGTGAAGTGCTACAACGGTACTTCCGTGCGCTTGCGGATTTTTCTGCTGTCGCTAAGAAGCACCAACAGCCTTCTTCCCTGTCTCTCGTGTTGCTCGTCTTCAACTAGAGGTCCTAACCTTCAAGCAAAAGGAAAGGGAGACTCTAGGTGCGGCATGGGCCCGCGTCACAGACTTAGTATCTTCTGGCCCTGATTTAGCTATAACCGAGCCAATACTCTTACAACACTTCTACCTCGGTCTTAGCCAAAATTCCGCACAATTCCTTGATATATCTTCTAGAGGAGCATTCCTTCGTTGTACCGTTGGTGAAGGGAAGAAACTTCTTGCTAAAATCCTTGAAAACACTCCCCTTGCCCAAGGGTATAATGAACATCCTAACGAAGTAAAGGAATTAACCCCAGGCAAAAAGAAATCCCGATAGCCGAATCAAAATCAGTCCCATCTAATGATTCTACCATCGATCCTAAACCACAAATACCACAAATATCGAGGGAGGAAAAAATTCATCATATAAATCGCTCCTTCGATTACGAGGCTAATCTCCTATCTGACCTTGCTGGTTTTGGAAATGCCTACAATTATCCTATCCAAAGGAGACCTTCTAGGAAACTTCATTCAAAACCTTTCAAGAAAGGATCTCTTCAAAAATTTCCCAAATTAGCATCATCGGACGCCTTGAATTCCCATGTGGCACATAGGAAAACATCTAGGATCCTGGATGAACCTCCAAAAGGAATGCTGACTGTGCCCATAGAAGGAGAACTAAAATTTTTACAAGCAAAATCTATACTCTCCTCTTCTATGCCCACATCCGCCATGTCCTTTGAACCCATCTCTAAACTCATCCTTGATCCCGATACATCCAATTGTGTCCTTCCTTCAAAGTCTTATGATGATCCAGTCATTGACTCTGGAGATTCATTAAGACACCCAAGGCATGAGAGTCATCAGGCCCATAAATCTAACCAAGAAGAGAAACAACAACAGTTGAAGAATCTACCCACTGTTGTAAGTCAAGAATGGTTAGAGGAGACCAAAGATTCTAATGAAATCACTAAGATGCCCACTCATGTAAGGAGAATAGCTTGTCAAGTCATGGGCATCTATAGTGAAATTTTCTATGATCCTAGCCTTGGGATTAACATCATTCCTCACTTCCATGTTCAAGGTTCATCAAAGAATCACCTGCTACAATCCCAAAAACACCTTAGACTCCCAAATGGTCAAATCCTTGATTGTTTAGGAGTACTTCAAGGCATACCTGTAGTGATTGATGATCTAAAGATCTCCCTAGATTTTCACATCTTTGACCTTCCTGGACTTTCCTTTCATCTCACATTCATTGGAAGGCCCATCATGCGAATCTTGGAGGATATTGGACATGATAAGCTTGGTCATAGAATAGGCAAGGAATATCTACCTGTTTGGTCTTCCCAATCTCTTAGCACAAGGGTAGAATCCAATCCTATTCATGACCCAAGGGGTGAGCTTAAGATGATTTCACAAACAACCATGACATATCCAAGTCTTAAGGAGGATTTGGAATGTCATGAGAAGAAAATCGCTCACCCACTCCTTGAGACGGAGAATTTCATCAAAGGGCATGGAAGTTATCCGTGATCCTCTCATCAAGTCCTTGCTCATTTGAGAAATCTCCTGACTCAATCTTTCTTTCTACCACTACACAATAAGAGATCTACAACCCCTTCACTCTTCTTGTGTTCAAAAATTTTGCAATAGAGGTTGTAGATGCTTTTGTTTATCATAAGTTCTCCAAAATTTGTAGTGGTATGAATTCTTGCAGTTAGGCCCCCACAAGTTGGCTTCAAATTAACATCATTGAACTTGTGCGCCTAACTTGAGTAGGGTAGTGTTGGCAGTCCTTATGGATCATTTCTATGCTGCCAACTTAGACTAAAAAGAAGAAAGACAATCATATTCTAGCACATATGCCTTTACTACTAACAAGTTTCACTTGTTCCCCTAGTATTCATGTTTTGCAGGTTTAATGGTTTAACAAGTGGAAATGCACAAACATCATGAAGAAAGCGCAAAAGCCAAAGACGTATCCAGCAAATGCGCAAACAAGAATAACAAAGAAGCCCACCTTCGATGCATATCTGGGCCTGATCGTAACCACGGGAGAGGCCCAGGCCATGAGAGAAACCGACCACCAGAAGGCGGTGGCCAGCGGGCCCACTTAGGGGACCGACCGCCCCCAGGTGCGGCCGCCCCCCCTGGTGAGGCCTCCCAGGCCCAGTCTTCGGTGGCGGTGCTCTAGGCAGTTTCCCAAGGGCGGTTTCACCTCCTTCCAAGTTTAGAGACGCCAAACCATCCTAGTTCAACTATGAATAGATGGTGCTCTTTTCATTCAACAGACACATCATTTTGGAGTCATCTACCTCACACCTCCCACTTATATCTTTAGAGTAGTACTAGTAGTTTGTGAGCAAGGCAAGAGCTATCAAGGAGAGCTTGTCTCCTTGGAAGAAAAGGATCATCTTGGTATGAATACAATTCAGTCTTCTTCCATGAGCAAGTTCTTATCTTATTTATATGATCATGCATATGAACTAGAGCAAAGTTATGATCTTGTTATCAGCATAATATATGGACTAGAATATAGTTTATGTGTCATGTTCTTGACATGTTCATTATCGTTCTTCATTGTTCATCAAATTAGTATGAATAGAGGAAGAACTAGGAATGAGGTGATGGTTCGTCGTGCCTTCTTGGTTGCTCCTAACCTAGCCTGTCAATCTGAAGGGTTGGGGTCCGCAGAGGTTAGGAGGTGTTTCCAAATACGTGAGCATGGTGCTCAGGTATGCGGAGATCAGCAAATATGTCCGTATCCCATGAGCAGAGGGGTAGGTGGGCTGGTGGTGACAGCCCTGTCCATCCCTAGCACTCCCCCACGTTTGGATATTGAAGTAGGAGTTCGTAAAGTCTCTATCGGCTGGCAGACCAGCTGCGGGGATCTCCCTATCAGCCCAGACTTAGTCCTGATACTAGAATTGCTAATTAGATGTGTTGCTAGCAGTTCTTTGCATAATTATATATGACCAATGCCTGCTCAGTTAGTTATATTCTTTTATTCTTTATTTTTCCTTTTTATCCTTGAGGTTGACCCAGATGTGTGTTCACTATTTTGAAATCATGTTTTATTCCTGTTTACTCTATGCCTACCCTTGCACTCAATAAGTGATCATGTTTACACCACGCTTGATGCATATTGCCCTCCTACAGGAAATTATAAATACGACACCCTTGAATACTCACGGGTTGAAATGCTACAATGATAGTTCTGTGCGCTTGCAGAGTAATCTTACTTCTTACTGAGCTATTGATTGGCGTATCTAAGTACCATTACTTAAGGACTGTAATTCTTGTGCACCCCACGGCGCCGTGTCACAGTTTTGCATATCGTATGTAATGACTGTTAGGAAGGCCAATCCAGCACTTCTAAATGTTATTACCAGACTGCATTACCTAGGCCGGCGTCATTAAGGGCCAATGGTTACCTTTCTGAAGTAATAGTGGTTGAAAATGTCAACTTACGTTTCTAGTATTATTATTAAGGACGGACTCATAGTCTATCTTTAGTAGTGATACTAAGAAACGCCAACAAGCATTTCTGGCGCCGTTGCCGGGGATGGACTTTTAGTCTATCTTTTGTAACAACATTAAGAAATGCCAACAAACATTTCTGGCGCCGTTGCCGGGGAGGGCAAAAACATCTAAGCTGGCATAAACATCAATTGCATAATAAAGCATTGGTAGACGTAGTTTAAACAGGCTAACTTCGCTGTTTTTTCCTCTTTTTATTGGAATGAAAACAGGATAGTTTATGAGCGGTTTTGCTCTGCTGAACTATTTCACCAGTGATCCGGAAGCACTCCTAAGGAAGAAAAAGTCTCGTACCGCTTCTTCCTCTGCTACCGCATCGGTAGACGAGCCGGTCACTCTCGAACTATCCGCCACTACCGCTATGGCCAAGACACTCCGTGACTACTCCACTCCCGTTGTTGCCAACGTGCCCGTTGGGCCCGCTGTTAATGTGGGAGATGGAAATTTTGAGATCCGTACGGGACCTTATTTCGATGGTGCAGGTGAGTCAGTTCTGTGGCTTGCCAAGTGAGGACGCAAATGCTCACCTGCAACACTTCCTTGAGCTGTGCAACACCATTGTCATCAAGAATGTCGCACAGGACAGCATCAAACTCCGCTTGTTTCCTTTCTCCCTCACGGGGAAAGCGAAGCAATGGTTCTACCAAAACAAGGAAGCTGTTAACACGTGGGACAAATGTTCCACGGCGTTCCTCGCCAAGTTCTTCCCCATGAGCAAGACCAGCGCTCTAAGGGGAAAGATTTCAAACTTCCAGCAATCTTCGCTAGACTCCATCCCCGAAGCATGGGAAAGGCTTCAGGAATACATCCGAGCCTGTCCTCATCATGGAATGGAAGATTGGCTCGTGCTCCAAAACTTCTATGAAGGCCTCACGGCCATGTCAAAAGGGCACGTAGATGCCGCAGCTGGAGGTGCATTCCTCTCCCTCACCATCGTGGATGCAACTACACTCATTGAGAAGATGGTGGCCAACCAGAGTTGGGGAGAAGGAAGAAAAAACACAAAAAGGCACGCATACCGTGAAGGAGACGGACTTGCTAGCCGCAAAAATAGACTTGCTGATGCAGAAGCTGGACGATCGTGCCACCAACCCTACCATGAGTACCGTCCAGGCCATGGACTCACACATGACGTGTGAAATCTATGGGAACGTTGGCCACTTGGGGAACAACTGCCCCGAAACCCAAGAAGAAGCTTCATACGTCAATAATGGGTTTCGCCAACCTCAGCAAGGTAATAACGGGTGGAACAACCAACACCGCCCGCAAGGTAATAATTTTAATTCAAATTACAATTCAAATCAACCTTCCTTAAAAGACCTCATGTTAGGACAAGCTAAGATCAATGAAAATCTGACCAAAAAGCTGTCCTTCAATGATAAAATGTTTAAAAATATAAATGCAAAGCTTGAAACTCTGTCTTCTTCTATTCAAAATCAAGCAAGTTTTAACAAAATGATAGAAACCCAAATGGCTCAAATAGCTGCTTCTATCCCTGTCAACAATACGGGAAAAATCCCGAGGCAACCCGAGGCTTCTCCCGAGTTTGTTCATGCAGCTGCAGAGCAATAAAGGAAGAAGAGTCTTCCCAACGGACTATAAACGTTAAGTCCTTGCCGTAGGTCATCGGCAGTTATCTAAAAATAAATAAATATAAAGAAATAAATAAATATCTGAAGGGGCCCACACCATCTTTCAAGCTTGGGGGAGGTGTCCCCACTCAGGTATTGTATCTTATCCTTTTGAAACTATATATATATAAATATATATATACTTATATAATTTATATATGTTTCATAAAATTATTTTCATACTTATATAATTAATAATTTATAATAATAATATAAATGTATTTATATATTATACTTTCTTACATTCAATAAGAGTTTCCCTCTTTCTAGTTTTATAAAACTCTATTTTTAAGTCCAAAATAAACTCTTCTCTAAAAATTCTATAAAAATTATTCTTAGAAAGTTTAGATTTTGTTATATCTAAACCTTATTTTTTATTAATTTTTGAAAATAAAAAAGTTTCAAATAAATTTGTGGAAAATCAAAATCTGGGGCAAAATTCTGAATGAGAGTCATTCGTAACCGGCTACATCTTGGGGGGTAGCCATTAAGACGGGACAGAACCGGCCCCGCCAGGAGACCGGCCGGTCCCAGGGGCGACCGCCCCCTGCCCAATGGCTCTGCGGCACGGCCTTTTGCCAATGGCTACTATCCGTTGCAAGGAGCACTCCCCCGCCTGCGATCAAGTCTATAAATACCAGGATCTTGGGTAGAGCTCCTCACCCTTGTCACACTCATATTCTTTCACTCCCTCCATCACTCTCTTGCTCCACCACTCTCCAAATACTTTCCACAAAGTTCAAGTGCAAGAAAATTCTGCAAGAACCTCTTGCATTTTCCACCACAAAGCAAGATCCCGTGCTAGCTCACTCATCATGAGTGGGATCGGAGGTCAGATTTCCGGCATGTTCTGGAAAGGCCGTCGCTCTCATGGGGAGTCTAGCCAAGGCCCCCCCCGCAAGTGAGGAGAGCCCGCTGCATGAAGAAGAGGAGGCGCCAAGAAGCCACGCCATTGACGAGGCCGACTCCCCCTTCATCGACTTGGAGAGTGAGCGGGAGATGCAAGCATACAACCTCCTCAAGGGACGCGAGTTCCTGCATACACCGCCTTCGACCCACACTTTCTCCAGCAGACAGGTATGAACGTCGAATTTAATACCATTTTCGAAAATGTTGCTTGGAGCCGAGTTGCCCCTGTACACGAACTTGGATCTAGTCTTTTGACCATCCAAGTCTTGGGCACTCTACAAATTGTCGATTATGGTATTACTTTCCGCTGCTTTGGAAAAGAGCATAGTCTTTATTGGAAGGATTTTTCTACCCACTTAGGCTTTCATGAGCGATGCTCTGTTGACTTGGGTTTTTCTCTCTCGGGTTATCATCGTCATACTTTTTGGCATTTGATAACCAGACAAAATATGACTAGAAAATTCCAACCTAATATCAACAACATCCATCACCCTACTTTAAGGTTTATGCTTAAGTGGATTGCTAATTCCTTCTTTCCTAGAGAAGACACGCATCATGCTTATGATATTGAGTTGAAGATGATTTATGCCATGCTTAAAAAGATTAAAGTTGCTCCTGTCTATGATATTGTTAAGCACTGGTTGAACTCTTTCAAAACTTCTACACCTATCATGTGCACTTCACTCATCACTCGTCTTGCTGCTAGTATTGATCCTCATGGTGCTAATACTATTGTTTATTTCTCCACTCCTCGCATTATGCTTAATGAGTTTTATTTCGTGCAAGCCCATACTTTAAAACGTGACGAATCGGGACAGAATTTGGTATTTTATTTTCCGGGATATATAAACGAGATACCATTACCTAACCCGGATCTCGCTTTATATAAATCCCCATCTCTCACCTTCGACCTTGTTGAGAAGGAAGAAGCACGCAGGAGTTCTGTTTCCCGCAGGAGATCACGAAGGAGAGGAATACAGGAGGAAGAGTCTGCACCATCCATACAGCCTACACCACTAGCCATGCCCACCATGACACCAGGGATGGGAGGGTCCCCTGTCATGTCTACACCCGGGTTCACCCCTGGGTATGGATACGGTATGGGACACATTCCTCACCCTCACAGGGCTGGAGGGTCGGGGTGGCAACACTCACACGAGGCAGGAGGATCAAGACAGCAAGAGCATGTGCATTCCTCAGATTCTGAAGGCATTCCACCTCCACTTCACCCACAGCCGGTCACACTAGAGATTCTCAACACACGCATGGGAGGACTAGAGCTGCAAAACAGGCAGATCCAAGGTACGCTTAACACTCACATCCAAACTGCCACTCAATGGCATGAGCAGTACCAGCAACACTTTGTGGACCTCGAAGATACGAACCGGCGGTGGCACGAGGCACAGATGGCCTACCTTCGGTCTATGGGACAATTCCTGGGACCTAGGCCTTGAACTAGCTTGGGGGAGGAGACCCCACAGAGGTAACATGTAACTTTAAATTTCTTGCACTTTATTTCTCGCACTTTTAAATTCTGCAATTTTATTTCCTTATTAAAAATTCAAAAAGAAAAAAATGATAATAATAAATAAAATAAAATATTCCACTCCCATATGTGCTAATATATGTTAGTTTCTCTTCTAATATTGAAATGATGAATAGTTGCTCTGTCTATAATTCGTTTGTGCCTAAAGTTAGAACTTAGTATTCCTCAAGATTTAAGTTTGTTGGCTAAAAATGTTTCATTCTGAGAACTTGAAATCTTGTGGGTTGCAATTGCAAGATCCTTTTCTAAGTTATTGCAAGATTTGAGATGGTACAAATAGACTTTGCTATGACTTTGTTCTAAGAGAAACTTGACATCCGGAGTTTTCTTTTCAAAAATTCAAAAATCAAAAGTTCCCCAATGATTATGAAATACCTACCAAGGCCATATGACATGCTCTACTTTTGCAAAACCTTAGTCATATGCTGCTTACGGAACTTTGAGTCGAGTCAAAAAACTGAGACCTAGTGAGATTATAGTCATGCACCCATGATTGAGATTCATGTACACCCACCAAATAAAGCCAACTCTCACCCTAAGAGTTGCGCACAACATGCACCCTTCCATCCACAAAAATAAAAATATACGCCAACTCTTACCCTAAGAGTTGCGCCCTCTATTTTTACCAAATAAAAATGACCGACCCTCACTATGAGAGTCGCGCAAAATTTTCACTCCTTGCATTCGCCATCATGACATCTCTCCATCCATAAGTTCCCATACGTCAATAAAAAGATATGGGCTATGTAAAAAAAGAAGCCAAGGGGCATGAGAAAACAAACGGGAAAGAAAATCCAAATACCTGTTAAAAAAGAGGATGATCTTTCTATAGCCCATATCTGTCCAAAAGACTTTGTTCCATCCAATAAAAGAGAGTCATGATGCATGGAGTGCCAAAAAAATTAATTAGAGATAGGTTTCCATTATACTTATTTTCCACACACTTGCACATCTCAATCAAAGTGTATGACTTGCATCTCCTTAATGTCCAGTCTTTGACTCAGCAATACAAGTGATGTAAGTATGCCCACATACCTACCTAAAAACTCCACTCTCAGCCTTAGTGGTAGGATTTAAAGGCAACACTACAATGCCTTTGGTGAGGTAATCATACACATTGAGCAATAAAGAGAATCATTTTAGGAACTTGTTTTATCTTACAAAAATTCATAAAACCTCCGGATAGAAGGTCTATCAAAGAATGAATGATTAGTGAATCTGTTATAACCATTCTGTCTTGCAACCGCTCAAGAAATTGGAGAAGCTACAAGCCCCATGAGAAATCAAGGTAAAGAGTGGATACAATGCCAACCTATTTAAATTACGAATGAATACTTTGTTATAGGCATGGCACTTATGAATTATATCAGCATCGTAGCAACTCCTGATCAACAACCATACTTAGCTATTTGCTCGGGACGAGCAAAGGTTAAGCTTGGGGGTCTTGTTGGCAGTCCTTATGGATCATTTCTATGCTGCCAACTTAGACTAAAAAGAAGAAAGACAATCATATTCTAGCACATATGCCTTTACTACTAACAAGTTTCACTTGTTCCCCTAGTATTCATGTTTTACAGGTTTAATGGTGTAACAAGTGGAAATGCACAAACATCATGAAGAAAGCGCAAAAGCAAAGACGTATTTAGCAAATGCGCAAACAAGAATAGTAAAGAAGCCCTCCTTCGATGCATATCTGGGCCAGATCGTAACCACGGGAGAGGCCCAGGCCATGAGAGAAACCGACCACCAGAAGGCGGTGGCCAGCAGGTCCACTCAGGGGACCGACCGCCCCTTGGTGCGGCCGCCCCATGGTGAGGCCTCCCGGGCCCAGTCTTCGGTGGTGGTGCTCTAGGCGGTTTTCTAAGGGCGGTTTCACCTCCTTCCAAGTTTAGAGACGCCAAACCATCCTAGTTCAACTATAAATAGATGGCGCTTTTTTCATTCAACACACACATCATTTTGGAGTCATTTACCTCACACCTCTCACTTATATCTTTAGAGTAGTACTAGTAGTTTGTGAGCAAGGCAAGAGCTATTAAGGCGAGCATGTCTCCTTGGAAGAAAAGGATCATCTTGGTATGAATACAATTCGGTCTTCTTCCATGAGCAAGTTCTTATCTTATTTATATGATCATGCATATGAACTAGAGCAAAGTTATGATCTTGTTAAGAGCATAATATATGGACTAGAATATAGTTTATGTGTCATGTTCTTGACTTGTTCATTATCATTCTTCATTGTTCATCAAATTAGTATGAATAGAGGAAGAACTAGGAATGAGGTGATGGTTTGTCGTGCCTTCTTGGTTGCTCTTAATCTAGCCTGTCAATCCGAAGGGTTGGGGTCCGCGGAGGTTGGGAGTTGTTTCCAAGTACGTGAGCATGGCGGTCAGGTATGCGGAGATCGGCGAATATGTCGGTATCCCACGGGCAGAGGGGTAGGTGGGCAGGAGGTGACAACCCTGTCCATCCCTAGCACTCCCCCACGTTCGGATATTGAAGTAGGAGTTTGTAAAGTCTCTATCGGCTGGCAGACCAGCTGCGGGGATCTCCCAGGGCTGAGTGGTAGGGTGGCATCGACCTAGGCAAGCAAGCACCCGGAATTCTGCCTAGGTGTTTGCGCAACACCTATGATGGCTAATCTTGTGGGTAGTGAAACCTCTGCAGAGTGTATGGTTGATCGATCGATACATATGCCAACTTGTTGGCTATGGACCTTTCCTGTGAAGCTTCTACTAGTGTAGTTAGTGTTCTCTTCTTCCCATGGGTGACATTTTTCCGGCAGTGTACCCGTTGTGGTAGTGTGCCGCTGAGATAGGCCCGAGAGGGTGTTGGGCCTGTCAAATGAGAGTGAGGTGTGGGTATGTGAGATGTAGTGATGGGAAAAGGGATGATGGTGTAATTGGAGATAAAACTTGACTAATTAAACATTGATTACAGCTGCATAGGAAAACCTCAGCCTATAGGTCTGCTTGAATAGCCTTGCATCCACTTTCCACAAAGCAAATGCTGCATAGGTGGGCTCCGTGGCCAGTACATATCGTACTGATAAATTTGCTGTCAGGTGACGAGAATGAGTACGACTTCGAGGAAGATGATGGCGAGGAATAGGGTCACGTGCTACACTCAAGTTGGCCGTGAAGGATGAAATATTTCTGCATCTTCTAAAGCTTCTCTGAATGTTGAATTCCGCCAATGTGGCGATGTAATAAATGTTTATGTAAGACTTAATTACTGTTGTATGGATCCTGGTGTCAACTGAGATATGGGTAATTTCATGGATTGTCCCAAGCAATCTATTGAATTACAATTCGAGCCTGTGGATTTCCCTTCGTGGAAATCGAGGTCGTTTCAGTTGGTATCAGAGCCATACTTGACTGTAGGACGAGACCCATAGAGAATGGACGTTAGAATAGGACGCCAGACTAACTTTCGGTTATATTACCGACCTTGCATTCACTTTTTATGCAATGGCTTATCTAATACAAGGACCTGCTAATCCGTTTCTTGAAAAATTCGCAGATGACCAGCCTTGGACCACCACTTCGTCCACTGCACGACGGCACTATTGAGATCCCGATCAACGGAAGGAACCACGGCGAATTTGCCATGGTGCTACGCCAGGTGTTGGAGGAGCTGGGAGCACCGTCTGACCAGATCCAGTACTTCAGCCGAGGGAAGCTTGTCGAGGCTGAGAGGTTTGAAGGACCTATCACTACCAGAGTTGAGACACCCGTCAGCCTGACCCTTCCAGGGATGCCAGTTTTTACTGACTACACTGTTGGAGAGGCTGTGGAGGACGGAGTACAGTCCGTCTCCCGCAAGGTACTACGCGCAGCTGTGTACACCGCCTATGAGTACCTTAAGGGGACCCATTTCCGTCTACTACCTCAGGCTTTGGAGCTGCACCCTGACCCCATCCAGAGGATTCTGTACACCAGCCAGATCGTTCAGGCCAAGACTGACCCTTGCCTACGCACAGTGGCACACCACCTCCAGGAGCAGGACGAGTTCATCAGCTCATTGGAGCAAAGGAGGCAACGTGACCAAGCACGCATGGCAGAGATCGAGGACAGTTTGCAGAAAGGGACTCAGACCCTGGAGAGTTTGAGCAGAGCAGTCACTGACTTGCAGCTGGAGATGCAGCGCCGTGATGAGTTACACCGAGCCGAGATCACCGACTTGCGAGAAAAGATCGGGGATTTTGGGCTTCGTAATGACTACCTGAACAGCAGAGTATTGGGATTACAGAGGAGGCTGGACGACAAGGAGAGAGCGGTTGCTGAGAGGGAGCAGAGGAGCAGAGACAGAGGAGTCGAGATGAGCACGTTGCGCTCCAGGATCAGGGAGTTGGAGAAGCAGTTGGAGAAAGCCGAGGAGAAGTCCAACCGCAACCAAGGGATTCTGATCGACCACGTGAAGATGGTGGAGTTCTTAAAGGACAAGCTACGGAGGACAGAGTCAGCTTGGAAGCAGTCCAATACTAGGAGAGCTATTGAGGTCCGGAAGGTACAGAGTTCGCTTCCCCCCACTGGAGATGGTGAAGCCCCGGGAGGGAGACTTCCGCGTACCACCCACTACGCTCAACCTGGGAGCGTGTCCGTCTCTAAGGATACAGGAGATTGAGGCCACTCCAGAGCTAGCTGTAGCACTCGACTACGTCAAGCGCCTGACCATGACTGATGACGAGATTGAGGCAGAGGACAGCCGCATACCCGACGCCGTACTCGACCTTATGCACCAGTAGCTTATGGGACCCCGCGTGGCCCTTAGACTAGTGATACCATGAGTTGTCCTGTCATTGGCTATCTGCGCATAGCACGATCTTCTTAGCAGCTAGGAACATCCTTTATGTAATAATAACCATGTGATGAGTGACATGTGGATCTTATGCTTCTTATGGTTCTCTAAGCTTCTTTGGTTGAGTGTAGGATAGCATGAAAAATGTTTTAATTCATTTAAATCGTTGAAAACATCTAACTCCTACTTAAACCACTACAAGATTATTACTGCACTGAGCACGTACCTAATAATTTCAGATGTCGATGAGACGTTCTGCGCGTTTGGAGAACCGCCAGCCCTCCCCCGCGCCTGCGCCAGGACGTGGGCGTGGTCGCAACCGTGGACGCCCAGCTGGCAGGCGTGCTGGAGTTAACCTGGAAGAAGAACTACGCCGGGCAGAGGATGCACCGCCGGTGAACGATCCGCCACCACAAGGCGAGAACGTGCCTCCGCCACCGCCACCGCCGCCGCCACCGATGTTGGCGGAAGTGATGGCTCAGCAGACCCAGCTGCTGAATGCCATAGCTACTGGGACGAACAGGCACCACGGGCCACCCCAGAATGACTTCCAAAGGAAACTGGAGGGTTTCCTGAAGCTGAGGCCACCTACCTTCGACGGGACCGACAGCGATCCCCTCGCTGCCGGCGATTGGCTTAAAGAGATGGAGAAGAAGCTGGACCTGACCTTTTGCTCCGACGAGGAGTGTGTTGGGATTGCTAGCCACCAGCTGACCGGTGCTGCACGAGCATGGTGGGACAACTACACCAGCGCTCACGAGGACCCAGCCCACATTGACTGGGATGAGTTCACCGAGGCTTTCCGTGACCACCACATTCCTGAGGGAGTCATGGAGGCCAAGGAGAACGAGTTTCGCAACATCTCCCAGGGAGCTGACCGGATCCACGAGTACACCACCCGCTTCAACTGCTTGCTCCGCTACGCACCTGCGTCTTGCGTGAGTTCCGAGAAGGAAAAGATGTACTACTACAGGAAGGGACTTCAAACCAAGATCAGGTTGGCTCTGTCAGGGAACAAGAGCTACACTCTGCATGAGCTGATTGACCGCTGTATTGAGATTGAGAAGGATCGCATGGAAGCACGTCTGGAATTTGAGGCCCAGAACAAGGGAAAGAAGCGCCGCTCTGAGGGACCCGCTCGCACTGCTCCACCCCAGAGACAGCGAACAGGTGCACCCCCGCCTTTCCGAACTCGCCAGGGACCTTCTTCGGGAACGAGCCGTGGTGGTACCAACAGTAGCAACTATCACCGCCCTGCTCAGACCTACCCTGCGCCGACTCGAGCTGTGCAGAACACACCCGCCCCCGCTACCAACACGCCAAGGACAAATAATTGGAAGGCTCCTGCGACAACCGCAGCAGGCAGTGCGCCCTTCACTTGCTTCGGGTGCGGAAAGCCTGGACACCGTGTGGCTGTGTGCCCCGACCTCAACCGTGCACCAGCAGCTACACAGGGCACACCGAACCGGGGATCTGCTACCCGAGGAAGACTGAACCACATGACCGCTGAGGAAGCTAAAGCTGCACCTGATACTGTGTATGGTACGTTCCTAGTTCAGGGTAACATGGCTATAGTTCTGTTCGATTCGGGAGCTACATGTTCATATATTTCATCTGCATATGCACGTAAGCATAACATACCTGTAACCCCGAGAGCAAACCCCATCCTAACTAGCTCGCCCTTAGGAACCTTCAGAAGCGTTCACATATATAGGGGAGTGATAATCACAATCGAGGGACTTGACTTTTGAGCTGACCTAACCCTACTACCCTCCAATAGCTTAGATGTCATCTTAGGCATGGACTGGCTAACCAAACACCGGGGAGTGATATCTTGTTCACCTAGATATGTTTAGGTAACCCACCCTTGGGGAACAGCCGTCCGATGTATACCCCAAACCAGGAGAATCCAAGCCCTCCTATGTGCTCTGGAGACTAAGGCAGATAAAATGGAGTTGACATTCAGAGACGTGCCAGTAGTCTGTGAATTCAATGACGTATTTCCAGAGGAGTTGCCAGGAATGCCACCAGATAGAGATGTGGAGTTTGTTATAGAGCTGATGCCAGGAACTGCACCGATTGCCAAAAGACCCTACAGAATGTCGGCTGATGAGTTGAAGGAACTCAAGAAGCAGCTGGGAGAATTACTAGAGAAGGGCTTTATTAGGCCTAGTGCCTTGCCCTGGGGATCTCCCGTTTTGTTTGTCAAGAAGAAGGATGGCATGATGAGGATGTGCATTGACTACCGGAATCTGAATGCGGTTACAGTCAAGAATAAGTACCCATTGCCCCGCATCGATGATTTGTTAGATCAACTGAGTAAGGCCAAGTACTTCTCAAAGATTGATCTCCGATCAGGGTATCATCAGATGAAGATCAGGGAAGAAGATATCCTGAAGACTGCATTTGTCACTATGTATGGACAGTATGAGTGCACAGTAGTCTCATTTGGACTCACTAATGCTCCAGCATACTTCATGAACATGATGAACAAGATCTTCATGAATGAGCTAGACAAGTTTGTAGTGGTATTTATTGATGATATATTGGTTTACTCAGCCACAAAAGAGGAACACGAACATCATCTGAGGACCGTATTGGAGAGGTTGTCACGCAACCAGCTATACGCCAAATTCTCCAAGTGCGAATTCTGGCTTGAGGAAGTTGCTTTCCTTGGTCACGTACTGTCAGGAGAAGGAGTTGCAGTGGACCCAGCCAAGATTGAAGCTGTGAAAGAGTGGGAACAACCCCGTAATGTGTCAGAAATCAGAAGCTTTTTTGGATTTGCAGGATACTATCGCAGATTTATTGAGAACTTCTCCAAGATTGCAAGACCCATGACCAACTTGCTGAAGAAAGAGAACAAGTTTATATGGACTCCTGAATGTGAGAAGAGTTTTCAGACCTTGAAGGAGAAGCTCACTACTACACCTGTACTAGCCCTGCCCGATATTCACAAAGATTTTGTTGTATATTGTGACGCCTCTCGGCAAGGTTTGGGCTGTGTACTAATGCAAGAAGGAAGGGTGATAGCTTATGTCTCAAGACAGTTGAAGGAACATGAGCAGCGATACCCGACTCATGACCTAGAACTTGCAGCCGTGGTACATGCACTCAAGATTTGGAGACACTATCTAATAAGCAACAAGTGTGACATCTACACTGACCACAAGAGCCTGAAGTACTTCTTCACACAAGAAGATATGAATATGAGGCAGCGCAGATGACTAGAACTCATCAAGGACTATGATCTTGAGATCCATTACCACCCAGGGAAGGCTAATGTTGTCGCTGATGCACTTAGCCGCAAAAGCTACTGCCATACCCTCATCACCAACTCTATGCCGCCTGAGCTCAGGAGAGAGTTCGACGCATTCCAGCTCGAGGTAGTCTCCTATGGCATGCTAAATGAGCCTCGCGTCGAGTACAATCTCACCTCACGGATCCGTGAAGCACAAAGGAACTGTCCTGAGATAGACTATATCCGTGGTTTGATGAAACTAGGGAGAGGCCCCGAATACCGAGAAGATGAGCAGGGAACTGTATGGTACAAAGATAGAATCTGTGTACCGACAGATTCAGCGATACGAGAAGAGATCCTGTCGGAAGGGCATGACTCCAAATATTGCATTCACCCAGGGTCAGCCAAGATGTACCATGATCTAAGGAAGCACTTCTGGTGGGAGAATATGAAGACAGACATTGCAGGGCATGTAGCCCGATGTGATACATGCAATAGAATCAAGGCCGAGCATCAGAGACCAGCAGGGTTGCTACAACCAGTTGAGATACCAGAATGGAAGTGGGAGTGCATATCCATGGACTTCATATTAGGACTGCCCCGATCCGAGCATGGATATGATTCTATATGGGTAATAGTGGATCGTCTGACCAAAGTCGCACATTTTATACCGGTCAAAAGGAAGTATAGAGTTGAAAAGCTAGCAGATCTATACGTATCAAACATTTTGAAGTTACATGGAGCGCCTCTGAGTATTATATCTGACCGAGGATCATAGTTTGTATCACAGTTTTGGAAATCCTTGCACAAGTCCATCGGGACCAAGCTCGACTACAGCACAGCATACCACCCGCAAACAGACGGGCAAACAGAAAGAGTGAACCAGATTCTCGGGGACATGTTACGTGCTTGCGTATTGAGGTACAAGGAAGGATGGGAGAGCTGTCTACCCCACGCCGAGTTCTCATACAACAACAGTTATCAGACAAGCATTAAGATGTCTCGACCGTGCAGAACCCCGCTAATGTGGTCAGAACCAGGTGAAAGGACATTCTTCGGTCCTGCTAAGATTGTGGAAGCAGAAGAAGGTGTTGCCCAAGTAAGAGAGAATTTGAGGATTGCACAAAGTAGGCAAAAGAGCTATGCAGATAGAAGACGTAGAGAGCTTGAGTTCAAGGTTGGGGATTATGTCTACCTCAAGGTATCTCTGTTTCGTGGCACTATCAGATTCCACGTAAAAGGGAAATTGGTACCAAGATATGTGGGGCCATGCAAGATCTGTAAAAGGGTTGGAAAGCTTGCTTACAAGCTGGAACTACCGGAGGAATTATCTGGAGTACACCCCGTGTTCCATGTCTTGCAATTAAGAAAGTGTCTGAAGCTTCCCGAGGAGCAAGTTCCTACGGATGCATTAGACCTGCAAGACACACTTAAATACAAGGAACATCCGATCAAGATCTTGGCACGGGATACCAAGGAGACGCGGAACAAGACTATTCCGATGTGCAAGGTACAGTGGAGCAATCACACTGAAAGAGAAGCTACGTGGGAGAAAGAATCAGACTTGCGGATTATGTTTCCTTACCTCTTCGATGGGTACGTTATCTCCGAATCTCGAGGTCGAGATCCTAATGAGGGGGGAGGACTGTAACAACCCTAAAATCCACACAACCTAAAAATCCCAACCAATTAAAATTTTTCATTTATTTAATGTGAAAACCCAATTTTCTTGTGCAAGCATATAGGATTCATTATGAATTTGGTAAATAAAGGAGTATAGCTTGCATTTTAATTCCATTCACATAGAATAATAGCTTATGCATCACAATTGGGATTTATTGCAATTTATGTTTGTATTTACTCAATATTTAAAAAGGGTAATATATGTATATAAATACACTTAAGTGAAAATAGAAAAGGAAAAAGAAAAGAGAAGTGAGAAAGAAAGGAAGCCAGCCTGTCGGCCTAGCTACGGCCCAACCGAGCAAGCGCGCACGCGACTGTTTCACCCACTCCCCCGCAGCCGCTGACCACCCGGCCCCGCCTGTCAGCCGCTCTCGCTACTATTCTTCTTCTCACCTCGCGAAAGACGGTGGCCGACAGAGTCACGCAAATGGCGTGACCGACAGCACCACGCATGGCAGAGCCCTGACCCCGCTGTCCCTCGCCTGTCCCCTGCCTTGCTCGCCAAGAAGCCGCGCGCGCTGGGAAACCCTAGCTCGGGAGCACCGATGGTCTCCACGTGCCCCCTTCGCCGCTAATCATCGTCCGTCGCCACGCCATGCCCTGGCCGTCTATAAAAGGAGTCGCCCCGAAGCCCTAGACCTCATCCCACTCGCCGCCGCCGCGCTGCGGCACAACCACTACACCACACCGCACAATAGAGGGAGAGGGAGAAGGGAGAAGGGCGGAGCAGAGGAGGAGAAGCTGCCGGAGTGCCGCCGCCGCGGAGCACGCCGGAGCCGGACACGGAGGAGAAGCCCGAGCTACGGAAGAGGAGCGGCACGGCACTGCGATCACTCTGCACAGCATCACCTCGTCACTGCACCGCCATCCTTACCTCACCAGCCCCACGGTGGGCCACCGAGCACCTCATCCAACCTCGCCGTGCTACCGGTCATGGTGCTCGGCATCATGAGCGCGTAGGCCGCGGGCTGTTTCCGGCCCCTTAACACTTCGCACAACACGCGCACAAGACCAGCCATCAAACCACTGGACATCGGCTATGGACGCCAGGCCACTTCCGACGGGTATCGCCGTCACATGTGCTTGGAGCACCACCACCTCGACGGCGTTCCCACGCACAAGCCGTGAAACCGCCGACGCGACCCGTTAGCGTGACCACCAACTCACCGACCACCTCGGACAAGCTTAGTTGCGGAAGATCGAACCTCCATAGCCCGGGACACCGCGAGGTGCGTTCTCGGGGAAACGTGATCACCGCCGACACGTTCCGCCTCGCCAAAAATCCGTTCCGAGTAACTCCGGTCGCCTCGCGCTGCGGAGAAAGGCCGCCGAGGTTCGCCAAGTCTGCCTCGGCACCACCGCGTAGATAGTCGAGCCCCGAATCATGTCTGTCGCCTTGGCTACGTGCGCCTCCACCTCGTCGGAGAACCGCCGTATGCCGTGGGAGAGAAGGAGGCCCACGACATCATTTCACTAATGACAGCCAATCCTCGGGAAGGCGGCACCCTCGGCGCCCAAAATTCCGATTCTCCCGAGCCTCCCCGGGAGAGCTCGGGAGAGCGGCACCCTCGGCGCCCAAATGTCCGATTCTCCCGAGCCTCCCCGGGAGAGCTCGGGAAAGCGGCACCCTCGGCGCCCCGAATCTCCAATTCGCCTGAGCTCCGCCGAGCTACGCCGAGCTCCGCCGAGCCCCGCCGAGCTATGCCGAGCCCCGCCGAACCCCGCCGAGCCCCGCCGAGCTCCGCCGAGCTACGCCGACGCCGGCGACTCTCTGGGAACCAGCATCGAACACCTGGTGGGCGACCATCGGGTCTGTGTTCTAATGAGGTGCCACATGTCGCACTACTGGACCTGCGCGCCACGTGGACCAATCCCGAGCTGCCCCTGATTAATCGACCATTTTCCATTTTCAGAAAATAGGATAATCTTCGGAAATTCCTAACTTATTCATACGATGTCCAAAAATTGCGCACCATATATCAAAATTCTCAGAAAAATGAGATCTACAATCTAAGACTACGTTTGTGTGCATTTGGCTCTTTATTTTATTGGATTTTTCTGATATACTCTATAGGAGTCGCTGACGTGACTATTTCGTGTTCGATTTCAGAGCCGGAAGAGGATCTGACTAAGGAAGACGACCACGAGTACTTTCAGGAGCTAGGAGACAACTACGAAGGTGCCACATCCCACCAAATCCTTAGATCCTATTTATGCATTGCAAATGACATTGTTGCTATTGCTATATGATTATGTATGGATAGGTTGCATGGTAGTATATTTGAATTCCCTGCCTTGATAAGACTATACCCTGCTATCCGCTGTTAGGTTAGCTGCTGCTTAATTTACTATTACTCTTCCACTACCTACTACTTGCTATATGCTATGTGGTGGAATTGGGATGGTGTATATCTGATTATAACCACTAGGAGAGAGTGCTGCGTGCGTCTTGGGTGCGTGGTAAGGGTTGATGTCGACCAAGTGGGATGTAAGACATGCCCGTGGGGCAAGTCATGCCGGGGGTGCAACCTGGGCATCCCCAAGCGAGATACCTGTGGCGGGTAAAGATGTGGAGAAGGTTCCGGGTGGGATAGCCTTGGTGGTTTGAAGCCCGTGGACGGAGGTGCTGTGATGGCACGGGGAGAGTACCCCCTAAGTGAAGATGCCTGCTTGGTCAAACCTAGGACGGACTAGTTTCAGGTTCATGGGAATCCTTTTCTACTCACTCGCTTCTGATAGGCGGGAGACGGCTGGACTACTTGGTAGGACGGTGCCACTACTGCTAGGTTGAGAGGTGATAAGGGTGGGCGGAGACGGTCGATGGGTTCTCGTTCCGTTCTAGATGCGCAGTACCACTGGATGGGCCCGGTACTGTGTCTCCCAGTCTCAACATAACGGTGTAGGATCCGGAATATCCCAGGGCTGAGTGGTAGGGTGGCATCGACCTAGGCAAGCAAGCACCCGGAATTCTGCCTAGGTGTTTGCGCAACACCTATGATGGCTAATCTTGTGGGTAGTGAAACCTCTGCAGAGTGTATGGTTGATCGATCGATACATATGCCAACTTGTTGGCTATGGACCTTTCTTGTGAAGCTTCTACTAGTGTAGTGAGTGTTCTCTTCTTCCCCTGGGTGACATTTTTTCGGCAGTGTACCCGTTGTGGTAGTGTGCCGCTGAGATAGGCCCGAGAGGGAATTGGGCCTGTCGAATGAGAGTGAGGTGTGGGTATGTGAGATGTAGTGATGGGAAAAGGGATGATGGTGTAATTGGAGATAAAACTTGACTAATTAAACATTGATTACAGCTGCATAGGAAAACCTCAGCCTATAGGTCTGCTTGAATAGCCTTGCATCCACTTTCCACAAAGCAAATGCTGCATAGGTGGGCTCCGTGGCCAGTACATATCGTACTGATAAATTTGCTGTCAGGTGACGAGAATGAGTACGACTTCGAGGAAGATGATGGCGAGGAATAGGGTCACGTGCTACACTCAAGTTGGCCGTGAAGGATGAAACGTTTCCGCATCTTCTAAAGCTTCTCTGAATGTTGAATTCCGCCAATGTGGCGATGTAATAAATGTTTATGTAAGACTTAATTACCGTTGTATGGATCCTAGTGTCAACTGAGATATGGGTAATTTCATGGATTTTCTGAAGCAATCTGTTGAATTACAATTCGAGCCTGTGGATTTCCCTTTGCGGAAATCGAGGTCGTTTCAAATGGTTACCTTTTTGAAGTAATGGTGGTTGGGAATGTCAACTTACGTTTATAGTATTATTATTAAGGACAGACTCATTGTCTATCTTTGTAGTGATGCTAAGAAACGCCAACAAGCATTTCTGGCGCCGTTGCCGGGGATGGACTTTTAGTCTATCTTTTGTAACGACGTTAAGAAATGCCAACAGGTAGTAAGACTTTTGGTTCTGTTGGTGTGTTGCCACCAACAGAACCCCTGCACTTGATGTTTTCTCTATTTTCCATGACTCAGGACACACCTTACACCAAGTATGGGGGGTCATTTGACCCCCTCAAACACATTTGGGCATTGATGGACATCCCGAGCAAAAAGCATTAGTGCATGAACACAACATTAGAGTTAAGAATGCACAAGGAAAGAACCAAAGGGGCTGGAACCTCCAAGGTGGGGTCGGCCGACCCCACCATGGACACCCTAGCCCACCAGTCAACCTCCACTATGTTGAGCCATCCTTCTTGACTGGTTTGTCACTTTCCCTTTCTCTTGTTTAGTGCATTCCTCTTATGTTTGTCTTTAACCCACTACAATAAAATAAAAAAATGATTCTTGTCTTCACCATTCACTCTATTGTCTCTAGTAGAATGAATCTTATTTATCCTATCATGCCTCCTTTTTCTATATTAGCATGCCTTGGTTTGGATGTACTGATCATGGCATCGATCATACCTCCATAGTATTTTTAAATTAAGCATGGTGCTTAGGTTAAATAGACTACCTTAATCAAACATGACATGGTGTTAAGTTCGATTATTGAATCAAAACATACTTGCATGGAACTTGGATGTACTTTTGGACTAACCCCTGTAGCAAGAACCTCGAAATCTCTATGGGTAAGTCATAAGATCATTCAAGAGATAGATTGAGATCCTCATGGTCAAAAGTCAAGTGGTTTGGCCAAGGAGAACTTCACTGCAACTGAGGAGGACCACTGCTACAACTCATCATCTTTAAGGTAAGTGGCCACCTTCTTAGAGTTTTCCTTGAACATGAACCTTTGAAGAAGAAGTTGACATGCTAGAATTTATCCCTGATAATGAATTGACATAATTAAAATCTACATGTCTTACTTTATTTTTTAGTTGTTTGTATAGCTTGATCACTAGATAGGTTCTCAATTAACTGCAAATCCTTTCTTTACCTTGAGTCCCCAAAACCCCAAATTAGAAGTGGACAGCCGAAATTCGGTGACCACTTGGGACCAAAATTAGGCCAAGCCATATAATTTTTAGAAATGTATAATCTGGTTGCACTGGGCCATTCAAACCCAGGTTGGGCGACCCACACTTGGCACAATTTGAAATTTTGGAAAATGGAACAATGTTCAGGAGCTCTTGTAGATGACGTGACAGAAATTTGGGGCAATTTTATGGTTCGGCCGAACCATACTTTGCAACCCCTCAACCTCATCACGTTTAAAGAAGCATTTGGGGAGCATGTGGGAAGTTGCCACAGCCATATGACCCATTGTTGGGGTCGGCCGAACCACCCATGGCAACCTGGCACCACCCTTCGGCTACAGAACATTGTGCCAATGTTCCCCCAATGTTTTCTAGCGATTTCGAAAAGGAGAATGTTGGCAGTCGGCTTCTTAACCCTTTCCTCTCCTTCTTCTTCCTTCCACTTCCATTCTTCACCATTCCAGCACCCTCCTTCGACCTTAATCCATCTGAGAGATCACTTTTCGAGACCCTAGAGGTCATCATAGAGGTCAAGGTGCTTGAGGTTGAGCCCTACGGAGTACCAGCCCCTACATGCCTTCGATGCCCACCTTTCATGAAGGACCACAAGGGCATTGGCGGTGGGCTGGACAAGAGAAGTTGCTTTGTTCCCCTGTTCACCTCAGAGGAGAAGTAGTTGTGGGAGGAGCTGAACTTCATGAGGTGAAAGGATAATCCTCCATGTCAAAGAAGCTGTCAAGGCTCTTCGAGGATGACTGTTTGAGAAGAAATTCTTGAAGAAGGAGCTTAGTATGGTTTGCACTTAGAAACAAAAACAAAATGGGGTATGAGGACATCCTCCTTTGACCTCTTTCCCTAGATATCTCAAACCTCTTCGCAAATATCCTAGGCACATAGCTAAGTTCATTCAATCTTTATCCTAGTAAGTTGTGCCTATGTTTAATAGAAATTTTGGTTCTACTGGTGTGTTGCCACCAGCAGGGCCCCTGCACTTGACATTTCCTTTGTCTCTCTAACCCAGTATGCAGCAAGCCAAGTGTGGGGGGAGGTTGGTGACCTCCCCAACACACTCAGGAATAGGAGACACGTCTGCTCGACAAAACCTGTCCCTAGAAGCCTTTAAATGCAGGTTGGGCGACGAGCACAAAACACAAAAACGCAAGTGCAGGAGCACCTTCAAAGGTGAGGATTCGAATGGCGATCACCGGAGTGGCCAGAAGCTCCATGACACGATTTATGACATTTAAAGGGTAAAAACATCACAAAGTTTAATTCTTGCATATGCTTATACTTGTGGGTCACATATCTTGATAGGAATATCATATTGACTTAGTTGTTGACAAATGTGATATAGTTCTTAGCTCATGATTCATCCCTTTTCTATTCAAAGTGCTTAGAGATTTATTTTCTAAAAATGTCATAAAACTATAGTGTCACTCACTCCTCAATAGTGATGAATTTCCTACCAAAGCCATAACTGTTCATACCATGATTCAAAACCCTTTCTATATATGCTACTTGTACTGTGTTGAGTTCGGTCAAACCCTGTTGACCCTAGTTGAGAATTATGTCATAGTCCCAAGATCAAGATCACATACACGCCACATATACATATGCTACTTCTACACTGGAAGTACGCAAAAACATGCCATCCATTTTCATCAAATAAATGCTCTATGCTTTAAGGTTGCAAGATCACTCTAAGTTTGATCTAGTAGATGAGACATAAGGCTCTACAAAGTGAAAAAAAACATCAAAAAAAATGGACACATGAAGGTCCATTATTTTGAAAAGAAAAAAAAGAAAAAAGCCATGTGTCAAATAAAATAAAGTAGAGAGAGATCTTATCAAATAAAGGAGCACTAGATTGCATCATGTTCCACACACTTGCACATCTTGATCTAGGATTATGACATTCTTCTCCTTGGATCCTTGTTTTGACTTTACAATAAATGCAATGCAAGTATGCTATCTTGTTTATCCCTACCTGAGCCCCACATAAGCCTGGTAGATTTAGGATAAAACAAAAGAAGGCAATCTTATGCTATGCCTTGGTGAGGAATCATATACTTACTGAGTGATTTGAGAGTACTATTTGTGGAGTAAGAATGAACTATGTGCTTTCTTTTAAAACCATTATAAAAAAACTCTAAGTGCTAAAGACATGAAAATGGGAAGATGACTTTGCTTTGAGAACTGTTCCATTTTTCAACATCTGAAGGATATATGCTAGACAAAACAAAATAACCCACTTGTATGAGATATGTCTTGAGTAAAGCTTTGTGTTTGCTAATACCTTAAAAATGTCATAATCATATCACTCTCTCTCTCTAACCTTTGCTCGAGGACAAGCAAAGATTTAAGCGTGGGGGATCTTGTTGGCAGTAGTTATACCATGTTTTTACCCCATCAAAACCATCAACAAGACATTCTTTCTAGAAGGAAACCACCAAACACATAGTGACTTAGGTACAAATAACTTGGTTCCACATGTACTTGTCATTATTTGGTTGTAGGCACTCAGAACAGGTACTTCTCAATGTCCAGAAGCTCTATATGAAGGTCGGGCAACCTCCCAAGTATGGCCAAATGACAAACCAGCTTCACATTCAATAATATCACAGCTTCTGGAGATGATGTGCAAAAGATGGGCACAATGAGTGGTTCAGCCGAACCACCCATAGGCAAGTTAGCACCACCATTGTGCTTAGAATTGCATGGAGAAGACACCTGCAAAAGATGGGCCTTCGATTCCACCAAAGGTGGTTCGGCCGAACCACACTTGGTGGGCCCCGAAGTAACCAACACCTGGGATGGACTCTATGACATGTAAGGACACTGACCCATGGTCCCACCTATAAAAGAGGGGTCGCCCGAACCACTAAGTGTGGCCTCCCGGGCCCACTTTCTCTCCACCGACTTGGTATGCCTTCTAGAAGACCAGGTTGGGCCCACAGGTGAGTGGGTGGGTCGGCCGAACCCCTCAAGGTGTCCATCCAAGGCAGTTGGCACTCCATCGACTCCCTGCACGCTTTCCACATGGTGGTTGATCTAAGGCGTCCATCCAAAGGCGATTTGGAGGTCGGTTTATCCAAGGGTGGAGGTGGAGAGGCACATGGATCGCTGATGTGGCGATGGAGTAGCCCCTACTCTACTTCCCCCTATAAATACCCCCCATAGGCCTTCACTTTAGAGCATGATTCAAAGGAGAAAACACTATGTAATAGCTTAGCTATGCTGTAGTGCTGTGCTACTTGGGAGAGAGTGAGGGAAGTCTTCAGGAGAAATCCCCGGGCCTGTCGGGAATCTTCTCCAAGGTGTACCTCAGCGGATGCGAATCTTCAAGTAAGTCTTACATCTGAGTCCTTCTAAGTATTTGATATTCTGATTCTGGTATTTTAAGTATATACTGTCGTCACCCGTACATTGCTTTACTTAGTGAAGTGCTCTAGTCTTTCGCGAAGGTTAGAGTAGTAAGTGTAGTGTAGACGCGGTGTCTAGACTATATCTTGCCAGTGTAGGCCGCTTGTCGCACGGATTGTTTGTGGTAGCCAGCAAGTGGTGACAGCCTTGTCTGGTCTTCGTATTCTACCACGTGTGTAAGACAAGTTATTAAAACGGCAAGGCATCAAGACAATAGTACAGCCGCCTCGGGTAGGGGTTTTCTCTCCTACTGTTTTGCCTGTCACCTCTTGTGTAGGGAGGAGCTGACTAAGCTCTTTATACTTAGAACACCAAAACCAAATATCCATTGCTACATAAGAAGCTCTCTACCTAGTTATCATAGCTCATTTGTCTCATCACTGGACAGTCTTGAACCTGGTTAGAACACTTCACGTTCCCTGTTGGAAAATACGATACCTGGAATACTCCCAGTGAAGGCTACATTGACTACCATACGCTTGCAGTATATCCGTTTGCCACTTCTGGTGTCAACATGGATCTCACTTAAGGCATTAATATTATGTCTTCCTATAACTAAAGATTATAATGGAGCACATAGGAGTGGCAATAACAAGGTTTAAGCATACTTGCAATTCATATGTTGTAAAGTCAAATAATGGATCCACAGAGAATCGAGGCATACAATCAATCCAAGATGTGCATGTGTATAGAATATGGTGGATAGGTGTATATGAGGTGGCTAATCCTAATTCTATTTATGCTCTTTGGAAATGATTCACTCTCCTATTGAACTTGGAGGAATACATGGGCTATCTTTATTCTTTCTCTTTCTCTCTCTTTTTTTCATTCGGGAGGCGGGCATCTAGTACCCATTGTTGTCCATCTTTTATTCCCTTTTCTTTTCATACTTTTGCATAGCCACATGCATCCAATACATGATTTGGAAAGATAACAATAGTGAAAACTTAGAGCATTTATAACAGGGCTGTCCTATGGGGTTTATATATTTTTGGTGTTCACTCCCAGTGCAGGAGAAAATATTTTTATGATGAACATAGATGAAAGTGGAAATGGTTGCGATTACTCCAAGGGTAGGAATAATGCATATGTGCTGAAGTGTGTACGTGATCTTGGTTCTAAAAGCATGACAAGACTATCATATCGTATTCAACAAAGGTTGACTAAACTCAATGAAAAGCAAGCAGCATGAATGTGCAAATGTTTCCTATCTCTAAATGTATAATATATGGCTTTGGTAGTAATTCACATTTTGTCATACAAGAGCTCATCATGTAGATTTTAAGTTTTCAAAAATAAATCTCCAGAACTTAGTAATGCTAGGAATAAGATAAATGGTAACTCAACATTCATGAATCATATCAATCAATTACCTAGACTTAGCTCGAGCATATGCCTCCACAAGTTTCAGGTTCAGAGTAAATTCTCAGATTAAAACAGTAATATCCAAAACTCAGGAGAATCTAAGTTTGACAACTAGGCACTTGAAAGGAATTGGGTAGAGTAACTATTCATCATTTCCAAAACAAAATTTTAGTGTTCATCAAATTTAATTTGGTTCTAGCCTAGACTGACGCTAAACAAACTCTAATATATAGCTAAATATTTATTTGGTTTTCAAATTTCATCTTACTATCTAACTTACATGAAAAAGCGATATAGTAATAATGTGTTTACACCAAAATCTGGACTGGGTGTAGATAGTCGATGCCGATGCGCAGATAGCCGATTTCGGGACAGAGGCCAAGACAGGAATAGTCGATCGGATCCCGAAATCGATTGTTGGGCCAAAGTATAGATGATGTAGTTAAAGGAAATAGCCGATTGATGATGTCAGCGCGAATCTTCGGCGCTAGGAAGCGATCAAGTTCGGAGTCCGTTAAAGAAAGGAAAGATTGGGCTCTAAGTTACCTTTAGATTAGGAAAGTTTGTTAGTTTCCATATCTATTTCGAGTTGTAATTCGATGAGGACTCTATCTTGTCAAGCCCAGGGTATAAATATAAGCCCCCGGCCATTGTAATACGTACATACACATCAATACAACACACCTTTCGGCTCCGGCCAAACCTTAGGAGTAGGGGTAACGTAGATCTCGGTGAGTTCTTCAATCAAGCTCAGTGTCATCTGGTGGACGCAGGCTTGCTTGTAAGTACCTGTCATGCCTCGCTAAGCTTTGTCTCCGGTGGACATGGGACCATCGTAGACCGGGGTTGATTCTTGTTTGATATGAGTTTAGCGTCATTCGGTGGATATGGTCTTAGATCAAATAAGGATTAGTTATCGATTCATGTTTGTTTTCTTTTTAATCTATGTTTAGCGTCATCCGTTGGATGAGGGCTTAGGTTAAGCTTGATTATGTGCATGGATTAGTTATCGGCTCTAACTAATTTGGCATCTTAGTTAGATTCATCAAGTTATCAAGATGTTATTTGTCATCTATTGTTTATTTATTAATATAACATCTCTTTGCTCGATCAAGATTGCATAGTATTGGCCTTAGATCTACATGAAAAGGTTCATTTATGTTTCATTCATGTTTATGCTTTGTTATGATAATTGCTTGATTCGGCCAGTGTTATCGCAGCCTTGCTCGTACGTGATGAGAGGGCTTGGCAAGAGCCAATTTGTACGGATACAGAACCACCGGCCTTTTAGACCAGTTCGGTATTCTTATAGATCGACTTTTGGCTTTTGCTACCGCCAAGTTTTTTGCTTCACGGATCCTAGATCGGCTAATTAGCCGATACAGTTATGCTTTTACGAGAAAAACCAGTTAACCGATCGTGTTCTGCCAAATCGGCTAAATAGCCGATTTCTGTCTGTTTGACATTCAGACAGTCTGAATTGAATGATTTGACCTGTTTATAATGATCGATTATGCTTTGATCTATTATAACTATCTGCATAGACTTGTTTAATGTAGATTGTCTTGTTTGATTACACATATTAATCGATTATGTATCAGTTCAATAATTGTTTCCTATGGCAAAACATGCATACATGCCGGAATCGACTCTTTAGTCGATTTCCGATTCAATCGGCACTCAGAGCCACATAGTTGGAACTACCTGGACCCACCGGTTAGTTCCGCGCTGTGATTACTGATTATTATCTTTTCCTTGTCAATTGCAGGTCAAATTGACTGGCACGCCTGAGGGTTCTCGGTACTCTCTGACCGAGTTTGAAGCTAGCTGGATCTTGGAAGCTCCGACGCTCTTGAGATCATATCCGGCTTCGCTAGTGTGTTGAGCGCGAGGAACCACATTTTGTGCCAACACACTTTTTGGCACGCCCGGTGGGACCGTTTCACTCATGACTAAGGGAAAGACTCCAGAAACCGTAGCTCCCAGGGATGAAGGCGTCATCAGAGTCAAGCGTGAAGAGATTGTTGGCATTTCTTAACGTCGTTACAAAAGATAGACTAAAAGTCCATCCCCGACAATGGCGCTAGAAATGCTTGTTGGCGTTTCTTAGCATTACTACTAAAGATAGACTAAAGGTCCGTCCTTAATAATAATACTTAGAAACATAAATTGACATTCCCAACCACCATTACTTCAGAAAGGTAATCCTTGGCCCTTAGTGGCGCCGGCCTAGGTAATGCAGTCTGGTAATAGCAGTTAGAAGTGCCGGATTGGCCTTCCTAACCGTCATTACTTACGATATGCAAAACTGTGGCATGGCGCCGTGGGGTGCAATAAGAATTACAATCCTTAAGTAACGGTACTTAGGTATGCCAATCGATAGCTCAGTAAGGAATAAGATTACTCTGCAAGTGCACAGAACTATCATTGTAGCATTTCAACCCGTGAGTAGGGTGTCGTATTTATAATTTCCCGTAGGAGGGCAATATGCATCAAGCGTGGTGTAAACATGATCACTTATTAAGTGCAATGGTAGGCATAGAGTAAATAGGAATAAAACATGATTTCAAGATAGTGGACACACATAGGGATCAACCTCAAGGATAAAAGGAAAATAAAGAATAAAAGAATATATCTAACTGAGTAGGCATTGGTCATATATAATTATGCAAAGAACTGCTAGAAAATCATCTAATTAGTAGTTCTAGTATCAGGACTAAGTCTGGGGTGATAGGGAGATCCCCGCAGCTGGTCTGCCAGCCGATAGAGATTTTACGAACTCCTACTCAATATCCGAACGTGGGGGAATGCTAGGGATGGACAGGGCTATCACCACCAGTTCACCTACCCCTCTGCCCGTGGGATACCGACATATCCGCTGATCTCCGCATACCCAAGCTCCATGCTTGCATACATGGAAACAACTCCTAACCCCCGCGGACCCCAACCCTTCGGATTGACAGGCTAGGTTAAGTGCAACCATGACAGCACGACGAACCATCACCTCATTCCTAGTTCTTCCTCTATTCATACTAATTCGATGAACAATGAAGAAAGATGATGAACAAGTCAAGAACATGATACATAAACTATGTTCTAGCTCATGTACTATGCTCATAGCAAGATCATAACTAGACTCTAGTTCATATGCATAATCATATAAGTATGATAAGAACTTGCTCATGGAAGAAGACCAAATTGTATTCATACCAAGATGATCCTTTTCTTCCAAGGAGACAAGCTCTCCTTGATAGCTCTTGCCTTGCTCACAAACTACTAATACTACTCTAAAGATAAAAGTGAGAAGTGTGAGGTAGATGACTCCAAAATGATGTGTGTATTGAAGGGGATGGAGCACCATCTATTTATAGTGGTACTATCACGGTTTGACACATCTAACCTTGGAAGGAGGTGAAACCGCCATCAGCACCACCTCCGAAGATGGGCCCGAGAGGCCCCACCTGGGGGGCGATCGGTCCCTGGGGAGCGCCATCTGGCCACCGCCTTCGGGTGGTCGGTTGCTCCCTAGGCCTGGGCCTCTCCCGTGGTTGCGGATGGATCCAATTACGCTTTGAAGGTGGGCTTCTTTAGTATTCTTTGTTTGCGCATTTGTCGGATTCGTCATTTGACTTTGGCTTTCTCCATGTTGATGCGTATTTTCACTTGTTATGCCATAAAACCTGTAAAACATGAATGCTAGGGGTACAAGTGGAACTTGTTAGTAGTAAAGGCATATGTGCTAGAATATGGTTGTTAATCCTCTTTTTAGTCTAAGTTGGTGGTATAAAATTTATACATAAGGACCACCAACAAGACCCCCAAGCTTAACCTTTGCTTGTCCCGAGGTTGTTGATCAGGAGTTGCTACAATGCTGACATAATTCATAAGTGTCATACCTATAACATAGCATTCATTCGTAATTTAAATAAGTTGGCATTCTATCCACTCTTTACCTTAATTTCTTTATGGGGCTTTGTAGTTTCTCCAATTTCTTGGGCGGTTGCAAGATACAATGGTTATAATAGACTCACCAATCATTCATTCTTTGATAGACCTTTTATCCGGAGGTTTTATGAATTTTTGCAAAATAAACCAAGTTCCTCAAATGATTCTTTCAATCGCTCAATGTGTATGGTTTACCTTACCAAAGGCATTGTAGTGTTGCCTTTTCATCCTACTACTAAGGCTGAGAGTGGAGTTTTGGGTAGGTATGAAGGTGGGCGTACTTACATTACTTATATTGCTGAGTCAAAGACCGGACCATAAGGAGATACAAGTCATATACCTTGATTGAGATGTGCAAGTGTGTGGAATGGTGAAAACCTATCTCTAATCTTTTTGGCACTCCATGCATCATGACTCTCTTTTTATTGGATGGAATAAAACTCTTTAGAGGAATATGGGCTATATCATTATATATATATATTTTTTTTGAACGGGTATTTGTATTTTCTTTCCCGTTTGTTTTCTCATGCCCTTTGGCTTTTTTTAGCATAGCCCATATTTTGATTTGACATATGAAAACTTTTGGATGGAGAGACCTCATGATGGCGGACAAGGAGTGAATTTTTTTTTTGTATGCACGGCTCTCAAAGTGAGGGTCGGCATTTTTATTTGGTGGATGAAAGGTGCATGTTGTGCGCAATTCTCAGGATGAGAGTCGGCTTTATTTGGTGGGTGTACGTGAATCTCAATCATGGGTGTATGACCATAATCTCACTAGGTCTCAGCATTTTGACTCAACTCAAAGTTCCGTAAGTAGCATATGACTAAGTTTTTATAAAAGTAGAGCATGTCATATGGCCTTGTTAGGTATTTCATAATCATTGGGGAATTTTTGATTTTTAATTTTTTGAAAAGAAATCTCCGGATGTCAAGTTTCAGTTAGAACAAAGTAATAGCAAAGTCTATTTGTACCATCTCATATCTTGCAACAACTTGGAAAAAGATCTTGCAATTGCAACCCACAAGATTTCAAGATCTCAGAATGAGATATTTTTAGCCAACAAACTTAAATCTTGAGGAATACTACGTTATAACTTAGGCACAAACGAATTATAGACAGAGCAACTATTCATCATTTCAACAGAAGAGAAACTAACATATATTAGCACATATGGGAGTGGAATATTTTATTTATTATTTTTAATAAGGAAATAAAATTGCAGAATTTAAAAGTGCGAGAAATAAAGTGCAAGAAATTGAAAGATACATGTTACCTCTTGTGGGGTCTCCTCCCCCAAGCTAGTTCAAGGCCTAGGTCATGGGAATTGTCCCATAGACCGAAGGTAGGCCATCTGTGCCTCGTGCCGCCGCCGGTTCACATCTTCGAAGTTCATGAACTGCTGCTGGTACTGCTCATGCCATTGGGTAGAAGTCTAGATGTGAGCATTGAGCGTACCTTGGATTTATCTGTTTTGCAGTTCTAGTCCTCCCATGCGTGTGTTGAGGACTTTTAGTGTGACCGGCTGTGGGCGTATCGGAGGTGGCATGCCTTCAGAATCTGGAGAATGCTCGTGCTCGGGCTGCCTTGATCCTCCTGCCTCCTGCGAGTGTTGCCACCCTGACCCTCCAGCTGCATAAGGATGAGGAACATGTCCCATACCATATCCATACCCGGCTGTGAACCTAGGTGTAGATATGACCGGGGACCATTCCATCCTTGGTATCGTGGTAGGCATGGCCGGGTGTGGTGTAGGCTGCACAGGCTGCGTAGGCTCTTCCTCCTGTACTTCTCTCCTCCATGATCTCCTACGAGAAACAGAACTCCTGCATGCTTCTTCCTTTTCAACAAGGTCAAAGGTGAGAGATGGGGATTTATATAAAGCGAGATCCGGGTTAGATAACGGAATCTCGTTTATATATCCCGGATAATAAAATACCAGGTTTGTTCCCGAGTCATCACGTTTTATGGTATGAGCTTGAGTAAAATAATACTCATTGATCATAATGCACGGAATGGAGAGATAAACAATAGTGTTAGCACCATGAGTATCAACACTAGCAGCAAGACGTGTGATGAGTGAAGTGCACATAATTGGTGTGGAAGTTTTAAAAGAGTTTAATCAGTGTTTAACAATGTCATAGACAGGAGCGACTTTAATCTTTTTAAGCACAGCATAAAGCAACTTCAACTCAATATCATAAGCATGGTGAGTGTCCTCTCTAGGAAAGAAAGAATTAGCAATCCATTTATACATAAGCCTTAGAGAAGGATGGTGGATGGTGTTGATGTTGGGTTGGAATTTTTCAGTCACATTTTGTCCGGTTATCAAGTGCCAAAAAGTATGACGCTGATATCCTGAAAGAGTAAAACCCAAATCAACAGAGCATCGCTCATGAAAACCCAAGTGTGTAGCAAAATCTTTCCATTAAAGGCTATGTTCTTTCCCAAAGCAGCGAAAGGTAATACCATAGTCGACAACTTGTAAAGTACCCAAGATTTGGATGGTCAAGAGACGAGACCTAAGTTCGTGCACGGGGGCAACTTGGCTCCAACCAACATTTTCGAAAATGGTATTAAATTCGACGTTCATACCTGTCTGCTGGAGAAAGTGTGGGTCAAAGGCCGGTGTATGCAGGAATTCACGTCCCTTGAGGAGGTTGTATGCTTGCATCTCCCGCTCTCTCTCCAAGTCGATAAAGGGAGCGTCGGCCTCGTCGATGACGTGGCCTCTTGGCGCCTCCTCCTCTTCATGCAGTGGGCTCTCCTCACATGTGGGAGGGCCTCGGCTAGATTCCCCACGAGAGCGACGGCCTTTCCGGAACATGCCGGAAATCCGACCTCCGATCCCACTCATGGTGAGCTTGGCACAAGAACTTGACTTGTGATGGGAGTGGAAGAAGTTTGTGCAGGGTTTCCTTGCACTTGAAATTTATGGAAAAATGCTTAGAGAATGGTGGAGCAAGAGAGTGATGGAGGGAATGAAAAATGTGAGAATGAGAGGGGTGAGGAGCTCCACCCGAATGCTCTGGTATTTATTGTAACACCCCAGGTGTTAGTCACGAGCTAACCAGCGAGTGTGGACCTAATCAAGTTATTTCAATCAATGATCCTAATCATTATTTCATATTCATCTCCATCTACCTTGATCATTGGAGAAGTTGCATGAAGATTTAAATTGGATAGTCACATGAGATGACAAGCCCTCTGCTTGATTGGATTGCAGGACTACGTGAACATGAGCATGCAAAGCCAACCAAACCTTGCAACCTTGACCAAACAACTCTACTTGAACTCTACAACAAAAGTCATGAAGGTTTCATGTTGAGAAAATGTCAAGAAAATACCTCAATTGGCCTAAATATCCAAATTGAGCTCTCTAATGATGTTACTTTGACCAAAGTGGAAATATTATTTCTATGCAGAATATGAAGTTTGACCTTAAACAAAAGTTACAGATCTCTTAAGGTAGAACAAATGTTATTTTTGGACCAAGTCATGATTCCATCTCTAATTGCCTCAAAAAGTGGACACAAGACAGAAGAAAAATCTGATTACAGGACTTGATTAAATTCAAAGTCTGAAAATGGTGTTGATTTCATGGCCTTCCCATGTTCTCCAAATTTCGTTAAGTAACTTGAGTTAGGCCCAAAAGAGAAATTGTTGCACACTTCTTGGAACACAGCATATCAAATGTTGGCACCAATCCGAGACTGTTTGACAAGGTTTGTCGCTCGATCTTCAATTGTAATTAAGCTGTTGACAACATCAACTTCGGGCTTAATTACCAACTAATCTAGTTATCAAACGGCTGAGCAACCTGAACCACTCTTGTAGATCAAGCCGAGGTGAACAACTTTGCTTTTGTGGTCGAGGTCCGAATCTGGCTGGAATATGCCGTTTTTCACCGCCCAACTCGACCACTCTCACGCATGCCACGTGCTCGTCATTTTGCCTCAACCGGGACGCGTGGACTGCACGCTCAGAGCTCCCACCTCCATTTCTGCCGCGTGCCCCACTCCTCCTCTTTCGTCTTTGCGTCCTCAGCAGTGATGGGAGCCTCCAGAGCTCGCCCTCGTCCACTCCCACTCCTACCAGCTCGCTCGACCTCTCTCTCGTGCTTGCTTTCCGTCGCCTCGCCGACGAGCAGGGCGCCGCCGCCATTGCCGGTCGGAGCTGAGCTCCATGGCCGCCGGCCATCCTCCTCCTCTGTTCACCTCATGGCAAAGCGGGCAGAGAACCTTGTTTCTTGTTCCCCACTGCCCTTCTGCGCTCCTACTCGGCCGCCGGCGCTGCTGCTAGCTCCTGCCGCTGCCGCTGCTCCTGTCGACCACTGCTGGCCGTCCTGGGCTGAGCTGAGGTCAGCCGGCCACAGCTGGCCGTGCCTCCACCTGCGACAGGCCGAGAACGGCCGTAGCCGGCCTGCTGCGCCTCCTCTCTCCCTCTCGGTTCCCTCTCCTCCCTGCGCTGTTCTTTGCCGGAGGAAGAAGGAGACCCGAGCTCCTCTCTGTTTCCTGGTTCGAACAGGGAAGAAGGCAGCCAGCCTATGACAAGTGGGCCCGCGTGGGCTATTTCTACCTCTTTCTTGCAGATTTTGATTTATATTCTAAAATTCATATCTCATGTTTGATAGCTCCAAAAATTATGAAACTTGTTTTTTTAGTTCTCTTGTTAAATGCTCTGCATGTTAGATCCATAATATGTGTCTTGTTATTTACATTATTGTGCTGCAGAAATTCAATATTGAAAAGTGGTTTAATAAATGATTTAACTTGCTTTTGCTCATATCTAGGGTTTTAGAAGTCCAAATCTGGTGATTCCAATTTTGTTAGTCTTCTAGTAACATGCACTTGCTCATAAGGATATAAATCATATAGGTTGTTTACTGTTTTAATGGTGATTTGGTTTAATCTTGTTAAATAGAAGATAAATGGCTGATTTGCTTGTTATTTTTGTAACTGGAGTTATAATACTCAAAATGACCTGCTAATTTAATTGTAGACCCACTGAATGTTGTGTGATGCATGGCTAAAATTTTGTGATTTATGGTGCATGTATGACTGAGTTGTTGATTTATCTTGTTTGGTGCCTATTAGGTAGTTTTAAATGCATCATAAATAATATCTGTATGTAAAAATGGAAAATGGTGCTCCACTGGTCTTGTATAATGTTGTAGTAACCTGAGAAACAACAATATGGCCATGTGTCTATTGAAACTGTGATGTTTTAGATTTAACTTGCTCTCCAATGCTTTATTGCATTATAGATTTGTTTATTTTGTAATAATTAAATTATGGAACCTGAGCATGTAAGATTTGAAAATTGGTCATGATTTGTAATTACCTAGCTCTCATAAAAGTTTGGGACTCATTTGAGATGTTTACCATATAACTTAAATAATTAAATAGCAGGCCTTTATGTACTAATTGGTGAAAGATTAGAGATAAATGAGTTTATGCATGTCTCTTGTGATGCTTACCATGTCTTGGTCAAAGCTGGATGTGTTGTATGATTAAGTAGTGATGTTTGGAGCTATCTAAATAGCTCATTTGTAGGTGTATGTTTGGGTAGTCACCAAGTGGAAAACATGTTTTGCATATGTGCTGAAATGGCTGCAGGAGCAGTCCCTATTGTTGTGATGTTTTCTCCATTATAATGGTGTTGCATGTAGATATGTTCTATACAAAATATGTAGCTAACTTCTGTGTCTAGCTTTTCCTAAAATTTCATGGTCATAGGCCTGATAGTTTAGGAGTTATGGCTTGTAGAATTCTATGGTCAGGTTTTGCATACTTTCTGTCTTGATCTGATTGTTTGTATTGTTTGACCAAATTATGCTTTGAATAACATCTTGGTGATAGTAGAGAAGTTTTTAGCAGATTTCATTTGCTTTCCAAATTGTCTAGTATCATCTAGGTCGGTGGTCTATATCTTTAGTTATGATTGTTTGAAGTGTGTTGACAGAATCAGTCCATGTCTGGACAGAGCTGCCTTGTTTGTATTGTTTGACCTTTATATGTATTGAATCATCTGAAGATGATAATAACAAAGTTGTATAAAAGTTCAATAGCTTTCTAGAAAGTCTTAGATCACCCCTTTTGGATGTGTCTAGCTCTGGTTATGATTAAATGTTGTGCTCGCTGTCCGGCTGTCCATAAACTGTATGTGTGGGATGATGGTTTCTTTCACTTTGCTTTGCTTGGTATGATTATTAGCTTATGGATCAGTGATGCTTGATTTACTTGTCTTATATTACTTCCTTTTTGTTCATACATGTGCATCGTGCATCTCATTTAGGTACGATAGATGATGAGCACGTGGAGTGAAGGACATGATGATGGAACTAACCACAAGACAGTGTGGTGGACTAATCACGAAGATGGAAGGACTAATTGAGTGCTTGGATGGGAGATCCTCGTCGAGCAAGTGTCATCTAACAAACACTGACTTAGTGTTGGAGTCCAGGCAAGCCCCGAAGCATCCCTAAGCCTCCACCTATTCTTTTTATAAAGGCACCGGTCTTTGTTAAATCGTATGTTTGTGCACTTAAGTTTAGGAGTTGATTGATACCGTTGCTGTATTTATACCTTGTCCACTTTATATATATGTGATCCTGGAAATATTACTAGACAAGGAATGGGTTTGATCTTATGCTTAGCCATGCTTAGACCGGTAGAAGTCGACGGGTTTCCTGTCCTTCGCGAGCATAGGTGGTGACTAATGATGATGGGGATGGATTCCACATGGTTGACTATATGTGCCACCATGCCATAATGATAATGAGAGAATCAAGGCTAGGTAGCCGGGAGCCGCATGACATGGATGAGGTCATGCCGTCATCAGTGCTGCTTGCGGCCGACTAGGACTGAGGCCACCAGACATCAGTTGAGATTGAAAGACGTCATCACTTAGTTGGCTAGATAAGTCGTTCTGACTGTGAAGCCACGTATTTCTTTCTGAGCCAGGAATTGGGGCTGATAAGGTAGACATATTCTGGAGGCAGGAAGGATGTGCAGAGACACCATCTTACCAAGGGCAGGTCAGGGACCTGATGCATCCTGGAAATGGGTTCGTCTCTGAGAATATGGGCCCCCTCCAAACCCGCGATACATATTATGTCTCAGGAAGATCTAACGGTGACCTAACGCTTCTCGATGGAGAAAGTCATGGGTTTGTGATTGGCATGTTTGCCAGCTGGTACAATCGATTCGAATCGCCATCTCTCATGGTTAGTGAGAAATTGAACTGATCTTCTGGTGAGGTAGAGGTTAACAACTTGAACAGAAATTATGGTGAGGTGAGGTGGGTATCTGTGGATATCAGAAATCACTATGGTTTTATTGATTGTTATAATCTCAAGTGTTTGCTTAGCCTAGTTCCAAACCTTAGTTGTAATAGCTGAACTGAAATGGAAGCTGAACAATATCTAAAACTGATAAGTTAAAGATTTACTGTAGTAATGCTTTTTCTGCAAAATGATGCTATCCTCTGAGCTCCACCAAATAAGCTTTGCGTATCCTTGAGAGTCTTTTTATTTACTTTCTGTCGGGTAAGTCTAGCTGAGTACAATTGAGTACTCAGGTTTTTATTCCTAATGTTGCAGGAGGAATGCCTTGTTGACTAAAAGAGTTACTTCTATCCTTTGGGAGAGGAAGACTAGACCTTGGGCAAGGTCATGTTATCTATCTTTTCTATGTTGCTGTGACTGGTCGATACTTGGCACTGTATTATGAATTTAAGTGTGTGTAAATCTATTTCGTTTCCGCTACTGAACTTTTATGTAAAAGTTTCTCTCGTACTCTGATGGATTTGAACTATGTGCGAATCTATGTATCATGTGTATGTGTGCTGCTGAGTTTCTGCGATCCTTGGGTAAGTGTTGTGTAAAAGTTTGAAGTCCTTCGAAATTTCTCGGACTACCGGATTTATATTGGCTCAAGTGTGGTTTGATAGCTAGGAAAGCAGCTGTCGCTGTACTTGTGCTCGTATGAATTGGTTGGTTCTGTTACATTTATAGGCTTGATCGTAGGCGAAGGAGTGTTGTATGCAACGGCTAGTAGCCGTTGGCAAAAGGCTGCGCCACAGAGCCGTTGGGCAGGGGGCGGTCGCCCCTGGGACCGGCCGGTCCCCTGACAGGGCCGGTTTTGCCCAGCCTTTTTGCAGTTCCCTCTAACGGCTATCTCCAGTATGCAGCCGATTACGAATGACTCCCATTCGAAATTTTGCTCCAGTTTTTGATTTTTCACAAGTTTTATTTGAAACTTTTTGTTTTTCAAAATTATTCTAAAAGTAATATTTGGACTCAACAAGATTTATTTTTTCAGAAAATTATTTTTATAAAATTTTTTTGGAGAAGAATTTATTTTGGAATAAAATTTTATAATTCTAGGAAGAGGGAATAATTTCTTTTAATGCAAGAAAATAATTTTATGAAATATATATATTTTTATTATATAAATTTGTATATAAATATTCATTTATTATATTTTTTTCAAAAGGATAAGGTACAATACCTGATTGGGGACACCTCCCCAAGCTTGAATGATGGTGCGGGCCCCTTCAGATATTTATTTATTTATTTATTTCTTTATATTTATTTTTAGATAATTACCGATGACCTTCGGCAAGGGGTCAACGTTTATAGTCTGTTGGCCAGACTTTCCTTCCTTTATTGATCTGTAGCTGCATGAACAAACTCGGGAGAAGTCTCGGGTTGCCCCGGAATTTTTCCCGCATTGTTGACAGGAATAGAAGCAGCTATCTGTGCCATTTGTGTTTCTATCATTTTGTTAAAACTTGCTTGATTTTGAATAGAAGAAGACAAAGTTTCAAGCTTGGCATTTATATTTTCAAACATTTTATCATTGAAAGATAGCTTTTTGGTCAAATTTTCATTGATTTTAGCTTGTCCTAGAACGAGATCGTTTAAGGAAGGTTGGTTTGAATTGTAATTTGAATTGAAATTATTACCTTGCGGGCGGTGTTGGTTGTTCCACCCGTTATTACCTTGCTGTGGTTGGCGAAACCCATTGTTGACATATGAAGCTTCTTCTTGGGTTTCGGGACAGTTATTCCCTGAGTGGCCAACGTTCCCACAGACTTCACACGTCATGTGTGAGTCCATGGCCTGGACAGTACTCATGGTAGGGTTGGTAGCATGATCGTTCAGCTTTTACATCAGCAAGTCTAATTTTGCGGCAAGCAAATCTGTCTCCTTCACGGTATGCGAGCCTTTTTGAGTTTTTCTTCCTTCTCCCCAACTCTGATTGGCCACCATCTTCTCAATGAGTGCAGTTGCATCCGTGATGGTGAGAGAGAGGAATGCACCTCCAGCTGCAGCATCTATGTGCCCTTTTGACATTGCCGTGAGACCTTCATAAAAGTTTTGGAGCACGAGTCAATCTTCCATTCCATGATGAGGGCAGGCTCGGATGTACTCTTGAAGCCTTTTCCATGCTTCGGGGATAGATTCAAGGGAAGATTGCTGAAACTTTGAGATCTTTCCCCTTAGAGCGCTGGTCTTGCTCATGGGGAAGAACTTGGCGAGGAATGCTGCGGAACACTTGTCCCATGTGTTGACGGCCTCCTTATTTTGATAGAACCATTGTTTCTGTAACACCCTAGTGTTAGTTACTATTTTCACACTTGCATTTGCATGTCATCAAGCATAGATCATGTCATTTCATGCATCATTTCATTGCATTTTATTCGATTCCCTTTTATTGCTATATGTTGTTTATATGTCCATAACATGCTAAATGTGTTGACATGCAAATGTGATGCTTGTTTGCTGTTCTAAATGCTTTAGTCACGTTTGGGATAACATTGGGAACAATGTTCATGTTGGTGAAATCCCCAAAATACCCCTCTAGCTCATAGTTGACTAGAGAGCCCTCTAAAAGCTATTCTGTTTGACCAAACAAGAAGGGCATTTTAGAGATTCTGCATGTCAGTGCACCCTTAATCAAAGTTGTGTAGAATTTTATAAGCAACAAACTTTATTTTTGGGTCAACTCATGAAAATGGGTGGAAGGAGGTCAAAAAGTTGATTTAGTGCAGATTTGGAGCTATTTTGAAGTTTTCAAATTTTCCTAAGTCTAAACTGGTTTTCAGTTTCGGTGTACCCCTGTTCATCGACCTGTATCTCCCAATCCAGGCCGAACTAGAGTAAAGTGCCTTAATATGAAATGATCTACTCATGTAGCTCTTCAACCCAGATTAGTGAAGTTTTTGCTGAAACGCTCTGGATCACGAGTTATGGCTTGATCAAAATCGAGTTTCAGTCGGGTCCGCGGAGACTGAATCGGAGCCGATTCAGTTCGACCGTCGGTCGTCGCCGCGCGACCGCGTCAGGCATCGGCCGCCAGGTGGCGCCGTACGCCGTCGTTGCTGCCGCGCCGGTCGGCTTTACAAAAGGGGAACACTCCTTTCTGTCTCCCGCACGCTCCTTCACTCTCACTCGCTCGCCCTCGCCTCGCTGCTCTCCTCTTTCCCCTCCGTCGTCGCCATTTCCGCCGCGCCGCCGCCGCGGTGAAATCCGCCGCCACCGAGCCGTCTCCGGCCGCTCCATCTTCGGCGTAGCTTCGGCTTGCTCTGCTCTTCGTCCCCGACCCGTTGCCGACCTCAGCCGACCTAAGGTATAGCTCCAGCGAGCTTCTCGCCTTCCGCCATTGCCGGAGCGCCGCCGAGCTCTCGGGTCGCCGCGACGAGGGCGATGCCGGGGTCGGCTTCTCTCTCCATTGCTCGTCAAGGAGTCTCCGTTAGCCGTAGATCCATTCTACGCCGTCGGATAGGTCTATCTCGCCGTAGTTTCGCCGGAACCCGAGCTCGCCGTAAACCCGCTCGCCACCGTGCCGCCATGCGAGCGTGGTCAGTGAGCTCCCGTGTGCAATAGTTCGATTCGTCGCACGCATAGGTCCGCTAGGGTTCCAGGGACACGGAACGAAGCTTAGCCGCGCGAGCAACGGCCGGAATCGGCCGGCGCAAGCTCGCCGGACCACCGCCGTCCGCCATTGCTGCCGTCGAGCTCACTCCGGTGGAGTACGACCCTCGGCAGTTGGTCCATCGGGTTCGTCTCGTTGCCGCGAGTCGGTAGGTAGCCTCGGCGTCGCCGGAGACCTCGCCGTCGGCGAGCTCTCGCCGGTCAGCGCCGGCGGCTCTGTTCCTCTCTCTGACGCGTGGGGTCGGGTCGACCCCGGGGCCCGCGAGTCAGCCGTTCGGGTGCGCCTCTGGTTCACTGAGCCAGGTGCACGTAGCAGTTCTATCGGGTTTAGGTTTTATGATTTATAAAATGAATTTCCAGAAAATGTGTAAAACCTTCCAAAATTCATATCTGGAGCTAGGAATGTCCATTTGGGGTGAACCAAATTTTGTTGTATTTGTATTTCTGAGCTCTATCAAGGAAAAATATAAAATGTACTTTTTGAATAATTTTTATGTGCAGTTATAATTAAATTGTTAATTGCTTGCAAACTTGATAAATGCATAAGTAATTGTAGGAATGTGCTAAAAATGTGATTCCACTTGCATTCATCTTGTTTAGGGAAGTAGAATTTATGAAAAATATGTTTGCTGGTGTTTCACTGTTATTTATATGATGTCTAGTATAATGTGCCTTTTATGCCTTAATCTTGCAAAAATCACCATGCTTAATGTGTTAAGGTTATGGTCATGAATATTTTTCCTGGACTATGTTATGTTGGAAAGAAGCTAAGAAAATTTGGAAATCTGTTGTTTGATACTTTTCACTGTGTTAAGTATTTTCCATTGTTTAAAAGGCTGGTTGCTTGTTATTTTTGTGTAGACTGTTATACTTGTCTAAATGACTTGAAATTTTGTCAGTGGGCTAGTCTAGATGTGTATCAGCTACTGTAATTTTTATGGATTTTTCTGGTCATAGTAAACAGTAGGTCCAGTTATAGGCTAGGGTTTATTTAATTATTTCTAAGCAAATATCTTTTGGTTGGGGAGTGTTTTTATGCGTTTCGGTGATGCTCAGCATTATCACCTGTGTTAAACAGTAGAGCTGATCCTACTTTGAGCTTAGGGCAGCAAGGTTAATATTTTGTTCATATGATGTTGCTCGCGCTTGTTAATTATAAGTTGGTTGTGGTAGGTTAGTTGATGCATGTTAATTATTAAGTGCAGGTTGTAGACCTCTCACCCGGGATGAGAAATTGTTCTATGCTTTGCTTAAGAAGGGTGAGTATGAGTTGGTTGTCTAGGGAAGAAATATGCACGTACTCAGTAAATGAGTGTGGATTGTTAAACTGATTGCATATCATGGGTTAATTGCATTTCATGTGCATTCTCAGTTCTCATATATGCATATCATGCATACAGGATCGCCGGGAGGCGTGACGCTGTTGCAGTTCGATCCACCGGAGGAGGGAGTTCCGCCGGAGATTGAAGTGCCAGAGGTTCCCGAAGGTCAGGAAGAAGAAGCTGAACTTCCAGAGTGCCCTGATCACCAACCTACTAACTTTGTGAAAGGCAAGCCCCGGAGCATCCCTAAGTCTCCACCTACTCTTTTTAGAAATGCACTGGTCTTTATTAAATCGTATGATTGTGCACTTAAGTATAGGAGTTGATATGATACCGTTGCTGCATTTATTCCTTGTCTACTTATACTTGATCCTGAAGTTATTACTAGACAAGGGGATGGGCTCGATCCTATGCTTAGCCATGCTTAGACCGGTAGAAGTCGAGGGATTTCCTGTCCTTCGCGAGCATAGGTGGTTACTAATGATGATGGGGTTGGATTCCACATGATGGACTATATGTGCCACCATGCCACAGTGTCTAATGAGAGAATCAAGGCTAGGTAGCGGGGAGCCGCATGACATGGTTGAGGTCATGCCGTCTTCGGTGCTGCTTGCGGCCAACTAGGACTGAGGCCACCAGACATCAGTTGAGATTGAAAGACGTCGTCACATAGCTGGCCAGATAAGTCGTTCTGACCGCGAAGCCGAGTATTTCTTTCTGAGCCGAGAATTGGTGCGACTAGGCAGACATATTCTGGAGGTAGGAAGTATGTGCGGAGACACCATCTTACCAAGGGCAGGTCAGGGACCTGATGCATCCTGGAAGTGGGTTGGTCGCTGAGAATATGGTCCCCGCCAAGCCCGCGACATATTGTGACCCAGAAGGATTTAACGGTGGCCCAAGAAGCCAGTGGCTCGGCTGACAGGGTTTGTGATTGGCATATTTGCCAGCTGGTACAATCGATTCGAATCGCCATCTCTCCTGGTTAGTGAGAAACTGAACTGATCTTCTGGTGAGGTAGAGGCTAATAACTTGAACATAATGATCATGGTGAGATGAGGTTGATATCTGTGGATATCGGAAATCATATGGTTTTATTGATTGCTACAATATTCAGTGAATGCTTAGTATAGTGGCTAATCTTAGTAAATAGTTTAACTGAAATCGAAGCTTATCACAATTAAAATGAATAAGTTGAGGTTCTACTATAGTAATGCTTTTGATGCAAAAATGATGCTACCCTCTGAGCTCCACCAAATAAGCCTTGCATATCCTTGAGAGTCTTTTTATTTACTCCCTGTCGTGTAAGTCTAGCTGAGTACAATTGAGTACTCAGGGTTTTATTCCCATTGTTGCAGATGGTGTAGTCTACTACGCGTATTGCAGGAATTGCTTCACCCCTGCGGGCGAAGAAGGCTAGACCTTAGGGCAGGGTCATTATCTATCTTTAGATGTTGTAAGAATGCTGTGACAGGGTCATGTGATGGTACTCGTATTTGAACTCTGTGGTGTAAAACTATGTTGACTTCCGCTACTACTCTATTTGTGTAAAAGACTATGTTGTACTCTGATGTTTAAATTCGGTTGCGAACTTATGTGTCATGTGATCGGGTATTGCTGAATGAATGATCCTTGGGGTATGAAAGGTTTGAAATCCTTCGAGATTTCCGGACTACCGGGTTTATATTGGCTCAAGTGCGACTGGATTGCGATTAAAATGCGATCGTTGTACTTGTGCTCGTATAAATTGGTCGGTTCTGTGACAGCTGGTACCAGAGCATAATTCAGCATATACCGTCACTTGACTATTTAAAAAAATTAAAAGGGTTTTGAGTTTTACAAACTAATTTCCAACCGATAGTGTGTATAGGTGATTTAAACCATGTGTTTGCAAAACTTATGAGTACCAACGACCGAGTCCTATAGCCCTATATATATGTGGTAATTAGGTGGCTTATGTAAGTACTGACTTGGGGGAAATTGCATCATATTTCTATTTGTAGTTCATTTGGTTTTATCGTACGGATAATCATGAACTGTCGGTTTCTTATTGCTTCTTATGGGTCAATGTACCACGTCGCCTAAGGTAAGGGGAGATGTGAGTGTAAGATCGAACAACCATCGATCGATGGTGAGTGTATGGTTACTGAAGTGAGTACATGTGATCCATATGTGTACTTATGGAAGTAAGGTGGATTAATTAATTTTGGGGTCGCAAATGTTCATGGGAACATTTCCGGCAAAAAGTGCTTCTTGTTGCCCTGCATACATTGGGATTTGGCCTGAAATGAATCTTCTGCAGGTACACTAACCACGCAAAACGTATAGCACGGTTAGTTACGTATATGAGAGCACGTGGTATGCCACCGACTATAACGTTAGTTAAAATATATTATGTGTGAGGTCGTTGGCACGTGCATGCATCATGATCATGAAATTAATTTAAGCTATTTGTACTATTTCCTTCCCTATGGTAAAATTTGTGCTGTCCTATCTTATTCTAAATGCTGAAAGATGTTGTAATGTACCAGATGGCAGCTGAAGGTGAGCCGCAGAGTGGTCAGTTTCTGGAGCAGTTTGGCACACCCACTGTGCTATGGAGGTTGTTGAAGTCTGTGGGATATGCAGAGCCACCACTGTATTTCTGGAAGCCAGCGAAAACCATGGTGCAGCCTTGGTTTGATGTTTGGGTGACTATCCCTGTGCTTGAAAGGGGTTGGTCGTTTCCAGGAATAAAGGTGGAAGTTGACATGAGGACGCCATGGGATGGTGCGCAGCTCGCAGCTTTCGAGGTGTTGACGGATATTTGCAGCCGGTTCAACAAGAGAGCTGATTTGGGACCAGCAAATGTTTTTCCCAGGGTGGATGCTTCTCAGGGTGAGTGGGCTCAGTCTAGCCAAGCTTCTTTGGAGTGAGGCAGGGACGAGCGTGCTCATAGCACGGGTGCTTCTATGAGTGCTATGTTTGCTGTCCTGAGGATGCACTATTCCACTAGGGATGGTTGGATGAAGTGCGTTGAAGCCCTGCATGATGCTGTGGAGAAGAAGTTAGAAGCTGAAGAGTGGGCATGTATGGCTCGTCGTAGCTCAGATGACTTGGTCGTAGCTCTCACTGCCTGTCGCAATGAGTTGTTACGATGCACTGGCGCCTTGTTGGCAGCTGATCGCCGTGTCGAGGTGCTTGAGAGGGAGAATGCAGATCTTCGCCGCCAGCTTGACAATCGCAATATGAGCTTGACACGTCAGCGCAATGAGTTTCTGCAGGAGTTGCGTGCTAGTCAGCAACAGGTTTGGGAGTTGCAGCAGGATGTTCATCGTCTGAACAACCGTGCTGATCCGTTTCATCCTCCGGGCGCAGCGGAGTTTGCTCCTGAGATCTTCATTGCAGCTGATGATGGTGAAGCAAGTGAGGAAGAAGAGGAAGAAGACCCCGAGGAGATCATGCCTATTGACGAGAGTGATGACCATGGTGGGAACGTGTCCGGCATGGACAGTGACCACGATGACTAGGCTTTTTCTAGTGATCTTGCCATGATCGGCACCCTTTTGTATTGGGAAAGCCTTTAATGTCATGTAATGAGAGAACCCTGTGTGTTCAGGGCTGGAACCATCAAACTTTTAATTAAGTAATGGTAACTTATGCAGTTTGGAAACCCTTTTTGGTTGCGCCTTGTTATTGTGCGGTTGTGTGATGATTATTGAATTATTGTGCCGTTTGTTGGTTATCAAAAATGATCATTGATATCTTTTGGGCATAATCTTTCGGTTATCTTTGGCATAACTGACACTTAACAATGGTTGTTGTGTGTTGCTACAGATGGCACCTCATACCCGTCGTCATGGGTCAACCAGTGGTGGTGGGAACGAACATGAAGATGAGGAGTTGCCGCCTCCTCCACCGCGTACCCAGGAACAGATGTTTGCTCAGTTCTTGGACACCCAGCAAGCGATTTTGCAGCAGATGGTTGCTAGTAACAACCACAATCGCAATCGAGGTGGACGCCGTGGAAACGATGAGGACCAATACAGTAACTATAAGGACTTCATGGACACTAAGCCTCCGGTATTCAAGCAGGCCGTAGAACCGCTGGAAGCTGATGAGTGGTTAAACACTATTGAACAGTCATTCTCTGTGCTACGATTGACTGAAACCATGAAGGCTAGCTTTGCTGCTATGTTACTGCAAGGCCAAGCTGGAATATGGTGGGCCAATCGTAAGACCGCCTACCCTGTGGTCGCTGATATCACCTGGGAGCAGTTCACCAGGGATTTCCGGGGACATTTCATTCCAGCAGGCTTGATCAAGATGAAGGTCAATGAATTCATGCAGCTTACTCAGGGTACCAAGACCCTCACTCAGTATCATTATGCCTTTAACAATCTGTCGAGGTATGCCCCGTGGATGGTAGATATAGATGAAAAGAAGATTGAAACCTTCAAGAGAGGTCTTAGTACCAAGCTTATGAAGACTCTGGCAAACAACGCTCGTACAACTTTTAACGAGTTCATCAGTGAAGCTTATATCCAAGAGAAACAGAACAACTTGCACACTGCTTCCAAGGGAGGCAAGAGGCCATTTGAAGGAAGCTCTTCTCAGTCAAGGACTCCAGCAGCTAGTCGTGTGGTGGCAAATCGCCCTGCTTACCGTCCGGCTGTTCCTGGAGCAAAATTCAGACCCCCTCCAAAGAAGCAGCCAGCGCCTCAGTGCTACAAGAAAGGTTTCACAGTGCCTTTGAACAAGAACAACGCTCCTCCAAGCAATGCCGTTCAAGTGAGGACCAACCAAGGTCTGGGGCCATGCTTTAACTGTGGCCAACAGGGGCATCTTGCTCGTTATTGTCCTCATCCCAGGCAGGGTCGAGTGCATCACACTATTGCGGAGGAACTTCCGGAAGGTGAACCAGTCACTGCGGGTATGTTTTCTGTGAATCAGCATCCTGCTATTGTTTTGTTTGACTCTGGATCGTCGCATTCTTTCGTGAGTCAAGCATTTGCACAAAAGCATGCATTACCAATTGTTGAGTTGATCCATAGTTTCCGGATAACTTCAACTGGGGCTGAAATTTATACGCGTCATGGTGTCGGGGATGTAACCATCGAGATTGGTAATCGGGTTTTCATCAGTAGTCTTATTGTGCTACCAGGGTTGAGTCTGGATGTTATTTTGGGAGTTAGTAGGATGGACAAGCGGGGTGCGGTGTTGGACGTCCCTAATCGGATGTTAACACTGAAGGAACCCCAAGGTGAAGGCACTTTTCAGGTTCATCTGCCCCGTATGGGAGATCTTTTTAGTCTCTCTTTCTCAGTTGAGGCCGTGACACTTCAGAGCATCCCTGTAGTGTGTGAGTTTCCTGATGTCTTTCCTGATGATCTACCTGGACTTCCTCCTGATCGAGATGTGGAGTTTGCAATAGAACTTGTTCCCGGTACGGCGCCTATTTCTCGAAGGCCATATAGAATGCCTCCTCATGAATTAGCTGAACTCAAGAAACAACTCCAGGAGTTATTGGACAAAGGGTTTATTCGCCCTAGTTCTTCTCCGTGGGGCTGTCCTGCAATCTTTGTTAAGAAGAAGGATGAAACTTTACGTATGTGTGTGGACTATAGGCCACTAAATGCTGTGACAATTAAGAACAAGTATCCTCTACCTCGTATTGATATCTTGTTTGATCAATTGTCCAAGGCCAAGGTTTTCTCCAAGATTGATCTGAGATCTGGGTATCATCAAATTAAGATCAGACCACAAGATATTCCCAAGACGGCTTTCTCCACTCGGTATGGATTGTATGAGTATTTGGTTATGTCTTTTGGATTAACCAATGCTCCTGCACATTTCATGTATCTAATGAATTCGGTATTCATGCCTGAGTTGGATAAGTTCGTGGTAGTCTTTATTGACGATATTCTGGTGTACTCTGAAAGCATGGAGGATCATGCTGAACACTTGAGGATAGTCTTGACTAGACTCAGGGAGCATAAGCTGTATGCTAAGTTCAGCAAGTGTGAGTTTTGGTTGACTAAGGTACCTTTTCTGAGCCATATCTTATCTGCTGAAGGTATTTCTGTAGATCCGTCAAAAGTTCAGCAGGTGTTGGATTGGCAGTCACCAACAAATGTATCTGAGGTTTGTAGCTTTCTGGGATTAGCTGGGTATTATCGCCGCTTTATTCAGGATTTCTCTAAAATAACTAAACCTATGACCAAGCTATTGCACAAAGATACCAAGTTTGTGTGGAGTGAGGAGTGTGAAACAGCTTTTCGCACCTTGCAAACGTTGTTGACCACTGCTCCAGTTCTTGCACAACCTGATATTGAAAGTCCTTTTGATGTGTACTGCGATGCTTGTGGCACTGGGTTAGGATGTGTTCTCATGCAAGAAGGCCGAGTCATTGCTTATGCCTCGCGTCAATTGAGAAAACATGAGCAAAACTACCCTACTCATGATTTGGAACTTGCCGCTGTAGTTCATGCATTGAAGATTTGGCGCCACTATTTGATGGGTCACAAATGTCATATCTATTCCGATCACAAGAGTCTCAAGTACATCTTCACTCAGCCTGAGTTGAACATGAGGCAAAGAAGGTGGTTGGAGTTGATCAAAGACTATGATCTAGAAGTACACTATCATCCGGGCAAGGCCAATGTCGTAGCCGATGCTTTGAGCCGAAAGTCTCATTGCAATATATTGCAGCCTTTGCTAGCAGACGGGTTCAATCTTGTGCATCCAGTGGTGTTGAATAATATTACTCTCAGCTGTACTTTGGAAAGCAAGATTATTGAAGGTCAGAAAACAGATCCCGGCATATATCATATCAAAAGGAAGATGAAAGAACAAGAAATGCTTCATTTCCGAGTAGATGAAAAATGTATATTGTGGTTCAAGGATCGATTGGTAGTACCGAAAGACCGTGAGTTGAGGAATCAGATTATGGACGAGGCTCATTTGTCCAAGTTGTCTATCCATCCTGGTAGTAGTAAGATGTATCAAGACTTGAAACCTAGGTTCTGGTGGACCAAAATGAAGAAGAAAATTGCAGCCTATGTGGCCAGGTGTGATACCTGTTGTCGCGTGAAGGCTATTCATCTTAAGCCAGCAGGCCTATTGCAACCCTTACCAGTTCCGGGTTGGAAATGGGATGAGATAACCATGGATTTCATATCTGGGTTACCTCTAACGCAAAAAGGCCATGATTCTATTTGGGTGATCGTAGATCGATTGACTAAGATTGCACATTTCTTACCAGTTTGAACTACAGATCGTCCTCATCAATTGGCACAGCTCTACTTTGCTCAGATACTTCGGTTACATGGTGTGCCGAGGACGATAGTTTCCGACAGAGGCCCACAATTTATTGCACGCTTCTGGGAGCATCTACACAAGTGTTTGGGAACCAATTTGGTTCGCAGCTCAGCTTATCATCCTCAAACTTCTGGTCAGACGGAAAGGGTAAATCAAATTCTTGAAGATATGTTGAGAGCTTGTGTTCTATCGTCTAAAGGTTCGTGGGAAGAATGGTTACCTTTGGCCGAGTTCTCATACAACAATAGCTATCAAGAGAGTATTCAAATGGCTCCTTTTGAAGCTTTGTATGGGCGCAAATGTAGAACTCCTCTCAATTGGGTTGAATCAGGCGAAAGGAGATATTACGGGATTGACTTTGTGAAAGAGGCCGAAGAGAGAGTGCATACCATTCAAACGCATCTCAAAGCCGCTCAGACTCGTCAAAAGAGTTATGCGGACAAGCGAAGAAGACCATTGGAATTTGAAGTGGGTGACCACGTATACTTGAAAGTGTCACCTATGAAAGGCGTGCAACGCTTCGGAGTGAAACGAAAGTTAGCTCCAAGGTTTGTAGGTCCTTTTCAAATTCTGGAAAGAAGTGGAAAAGTAGCATACAAGTTACGATTGCCACCACACATGTCCACTATCTTCAATGTGTTTCATGTATCCCAACTCAAGAAATGTTTACGAGTACCGGAAGAACAAGTGGATTTTGGTGATATCAAGTTGAAATCAGATTTGACCTATGAAGAAAAGCCTATTGAAGTAATAGATTACAAAGAAAGAATCACCCGTAGCCGAGTGATCAAGTTCTATAAGGTGGTGTGGAACAACCAAAGTTATTGGGATGCGACTTGGGAGCGAGAAGATTACCTCAAGGAAGTCTATCCTGCTTTCTTTAAACAATGGTAATTAACTCTAATCTCGGGGACGAGATTCTTTTAAGGGGGAGGGCTGTAACACCCTAATGTTAGTTACTATTTTCACACTTGCATTTGCATGTCATCAAGCATAGATCATGTCATTTCATGCATCATTTCATTGCATTTTATTCGATTCCCTTTTATTGCTATATGTTGTTTATATGTCCATAACATGCTAAATGTGTTGACATGCAAATGTGATGCTTGTTTGCTGTTCTAAATGCTTTAGTCACGTTTGGGATAACATTGGGAACAATGTTCATGTTGGTGAAATCCCCAAAATACCCCTCTAGCTCATAGTTGACTAGAGAGCCCTCTAAAAGCTATTCTGTTTGACCAAACAAGAAGGGCATTTTAGAGATTCTGCATGTCAGTGCACCCTTAATCAAAGTTGTGTAGAATTTTATAAGCAACAAACTTTATTTTTGGGTCAACTCATGAAAATGGGTGGAAGGAGGTCAAAAAGTTGATTTAGTGCAGATTTGGAGCTGTTTTGAAGTTTTCAAATTTTCCTAAGTCTAAACTGGTTTTCAGTTTCGGTGTACCCCTGTTCATCGACCTGTATCTCCCAATCCAGGCCGAACTAGAGTAAAGTGCCTTAATATGAAATGATCTACTCATGTAGCTCTTCAACCCATATTAGTGAAGTTTTCGCTGAAACGCTCTGGATCACGAGTTATGGCTTGATCAAAATCGAGTTTCAGTCGGGTCCGCGGAGACTGAGTCGGAGCCGATTCAGTTCGACCGTCGGTCGTCGCCGCGCGACTGCGTCAGGCATCGGCCGCCAGGTGGCGCCGTACGCCGTCGTTGCTGCCGCGCCGGTCGGCTTTACAAAAGAGGAACACTCCTTTCTGTCTCCCGCATGCTCCTTCACTCTCACTCGCTCGCCCTCGCCTCGCTGCTCTCCTCTTTCCCCTCCGCCGTCGCCATTTCCGCCGCGCCGCCGCCGCGGAGAAATCTGCCGCCACCGAGCCGTCTCCGGCCGCTCCATCTTCGGCGTAGCTTCGGCTTGCTCTGCTCTTCGTCCCCGACCCGTTGCCGACCTCAGCCGACCTAAGGTATAGCTCCAGCGAGCTTCTCGCCGTCCGCCATTGCCGGAGTGCCGCCGAGCTCTCGGGTCGCTGCGACGACGGGCGATGCCGGGGTCGGCTTCTCTCTCCATTGCTCGTCTAGGAGTCTCCGTTAGCCATAGATCCATTCTACGCCATCGGATAGGTCTATCTCGCCGTAGTTTCGCCGGAACCCGAGCTCGCCGTGAACCCGCTCGCCACCGTGCCGCCATGCGAGCGTGGTCAGTGAGCTCCCGTGTGCAATAGTTCGATTCGTCGCACGCATAGGTCCGCTAGGGTTCCAGGGACACGGAACGAAGCTTAGCCGCGCGAGCAACGGCCGGAATCGGCCGGCGCAAGCTCGCCGGACCACCGCCGTCCGCCATTGCCGCCGTCGAGCTCGCTCCGGTGGGGTACGACCCTCGGCATTTGGTCCATCGGGTTCGTCTCGTTGCCACGAGTCGGTAGGTAGCCTCGGCGTCGCAGGAGACCTCGCCGTCGGCGAGCTCTCGCCGGTCAGCGCCGGCGGCTCTGTTCCTCTCTCTGACGCGTGGGGTCGGGTCGACCCCGGGGCCCGCGAGTCAACCGTTCGGGTGCGCCTCTGGTTCACTGAGCCAGGTGCACGTAGCAGTTCTATCGGGTTTAGGGTTTATGATTTATAAAATGAATTTCCAGAAAATGTGTAAAACCTTCCAAAATTCATATCTGGAGTTAGGAATGTCCATTTGGGGTGAACCAAATTTTGTTGTGTTTGTATTTCTGAGCTCTATCAAGGAAAAATATAAAATGTACTTTTTGAATACTTTTTATGTGCAGTTATAATTAAATTGTTAATTGCTTGCAAACTTGATAAATGCATAAGTAATTGTAGGAATGTGCTAAAAATGTGATTCCACTTGCATTCATCTTGTTTAGGGAAGTAGAATCTATGAAAAATATGTTTGCTAGTGTTTCACTGTTATTTATATGATGTCTAGTATAATGTGCCTTTTATGCCTTAATTTTGCAAAAATCGCCATGCTTAATGTGTTAAGGTTATGGTCATGAATATTTTTCCTGGACTATGTTATGTTGGAAAGAAGCTAAGAAAATTAGGAAATCTGTTATTTGATACTTTTCACTGTGTTAAGTATTTTCCATTGTTTAAAAGGCTGGTTGCTTGTTATTTTTGTGTAGACTGTTATACTTGTCTAAATGACTTGAAATTTTGTCAGTAGGCTAGTCTGGATGTGTATTAGCTACTGTAATTTTTATGGATTTTTCTGGTCACAGTAAATAGTAGGTCCAGTTATAGGCTAGGGTTTATTTAATTGTTTCTAAGCAAATATCTTTTGGTTGGGGAGTGTTTTTATGCGTTTCGGTGATGCTCAGCATTATCACCTATGTTAAATAGTAGAGCTGATCCTACTTTGAGCTTAGGGCAGCAAGGTTAATATTTTGTTCATATGATGTTGCTCGCGCTTGTTAATTATAAGTTGGTTGTGGTAGGTTAGTTGATGCATGTTAATTATTAAGTGCAGGTTGTAGACCTCTCACCCGGGATGAGAAATTGTTCTATGCTTTGCTTAAGAAGGGTGAGTATAAGTTGGTTGTCTAGGGAAGAAATATGCACGTACTCAGTAAATGAGTGTGGATTGTTAAACTGATTGCATATCATGGGTTAATTCGTGCATCTCTATCTTGCATTTCATGTGCATTCTCAGTTCTCATATATGCATATCATGCATACAGGATCGTCGGGAGGCATGACCCTATTGCAGTTCGATCCACAGGAGGAGGGAGTTCCGCCGGAGATTGAAGTGCCAGAGGTTCCCGAAGGTCAGGAAGAAGAAGCTGAACTTCCAGAGTGCCCTGATCACCAACCTACTAACTTTGTGAAAGACAAGCCCCGGAGCATCCCTAAGTCTCCACCTACTCTTTTTACAAATGCACTGGTCTTTATTAAATCGTATGATTGTGCACTTAAGTATAGGAGTTGATATGATACCGTTGCTGCATTTATTCCTTGTCCACTTATACTTGATCCTGAAGTTATTACTAGACAAGGGGATGGGTTCGATCCTATGATTAGCCATGCTTAGACTGGTAGAAGTCGAGGGATTTCCTATCCTTCGCGAGCATAGGTGGTTACTAATGATGATGGGGTTGGATTCCACATGATGGACTATATGTGCCACCATGCCACAGTGTCTAATGAGAGAATCAAGGCTAGGTAGCGGGGAGCCGCATGACATGGTTGAGGTCATGCCGTCTTCGGTGCTGCTTGCGGCCGACTAGGACTGAGGCCACCAGACATCAGTTGAGATTGAAAGACGTCGTCACATAGCTGGCCAGATAAGTCGTTCTGACCGCGAAGCCGAGTATTTCTTTCTGAGCCGGGAATTGGTGCGACTAGGCAGACATATTCTGGAGGTAGGAAGTATGTGCGGAGACACCATCTTACCAAGGGCAGGTCAGGGACCTGATGCATCCTGGAAGTGGGTTGGTCTCTGAGAATATGGTCCCCGCCAAGCCCGCGACATATTGTGACTCAGAAGGATTTAACGGTGGCCCAAGAAGCCAGTGGCTCGGCTGACAGGGTTTGTGATTGGCATATTTGCCAGCTGGTACAATCGATTCGAATCGCCATCTCTCCTGGTTAGTGAGAAACTGAACTGATCTTCTGGTGAGGTAGAGGCTAATAACTTGAACATAATGATCATGGTGAGATGAGGTTGATATCTGTGGATATCGGAAATCATATGGTTTTATTGATTGCTACAATATTCAGTGAATGCTTAGTATAGTGGCTAATCTTAGTAAATAGCTTAACTGAAATCGAAGCTTATCACAATTAAAATGAATAAGTTGAGGTTCTACTGTAGTAATGCTTTTGATGCAAAAATGATGCTACCCTCTGAGCTCCACCAAATAAGCCTTGCATATCCTTGAGAGTCTTTTTATTTACTCCCTGTCGGGTAAGTCTAGCTGAGTACAATTGAGTACTCAGGGTTTTATTCCCATTGTTGCACATGGTGTAGTCTACTACGCGTATTGCAGGAATTGCTTCACCCCTGCGGGCGAAGAAGACTAGACCCGAGGGCAGGGTCATTATCTATCTTTAGATGTTGTAAGAATGCTGTGACAGGGTCATGTGATGGTACTCGTATTTGAACTCTGTGGTGTAAAACTATGTTGACTTCCGCTACTACTCTATTTGTGTAAAAGACTATGTTGTACTCTGATGTTTAAATTCGGTTGCGAACTTATGTGTCATGTGATCGGGTATTGCTGAATGAATGATCCTTGGGGTATGAAAGGTTTGAAATCCTTCGAGATTTCCGGACTACCGGGTTTATATTGGCTCAAGTGCGACTGGATTGCGATTAAAATGCGATCGTTGTACTTGTGCTCGTATAAATTGGTCGGTTCTGTGACAGTTTCGCTTTCCCCGTGAGGGAGAAAGGAAACAAGTGGTGTCTTGTGTGACGTCTTTGATGACAATGGTGTCGCACAGCTCAAGGAAGAGTTGCAAATGAGCATTTGCATCCTCACTTGGCAAGCCACAGAATTGGCTTGCCTACACCATCGAGATAAGGCCTGTACGGATCTCGAAATTTCCATTTCCGATGTTGACAGCGGGCCCAACGGGCACGTTGGCAACAGCGGGATGGAGTAGTCACGGAGTGTCTTGGCCATGACGGTAGTAGCGGATGGTGCGAGAGTGAACGATTCGTCTGCTGACGGAGTAGCAGAAGAAGAAACGGTACGAGACCTTTTCTTCCTTAGGAGTGCTTCCGGATTGCTGATGAAATTGTTCGGCAGAGCAAAACCACTCATACACTATCCTGTTTTCATTCCAATAAAAAAAGAGGAAGAAAACAGCGAAGTTAGCCTGTTTAAACTACGTCTACCAATTCTTATTTTGTAATTGATGTTTATGCCAGCTTAGATATTTTTGCCCTCCCCGGCAACGGTGCCAGAAATGCTTGTTGGTATTTCTTAACGTCGTTACAAAAGATACACTAAAAGTCCATCCCCAGCAATGGCGCTAGAAATGCTTGTTGGCGTTTCTTAGCACTACTACTAAAGATAGACTAAATGTCCATCCTTAATAATAATACTTAGAAACATAAGTTGACATTCCCAACCACCATTACTTCAGAAAGGTAATCCTTGGCCCTGAGTGGCGCTGGCCGAGGTAATGCAGTCTAGTAATAGCAGTTAGAAGTGCCGGATTGGCCTTCCTAACCGTCATTACTTACGATATGCAAAACTGTGGCACGGCGCCGTGGGGGCAATAAGAATTACAATCCTTAAGTCATGGTACTTAGGTACGCCAATCGATAGCTCAGTAAGGAATAAGATTACTCTACAAGAGCACAAAACTATCATTGTAGCATTTCAACCGTGAGTAGGGTGTCGTATTTATAATTTCCCGTAGGAGGGCAATATGCATCAAGCGTGGTGTAAATATGATCACTTATTGAGTGCAATGGTAGGCATAGAGTAAACAGGAATAAAACATGATTTCAAGATAGTGGACACACATATGGATCAACCTCAAGGATAAAAGGAAAATAAAGAATAAAAGAATATATCTAACTAAGCAGGCATTGGTCATATATAATTATGCAAAGAACTGTTAGCAAATCATCTAATTAGTAGTTCTAGTATCAGGACTAAGTCTGGGGTGATAGGGAGATCCCCGCAGCTGGTCTGCCAGCCGATAGAGACTTTACGAACTCCTACTCAATATCCGAACATGGGGGAATGCTAGGGATGGACAGGGCTGTCACCACCTGTCCACCTACCCCTCTGCCCGTGGGATACCAACATATCCGCCGATCTCCCCATACCCAAGCTCCATGCTTGCATACTTGGAAACAACTCCTAACCCCCGCGGACCCCAACCCTTCGGATTGACAGGCTAGGTTAAGAGCAACCATGACAGCACGACAAACCATCACCTCATTCCTAGTTCTTCCTCTATTCATACTAATTCGATGAACAATGAAGAACAATGATGAACAAGTGAAGAACATGATACATAAACTATGTTCTAGCTCATGTACTATGCTCATAGCAAGATCATAACTAGACTCTAGTTCATATGCATAATCATATAAGTATGATAAGAACTTGCTCATGGAAGAAGACTGAATTGTATTCATACCAAGATGATCCTTTTCTTCCAAGGAGACAAGCTCTCCTTGATAGCTCTTGCCTTGCTCACAAACTACTAATACTACTCTAAAGATACAAGTGAGAAGTGTGAGTTAGATGACTCCAAAATGATGTGTGTGTTGAAGGGGATGGAGCACCATCTATTTATAGTGGTACTATGATGGTTTGGCGCATCTAAACATGGAAGGAGGTGAAACCGCCATCAGCAAACCGCCATCAGCACCGCCTCCGAAGATGGGCCCGAGAGGCCCCACCTGGGGGCGGTCGGTCCCTGGGGAGCGCCATCTGGCCACTGCCTTCGGGTGGTCGGATGCTCCCTGGGCCTGGGCCTCTCCCATGGTTGCGGACGCTTTGAAGGTGGGCTTCTTTAGTATTCTTTGTTTGCGCATTTGTCGGATTCGTCATTTGACTTTGCGCTTTCTCCATGTTGATGCGTATTTCCACTTGTTATGCCATAAAACCTGTAAAACATGAATGCTAGGGGTACAAGTGGAACTTGTTAGTTGTAAAGGCATATGTGCTAGAATATGGTTGTTAATCCTCTTTTTAGTCTAAGTTGGTGGTATAAAATTTATCCATAAGGACCACCAACAGAGATCGATCCCGTGGATGCTGTGGTGCTAGAGCAGATCATTGAACAATTCACTGATGCCTGTCTACTGTCGTTTGCTAAAAATCACAATGGCCGCGTGTTCAAGAAGAACCCCTATCCAAGGTGGGTTATGCCTGGCCACACCGACAAGGAGGAGCAAGAGTTCAAGGAATTCATCCAGAGCGCCATCTAGAACGCTTCGTATCAGGCAGTCGGACATCATCACAACGTTTTCCTATAGACATTCTATAGCATCATGAAGACCATCATCAAGAAGCAGGATTGGGAATCATTGGGCCCAACGTACTTCAACATACCCCCAGAAGATTCCAACTCAGATGCAGCGGCCGGAACGTCTAAACCTCCGCCGCAACAGCCGAATCCGCCAAAGTCGAATGTTCAAAATCCCAATATGACGACGGATTTGGCTCCAAAAATAGCTCCGCAGCCCAAGCTATACAGAGACTACACTCCCGAGCAGATTGCTGCTTACATGCAACTGGGAACATGCCAACCGGGAATGTGCCGACTAGAAACGTGCCTCCAACAACTCCAAGTTTTCACATCGGGCACACTTATGATGAGCTCACGTCGGAGCCACATCCCGATTATGCTCAATCACCTCAAGACGAGTTGGTAGACAAGATGAGTGCAATGCTTAGGGACCAATTCGGCTTATAGCCAAAGGTGGGGGTTTCGATCAGATACAGGCCCCCTACCCTGAGTGGTTTGATCGTGTGGCATTACTACCAAGGTATCGCATGCCGGATTTCACCAAGTTCAGCGGTCAAGACGACGTATCCACCATTGAGCACATTAGCCGTTACCTAACTCAGCTCGATGAGGCGTCATATGAGGATGCTCATAGGGTCCGTTTCTTCTCACTGTCACTGACAGGGCTAGCTTTTAGTTGGTTCACCACTCTAGAGCCCTGGTCAATTCAAAACTGGGCAGATCTGGAAGGCAAGTTTCACAGCTATTTCTTCTCTGGCTCTGGGGAGAAAACTATTGTTGATTTGACTAGCATGCGCCAAGTAGCGAGACCGGATCGACCTTCATCAAGCGCTTCAGGGAAATGAGGAACATGTGCTATTCACTGCACCTATCTGACAAGCAGCTTGCTCACTTGGTCGTTGATGGAATGCTCCCGCACATTCAAGAAAAGCTGGTGGGCGTTGACTTTGACAGCGTTAGCCAGGTGTTACAGAGAGTGACGGCCCTGGAGCTGCAAGCTTAGACCTTCCGTAAGGAGGGGAAGTACAAACAGACGGCGTTCATCAGTAATTCAGACTCTGAGGATGAAGATGAAGATGAAATCACCGCTGTCGAGCTGAGGTGGGGCAAGAAGCCCGTGGCCGTGCCCAAGAATTGGAGCGCGGAGGATCAGTACGATTTCGATACAAACAAGCTGGACAAATTATTCGATCGACGGGTCAGTGCTAGGCAGATTACCTTCCCTGCCGATTATGTAAGACCCTCTCCTGAAGACTTGAAGGGGAAGACGTTCTGTCAGTACCACGACCTCACCTCACACGACACCAATGGATGCCGCGCATTCAGAAGTCAGATACAGAGGGCTATCTCTCGTGGCTTATTGAAGTTTGACAGTCCTGCTAAGGGGAAAATGAAGATTGATAAGTTCCCATTTCCGAAGGGGCAGAATATGGTCGAGGTGTCGGCCCCTGTAGGCAAGATGAAAGTTCTGACCTCCAACCAAGCTAGAAGGAATGCATCAGTCGATCCTGATATGCAGATATCGGCTGAGGAGCTGGCAATGATCAAGAGAAGCCGAGAGCAGAATCAGAGCCAATATGAGAAGGGGGAGTCTAGCGGCATCAAGAAGACCAGGCCTACATCCCGCGATTTGCTAAACAAATGGTGATGGGAGAAGGAGAAGACACGCCGGAGGCAGCTCAAAGAGGAAGAGTACCGGAGATGGGCTCATGATGAAGAAGAAGTCCACTACCAGGAAGAGCTGGCTCGCCGCCGGGAGGAAGAAGAAAGCCACTGGCATTGCCCATTCTTCAGGCATTGCTGGAATGAAGGTCTAACATTGCCAACTCTGTGCAATTGCCCGGAGTGCAGTGATCAGTACCGAGAATACAGGCACTCTCAGACCAATCACCGGTCTGTGCATGAGAGGCTCTGACGCCCACATGACATGTAGGATCAGCACGAAAAAAGAGATCCGCGCGATCGGCTCAACAAGGCAGCAATCGATCACCAAGAGCCGGTCTGGCAGGAGAACCAATGGTGCCCTGGGAACTTGACCAAGAGCCAGTGATGCCGCGTGCAACGCCTCAGGAATAGGGAGCTCAAAGCAGAAGGCCGCCCGAAGCAAATCTGGCGGGAGAAGCCTCCTCAGGACAAGGGGAAGGCGATAGCCGATGCGCAGATGCTCTTTGTACTTTTGGCTGAGTTCAGGGCGCCCCGAGCTAGAAAGATTGAAGTCCTCTCTGATTCTGATGAGTCGGAGTCTGAGCAAGCCACCACCAAGCTGGTTTTCACGCAGCAAGCTGCTTTTGAGAAGCCACCTAAGCACCGGCACCTGAAGGCCCTGTACCTCAAAGGATATGTCGATGGGATGCCCATGACCAAGATGCTAGTTGATGGTGGTGCCACTGTTAATCTCATGCCCTACACCACCTTCCGCAAGCTGGGCAAGGGCCCTGATGATTTGATTGAGACTGACATGATGCTCAAAGACTTTGGGGGCAACTCTTCAAATACCCAGGGGGCAATCAATGTCGAGCTAACAGTCAGAAAGAAGACGCTGCTCACCACCTTCTTCGTGATTGACAACAAGGGTTCTTACAGTCTGCTGCTTAGGCATGATTGGATCCATGCTAACTGCTGCGTACCGTCAACCATGCACCAATGTGTGATGCAGTGGCATGGTGATGAGGTTGAGGTGGTCCCAGCTGATGACTCGGTGAGTATAGCCGCAGCGGATGCTGCCTACTGGGAAGCGGGGGATCATGATTGCTTCTCTGGCAAGACTTGGGAGGAAGGCTCCATCAAGGTCAATGATGAGAGTCAACAGTCGGTCCGGGCAATCGGCTCTGAGTCTTTTACTAATGGACAACCCGATCGATGGCACCGAGGGTAAGCATGGGCAAGGTTTTACGTCGGCCGATAAACTTGAAGAAGTGGACATCGGACCTGGTGACAGAACAAGGCTGACGTATATTGATGCCAATCTTGACCCTGAGTTCAGGCGGGAGTTGATCGACTTATTGAAAGAATGCAAAGACTGCTTCGCCTGGGAGTACTACGAGATGCCTGGCTTGGACAAATTGATTGTCGAGCACAGATTGCCTATCAAGCCTGGATTTTGGCCGTTCAAGCAGCCGCCACGAAGATTCAAGTAGGATTCATTGTTTGACATCAAGGCCGAGATCGAGAGGTTGCTGGAAGCCAAGTTCATTCGAGCTTGCCGATACGTCGAGTGGGTATCGAATATTGTCCCTGTATACAAGAAGAATGGCAAGTTGTGGGTCTGCATCGATTTTAGGACTTGAACAGAGCTACCCCGATGGACGGCTACCCAATGCCGATAACTTATATGTTAGTCGATTTGGCTGCGGGGCATTAGATCATCAGCTTCATGGATGGTAACGCCGGCTACAATCAAATTTTTATGGCTGATGAAGATATTTCTAAGACTGCTTTCAGGTGTCCTGGTGCAATCGATTTGAAAAATGCCGGTGCAACTTATCAAAGGGCTATGAATTATATTTTTCATAAGTTGATCAGCAAGATTGTAGAAATTTATATCGACGATGTGGTTGTGAAGTCCAAAAGCTACAAGGAGCACTTAGCCGATTTGAAGGCTACCCTGGAATGTACTCGAAAACATGGCTTGAAGATGAATCCTAATAAATGTGCTTTCGGGGTGTCGGCTGGTGAGTTTCTGGGTTTCATGGTACATCGCAAGGGAATCGAGGTTGGTAGCAAGAGCAGGAAGGCCATCGATCAGTCTGTGCCACCAACTAATAAGAAGGAATTGCAGTCCTTCATTGGCAAGATTAATTTCTTCAGAAGATTCATTGCCAATCTGTCAGAGAAGGTGCTGCCATTCTCGCCACCGTTGAAGCTTAAAGACACTCAGGAATTCAAATGGGGTGACGTACAACAAAAGACTTTCAATGAAATCAAGGAATATATGAAGTCTCCACCTGTTCTGGTACTGCCACAGGCATGTAAGCCGTTCAAGCTGTACGTGACGGTCGAGGACCATACGATTGGCTCGGCCCTTTTTCAAGAATTTGAAGGAAAAGAGAGGGCAGTTTTCTATCTGAGCAGGAGGCTCTTGGATCCCGAGACAAGATACACGCCAACTGAGAAGCTGTGCTTATGCCTATTCTACTCGTGCACCAAGCTGAGGCCCTATTTGCTATCGGCCGATTGTGTGGTAGTTTCCAAGGCCGATGTGATCAAGCACATGTTGTCAATGCCTATCCTGAACGGACGGATCGGGAAGTGGATCTTGGCTCTTTCTAAGTTTGACATGAGGTTCAAATCGGCTAAGGCAGTCAAAGGTCAGGCAATAGCCAATTTCATCACCCAGCATCATGAGGGCGCTGTCAGTATAGTTGACGTGGCGCCACAGACTATGTTCTTTGATGGATCATCTTGCAAGCAAGGCGGCATTGCTGGGGTAATACTAATATCACCTCGAGGTCAACAATTTGAGTACGCTTTCCAGATCGGGCCAATAGTGACAAACAACCAGGCTGAATATGAGGCGATTTGGAAAGGATTTCAGCTTCTGCATGAAGCAAAGGCCGACGTAGTTGAGGTTTTTGGAGATTCACAACTAGTCATCAACCAATTGCTCAGCCTATTTGAATGTAAAGACGATGTACTCAGAGGCTATTATGATCAATGCCAAGCTTTGATCAGAGGGTTCTTGGCAGTTTCACTGTACCATATTCCCAGAGACCAGAATCAAGAGGCTAATCGGCTAGCGCAGGGCGCCTCGGGTTACAAATCGATGCAGGAAATCTTTAATACCGAGCAATCAGCTCATGACTGGCGGGGTGAGATAGCAAGTTACCTTGCAAATCCTTCACAGAAAGTTAGTAGAAAGCTGAGGTACAAAGCTATCAAGTACGTGCTGCTAGATGGTAAGTTGTATTATAAGACCGTCGAAGGGGTGCTGCTGAGATGCCTTGTGGCAGAAGAATCGATAAAGCTGATGAGTGAGGTTCATGAAGGAGTCTGCGGTGCTCACCAATCGGCTCATAAGATGAAATGGATTATCAGAAAGACTGGTTATTATTGGCCAACAATGCTCGAAGATTGTTTCAAGTATTACAAGGGTTGCCAAGAATGCCAGAGATTTGGGAATGTGCAGAAGTCTCCTGCTTCAGCTATGAATCCTATCATCAAGCCATGGCCGTTCAGAGGTTGGGGAATCGATCTGATCGGCCAAATCTATCCACCGTCCAGTAAAGTTCACAAATGGATTTTGGTTGCAACAGACTACTTTACTAAGTGGGTAGAAGCTGTTCCTTTGAAGAACGCCACGTCTGGAGATATAATCAAATTTATAAAGGAACATATCATTTATAGATTTGGTATACCACAGACCATCACAACAGATCAAGGGACTATGTTCACTTCAGATGAGTTTTTGACCTTTGCTGACGACATGAGCATCAAGATATATAATTCATCACCTTATTATGCCCAAGCCAATGGTCAGGCCGAAGCGTCAAATCAAATTTTAATCAAGATTATCAAGAAGAAGATTGAACAGACTCCCAGGAAGTGGTACTTGACGCTGAGTGAAGCTCTGTGGGCATACCGGATGGCTCAGCATGGATCGACTAAAGCTACGCCGTATGAGTTGGTCTATGGACATGCTGCTGTCCTACCTTAGCAAATTCAGTCCGAGACACGGCGTGTCAAGTACAGAATGAGCTTACAGCCGGTGAGTACAAGGATATCATGATGGACAGTCTTGAACATTTACATTGTCATCGGCTCAAAGCCCTGGAGTGTATCAAAGCTAATAAGATACGGGTGGTCAAGCATTACAATACTAAAGTAAGAAACAAGAGCTTTGCCGAATTAGAGCTAGTATGGAAAACTATCCTGCCTATCGGGACCAAGGATAGCCGATTCGGCAAGTGGTCGCCAAATTGGGAAGGCCCGTATCGAGTTGCTGAATGTGCGCCCGGCAATGTCTATATACTCAAAGATATGGAAGGAAGGAGGTTTGCTAGGGCAATCAATGGAAAATATTTGAAGAAATACCATCCTAGTATCCCAGTTGGGGGATGATAGCCGATCGATGCAAGATCTGGCTCATACAGCCGATTCTATGCAAAGGATCGCATTTAGGAAAAAAATAAGAGTTTGTAATAGCCGATTTCGTTTTAACGAATCGCCTTTAGCACAAAAATGAAACACCCCCGATGAAGTGTAACAGCCAATGTGATTGCATCGCCTTTAGCCCAAAAAAATAATAAAATATATGTATACAGACACATGGAGATCAGATTGGTGATTATAAACAAAGTCTTTATTTCTGATCATATTTACAGAGGAGCCTTGTTACATTCTAATTCGGATTATGGGTGGCTCTATCTATGATGTCCTGGGCATTGGTGACAACCGCAACCCCGTCGGAGTAGGGGAAGAAGTTGCCATTTGGGCGCTGGCCTCCTCCATGTCCTGGCCCTCCGGGAACCAAGGCTCGATGGCCTCCAGGGCTATGCCGGAGCATAATCGTGCGGCCATGAGAGCCCCGGTGGCGCCGTGACGAACGCCGGCCATGGCCACCTGGAGGACGCGGCAGTGAACATCCAGGAGCCGCTCCGCCTGCGTGTTGCCACGGGCATTGACGGCATTGGCGGCGGTCTCGGCGGCTACGCGCAACTCTTCCAGCTACGCGGTCAGGGCTGCAAGGAGAAAGAAGGGTCAGCACGAAGATGGTCATCAGCACATCACAATAAAGACTTCAAGACATTACCTGCCACCGCGGCGTCCCACTCGGCGAGCTGGGCCTACACATTGGCCACCTCGGTCTCGGTGGCGGCAAGGGCAGCGGCTTGGGCTTTGTTGATGCCCTGCAGCTGGCTATTTTCCTTCGTAGCCTCTGAGTAGAGGTTACGATACTCCACCATCTGGTGGTGGAAGCGGCGACCATCGGCGGCGGTGTAGGACCCGTCAGAGTACGCGGAGGACCTCAAATCGGATCCCCCACGAGAACCAGCGCTCGAGGCCAGGTCTTGAGGAGGGTCTTGAGGAGGCACAGTCCGGCGTGTTCGAGTGTCGAGACCAATCGGCGCACCCAGAGGAAAAGGAATCAGGCGGGCCTGACTGAAAAATGGCAGAGAAGCAGATGTATCAGGGTCAAAAGAGGTCAACGCCATGGATGCAAACTGGTTTACCTGCTGTAGATAGCTAGCTGCTGGGGCGTCACCCAACGATGATGGCCGCGAGACGGGCCCGCTGTAGCACCCGCATCGAGGGTGGTTCCAGCGACCGCAGGGGCAGCCTGAGATGGCCCGGCGGGGTTCCCGAGCCTCCGGCGCCAGTGGGTTCCAGATCGCAGCATAAGTCATCGGCGGCCAGATCAGATCAGACGGATGTATCAAGAAGTGAATAGTAGCCTTACCCTAGCCAGGCTCGCAACCGGTGCCTCCATTCACCCACGGTCCGCAGGCTCCGGCTGAAGTTGTCGCCTTCAGCAGGATCCGAAGCCGGCCGCTTGCCACGGTCTCCGTCGCCGGCCATGGGTTGGTGTTGAAGATTTGCTTTGGTCTGATTGAGAAGAGGCGAAGAGCAAAGGCCGGGTGAGGAAGGGATAATGGTGTCTGCGGTTGCTCGCTCAGGCCGGTCGTCTGTTTATAAAAACGGAGGCACCAAGGCGGTTTCCCCCACGGGAGACAAGACGACACGACGTATTTTATGCTGGAGTTAACCCACGTTTCTTGAATCTGGAACCGACGCCGCACGTGGGAAGTGGAACGTCTTGATCGACTATTTTGGTCGGTTGCCCGGAATCGGTTAATCAGGCCGTTTGCTCAAGATCGGCTAACAAGGTCAGTTACTTGGATCGACTAAATAGTCAATTTCTGCATATTCTGTGACAAGTACTGAGGATCAGGCTGAATAGCCGATTCAAAGACAGAACAAGAAGAAGGTCGATTTTAGTCTGGCCAATATGCTTTACATGATTCACAGAAAGAGTTAGACATCAGTTACAAGCCTAACAAGGACCGAATGGAAGAAATGCATTCAATATGAAGAGCATGGCCAGTCTATAGAGATTCTTGGTCTTCATCAGCTGTTGAATTGAGGATGTTCAGGCGCTGGTTGATCTGTTTGCCTTCAATGATGTTGGCGGTCCTTAAAGCCTATTTGTTGCCGCCAATATGTTACTAAAATAAATAGTAGTTAGGGCTTTAAACTAACATTTCCACAAGTTTTGGTGTGTACTTGACTTGCAGGTGTGACATGTGGAAATGCACAAAAACCATAAAGAAAGCGCACATCCAGGAAACGTATTCAGAGAAGGCGCAATCCAAGAAAATAAGAAAGCCCACCTCAAACACTAAACTGGATCCATCCGTAACCGCGGGGGAGGTCCAGGCCCAGGGAGCAACTGACCACCCGAAGGCGGTGGCCAGCGGGCCCAGCCAGGGGACCGACCGCCCCTAGGTGTGGCTGCCCCCCTGGTGGGGCTTCACGGCCAAGTCTTCGGAGGCGGTGCTCTAGGCGGTTTCCCAAGGGCGGTTTCACCTCCTTCCAAACTTAGAGACGCCAAACCGCCCTACTCTAGCTATAAATAGATGGTGTTCCTTCATCATTAAACACACACCATCATTTGGAGCCATTTACCTCACCTCTCACTTGTATTCTTTAGATTAGTTTTAGTATTAGAGCAAGACAAGAGCTAGCAAGGAGAGTTTGTATCCTTGGGAGAAGAAGGAACACCTCGGTATGAATACAATGCAGTTCTCTTCCAAGTTCAAGTTCTTATCTTATTTATATAGCAATGCATATGAACAAGAGTATAGTCTTGGTCATGTTATGATCATGATATATGAACTAGCATATAGTTTATGTGTTATGTTCTTGATATGTTCATCATTGTTCTTCATCGTTCATCGACTTAGTAGGAATAGAGGAAGAACTAGGGATGAGGTGACGGTTCGTCGTGCCTTCTCGGTTGCTCTTAGCCTAGCCTGTCACTCCGAAGGGGTGGGGTCCTAGGGGGTTAGGAGTTGTTTCCAAGTATGCGAGCAGGGTGCTCGGGTATGCGGAGATGGGCGAATATGTGGGCAGGTGGTGACAGCCCTGTCCATCCCTAGCACTCCCCCACGTTCGGATATTGGGTAGGAGTTCATAAAGTCTCTATCGGCTGGCAGACCAGCTACGAGGATGTCCATGTCATCCCAGGCCTAGTCCTGATACTAGACATGCTAGTTAGATGTTTACTAATAGTTCTTTGCATAGTTATATATGACCAATACCTACTCAATTAGATATATTTTTTATTCTTTATTTCTCTTTTATCCTTGAGGTCGGCTCAGATGTGTGTTCACTATCTTTGAACTATGATTTACCCCTGCCTATGCTATGTCTACCTATGCATTCAATAAGTGATCATGTTTATGCCAAAGCTAGATGCATTCGTCCTGCCCTCCTACGGGAAATTATAAATACGACACCCCTGAATACTCACGGGTTGAAATGCTACAATGATAGTTCCGTGCGCTTGCGGATTTATCTATACTTAGCTATCATGATTGGTAAACCTAAGTACCATTACCTAAGGACCATAATTCTTGTTGCACCCCAAGTCGTCGTGCTTTAGTTTTGCATATCGTAAGTAATGATGGTTGGGAAGGCCAATCAGGCTCTTTTAACTGTTATTACCAGACTACATTATCTTGGCCGGCGCTGTTAAGGGCCGAGAGTTACCTTTCTGAAGTAATGGTGGTTAGGGATGTCAACACACGTTTCCAGTATCGTTGCTAGGGATGGGCTTTTAGTCTATCTTTAGTAATGACGCTAAGAAACGCGAACAAATGACCCTGGCGCTGACTTGCTTTATCTTCTCGGCCATATCAACAGTACTTGTTGATACAGAGATCTCATGCTGAGTAATGGTCGAGTTTACTTCCTCAAGTTCCTTCATCAGCTGCTCACGCCTGGTTTTTAATGTATCCAGCTCTGATTCAGCCGAGATGATGGTGTTCTTCAGCAGCTTGACCTGATCTGCCAACTCGTAGGCTTCTTGCTTGTTGATCAACTTGTTATTCCACAGCTGTTCAAGCTCGGCCAGGTTTATATGGGCAGTATTGATCCTTAGAGTGGCACTTTTAAGTTTGGCAAGCTGCTTCAGGAGGCTGAGAGTTGCCGGGCTTGTGTGCTATTGAATTAGCTCATTTGCCTGGTCCATTGTTTCAGGATGCCGAGCTAGGTCGGCAAGGTCTATTTCCAGCTGAGGCAAGAGCTCATTTAGCTGATTTTTGAAATCTAGCTCTGGCAGCGTCGTAGACTTGGAGCTTAGTTCATCTTCATCATAGCACTCTTCCAGGTCGAAGGAATAGCTGGGGGTCAAAGGCTGCAGCACCTGCATTCAGATGTTAGAAGGTGGTAGCATAAATAATATGATCGGTTAATGGAGGAGTGCTTCACCTGAACAAAGTTTGAAGGAAGTGGAGCCGATGAAGTGCCTGGTTGATCTGTCATGGCAATCTCTTTTTCGGCAGTAGAGGTAGCCTCAGCGTATGTTTCTGTGGTCAGTTGAAACTCTACAGAAATAAAAGTGAGTAAGAAATAAAGCAAGCACAATGGTGTTAACAGCCGAAGAGCCTTACCTGGATGTTCAGGAGATGGTGTTTTCTCTTCCTCAAGTTGGTTCCACGAAGGAAGGCTGTTCGGCTATATTTTTAGAAAGAATCAGAAAATATTCAGTAAGGTGGGATTGTATGCCTACAAGTTTGATTGATACCTGGGTTCCTGCTCCTTCTTGATGGATGGTGATGGTTTCATCCATGCCCAGAAAACCTTCAGTAGTATCTTGGCGGCCTGTGGTTTTTGGGGGATTTCAGTCTGAATGTTTTTAGAGGATGCCTGAATCGGCTGAATGCTCACCTGTTATATAGCTGATTCGGTCAGGTAAACTAAGCAAATAATGTGGAGAATATTTCAAGACAACCAAGTACCTGGGCAGGTTTTCTCTTGGATCTTTGTTTCTTGGTGGTCGTCTTCTGAAGACCAGATCAAGCCTTTCTCTTTGGAGCTGGAGCAGTTATCATGCTGGCAGGGGCCTTCATCATCTTTTTCAAGGATGGAGCCTGACAGCCTAGCCTGGCAGTTGGGCAAAAAGGATAATAGTTGATCTGCTCTGGTGGGTTGGATTCTGGGTCCTGCATTAACAGAAGTTAGAACAAAATTTACAGCCGGTTTGAATGGAATCGGTTAAAATACTTACTGCCAAGTTGGAGTCGAAGCTTGGGTCCAGGGCTCTGCATCTATCATGGATCCCTTGGCAGAAAGGATGACCATGCCATTGTTGCCACCAATGATCAAAAGTCTCATGGGTCATTGAAATTTGGCTCCATTTCTCTGCAGTGTGAAGTGGCAGGTCTGCTCCTAATGTGAAGACCCTGTTGACTTCTAGCATTTCGGTGATTTCATCTCTGGGCCTCAAAAGGTGTAGAAATGGAAGCTTGGGGGGCAGTTGGCCAAAACCCAGTTGTCTTGCTGCAATATTAGGGTGATAAAATTCATATGAATGCCAGCTGGTCTCATTGCTGCTAGTACCACGAAGGTGCTTGAAGTCAACTGGCAGTGTGCAGGGTTTTATGATAACATTAAAGATTTCAGTAACTCCATTATCAGAGCACCCTGCACTGAATCTGAAGGTATAGGACATTGGGAATTCATCATCATTTGCATATGGGAACCAAATCAAGGTGTCTGGTCCCAAACCTCTATAGAGTTTTTCAAGTAAGTTCCCTTGGTTGATGTTGATGGTGATAGCTGAAGCAGCTTCTCCAAAATTCTGACAACCCCTGCTGATCTGGTTGCTATCCTCTTTTGCATAGTTGATGGAGGGGTAATCGAGATTATTGAAGTTTGGCCTGAAGATCTTGTGCAAATACAGGTTGAGGCATAGTTGAATCAATCACCAGGAATCTGTTATGCATCGTAGCTTTTCCCCTTTCAGCAGATAGCCGACAACTCGATTTATTAATCTGTAGGCAGATCCTAGCAATAGTTTACATAAGGGGATTGAGTTTCCTTGAGCCAACTTTTCTGCAAGGGCCTTGAAGGGATAGGCCGGCCCCAAGGAAGCGCCGTAGAAGACGAACCTTTCCAACCACAAGACCAAGAAGGCTGTGTATTCCTTCTCACTGATGCTAGAGGTTGTCTGGTGATGAGTTTTGATGTAGCCGGTCTAGCCCTTGTACTCATTCAGTTTGGAAAACTTCTTTTCACCACTTGAAAGAAGATCCCACAGTTGGCAAGACCTGGTGATTTGAAGGCCAGTCAGCATGTGGATGTCACCTAAGGTGATTGTTGACTGTATTTATACAATGTTTTCTACCACCATAGCTATCAACAACATACTCTTTTTGGGAAGAAATAAAGCAAACTCATAGTAACATATGTACAAATAACTTGGTTCAATATGTACATGTTAGTATGTGTTTGCAGGTACCCAAAATAGGTGATTTTATAATTAAGAAGCCAAGATGAAGAAATAATGCAAATCCAATTATGACGAAATGGCAAGACAATGTCGCAATCTTCAAGGACATCACTTCAAGATCGAGTGGGCACTGGATGGACACTATTCATGGTTCGGCCGAACCATGAATAGTGGCCCCGGCACTCCAACTTCAAGGAATCACGTAATGCAGTGATATGCAAGAGAGTAGAGGCCACGTGGCCCCACCCTATGGTTCGGCCGAACTAGGCAGGGAGCCCTCGTGGCCATGTTGACGTGGCACGATCCGTGGCACAGCCCCTGGAGTCCATCTCCACCTTTGGATCACAAGCATACCATCAATCAAAGGCTAGAGAGCAAAGTACATGGATCAAGGCCCAAACCAACAAGATATAAACAGAACAAGCACATGGTCATAGTCCATGACAGGTGGGGACCACAGAGGTGGACCCACCTTGCTCCATGTGGGTCGGCCGAACCAGGCATAATGGACACAAGTCACTAGCACATTCCCAGGCAGGTGGGCACGCCTTCTAGAAGCCCTGGCCGGGCCCACCTACCATAGGGTGGGTCGGCCGAACCAGGGGTGGTGGACCTAGACCACCACCTCACTCCACCGACTTCCAGCATGCCTCCCACGTGCTCATTTCATCTCTGCCGTCCATCCAAGGTGGTTTCAAGGACGGTGGATCCAAGGGTGGAGGTGGAGAAGCACGCGGATCGCTGACGTGGCATTGTCCTTCATCCCCCTATAAATACCCCCTAGTCCTTCACTTTAGAACGTTCAAGGATCAAGTATCAAGTGTACAATATAGATTAGTGTTAGTGTAAAGAGGGAAGAGAGTGAGGGAAGTCTCTGGAGAAAGCCCCGGACCTGTCGGGAGTCTTCTTCAAGGTGTACCTCAGCGGATTCAAGCTTCTAGTAAGTTTTCCATCCGAGTTCTTCTAGCATTTAATATTCTGGTTCTGGTACTTTAAGTATATACTGTCTTCACCTGCACATTGCTTTACTTTGTGGGGTGCTCTAGTCTCTAGCTAAGATTAGAGTAGTAAGTATAGTGTAGACGTGGTGTCTAGGCTATATCTTATCAGTGTGGGCCACTTGTCGCATGGATTGTTTGTGGTAGCCAGCAAGTGGTGACAACCTTGTCTGGTCTTCGTAGTCCACCACGTGTGTAAGACAAGTTATTAAAACGGCAAGGCATCAAGACAATAGTACAGCCGCCTCGGGTAGGAGTTTTGTCTCCTACTATTTCACTTGTCGCCTTTTGTGAAGGGAGGAGCTGACTAAGCTCTTTATACTTAGAAAGTCGAGACCAGATATCTTTTGCTGCATAGGAACCTCTCTATACTTACAAGCTTTTATCCTTGATCACCAACCCCTTTGATTCCTATTGATTGCCTTGAATCTAGTTAGTACACTTCACATTCCCCGTGGAAAATATGATACCTGGAATACTCCCGATGAAAGCTACATTGACTACCGTACGCTTGCGGTATATCCTTTTGCCACCTTTGGTGTTAACAAGCTTTCTGGCGCTGTTGCCGGGGAACGGTAGCTGTCTTAACTACAGTCAAGTCGTCTTAGTTATCCTTGTTTGATCAAAACTATCTCTTTCACACACACATGGATCAAACACCCATCTTCGAGTATGCTGCTCCATCGGGCGCTAGTATGGAGCCGCCTAGTTCATCACAGGCCATTTTGGCCGTTCGTTATGAGCTACGCCCGAGTCTCATAGCGATGGTTCAGGAGAAACCTTTTTCTGGGGATGAAGATGAGAACCCCTATTCACACCTATGAGATTTCGAACAACTATGCTCTTGCATACATATCCACGGAATGAAACGAGATACCCTTAAGTGGAAGCTATTTCCGTTCTCTTTGACGGGAATAGCCAAATGATGGTATACTCGTCACGTAGGTAGTGTAAAAGGAGAATGGGAGAAGCTATAATCAAAGTTCTGTATCACCTCCTTCTCCATTCCCCGAGTTGCTCGTCTTCGTGTAGAGATCCTAACCTTTAGACAAAAGGATAAAGAGCCTCTAGGTGCGGCATGGGCCCGTTTCACAGACTTAGAATCTGCCGGCCCTGATTTAGCTATAACGGGCCAGACCTCTTGCAACTTTTCTACCTTGGTCTTAGCCAAAATTCCGCACAATTTCTTGATTTAGCCTCTAAGGGAGCGTTCTTGCATCTCTCTATTATTGAAGGTAAGGAACTTGCGAAAATTCTCGAGAATACCCCCTACACTAATATCTATGATGAAGCCCCCGAGGAAGATCAAGCCCCGAAGGACGAACCTACGATAGTCGGAACCTCACCACCTACATCACAAGCTGTCAAACCTGAACCAAAACCACCAAATCCTCCAGAGGAAGTTAAACCACTGGAATTTCCTCTTGATATCGAGGCCGATCTCTTCTCCGATTTTGGAAATGCCTCGATTCAACCTGTGCAAAAGAAGTCTACAACTCATAGAGCTCCAAATGATCACATCTCACATCACCTTGAGACTCGCTATCTCAAGGAGACTGTTCAAGAGCTCACGTCTATTATGAGTGACGAATGGCTGAAGGAAGCCGAAGCCTCACCTGAGGTTATTAGGACCCTATCTTGCTTCACAACCATTCCTTGCGTCATAAATAGGACCACCATAGACTCTCTTTATGACCCCCACCGTAAGAGTAAGCATTATGTCTAAGTCATTAGCAAATGCACTACTAGGAGAGGAACCTCTAGCCCCGACCAACAAATTTCTTAAATTACCCTCTGGGATATTGGTCGAGAGCTGCAGAATTGCACAGACCATTCCTGTCACAATTAACAAGGTCCATATCCTCTTACACTTCTTCATATTTGATATAGAGAAATTTGACTTGTTGATTGGACACCCGCTCATGAGATTCCTTGATGGATTCCATGGGGAACCTTGAATGTCATCTCGGGAAGAACCTTTGCATTTCAATTCCATTAGCAAATTCTGCCAACTCTAAAGTAGAATTGCGCCCCGAGACTGACCCGATAGAGGAAGTGATGGCTGCATCGCTTCTAGAACCTTCTGATCCTGATCTAGAAGAAGATGCTAAGGATTTTATCCAAGAAGAGGCCAAATTAGAAGAACCTCTGGTCTTGGATAGATCTGAACCCCCATCTAAACCCTCTATAGAAGTTAAGCCCCTTCCTTCTGGACTTAAGTATGCCTTCCTTAATGGTGATAGGGAGACTGCCGTAATCATTAGTGACCAACTTTCTTAGGAGGAAACCTCCAAACTCATCACCATTCTAGAGAAACACCGCTCTGTCTTAGGCTACTCTCTTTAAGATCTTAAGGGAATTAGTCCCACTCTCTGCACCCATCGCATCCCAATTGAGGAAGATGCTGCATCTTCTAGGGAGCCGCAACGAAGGCTAAATAATGCGATGAGAAAAGTAGTGAAGAAAGAGGTCTTAAAACTCTTGCTTTCAAGCATAATCTACCCTGTTCCTAACAGCGAGTGGGTCAGCCCCGTCCATGTAGTGCCTAAGAAGGGAGGGATGACGGTCGTGAAAAATGAGAAAAATGAACTAATCCCTCAACGAACCGTCACGGGTTAGAGAATGTGTATAGACTACCAAAAGCTTAACAAGGCCACAAAGAAAGATCACTTTCCGTTGCCATTCATCAATGAGATGTTGGAACGGCTGGCAAAGCATTCTTTCTTCTGCTTCCTTGATGGGTATTCGGGTTATCACCAAATCCCAATCCATCCCGACGATCAAAGTAAGACAACTTTCACATGCCCCTATGGAACATATGCATACAGGCGCATGTCTTTTGGCCTATGCAATGCTCCTGCTTCTTTTCAAAGGTGCATGATGTCCATCTTCTCCAATATAATCGAAGAAATCATGGAGGTGTTTATGGACGACTTCTCAGTCTATGGCAAACTTTCGATCACTGCCTAGGGAATCTGGACCGTGTCTTACAAAGATGTGAGGAAAAGCACTTAGTCTTGAACTGGGAGAAATGCCACTTCATGGTTCGAGAAGGAATAGTGCTAGGACATAGAGTGTCCGAGCGTGGGATAGAGGTGGATAGAGCTAAAATAGAGGTCATAGAGCAACTTCCACCACCTACGAATGTTAAGGGTGTCCGTAGCTTTCTTGGTCATGCAGGATTTTATTGAAGGTTTATAAAAGATTTCTCTCAAATTGCTAGACCTTTAACAAACCTGCTTGCTAAAGATGCACCCTTTAACTTTAGTGATGAGTGCTTAGACTCCTTTTATTATCTTAAGAAAGCACTTGTCTCTGAGCCAATCATACAACCCCCTGATTGGACACTTCCTTTTGAGATAATGTGTGATGCTAGTGATTATGCTGTAGGTGCTGTCTTAGGACAAACCAAAGATAAGAAACATCATGCAATCTCATATGCTAGCAAAATCTTAACTGGGCCGCAATTAAATTATGCAACAACTGAAAAAGAATTGCTGGCCGTGGTTTTTGCTATAGATAAATTTAGATCTTACTTAGTCGGAGCTAAAGTAATTGTCTACACTGATCATGCTGCTCTAAAATACTTGCTCACTAAGAAAGATGTTAAACCAAGATTAATAAGATGGATCTTGCTGCTCCAAGAATTTGATCTTGAAATTAAAGATAAAAAGGGAGTAGAAAACTCTATAGCCGATCATTTGTCTAGAATGCAATTCAAAGACAAACAGGATCTACCCATCGACGACTTCCTGCGAGACGACACACTCCTCATGGTCACAGACTCCAACCCCTAGTATGCAAACATTGTCAACTTCATGGTGATAGGATATGTGCCACCGGGGGCAGACAAGAAGAAACTCATCCAAGAGAGTAAGGTACACCTCTGGGATGAGCTATATCTATACAGAGTCTGCAATAATGGAATGTTGAGGAGGTGCATGCCAATAAATGAAGCAATCAAGATCATTGAGAAATGCCATGGAGCAGAATATGGAGGCCATTATGGGGTATTCAGAACCCACGCAAAGATATGGCAAAGTGGATTCTTTTGGCCTACCATGTACAAAGATGCACAAGACTATGTGAAGAGGTGTGCAAGATGTCAAAAACATGGGAATATCAACACCCGGGATGCAATGCCACTCATAAACAACCTTCAAGTGGAACTATTTGATGCATGGAAATTGACTACATGGGTCCATTCCCCAAGTCTCAAGGTTGTGAGTACATCTTGGTGGTAGTGGACTATGTGTCCAAATGGGTGGAAGCTCTGCCTTGCACAACCGCATATGCTTCACATTCAAAAAGGATGTTCAAAGAAGTCATATTTCCAAGGTTTGGTACCCCAAGACTAGTCATAAGTGATGAAGGGTCTCACTTCATAGATAGAGGCTTCCGACGTTTCTTGGCAGACATGGGGATAAGGCATAATGTTGCGACTCCATACCATCCCCAAACAAGTGGCCAAGCGGAGACCTCCAATAAGCAAATCAAGAACATCCTACAAAAGACAGTCAATGAAATGGAAACAGCTTGGAAGAGCAAACTACCGGATGCACTTTGGGCATACAGGACCGCATACAAGACCCCAATTGGTATGCCACCATACCAACTTCTATACGGGAAGACATGCCATCTGCCGGTAGAGCTAGAGCACAGGGCACATTGGGCGATTAAACAATGGAATATGGATCTGCCCTCTGCTAGAAGGAAAAGAAAGATGCAAATCTCAGAGCTTGAGGAATGGAGAGAAAAAGCCTATCACAATGCCAGGATTTATAAAGAGAGAACCAAAAGGTGGCATGACAAAAGGATCAAGCCCAAGGAATTTCATCCTAGAGACAAAGTCCTAATGTTTAACTCAAGGGTCAAGCTATTTGGCCATGGAAAGCTAAAGAGCAAATGGAAAGGACCGTACCTGGTGATCAATGCATGGAGCCGTCACGCTTTAAGACGACAACGGCAACGTCTTTAAGGTAAATGGTCATCGCCTCAAAGTTTTTCATGAACATGCACCAATAGAAAAAGAAGTTGACATGATAGAATTTATCCCTGATAATGAAGTCACATAATTAAAATCTACATGTCTTACTTCTTTCTCATTTTGTATAGCTTGATCACTAGATAGGTTTCAAATATTTTCTGGGTCCCCAAAACACCCATTTAGAAGTGGACAACAAAAACTTGGCAACCACTTGGGACCAAAATTTTTCCAAGTGGCAAAACCTTTAAAATGAACAATCTGGGCACGCTGGGCAGTCCAAACCCAGTTCTGGCGACCCACTTTTGGTGTGTTTTGAAAATTTGGATAGTGGGCAATAGTCAGAAGGCCCTGCAGGAGTCGTGACAGTAGTCGGGGGCAACCACATGGTTCGGCCGAACCACTTGGAGACACCCCTCGACCATGTCACCCTTCGGGGTGCACTAGGGGAACATGTGGAGACGTTGCCATGACTAGGTGACCCAAAATCTGATTCGGCCGAACCGCTCATGACCCCAGTTCAAGCATGCCGTGTCTGGGAGAACCTTTGCGGTGCGTGCGGTGACACTCCCAGGACTAGACCAGACAAACCCTGGTTTGCCCGAACCACCCCACGCGATTCGTTGCAACCCAGCCGGTCCAGAACGTTGTGCCAACGTTCCCCCGGCGTTCTCTCACGAATTCGAAAAGGAGAACGTTGGCACTTGTCTTCTTAACATCTTCCTCTCCTCCTTCCTCCTTCCACTTGCATTCCTTCACCATTCCAGCACCCTTCTCCGACGTTGAGACACCAGAGAATCCCACCATGGCTCCAACCAGCAAAAACGCCATTATCCCCATGGGAGAGGGCACTTCAAAGCCCCAAAGATCCCTAACCGAGAGCTTAGAGAGAGCAATGGCCGTCGACGTGCTGGAGGTGGAGCCGCTAAACTCTTGGCCGCCGATCGAAGTGTCACCAGGGGGAAGGCCTGGTTCGGCCGACCCTAGGGGGTTCGGCCGACCACCCCCCGGCCATCCCCTCGGTCCACTTCGTCGCCCAGGTCCCTCTCTCCGCGACGGGATCTCCGGAAGCCTCCTGTTCGTTCCACCACGCCGATTAGGCCTACCACAGGCCAATTGGCACTGAAGGGGAAGGCTCCGGAGGTACTGGAACGGCACCCTAGCTCGCTGTACACGAACTCGTCAAGGAGCATCAGCTCCTACACCCCATCCACTCCCAATGTGTTCAAAGGCCGCAAGATCATTGGTGGTGGGCTGGGTGTAGGGAAGGTGTTCGTCCCCCCTCTCAATTCGGATGAAAAGAAGCAATTGAGGGAATCACTTGACTCCAACTCCATCTCGCCTTCTGGCATCCGGAGGAGGATGGATCCACCACCGATCAATGGTCCACAGGCCAATTTGAGGATGATCGAAAGGAGAAAAGTGATATGGAGAAGATGCTGAAAATTGTAACTAGTCTTAGGAAGAGGAACAATGAATTAGAGGAGACGGTGTCGGAACTTAGGATGGCAAACCTAGATATGGAGGACAAGTTCCGCGCACTCCACATTAGCAATAATGCAAAGCTCAAGCGTATAGCCAAAGCCATTGGGCAAGAGGATATCCTAACCCACCTTCTCCTTAGATTAGCACTCCCCTAGAATAAAGTAGGCATTAGTTAATTTTCCCTTTTTAATTTTGATTTTTACAATTGTAATCTTTCCTACATTTCATTTTAATAAATTGAATAAATTTGTTTTGTGTTCTGTTGGTGTGTTGCCACTAGCAGAACACCTGTACTTGATGTTGTTCGCTGCTTGTGTCATCAGATAAAAAGAAACAAGTGTGGGGGGGTTCGGATGACCCCCCAACAGCTCCATTGGTAATTTCGAACATGGCACAATGCACAACATGACTATTGGATCAAACAGGACCTAAAAACTCACAAAACCTGGTTCGGACGAACCACAAAATGAGGTCCAGTGGCAGAACAACTTTGCAGAGGTGTAGCTTGAGACGAGGACATTCAAACGGTGTTACAACGGCACATTTGGTGGTTTGGCCGAACCACCCTATGTGGCCTGGTCCCACTAGCCAGGCTCCCTGCAGTGAAGGTATGCTCCCTGGCAGGTTTGCACCCTTCCCCCTCTCAAATTTTGCATTTATTCAATTCCTTTCTTTGTTTTAGATAAAAATGAAAATAAAAACTTGAAATCTTGCATCCCAAAATAAAGTGAATAAAATTTTATGACATTTGAAGAGTAGAGGTGACACAAAGTTCAAATTTGACATATATGCTTATGCTTGTGGGTAAATATCTTGATAGGAAATCATATTGACTAAGATGTTGATAAATGTGAGATCACTCTTGGCTCATGAATCATACTTTTTCCATTCAAAGTACTTAGAATTTTATTTTTGAAAACGTCATAAAACCATAGTGTCACTTACTCCTCAATAGTGAGAAAATTCCTACCAAAGCCATATATAACCATTATGTTTGAAAACCCTTCTAATCATGCTACTTGCAATTGCTTTGAGTTTGATCAAACCTTGTGACCCTTGTTGAGAAATATGTCATAGTCCAAAGATCAAGATCACGTACACACCACACAAACATGCTGCTTCTACACTGGAAGTACGCAACAACATGCCATCCATTTTCATTGAATAATTGCTCCATATTTTAAAGGTCAATAAATGTCTCTCTTAGTTGATATAGAAAAAGGGACAATGGCTATGCAAAATAAAAAGAAAAGATGGACAAGTGAAAGTCCAAGAAAAAAAATATATGAATAAAAGAAAAGGAAAAATGATAGCCATGTCCCAAAACACAGTAGAGCCAGATCATATCAAGGAGCATTATAGTTCACCACTTTCCACACACTTGCACATCTTGATCTAGGTCTATGACAATTTTCTCTTTGGATCCTTGTTTTGATTTTACAATATATGCAATGCAAGTATGCCTAGCATATTTATTCCTACCTGAACTACACATAACCCTGATAGATGTAGGATAAAACAAAGAAGGCATCTTTAAGATATGCCTTGGTAAGGAATCAAACACAACTGAGTGACTTGAGAGTACTATTTGAGGAGTAAGAATGAACTATGTGCTTTCTTTTTTAAACCAAATCAAAAATTCTAAAGTATTGAGAAGGTAAAAAGTGAGATGATTTTGCCATGAGAGTTATTCCGATTTTCAACATCTCAAGGATATATGCTAGACAATGCTACATAACCCCCTAACATAAGCTATGTGCTAAATGAAAGCTTTGATCACCACTATCTTGGATATGTCTCTTCTACCTCTTTTTCTAACCTTTACTCGAGGACGAGCAAAGACTCAAGTGTGGGGGATCTTGTTGACGATATTTATACTATGTTTTCTACCACCATAGCCGTCAACAAGATACTCTTTTTGGGAAGAAATAAAGCAAACTCGTAATAACATAGGTACAAATAACTTGGTTCCACATGTACATGTTAGTATTTGTATGCAGGTACCCAAAACAGGTGATTTTATAATTAAGAAGCCAAGATGAAGAAATAATGCAAATCCAATTATGACGAAATGGCAAGACAATGTCACAATCTTCAAAGACTTCACTTCAGGATCGAGTGGGCACTGGATGGACACTATTTATGGTTCGGCCAAACCATGAAAAGTGGCCCCAGCACTCCAACTTCAAGGAATCACGTAACGCAGTGATATGCAAGAGAGCAGAGGCCACGTGGCCCCACCCTATGGTTCGGCCGAACCAGGCAGGGAGCCCTCGTGGCCATGTTGACGTGGCACGATCCGTGGCATAGCCCCTGGAGTCCATCTCCACCTTTGCATCAGAAGCATATCGTCAATCAAAGGCAAGAGAGCAAAGTACATGGATCAAGGCCCTAACCGACAAGATATAAACAGCCACAGTCCATGACAGGTGGGGACCACAGAGGTGGACCCACCTTGCTCCATGTGGGTCGGCCGAATCAGGCATAATGGACCCAAGTCACTAGCACATTCCCAGGCAGGTGGGGACGGCTTCTAGATGCCCTGGCCAGGCCCACCTGCCATAGGGTGGGTCGGCCGAACCAGGGTTGGTGGACCTAGACCACCGCCTCACTCCACCAACTTCCAGCATACCTCCCACATGCTCATTTCATTTCTACCGTCCATCCAAGGCGGTTTCAAGGACGGTGGATCCAAAGGTGGAGGTGGAGAAGCACACGGATCGTTGACGTGGCGCTGTCCTTCATCCCCCTATAAATACCCCTTAGTCCATCACTTTAGAACAATCAAGGATCAAATATCAAGTGTACAATATAGATTAGTGTTAGTGTAAAGAGGGAAGAGAGTGAGGGAAGTCTCTGGAGAAATCCCCGAGCCTATCGGGAGTCTTCTTTAAGGTGTATCTCAGCGGATTCAAGCTTCTAGTAAGTTTTCCATCCGAGTTCTTCCAGCATTTAATATTCTGGTTCCGGTACTTTAAGTATATACTGTCTTCACCTGCACATTGCTTGTGGAGTGCTCTAGTCTCTAGCTAAGATTAGAGTAGTAAGTATAGTGTAGACGTGGTGTCTAGGCTATATCTTATCCGTGTGGGCCGCTTGTCGCACGGATTGTTTGTGATAGCCAGCAAGTGGTGACAGCCTTGTCTGTTCTTCGTAGTCCACCACGTGTGTAAGACAAGTTATTAAAATGGCAAGGCATCAAAACAATAGTACAGCCGCCTCGGGTAGGAGTTTTGTCTCCTACTGATTCGCCTGTCGCCTCTTGTGAAGGAAGGAGCTGACTAAGCACTTTTTACTTAGAAAGCCAAGATCAGATATCTTTTGCTGCATAGGAACCTCTCTATACCTACAAGCTTTTATCCTTGATCACCAACCCCTTTGATTCCTATTGACAGCCTTGAATCTAGTTAGTACACTTCACGTTCCCCGTGGAAAATACGATACCTGGAATACTCCCGGTGAAAGTTACATTGACTACCATACACTTGCGGTATATCCATTTGCCACGTTGGTGTCAACAGTGATGGTCATTGGCCCATCTCCAAATACGAAGGCGTTCAGAGAATTGGACCAGAAATAACTTGCAGCGATCAAGAGGGGTTCATTCTTCTTCATATCACACAGAGAAAGGTCACGGCACTAGCTCAGATTGCGCAGGTCCTAGTCTACTCTTTTCCTCTCTGAGATACGGTGGAACAAATTTCTCCATCTGCTGGGCATGTTTGGCCAGTTCCGGAAAGGCTGCTTGGACCATGAAGATACATCCACCAGTGGGCCTCTAAAGGGGATCTGGTTAGTCTCCTGATTGATGAACTCTGTGGGATTAGAGTCGCCCATCGGGGCCAGGAAGAAAGCGGTCAGAGCGTCTCTCAACGGAATCAAGATTTCATTCTTCAGGTTCTGAGGCAGATAGAAGATATATGTGACCAATCGAACAAAGAATTCATGGATGAAGAGCAGTTTGGTAGGATTCGTACCTCGGGCATTTCAGAAGGAGTTGCCATCACTTGCGGATTCTCGAAGGCAGCAGATCAAGGCCGAAGATGCAGCAGAAGATTTTCTTGGTTAGGGTTTTGGTTTGTGGAAGTTTTGAAGTGATGAGCGGGAGGCTACGATTTTGGCTAGCGAGTGGACTGAATCAAGACTCGGTGCTAATTTTGGAATAAAACCAATTTATCCCAAAATTGGGGGGCATGTGTTTACACCAAAATCTGGACTAGGTGCAGATAGTCGATGCCGATGCGCAGATAGCCGATTTCGGGACAGAGGCCAAGACAGGAATAGTCGATCGGATCCCGGAATCGATTGTTGGGCCGAAGTGTAGACGACGCAGTTAAAGGAAATAGCCGATTGATGACGTCAGCGCGAATCTTTGGTGCTAGGAAGCGATCAAGTTCGGAGTCCGTTAAAGAAAGGGAAGATTGGGCTCCAAGTTACTTTTAGATTAGGAAAGTTTGTTAGTTTCCATATCTATTTCGAGTTGTAATTCGATTAGGACTCTATCTTGTCGAGCCTAGGGTATAAATATAAGCCCCCGGCCATTGTAATACGTACATACACATCAATACAACACACCTTTCGGCTCTGGCCAAACCTTAGGAGTAGGAGTAATGTAGATCTCGGCGAGTTCTTCAATCGAGCTGAGTGTCATCTGGTGGACGCAGGCTTGCTTGTAAGTACCGTCATGCCTCGCTAAGCTTTGCCTCTTTAATCATCTGGTGGACATGGGAGCATCGTAGATCGGGCTTGATTCTTGTTTGATATGAGTTTAGCGTCATCCGGTGGACATGGGCTTAGATCAAATAAGGATTAGTTATTGTTGGCGGTCCTTAGCAACTAAAATACAACATCATTTTAAAACTAAAATAAATAGAAGGTAGGGCTTTTATCTAATCCTTCCACGAGTTTTGTTGTGTATATAACATGCAGGTTTGACACGTGGCAATGCATAAAATCCACAAGAAAGCGCACTTTCAGGAAACGTATTCAGAGAAGGCGCAAACCAAGAAAAGAAGAAAGGCCATCTCAAACAATGAACTAGATCCATCCGTAACCACAGGAGAGGCTCAGGCCCAGGGAGCAACCGACCACCCGAAGGCAGTGGCCAGCGGGCCCAGCCAGGGGACCGACCGCCCCCAGGTGTGGCCACCCCTACGTGGAGCTTCCCGGGCCCAGTCTTCGGAGGCGGTGCTCTAGGCGGTTTCCCAAGGGCGGTTTCACCTCCTTCCAATCCTGGCGACTCCCAAACCTCCCTACTCTAGCTATAAATAGATGGTGCTCCTTCATCATTCACACACACCAACATTTGGAGCACTACACCTCACATTTCATACTTGTTCCCTCTAGTTTAGTAGTAGTAGAGCAAGGCAAAGCTATCAAGGAGAGCTTGTCTCCTTGGAGGAATCAAGAACATCTTGGTATGAATATAATTTAGTTCTCCTCTATGAGCAAGTTCTCATCTTATGTTTATAGCAATGCATCTGAATTAGAGTATAAGCTTGTTCGTATTATGATCATAACATATGAACTAGTTCATAGTCTATGTGTTATGTTCTTGATATGTTCATCAAAGTTCTTCATCGTTCATCAAATTAGTAGGAATAGAGGAAGAACTATGGATGGGATAATAGTTCGTTGTGCTGTCATGGTTGCTCCTAGCTGAGCCTGTCAATCCGAAGGGTTGGGGTCCTGGGAGGTTAGGAGTTGTTTCCTAATTACGCGAGCATCGTGTTCGGGTATGCGGAGATCAGCGAATATGTCGGTACCCCATGGGCAGAGGGGTAGGTGGGCAGGTGGTGACAGCCCTGTCCATCCCTAGCACTCCCCCACGTTCGGGTATTGAGTAGGAGTTTGGAAAGTCTCTATCGGCTGGCAGACCAGCTGCGGGGATCTCCCTATCATCCCAGACATAGTCCTAATTCTAGTCTTGCTTTAGATATAAATGCTATTCTTTGCATAGCTGTATACGACTAAAGCCTGCTCAGTTAGTTGTATTCTTTTATTCTTTATTCCTTTTTTTATCCTTGAGGTTGCTTCGATGCGTGTGTCCACTATCTTATAAACTTGATTTAACCCCTGCTTATGCTATGCCTACCCATGCATCCAAATAAGTAATCATGTTTATACCAAAGCTAGATGAAAGTCATCACGCCCTCCTACGGGAAATTATAAATACGACACCCTTGAATACTCACGGGTTGAGATGCTACAATGATAGTTCTGTGCGCTTGCAGAGTAATCTTATTTCTTATTGAGCTATCGATTGGCGTACCTAAGTACCATTACTTAAGGATTGTAATTCTTGTGCACCCCACGGCGTCGTGTCACAGTTTTGCATATCGTAAGTAATGACGGTTAGGAAGGCCAATCCGACACTTCTAACTGCTATTACCAGACGGCATTACCTAGGCCGACATCTTTAATGGCCAAGGGTTACTTTCTGAAGAAATGGTGGTTGGGAATGTCAACTTTCATTTCTAGTATTATTATTAAGGATAGACTTATAGTCTATCTTTAGTATGATGCTAAGAAATGCCAACAAGCATTTCTGGCGCCGTTGCCGGGGATGGACCTTTAGTCTATCTTTTGTAATGACGTTAAGAAATGCAAACAAGCATTCCTGGCGCCGTTGCCGGGGAGGGCAAAAAGAAAATATAAACATCTAGCTTTGGCATAAACTTTGATTACAAAATAAGCATTGGTAGCCATAGTTATGCAGGCTAACTTTGCTGTTTTCTTCCTCTTTTTATTGGAATGAAAACAGGATAGTGTATGAGCGGTTTCAATCTGCCAGAAAACTTCGTTAAAAATCCAGAGGCACTCCTAAGGAAGAGAAGGCGTCGTACTATCTCTTCTTCTGCTACTCAGCCGGCAAACGAACCGGTCACTTCCGCACCATTCGCTACTGCCACCATGGCCAAGTCACTCCGCGAGTATTCCAGCCCCGCTATTGCCAACGTGCCCGTTGGGCCCGCTGTCAATGTCGGGAACGGAAACTTTGAGCTCCGCACTGGCCTACTCACGATGGTGCAGGCGAACCAGTTCTGTGGTTTGCCAAGTGAGGACGCAAACGCACACCTGCAAAACTTTCTTGAGCTGTGCGAGACCATCATCATTAAAGATGTCGCACAAGACAGCATCAGGCTCCGCTTGTTTCCCTTCTCCCTCTCGGGGAAGGCGAAGCAATGGTTCTACCAAGCCAAGGAAGCAGTCAACACGTGCGACAAATGTTCTGTGGCATTCCTCGCAAAGTTTTTCCCCATAAGCAAAACAAATGCTCTACAGGGGAAGATATCTAACTTTCAGCAAACGTCACTCGAGTCCATTCCTGAGGCTTGGGAAAGGCTCCAGGTGTACATCCGGGCCTGCCCCCACCATGGGATGGAAGAATGGCTCGTGCTCTAGAATTTCTATGAAGGCCTCACGGCCATGTCTAAAGGGCAGGTAGATGCCGCTGCTGGAGGCACGTTCCTTTCCCTCACCATCGAAAATGCCACGGCATTGATTGAGAAGATGGTGGCCAACCAAAGTTGGGGAGAAGGACGCAAAGCACAAAAAGGCATGCACACCGTGAAGGAGATGGATCTGCTTGCTGCAAAGATAGAGTTACTAATGAAGAAACTTGAGGGACATACCACCGATCCTACCACCAGCACCGTCCAGGCCATGGACTCACACATGACGTGTGAAGTATGTGGAGATGTTGGCCATTCGGGGAACAACTGTCCCAAAACCCATGAAGAAGCTTCATACGTTAACAACGGGTTTCGCCAACATCAGCATACAGGTAACGGGTGGAACAGCCAGAATCACCCCCAAGGTAATTCTTCCAATTTTAATTCAAATTTCAATTCCTCCCAACCTTCATTAATAGATCTTATTACAGGACATGCTAAAATAAATGAAAACCTTACAAACAAGCTTTCTCTCAATGATAAAATGTTTGAAACTATAAATACTAAGCTTGATAGCCTGTCCTTATCTGTTAAAAATCAAGTAAGTTTTAATAAAAGAATAGAAACTCAAATCGCCCAGCTTGCCTCTGCTGCTAAATCTTCCATACAACCTAGTAGGACTGTTGAAAATATAAACTCGATGACCACGAGAGGGGGTAAGACCACTCGTGATCCACCACACCCTAACCATAAGACAGGTAAAGCATCAACGCAGCAAGAGGACACACAGGTCGAGTCGGCACAACTACAGGAAGAATTAGCGAAAAATGAGCCGACACTGGAAAACTATGTGGACATCACGATGCTACCTTTCCCCACAAGGATAAGAAGGAAGAAGAAGGCCGGAGATGAGCAGTTCCTTCGATTCATGGAAATGGTCGAGAAGACACACGTCAGCGCTCCGCTGATGGATGTCTTGCACATACCGTCCTACACCAAATTCATCAAGGACATCATCAACAACAAGCGACCATTGCCATCCACAAAAGTTATCAAGCTAACAGAAGAGTGTAGCGCAGCTATACTCAATCATCTACCTAAAAAGAAACAAGACCCTGGGTGCCCCACGATCACATGCTCCATTGGCACCCAGCAATTTAACCACGCCTTATGCGATCTTGGGGCGAGCGTAAGCGTCATGCCAAAATCAGTCTTTGATAGACTGAATTTCACCAACTTGGAGCCCACCAACATGACACTCCAGTTGGCTAACTCCTCAATTCGATATCCAGCGGGGATTGCACAAGATATCCCTGTCAGAATCAGAGAGTATTATGTCCCAGTGGATTTTGTGGTACTCAACATGGAGTTTACCAAACAAACACCACTTATCCTGGGGAGACCATTCCTAAGCACGGCTGGAGCACAAATTGATGTTGGCGCTGGAGAAATCCGCTTCAATATTAATGGTCAAGAAGAAAAGTTTGAATTCAGGCCTCGCCGTCAGGAGGAATGCAACATGATACGCATCCGATATGGGCCGAATCCCCAAGGCATTAAGGAGGTAGAGATTTAGCCTCAGCTCTTGAAAAATCTATCAAAAATCTCAAAAGAGTTAAAGAAAAAGCTGGAGCCAAAAGAAAAGGCGGCTCCTAAAAGAAATATAAATAAAGAGCAGAAAAACAAAATGGCTCCTAATAAGAAAGAAGCAATCCCTAAGCCTTCACAAAAGAAGTTGGTGTGGAAACCCAAAGCAAAAGTCGAAAATACTACCACACCGCCCAAAACCATCCAGAAGGTATGGAGGCCCAAGCAGGTGCAACCGTCTACTTCTCCCAAGACGGATGTACCATCATCAAGCAAAAAATGAAGGGAGAAAAGTCTGGCTCAACGGACTTAAAAAGCTGAGCCCTTGCCGAAGGTAAATCGGTAAGTTACCTTTAATTTTTACTTTAAATAAAAATTTAACAAATCTTTCAATAAATGCCTAAGTAATCTCTTTATTCTAAAAATAATAATAATAATAAATAAATAAATATTTATAAATTTTAAACTTTTATAATAAATATATGCATGCCTTGATGCTAGTATTGCATTTATGTTTTGACTAAAATGACCCTATGATTCTTTTCTTTCATAAACATGAATCCTTGAGATCATAGGTATATTCCTTCATAAATGCATGATAGTGTGATCTTAAAACATATTTTTATAAGTATCAACCATTTCCCACACTCAATCACACACACACTATCACTTTGATTCACTACGCATCAAACATGATCGTAATCAAGATAGAGATCTACACAGTCAGCATGGCACCTAGCCAAAAAGCAGAGGCTGGCTGGTGGACCCAGGGGACCGACCGCCCCCGGGACCGGCCGCCCCCCTAGCTGGCCCAATCGGTGCCAAACTTTTTTGTATCCCTCTCTGATCCCTCTAGCATCACGTTTATGGTTACGATCAAGTTACTTCCTTCCTAGAAACCTCGGTAGCACCTATTTAAACCCCTTTAGGTCTCTCTTTTCCTCACACCAACTTTACCCTTCTCCCTTTTTCAGAGCTTGCTAAGCTCTCCCTTCTCGAAGTGCCGACCATGTCTAGCTGCGCCCTCTCGCTGATCAACGCTCCAAAGGCCATAGCGAACCTAGACATAGCACCTTACCAAGAGAGTCCATTAGTAAGGGAAGAAGCTCGTGTTGTGAAGGAGAAGCCTTTAGCGATCTTGACAGCATGCTCTCTTGCACCGGAAGGTGACGCCAAGAAGAAGACCGCTGCTACCCATCCTACCAGTTTTCTAGGCCTCAAGAGGAAGACTTCTAGCGGTAGTGGGACTAGCATGCATACTGGTGAAAAGTCAGCTAGCAAGCCTGCACTTTCGGCCAAAAAGGCAGCTTCCGCTAGCACCTTTCCTAGAATTAGGAGGCATTTGCCACAGCCATCCATCAAGCGTCGTGCGGGACAGTACGAAAGTAGTGACGATGAAGACGACTCTAGTATCATCAATAAACTCATAGCTAAACATGCTAGCTTGCGTGCTTTCCTTAGGACTTTAGAAGACGACATAGAGAACAAGAACACAGAGATTAGGAACCTTAGCGATGATGTTAATAGTTTCCGCTTCAAGATCAATCTTAAGCTAATGAAAGTCGCTAAAGCCCTAGGTGTTGATCATCATCTTGAGTATCTTTAGAATACACCTGCTGCACGAATAATTAGGCACTTCTCTTTTTCACGATCATTTACTATCAATGTGAATGTGTCTATTCGAGTTTATCAATGAAATAAAGTTTTTATGTTGAGCACTTGTTTTCGCCACATATATATATTGTGACTAACCAAGACAGGAAAGAAAACAAGTATGGGGGAGGACTCTCCAAGACAATTGCACAATAACAAAAATTAAAATTCGGTTTGTGCAACTTTTTCCCTCTCTCATTCTGAAAAGTTTTAAGATAAAATGATGTCCCCTTCATACTCCATCAAAACTTGTCTTCCTACATTCGAGATATTTGCATACTTTTTATTCCCTGCTAAAATTCCTACAGATTTATGAACACTATTTAGGGACCCTGTTTCTATCTAAGTAATTGACAAATGAGATATTGTAGGATGACATGATGCTTGCTCATGCATGCTCCTTGAATGATTGATAAATACCTACCAAGGCCATATATGATTCTATTTGATGAAACCTTCTACATATACCACTTATTTTGTGTTGAGTTTGTTTCATACTCCCAAGATCAGAATTCACTTGCACCCACCAAATAAAGCCAATTCTCACCCTGAGAGTTGCGCAAAACATGCACTTCATCCGTCCACCAAATAAAAAAGGTGTCGGTTCTCATCCTAAGAACCGTGCATTTTTTCTACAAAATTTTACTCCATTCATATACCATCATGATATCTCCTTATTTAGTTTTTCATATGCCAATAAAAGATATGGGGCTATGTTAAAAAAAATATATAAAAGATCATGCCAAGGGGCATAAGAAAATAACGAGAAAGAAAAAGTTTAAACACCCGTTCAAAAAATAATAATAATAATATAAAGATCTTATAGCCCATATCTTCCTAAGTGTTATCCAAGGAGAATCGTGATGCATGGAGTACCAAAAATATTTAGAACTAGGTTTCCACCTTCATACTTTCCACACACAAGCACATTTTGATATAGGAGTATGGCGCACTCCCTCCGGTGTGGTCAGAGGTTTGATTTGACAACTTATGCATGGTAAGTGTGCCTCATCATTTCTTATTCCTACCTAAAACTCTAGATAAGACTTATTAGAGGTAGGATGATCAAAGTGAAGGCATCACCTTTTCATGCCTTGGTGAGGAACCCCTTACAAAATGAGTGACTTGAGAGAATCATTCAAGGAACACAAGCTATCTTTATATTTTCAAAATATTGCAAAACCCAAGTCTCTATGCAAGGACAAGAGTAAGAGGATTTGATTCCAAGCTATTCCATTTTTCAATTACTCAAGGTGATTCGGTAGATACTTTGAAGTTCATAAATCCAGGTGAAGCTTGGAATATCCCGTATGCAGACTCTTTTGACAAGGAAGACAAACCCATTTTGTCCTTAGCACTTTACTCGAGGACGAGCAAAGGACCAAGTGTGGGGGAGTTGTTGGTGGTCCTTAGCAACTAAAATACAACATCATTTTAAAACTAAAACAAATAGAAGGTAGGGCTTTTATCTAATCCTTCTACGAGTTTTGTTGTGTATATAACATGCAGGTTTGACACGTGAAAATGCATAAAATCCACAAGAAAGCGCACTTCCAGGAAACGTATTCAGCGAAGGCGCAAACCAAGAAAAGAAGAAAGCCCATCTCAAACAATGAACTAGATTCATCCGTAACCACAGGAGAGGCCCAGGCCTAGGGAGCAACCGACCACCCGAAGGCGATGGCCAGCGGGCCCAGCCCGGGGACCGACCATCCCCAGGCACGGCCGCTGTAACACCCTAGTGTTAGTTACTATTTTCACACTTGCATTTGCATGTCATCAAGCATAGATCATGTCATTTCATGCATTATTATCATTGCATTTTATTTGATTCCCTTTTATTGCTATATGTTTGTTTATATGTCCATATTATGCAAAATGTGTTGACATGCAAATGTGATGCTTGTTTACGGTTCTAAATGCTTTATACATGTTTAGGATAACATTTGGAACAATGTTCATGTTGGTGAAATCCCCAAAATACCCCTCTAGCTCATAGTTGACTAGAGAACCCTTTAAAAGCTATTCTGTTTGACCAAACAAGAAGGGCATTTTAGAGATTCTGCATGTCAGTGCACCCTTAATAAAAGTTGTGTAGAATTTTATAAGCAACAAACTTTATTTTTGGGTCAACTCATGAAAATGAGTGGAAGAAGGTCAAAAAGTTGAATTAGTGCAGATTTGGAGCTGTTTTGGAAGTTTTCAAATTTTCCTAAGTCTAAACCGGTTTTCAGTTTCGGTGTACCCCTGTTCATCGACTTGTATCTCTCAATCCAGGCCGAACTAGAGTAAAGTACCTTAATATGAAATGATCTACTCGTATAGCTCTTGAACCCATATTAGTGAAGTTTTCGCTGAAACGCTCTGGATCGCGAGTTATAGATCGATGAAAATCGAGTTTCAGTCGGGTCGCGGAGACTGAATCGGAGCCGATTCAGTTCGACCCTCGGGCGAATCGCGCGACCGCGTCAGGCCTCGGCCGCCAGGTGGCGCCGTACGCCGTCGTTGCTGCCGCGCGGTCGGCTTACAAAGGGGAACACGCAATCCTGTCTCCCGCACGCTCGCCCTCACTCTCCCCGCTCTCTCGCCCTCTGTTCGCTCGCTGCTCTCCTCTTTCCCCTCCGCCGTCGCCATTTCCGCCGCGCGACCGCCGCGGTGAAATCCGCTGCCACCGAGCCGTCTCCGACCGCTCCACCCTCGGCGCAGCTGCGGCTTGCTCTGCTCTTCGTTTCCGACCCGTTGCCGACCTCAGCCGACCTAAGGTACAGCTCCAGCAAGCTTCCCGCCGTCCGCCATTGCCGGAGCGCCGCCGAGCTCTCGGGTCGCCGCGACGAGGGCGATGCCGGGGTCGGCTTCCCTCTCTTTTGCTCGTCTAAGAGTCCCTGTTACCCGTAGATCCATTCCACACCGTCGGTTAGGTCTATCTCGCCGTAGTTTCGCCGGAACCCGAGTTCGCCGTGAAACCGCTCACCACCGTGCCGCCATGCAAGCGCGGTCAGTGAGTTTCCGTGCGCAATAGTTCGATTAGTCGCGCGCACAGGTCCGCTAGGGTTGCAGGAACACGGAACGAGGCCGAGCCGCGCGAGCAACGGCCGGAATCGGCCGGCGCAAGTTCGCCGGACCACCGCCGTCCGCCATTGCCGCCGTCGAGCTCGCTCCGGTGGAGTACGACCCTCGGCAGTTGGTCCATCGGGTTCGTCTCGTTGCCGCGAGTCGGTAGGTAGCCTCGGCGTCGCCGGAGACCTCGCCGTCGGCGAGCTCTCGCCGGTCAGCGCTGGCGGCTCTGTTCCGCTCTCTGACGCGTGGGGTCGGTTCGACCCCGGGGCCCGCGAGTCAGCCGTTCGGGTGCGCCTCTGGTTCACTGAGCCGGGTGCACGTAGCAGTTCTATTGGGTTTAGGTTTTTGATTTATAAAATGAATTTCCAGAAAATGTGTAAAACCTTCCAAAATTCATATCTGGAGCTAGGAATGTCCAATTGGGGTGAACAAAATTTTGTTGTGTTTGTATTTCTGAGCTCTATCAAGGAAAAATATAAAATGTACTTTTTGAATACTTTTTGTGTGCAGTTATAATTAAATTATTAATTGCTTGTAAACTTGATAAATGCATAAGTAATTGCAGGAATGTGCTAAAAATGTGATTCCACTTGCATTCATCTTGTTTAGGGAAGTAGAATCTATGAAAAATATGTTTGCTAGTGTTTCACTGTTATTTATATGATGTCTAGTATAATGTGCCTTTTATGCTTTAATCTTGCAAAAATCACCATGCTTAATGTGTTAAGGTTATGGACATGAATATTTTTCCTGGGCTATGTTATGTTGGAAAGAAGCTAAGAAAATTAGGAAATCTGTTGTTTGATACATTTCACTGTGTTAAGTATTTTCCATTGCTTAAAAGGCTGGTTGCTTGTTATTTTTGTGTAGACTGTTATACTTGTCCAAATGACTTGAAATTTTGTCAGTAGGCTAATCTGGATGTGTGATAGCTACTGTAATTTCTATGGATTTTTCTGGTCACAGTAAGCAGTAGGTCCAGTTATAGGCTAGGGTTTATTTAATTGTTTCTAAGCAAATATCTTGTGGTTGTGGTAGGTTAGTTAATGCATGTTAATTATTAAGTGCAGGTTGTAGACCTCTCACCCGGGACGAGAAATTGTTCTATGCTTTGCTTAAGAAGGGTGAGTATGAGTTGGTTGTCTAGGAAAGAAATAAATGAGTGTGGATTGTTAAACTGATTGCATATCATGGGTTAATTCGTGCATCTCTATCTTGCATTTCATGTGCATTCTCAGTTCTCATATATGCATATCATGCATACAGGATCGCCGGGAGGCGTGACGCTGTTGCAGTTCGATCCACCGGAGGAGGGAGTTCCGCCGGAGATTGAAGTGCCTGAGGTTCCCGAAGGTCAGGAAGAAGAAGCTGAACTTCCGGAGTGCCCGGATCACCAACCCACTAACTTTGTGAAAGGCAAGCCCCGGAGCATTCCTAAGTCTCCACCTACTCTTTTTACAAATACACTGGTCTTTATTAAATCGTATGATTGTGCACTTAAGTGTAGGAGTTGATATGATACCGTTGCTGCATTTATTCCTTGTCCACTTATACTTGATCCCGAAGTTATTACTAGACAAGGGGATGGGTTCGATCTTATGCTTAGCCATGCTTAGACCGGTAGAAGTCGAGGGATTCCCTGTCCTTCGCGAGCATAGGTGGTTACTAATGATGATGGGGTTGGATTCCACATGATGGACTATATGTGCCACCATGCCACAGTGTCTAATGAGAGAATCAAGGCTAGGTAGCGGGGAGCTGCATGACATGGTTGAGGTCATGCCGTCTTCGGTGCTGCTTGCGGCCGACTAGGACTGAGGCCACCAGACATCAGTTGAGATTGAAAGACGTCGTCACATAGCTGGCCAGATAAGTCGTTCTGACCGCGAAGCCGAGTATTTCTTTCTAAGCCGGGAATTGGGCGTGATAAGGCAGACATATTCTGGAGGTAGGAAGGATGTGCGGAGACACCATCTTACCAAGGGCAGGTCAGGGACCTGATGCATCCTGGAAGTGGGTTTGTCTCTGAGAATATGGACCCCTCCAAGCCCGCGATACATATTATGTCTCAGAAAGATTTAACGGTGGCCCAAGAAGCCAGTGGCTCGGCTGACAGGGTTTGTGATTGGCATATTTACCAGCTGGTACAATCGATTCGAATCGCCATCTCTCCTGGTTAGTGAGAAACTGAACTGATCTTCTGGTGAGGTAGAGGCTAATAACTTGAACATAATGATTATGGTGAGATGAGGTTGATATCTGTGGATATCGAAAATCATATGGTTTTATTGATTGCTACAATATTCAGTGAATGCTTAGTATAGTGGCTAATCCTAGTAAATAGTTTAACTGAAATCGAAGCTTATCACAATTAAAATGAATAAGATGAGGTTCTACTGTAGTAATGCTTTTGATGCAAAAAATATGCTACCCTCTGAGCTCCACCAAATAAGCCTTGCATATCCTTGAGAGTCTTTTTATTTACTCCCTGTCGGGTAAGTCTAGCTGAGTACAATTGAGTACTCAGGGTTTTATTCCCATTGTTGCAGATGGTGTAGTCTACTACGCGTATTGCAGGAATTGCTTCACCCCTGCAGGCGAAGAAGACTAGACCCGAGGGCAGGGTCATTATCTATCTTTAGTTGTTGTAAGAATGCTGTGACAGGGTCATGTGATGGTACTCGTATTTGAACTCTGTGGTGTAAAACTATGTTGACTTCCGCTACTACCCTATTTGTGTAAAAGACTATGTTGTACTCTGATGTTTAAATTCGGTTGCGAACTTATGTGTCATGTGATCGGGTATTGCTGAATGAATGATCCTTGGGGTATGAAATGTTTGAAATCCTTCGAGATTTCCGGACTACCGGGTTTATATTGGCTCAAGTGCGACTGGATTGCGGCTAAAATGCGATCGTTGTACTTGTGCTCGTATAAATTGGTCGGTTCTGTGACAGCTGGTACCAGAGCATAATTCAGCATATACCGTCACTTGACTATTTAAAAACTAAAAGAGTTTTGAGTTTTACAAACTAATTGCCAACTGATAGTGTGTATAGGTGATTTAAACCAAGTGTTTGCAAAACTTATGAGTACCAATGACCAAGTCCTATAGCCCTATGTATATGTGGTAATTAGGTGGCTTATGTAAGTACTGACTTGGGGGAAATTGCATCATATTTCTATTTGTGGTTCATTTGGTTTTATCGTGCGGATAATCATGAACTGTCGGTTTCTTATTGCTTCTTATGGGTCAATGTACCATGTCGCCTAAGGTAAGGTGAGATGTGAGTGTAAGATCGAACAACCATCGATCGATGGTGAGTGTATGATTACTGAAGTGAGTACATGTTATCCATATGTGTACTTATGGAAGTAAGGTGGAGTAATTAATTTTTGGGGTCGCAAATGTTCATGGGAACATTTTCGGCAAAAAGTGCTTCTTGTTGCCCTGCATACATTGGGATTGGGCTGAAATGAATCTTCTGCAGGTACACTAACCACGCAAAACGTATAGCACGGTTAGTTACGTATATGAGAGCACGTGGTATGCCACCGACTATAACGTTAGTTAAAATATATTATGTGTGAGGTCGTTGGCACGTGCATGCATCATGATCATGAAATTAATTTAAGCTATTTGTACTATTTACTTCCCTATGGTAAAATTTGTGCTGTCCTATCTTATTCTAAATGCTGAAAGATGTTGTAATGTACCAGATGGCAGCTGAAGGTGAGCCGCAGAGTGGTCAGTTTATGGAGCAGTTTGGCACACCCACTGTGCTATGGAGGTTGTTGAAGTCGGTGGGATATGCAGAGCCACCACTGTATTTCTGGAAGCCAGCGCAAACCATGGTGCAGCCTTGGTTTGATGTTTGGGTGACTATCCCTGTGCTTGAAAGGGGTTGGTCGTTTCCAGGAATAAAGGTGGAAGTTGACATGAGGACGCCATGGGATGGTGTGCAGCTTGCAGCTTTTGAGGTGTTGACGGATATTTGCAGCCGGTTCAACAAGAGAGCTGATTTGGGGCCAGCAAATGTTTTTCCCAGGGTGGATGCTTCTCAGGGTGAGTGGGCTCAGTCTAGCCAAGCTTCTTTAGAGCGAGGCAGGGACGAGCGTGCTCATAGCACGGGTGCTTCTATGAGTGCTATGTTTGCTGTCCTGAGGATGCACTATTCCACTAGGGATGGTTGGATGAAGTGCGTTGAAGCCCTGCATGATGCTGTTGAGAAGAAGTTAGAAGCTGAAGAGTGGGCACGTATGGTTCGTCGTAGCTCAGATGACTTGGTGGTAGCTCTCACTGCCTGTCGCAATGAGTTGTTACGATGCACTGGCGCCTTGTTGGCAGCTGATCGCCGTGTCGAGGTGCTTGAGAGGGAGAATGCAGATCTTCGCCGCCAGCTTGACAATCGCAATATGAGTTTGACACGTCAGCGCACTGAGTTTCTGCAGGAGTTGCGTGCTAGTCAGCAGCAGGTTTGGGAGTTGCAGCAGGATGTTCATTGTCTGAACAACCGTGCTGATCCGTTTCATCCTCCGGGTGCAGCGGGGTTTGCTCCTGAGATCTTCATTGCAGCTGATGATGGTGAAGCAAGTGAGGAAGAAGAGGAAGAAGACCCCGAGGAGATCGTGCCTATTGACGAGAGTGATGACCATGGTGGGAACGTGTCCGGCGTGGACAGTGACCACGATGACTAGGCTTTTTCTAGTGATCTTGCCATGATCGGCACCCTTTTGTATTAGGAAAACCTTTAATGTCATGTAATGGGTAGAACCTGAATTGTAATGAGAGAACCCTGTGTGTTCAGGGCTGGAACCATCAAACTTTTAATTAAGTAATGGTAACTTATGCAGCTTGGAAACCCTTTTTGGTTGCGCCTTGTTATTGTGCGGTTGTGTGATGATTATTGAATTATTGTGCCGTTTGTTGGTTATCAAAAAAAAAGATCATTGATATCTTTTGGGCATAATCTTTCGGTTATCTTTGACATAACTGACACTTAACAATGGTTGTTGCGTGTTGCTACAGATGGCACCTCATACCCGTCGTCATGGGTCAACCAGTGGTGGTGGGAACGAACATGAAGATGAGGAGTTGCCGCCTCCTCCACCGCGTACCCAGGAACAAATGTTTGCTCAGTTCTTGGACACCCAGCAAGCGATTTTGCAGCAGATGGTTGCTAGTAACAACCACAATCGCAATCGAGGTGGACGCCGCGGAAACGATGAGGACCAATACAGTAACTATAAGGACTTCATGGACACTAAGCCTCCGGTATTCAAGCAGGCCGTAGAGCCGCTGGAAGCTGATGAGTGGTTAAATACTATTGAACAGTCATTCTCTGTGCTGCGATTGACTGAAACCATGAAGGCTAGCTTTGCTGCTATGTTACTGCAAGGCCAAGCTGGAATATGGTGGGCCAATCGTAAGACCGCCTACCCTGTGGTCGCTGATATCACCTGGGAGCAGTTCACCAGGGATTTCAGGGGGCATTTCATTCCAGCAGGATTGATCAAGATGAAGGTCAATGAATTCATGCAGCTTACTCAGGGTACCAAGACCCTCACTCAGTATCATCATGCCTTTAACAATCTGTCGAGGTATGCCCCGTGGATGGTAGATACAGATGAAAAGAAGATTGAAACCTTCAAGAGAGGTCTTAGTACCAAGCTTATGAAGACTCTGGCGAACAACGCTCGTACAACTTTTAACGAGTTCATCAGTGAAGCTTATATCCAAGAGAAACAGAACAACTTGCACACTGCTTCCAAGGGAGGCAGGAGGCCATTTGAAGGAAGCTCTTCTCAGTCAAGGACTCCAGCAGCTAGTCGTGCGGTGGCAAATCGCCCTGCTTACCGTCCGACTGTTCCTGGAGCAAAATTCAGACCCCCTCCAAAGAAGCAGCCAGCGCCTCAGCGCTACAAGAAAGGTTTCACAGTGCCTTTGAACAAGAACAACGCTCCTCCAAGCAACGCCGTTCCAGTGAGGACCAACCAAGGTCTGGGGCCATGCTTTAACTGCGGTCAACAGGGGCACCTTGCTCGCTATTGCCCTTATCCAAAGCAGGCTCGAGTGCATCACACCACTATTGAAGAAATTCCAGAAGGTGAACCAGTCACCGCGGGTATGTTTTCTGTGAATCAGCATCCTGCTATTGTTTTGTTCGACTCTGGATCATCGCATTCTTTCATAAGTCAAGCATTTGCACAAAGGCATGCCTTTCAGATCGTTGATTTGGGCTGTAACTTCCGGATAACCTCAGCTGGGGCTGAAATATGCACACGTGAGGGTATCAAGCAGGCGAGTATTGAGATTAATGATAGAAGTTTTATCAGTCATCTCATTGTGTTGCCTGGGCTAGGTCTGGATGTAATTCTAGGGGTTAGCTGGATGAACAAATGGGGTGCGGTATTGGACGTTGCTAACCGAACTCTGACGTTGAAGGCGCCCCAGGGTGGGGGTACCTTTCAAGTTTCCTTACCTCGAAGAGGGGATCTTTTTAATCTCTCTTTCGCAGTTGAGGGCAAGACCGTCCAAGGTATTCCGGTAGTGTGTGAGTTTCCTGATGTCTTTCCTGATGATCTACCTGGACTTCCTCCTGATCGAGATGTGGAGTTTGCAATAGAACTTATTCCCGGTACGGCACCTATTTCTCGAAGGCCATATAGAATGGCTCCTCATGAATTAGCTGAACTCAAGAAACAACTCCAGGAGTTATTGGACAAAGGGTTCATTCGCCCTAGTTCTTCTCCGTGGGGCTGTCCTGCAATCTTTGTTAAGAAGAAGGATGAAACTTTACGTATGTGTGTGGACTATAGGCCACTAAATGCTGTGACAATTAAGAACAAGTATCCTCTACCTCGTATTGATATCTTGTTTGATCAATTGTCCAAGGCCAAGGTTTTCTCCAAAATTGATCTGAGATCTGGGTATCACCAAATTAAGATCAGACCACAAGATATTCCCAAGACGGCTTTCTCCACTCGGTATGGCTTGTATGAGTATTTGGTTATGTCTTTTGGATTAACCAATGCTCCTGCACATTTCATGTATCTAATGAATTTGGTATTCATGCCTGAGTTGGATAAGTTCGTGGTAGTCTTTATTGACGATATTCTGGTGTACTCTGAGAGCATGGAGGATCATGCTGAACACTTGAGGATAGTCTTGACTAGACTCAGGGAGCATAAGCTGTATGCTAAGTTCAGCAAGTGTGAGTTTTGGTTGACTAAGGTACCTTTTCTGGGCCATATCTTATCTGCTGAAGGTATTTCTGTAGATCCGTCAAAAGTTCAGCAGGTATTGGATTGGCAGTCACCAACAAATGTGTCTGAGGTTCGTAGCTTTCTGGGATTAGCTGGGTATTATCGCCGCTTTATTCAGGATTTCTCTAAAATAGCTAAACCTATGACCAAGCTATTGCACAAAGATACCAAGTTTGTGTGGAGTGAGGAGTGTGAAACAGCTTTTCGCACCTTGCAAACGTTGTTGACCACTGCTCCAGTTCTTGCACAACCTGATATTGAAAGGCCTTTTGATGTGTACTGCGATGCTTGTGGCACTGGGTTAGGATGTGTTCTCATGCAAGAAGGCCGAGTCATTGCTTATGCCTCGCGTCAACTGAGAAAACATGAGCAAAACTATCCTACTCATGATTTGGAACTTGCCGCTGTAGTTCATGCATTGAAGATTTGGCGCCACTATTTGATGGGTCACAAATGTCATATCTATTCCGATCACAAGAGTCTCAAGTACATTTTCACTCAGCCTGAGTTGAACATGAGGCAAAGAAGGTGGTTGGAGTTGATCAAAGACTATGATCTAGAAGTACACTATCATCCGGGCAAGGCCAATGTCGTAGCCGATGCCTTGAGCCGAAAGTCTCATTGCAATGTATTGCAGCCTTTGCTAGCAGACGGGTTCAACCTTGTGCATCCAGTGGTGTTGAATAATATTACTCTCAGTTGTACTTTGGAAAGCAAGATTATTGAAGGTCAGAAAACAGATCCCGGCATATATCATATCAAAAGGAAGATGAAAGAACAAGAAATGCTTCATTTCCGAGTAGATGAAAAAGGTATATTGTGGTTCAAGGATCGATTGGTAGTACCGAAAGACCGTGAGTTGAGGAATCAGATTATGGATGAGGCTCATTTGTCCAAGTTGTCCATCCATCCTGGTAGTAGTAAGATGTATCAAGACTTGAAACCTAGGTTCTGGTGGAGCAAAATGAAGAAGGAAATTGCAGCCTATGTGGCCAGGTGTGATACCTGTTGTCGCGTGAAGGCTATTCATCTTAAGCCAGCAGGCCTATTGCAACCCTTACCAGTTCCAGGTTGGAAATGGGATGAGATAACCATGGATTTCATATCTGGGTTACCTCTAACGCAAAAAGGCCACGATTCTATTTGAGTGATCGTAGATCGATTGACTAAGATTGCACATTTCTTACCAGTTCGAACTACAGATCGTCCTCATCAGTTGGCACAGCTCTACTTTGCTCAGATACTTCGGTTACATGGTGTGCCGAGGACGATAGTTTCCGACAGAGGCCCGCAATTTATTGCACGCTTCTGGGAGCATCTACACAAGTGTTTGGGAACCAATTTGGTTCGCAGCTCAGCTTATCATCCTCAAACTTCTGGTCAGACTGAAAGGGTAAATCAAATTCTTGAAGATATGTTGAGAGCTTGTGTTCTATCGTCTAAAGGTTCGTGGGAAGAATGGTTGCCTTTGGCCGAGTTCTCATACAACAATAGCTATCAAGAGAGTTTTCAAATGGCTCCTTTTGAAGCTTTGTATGGGCGCAAATGTAGAACTCCTCTCAATTGGGTTGAATCAGGCGAAAGGAGATATTACGGGATTGACTTTGTGAAAGAGGCCGAAGAGAGAGTGCATACCATTCAAACACATCTCAAAGCCGCTCAGACTTGTAGCTCCAAGGTTTGTAGGTCCTTTTCAAATTCTGGAAAGAAGTGGGAAGGTAGCATACAAGTTACGGTTGCCACCACACATGTCCACTATCTTCAATGTGTTTCATGTATCTCAACTCAAGAAATGTTTACGAGTACCGGAAGAGCAAGTGGATTTTGGTGATATCAAGTTGAAATCAGATTTGACCTATGAAGAAAAGCCTATTGAAGTAATAGATTACAAAGAAAGAATCACCCGTAGCCGAGTGATCAAGTTCTATAAGGTGTGTGGAACAACCAAAGTTATTGGGATGCGACTTGGGAGCGAGAAGATTACCTCAAGGAAGTCTATCCGTCTTTCTTTAAACAATGGTAATTAGCTCTAATCTCGGGGACGAGATTCTTTTAAGGGGGGAGGGCTGTAACACCCTCGTGTTAGTTACTATTTTCACACTTGCATTTGCATGTCATCAAGCATAGATCATGTCATTTCATGCATTATTATCATTGCATTTTATTTGATTCCCTTTTATTGCTATATGTTTGTTTATATGTCCATATTATGCAAAATGTGTTGACATGCAAATGTGATGCTTGTTTACGGTTCTAAATGCTTTATACATGTTTAGGATAACATTTGGAACAATGTTCATGTTGGTGAAATCCCCAAAATACCCCTCTAGCTCATAGTTGACTAGAGAACCCTTTAAAAGCTATTCTGTTTGACCAAACAAGAAGGGCATTTTAGAGATTCTGCATGTCAGTGCACCCTTAATAAAAGTTGTGTAGAATTTTATAAGCAACAAACTTTATTTTTGGGTCAACTCATGAAAATGAGTGAAAGAAGGTCAAAAAGTTGAATTAGTGCAGATTTGGAGCTGTTTTGGAAGTTCTCAAATTTTCCTAAGTCTAAACCGGTTTTCAGTTTCGGTGTACCCCTGTTCATCGACTTGTATCTCTCAATCCAGGCCGAACTAGAGTAAAGTACCTTAATATGAAATGATCTACTTGTATAGCTCTTCAACCCATGTTAGTGAAGTTTTCGCTGAAACGCTCTGGATCGCGAGTTATAGATCGATGAAAATCGAGTTTCAGTCGGGTCCGCAGAGACTGAATCGGAGCCGATTCAGTTCGACCCTCGGGCGAATCGCGCGACCGCGTCAGGCCTCGGCCGCCAGTTGGCGCCGTACGCCGTCGTTGCTGCCGCGCGGTCGGCTTACAAAGGGGAACACGCAATCCTGTCTCCCGCACGCTCGCCCTCACTCTCCCCGCTCTCTCGCCCTCTGTTCGCTCGCTGCTCTCCTCTTTCCCCTCCGCCGTCGCCATTTCCGCCGCGCGACCGCCGCGGTGAAATCCGCCGCCACCGAGCCGTCTCCGACCGCTCCACCCTCGGCGCAGCTGCGGCTTGCTCTGCTCTTCGTTTCCGACCCGTTGCCGACCTCAGCCGACCTAAGGTACAGCTCCAGCAAGCTTCCCGCCGTCCGCCATTGCCGGAGCGCCGCCGAGCTCTCGGGTCGCCGCGACGAGGACGATGCCGGGGTCGGCTTCCCTCTTTTTTGCTCGTCTAAGAGTCCCCGTTAGCCGTAGATCCATTCCACACCGTCGGTTAGGTCTATCTCGCCGTAGTTTCGCCGGAACCCGAGTTCGCCGTGAAACCGCTCGCCACCGTGCCGCCATGCGAGCGCGGTCAGTGAGTTTCCGTGCGCAATAGTTCGATTAGTCGCGCGCACAGGTCCGCTAGGGTTGCAGGAACACGGAACGAGGCCGAGCCGCGCGAGCAACGGCCGGAATCGGCCGGCGCAAGTTCGCCGGACCACCGCCGTCCGCCATTGCCGCCGTCGAGCTCGCTCCGGTGGAGTACGACCCTCGGCAGTTGGTCCATCGGGTTCGTCTCGTTGCCGCGAGTCGGTAGGTAGCCTCGGCGTCGCCGGAGACCTCGCCGTCGGCGAGCTCTCGCCGGTCAGCGCTGGCGGCTCTGTTCCGCTCTCTGACGCGTGGGGTCGGTTCGACCCCGGGGCCCGCGAGTCAGCCGTTCGGGTGCGCCTCTGGTTCACTGAGCCGGGTGCACGTAGCAGTTCTATCGGGTTTAGGTTTTTGATTTATAAAATGAATTTCCAGAAAATGTGTAAAACCTTCCAAAATTCATATCTGGAGCTAGGAATGTCCAATTGGGGTGAACAAAATTTTGTTGTGTTTGTATTTCTGAGCTCTATCAAGGAAAAATATAAAATGTACTTTTTGAATACTTTTTGTGTGCAGTTATAATTAAATTGTTAATTGCTTGTAAACTTGATAAATGCATAAGTAATTGCAGGAATGTGCTAAAAATGTGATTCCACTTGCATTCATCTTGTTTAGGGAAGTAGAATCTATGAAAAATATGTTTGCTGGTGTTTCACTGTTATTTATATGATGTCTAGTATAATGTGCCTTTTATGCTTTAATCTTGCAAAAATCACCATGCTTAATGTGTTAAGGTTATGGACATGAATATTTTTCCTGGGCTATGTTATGTTGGAAAGAAGCTAAGAAAATTAGGAAATCTGTTGTTTGATACTTTTCACTGTGTTAAGTATTTTCCATTGCTTAAAAGGCTGGTTGCTTGTTATTTTTGTGTAGACTGTTATACTTGTCCAAATGACTTGAAATTTTGTCAGTAGGCTAATCTGGATGTGTAATAGCTACTGTAATTTCTATGGATTTTTCTGGTCAGAGTAAGCAGTAGGTCCAGTTATAGGCTAGGGTTTATTTAATTGTTTCTAAGCAAATATCTTGTGGTTGTGGTAGGTTAGTTGATGCATGTTAATTATTAAGTGCAGGTTGTAGACCTCTCACCCGGGACGAGAAATTGTTCTATGCTTTGCTTAAGAAGGGTGAGTATGAGTTGGTTGTCTAGGAAAGAAATAAATGAGTGTGGATTGTTAAACTGATTGCATATCATGGGTTAATTCGTGCATCTCTATCTTGCATTTCATGTGCATTCTCAGTTCTCATATATGCATATCATGCATACAGGATCGCCGGGAGGCGTGACGCTGTTGCAGTTCGATCCACCGGAGGAGGGAGTTCCGCCGGAGATTGAAGTGCCAGAGGTTCCCGAAGGTCAGGAAGAAGAAGCTGAACTTCCGGAGTGCCCGGATCACCAACCCACTAACTTTGTGAAAGGCAAGCCCCGGAGCATTCCTAAGTCTCCACCTACTCTTTTTACAAATACACTGGTCTTTATTAAATCGTATGATTGTGCACTTAAGTATAGGAGTTGATATGATACCGTTGCTGCATTTATTCCTTGTCCACTTATACTTGATCCCGAAGTTATTACTAGACAAGGGGATGGGTTCGATCTTATGCTTAGCCATGCTTAGACCGGTAGAAGTCGAGGGATTCCCTGTCCTTCGCGAGCATAGGTGGTTACTAATGATGATGGGGTTGGATTCCACATGATGGACTATATGTGCCACCATGCCACAGTGTCTAATGAGAGAATCAAGGCTAGGTAGCGGGGAGCCGCATGACATGGTTGAGGTCATGCCGTCTTCGGTGCTGCTTGCGGCCGACTAGGACTGAGGCCACCAGACATCAGTTGAGATTGAAAGACGTCGTCACATAGTTGGCCAGATAAGTCGTTCTGACCGCGAAGCCGAGTATTTCTTTCTGAGCCGGGAATTGGGCGTGATAAGGCAGACATATTCTGGAGGTAGGAAGGATGTGCGGAGACACCATCTTACCAAGGGCAGGTCAGGGACCTGATGCATCCTGGAAGTGGGTTTGTCTCTGAGAATATGGACCCCTCCAAGCCCGCGATACATATTATGTCTCAGAAAGATTTAACGGTGGCCCAAGAAGCCAGTGGCTCGGCTGACAGGGTTTGTGATTGGCATATTTGCCAGCAGGTACAATCGATTCGAATCGCCATCTCTCCTGGTTAGTGAGAAACTGAACTGATCTTCTGGTGAGGTAGAGGCTAATAACTTGAACATAATGATTATGGTGAGATGAGGTTGATATCTGTGGATATCGGAAATCATATGGTTTTATTGATTGCTACAATATTCAGTGAATGCTTAGTATAGTGGCTAATCCTAGTAAATAGTTTAACTGAAATCGAAGCTTATCACAATTAAAATGAATAAGATGAGGTTCTACTGTAGTAATGCTTTTGATGCAAAAAATGATGCTACCGTCTGAGCTCCACCAAATAAGCCTTGCATATCCTTGAGAGTCTTTTTATTTACTCCCTGTCGGGTAAGTCTAGCTGAGTACAATTGAGTACTCAGGGTTTTATTCCCATTGTTGCAGATGGTGTAGTCTACTACGCGTATTGCAGGATTTGCTTCACCCCTGCGGGCGAAGAAGACTAGACCCGAGGGCAGGGTCATTATCTATCTTTAGTTGTTGTAAGAATGCTGTGACAGGGTCATGTGATGGTACTCGTATTTGAACTCTGTGGTGTAAAACTATGTTGACTTCCGCTACTACCCTATTTGTGTAAAAGACTATGTTGTACTCTGATGTTTAAATTCGGTTGCGAACTTATGTGTCATGTGATCGGGTATTGCTGAATGAATGATCCTTGGGGTATGAAATGTTTGAAATCCTTCGAGATTTCCGGACTACCGGGTTTATATTGGCTCAAGTGCGACTGGATTGCGGCTAAAATGCGATCGTTGTACTTGTGCTCGTATAAATTGGTCGGTTCTGTGACAGCCGCCCCCCAGGTGTAGCTTCCCGGGTCCAGTCTTTGGAGGCGGTTCTCTAGGCGGTTTCCCAAGGGCGGTTTCACCTCCTTCCAATCCTGGAGATGCCCAAACCACCCTACTCTAGCTATAAATAGATGGTGCTCCTTCATCATTCACACACACCAACATTTGGAGCACTACACCTCACATTTCATACTTGTTCTCTCTAGTTTAGTAGTAGTAGAGCAAGGCAAAGCTATCAAGGAGAGCTTGTCTCCTTGGAGGAATCAAGAACATCTTGGTATGAATATAATTTAGTTCTCCTATATGAGCAAGTTCTCATCTTATGTTTATAGCAATGCATCTGAATTATAGTATAAGATTGTTCATATTATGATCATAACATATGAACTAGTTCATAGTCTATGTGTTATGTTCTTGATATGTTCATCAAAGTTCTTCATCGTTCGTCAAATTAGTAGGAATAGAGGAAGAACTATGGATGGGATAATAGTTCGTTGTGATGTCATGGTTGCTCCTAGCCGAGCCTGTCAATCCGAAGGGTTGGGGTCCTGGGAGGTTAGGAGTTGTTTCCAATTACGCGAGCATGGTGTTCGGGTATGCGGAGATCAGCGAATATGTCGGTACCCCACGGGCAGAGGGGTAGGTGGGCAGGTGGTGACAGCCCTGTCCATCCCTAGCACTCCCCCATGTTCAGGTATTGAGTAGGAGTTCGGAAAGTCTCTATCGGCTGGCAGACCAGCTACGGGGATCTCCCTATCATCCCAGACATAGTCCTAATTTAGTTAGATGTAAATGCTATTCTTTGCATAGCTGTATACGACTAAAGCCTGCTCAGTTATTTGTATTCTTTTAGTCTTTATTCCTTTTTTTTATCCTTGAGGTTGCTCCGATGCGTGTGTCCACTATCTTATAAACTTGATTTAACCCCTGCTTATGCTATGCCTACCCATGCATCCAAATAAGTAATCATGTTTATACCAAAGCTAGATGAAATTCATCCCTACGAGAAATTATAAATACGACACCCTTGAATACTTACGGGTTGAAATGCTACTATGATAGTTCTGTACGCTTGCAGAGTAATCTTATTTCTTACTGAGCTATCGATTGGCATACCTAAGTACCAATACTTAATGATTGTAATTCTTGTGCACGCCATGGCGCTATGTCACAGTTTTGCATATCGTAAGTAATGACGGTTAGGAAAGCCAATCTGGCACTTCTAACTGCTATTACCAGACTGCATTACCTAGGCCGGCACCTTTAAGGGCCAAGGGTTACCTTTGTGAAGAAATAGTGGTTGGGAATGTCAACTTTCGTTTCTAATATTATTATTAAGGATAGACTTATAGTCTATCTTTAGTAGTGATGCTAAGAAACGCCAACAAGCATTTCTAGCGCCATTGCCGGGGATGGACCTTTAGTCTATCTTTTGTAACGACGTTAAGAAATGCCAACAGTTATCGATTCATGTTTGTTTTCTTGTTTAATCTATGTTTAGTGTCATCCGGTGGACGAGGGCTTAGGTTAAGCTTGATTATGTGCATGGATTAGTTATCGGCTCTAACTAATTTGGCAGCTTAGTTAGATTCATCAAGTTATCAAGATGTTATTTGTCATCTATTGTTTATTTATTAATATAACATCTCTTTGCCTGATCAAGATTGCATATTATTGGTCTTAGATCTACATGAAAATGTTCATTTATGTTTCGTTCATGTTTATGCTTTGTTACGATAATTGCTTGATTCGGCCAGTGTTATCGCAGCCTTACTCATACGTGATGAGAGGGCTTGGCAAGAGCCGATTTGTACGGATACAGAACCACCGGCCTTTTAGACCAGTTCGGTATTCTTATAGATCGACTTGTGGCTTTTGCTACCGCCAAGTTTTCTGCTTCACAGATCCTAGATCGGCTAATTAGCCAATACAGTTATGCTTTCATGAGAAAAACTAGTTAACTGTTCGTGTTCTACCAAATCGGCTAAATAGCCGATTTCTGTCTGTTTGACATTCAGACAGTCTGAATTGAATGATTTGACCTGTTTAAAATGATCGACTATGCTTTGATCTTTTATAACAATCTGCATAGACTTGTTTAATGTAGATTTTCATTTTTGATTACACATATCAATCGATTATGTATTAGTTCAATAATTGTTTCGTGTAGCAAAACATGCATACATGCCGGAATTGACTCTTTAGTCGATTTCCAATTCAATCGGCTCTCAGAGCCACATAGTTGGAACTACCCGGACCCACCGGTTAGTTTTGCCCTGTGATTATTGATTATTATATTTTCCTTATCAATTGCAGGTCAAATTAACTGGCACGCCTGATGGTTATCGGTACTCTCTGACCGGGTTTGAAGCTAGCTGGATCTTGGAAGCTCCGACGCTCTTGAGATCATATCCGGCTTCACTGGTGTGTTGAGCGCGAGGAACCACATTTTGTGCCAAAATAATGATAAGAATAATAGTGTGGGAAACTGATACTTAGCTGGACTTAAAATGGAGGGCGCTCTCCTCCAAGCTTGACGTTTGACAGGGTCTTTGATGTTGTAAATTGAGTGATCCTTCTGGGAGCAGGTGTATCGACAGCATAGAAGTGTCGGGTTGACTAGCTCTCTGATCTTGTATTTTTTCTGTGAAACTCAATTGCGAACAAAGATACCAAATCTTATGGAGAGGGGTTAAGTTTGTACCACTCCATGGTAAGTGATTGATTTTATATTTCCAGCAGAAGCTTCCTAACTGAGTCGACCTTCATGTGCCCACATATTTTTGGTTTTTTTCTAAAAGGTGTGGACCTTCATGTGCCCACATATTTTTGGTATTTTTAGATTTTCCTATGATACTATGGTGAACTTTCATGTGTTCATATATTTTTGGTATTTTGTGCTTGTATAAAGTAGACTCAATAAGCGCATAGGCATAATTACCTGATAACTAGGGGATGCTCCTCCCCAAGCTTGATGTTTGCAATACTTGGTGCTTGAATGTTTCTCAGAGTGAGCTAGTAGTAGTCCTGGTGGATGCCACTAATAGACTCTCCCCTTAGTCATAATATTATTCCTGCATAGTTATACTCCAACAAGAAAACCAAAACTCGAGGCTCGAATTATCAAGGGGTTAGCGGTCAGCCAGTGAGCACTTTGATTATTCTTTGAGTTAATTTAGATTTTAGCAGGATTCTAACAGGATTCTCTTTTTCGGGTTTTTCTAGGTTTCTTATGTAGAAATCAAATATGTATGCATGCTTGTCACACCCAATTTTAAGGATAAAATGGGATGCATAATCTTATGTGCGCCCAGAGATCAGTCACACACATAAGCCAACAAATTGCATAAATTGTAACATAACCAATGTTTATTACATAGCGAATAATATCAAAGTCATTACACAGCGGAAATAAAGATAACTCTCGCGGTAGCTCCATAGCATAGGGACGCCGACTGGTGAAGCACAAGTCTAGTAGTCCTCTGGGTAGTCCTCATCACTATCACCATCTCTTACCCATCCGGGATTTTTAACCAAGTAAAGAAAAATAAACAAGCGTAAGTACATGTCGTACTCAACAAGACTAGCATGGGTTCATGAAGCTCAAAAGGGTTGACACGGGTTTAACAGTAGGTTGCTTTTAATTAATCATCTTTTATGCAGTTGGATAGTAACAAGTGAATAAGCCCATTCTCATGATCATAGTAAACATAATTAATGAGTAGCAATAAATAGATTTAACAACAAGTAAGCATCACCCCAAAAGATAACTACTCCATAAGACGTCCAAGGCCTCTCGTGACCGTGAGCTCGGCTAGTATACCAGTTTTACACTCTGTAGAGGTTGTGCACTTTCACTATGAACCGTGATTCCCAGTTGCTCGGGTTAATTACTCCCATAACACTACCAAGGTGAGTGAGCAGGGTTTCACTATGAAGTCTTTCAAAGTACTTTGCCTAACAAGTTAGGGCCACTAGGGACCCGGCAAGCAGATGTAGAGCCCCCCTTCTTCGTGGCACAAGGTCACGCAGGTTATACACACTCGGACAGGAGCCGCACTATACCCGAGTCGGCAGGTCCCATCACGCCTTTCGGTAACCTCTAACAAGCTAGAAAAAGTACCCATACTTGACTAAAACCAGAGCCATGTAGCCCTCATAGTTGCACTGTCAATCCCGGTGTCATACTTACAGATCATTACCAAAGGAGAAGGATTTTGAGCATCACAAAACTATGCTCGAATCCCCTAATTCCATGTTGCTAAAAAGGCATCTTTTAATCATATTGCATAATCAATTAATCAAGTTTACATAATCATGATTCCCAAAAGTGCACTAGCAACAATTACCATATGCATAATCCCATAGGTGACAAGGAACAGGGTAACAATACTAGGAAATAATTATGGTTAACAAGGATGACACATGCAAATGTAATTATTTATTTGGCGAATAGGACAACAAGGATGGTCCACGCTAATACTTGCCTTGATCAGCAAACTCCCGGTGATCCGGGTTGTCGAAGTACTGATCTTGATCACCCACGTAAGGCTCACCGTCTATACTCGATCACCAAATCAACATACACACATCCAGGGCAATCATGCAAAGCAAACAAAGCTATTGATTAGAACAGTACACCAACAGAGATAAAACAAAATAAAAAGTTTATAAAACTAATCTACACGTCACTACGATCACATCGATATAAAGTTCGCACAAATCGGACTTAAAACGAGAGAGATATGAATTTTACAAAATTTATAATAGATAAATAATACATTAAATATAATTTCGAATTTTAAAAGTTAATATTATAAACAACAGAGGTACCATCAGATAGATATTTAAATTATGAATCTAACGCAATTTGAATCGCTCAAATCGGATCTAAAACGGAGAAATTATAAACGAATCAGTTTTAATTTCAAAATCGAAAATCAGAAAACACATTTTGAATTAACCCGAATTGAAATACGCTTTCGGAGTAGGGAGGCGTAAACTGCAAAAGGCGCTAAGGACTGCGGGTAAATGCATAAAGAACTACAGGGGGTTATTCGCAAAACGCTGGCCGAATCGGTATCGGGTTATACCGGCCGTCCGATTTAAAACCGACGGCCGAGATTAGATCGGGGGAGGGCTCATCGGCGCTCCGACCGGAAACAGAGCCGGTCGCGGCAGCGCCATGGCCGGCAGCTCGCCGGAGAAGGTGAACTCGGCCTTCGGTGCATGAAATAGATCGGGAAGGGTACCGGGAGAAAGAGCAGAGCATCGCGAGCTCACCTAGGGTGATGGGAAGGTCGGAAATCGACTCGGAGATGGCTCGCGGCGTGACTCGGCGGATGGTGGCTCTCTGCAACGGCGGCGGAGGCGTGTCAGTGCACAAACCGAAGGGGGAAAAGGCTCGGAGACTTCACAAGATCACAGCGAAGCTCCTCAAAGGCTTACCGGGAGGAAATTGGCGGCGAATCGAGCTAATTGCTCGCGGCGGCGGCGGCTGCTCGGTTCTTGCGGGAGCTCGGCAGTGGCGGCGAGAAGAGGCGGCTAGGGTTGCGTGGCGGCTGCGTGGTGCGGCCTTGACTTAAATAGTCCCGGGGCAAGGCTAGATGACAGGAGATCAAATCAGAGACGAATCCTCCGACGAACTCGGCTCGGTTTGTTTTCCTTCCTCGGCGGACTCGGCGCTGGCCCCGGGGAAACAGGGGAGGGGAGGCCGTCTGGTGGGGCCAGCACGGCAGCGGCACTGGAGTAGGGTCGGGCTGTCAGCCTCGAAGGGAGAACCCCCTGCGCGCGCGTGCTCGGAGTGCGGCGGTGCTCTGCCTCTCGTCCATGGAAGAAGCAGAGGGGAGGGGGAAGGGGCTGCCCGGTGGGGCCCGGCCGTCAGCCGCAGAGAGGAGGGGGAGCACTGCGCCGCTGCCCAGTTGGGCCGGCCTGGGCATCGGCCCAAGACAGAGAAGGGAAGGGGGAGCGAGCAGGCCGAGGGGAGTGGAAGTTGGGCCCTTGGGCCAGAAACAGCAGGGGAAGGATTTTTCCTTTTTTTAACTCCTTTTCTATTTTCCAAATAGAATTTGAATAGCCATTTTGAATATTTGAAAAATTCAAATATACTCAAACAGGACAAGGAAAAATAATGCACCAGCATGAATGCACCATACATGTGTATGACCCAATATGATTTTATTATTGTGAAAAATATTATTTTCCCTACATTTTAGATGAGCAATAATTGCATAATTAAATAAATTTCTCTTATTTAAAAATGATGCAAATTTTGGGTGCTACAATTCTACCCCCCTTAAAATTAATCTCGTCCTCGAGATTCAGTTGGTGCTTACTCAAACAACTCCGGGTACTTTTCTCTGAGATCTTCCTCTCTTTCCCAAGTAGCTTCTTCCTCAGAGTACCGATGCCACTGCACCTTGCACATTTTTATAATTCGACTTCTTGTAACTCTTTCTGTGGTTTCCAAGATCTTCACTGGATGTTCCTCATATGTGAGATTCTCCTTGAACACTATTTCCTCGACAGGAACCTGCTCTTCCGGTACTCTCAAACACTTTCTGAATTGAGATATGTGGAACACATCATGCACACCTGCTAAGCTTTCTGGGAGTTCAAGCTGATAGGCCACTTCACCACGTCTTTCCAAGATTTTGAAAGGACCAATATACCTTGGTGCCAATTTTCCTTTGCTGTTGAACCTTTTCACACTTCTCATCGGGGACACCTTAAGATATACATAGTCTCCCACTTCAAAGGCTAATTCTCGTCTCCGTGTGTCCGCATAGCTCTTTTGTCTAGATTGTGCTATTCTCAGGTTTTCTCTTATCGTCTGGACTTGCTCTTCTGCGTCTCTTAACACATCCGGTCCAAACACTTGACTTTCTCCTGTTTAATTCCAAAACAAGGGTGTTCTGCACTTGCGTCCATACAATGCTTCGAAAGGTGCCATCTTGAGGCTCTTCTGGTAACTGTTATTGTAAGAGAACTCCGCATACAGCAGACTCTTGTCCCAACTCGTTCCATACTGCAGAGCACAAGCCCTCAACATATCTTCCAATATCTGATTAATCCATTCAGTCTGACCGTCAGTCTGAGGATGATATGCAAAACTGAAATTCAACTTATTACCTAGAGACTCATGTATCTTCCGCCAGAAATGTGAGGTGAATTGAGTACCTCTATCAGACACAATTTTCTTTGGAACTCCATGCAGACACACTATTCTTTCCATATACAATTCTGCTAGTTTTGGACCTCCATAAGTGGTTTTGACTGGAAGAAAATGAGCAACTTAGTCAGTCGATCTACAATTACCCAGATTGAATCATAACCTCTCTGAGTATTTGGCAATCCAAATATGAAATCCATACCGACTTCTTCCCACTTCCACTCTGGAATCTTCAACGGTTGTAACAATCCTGCAGGCCTCTGCTGTTCAGCTTTAACTCTCTGACAGGTATCACATATAGCCACATATTCTGCTACATCACGCTTCAGTCCAACCCACCAATATTTTTCCTTCAGGTCCAAATACATCTTGGTACTTCCTGGGTGTATAGAATATGCTGACTCATGAGCTTCACGCAGTATGGCATCACGGATAGACTTCACTTCAGGTACACAGAGTCTCTTTCCAAACCATAATGTTCCATTCTCATCCAGCCTGAATCCGGGTGATTTTCCAACCATAATGTTTTCTGCTATCTCCTTGAGCTTCTCATCTTCTAACTGAGCCTTGCGTATCTCTTGCTCCAATGTGGGTTCAACCTCCATCTCAATAGCATTGATCACAATTCCCAAGTTGAGACGCTCCATCTCTGCACACAACTCTGCTGGTATAGTGGTTGCTCGAATCTCATTAGCATAACTCTTCCTACTAAGAGCATCGGCTACAACTTTTGCTTTGCCAGGATGATAGTGCACTTCCAAATCATAATCCTTTATCAATTCTAACCAATGACGTTGCCTCAAATTCAACTCTGACTGGGTGAAGATATACTTCAAGCTCTTATGATCAGTATAAATGTCGCACTTATGACCAACAGATAATGCCTCCATAACTTCAGAGCGTGAACCACAGTTGCTAGCTCCAAATCATGAGTAGGATAATTCAACTCATGCTTCCTCAGCTGCCTTGATGCATATGCTACAACTCTTCCTTCTTGCATGAGTACACAACCAAGACCTAGGCGGGAAGCATCACAATAGATAGAGAACTTCTTACTTAGGTCCGGCAAAACTAACACAGGGGCTGTTGTCAATCTCTTCTTCAATTCTTCAAAACTAGCTTGGCACTTCTCAGACCACACAAACTTGGCATTCTTCTCTAGCAAGGAAGTCATTGGCTTTGCAAGCTTGGAGAATCCTTTAATGAACCTTCGGTAGTAACCAGCTAAACTAAGAAAACTATGAATGCCAGTCACATCAGTTGGCGACTTTCAATTCAACACATCTGCCACCTTGCTTGGATCTACAGAAATTCCACCATTGGACATAATATGTCCTAGAAAAGCAACTTCTCTCAACCAGAACTCGCACTTACTTCGCTTGGCATACAGCTTGTGTTCTCTGAGCTTCTGCAAAACCAATCTCAGATGTTCGGCATGCTCTTCTTCATTCTTGGAGTAGATCAAGATATCATCAATGAACACCACGACAAACTTATCCAAGAATTCCATGAATACCTTGTTCATCAGATACATGAAGTAGGCAGGTGCATTAGTCAAACCAAAGGACATTACCGTATACTCATACAATCCATACCGAGTAGTGAATGCAGCCTTAGGTATGTCAGAGTCACGAATCTTCAACTGATGATAACCTGAACGGAGATTAATCTTGGAAAACACACAGGCACCTCTCAACTGATCAAACAAGTCATCAATCCTAGGTAGTGGGTATTTGTTCTTAATGGTGACCTCATTCAGTGACCGATAATCAACACACATCCTTTGACTACCATCTTTCTTATCAACAAAAATAACCGGGGCTCCCCAAGGTGAAGAACTAGGACAAATGAAACCTTTTTCTGACAGTTCTTTAATTTGTTTCTTAAGTTCTTCTAATTCTTTAACTCCCATTCTATATGGACGTTTAGCTATAGGTGCAGTACCAGGTAACAACTCAATGATAAATTCAATGTCACGGTCAGGCGGCATACCTAGCAACTCATCTGGAAACACATCTTCAAACTCATCCACCACTGAGTTATCCGGCTGCACATCTTCTCTGAGCTGATGTACCATGGCTTGTTGTTGCACTTGCAGAGCAACCTCAACTCGGACCTCATCCCCCTTTGGTGTAGTGACAGTTACAACCGTCTCCTTACACCCTATGTTTGTGTTGTATTTCTTCATCCAATCCATACCCAGGATAAGATCAATTCCGGCAGTATTTAGCACAGTAGGGGTTATCTCGAATTCTACCTCCCTTAATGAGACAGTAATCGAGAGACACTGAAGAGTAGCTTGCATAACACCACCCGGAGAAGAAACCATAATAGGATGTTTCATGACACTAAGGGGAATACCATGCTTTCTAACAAATGTGTGCGAAATGAAAGTATGCGAAGCACCAGAGTCAAAAAGAACTGTAGCGGGGATGGAGTCGATATTGAACGTACCCATCATGACCTCTGGAGTCTCCTGTGCTGTATCAACCGACACATGGTTCACCTTCCCGGTGTGAGGTGGCACTCTCTGCTGGTTGTTCTGCTTCTGGGAGGCTTGGGTATTCTGCTTCTTAGGACAATTGTAGGACAAGTGTCCTTCTTTGCCACATCGGAAACACTTGTTGGGGGCACCATTCTTCATTGGGATGTTGTTGTGAGCAGTCAGTTGTGGCGCCTGGTTGCCACCTTGTCGCTGGTACTGGGAACGCTGTTGGTTCTGGGAACGTTGTTGATTCTAGAAATTGTTCTTGAATCCAGACTGTCCCTGGAAACGTTGTTGCTGCTGAGGCTGCTGCTGGTTGTTGTGGAAGCGGCTGTTGCTTCCAGACGACTGCCCTTGAAACTTCCTCTTCTTCTTCTTCTCATCTATCTCACGGCGCTTGCTCTCGATGATCAGGGCTTTGTCCACCAACTGTTGGAAGTTGGCGAAAGTGTGGGAGAGCAACTGGTACTGGAGATGATCATTCAGTCCCTCCAAGAAGAGCTCTTGCTTCTTGGCATCATCTTCAACCTCCTTTGGTGCATACTACGACAACTGGATGAACTTGTCACGGTACTCAGCAACAAGCATGCCTCCTTGCTTCAGAGAAAGAAACTCCTTCCTCAGCTTCATTAAACCCGCAGGCACATGATGATTGCGAAAACCCTCACGGAATTGCTGCCAAGAGATGGGGTTGGCACGTCCAAAGCGGAAAGACTCCCACCAATCCAGAGCAGCTCCCTGCAACTGCCCAAATGCATAGAGAACCTTCTCGACGTCGTTGCATTGGGCGATCTCCAGCTGCCTTTCTATTGCACGCAGCCAATCATCAGCTTAGAGAGGATCACTGGAATGGTCAAAGGTGGGCGGGCGTCCCTTCAAGAATTCGTTTCTCTTGTCACGGGGTGGTGGAGGTGGGTTCCCATTGCCATTGTTTCGCTGCAGCAGTTGAATGTTCTGGGCCATCTGCTGCATCAGATCTTGTTCATCATGTTCATGAAGTATGCTGGAGCATTAGTGAGTCCAAATGAGACTACTGTGCACTCATACTGTCCATATCTAGTGACAAATGCAGTCTTCTGGATATCTTCTTCCCTGATCTTCATCTGATGATACCCTGATCGGAGATCGATCTTTGAGAAGTACTTGGCCTTGCTCAATTGATCTAACAGATCATCGATGCGGGGCAATGGGTACTTATTCTTGACTGTAACCGCATTCAGATTCCGGTAGTCAATGCACATCCTCATCGTGCCATCCTTCTTCTTGACAAACAAAACGGGAGATCCCCAGGGCGAAGCACTAGGCCTAATGAAGCCCTTCTCCAGTAATTCTCCCAGCTGCTTCTTGAGTTCCTTCAACTCATCAGCCGACATTCTGTAGGGTCTTTTGGCAATCGGTGCAGTCCCTGGCATCAGCTCTATAACAAACTCCACATCTCTATCTGGTGGCATTCCTGGCAACTCCTCTGGAAATACGTCATTGAACTCACAGACTACTGGCACATTTCTGAATGTCAGCTCTGTCTTATTTGCTTTAGTCTCCAGGGCACATAGGAGGGCTGGCGGTTCTCCAGGCGCGCGGAACGTCTCATCGACATCTGAAGCTATTAGGTACGTGCTCAGTGCAGTAATAATCTTGTAGTGGTTTAAGTAGGAGTTAGATGTTTTCAACGATTTAAATGAATTAAAATATTTTTCACGCTATCCTACACTCAACCAAAGAAGCATAGAGAACCATAAGAAGCATAAGATCCAAATGTCACTCATCACATGGTTATTATTACATAAAGGATGTTCCTAGCTGCTAAGAAGATCGTGCTATGCGCAGATAGCCAATGATAGGACAACTCATGGTATCACTAGTCTAAGGGCTACGCAGGGTCCCATAAGCTACTGGTGCATAAGGTCAATAGCCATTTGATCGGGATCTCAATAGTGCCGTCGTGCAGTGGACGAAGTGGTGGTCCAAGGCTGGTCATCTGTGAATTTTTGAAGAAACGGATTAGCAGGTCCTTGTATTAGATAAGCCATTGCATAAAAAGTGAATGCAAGGTCGGTAATATAACCGAAAGAGAGTCTGGTTTCCTATTCTAACGTCCATTTTCTATGGGTCTCGTCCTACAGTCAAGTATGGCTCCGATACCAACTGAAACGACCTCGATTTCCACGAAGGGAAATCCACAGGCTCGAATTGTAATTCAACAGATTGCTTGGGACAATCCATGAAATTACCCATATCTCAGTTGACACCAGGATCCATACAACGGTAATTAAGTCTTACATAAATATTTATTACATCGCCACACTGGCGGAATCAACAATCAGAGAAGCTTTAGAAGATGCGGAAGCGATTCATCCTTCACGGCCAACTTGAGTGTAGCACGTGACCCTATTCCTCGTCATCATCTCCCTCGAAGTCGTATTCATTCTCGTCACCTGACAGCAAATTTATCAGTACGATTTGTACTGGCCACGGAGCCCACCTATGCACCATTTGCTTTGTGGAAAGTGGATGCAAGGCTATACAAGCAGACCTATAGGCTGAGGTTTTCCTATGCAGCTGTAATCAATGTTTTAATTAGTCAAGTTTTATCACCAGTTAACACCATCATCCCTTTTCCCATCACCACACCTCACATACCCACACCTCACTCTCATTCGACAGGCCCAACTCCCTCTCGGGCCTATCTCAGCGGCACACTACCACAACGGGTACACTGCCGGAAAAATGTTATCCAGGGGGAGAAGAGAACACTCACTACACTAGTAGAAGCTTCACAGGAAAGGTCCATAGCCAACAGGTTGGCATATGTATCGATCGATCAACCATACACTCTGCAGAGGTTTCACTACTCACAAGATTAGCCATCATAGGTGTTGCGCAAACACCTAGGCAGAATTCCGGGTGCTTGCTTGCCTAGGTCGATGCCACCCTACCACTCAGCCCTGGGATATTCCGGATCCTACACCGTTATGCTGAGACTGGGAGACACAGTACCGGGCCCATCCAGTGGTACTGTGCATCTAGAACGGAACGGGAACCCATCGACCGTCTCCGCCCACCCTTATCACCTTTCAACCTAGCAGTAGTGGCACCGTCCTACCAAGTAGTCCAGCCGTCTCCCGCCCATCAGAAGCGAGTGAGTAGAAAAGGATTCCCATGAACCTGAAACTAGTCCATCCTAGGTTTGACCAAGCAGGCATCTCCACTTAGGGGATACTCTCCCCGTGCTATCACAGCACCTCCGTCCACGTGCTTCAAACCACCAAGGCTATCCCACCCGGAACCTCCTCAACAACTTTACCCGCCATAGGTATCTCGCTTGGGGATGCCCAGGTTGCACCCCCGGCACGACTTGCCCCATGGGCTCGTCTCACATCCCACTTGGTCGACATCAACCCTTACCACGCACCCAAGACGCACGCAGCACTCTCTCCCAGTGGTTATAATCAGCTATACACCGTCCCAATTCCACCACATAGCATATAGCAAGTAGAAAGTAGTGGAAGAGTAACAGTAAATTAAGCAGCAGCTAACCTAACAGCGGATAGCAGGGTAAAGTCTTATCAAGGCAGGGAATTCAAATATAGTACCATGCAACCAATCCATACATAATCATAAAGCAATAGCAACAATGTCATTTGCAATGCGTAATAGGATCTAAGGATTTGGTGGGACGTGGCACCTTCGTAGTCGTCTCCTAGCTCTTGGAAGTACTCGTGGTCGTCTTCCTTAGTCAGATCCTCCTCCGTCTCTGAAATCGAACACGAAATAGTCGCGTCAGCGACTCCTATAGAGTATTTCAGAAAAATCCAATAAAACAAAGAGCCAAATGCACACAAACATAGTCTTAGATTGTAGATCTCATTTTCCTGAGAATTTTGATATATGGTGCGCAATTTTTGGTCATCGTATGAATAAGTTATGAATTTCCGAAGATTATCCTATTTTCTGAAAATGGGAAAACTGGTCGGTAAATCAGGGGCAGCTCGGGATTGGTCCACGAGGCGCGCGGGTCCAGCTGTGCGGCAAGTGGTGCCTCAACAGAACACAGACCCGAGGGTCGCCCACCAGGTGTTCGATGCTGGTTCCCAGAGAGTTGCCGGAGTTGGCGTAGCTCGGCGTGGCTCGGCGGTGGTCGGGGGTAGCTCGGCTGTGGTTGGGGGTATCTCGGCGGAGCTCGGCATAGTTCGGCGGTGGTCGGGGGTAGCTTGGCGGTGCTCGGCGTAGTTCGGCGTACCTCGGCGGGGCTCGGGCGAATCGGAAATTCGCGGCGCCGAGGGTGCCGCTCTCCCGAGCTCTCCCGGGGGGGGGGGGCTCGGGCGAATCGGAGATTCGGTGCGCCCGAGGGTGCCGTTCTCCCGAGGTCTCCCGCGGAGGTTCGGGCGAATCGTACATTTGGTGCGCCCGAGGGTGCCGTTCTCCCGAGGTCTCCGCGGAGGCTCGGGCGAATCGGAAATGTGAGCGCCGAAGGGGCTGCTCTCCCGAGCTCTCCCGGTGAGGCTCGGGCGAATCGGAAATTTGGGCGCCCGAGGGTGCCGATCTCCCGAGCTCTCCCGGTGAGGCTCGGGCGAATCGGAAATTTGGGCGCCCGAGGGTGCTGCTCTCCCGAGCTCTCCTGGGGAGGCTCGGGCGAATAGGAGATTTGGTGTGCCGAGGGTGCTGCTTTCCCGAGCTCTCCCGGTGAGGCTCGGGCGAATCGGAAATTTGGGCGCCCGAGGGTGCTGCTCTCCCGAGCTCTCCTGGGGAGGCTCGGGCGAATCGGAGATTTGGTGCTAGCAGGGTTCCAGGGTGTCTGTTCAAGGCGGCGGTGTCTCTCCGGTGCGGCGGACCATGACAGGGCGGCGATGGCCATATTTCGGCAAGACAGGGCTCGGCTTTCCCCAATTGGCGTGCTCAGGCAGTCGTCCGACCAGATGGTGGCGGATTAGAGTCGTGGTATGGCCTCCTTCTCTCCCTCGGCATACGGCGGTTCTCCGACGAGGTGAAGGCGCACGTAGCCAAGGCGACAGTCGTGATTCGGGGCTCGGCTATCTAGCGGCGGTGCCGAGGCAGACTTGGCGAACCTCGGCGGCCTTTCTCCGCAGCGCGAGGCGATCGGGGGTACTCGGAACGGATTTAGGCGAGGCGGAACCTGTCGGCGGCGATGTCGTCGCGACTGTGAGGTTCCGGCGGGGCTAAGGAGGTCTTCTAGGAGGTGTATACGCGTCCAGGGTCTATGGCGATGGTATACCAACTACCAATTTTGGCTACCGAGCTTTCCAAGGTGCTCGGTTGTGGCGGCGGCGTGTCGCCGACGGTGGCGGAAAGCGGCATCGCGGCTACGACCAAGTATTGGTTCAATCGAATGCGGTCTTGTCAAATTGGTGAGGCCAGAGACGCATACAACACTCTGGTGGCGAACTTTGCCATGGCATGACCTTCTTCTGGCGACGGCTCGCGGCGGCGCTCCGGTAAGGTCGCGGCGCACGCGGCCAAGGCGATTCAGGCTTCCTCTAGTGCTTAGATCCGCGTAGCTAGCTCGAGGGGGGTCGTGGCGGTGCTCCACGACGCTCTAACCTATACGGGTTCTAGTTGGATTGCTCGGAACGGGTGATTCGGCGTCGGAACGCGTCGGTGGTGAGCGCGCTCCGCCGAGAACGCGTCGTGCTGCGTTCTCGGTCTAGCAAGCTTGTAGTCCGGGGGTTTCGGCCGGTCGAATGAGTGCATGGTGCAGGTGATCTTCCCGAGCCGGTAAAGGCTCGTGCCTGCGCGTCCCGAGGGTGGAACGCCATGGCAAAAGCAGGGCAAGGTTCGGACGTGGCGTGCGGTGGCTCACCGTGGTGTCGGTGAAGCTAGGATGGCGGTGCAGTGGCGAGTCGGAGCCGTGCAGAGCGATCGCAGTGCCGTGCCGCTCCTCGTCCGCAGCTCGGGCTTCTCCTCCGTGTCCGGCTCCGGCGTGCTCCGCGGCGGTGGCGCTCCGGCAGCTTCTCCTCCTCTGCTCCGCCCTTCTCCTACGCTCTCTCTCTCGGTTTGGTGCGGTGTGCCGGTCTGTGCTGCGGTGGCGGCGAGGGGAAATGAGGGTAAGGCTTCGGGGTGCTCCAATTTATAGGCGAGCTTGGTAGGTTCCCATGGCGGACGGCCGCGATTGATCTCGGTAGATCAGAGGGCTTCGGCCGCTCGACGCTAGGGCTTCAGGGTGCACGCGGGCTCGCTTGGCGGCCAAGAAAGGAGGGGACAGGAGGGGGACAGCGGGGTCAGGGCTCTGCCATGCTGTCGGCTGTGGGACCGGGGTCACGCCATTCGCGCGACACCCCCGGCAGGCGCGTCGCCTTCGTGAGGAAGAAGAACAGTGGGGGGGGCGAGAGCGGCTGACAGGCGGGGCCGGGTTGGCAGCGAGCGCGAGCGCGAGCGCGTGTGTGCCGGTCGCGCGCGTGCGCTGCCGAGCCGCGACGTGGGCCGCGCGCGGTGAGATGAGGAGAGGAAGGTCGGGTGGGCCTGGGGCTGGCTTAGCGACCCGGCTGGCCGAAACGAATGGCTGGCCTAACTCTCTTTCTCCTTTTCTATTTTCAGTTTAGTGTATATATACATATATTGCCCATTTTAATTATTGAGTAAATACAAACATAAGTTGCAATAAATCCCAAATGTGATGCATAAGTTATTATTCTATGTGAATGGAATTAAAATGCAAACTACACTCCATTATTTACCAATTTCATAATGAAACCTATATGCTTGCACAAGAAAAATGGGTTTTCACAATAAATAAATGAAAAATTTTAATTGGTTGGGATTTTTAGATTGTGTGGATTTTTAGGGTTGTTACAGTCCTCCCCCCTCATTAGGATCTCGACCTCGAGATTCAGGGATAACGTACCCTTCGAAGAGGTAAGGAAACATAATCCGCAAGTCCGATTCCTTCTCCCACGTAGCTTCCCTTTCAGTGTGATTGCTCCACTGTACCTTGCACATCGGAATGGTTTTGTTTCGCGTCTCTTTGGTGTCCCGTGCCAAGATCTTGATCGGATGTTCCTTGTATTCAAGTGTGTCTTGCAGGTCTAATGCATCTATAGGAACTTGCTCCTCGGGAAGCTTCAAACACTTCCTTAATTGCGAGACATGGAACACGGGGTGTACTCCAGATAATTCCTCCGGTAGTTCCAGCTTGTAAGCAAGCTTTCCAACCCTTTTACAGATCTTGTATGGCCCAACATATCTTGGTGCCAATTTCCCTTTTACGTGGAATCTGACAGTGCCACGAAGTGGAGATACCTTGAGGTAGACATAATCCCCAACCTCGAACTCAAGCTTTCTACGTCTTCTATCTGCATAGCTCTTTTGCCTACTCTGTGCAATCCTCAAATTCTCTCTTACTTGGGCAACACCTTCTTCTGCTTCCACAATCTTAGCAGGACCGAAGAATGTCCTCTCACCTGGTTCTGACCACATTAGCGGGGTTCTGCACGGTCTTCCATACAACGCTTCAAATGGAGACATCTTAATGCTTGTCTGATAACTGTTGTTGTATGAGAACTCGGCGTGGGGTAGACAGCTCTCCCATCCTTCCTTGTACCTCAATACGCAAGCTCGTAACATGTCCTCGAGAATCTGGTTCACTCTTTCTGTTTGCCCATCCGTTTGCGGGTGGTATGCGGTGCTATAGTCGAGCTTGGTTCCGATGGACTTGTGCAAGGATTTCCAGAACTGTGATACGAACTGTGAGCCTCGGTCAGATATAATACTCAGAGGCGCCCCATGTAACTTCAAAATGTTTGATACGTACAGATCTGCTAGCTTTTCGACTCTATATTTCCTTTTGACCGGTATAAAATGTGCAACTTTGGTTAGACGGTCCACTATTACCCATATAGAATCATATCCATGCTCGGATCGGGGCAGTCCTATTATGAAGTCCATGGATATGCACTCCCACTTCCATTCTGGTATCTCAACTGGTTGTAGCAACCCTGCTGGTCTCTGATGTTCGGCCTTGATTCTATTGCATGTATCACATCGGGCTACATGCCCTGCAATGTCTGTCTTCATATTCTCCCACCAGAAGTGCTTCCTTAGATCATGGTACATCTTGGCTGACCCTGGGTGAATGCAATATTTGGAGTCATGCCCTTCTGACAGAATCTCTTCTCGTATCGCTGAATCCGTCGGTACACAGATTCTATCCTTGTACCATACAGTTCCCTGCTCATCTTCTCGGTATTCGGGGCCTCTTCCCAGCTTCATCAAACCACGGATATAGTCTATCTCAGGACAGTTCTTTTGCGCTTCACGGGTTCGTGAGGTGAGATTGTACTCGACGCGAAGCTCATTTAGCATGCCATAGGAGACTACCTCGAGCTGGAATGCGTCGAACTCTCTCCTGAGCTCAGGTGGCATAGAGTTGGTGATGAGGGTATGGCAGTAGCTTTTGCGGCTAAGTGCATCAGCGACAACATTAGCCTTTCCTGGGTGATAATGGATCTCAAGATCATAGTCCTTGATGAGTTCCAGCCATCTGCGTTGCCTCATATTCAGATCTTCCTGTGTGAAGAAGTACTTCAGGCTCTTGTGGTCAGTGTAGATGTCGCACTTGTTGCTTATCAGATAGTGTCTCCAAATCTTGAGTGCATGTACCACGGCTGCAAGTTCTAGGTCATGAGTCGGGTATCGCTGCTCATGTTCCTTCAACTGTCTTGAGGCATAAGCTATCACTCTTCCTTCTTGCATTAGTACACAGCCCAAACCTTGCCGAGAGGCATCACAATATACAACAAAATCCTTGTGAATATCGGGCAGGGCTAGTACAGGTGTAGTAGTGAGCTTCTCCTTCAAGGTCTGAAAACTCTTCTCGCATTCATGAGTCCATATAAACTTGTTCTCTTTCTTCAGCAAGTTGGTCATGGGTCTTGCAATCTTGGAGAAATTCTCAATAAATCTGCGATAGTATCCTGCAAGTCCTAAAAAGCTTCTGATTTCTGACACATTACAGGGTTGTTCCCACTCTTTCACAGCTTCAATTTTGGCTGGGTCTACTGCGACTCCTTCTCCTGACAGTACGTGTCCAAGGAAAGCAACTTCCTCAAGCCAGAATTCGCACTTGGAGAATTTGGCGTATAGCTGGTTGCGAGACAACCTCTCCAATACGGTCCTCAGATGATGTTCATGTTCCTCTTTTGTGGCTGAATAAACCAATATATCATCAATGAATACTACCACAAATCTGTCTAGCTCATTCATGAAGATCTTGTTCATCATGTTCATGAAGTATGCTGGAGCATTAGTGAGTCCAAATGAGACTACTGTGCACTCATACTGTCCATATCTAGTGACAAATGCAGTCTTCGGGATATCTTCTTCCCTGATCTTCATCTGATGATACCCTGATCGGAGATCGATCTTTGAGAAGTACTTGGCCTTGCTCAATTGATCTAACAGATCATCGATGCGGGGCAATGGGTACTTATTCTTGACTGTAACCGCATTCAGATTCCGGTAGTCAATGCACATCCTCATCGTGCCATCCTTCTTCTTGACAAACAAAACGGGAGATCCCCAGGGCGAAGCACTAGGCCTAATGAAGCCCTTCTCCAGTAATTCTCCCAGCTGCTTCTTGAGTTCCATCAACTCATCAGCCGACATTCTGTAGGGTCTTTTGGCAATCGGTGCAGTCCCTGGCATCAGCTCTATAACAAACTCCACATCTCTATCTGGTGGCATTCCTGGCAACTCCTCTGGAAATACGTCATTGAACTCACAGACTACTGGCACATCTCTGAATGTCAGCTCTGTCTTATTTGCTTTAGTCTCCAGGGCACATAGGAGGGCTGGCGGTTCTCCAGGCGCGCGGAACGTCTCATCGACATCTGAAGCTATTAGGTACGTGCTCAGTGCAGTAATAATCTTGTAGTGGTTTAAGTAGGAGTTAGATGTTTTCAACGATTTAAATGAATTAAAATATTTTTCACGCTATCCTACACTCAACCAAAGAAGCATAGAGAACCATAAGAAGCATAAGATCCAAATGTCACTCATCACATGGTTATTATTACATAAAGGATGTTCCTAGCTGCTAAGAAGATCGTGCTATGCGCAGATAGCCAATGATAGGACAACTCATGGTATCACTAGTCTAAGGGCTACGCAGGGTCCCATAAGCTACTGGTGCATAAGGTCAATAGCCATTTGATCGGGATCTCAATAGTGCCGTCGTGCAGTGGACGAAGTGGTGGTCCAAGGCTGGTCATCTGTGAATTTTTGAAGAAACGGATTAGCAGGTCCTTGTATTAGATAAGCCATTGCATAAAAAGTGAATGCAAGGTCGGTAATATAACCGAAAGAGAGTCTGGTTTCCTATTCTAACGTCCATTTTCTATGGGTCTCGTCCTACAGTCAAGTATGGCTCCGATACCAACTGAAACGACCTCGATTTCCACGAAGGGAAATCCACAGGCTCGAATTGTAATTCAACAGATTGCTTGGGACAATCCATGAAATTACCCATATCTCAGTTGACACCAGGATCCATACAATGGTAATTAAGTCTTACATAAATATTTATTACATCGCCACACTGGCGGAATCAACAATCAGAGAAGCTTTAGAAGATGCGGAAGCGATTCATCCTTCACGGCCAACTTGAGTGTAGCACGTGACCCTATTCCTCGTCATCATCTCCCTCGAAGTCGTATTCATTCTCGTCACCTGACAGCAAATTTATCAGTACGATTTGTACTGGCCACGGAGCCCACCTATGCACCATTTGCTTTGTGGAAAGTGGATGCAAGGCTATACAAGCAGACCTATAGGCTGAGGTTTTCCTATGCAGCTGTAATCAATGTTTTAATTAGTCAAGTTTTATCACCAGTTAACACCATCATCCCTTTTCCCATCACCACACCTCACATACCCACACCTCACTCTCATTCGACAGGCCCAACTCCCTCTCGGGCCTATCTCAGCGGCACACTACCACAACGGGTACACTGCCGGAAAAATGTTATCCAGGGGGAGAAGAGAACACTCACTACACTAGTAGAAGCTTCACAGGAAAGGTCCATAGCCAACAGGTTGGCATATGTATCGATCGATCAACCATACACTCTGCAGAGGTTTCACTACTCACAAGATTAGCCATCATAGGTGTTGCGCAAACACCTAGGCAGAATTCCGGGTGCTTGCTTGCCTAGGTCGATGCCACCCTACCACTCAGCCCTGGGATATTCCGGATCCTACACCGTTATGCTGAGACTGGGAGACACAGTACCGGGCCCATCCAGTGGTACTGTGCATCTAGAACGGAACAGGAACCCATCGACCGTCTCCGCCCACCCTTATCACCTTTCAACCTAGCAGTAGTGGCACCGTCCTACCAAGTAGTCCAGCTGTCTCCCGCCCATCAGAAGCGAGTGAGTAGAAAAGGATTCCCATGAACCTGAAACTAGTCCATCCTAGGTTTGACCAAGCAGGCATCTCCACTTAGGGGATACTCTCCCCGTGCTATCACAGCACCTCCGTCCACGGGCTTCAAACCACCAAGGCTATCCCACCCGGAACCTCCTCAACAACTTTACCCGCCACAGGTATCTCGCTTGGGGATGCCCAGGTTGCACCCCCGGCACGACTTGCCCCATGGGCTCGTCTCACATCCCACTTGGTCGACATCAACCCTTACCACGCACCCAAGACGCACGAAGCACTCTCTCCCAGTGGTTATAATCAGCTATACACCGTCCCAATTCCACCACATAGCATATAGCAAGTAGAAAGTAGTGGAAGAGTAACAGTAAATTAAGCAGCAGCTAACCTAACAGCGGATAGCAGGGTAAAGTCTTATCAAGGCAGGGAATTCAAATATACTACCATGCAACCAATCCATACATAATCATAAAGCAATATCAACAATGTCATTTGCAATGCGTAATAGGATCTAAGGATTTGGTGGGACGTGGCACCTTCGTAGTTATCTCCTAGCTCTTGGAAGTACTCGTGGTCGTCTTCCTTAGTCAGATCCTCCTCCGTCTCTGAAATCGAACACGAAATAGTCGCGTCAGCGACTCCTATAGAGTATTTCAGAAAAATCCAATAAAACAAAGAGCCAAATGCACACAAACATAGTCTTAGATTGTAGATCTCATTTTCCTGAGAATTTTGATATATGGTGCGCAATTTTTGGTCATCGTATGAATAAGTTATGAATTTCCGAAGATTATCCTATTTTCTGAAAATGGGAAAACTGGTCGGTAAATCAGGGGCAGCTCGCGATTGGTCCACGAGGCGCGCGGGTCCAGCTGTGCGGCAAGTGGCGCCTCAACAGAACACAGACCCGAGGGTCGCCCACCAGGTGTTCGATGCTGGTTCCCAGAGAGTTGCCGGAGTTGGCGTAGCTCGGCGTGGCTCGGCGGTGGTCGGGGGTAGCTCGGCTGTGGTTGGGGGTATCTCGGCGGAGCTCGGCATAGTTCGGCGGTGGTCGGGGGTAGCTTGGCGGTGCTCGGCGTAGTTCGGCGTACCTCGGCGGGGCTCGGGTGAATCGGAAATTCGCGGCGCCGAGGGTGCCGCTCTCCCGAGCTCTCCCGGGGGGGGCTCGGGCGAATCGGAGATTCAGTGCGCCCGAGGGTGCCGTTCTCCCGAGGTCTCCCGCGGAGGTTCGGGCGAATCGGACATTTGGTGCGCCCGAGGGTGCCGTTCTCCCGAGGTCTCCGCGGAGGCTCGGGCGAATCGGAAATGTGAGCGCCGAAGGGGCTGCTCTCCCGAGCTCTCCCGGTGAGGCTCGGGCGAATCGGAAATTTGGGCGCCCGAGGGTGCCGATCTCCCGAGCTCTCCCGGTGAGGTTCGGGCGAATCGGAAATTTGGGCGCCCGAGGGTGCTGCTCTCCCGAGCTCTCCTGGGGAGGCTCGGGCGAATCGGAGATTTGGTGTGCCGAGGGTGCTGCTTTCCCGAGCTCTCCCGGTGAGGCTCGGGCGAATCGGAAATTTGGGCGCCCGAGGGTGCTGCTCTCCCGAGCTCTCCTGGGGAGGCTCGGGCGAATCGGAGATTTGGTGCTAGCAGGGTTCCAGGGCGTCTGTTCAAGGCGGCGGTGTCTCTCCGGTGCGGCGGACCATGACAGGGCGGCGATGGCCATATTTCGGCAAGACAGGGCTCGGCTTTCCCCAATTGGCGTGCTCAGGCAGTCGTCCGACCAGATGGTGGCGGATTAGAGTCGTGGTATGGCCTCCTTCTCTCCCTCGGCATACGGCGGTTCTCCGACGAGGTGAAGGCGCACGTAGCCAAGGCGATAGTCGTGATTCGGGGCTCGGCTATCTAGCGGCGGTGCCGAGGCAGACTTGGCGAACCTCGGCGGCCTTTCTCCGCAGCGTGAGGCGACCGGGGGTACTCGGAACGGATTTAGGCGAGGCGGAACCTGTCGGCGGCGATGTCGTCGCGACTGTGAGGTTCCAGCGGGGCTAAGGAGGTCTTCTAGGAGGTGTATACGCGTCCAGGGTCTATGGCGATGGTATACCAACTACCAATTTTGGCTACCGAGCTTTCCAAGGTGCTCGGTTGTGGCGGCGGCGTGTCGCCGACGGTGGCGGAAAGCGGCATCGCGGCTACGACCAAGTATTGGTTCAATCGAATGCGGTCTTGTCAAATTGGTGAGGCCAGAGAGGCATACAACACTCTGGTGGCGAACTTAGCCATGGCATGACCTTCTTCTGGCGACGGCTCGCGGCGGCGCTCCGGTAAGGTCGCGGCGCACGCGGCCAAGGCGATTCAGGCTTCCTCTAGCGCTTAGATCCGCGTAGCTAGCTCGAGGGGGGTCGTGGCGGTGCTCCACGACGCTCTAACCTATACGGGTGCTAGTTGGATTGCTCGGAACGGGTGATTCGCGTCGAAACGCGTCGGTGGTGAGCGCGCTCCGCCGAGAACGCGTCGTGCTGCGTTCTCGGTCTAGCAAGCTTGTAGTCCGGGGGTTTCGGCCGGTCGAATGAGTGCATGGTGCAGGTGATCTTCCCGAGCCGGTAAAGGCTCGTGCCTGCGCGTCCCGAGGGTGGAACGCCATGGCAAAAGCAGGGCAAGGTTCGGACGTGGCGTGCGGTGGCTCACCGTGGTGTCGGTGAAGCTAGGATGGCGGTGCAGTGGCGAGTCGGAGCCGTGCAGAGCGATCGCAGTGCCGTGCCGCTCCTCGTCCGCAGCTCAGGCTTCTCCTCCGTGTCCGGCTCTGGCGTGCTCCGCGGCGGCGGCGCTCCGGCAGCTTCTCCTCCTCTGCTCCGCCCTTCTCCTACGCTCTCTCTCTCTCGGTTTGGTGCGGTGTGCCGGTCTGTGCTGCGGTGGCGGCGAGGGGAAATGAGGGTAAGGCTTCGGGGTGCTCCAATTTATAGGCGAGCTTGGTAGGTTCCCATGGCGGACGGCCGTGATTGATCTCGGTAGATCAGAGGGCTTCGGCCGCTCGACGCTAGGGCTTCAGGGTGCACGCGGGCTCGCTTGGCGGCCAAGAAAGGAGGGGACAGGAGGGGGACAGCGGGGTCAGGGCTCTGCCATGCTGTCGGCTGTGGGACCGGGGTCACGCCATTCGCGCGACACCCCCGGCAGGCGCGTCGCCTTCGTGAGGAAGAAGAACAATGGGGGGGGCGAGAGCGGCTGACAGGCGGGGCCGGGTTGGCAGCGAGCGCGAGCGCGAGCGCGTGTGTGCCGGTCGCGCGCGTGCGCTGCCGAGCCGCGACGTGGGCCGCGCGCGGTGAGATGAGGAGAGGAAGGTCGGGCGGGCCTGGGGCTGGCTTAGCGACCCGGCTGGCCGAAACGAATGGCTGGCCTAACTCTCTTTCTCCTTTTCTATTTTCAGTTTAGTGTATATATACATATATTGCCCATTTTAATTATTGAGTAAATACAAACATAAGTTGCAATAAATCCCAAATGTGATGCATAAGTTATTATTCTATGTGAATGGAATTAAAATGCAAACTACACTCCATTATTTACCAATTTCATAATGAAACCTATATGCTTGCACAAGAAAAATGGGTTTTCACAATAAATAAATGAAAAATTTTAATTGGTTGGGATTTTTAGATTGTGTGGATTTTTAGGGTTGTTACAGCTTGGCCACTCTGACGGCGGGGAAGGTAGCGGTACATCTCCCACTTGATGATGTCCCAATTCTCATGGCGGTGCACCATGAGAGCTTGTCATGCGGCATCCTTGATGGCGGCAGCTTTGGAGAGTCGAACAGAGACAGCATAATGGATATTCTTCACCTGGCTTCCCTCCTTGATGTACACCTTCGTCTCATAATAGTCGGCGTAGTCAAGGTGCTTCCAGTGCTCCGTCTTGTACAGCACCGAGGCGTTGGGGTAGAAGCGGCGCACCAAGTCGAGGAGCAGCGGGTGGTAGTAGTCATCACCATGATGATCATAGTGAATCATTCCCACCCAGGGGTTTCCACCTTGGTCTCCATCGTCGTCGCCATCGTCATCGGGGTCGTCGGAGTCATCCGAGTTGCCTCCATCATCTCCATCATCAGGGTCGCCAGCACAATCCTGGTCGCCCTGCAGCTCCACCTTCTCGGGTTCGTCTTCCTGAGGATCCTCCATAGGTACGTCTTCGGAGCTGTCTTCCAAGGGCTCTTCACTGGGCTCCTCTGCGGGCACCTCCTGCTGGGGCTCCTCCATGGGTACGTCTTCCACAGGATTTTCCACGGGTACCTCCGGTCGGGAAACACATCCGCCAGAGATGAAGCGCTGCAGGTACCTCTTAGGTGGCATGACACGTTGCGAACAGTGTGCTTAAGGTTGGCCATCTACAAGAATTAAGATTCAGTCAAAATTTTGCAATGGACAAGGGTAGGATATCAGTAAAAACTTGTAACAAATTAATACAACAAGTAAAAGAGATAACAAAGCTAAGGACTATCCAGTGCTAACTAGGCTTGCGTCTTACAGTCAACACAGCTTTGATACCAATTTGTCACACCCAATTTTAAGGATAAAATGGGATGCATAATCTTATATGCACCCAGAGATCAGTCACACACATAAGCCAACAAATTGCATAAATTGTAACATAACCAATGTTTATTACATAACGAATAATATCAAAGTCATTACACAGCGGAAATAAAGATAACTCTCGCGGTAGCTCCATAGCACAGGGACGTCGACTGGTGAAGCACAAGTCTAGTAGTCCTCTGGGTAGTCCTCATCACTATCACCATCTATTACCCATCCGGGATTTTTAACTAAGTAATGAAAAATAAACAAGCGTAAGTACATGTCGTACTCAACAAGACTAGCATGGGTTCATGAGGCTCAAAAGGGTTGACACGGGTTTAACAGCAGGTTGCTTTTAATTAATCATCTTTTATGCAGTTGGATAGTAACAAGTGAATAAGCCCATTCTCATGATCATAGTAAACATAATTAATGAGTAGCAATAAATAGATTTAACAACAAGTAAGCATCACCCCAAAAGATAACTACTCCATAAGACGTCCAAGGCCGCTCGTGACCGGGAGCTCGGCTAGTATACTAGTTTTACACTCTGCAGAGGTTGTGCACTTTCACTATGAACCATGATTTCCAATTGCTCGGGTTAATTACTCCCATAACACTACCAAGGTGAGTGAGCAGGGTTTCATTATGAAGTCTTTCAAAGTACTTCGCCTAACAAGTTAGGGCCACTAGGGACCCGGCAAGCAGATGTAGAGCCCCCCTTCTTCGTGGCACAAGGTCACGCAGGTTATACACACTCGGATAGGAGCCGCACTATACCCGAGTCGGTAGGCCCCATCACGCCTTTCGGTAACCTCTGACAAGCTAGAAAAAGTACCCATACTTGACTAAAACCAGAGCCATGTAGCCCTCATAGTTGCACTGTCAATCCTGGTGTCATACTTACAGATCATTACCAAAGGTGAAGGATTTTGAGCATCACAAAACTATGCTTGAATCCCCTAGTTCCATATTGCTAAAAAGGCATCTTTTAATCATATTGCATAATCAATTAATCAAGTTTACATGATCATGATTCCCAAAAGCGCACTAGCAACAATTACCATATGCATAATCCCATAGGTGACAAGGAACAGGGTAACAATACTAGGAAATAACTATGGTTAACAAGGATGACACATGCAAATGTAATTATTTATTTGGTGAATAGGACAACAAGGATGGTCCACGCTAATACTTGCCTTGATCAGCAAACTCCTGGTGATCCGGGTTGTCGAAGTACTGATCTTGATCACCCACGTAAGGCTCACCGTCTATACTCGATCACCAAATCAACATACACACATCCAGGGCAACCATGCAAAGCAAACAAAGCTATTGATTAGAACAGTACAACAATAGACATAAAACAAAATAAAAAGTTTATAAAACTAATCTACACGTCGCTATGATCACATCGATATAAAGTTCGCACAAGTCGGACTTAAAACGAGAGAGATATGAATTTTACAAGATTTATAATAGATAAATAATACATTAAATATAATTTCGAATTTTAAAAGTTAATATTATAAACAACAGTGGTACCATCAGATAGATATTTAAATTATGAATCTAACGCAATTTGAATCGCTCAAATCGGATCTAAAACGGAGAAATTATAAACGAATCAGTTTTAATTTCAAAATCGAAAATCAGAAAACACATTTTGAATTAACCCGAATTGAAATACGCTTTCAGAGTAGGGAGGCGTAAACTGCAAAAGGCGCTAAGGACTGCGGGTAAATGCATAAAGAACTGCAGGGGGTTATTCACAAAAACGTCGTCCGAATCGGTATCGGGTTATACCGGCCGTCCGATTTAAAACCGACGGCCGAGATTAGATCAGGGGAGGGCTCATCGGCGCTCCGACCGAAAACAGAGCCGGTCGCGGCGGCGCCATGGCCGGCGGCTTGCCGGAGAAGGTGAACTCGGCCTTAGGTGCATGAAATAGATCGGGAAGGGTACCGGGAGAAAGAGCAGAGCATCGTGAGCTCACCTAGGGTGATGGGAAGGTCGGAAATCGACTCGGAGATGGCTCGCGGCGTGACCCGGCGGACGGTGGCTCTCTGCAATGGCGGCGGAGGCGTGTCAGTGCACAAACCGAAGGGGGAAAAGGCTCAGGGACTTCACAAGATCACAGCGAAGCTCCTCAAAGGCTTACCGGGAGGAAATTGGCGGCGAATCGAGCTAATTGCTCGCGGCGGCGGCGGCTGCTTGGTTCTCGCGGGAGCTCGGCAGTGGCGGCAAGAAGAGGCGGCGAGGGTTGCGTGGCAGCTGCGTGGTGCGGCCTCGACTTAAATAGCCCCGAGGCAAGGCTAGATGACAGGAGATCAAATCGGAGACGAATCCTCTAACGAACTCGGCTCGGTTTGTTTTCCTTCCTCGGCGGACTCGGCGCTGGCCCCAGGGAAACAGGGGAGGGGAGGCCGTCTAGTAGGGCCAACACGGCAGCGGCACTGGAGTGGGGTTGGGCTGTCAGCCTCGAAGGGAGAACCCCCTGCGCGCACGTGCTCGGAGTGCGGCGGTGCTCTGCCTCTCGTCCATGGAAGAAGCAGAGGGGAGGGGGAAGGGGCTGCCCGGTGGGGCCCGACCTTCAGCCGCAGAGAGGAGAGAGGAGCACTGCACCGCTGCCTAGTTGGGCGGGCCTGGGCATCGCCCCAAGACAGAGAAGGGAAGGGGGAGGGAGCAGGCCGAGGGGAGTGGAAGTTGGGCCCTTGGGCCAGAAATAGCAGGGGAAGGATTTTCCTTTTTTTAACTCCTTTTCTATTTTCCAAATAGAATTTGAATAGCCATTTTGAATATTTGAAGGATTCAAATATACTCAAACAGGACAAGGAAAAATAATGCACCAGCATGAATGCACCATACATGTGTATGACCTAATATGATTTTATTATTGTGAAAAATATTATTTTCCCTACATTTTAGATGAGCAATAATTGCATAATTAAATAAATTTCTCTTATTTAAAAATGATGCAAATTTTGGGTGCTACAATGCTATACACTAATTTTTTTATGCCACCATAGGGATATTCATTCCTATGGGGATTAGGATTTTCATAATGCAACAAAGTAAATATAGATTGTTATTTTTATTTTTATTTTTATTTTTATGCCACCATAGTAAATATGCTTACTGGGTTACCATAAGTTCATTCACATAGGGCTTTAATATTTATAATGCAGTAAATAAAGCAGTAAATATTTTTGTTGGTTTATTTTTAATATGCAAAAATGATTGTACTAATAAATGTGCTAAGCAAAATTACTAATGAATGCTAAATTAGTTAGATAACTACCATTCTAACTTTATGGCTAGGATACGAAATTTAAAGCTACTGACAGGACTTAGATAGAGGAGAGTACTTACTCAGTAGGTTCATCGTCTGAGGTTATCTCAGTCAATTCCCCCATTTTGCGGTGGTGTAGCAGGTGCTTCTTCTTTCTCCTTCCATCTCTTTTCTGTCTCTTCTGCTTCTCTCTTTTCTAGCTCCAGCTCTTCCTTGTATGCTTCTCTTGATTCTTCATCTCTCTTCATCTATTTTTCTACTTGTGCCTGGATCTCTTCTTTCTCTGCCTTAGCAATCTGGTCCATCCTCTCAGCTTCCGCTTCCCACTCACTCCAGCGTGGTGCTTGAACGGCTTCTTCCTGCTCCTTGTAGCAGTCTTCATACTTCACAATCTTACCAGGGAACTCCTCCCATCCACAGTGAGGCTGGGCAGCCTAACGGCGGGCTTGGCGTCTCCTCCTATTGCGTTACTTCTTATTCTACTCACGGTTAAGATGTGTTCTAAATTGACAGCGTACCTTTCTAGTGGGTTGGTTGAAGTGGATCTATCCAGACCCGATGTAGATGATAGCATTAGGCGGTGTAGAGGAACGGCCTTCCCAAAAGAATAGGCAATTCGTTGTCTTCCTGCATGTCAAGAACTAGAAAATCTGCGAGTATATATTTATCTTGAATTCTTACCATTACGTCCTTAACTATGCCTTCAAGGAATCTCAGTGATTGGTTTGCCTTCTGTAACTGAATATATGTTGGGTATAATGGTAAATCATCAAATAATTCATCATACACCTTTTTGGACATTACGTTGACGCCTGATCCAGTGTCACAGACGGTGTCGGGAAAAGTGATGTCTCTGATTGTGCAGTCAATGATTGGTACACCTGAGTCACCTTTCTTTATTGGAAATGGTTTCGGGAGCATATGATCATTTTCTGGGTTGATAGCATTGATTAGTTGAGCGGTTTGTTCAGGTACATGTCAGGGCTTGTTCTTCCTCCATCTTCTATTGTTCTTCTTCTTGGGCACTTATTGTTGTTGCTCTTCTTGTTGATAGAATTGCTTCGGGAGTGCTGGATCCTTCAGGATGCGGTTCTTGAACGAGAATCTCTCCTTCTTGTCCTTGATGGAGAGGACAATCTTGGCGTGTTCCACATAGATGATGGCTTTGGTTGTGCATAAGAATGCCAAGATAATGGGTGCCTTCTCACCTCCTCCGATATCCATGATCACAAAGTCAATTGGGACATATGATTGCCCCACTCTGATAACAGCTTCTTCTAGTACTCCCTCGGGGAACCAAATAGACTGATCTGCAAGCTACAAACGCATGTCTGTGTACAACAAAGGATCACCAAATATTTTCTCATAGATTACGTTAGGGATTATGTTGACACTTACGCCGAAATCGCAGATAGCTTCTGGAAAGCTGTGACATCCTATGGAGATAGGAATGGTAGGTCTTCCAGGGTCTCCCATCTTCTGAGGTAGTGAGGCTCAATTTGGTATTGTGTTGCATTGTGAATATCAACAAGATTAGCAGTTTCTAAATCTTCTGGCTGGCCCAGAATCTTACCTTTCTCAAATGGAGGGACAGCAGCAGCAAGCTGAGCTAATTGTGATTCTAACATTTTATTAAAGCTGTGCTGATTCTTTATAGTAGAAGCAAAAGTATCCATTCTGGTATTTATGTTTTCTAAAGCTTTATCATTCGAGGCTACTTTTCTAGAAATTTGATCTATCAATTTAGATTGACCAGCAACTAAATCTATTAAAGGTAGAAGATTATAATTATTATAATTATTACCTTGGTTGTTACCTTGGTAATTACCTTGTCGAGGTTGCTGATTCCATCCTTGGTTTGGCTGGTTCCATCCTTGACCTTGCTGAGGACGATAGTAGGTGTTGTTGTTGATGAAGTTCGCATCCTCTTGCAGTGTAAGGCAGTTGACAGCAGAATGACAGTAATCTCCACATTCTTCACAGGTCATGCGAGAATCATTAATATGCATGACTTCCTTCTTGTCTATGTCGAGTTTCTTCATGATGAGGTCTAGCTTGGCAGTGACCATGTCGGTCTCATTGAGATGATGGATGCCTCCTCCTCTCTTGCGAGATTATGTACGTTCTTCATTACAGCTCAGATTTGAGGCCATCATCTCCACAAGTGCTTGAGCTTTTGGAAGCTTCAGTGATAGGAAAGCTCCTCCAGCTGCAGCATCTATGGACTCACGGGTGCTTGAGATAAGCCCGTGGTAGAAGGTCCGCATTAGTAGCCAATCCTCTATCCCATGATGAGGAAAGTCTTCAATGTAATCTTGGAATCTCTCCCATGCTTAGTGAATGATTCGTCATGTTGCTGTTGAAAGCTTGAGATTTTCCTACGCAAAGCATTTGTTTTTCCTGTAGGAAAGAACTTTGCCAGGAAAGCAGTTGAGCATCGGTCCCATGTAGTGTTCTTGTCTTTGTTGGTGTAGAACCACTGCTTAGCTTTTCCCAAAAGTGAAAATGGGAAAAGACAGAGTAAAATAGCATCTCTTGGTACTCCTCTGATCGTGAAGGTGCCGTAGATCTCTAAAAAGTGTTGTAAGTGTGCACTTGCATCTTCATGAGCTTTTCCACAAAACTGGCTGGCTTGAACCATGGTGATGAGAGCAGGCTTGAGCTCGAATCCATTCTCCCCCGTGTTGACTACTGGTCCAGTCCGGATGTTTTCTGTTGTTGGGGCAGAGAACTCGCGCAGTGCGTTCTCAGCCATGTCTTCAAACACAGGAGATAAATATTCTCCTAAGTGTTCTTCTTCCAATGTTGGAGCTGGCTCCTTTGATGAACTAACTTGAGCAGCGATGGGTGTTCTTGATGGTAGCTTGAAATTCTCCCTCGCCTCTACAAACTTCTTTCTTCTTAGGAGTTTCTTTGGATCATCAGTGAAATTGTTTGGAAGAGAAAAACCATTCATTCATCACCCTGCATAAGATAAGTAAATGATAAAAAACAGGGGTGTGCCTGTTTGAGTTAGAGATCAATCGGTAATACAATCTTATCCATGATGCATATGTGTTATCAATATTTCCTAAGTTTAATGTGCCTTCCCTGGCAACGGTGCCAAAAATGCTTGTTGACATCTACTAACGTCGCCAAGTATAACTTTATAACGTTTAACACTAGGGACGAGATTAGAAGATGCATGGTAATTAATTAACAGATCATTAGCAACTAGCCAATTATCTATTACCAACATTCTTTAGCATGAACTGGGTTGTCAATCTTAATTATATATGCTAAGAATAAATAAAGGTTTTATATATTATTCCATGTGACTAGGCAAAAATATATAAATATGAACTAAGAACAATTCTGCAAGCGGACAGATAATTATACCATTGTAGCATTTTACCTAGGAACTCTACCAGGTTGTCGATTTATATTTATACCACTGGCAAGGACTGGATAAACTTTAATCCATTATATTGATAACAACTATATACAATGAATAAGCGGTGTTACCAATGTCATTTACTCTGCTCATAACAGGTAGAGGTCAAAAGATAATAAAGATAAATAAAGGTGATAAGTATGATCAAGCACCGTAAATAAAGGATAAACATCAAAGCACTTTCTAGTCACAGTAATAGCTAGCCAATGGATAAACTAAGAAATTAATATCTAAGGTAATTCTATAACTATGTCAATGAATAACTCTAATTAGTGCAATTACATCTAGCAATCATTGTTAGATTAGTCTTATATCATGATCACATGCAAAGGGCGTCATCTAGGAAGGATGTGAAATAGAGTCATCACCCAACTTCGCGACCGTGCCTGCTTGCCTACATACGGGGGGTGGACTACAGAGGAATCAACGTAGCTGTCACCTATGCGAACTACCACACGACCCGGCACATCAGGGTGCACTCGTAGATAAACAGAATATCTAAACACCACGTCTACATATTGTTCATCATCTACCCATCGATCGTATGGATAAACGCTATATGAGCAATTACATGAATTCAGTAAGATCAAACCAACTATACTAGACATATAATCAAAGTAGACAATGACTATTGTAATCAAGAACATATAAACTATTGAGAACAATGTTTCCCTAATCATAATGAAGAATACAATAACAGGGAAAGACTAGAACTATACCGAACTCTGCGCTCCAGACGGATGCCGAGGCTCCAGATCCCGCTGAAGAACTAGAACTCCTCTACTTCTAATCTAACTAGGCTAGAACTATGAACTAGAAGGCTCTTGATGAACTAGGAGGCTCTTGACGGCTTAACCGAAGACTTGATGCCTTGGATGAATGATGGGATGCCTCCAGGGGGTCTGCCCCTTTATTTATATTTGGTGGGATGCACGTGTGCCGTAGGATCAAACCGACTTAACCAAAAGCCGAGATGATTCCTCAAAGGTGGTGGAAGAAGACTCCAGAAGACGAAGGGCAAAACCCTAGGGGGAACCGCCCGGCCCCCCTTGGCATCGGCTGGCCCCACCTGTCAGGTGGTGGGGCCCTGGCTGCTTCGGGTGTTATCTAGATGCTTCTAGGGTCCTGATGACGATGTCGCCTTCGCGGTTACGTTTCGTGTCTTTTATGCACTTTAATCCCTATTTTATGCTTTTCTGGAATGACCCGTGGAAAATACAGAGCAAAACTCATGAAAATTGTCAGTTAAAACCCTAGACTAGTGTGTATTCATGTATCCTTTCGTGTGTATTCATGTATCCTTTTGTGTTTAAAGTTCTAATAAAAGTTGACATTATCCACCATCAACAACTCCCCCAAGCATACCTTTTGCCAGTCCCTTGGCAAACAACTAAGCCTAATTACTAATGTAATTGGATCAGGAGTTGCTACAATGCTTTCATACATTCCAAGTACAAATGCTTTCAAACAGAAATTCTTCTCCGGATTATACAATAACTACTCTAACCTTCAGGCTTACCCGTTTTACCTTTAACTATGGAGCTTTACAGTTCTTGCATAAGTCTTGAACAATCGAAAGATAGAACAATCAAGTCAAGCACTATGTCTTAAATTCTTCACAGTTCAAAAATAAAACTCAGAGCTTAATTGTATGACACCCTCAAGTCCCTCAATATATTTGGTATTTGTGGATCTCACTTAGGCATTAACGATGTCATGCCTCCCTATAGCTAAGGATATATAGTGGAGCTCATAGGAGTGGCAAGAACAAGGATAAGCATACCTGCAATTCATATGTTATAAAGTCAAACAATGGATCCACAGAGAATCGAGGCATACAATCAAACCAAGATGTGCATGTGTATGGAATAAGGTGGATAGGTATATATGTGGTATTTAGTGGCTAATTCTAATTCTACTTATGCCCTTTTGAAAATAAATCTCTCTCTTAGGATTCGCAGGAAAACATGGGCTATCTTTATTCGTTCTTCTCTTTTTTTCATTAGGGAGGCGGGCATCTAGTACCCATTGTTTTAATTGCTAGGACACTTGTCCAACTTTTACTCCCTTTTCTTCTCTCTCTTTTTTTCAATTCTTTTGCATAGCCACATACATCCTTTGAATATAAATAATTTGAGAGATAATGATAAGAACTTAGAGCAATTAAACAGGGGCTGTCCTATGGGGTATATTTTTGGTGTTTTCCTCCCAGTGTAGGAGAAAACATTTTTATGATGAACATAGATGAAAGTGGAAATGGTTGCGATTACTCCAGGATAGGAATAATGCATATGTGGCTGGAGTGTGTAAGTGATCTTGGTTTTAAAAGCATGACAAGACTCTCATGAGGTATACAACAAAGGTTTACTGAACTCAATGCAAAGTAAGTAGCATAAATGTGCAAAGGTTTTCTATCTAAATGTATCATATATGGCTTTGGTAGGAATTCACACTTTGTCGTACAAGAGCTCATCACGTAGATTTTAAGTTTTCAAAATAAATCTCTAGAACTTAGTAATTCTAGGAATAAGATAAATAGCAGCTCAACCTTCATGAATCATATAAATCAATCACCTAGACTTAGCTCAAACATATGCCTCCACAAGTTTCAGGTTCAGAGTAAATTCTCAAATTAAAACAGCAATATCCAAAACTCAAGAGAATTTAAGGTTGGCAACTAGGTACTTGAAAGGAATGACAATAGAGCAACTATTCATCATCTCCAAGACAAAATTTTAGTGTTCATCAATTGTAATTGATTCTAGCCTAGACTGACTCCGAGCATATTATAATATATAGCTAAGTGTTTATTTGGTTTTAATGATTATACATCTTTCTAATTATTTTTGATTGGACTCAAAAAAGACTCTATGATTTGTGGACCTTCATGTGCCCACATATTTTTGGTATTTTTAGAATTTTCCTATGATACTATGGTGAACCTTCATGTGCTCACATATTTTTGGTATTTTATGACTATATAAAATAGACTCAATAATCGCCTAGGTATAATTACCTGATAACTAGGGGATGCTCCTCCCCCAAGCTAGATGTTTGCAACACTTGGCGTTGGATGATCTTTAGAGTGAGCTAGCCAGTAGTAGTCCTGGTGGGTGCCACTGGTAGACTCTCTCCTTAGTCATAATGTTGTTCCTGCATAATTATAGTCCAACAAGAAAACCAAAACTCGAGGCTTGAATTTAACAAGGGGTTAGCGGTCAGCCAATAAGTAATTGAGTATTCTTTTGAGTTGATTTTAAATTGATAAGTTCTAGCAGGATTCTCTTTTTAGGATTTTCTGATTTTCTTATGCAGCAATCAAATATGTATGCATGCTATATTTTTTATGCCACCACGTAGAATATTTATTCTCATGGGGCTTTAGTTTTTATGATGTAGTAAATAAAGCAGTAAATATATATATTTTGTTGTTTTATATTTAATGTGCAAAGGTGATTGTACTAATAAATGTATTAAAGCAAAATTACTAATAATTGCTAACTTAATTAGATAACTACAATTCTAACCTTATGGCTAGGGTACGACATTTAAAGTCTACCGACAGGACTTAGAAAGAGGAGAGTACTTACTTAGCAGGTTCATCGTCTGAGGTTACCTCAGTCAATTCCCCATTTTACGGTGGTGTAGTAGGTGCTTCTTCTTTCTCCTTCCATCTCATTTCTGTCTCTTCTACTTCTCTCTTTTCTAGCTCTAGGTCTGCCTTGTTACACTCCCTTAGGTGCGCTTCTCTTGACTCTTCATCTTTCTTCATCCATTCTTCTAATCGTCCGTGGATCTCTTCTTTCTCTGCCTTAGCAATCTGATCCATCCTTTCAGCTTCCGCTTCCCACTCACTCCAGCGTGGTGCTTGTACAACTTCCTCTTGCTCCTTGTAGCAGTCTTCATACTTCACAATCTTGCCAGGGAATTTCTCCCATCCACAGTGAGGCTGGGCAGCTTGACGGCGAGCTTGGCGTCTCCTCCTGTTGTGTTGCTTCCTGATCTGCTCACGGTTAACAAGTGTTCTAAATTGACAGCGTACCTTTTCCGTGGGTAGGTTGAAGTGGATCTGTCCACCCGCGATGTAGATAATAGCATTGGCGGTGTAGAGGAACGGTCTTCCCGAAAGAATAGGTGATTCATCGTCTCCCTGCATGTCAAGAACTAGAAAATCTGTGGGTATATATTTATCTTGAATTCTTACCATAACGTCCCTAACCATGCCTTCAGGGAGTCTTAGTGGTTGGTCTGCCATCTGCAACTGAATAGATGTTGGGTATAGAGGTCAATCATTATATAAATCATCATATACCTTTTTGGACATTACATTGACGTCTGATCCAGTGTCACAAAAGGTGTCGGCAAAAGTGGTGTCTCTGATTGTACATTCCATGATTGGTACACCTGGCTCACCTTTCTTTGTTGGGAATGGTTGGGGAAGCATATAATCATTTTCTAGGTTGAGAGTAGTGATTAGTTGAGCAGTTTCTTCAGGTACATGTCGGGGTTTGTTCTTCCTCCATCTTCTATTATTCTTCTTCTTGGGTACTGGTTGTTGTTGTTGCTCTTCTTGTTGATGGCATTGCTTCGGGACTGCAGGAGTCTTTAAGATACGGTTCTTAAATGAAGCAATGCCATCAACAAGAAGAGCAATCTTGCCATAGCAAACCTATCTACGCCCTTTCACTAATCAATGCTCCAAAGGCCATAGCAAACCTAGACATAGCACCTTACCAAGAGAGTTCATTAGTAAGGGAAGAAGCCCGTGTTGTGAACGAGAAGCCTTTAGCGATCTTGCCAGCATGCTCTCATGCACTCGAAGGTGGCGCCAAGTAGAAGACCACTGCTATCCATCCTACCAGTTTTCTAGGCCTCAAGAGGAAGACTCCTAGCGGTATTGGGCCTAGCAAACGTACTGGTGAAAAGTCGGCTAGCAAGCCTGCACTTTTGGCCAAAAAGGCAGCATCCGCTAGCACCTTCCTAGAATTAGGAGGCATTTACCACAGCCATCCATCAAACGTCGTGCAGGACAGTACGAAAGCAGTGACAATGAAGATGACTCTAGTATCATCAATGACCTCATAACCAAACATGCTAGCTTACGTGCTTTTCTAAGGACTTTAGAAGACGACATAGAGACCAAGAACACAGAGATTAGGGACCTTAGCGATGACGTTAATAGTTTTCGCTTTAAGTTCAATCTTAAGCTAAGAAAAGTCGCTAAAGCCCTAGGTGTGGAACATCATTTTGAGTATCTTTAGAATGCACCTGCTGCACGAATAATTAGGCACACTTCTCCTTTTCACGCTCCTTTACCATCAATGTAAATGTGCCTATTTGAGGTTATCAATGAAATAAAGTTTTTTTATGTTGAGCACTTGTTTTCATCACATATATATTTTGTGACTAGCCAAGACAGGAAAGAAAACAAGTGTGGGAGAGGACTCTCCAAGACAATTGCACAATAACAAAAATAAAAATCCGGTTTGTGCAACTTCCCCCTCTCGTATTTTGAAAAGTTTGATAAAAATTTAAAATGATGTCCCCTTCATACTCCATCAAACATGTCTTCCTACATTCGAAATATTTGCATACTTTTTATTCTGTGCTAAAATTCCTACAGATTTATGAACACTGTTTAGGGACCCTGTTTCTATCTAAGTAATTGACGGATGAGATATAGTAGGATGACATGATGCTTGCTCATTCTTGCAAAATACTTGGGATTTATCTTACAAAAACAAAAACTCAATAGCATGCTCTTTGAATGATTGGCAAATACCTACCAAGGCCATATATGATTATATTTGATGAAACCTTCCACATATGCCACTTATTTTGCGTTGAGTTTCGTCAAATTTTGTGACCGCTGTTGAGAGATGTTTCATGCTCCCAAGATCAGAATTCACTTGCACCCACCAAATAAAGCCAATTCTCACCCTGAGAGTTGCGCAAAACATGCACTTCATCCATCCACCAAAAATATGCCAACTCTTACACTGAGAGTTGCGCAGCTTTCTCCACCAAATAAAAAGATGTTGGTTCTCATCCTAAAAAATGTGCATTCCTTCTACAAAGTTTTACTCCATTCATCTACCATCATGATATCTCCTTATTTAAAAGTTTTTCATATGCCAATAAAAGATATAGGGCTATGTTAAAAAAAAGAGAGAGATCATGCCAAAGGGCAGAAGAAAATAAACGGGAAAGGAAAGTTCAAATACCCGTTCAAAAAATAATAATAAAATAAAAATATCAAGATCTTATAGCCCATATCTTCTTAAGTTTTATCCAAGGAGAATCATGATGCATGGAGTACCAAAAAGATTTAGAATTAGGTTTCCACCTTCATACTTTCCACACACATGCACATTCTGATCTAGGAGTATGGCGCTCTCCCTCCGGTATGGTCTAGGGTTTGACTTGACAACAGATGCCGGGTAAGTGTGCCATATCATTTCTCATTCCTACCTAAAACTCCAGATAAGCCTCCTTAGAGGTAGGATGATCAAGGTGAAGGCATCACTTTTTCATGCCTTGGTGAGGAACCACTTACAAAAAAATTAGTGACTTGAGAGAATCATTCAAGGACCACAAGCTATCTTTATGTTTTCAAAATAAGAAAGTTGAACCCATTTGGTCTTTAGAACTTTACTCGAGGACGAGCAAAGGACCAAGTATGGGGGAGTTGTTGGCGGTCCTTAGCAACTAAAATACAACATCATTTTAATACTAAAACAAATAGAAAGTAGGGCTTTTATCTAACATTTTCACGAGTTTTGTTGTATATGTAACTTGCAGGACTAACACGTGGAAATACATAAAATTCACAAGAAAGCGCACTACCGGAAAGCGTATTCGGAAAAGGCGCAAACCAAACGAGAAAGCCCACCTAAGAACTAAACTAGATCCATCCGTAACCACGGGGGAGGTCCAGGCCCAGGGAGCAACCGACCACCCGAAGGCGGTGGCCAGCGGGCCCAGCTAGAATAGGCGATTCGTTGTCTTCCTGCATGTCAAGAACTATAAAATCTACGGGTATATATTTATCTTGAATTCTTACCATGACGTCCTTGATTACGCCTTCAGGGAATCTCAATGATTGGTCTGCCATCTGCAACTGAATATCTGTGGGGTATAATGGTAAATCATCAAATAATTCATCATATACCTTTTTGGACATTACGTTGACGCCTGATCCAGTGTCGCAGATGGTGTCGGGAAAAGTGATGTCCCTAATTGTGCATTCAATGATTGGTACATCTGGGTCACCTTTGTTCATTGGGAATGGTTTCGGGAGCATATGATCATTTTCTGTGTTGATAGCATTGATTAGTTGAGCGGTTTCTTTAGGTACATGTTGGGGCTTGTTCTTCCTCCATCTTCTATTGTTCTTCTTGGGCACTTGTTGTTGCTGCTCTTCTTGTTGATGGAATTGCTTTGGGACTGCCGGATTCTTCAGGATGTGGTTCTTCAATGAGAATCTCTCCTACTTGTCCTTGACGGAGAGGACAATCTTGGCATGTTCCGCATAGATGATGGCTTTGGTTGTGGACAAGAATGGTCGTCCGAAGATAATGGGTGCCTTCTCATCTCGTCCTGTCTCCATGTTCACGAAGTCAACTGGGACATATGATTGCCCTACTCTGATGATAGCTTCTTCTAGCACTCCCTTGGGGTAGCAAATGGGCTGATCTGCAAGCTGCAAACGCATATTTGTGTACAACAAAGGATCACCTAATATTTTCTCATAAATTACCTTCGGCATTATGTTGACACTTGCACCGAAATCGCAAATAGCTTCTGGAAACCTATGACATCCTATGGAGATAGGAATGACAGGTCTTCCAGGGTCTCCCATGTTCTCAAGTAGTGAGTGATCAATCCACTGCATATCTGCAGGCTCAATTTGGTATTGGGTTGCATTGTGAATATTAACAAGGTTAGCAGTTTCTAAATCTTCCGGCTGGCCCGGAATCTTACCTTTCTCAAATGGAGGGACAGCAAGAGCTAGCTGAGCTAATTGTGATTCTAACATTTTATTAAAGCTGTGCTGATTCTTTATAGCAGAAGCAAAGGTATCCATTCTAGTAGTAATGTTTTCCAAAGCTTTATCATTAGAGGCTACCTTTCTAGACATTTGGTCTGACAATTTAGACTGGCCAGCAACTAAATCTCTTAAAGGTGGAAGATTGTAATTATTGTAATTATTACCTTGGTTGTTAACTTATCGAGGTTGCTGATTCCATCCTTGATTTGGCTGGTTCTATCCTTGACCTTGCTGAGAATGATAGTGGGTGTTATTGTTGATGAAGTTCACATCCTCTTGTAGCGTAGGGCAGTTAACAGCTGAATGCCCGTAATCTCTACATTCTTCACAGGTCATGTCAGAATCATTAATATGCATGACTTCCTTCTTCTCTATATCGAGCTTCTTCATGATGAGGTCTAGCTTGGCAATGACCATGTCACTTTCCATGAGATGCTGGATGCCTCCTCCTCTCTTCCGAGGTTGAGTACGTTCTTCATTATAGCTTGGATTTGAGGCCATCTTCTCAACAAGTGCTTTAGCGTCTGGAAGCTTAAGTGACAGGAAAGCTCCTCCTGCTGCAGCATCTATGGACTCACGGGTGCTAGAGATAAGCCCATGGTAGAAGGTCTGCATCAATAGCCAATCCTCTATCCCATGATGAGGACAGTCTTCAATATAATCTTGAAATCTTTCCCATGCTTTAGTGAATGATTCATCATGTTGCTATTGAAAGCTTGAAATTTTACCACGCAGAGGATTCGTCTTGCCTGTAGGAAAGAACTTTGCCAGGAATGCAGTTGAGCATCGGTCCCATGTAGTATTCATCTCTTTGTTGGTGTAGAACCACTGCTTAGCTTTCCCCAAAAGTGAAAATGGGAAAAGACGGAGTAAAATAGCATCTCTTGGTACTCCTCTGATCGTGAAGGTACCGCAGATCTCTAGAAAGTGTTGTAAGTGTGCACTTGCATCATCATGAGCTTTTCCACAAAATTGGCTGGCTTGAACCATGGTGATAAGAGCAGGTTTGAGCTCGGATCCATTCTCCCCAGTGTTGACTGCTGGTCCAGTCCGGATGTTTTTTGTTGTTGGGGCAGAGAACTCAGGCAGTGTCTTCTCAGCCATGTGTTCAAACACAGAAGCTAAATCTTCTCCTAACCGTTCTTCTTCCAATGTTAGAGCTGGCTCCTCTGATGGTCTAGCTTGAGCAGCGAAGGGTGTTCTTGATGGTAACTTGAAATTGTCCCTCGCCTCTACAAACTTCTTCCTTCTAAGGAGTTTCTCTGGATCGTTAGTGAAGTTGTTTGGAAGAGAAAAACCAGTCATTCATCACCCTGCATAAGATAAGTAAATGATAAAAAACAAGGGTGTGCCTGTTTGGGTTAGAGATCAATCGGTAATACAATCTTATCCATTATGTATATATGTTATCAATTTTTCCTAAGTTTAATGTGCCTTCCTCGGCAACGGCGCCAAAAAATGCTTGTTGACATCTACTAATATCGCCAAATATAACTATATAACTTTTACTACTAAAGACGAGATTAGAGATGTATGGTAATTAATTAACTGGTCATTAGAAACTAGCCACCTATCTTTCACCAACATTCTTAGGCATGAACTAGGTTGTCATTCCTAATTATATATGCTAAGAATAAATAAAGGTTTCATATATTATTCAATGTGACTAGGCAAAAATATATAAATATGAACTAAGAACAATTCTGCAAGCGGACAGATAACTATACCATTGTAGCATTTTACCTAGAGTCTACCAGGTTGTTGATTTATATTTATACCACTGGGAAGGACTAGATAAACTTTAATCTATTATATTGATAACAACTATATACAATGAATAAGCGGTGTTACCGATATCATTTACTATGCTCATAACAGGTAGAGGTCACAAGATAATAAAAATAAATAAAGGTGATAAGTATGATCAAGCATCATAAATAAAGGATAAACATCAGAGCACTTTCTAGTCACAGTAACAGCTAACCAATGAACAAACTAAGGAATTAATATCTAAGGTAATTCTTTAACTACGTCAATGAATAACTCTAATTAGTACAATTACATCTAGCAATCATTGTTAGATTAGTCTTATATCATGATCACATACAAACGGCATCATCTAGGAAGGATGTGAAACAGGGTCATCACCCAACTTCGCGACCGTGCCTGCTTGCCTACATACGGGGGCAGGACTATAGAGGAATCAACGTAGCTGTCACCTACGCGAACTACCACACGACCCGGCACATTGTTGGTGGTCCTTATGGATAAATTTTATACCACCAACTTAGACTAAAAAGAGGATTAACAATCATATTCTAGCACATATGCCTTTACTACTAACAAGTTCCACTTGTACCCCTATCATGCATGTTTTACAGGTTTCATGGCATAAGAAGTGGAAATACGCATCAACATGAAGAAAGCGCAAAGTCAAATGACGAATCCAATAAATGTGCAACCAAAGAATACTAAAGAAGCCCACCTTCAATGCGTTACTGGATCCATCCACAACAAAGGGAGAGGCCCAGGCCTAGGGAACAACCGACCACCCGAAGACGGTGGCCAGTTGCCGCCTCTCAGGGACCGACCGCCCCCGGGGGCGGCCGCCCCCAGATGGCACTTCCCGGGCCCATTTTCAGCCATAGTACTCAAGGCGGTTTGCTGATGGCGGTTTCACCTGCTTCCATGTTTAGAATGCCCAAACCGTCATAGTTTCAATATAAATAGAGGGTGCTCCATCCCCTTCAACACACACATCATTTGGAGTCATCTACCTCACACCTCTCATTTGTATCTTTAGAGTAGTTGTAGTAGTTTGTGAGCAAGGCAAGAGCTATCAAGGAGAGCTTGTCTCCTTGGAAGAAAAGGATCATCTTGGTATGAATACAATTCTGTCTTCTTCCATGAGCAAGTTCTTATCATACTTATATGATTATGCATATGAACTAGAGTCTAGTTATGATCTGGTTATGAGCATAGTATATGAGCTAGAATATAGTTTATGTATCCTGTTCTTGACTTGTTCATCATCGTTCTTCATTGTTCATCCAATTAGTATGAATAGAGGAAGAACTAGGAATGAGGTGATGGTTCGTCGTGCTGTCATGGCTGCTCTTAACCTAGCCTGTCAATCCGAAGGGTTGGGGTCCGCGGGGGTTAGGAGTTGTTTCCAAGTAGGCAAGCAAGGAGTTTGGGTATGTGGAAATCGGCGGATATGTCGGTATGCCACGGGCAGAGGGGTAGGTGGACAGGTGGTGACAGCCCTGTCCATCCCTAGCATTCCCCCACGTTCGGATATTGAGTACGAGTTCGTAAGGTCTCTATCGGCTGGCAGACCAGCTGCGGGGATCACCCTATCACCCCAGACTTAGTCCTGATACTAGAATTACTAATTAGATGATCTGCTAGCAGTTCTTTGCATAATTATATATGACCAATGCCTGCTCAGTTAGATATATTCTTTTACTCTTTAATTTCCTTTTATCCTTGAGGTTGATCCATATGTGTGTCCACTATCTTGAAATCATGTCTTATTCCTGTTTACTCTATGCCTACCATTGCACTCAATAAGTGATCATGTTTACACCACGCCTGATGCATATTGCCCTCCTACGGGAAATTATAAATACGACACTCTACTCACGGGTTGAAATGTTACAATGATAGTTCTGTGCGCTTGCAGAGTTATCTTATTTCTTACTGAGCTATCGATTGGCGTACCTAAGTACTATTACTTAAGGATTGTAATCCTTGTGCACCCCATGGCGCCGTGTCACAGTTTTGCATATCGTATGTAATGACGGTTAGGAAGGCCAATCCGGCACTTCTAACTTCTATTACCAGACTGCACTACCTAGGCCGACGCCTTTAAAGGCCAAGGGTTATCTTTCTGAATTAATGGTGGTTGGGGATGTAAACTTGCGTTTTTAGTATTATTATTAAGGGCGGACTTATAGTCTATGTTTAGTAGTAATACTAAGAGACGCCAACAAGCATTTCTAGCGCCGTTGCCTAGGATGGACTTTTAGTCTATCTTTTGTAACGATGTTAAGAAATGCCAACAAGCATTTCTGGCGCCGTTGCCGGGGATGGACTTTTAGTCTATCTTTTGTAACGATGTTAAGAAATGCCAACAAGCATTTCTGGCGCCGTTGCAGGGGAGGGCAAAAACATCTAAGCTGGCATAAACATCGATTGCAAAATAAGTATTGGTAGACGTAGTTTAAACAGGCTAACTTCGTTGTTTTCTTCCTCTGTTTATTGGAACGAAAACAGGATAGTGTATGAGCGGTTTTGCTCTGCCGAACAATTTCATCTGCAATCCGGAAGCACTTCTAAGGAAGAAAAGGTCTCGTACCATTTATTCTTCTGCTACTCCGTCGGTAAACGAATCGATCATTCCCGCACCATCCGCTACTACCGTCATGGCCAAGACACTCCGTGACTACTCCATCCCCGCTGTTGGGCCCGCTGTCAACATCGGAAATGGAAATTTCGAGATCCGTACAGGCCTTATCTCGATGGTGCAGGCAAGCCAAGCAAGGATGCAAACGCTCATTTGCAACACTTCCTTGAGCTGTGCCACACCATTGTCATGAAAGACGTCGCACAAGATAGTATCAGGCTCCGCTTGTTTCCTTTCTCCCTCACGGGGAAAGCGAAACAATGGTTCTATCAAAATAAGGAAGCCGTCAACACGTGGGACAAGTGTTCCGCAGCATTTCTCACCAAGTTCTTCCCCCATGAGCAAGACCAGCGCTCTAAGGGGGAAGATCTCAAACTTCCAGCAATCTTCCTTTGAATCTATCCCCGAAGCATGGGAAAGGCTTCAAGAGTACATCCGAGCCTGCCCTCATCATGGAATGGAAGATTGGCTCGTGCTCCAAAACTTTTATGAAGGCCTCACGGCCATGTCAAAGGGGGATGTAGATGCCGCAGCTGGAGGTGCATTCCTCTCCCTCACCATCGCGGATGCAACTGCACTCATTGAGAAGATGGCAGCCAATCAGAGTTGGGGAGAAGGAAGAAAAACACAAAAAGGCTCGCATACCGTGAAGGAGATGGACTTGCTTGCCGCAAAATTAGACTTGCTGATGCAAAAGCTGGACGATCGTGCTGCCAACCCTTCCATGAGTACCGTCCAAGCCATGGATTCACACATGACGTGTGAAGTCTGTGGGAACGTTGGCCACTCGGGGAACAACTGCCCCGAAACCCAAGAAGAAGCTTCATATGTCAACAACGGGTTTCGCCAACCACAGCAAGGTAATAACGGGTGGAACAACCAACGCCGCCCGCAAGGTAATAATTTCAATTCAAACCAACCTTTCTTAAAAGATCTCATTCTAGGACAAGCTAAAATCAATGAAAATTTAACCAAAAAAGCTATCCTTCAACGATAAAATGTTTGAAAATATAAATGCCAAACTTGAAACTTTGTCTTCTTCTATTCAAAATCAAGCAAGTTTTAATAAAATGATAGAAACACAAATGGCACAAATAGCTGCTTCTATTCCTGTCAACAACACGGAAAAAATCCCGGGGCAACCCGAGACTTCTCCCGAGTTTGTTCATGCAGCTACAGATCAATAAAGGAAGGAAAGTCTTGCCAACAGACTGTAAATGTTGAGCCCTTACCGAAGGACATCGGTAGTTATCTAAAAATAAATATATATAAAGAAACAAATAAATATCTGAAAAGGCCCGCACCTTCATTCAAACATGGGGGAGGTGTCCTCATTCACGTATTGTATCTTAACCTTTTGAAAATAATAATAATAATAAATATCGAATTTATATATATACTTCATAAAATTATTTTCTTGCATTCAAAAAGGATTTCCTTCTAAAAATTACAAAATTTTATTTTTAGTTCAAAATAAATTCTTCTCCAAAAATTCTATAAAAATAATTTTCAGAAAGAATAAATTTTGTTGAGTCTAAATATTATTTTTAAATAATTTTTGAAAATCAAAAAATTTCATATAAAACTTGTGGAAAATCAAAAACTGGAGCAAAATTTTCAAATGGGAGTCATTCGTAACCGGCTACGCATTAGAAATAGCCGTTAGAGGGGGCTGAAAAAAAGTTGGACCAAGCCGGCCCAGTCAGGGGACCGGTCGGTCCCAGGGGCGACCGCCCCCTGGCCAACGGCTCTGCGGCACAGCCTTTTGCCAAAGGTCACTAGCCGTTGCAACGAGCACTCTCCCGCCTACGATCAGCTCTATAAATAATAGAGCATTCGAGTGGAGCTCCTCACCCCTCTCATTCTCATATTTTTCACTCCCTCCATCACTCTCTTGCTCCACCATTCTCCAAGCATTTTTTCCACAAAGTTCAATTGCAAGGAAATCCTGCACAAACCTCTTCCACTCCCATCACATGTCAAGTCCTTGTGCCAAGCTCACCATGAGTGGGATCGGAGGTCGGATTTCCGGCATGTTCCGGAAAGGCCGTCGCTCTCGTGGGGAGTCTAGTCAAAGTACCCCCACATGTGAGGAGAGCCCGCTGCATGAAGAAGAGGAGGCGCCAAGAGGCCACGCCATCGACGAGGCCGATGCTCCCTTCATCAACTTGGAAAGCGAGCAGGAAATGCAAGCATACAACCTCCTCAAGGGACGCGAATTCCTGCATACACCAGCCTTCGACCCACACCTTCTCCAGCAGACAGGTATGAACATCGAATTTAATACCATTTTCGAAAACGCTGGATGGAGCCAAGTTGCCCCCGTGCATGAACTTGGGTCTCGTTTCTTGACCATCCAAATCTTGGGCACTTTACAAATTGTCGATTATGGTATTACTTTTCGCTGCTTTGGGAAAGAACATAGCCTTTACTGGAAAGATTTTGCTACACACATGGGTTTTCATGAGAGATGCTCTGTTGATTTGGGTTTCACTCTTTCGGGTTATCAGCGTCATGCTTTTTGGCACTTGATAACCGAACAAAATGTGACTGGAAAATTCCAACCCAACATCAACACCATCCACCATCCTTTTCTAAGGCTTATGTATAAATGGATTGCTAATTCTTTCTTTCCTAGAGAGGACACTCACCATGCTTATGATATTGAGTTGAAGTTGCTTTATGCCGTGCTTAAAAAGATTAAAGTTGCTCCTGTCTATGACATTGTTAAGCACTGGTTAAACTCTTTTAAAACTTCCACACCAATTATGTGCACTTCACTCATCACACGTCTTGCTGCTAGTGTTGATCCTCATGGTGCTAGCACTATTGTTTATCTCTCCATTCCGCGCATTATGATCAATGAGTATTATTTTACTCAAGCTCATACTATAAAACGTGATGACTCGGGAACAAACCTGGTATTTTATTATCCGGGATATATAAACGAGATTCCGTTACCTAACCCGGATCTCGCTTTATATAAATCCCCATCTCTCACCTTCGACCTTGTCGAAAAGGAAGAAGCACGCAGGAGTTCTGTTTCTCGCAGGAGATCACGGAGGAGAGAAGTACAGGAGGAAGAGCCTGCGCAGCCTGTGCAGCCTACACCACACCCGGCCATGCCTACCACGATACCAAGGATGGAATGGTCCCCGGTCATATCTACACCTGGGTTCACCCCTAGGTATGGATATGGTATGGGACATGTTCCTCATCCTTATGCGGCTGGAAGGTCAGGCTGGCAACACTCGCAGGAGGCAGGGGGATCAAGGCAGCCCGAGCATGACCATTCTCCAGATTCTGAAGGCATGCCACCTCTGATACACCCACAGCCGGTCACACTAGAGATGCTCAACACACGCATGGGAGGACTAGAATTGCAAAACAGACAAATCCAAGGTACGCTCAATGCTCACATCCAGACTTCTACCCAATGGCATGAGCAGTACCAGCAGCAGTTCATGGACCTCGAAGATGCGAAATGGGACAATTCCCGGGACCTAGGCCTTGAACTAGCTTATGGGAGGAGATCCACAAGAGGTAACATGTATCTTTAAATTTCTTGCACTTTAATTCTTGCACTTTTAAATTCTGCAATTTTATTTCCTTGTTAAAAATAATAAATAAAATATTCCACTCTCATATGTGCTAACATATGTTAGTTTCTCTTCCGTTGAAATGATGAATAGTTGCTCTGTCTATAATTCATCTATGTCTAAGTTATAACTTAGTATTCCTCAAGATTTAAGTTTGTTGGCTAAAAATATCTCATTCTAAGAACTTGAAATCTTATGGGTTGCAATTACATGATCCTTTTCTAAGTTGTTGCAAGACATGAGATGGTAGAATTAGACTTTGCTATGACTTTCTTCTAAGAGAAACTTGACATCCGGATATTTCTTTTCAAAAAATTCAAAAATCAAAAGTTCCCCAATGATTATAAAATACCTACCAAGGCCATATGACATGTTCTACTTTTACAAAAAACTTAGTCATATGCTACTTACAGAACTTCGAGTTGAGTCAAAACACTGAGACCTAGTGAGATTATGGTCATACACCCATGATTGAGATTCACGTACACCGACTAAATAAAGCCGACTCTCATCCTGAGAGTTGCGCACAACATGCACCTTTTCATCCACCAAATAAAAATGCCGACCCTCACTTTGAGAGCCGTGCATAAAAAAAGTATACACTCCTTGTTCGCCATCATGACGTCTCTCCATCCAAAAGTTTTCATATGTCAAATCAAAATATGGGCTATGCTAAAAAAAAGAGCCAAAGGGCATGAGAAAACAAACGGGAAAGAAAATACAAATACCCGTTCAAAAAAAACATGATGATATTTCTATGGCCCATATTCCTCCAAAAAGTTTTATTCCATCCAATAAAAGAGAGTCATGATGCATGGAGTGCCAAAAAGTTTAGAGATAGGTTTTTACCATACTCTTATTCCACACACTTGCACATCTCAATCAAGGTATATATCTTGTATCTCCTTATGGTCTGGTCTTTGACTCAGCAATATAAGTAATGTAAGTACGCCCACCTTCATACCTACCCAAAACTCCACTCTCAGCCTTAGTAGTAGGATGAAAAGGCAACATTACAATGCCTTTGGTAAGGTAAACCATACACATTGAGCGATTGAGAGAATCATTTGAGGAACTTGGTTTATTTTGCAAAAATTCATAAAACCTCCGGATCAAAAGTCTATCAAAGAATGAATGATTGGTGAGTCTATTATAATCATTCTATCTTGCAACCGCCCAAGAAATTGGAGAAACTACAAGCCCCATAAGAAATCAAGGTAAAGAGTGGATAGAATGCCAACTTATTTAAATTACGAATGAATGCTATGTTATAGGTATGACACTTATGAATTATATCGGCAATGTAGCAACTCCTGATCAACAACCATACTTAGTTATTTGTTCGGGACGAGCAAAGGTTAAGCTTCGGGGTCTTGTTGGTGGTCCTTATGGATAAATTTTATACCACCAACTTAGACTAAAAAGAGGATTAACAATCATATTCTAGCACATATGCCTTTACTACTAACAAGTTCCACTTGTACCCCTAGCATGCATGTTTTATGTAACACCCTAGTGTTAGTTACTATTTTCACACTTGCATTTGCATGTCATCAAGCATAGATCATGTCATTTCATGCATTATTATCATTGCATTTTATTTGATTCCCTTTTATTGCTATATGTTTGTTTATATGTCCATATTATGCAAAATGTGTTGTCATGCAAATGTGATGCTTGTTTACGGTTCTAAATGCTTTATACATGTTTAGGATAACATTTGGAACAATGTTCATGTTGGTGAAATCCCCAAAATACCCCTCTAGCTCATAGTTGACTAGAGAGCCCTTTAAAAGCTATTCTGTTTGACCAAACAAGAAGGGCATTTTAGAGATTCTGCATGTCAGTGCACCCTTAATCAAAGTTGTGTAGAATTTTATAAGCAACAAACTTTATTTTTGGGTCAACTCATGAAAATGAGTGGAAGAAGGTCAAAAAGTTGAATTAGTGCAGATTTGGAGCTGTTTTGGAAGTTTTCAAATTTTCCTAAGTCTAAACCGGTTTTCAGTTTCGGTGTACCCCTGTTCATCGACTTGTATCTCTCAATCCAGGCTGAACTAGAGTAAAGTGTCTTAATAAGAAATGATCTACTCGTATAGCTCTTCAACCTATATTAGTGAAGTTTTCGCTGAAACGCCCTGGATCGCGAGTTATAGATCGATAAAAATCGAGTTTCAGTCGGGTCCGCGGAAACTGAATCGGAGCCGATTCAGTTCGACCCTCGGGCGAATCGCGGGCGAATCGCGCGACCGCGTCAGGCCTCGGCCGCCAGATGGCGCCGTACGCCGTCGTTGCTGCCGCGTGGTCGGCTTACAAAGGGGAACACGCAATGCTGTCTCCCGCACGCTCGCCCTCACTCTCCCTGCTCTCTCGCCCTCTGCTCGCTCGCTGCTCTCCTCTTTCTCCTCCGCCGTCGCCATTCCCGCCGCGACCGCCGCGGTGAAATCCGCCGCCACCGAGCCGTCTCCGACCGCGCCACCCTCGGCGCAGCTGCGGCTTGCTCTGCTCTTCGTTTCCGACCCGTTGCCGACCTCAGCCGACCTAAGGTACAGCTCCAGCAAGCTTCTCGCCGTCCGCCATTGCCGGAGCGCCGCCGAGCTCTCGGGTCGCCGTGACGAGGGCGATGCCGGGGTCGGCTTCCCTCTCTTTTGCTCGTCTAAGAGTCTCCGTTAGCCGTAGATCCTTTCCACACCGTCGGTTAGGTCTATCTCGCCGTAGTTTCACCGGAACCCGAGTTCGCCGCGAAACCGCTCACCACCGTGCCGCCATGCGAGCACGGTCAGTGAGTTTCCGTGTGCAATAGTTCGATTAGTCACGCGCACAGGTCCGCTAGGGTTGCAGGAACACGGAACGAGGCCGAGCCACGCGAGCAACGGCCGGAATCGGCCGGCGCAAGTTCGCCGGACCACCGCCGTCCGCCATTGCCGCCGTCGAGCTCGCTCCGGTGGAGTAAGACCCTCAGCAGTTGGTCTATCGGGTTCGTCTCGTTGCCGCGAGTCGGTAGGTAGCCTCGGCGTCGCCGGATACCTTGCCGTCGGCGAGCTCTCGCCGGTCAGCGCCGGCGGCTCTGTTTCCTCTCTCTGACGCGTGGGGTCGGGTCGACCCCGGGGCCCGCGAGTCAGCCGTTCGGGTGCGCCTCTAGTTCACTGAGCCGGGTGCACGTAGCAGTTCTACCGGGTTTAGGTTTTTGATTTTATAAAATGAATTTCCAGAAAATGTGTAAAACCTTCCAAAATTCATATCTGGAGCTAGGAATGTCCAATTGGGGTGAACCAAATTTTGTTGTGTTTGTATTTCTGAGCTCTATCAAGGAAAAATATAAAATGTACTTTTTGAATACTTTTTATGTGCAGTTATAATTAAATTGTTAATTGCTTGTAAACTTGATAAATGCATAAGTAATTGTAGGAATGTGCTAAAAATGTGATTCCACTTGCATTCATCTTGTTTAGGGAAGTAGAATCTATGAAAAATATGTTTGCTGGTGTTTCACTGTTATTTATATGATGTCTAGTATAATGTGCCTTTTATGCTTTAATCTTGCAAAAATCACCATGCTTAATGTGTTAAGGTTATGGACATGAATATTTTTCCTGGGCTATGTTATGTTGGAAAGAAGCTAGGAAAATTAGGAAATCTGTTGTTTGATACTTTTCACTGTGTTAAGTATTTTCCATTGCTTAAAAGGCTGGTTGCTTGTTATTTTTGTGTAGACTGTTATACTTGTCCAAATGACTTGAAATTTTGTCAGTAGGCTAATCTAGATGTGTAATAGCTACTGTAATTTCTATGGATTTTTCTGGTCACAGTAAGCAGTAGGTCCAGTTATAGGCTAGGGTTTATTTAATTGTTTCTAAGCAAATATCTTTTGGGTTGTGGTAGGTTAGTTGATGCATGTTAATTATTAAGTGCAGGTTGTAGACCTCTCACCCGGGACGAGAAATTGTTCTATGCTTTGCTTAAGAAGGGTGAGTATGAGTTGGTTGTCTAGGAAAGAAATAAATGAGTGTGGATTGTTAAACTGATTGCATATCATCGGTTAATTCGTGCATCTCTATCTTGCATTTCATGTGCATTCTCAGTTCTCATATATGCATATCATGCATACAGGATCGCCGGGAGGAGTGACACTGTTGCAATTCGATCCACCGGAGGAGGGAGTTCCGCCGGAGATTGAAGTGCCCGAGGTTTCCGAAGGACAAGAAGAAGAGGCTGAACTTCCGGAGTGCCCGGATCACCAACCCGCTAACTTTGTGAAAGGCAAGCCCCGGAGCATTCCTAAGTCTCCACCTACTCTTTTTACAAATACACTGGTCTTTATTAAATCGTATGATTGTGCACTTAAGTATAGGAGTTGATATGATACCGTTGCTGCATTTATTCCTTGTCCACTTATACTTGATCCTGAAGTTATTACTAGACAAGGGGATGGGTTCGATCTTATGCTTAGCCATGCTTAGACCGGTAGAAGTCGAGGGATTTCCTGTCCTTCGCGAGCATAGGTGGTTACTAATGATGATGGGGTTGGATTCCACATGATGGACAATATGTGCCACCATGCCACAGTGTCTAGTGAGAGAATCAAGGCTAGGTAGCGGGGAGCCGCATGACATGGTTGAGGTCATGCCGTCTTCGGTGCTGCTTGCGGCTGACTAGGACTGAGGCCACCAGACATCAGTTGAGATTGAAAGACGTCGTCACATAGCTGGCCAGATAAGTCGTTCTGACCGCGAAGCCGAGTATTTCTTTCTGAGCCGGGAATTGGGCGTGATAAGGCAGACATATTCTGGAGGTAGGAAGGATGTGCGGAGACACCATCTTACCAAGGGCAGGTCAGGGACCTGATGCATCCTGGAAGTGGGTTTGTCTCTGAGAATATGGACCCCTCCAAGCCCGCGATACATATTATGTCTCAGAAAGATTTAACGGTGGCCCAAGAAGCCAGTGGCTCGGCTGACAGGGTTTGTGATTGGCATATTTGCCAGCTGGTACAATCGATTCGAATCGCCATCTCTCCTGGTTAGTGAGAAACTGAACTGATCTTCTGGTGAGGTAGAGGCTAATAACTTGAACATAATGATTATGGTGAGATGAGGTTGATATCTGTGGATATCGGAAATCATATGGTTTTATTGATTGCTACAATATTCAGTGAATGCTTAGTATAGTGGCTAATCCTAGTAAATAGTTTAACTGAAATCGAAGCTTATCACAATTAAAATGAATAAGTTGAGGTTCTACTGTAGTAATGCTTTTGATGCAAAATGATGCTACCCTCTGAGCTCCACCAAACAAGCCTTGCATATCCTTGAGAGTCTTTTTATTTACTCCCTGTCGGGTAAGTCTAGCTGAGTACAATTGAGTACTCAGGGTTTTATTCCCATTGTTGCAGATGGTGTAGTTTTCTACGCGTATTGCAGGAACTGCTTCACCCCCGCGGGCGAAGAAGACTAGACCCGAGGGCAGGGTCATTATCTATCTTTAGTTGTTGTAAGAATGCTGTGACGGGGTCATGTGGTGGTACTCGTATTCGAACTCTGTGGTGTAAAACTATGTTGACTTCCGCTACTACCCTATTTGTGTAAAAGACTATGTTGTACTCTGATGTTTAAATTCGGTTGCGAACTTATGTGTCATGTGATCGGGTATTGCTGAATGAATGATCCTTGGGGTATGAAATGTTTGAAATCCTTCGAGATTTCCGGACTACCGGGTTTATATTGGCTCAAGTGCGACTGGATTGCGGCGAAAATGCGATCGTTGTACTTGTGCTCGTATAAATTGGTCGGTTCTGTGACAGCTGGTACCAGAGCATAATTCAGCATATACCGTCACTTGACTATTTAAAAACTAAAAGAGTTTTGAGTTTTACAGACTAATTGCCAACTGATAGTGTGTATAGGTGATTTAAACCAAGTGTTTGCAAAACTTATGAGTACCAATGACCAAGTCCTATAGCCCTATGTATATGTGGTAATTAGGTGGCTTATGTAAGTACTGACTTGGGGGAAATTGCATCATATTTCTATTTGTGGTTCATTTGGTTTTATCGTGCGGATAATCATGAACTGTCGGTTTCTTATTGCTTCTTATGGGTCAATGTACCACGTCGCCTAAGGTAAGGTGAGATGTGAGTGTAAGATCGAACAACCATCGATCGATGGTGAGAGTATGTTACTGAAGTGAGTACATGTTATCCATATGTGTACTTATGGAAGTAAGGTGGAGTAATTAATTTTTGGGGTCGCAAATGTTCATGGGATCATTTCCGGCAAAAAGTGCTTCTTGTTGCCCTGCATACATTGGGATTGGGCTGAAATGAATCTTCTGCAGGTACACTAACCACGCAAAACGTATAGCACGGTTAGTTACGTATATGAGAGCACGTGGTATGCCACCGACTATAACGTTAGTTAAAAAATATTATGTGTGAGGTCGTTGGCACGTGCATGCATCATGATCATGAAATTAATTTAAGCTATCTGTACTATTTCCTTCCCTATGGTAAAATTTGTGCTGTCCTATCTTATTCTAAATGCTGAAAGATGTTGTAATGTACCAGATGGCAGCTGAAGGTGAGCCGCAGAGTGGTCAGTTTCTGGAGCAGTTTGGCACACCCACTGTGCTATGGAGGTTGTTGCAGTCGGTGGGATATGCAGAGCCACCGCTGTATTTCTGGAAGCCAGCGCAAACCATGGTGCAGCCTTGGTTTGATGTTTGGGTGACTATCCCTGTGCTTGAAAGGGGTTGGCCGTTTCCAGGAATAAAGGTGGAAGTTGACATGAGGACGCCATGGGATGGTGCGCAGCTTGCAGCTTTCGAGGTGTTGACGGATATTTGCAGCCGGTTCAACAAGAGAGCTGATTTGGGGCCAGCAAATGTTTTTCCCAGGGTGGATGCTTCTCAGGGTGAGTGGGCTCAGTCTAGCCAAGCTTCTTTAGAGCGAGGCAGGGACGAGCGTGCTCATAGCACGGGTGCTTCTATGAGTGCTATGTTTGCTGTCCTGAGGATGCACTATTCCACTAGGGATGGTTGGATGAAGTGCGTTGAAGCCCTGCATGATGTTGTGGAGAAGAAGTTAGAAGCTGAAGAGTGGGCACGTATGGCTCGTCGTAGCTCAGATGACTTGGTGGTAGCTCTCACTGCCTGTCGCAATGAGTTGTTACGATGCACTGGCGCCTTGTTGGCAGCTGATCGCCGTGTCAAGGTGCTTGAGAGGGAGAATGCAGATCTTCGCCGCCAGCTTGACAATCGTAATATGAGTTTGACACGTCAGCGCAATGAGTTTCTGCAAGAGTTGCGTGCTAGTCAGCAGCAAGTTTGGGAGTTGCAGCAGGATGTTCATCGTCTGAACAACCGTGCTGATCCGTTTCATCCTCCGGGTGCAGCGGAGTTTGCTCCTGAGATCTTCATTGCAGCTGATGATGGTGAAGCAAGTGAGGAAGAAGAGGAAGAAGACCCCGAGGAGATCGTGCCTATTGACGAGAGTGATGACCATGGTGGGAACGTGTCCGGCGTGGACAGTGACCACGATGACTAGGTTTTTTCTAGTGATCTTGCCATGATCGGCACCCTTTTGTATTGGGAAAACCTTTAATGTCATGTAATGGGTAGAACCTGAATTGTAATGAGAGAACCCTGTGTGTTCAGGGCTGGAACCATCAAACTTTTAATTAAGTAATGGTAACTTATGCAGCTTGGAAACCCTTTTTGGTTGCGCCTTGTTATTGTGCGGTTGTGTGATGATTATTGAATTATTGTGCCATTTGTTGGTTATCAAAAATGATCATTGATATCTTTTGGGCATAATCTTTCGGTTATCTTTGACATAACTGACACTTAACAATGGTTGTTGCGTGTTGCTACAGATGGCACCTCATACCCGTCGTCATGGGTCAACCAGTGGTGGTGGGAACGAACATGAAGATGAGGAGTTGCTGCCTCCTCCACCACGTACCCAGGAACAAATGTTTGCTCAGTTCTTGGACACCCAGCAAGCGATTTTGCAGCAGATGGTTGCTAGTAACAACCACAATCGCGATCGAGGTGGACGCCGCGGAAACGATGAGGACCAATACAGTAACTATAAGGACTTCATGGACACTAAGCCTCCGGTATTCAAGCAGGCCGTAGAGCCGCTAGAAGCTGATGAGTGGTTAAATACTATTGAACAGTCATTCTCTGTGCTGCGATTGACTGAAACCATGAAGGCTAGCTTTGCTGCTATGTTACTGCAAGGCCAAGCTGGAATATGGTGGGCCAATCGTAAGACCGCCTACCCTGTGGTCGCTGATATCACCTGGGAGCAGTTCACCAGGGATTTCAGGGGGCATTTCATTCCAGCAGGCTTGATCAAGATGAAGGTCAATGAATTCATGCAGCTTACTCAGGGTACCAAGACCCTCACTCAGTATCATCATGCCTTTAACAATCTGTCGAGGTATGCCCCGTGGATGGTAGATACAGATGAAAAGAAGATTGAAACCTTCAAGAGAGGTCTTAGTCCCAAGCTTATGAAGACTCTGGCGAACAACGCTCGTACAACTTTTAACGAGTTCATCAGTGAAGCTTATATCCAAGAGAAACAGAACAACTTGCACACTGCTTCCAAGGGAGGCAAAAGGCCATTTGAAGGAAGCTCTTCTCAGTCAAGGACTCCAGCAGCTAGTCGTGCGGTGGCAAATCGCCCGGCTTACCGTCCGGCTGTTCCTGGAGCAAAATTCAGACCCCCTCCAAAGAAGCAGCCAGCGCCTCAGCGCTACAAGAAAGGTTTCACAGTGCCTTTGAACAAGAACAACGCTCCTCCAAGCAATGCCGTTCCAGTGAGGACCAACCAAGGTCTGGGGCCATGCTTTAACTGCGGTCAACAGGGGCACCTTGCTCGCTATTGCCCTCATCCAAAGCAGGCTCGAGTGCATCACACCACTATTGAAGAAATTCCAGAAGGTGAACCAGTCACCGCGAGTATGTTTTCTGTGAATCAGCATCCTGCTATTGTTTTGTTCGATTCTAGATCATCGCATTCTTTCATAAGTCAAGCATTTGCACAAAGGCATGCCTTTCAGATCGTTGATTTGGGCTGTAATTTCCGGATAACCTCAGCTGGGGCTGAAATATGCACACGTGAGGGTATCAAGCAGGCGAGTATTGAGATTAATGATAGGAGTTTTATCAGTCATCTCATTGTGTTGCCTGGGCTAGGTCTAGATGTAATTCTAGGGGTTAGTTGGATGAACAAATGGGGTGCGATATTGGACGTTGCTAACCGAACTTTGACGTTGAAGGTGCCCCAGGGTGGGGGTACCTTTCAAGTTTCCTTACCTCGAAGAGGGGATCTTTTTAATCTCTCTTTCACAGTTGAGGGCAAGACCATCCAAGGTATTCCGGTAGTGTGTGAGTTTCCTGATGTCTTTCCTGATGATCTACCTGGACTTCCTCCTGATCGAGATGTGGAGTTTGCAATAGAACTTATTCCCGGTACGGCGCCTATTTCTCGAAGGCCATATAGAATGCCTCCTCATGAATTAGCTGAACTCAAGAAACAACTCTAGGAGTTATTGGACAAAGGGTTCATTCGCCCTAGTTCTTCTCCGTGGGGCTGTCCTGCAATCTTTGTTAAGAAGAAGGATGAAACTTTACGTATGTGTGTGGACTATAGGCCACTAAATGCTGTGACAATTAAGAACAAGTATCCTCTACCTCGTATTGATATCTTGTTTGATCAATTGTCCAAGGCCAAGGTTTTCTCCAAAATTGATCTGAGATCTGGGTATCACCAAATTAAGATCAGACCACAAGATATTCCCAAGACGGCTTTCTCCACTCGGTATGGCTTGTATGAGTATTTGGTTATGTCTTTTGGATTAACCAATGCTCCTGCACATTTCATGTATCTAATGAATTCGGTATTCATGCCTGAGTTGGATAAGTTCGTGGTAGTCTTTATTGACGATATTCTGGTGTACTCTGAGAGCATGGAGGATCATGCTGAACACTTGAGGATAGTCTTGACTAGACTCAGGGAGCATAAGCTGTATGCTAAGTTCAGCAAGTGTGAGTTTTGGTTGACTAAGGTACCTTTTCTGGGCCATATCTTATCTGCTGAAGGTATTTCTGTAGATCCGTCAAAAGTTCAGCAGGTGTTGGATTGGCAGTCACCAACAAATGTGTCTGAGGTTCGTAGCTTTCTGGGATTAGCTGGGTATTATCGCCGCTTTATTCAGGATTTCTCTAAAATAGCTAAACCTATGACCAAGCTATTGCACAAAGATACCAAGTTTGTGTGGAGTGGGGAGTGTGAAATAGCTTTTCGCACCTTGCAAACGTTGTTGACCACTGCTCCAGTTCTTGCACAACCTGATATTGGAAGGCCTTTTGATGTGTACTGCGATGCTTGTGGCACTGGGTTAGGATGTGTTCTCATGCAAGAAGGCCGAGTCATTGCTTATGCCTCGCGTCAACTGAGAAAACATGAGCAAAACTATCCTACTCATGATTTGGAACTTGCCGCTGTAGTTCATGCATTGAAGATTTGGCGCCACTATTTGATGGGTCACAAATGTCATATCTATTCCGATCACAAGAGTCTCAAGTACATTTTCACTCAGCCTGAGTTGAACATGAGGCAAAGAAGGTGGTTGGAGTTGATCAAAGACTATGATCTAGAAGTACACTATCATCCGGGCAAGGCCAATGTCGTAGCCGATGCCTTGAGCCGAAAGTCTCATTGCAATGTATTGCAGCCTTTGCTAGCAGACGGGTTCAATCTTGTGCATCCAGTGGTGTTGAATAATATTACTCTCAGTTGTACTTTGGAAAGCAAGATTATTGAAGGTCAGAAAACAGATCCCGGCATATATCATATCAAGAGGAAGATGAAAGAACAAGAAATGCTTCATTTCCGAGTAGATGAAAAAGGTATATTGTGGTTCAAGGATCGATTGGTAGTACCGAAAGACCGTGAGTTGAGGAATCAGATTATGGATGAGGCTCATTTGTCCAAGTTGTCTATCCATCCTGGTAGTAGTAAGATGTATCAAGACTTGAAACCTAGGTTCTGGTGGACCAAAATGAAGAAGGAAATTGCAGCCTATGTGGCCAGGTGTGATACCTGTTGTCGCGTGAAGGCTATTCATCTTAAGCCAGCAGGCCTATTGCAACCCTTACCAGTTCCAGGTTGGAAATGGGATGAGATAACCATGGATTTCATATCTGGGTTACCTCTAACGCAAAAAGGCCACGATTCTATTTGGGTGATCATAGATCGATTGACTAAGATTGCACATTTCTTACCAGTTCGAACTACAGATTGTCCTCATCAGTTGGCACAGCTCTACTTTGCTCAGATACTTCGGTTACATGGTGTGCCGAGGACGATAGTTTCCGACAGAGGCCCGCAATTTATTGCACGCTTCTGGGAGCATCTACACAAGTGTTTGGGGACCAATTTGGTTCGCAGCTCAGCTTATCATCCTCAAACTTCTGGTCAGACTGAAAGGGTAAATCAAATTCTTGAAGATATGTTGAGAGCTTGTGTTCTATCGTCTAAAGGTTCGTGGGAAGAATGGTTGCCTTTGGCCGAGTTCTCATACAACAATAGCTATCAAGAGAGTATTCAAATGGCTCCTTTTGAAGCTTTGTATGGGCGCAAATGTAGAACTCCTCTCAATTGGGTTGAATCAGGCGAAAGGAGATATTACGGGATTGACTTTGTGAAAGAAGCCGAAGAGAGAGTGCATACCATTCAAACACATCTCAAAGCCGCTCAGACTCGTCAAAAGAGCTATGCGGACAAGCGAAGAAGGCCATTGGAATTTGAAGTGGGTGACTATGTATACTTGAAAGTGTCACCTATGAAAGGCGTGCAACGCTTTGGAGTGAAACGAAAGTTAGCTCCAAGGTTTGTAGGTCCTTTTCAAATTCTGGAAAGAAGTGGGAAGGTAGCATACAAGTTACGGTTGCCACCACACATGTCCACTATCTTCAATGTGTTTCACGTATCTCAACTCAAGAAATGTTTACGAGTACCGGAAGAGCAAGTGGATTTTGGTGATATCAAGTTGAAATCAGATTTGACCTATGAAGAAAACCCTATTGAAGTAATAGATTACAAAGAAAGAATCACCCATAGCCGAGTGATCAAGTTCTATAAGGTGGTGTGGAACAACCAAAGTTATTGGGATGCGACTTGGGAGCGAGAAGATTACCTCAAGGAAGTCTATCCGTCTTTCTTTAAACAATGGTAATTAACTCTAATCTCGGGGACGAGATTCTTTTAAGGGGGGAGGGCTGTAACACCCTAGTGTTAGTTACTATTTTCACACTTGCATTTGCATGTCATCAAGCATAGATCATGTCATTTCATGCATTATTATCATTGCATTTTATTTGATTCCCTTTTATTGCTATATGTTTGTTTATATGTCCATATTATGCAAAATGTGTTGTCATGCAAATGTGATGCTTGTTTACGGTTCTAAATGCTTTATACATGTTTAGGATAACATTTGGAACAATGTTCATGTTGGTGAAATCCCCAAAATACCCCTCTAGCTCATAGTTGACTAGAGAGCCCTTTAAAAGCTATTCTGTTTGACCAAACAAGAAGGGCATTTTAGAGATTCTGCATGTCAGTGCACCCTTAATCAAACTTGTGTAGAATTTTATAAGCAACAAACTTTATTTTTGGGTCAACTCATGAAAATGAGTGGAAGAAGGTCAAAAAGTTGAATTAGTGCAGATTTGGAGCTGTTTTGGAAGTTTTCAAATTTTCCTAAGTCTAAACCGGTTTTCAGTTTCGGTGTACCCCTGTTCATCGACTTGTATCTCTCAATCCAGGCCGAACTAGAGTAAAGTGTCTTAATAAGAAATGATCTACTCGTATAGCTCTTCAACCTATATTAGTGAAGTTTTCGCTGAAACGCCCTGGATCGCGAGTTATAGATCGATAAAAATCGAGTTTCAGTCGGGTCCGCGGAAACTGAATCGGAGCCGATTCAGTTCGACCCTCGGGCGAATCGCGGGCGAATCGCGCGACCGCGTCAGGCCTCGGCCGCCAGATGGCGCCGTACGCCGTCGTTGCTGCCGCGCGGTCGGCTTACAAAGGGGAACACGCAATGCTGTCTCCCGCACGCTCGCCCTCACTCTCCCTGCTCTCTCGCCCTCTGCTCGCTCGCTGCTCTCCTCTTTCCCCTCCGCCGTCGCCATTTCCGCCGTCGCCATTCCCGCCGCGACCGCCGCGGTGAAATCCGCCGCCACCGAGCCGTCTCCGACCGCGCCACCCTCGGCGCACCTGCGGCTTGCTCTGCTCTTCGTTTCCGACCCGTTGCCGACCTCAGCCGACCTAAGGTACAGCTCCAGCAAGCTTCTCGCCGTCCGCCATTGCCGGAGCGCCGCCGAGCTCTCGGGTCGCCGTGACGAGGGCGATGCCGGGGTCGGCTTCCCTCTCTTTTGCTCGTCTAAGAGTCTCCGTTAGCCGTAGATCCTTTCCACACCGTCGGTTAGGTCTATCTCGCCGTAGTTTCGCCGGAACCCGAGTTCGCCGCGAAACCGCTCGCCACCGTGCCGCCATGCGAGCACGGTCAGTGAGTTTCCGTGCGCAATAGTTCGATTAGTCGCGCGCACAGGTCCGCTAGGGTTGCAGGAACACGGAACGAGGCCGAGCCGCGCGAGCAACGGCCGGAATCGGCCGGCGCAAGTTCGCCGGACCACCGCCGTCCGCCATTGCCGCCGTCGAGCTCGCTCCGGTGGAGTACGACCCTCGGCAGTTGGTCCATCGGGTTCGTCTCGTTGCCGCGAGTCGGTAGGTAGCCTCGGCGTCGCCGGATACCTCGCCGTCGGCGAGCTCTCGCCGGTCAGCGCCGGCGGCTCTGTTTCCTCTCTCTGACGCGTGGGGTCGGGTCGACCCCGGGGCCCGCGAGTCAGCCGTTCGGGTGCGCCTCTGGTTCACTGAGCCGGGTGCACGTAGCAGTTCTATCGGGTTTAGGTTTTTGATTTTATAAAATGAATTTCCAGAAAATGTGTAAAACCTTCCAAAATTCATATCTGGAGCTAGGAATGTCCAATTGGGGTGAACCAAATTTTGTTGTGTTTGTATTTCTGAGCTCTATCAAGGAAAAATATAAAATGTACTTTTTGAATACTTTTTATATGCAGTTATAATTAAATTGTTAATTGCTTGTAAACTTGATAAATGCATAAGTAATTGTAGGAATGTGCTAAAAATGTGATTCCACTTGCATTCATCTTGTTTAGGGAAGTAGAATCTATGAAAAATATGTTTGCTGGTGTTTCACTGTTATTTATATGATGTCTAGTATAATGTGCCTTTTATGCTTTAATCTTGCAAAAATCACCATGCTTAATGTGTTAAGGTTATGGACATGAATATTTTTCCTGGGCTATGTTATGTTGGAAAGAAGCTAGGAAAATTAGGAAATCTGTTGTTTGATACTTTTCACTGTGTTAAGTATTTTCCATTGCTTAAAAGGCTGGTTGCTTGTTATTTTTGTGTAGACTGTTATACTTGTCCAAATGACTTGAAATTTTGTCAGTAGGCTAATCTGGATGTGTAATAGCTACTGTAATTTCTATGGATTTTTCTGGTCAGAGTAAGCAGTAGGTCCAGTTATAGGCTAGGGTTTATTTAATTGTTTCTAAGCAAATATCTTTTGGGTTGTGGTAGGTTAGTTGATGCATGTTAATTATTAAGTGCAGGTTGTAGACCTCTCATCCGGGACAAGAAATTGTTCTATGCTTTGCTTAAGAAGGGTGAGTATGAGTTGGTTGTCTAGGAAAGAAATAAATGAGTGTGGATTGTTAAACTGATTGCATATCATGGGTTAATTCGTGCATCTCTATCTTGCATTTCATGTGCATTCTCAGTTCTCATATATGCATATCATGCATACAGGATCGCCGGGAGGAGTGACACTGTTGCAATTCGATCCACCGGAGGAGGGAGTTCCTCCGGAGATTGAAGTGCCCGAGGTTTCCGAAGGACAAGAAGAAGAGGCTGAACTTCCGGAGTGCCCGGATCACCAACCCGCTAACTTTGTGAAAGGCAAGCCCCGGAGCATTCCTAAGTCTCCACCTACTCTTTTTACAAATACACTGGTCTTTATTAAATCGTATGATTGTGCACTTAAGTATAGGAGTTGATATGATACCGTTGCTGCATTTATTCCTTGTCCACTTATACTTGATCCTGAAGTTATTACTAGACAAGGGGATGGGTTCGATCTTATGCTTAGCCATGCTTAGACCGGTAGAAGTCGAGGGATTTCCTGTCCTTCGCGAGCATAGGTGGTTACTAATGATGATGGGGTTGGATTCCACATGATGGACTATATGTGCCACCATGCCACAGTGTCTAATGAGAGAATCAAGGCTAGGTAGCGGGGAGCCGCATGACATGGTTGAGGTCATGCCGTCTTCGGTGCTGCTTGCGGCCGACTAGGACTGAGGCCACCAGACATCAGTTGAGATTGAAAGACGTCGTCACATAGCTAGCCAGATAAGTCGTTCTGACCGCGAAGCCGAGTATTTCTTTCTGAGCCGGGAATTGGGCGTGATAAGGCAGACATATTCTCGAGGTAGGAAGGATGTGCGGAGACACCATCTTACCAAGGGCAGGTCAGGGACCTGATGCATCCTGGAAGTGGGTTTGTCTCTGAGAATATGGACCCCTCCAAGCCCGCGATACATATTATGTCTCAGAAAGATTTAACGGTGGCCCAAGAAGCCAGTGGCTCGGCTGACAGGGTTTGTGATTGGCATATTTGCCAGCTGGTACAATCGATTCGAATCGCCATCTCTCCTGGTTAGTGAGAAACTGAACTGATCTTCTGGTGAGGTAGAGGCTAATAACTTGAACATAATGATTATGGTGAGATGAGGTTGATATCTGTGGATATCGGAAATCATATGGTTTTATTGATTGCTACAATATTCAGTGAATGCTTAGTATAGTGGCTAATCCTAGTAAATAGTTTAACTGAAATCGAAGCTTATCACAATTAAAATGAATAAGTTGAGGTTCTACTGTAGTAATGCTTTTGATGCAAAATGATGCTACCCTCTGAGCTCCACCAAACAAGCCTTGCATATCCTTGAGAGTCTTTTTATTTACTCCCTGTCGGGTAAGTCTAGCTGAGTACAATTGAGTACTCAGGGTTTTATTCCCATTGTTGCAGATGGTGTAGTTTTCTACGCGTATTGCAGGAACTGCTTCACCCCCGCGGGCGAAGAAGACTAGACCCGAGGGCAGGGTCATTATCTATCTTTAGTTGTTGTAAGAATGCTGTGACGGGGTCATGTGATGGTACTCGTATTCGAACTCTGTGGTGTAAAACTATGTTGACTTCCGCTACTACCCTATTTGTGTAAAAGACTATGTTGTACTCTGATGTTTAAATTCGGTTGCGAACTTATGTGTCATGTGATCGGGTATTGCTGAATGAATGATCCTTGGGGTATGAAATGTTTGAAATCCTTCGAGATTTCCGGACTACCGGGTTTATATTGGCTCAAGTGTGACTGGATTGCGGCGAAAATGCGATCGTTGTACTTGTGCTCGTATAAATTGGTCGGTTCTGTGACATTTTACAGGTTTTATGGCATAATTAAGTGGAAATATGCATCAACATGAAGAAAGTGCAAAGTCAAATGACGAATCCAACAAATGCGCAACCAAAGAAGCCCACCTTCAAAGCGTAACTGGATCCATCCGCAGCCAAGGGAGAGGCCCAGGCCCCGGGAGCAACCGACCACCCGAAGGCGGTGGCCAGTTGCCGCCTCCCAGGGACCGACCACCCCCGGGGGCGGCCGCCCCCCAGATGGCACTTCCCGAGCCCATCTTCAGCCACAGTACTCAAGGCGGTTTGCTGATGGCGGTTTCACCTGCTTCCATGTTTAGAACGCCCAAACCATCATAGTTTCAATATAAATAGAGGGTGCTCCATCCCCTTCAACACACACATCATTTGGAGTCATCTACCTCACACCTCTCACTTGTATCTTTAGAGTAGTAGTAGTAGTTTGTGAGCAAGGCAAGAGCTGTCAAGGAGAGCTTGTCTCCTTGGAAGAAAAGGATCATCTTGGTATGGATACAATTCGGTCTTCTTCCATGAGCAAGTTCTTATCATACTTATATGATTATGCATATGAACTTGAGTCTAGTTAAGATCTAGTTATGAGCATAGTATATGAGCTAGAATATAGTTTATGTATCATGTTCTTGACTTGTTCATCATCGTTCTTCATTGTTCATCGAATTAGTATGAATAGAGGAAGAACTAGGAATGAGGTGATGGTTCGTCGTGCTGTCATGGCTGCTCTTAACCTAGCCTGTCAATCCGAAGGGTTGGGGTCCGCGGGGGTTAGGAGTTGTTTCCATGTATGCAAGCAAGGAGCTTGGGTATGCGGAAATCGGCGGATATGTCGGTATCCCACGGGCAGAGGGGTAGGTGGACAGGTGGTGACAGCCCTGTCCATCCCTAGCATTCTCCCACGTTCGGATATTGAGTAGGAGTTCATAAAGTCTCTATCGGCTGGCAGACCAGCTGTGGGGATCTCTCTATCACCCCAGACTTAGTCCTGATACTAGAATTACTAATTAGATGATCTGCTAGCAGTTCTTTGCATAATTATATATGACCAATGCCTACTCAGTTAGATATATTCTTTTATTCTTTATTTTCCTTTAATCCTTGAGGTTGATCCATATGTGTGTCCACTATCTTGAAATCATGTCTTATTCCTGTTTACTATATGCCTACCATTGCACTCAATAAGTGATCATGTTTACACCACACCTGATGCATATTGCCCTCCTACGGGAAATTATAAATACGACACCCTACTCACGGGTTGAAATGCTACAATGATAGTGCTGTGCACTTGCAGAGTTATCTTATTTCTTACTGAGCTATCGATTGGCGTACCTAAGTACCATTACTTAAGGATTGTAATCCTTGTGCACCCCACGGCGCCGTGTCACAGTTTTGCATATCGTAAGTAATGACGGTTAGGAAGGCCAATCCGGCACTTCTAACTGCTATTACCAGACTGCACTACCTAGGCCAGCGCCTTTAAGGGCCAAGGGTTATCTTTCTGAATTAACGGTGGTTGGGGATGTCAACTTGCGTTTTTAGTATTATTATTAAGGGCGGACTTATAGTCTATCTTTAGTAGTAATACTAAGAGACGCCAACAAGCATTTCTAGCGCCGTTGCCTGGGATGGACTTTTAGTCTATCTTTGGTAATGATGTTAAGAAATGCCAACACACATCAGGGTGCACTCACAGATAAACAGAATATCTAAACACCACGTCTACATATTGTTCATCATCTACCCATCGATCGTATGGATAAACGCTATACGAGCAATTACATGAATTCAGTAAGATCAAACCAACTATACTAGACATATAATCAAAGTTGACAATGGCTATTGTAATCAAGACCATATAAACTATTGAGAACAATGTTCCCTAATCATAATGAAGAATACAATAACAGAGAAAGAACTAGAACTATACTGAATTCTGCGCTCCAGACGGATGCCGAGGAACCAGATCCTGCTGAAGAACTAGAACTCCTCTACTTCTAATCTAACTAGGCTAGAACTATGAACTAGAAGGCTTTTGATGAACTAGGAGGCTCTTGACGGCTTGACCGAAGACTTGATGCCTTGGATGAATGATGGGATGCCTCCAGGGGGTCTGCCTCTTTATTTATAGACCGGTGGGATGCACGTGTGCCGTAGGATCAAACCGACTTAACCAAGGGCCGAGATGACTTCTCAAAGGCGGTGGAAGAAGACTCTAGAAGACGGAGGGCGAAAACCTAGGGGGCGCTGGCAGGCCCCCTTGGCGTCGGTCGGCCCCACCTATCAGGTGGTGGGGCCCCGGTTGCTTCGGGTGTTCTCTAGATGCTTCTAGGGTCCTGATGACGATGTTGCCTTCGCGGTTACGTTTCGTGTCTTTTGTGCACTTTAATCCCTCTTTTACACTTTTCTAGAATGACCCCTGGAAAATACAGAGTATGCAAAACTCATGGAAATTGTCAGTTAAAACCCTAGACTAGTGTGTATTCATGTATCCTTTTGTGTCTAAAGTTCTAATAAAAGTTGACGTTATCCACCGTTAACAGATGTATTGGTGTTTTTGATTCCATCCTTGCTTCTGTGGAGTAGAGTTGTTGAGAATAATGTTGATGTCTTCTTGTGGTGGGTCAAACTTTACTCCCATGTACTCTCCCCATTTGTTCTGTGTGTTGAATGCATCTTGAATGGCTTGACGATCCTTCTTGCAGTTGTCCCGCTGTGCGAGCCAACCTAATAGTATGTCCATCTTGGTGGATAATGCACACAGCTCCACGGTTGTCTCCACACTCTTGTGACAATGTTGAGTATTGTCATGGGTCCAGCTTTGATTTCTTGCTATTTTCTCCATAAGTGCTTCAGCTTTCCCAGGGGTGAGTGACAGGAATGATCCTTCAGCAGTTGCATCAAACTGGTTACAACTCCTTTGAATTAATCCATGGTAGAAACCTTGCAGGATTAACCACTCTTCTATTCCATGATGGGGACAATCTGAGATGTATTCTTGATAGCGCTCCCATGCTTCTAAAATGGTTTCTTCTTTATGCTGCTGAAAGTTGGTGGTCTTTTCTCTTAAGGCGTTGGTTTTGTCTATAGGGAAAAACTTTTCTAGAAAGACCTTAGAACACTTTGCCCATGTGTTGATGTGATCTTTGTTGGAGTAGAACCACTGATTCACTCTTCCCAAGAGTGAAAATGGGAATAAACGAAGTAGTATGATGTCTTGAGCAACGTTCTTGATGGTGATGGTGCTGCTAATCTCCAGAAATGCTAAAGATGAGCACTTGCATCTTCAAGTGCCTTTCCACTGAATGATATAGCTTGAACCATGTTGATGAGGCTTGGCTTGAGCTCGAACTCTAAATTATCGGTGTTGAGTGCTGGTCCGGTGCGGATGTTCTTGGTGCTTGGTGTAGCGAACTCACGCATTGTTTTCTCAGCCATGGCTTTAGGAGCTTGGTGTTAGATTCTTCTTGCACTGATTTGATTCGGATGAATGAAATTGATTGAATCCTGTAATACCCTACATAAAATGTAGACAAGAAAACAAGGGGTAATTCTGTAAAAGCAGAGGTACTACGTATGATTCCATCACTAAGTATGTACTTGATCTTTTCTCAAATGCCTTTCCATTACTTCTCCCCGGCAACGGCGCCAAAGATGCTTGTTGTTATTAATTAAGTGTCACTTGGGAAATTACTTAGCCACCTCTTTTAACCTATATCTCCTACAATAACTAAGTTGTCATCCCTACCATGAATATAAGAGACATGTATGGAAACAACCCAGAATAATACTAAGCAATTATTGTGAATTCAAGTGACTAAAGAGGATAAAATATAAATAATCAAGTTTAAAGTATCTGCAAGCGCATAGATTAATTATACCATTGTAGCATTTTACCCGAGTATTCCAGGGTTGTCGATTTATATTTTTACCACAGGGAGAAGGTATGGAGCCAGGCATGAGTGGATAGATTCAAGATACATTACTTATGAATAGAATCAATCACATAGCACGTAGATAAATAGGGGTAAGCCAATAATAAAGATATGAATATGATAATGATAAAGGGTTAAATAACTTTCCAAAGAGGTGTGGACTACTCAAAATTAAAGTCAACCAAAGCATAGGATTACTTAAGAGATTAGATTCTTATGTCATTCCTAACTAATTATGTTATTCATCTACTCTAGCAAATATACAATCATATATAGCACAATTGACTCTTTATCTATGCAGCAGGAACATTATTCAGGAAGAACAAGAACAAAGCAGGTCTACCTTCATAATCTAGTTCTACTCTCTCTACATGCGGGGAGTGGACTTCAAAGGACTCAATGGGAGTGTCACATCCGTGATCTACCACATGACCCGGCATATAAAGCGCATTTGCAGGCAAACAATATCTAAGCACCATGCCCCTATAATGTCCACCACTTAACCCACTTGAGTACTGGATTAAGCATTTTGCGAACTCATGCATAAATTCATTACCAATCATAACTATATCAAATATACTACTAGAATAAACTAGGAACATAACAAACCGAAACATAGTCCTAATATAGCATAAAGTCATTATAAGAGGTAATACAGCAGAATTACCAGTCTCCATTAGACAGACGATCTAGAATCCTGTGCCGAAGGCTCAACTCTACTTCAATCTACTATCTTGGTCTAAACTAGAACTTTGAGTGTCTAACCCTAATTTCTGGTGGAGAGCTCTCTAATTGATATCTGATATGATCTAATCTGAGAGATATGAAACCCTGGGGGGTCTAAGGCTAATTATATAGGATGGTGGGATGAACCGAAGCCCTTGGATCAAACCGACTTCGACGGGAGATGGAGATTGACGTAAAAATCGGGATGTAAGTCCACGTCCAAACGCACATGAAAAGGAGACTCTGACAGTTAGCCGACCTGGCAGGAGGGTTGACCAACCTCCTGTCTCTTCCAAGAAGGCCCCGCTTCGTCTGGCATGTCTCTGGTGTTCTCTAGAATATTCTTGTTCCACTTTCGCGTCGGAATTCGATATTTTGATTTGACATGTAGGTCTCCCTTGGTTCTTTTCTGATTAACACCCTGCAAAACACAGATTCACCAAAACTCGTGGAATTCTGTCAGTTTAAACCCTATTCTTTGTTTGAGGATGTTTTTATTCCCTTTTTCATATCTTGTTGATACTTAGAATTACACAATAACTACCATCAACAAGCTCCCCCAAGCTTAACTTTTGCTCGTTCTTGAGCAAACAATGAATTACTCCAGCATACATGCCTTCAATAAAAATCTCTCTACCAAAAGAGTGACCAATCTAACTTTCAAATTTATTCATATGACCAGCAATCATGGGACTTCCACTATCACTTATCCTTGGGTAATTGAAAGATAGAATAATCAGTTAAGAACTAAATATCAAATCCATTATTTCACCTTTGTTTTGGTATTTTTGTATTTACAAAATAAAACTCAGAGTTGCGTTTGTATGACTCTGTCTCAAATCTCTCATATGTGGTATTTGTGGATCCTCATCAAAACAATAAGGTGTATGTTTTCCTTCCTACAACTGATAAGGCTTTTTGTGGAGCTCATTGTTGACGGTAATTATTGAATGATTTTACCCGTCAACCAAATATGAAATAAGGGTATAAAAGCAAACACCACCATAGAATAGGGCTTTAACTGACGTAACACTCCTGTGTTACGGAACACTTAAAACTGAGCATGTTATCATGAGCATTGCACAACATGTATGAATTTTTGCCAATCTTGACCTGCATCTAATAAGAACAAGTTTACTTTTCACTAAAGGCTTGTGCTTAGGACAATAGAGTGGATTTACTAGCAATTTAATTTTTAAAACCTTAACTCGGGCTAAAACCCTAATTTCAAAACTAAGTAGAATTGGACTCTGGTCCCAAAAGAAAAGTTGTAGCTCCTTTTAAATGGAGCAACTTTGTTATTCAAAGTCCTTCATGTTTCCATTTGGAAATTCAAATTAAACTCGAATTACTACTTTCAAATTTGAATTTAAAACTCCAAGTTAAAAAGTATTTGGAATCTGAAGTTGGTCATTAAACAAAATTTGTAAAGCTCTCTGAGTTGAACAACTTTGATGTTTAAAGATTTTGAATTTGTTTAATAAATAATTGAGATTTAACTTGAATTAAAAAAGGGCTATTTACCCCCTTTTAAATAATTTCAAAATTTTTCAAAATTTGAGAAAGGTTTAAATACCAAAGCTGTTCAGTTTCAAATTCTACACATTTGATACATTGGATATTTTTCGACTTATAGTACAAAATTGAAAGTAATTTTAAGAAAACAAAATTCGGGATATTTTCTAGCTACAGTAACCGGAAAGCAGGGCATCGACACCCAGCTGCTTGCCTGCTTCGGCCGTCGCCGCCCTCCACTGCTGCAGCACACGCGGGCACGCGGCCTGGGACGTGGCAAGGGCCGAGCCGCGTGGCATGCGCCTGGGAACTAACCTACTCTATTTAAAGCTCCAAGACGAGCTCTCTCCTTTTTGCCATCTCTGCTCGCCGCCGTCGAGCTCGGCTCGCTGGCCAAATTCACCATCTCTACTCGCCTTCGTACCAACTTGAGGGATCCAGTGTGTTTGCTACCTCCTTGCGCACCTGCTAGACCGTCCTTGTAGTTTGTCGTTGCCGGAGTTGGCCGGAGCGAGGACTTCTTCCTCGTGGCCGACGAAAGTGCCGCTGCGATCTGCTCAACGCCGCCAACTCGGTCCAGTGAGATTTGTGTCAATATGTAGCATGTTCTGTGCCCGCCTAGTTATCCCGAAGTTTATGCTTCCGACCGTTTCGGTTTTGATACACAGGACACGCCGGAACAGTCCCGGTGCCGTTGGAGCTCGTCGCCGGAGCCGCTGCCACCATCAATCTCTAGCCTCCGGTCATCTTCCATCTCAACCGACGTGTGCAGTGGAGTTTGGTGAGCTTTTTGAAGCTTGTGATTAGATCGCTTGGGCTTGGGGAGGTTCCGGCCGGCTGGAACACCGGCGCCGCTGCGGCCGAGCCCGCCATGGTCGCCATGACCGTGCTGGAGCTCGTGCCAGTGTCCAAAACATAGGATCTAGGATGCTATGGTTGTGCCGCGGGTCTAGGGAACATGGTGACCCGCTGCCGCCGTCCTGGCCACCGCCGGCCGCTCTCGGCCTTGGCTGGAGCTGGCTCGACCGGCCAGCAGCCATGGCCGCCGAGCCTTGGGCTGGCTAGAGCTGGCCAGTGCCTGGCCGAGTCATGCTGGGCTCTGCTGGGCCCTATTGGGGCGGCCCAATAACCCCAGCTGAATTACAGTAATGAAATTTTGTTATTTCTCTGAAAATGAATATTCTCTATATTTGTGATATTTGTAGGAATTAATCTACGGATCCAAAAATTACAAAATAAATTGTATAAGTTCTCTGTGGTATGAAGTATTTTTGAAAAATATGATATAAGTATTTTAAATACTTTCTGTAGACTGTAAAAATATATGATTTAATTAAGAAATAGCATTTCTATAATTTTTATAGCTCAAAATATTAATCTAAAAATTGTGAAATTAATTGTGTAGTTGACCAGTGAGCTACCTCCATAAAAATTTGTAGCTCAATTGGATGAAATTTAGCTGTTTAGTAAATTACCCTAATTAAATAAATAAATAAAAATGATATTTAAGGTTAATCACTTTAGGATTTTTGTGTTATTTTGGGATTGTGTGAAGACTTAGGATCAGCAAACACTAATTGGTCCTAAGCACTTTCTTTAATGTTGAAAGTCATGTTAAATGCGGCTTTCTATGACTGTTAACAATAATTAATGAACTAATTATGTAACAATAACTCTGTTAGGTGAAATCCTGATTACAACTTTACCGTGAAGGAAAGTTGTACTCAAGGTTATTAAATTAATGTTTGTTTATTTGTTAATCATGTCATTTGCACCATTATTAAAGCATGCATCATTATCACGTATAGTGACCGAAGTCGAGGAAGTGAAAGTCGAGCAAGTCGCCGCTGACGAAGCCTCGAGAGTTGTCGGTGGTTTTGACATTTGCGGTTCTGACATTGATCCGTCCCTCGCCATGCAACAAGGCAAGCCCCGGTGCATTAGCCCCCTTGTATTTACAAATTTTTATCACTTGAGTTAATCCACTGCATTAAGTTGATAGAAATTGATTGTCACCTACTTGCTGCATTTACCTGCCTTGATGAATTGATTATCATCTTTGATACCTAATTTTAAATGTAAATGTTTATGAAATGCTTAGCCCTGCTTAATAGTTAAGCTTTTATGAAAAGATATTTTGTATGCTTGGGGTATACAATTATGTACTATTGTAATTAATCGACAGAGCGGCGGACTTGCATTGAGAAAGGAATCTCAATGTAGTGTCTCTTATTGTCTAATAAGAAAACAAAATGGCATCCATTAGGGACCATTCGTTGTCGGCCTGCTGGATCAAGACTTTGCAACTAGCCACATACTACGGAAAGCCTCTGACTCCGGTCGCTCCTCTACTTGAACCGACAACCACGTACTGGGAGTGGAGAGATGGCAAGAGTAGCGTGTACTCTCGTGGCCGGCGTGCCTGGAGAGGAGAGGAGTACTGTGCTCTCGGGTGGCGCAGGACCGGTTCAAGTTTTGGAAAAGCCGTGGTAGGCGGGGTTGGTATATGTAAGCTTAAGTGGTACATATGCAGTGTGGATAGGGATCCCCAGCTGGGTACTTAATCGATTCGAATCGTCGTTGCTCCTCGGTCAATGGAGACTTGTTCCCTCGTCTTACAGCGAAGAGTGGTTTGGAACGAGGTAAATGTGGGAAAGGGAGTTGATGGTGAGATAATTAATGAATCAATCTAGCTTCGAGATTAAATGTTAAGCTGATTTAGAGAGCTTTTCTGTAAAACTCTTTGATTCTTGCTAAAGCCTCTTCTTGATTCCCCTCAGCCTGCATTCCTGAGTCTTCTCCCCAAATTTTAGTCGGGTAAGTCTTGCGGAGTACCCCTTGTACTCAGGGTTTGTTAACCCCATGTTGCAGGCAATCAGCAACCCAAGGTTTGCTTTGGACCTTACTGTATGACGGTGTTCGAGGAAGTAGTAAAGGAGGATAGTGACAGTGAGTGAGTATTTGATGCCTTGGGCAGGGATGTTATGTAATATAAGTGTTGTATAAGCTACTTACCTACTGCCACTACTCATATTTTGGTTTTGTAATAATCGTACCTATGTTTAATTAAGAACTCTAGTTTGTAATCATATGTAATATTTTAAGTCTTCCGCTCTTGTACTCCGAATTGTATAATTTGTATGAAATGTTATACTCTGTAATCTCTTCGCAATTAAGATCGTGTTCGGAGGAAACGGGTTTACTTGTGAACCCGGCAGATCCTTTTAGGTTAAACGGGTCGCCTGCACGGCTGTCGAAGGTCTTTGGGATGACGACAGGTGCATGTGGGCCATATAGCTCTGGAGGTTCTGTTACAGCTGGTATCGGAGCCTTAATTGCAAAGACTTGCAGGGTCTTTTTGCAAAACTTCAAAATGATTTGGATCTATTATTAATTTGTAATTTGGTCCAAATTGCTTATTATCTTGTCTTAATCAATTTGATAAAGGCAAAAATTGATGAGTATTGGCATTGTAGGGAAATAGCATTTATGATATACTAGCTCTATGTTTAAAAAATTTATTATCAAGTCAATTTATTGTTTTGCTTGTGATTGTTTCGTAAGTACGTTGCATGCATCATAATTGTTAACTTGATAATAATTACCTTCCTTCTTAAACGGGCATGGGTTTAGTAGAACCAAACCTATTCTTGCTAACCTGTAATTTTGTTAAATTAATTCTAGCTTATCTTTTACAGATGGCCCGTACCAAGCACACCGCTCACAAGATGGTGGGACCTCAAGGTGTGCCACAGCATCAGATCACACCAAGGGTCACTCCCAATAGCAGCCAAGCTTAGCTATGGGCGGAGATCGAGAGGCTGCATGAGCGTCTCGACAGGATGTTTGACAACCGCTGCAGTGGCGCAATCGAGGTGCGCCAACTGAAGACATGTCTGCGGGAGGTGATGGCGGAACGTGACCTCGCGGGACAGCAGGAGGACCGTGCTCTGACTCGAGTTTGCGAGTTAGAGGTTTATGCAAGGGACCTCGAGCGCTAGAATGAGGAGGTGCGCGAGGAGATGTACCGACTGTATCATCAGCTGCATCCTGATGAGACGGACCAGGACGAACAGGACGCGGAATCCAGCGAGGGCAGCAACATGCCTGCATCACTCAGCACTACCTAGGATAGCTTAAACCTTAGGTGGGGCATGGAAAATAAGTATCTAAGCTAGACTAACCACTAAGCTGTGTCGTGCTACGAGCGCGACAAATTTTGGTATTGTAATCCGTAAAACGCTATGTACTGCTAAGGTTTGGAATAAGTATATGTGAATATGGCTTGCTTATATATACAGATGCCGGTGCGTACTCGTGCTTCTAATGAGGCTGGAACCTCTCATGGCAGTGATGACCTTCCTAACCCGCCACCGATTCCACCAACATTAGCGGATGCTATCGCCGCACTGGCAAATGCCACTGCTCAACTGGCACAAAATCAAAATCAGAATAATCAGGGAAACCGTCGTGGGCGTAACAACCAGGGATGAAACCACTTATGTGGATTTCACAAGATACTCGTCCACCGGTTTTCACCAAAGCTGATGAGCCGTTGGAGGCCGATGATTGGCTCCGCACTATGGAGCAAAAGTTTAGTCTTATTCAATGCACCGACTATCAGAAGCCTCTGTTCGCAGCACAACAGCTTCGGGGAGCTGCTAGCAGCTGGTGGGCGAACTTTGTTGCCGCCCAGCCGGAAGATCACCATGTGACGTGGGCCGAGTTCCGTGAAGGTTTTCATGCCCATTACATTCCTGCTGGAGTCATGAAGCTGAAGTTAGATGAGTTTCTAGCACTTCGCCAGAGGGAGGACACTGTGATGCAGTATGTGTCCAAGTTCAACCACCTTTCTCAATATGCACCTGATCATGTGAACACTGATCGCAAAAAGAAAGATTGCTTTGAGAGGGGTTTGAACTCAAAAATTCAGAGAGCGTTGACCTCAAATCCAGATGCTACTTATCATTAGGCGGTCAACATAGCAATCCATATGAAGCTAAGAACTGTGCTCATCAGGCGAAAGAAACGAAAGAAGAAGATTGTGCCGATTGGATCTTCTGGTGGTAAGAAGCTCCAGAAGATTGTGTTCCATCCTGTGCAACACCAACGTACCCAGTATCCATAGCCACAATATCCACCTCGGCAACAGGTTGTTATCCACCCTACTGCCGCACCACAGAATATTAATAAGCCAAATACCACTCAGCCGAACGCCCCTGGTGTTCGTATCCAAGCTCCATCACCAAACTACAACGCTCCATGCTTTAACTACAAAGCCCGGGCATTACTCCCGTAATTGCCCATTTCCGAGACAGTATAATCAGAATATTCCGAGGGTTGTTGGCGGTCAGCAGCAGTAGCAGCACAACCAAAACCATAACAACCAGTAGAACTAGAAAGTCAAGGCCGTGAAGAAAGTTGGACAAGTCCACTATACTCAGGTCAATGAGATCCTAGAAGGAGAACCCGTCATGCTTGGTAGGTTTCCTGTTGCAAATCATCCTGCTGTTATGCTTTTTGATTCTGGTGCATCTCATATTTTTATCAATCGTACATTTGTCATTGAGCATGATATTCCAATTGGGGAAGCTAAGGAAAGTATTATGGTGCAGTCGCCAGGGGGACGACTGAGTACCAAGGAAGGTATATCAGGTACCTATAGACTTGGGTGGTCATCTTTTCCCCACATCCATGATAGTGTTAAAGGATCAAGATATAGATGTGATCCTAGGTATGAATTGGATGTACCAGCAAGGAGCTATTATTGATACTCTGAATAGAACCATAAAACTGAACTTACCTAATAGTACTTCTCAACTTCTCATCCAACTTCCAACACCTCAGAGGGCTGTTGAAAGAATTAATGCCACCTCGGTGAAAGAAGTTCAGGACATTCCGGTAGTCTGTGAGTTTCCAGATGTGTTTCCTAAAGATCTGTCTGGATTACCTCCTGACCGGGATGTAGAGTTTACCATTGAGTTGAAACCAGGAACAGCTCCAATTTCTCGAAGATCCTATAGAATGCCTCCGAATGAGTTGGCAGAATTAAAAGTTCAGCTACAAGAGTTGCTTGATAAAGAATTTATCAGACCAAGCTCTTCTCCATGGGGTTGTCCTACTATCTTTGTAAAGAAGAAGGACAAAACTCTAAGGTTGTGTGTTGACTATAGACCGTTGAATGAAGTCACTATCAAGAACAAGCACCCTCTGCCTTGGATTGATCTTCTTTTTTATCAGCTTGCTGGAGCAAAGGTGTTTTCTAAGACTGACCTTCGCTCGGGGTATCACCAAATAAAGATTCGTCTCGAGGATATCCCTAAGACAGCTTTCACTACTCGTTATGGGTTATATGAGTATTTGGTCATGTCTTTCAGTCTGACCAATGCTCCTGCTCATTTCATGTATCTAATGAACTCTGCGTTCATGCCAGAGTTGGACAAGTTTGTAGTTGTGTTCATAGATGACATCTTGATATATTCAAGGAGCGAGAAGGAACATGCGGAACATCTTTGCATTGTTCTGACTCGATTAAGGGAGCATAAGATGTATGCCAAGTTCAGCAAGTGTGCATTTTGGTTAAAGGAAATCCAATTTCTTGGACATAACTATCAGCCGAAGGCGTAGCTGTCGATCCTAGCAAGGTTGAGGAAATCTTGAATTGGCAACCGCCGACCACTGTTCATCAAGTTAGAAGTTTTCTGGGAATGGCAGGATATTATCACCGATTCATCCCCAACTTCTCTAAGATAGCTAAGCCAATCACTGAGTTGCTCAAGAATGTGTGAAGTTAAAATGGTCAGCTGAGTGTGAAGAAGCTTTTCAGACCTTGAAAAAGCTTTTGACCACTGCTCCTGTCTTAGCTCAGCCTGACATTGAGAAGCCGTTCGATGTGTATTGCGATGCCTCAGGTATTGGTATTGGACGTGTACTGATGCAGGAAGGCCGAGTCATTGCATATGCATCTCGTTAGCTAAAAACATGAAGAACACTATCCAACTCATGATCTGGAGTTAGCCACTGTTGTCCACGCTCTAAAGATCTGGCGTCATTATTTGCTGGGCAACACTTGTCATGTATACACAGATCATAAGAGTTTGAAGTATATCTTCACTCAATCTGAGTTGAATATGAGGCAAAGAAGATGGCTCGAACTGATAAAGGACTATGATTTGGAAGTGCATTACCATCCTGGGAAGGCGAACGTAGTTGCCGATGCACTTAGTAGAAAGGCTCACTGCCATTGCCTGACAGTGAGGCCGTTAGACCTTTCTTTGTGTTATGAGCTTGAAAAGTTGAACATCGAGATGGGTCAACAAGGCAACTTAACCAACCTCAGCATTGAGTCGACTATCCGAGAAGAGATTATTGCTGCACAGCGAAAGAATAAAGGCATTAAACACATCAAAGAAAAAGTTTTAGCTGGAAAAACCGACTGCTTCCGAATTGATGATGATGGTGTCGTATTGTTCAAGAATTGTTTAGTAGTTCCAAAGGTTCCTGAGTTATGTCAAAAAATCCTTGATGAAGCGCATTTAACAAGATTTTCTATTCATCCAGGAAGTAATAAGATGTATCAGGACCTGAAACAGAGATTCTGGTGGACCAAAATGAAGATTGAAATTGCCCAATATGTTGCTGAGTGTGATACCCGCCAGAGAGTAAAGGTTGTGCACATGAAGTCAGCAGGTGAACTCAGCCCATTCCCTATTCCTGGAGGCAAGTGGGAGGATATTAGTATGGACTTTATAGTGGGTTTGCCCAAGACATCCCGAGGGTTTGATTCAATCTGGGTAATAGTGGATCGCCTCACTAAACAGGCTCATTTTATACCCGTCAAGATCCTCTATCCTGCATCGACCTATGCAAAGTTATACATTAGTAATATCATGAAACTTCACGGGGTGCCAAAGACTATTGTATCTGATAGAGGTACACAATTCGTCTCTAATTTTTGGAAATCTTTCCATGAGTCCTTGGGTACCAAGCTTCTGCACAGTACTTGCTTATCATCCTTAGACTGGGGGTCAAACTGAGAGAGTCAATTAGATTCTCGAGGATATGCTGAGGGCTTATGTTCTCAATTATTTAGCTAGTTGGGATGAATGTTTGTCCTTGATAGAATTTTTATATAATAACAGTTATCAGGAAAGCATCAAGATGGCACCATTCGAGGCGGATATATGGTCGTAGATGTCGAACCCCGCTAAATTGGTCTGAATCCGGGGAACAATGGTTCTTTGGAGTAGACATGGTTAAAGAAGCCAAAGAAAATGTTCGAGTTATTCGAACTAATATGAAGGCGGCACAGTCTCGCCAAAAGAGTTATGCTGACAGGAGGCGTCGACCTCTAGCATTCAAGGTAGGAGAATATGTGTATTTGAAGGTCTCACCTATGAAGGGAGTCAGTCGTTTCGGGGTTAAGGGAAAGCTATCCTCGCGGTACATTGGCCTGTTCCAAATCGTACAGAGGTGTGGACCTGTAGCGTATAAGCTGAAATTGTCTGAGCAATTGTCAGAAGTTCACAATGTATTTCATGTGTCGCAGTTGAAGAAATGTCTGCGAGTGCCTGATCGAGTCATCGGCCTTGATGGGGTAGAACTCAAGTCAGACTTAACCTATGCAGAGTACCCGATTAGAGTCTTGGACCAAAGGGATCAAGTCACTCGAAGAACGACCACGAAGTGGTATAAAGTTCAATGGAGTTGGCTGTAACACTCCTGTGTTACGGAACATTTAAAATTGAGCATGTCATCATGAGCATTGTACAATATGTATGAATTTTTATCAAACTTGACCTGCATCAACTGAGAATAAGTTTACTTTTCTCTTATGGCTTGTGCTTAGGGCAATAGAGTGGCTTTTACTAGTAATTTAATTCTTAAAGCCCTAAATCGGACTAAAAATCTAGTTTCAAAACTAAGTAGAATTGGACATTGGTCCCAAAAGAAAAGTTGTAGCTCTTTTTAAATAGAGCAACTTTGGTATTCAAAGTTTTTCAAGTTTCCATTGGGAAATTCAAATTAAACTCGAATTACTATATTCAAATTTGAATTCAAAACTTTAATTCAAAAATTATATGGAATATGAAGATGATCTTTAAACAAAAGTTGTAAAGCTCTCTGAGTTGAACAACTTTGATGTTCATAGATTTTGAACTTATTCAATAAAAAATTGAAATTTAAACTGAATTGAAAAAGGGCCATTTACCCCCTTTTCTATAATTTCAAAAATATTTGAAATCTGAAAATACTTAAAATACGAAAGCTGTTCAGAATTTAATTTCCCACATATCTTATTTTGGGATATTTTCAGATTGTTATATAAAAACAAAAGTAATTTAGGGAATAGTCTCGGGAGGGGGTTAATTGCAAAAATTTCATCAAGATTCGAACAGAGTATTCGCTCGCTGCCACGCAGCTGCTTGCCGACGAGCCACCGCCGCCCTCGGCGAAGCAGTGCGCGTGGGCACGTCGTCCTGGGGCGTGGCACGAGCGTGTGTCGTGGCAACGTCCTGAGCATCCTTATCGTTCTTAGAAGCCCGAAGCCGAGCTCGCCGTTTTCCTTTTTCCCGTTCGTGTTCGCCGCCGTCGATGCTCGGTCGCCGGCCGAATTTGCGGTCATCAATCCCTCATCACTCTTTTCGTTTTGCCACCAGCTCCGTAGTGTTGTTGCGCACCCGTAGAGCCTTTACCCACGTTGTCTTCGTCGCCGGAGTCGTCGTGCCCGGCCATCTTCTCGGGAGCCGACCGAAACGCCGTCGAGCTTGACCTCGACGAAGCTAGCTCTAACCGGTGATGCTCGCTCCTTCTTAACTTTAGTTTTATGTTCTTTGTGGTCCTGTGAAGCTCACGACCTCGGTGGATTCTTCCTTGGAGGGTTGCAGTCGCCGGGACGCCGCTGTCACCGCCGGAGCGTACCGCCGAACCCACCATTGACGTCGTCAGAGCCGCTCCGCCCGTCTCCATCTTCAACTAACGTGAGCAGTAGGGTTTGGTGATTCTCCTGGTGCTTATTTAGTGGTCGGAGAGGTCGTTTGGTCTTTGGCGTGGCCTGAACACGACTGCGCCGCCGGCGTCTGAGTTCGCCGGGCCGCCATGGCCGGCGGTAGCTCTGCTCTAGTGTCTTGAACGCGGGGTTTAGCTTCTAGATGTGTTCATTAGGTCGAATGGATCTCGTGGAAGCCTTCGCCCTCGCCGGAGTTGTCGCCGCCGGCGAGCCCCGCGGCGGGGAGCCCCCCCGGCGCGCCTCTGCTCTGTTCGCTCTGCTCTATTTGAGCAGAGGGAAGGAGAAGCCCGAGTGGGCTCTGCTGGGCCTGGCCGAGCCAGCCCAGTACCCCCTTCAAATGTTCTTTCCATTTTATTTTTGAATTTTGGATGCTGAATTTGAGGAATTTTGAATGAATTAATTTATAGCTCCAAAAATTCTGAAATAAATTGTGGGGTCTCTCTGAGTAATGTAGAATTTATGAAAAATATGAAATTTGTATTTTGAGCACTTCCTGTAGACTGTAAAAATGCATATTTTAATTAATAAATAACATTTCTATGATTTTTATAGCTCAAAATATAAATCCAAAAATTATGAAATTAATTGGGTAGCTATTTTGACCAGTGAGCTACCTCCACAAAAATTTGTAGCTCTGTTGGATAAAGTTTTATTATTTGTGATTTATTCCTAATTAATCAATTAAATTAAAATGATGATCAGTGTTAATCACTCTAGGGTTTTTGTGTTATTTTGGCATTGGGTGAAGACTTAGGATCAGAAACCCTAATTGATCCTAAGCACCTTTCTTAGTTTTGAAGGTCGAGTTAGTTGCGGCTTTCTATGACTGTTAAAAATAATTAATGAATTAATTATGCAACAATAACACTGTAGGTGAGATTTTGATTACAACTTTACCGTGAAGGAAAGTTGTACTCAAGGTTATTAATTTAATGCTTGTTTATTGTTAATCATGATATTTGCACTATCATTAAGCATGCATCATTATCACGTATAGTGACCGAAGGCGAGGAAGTAAAAATCGAGCAAGTCGCCGCTGACGAACCTTCCGGAGTTATCGGTGGTTTTGACATTTGCGGTTCTGATCCTGACCCGTCCCTCGCCGAACAACAAGGCAAGCCCCGGTGCATTAGCCAATCCTTGTGTTTTACAAATCTTTATCACTTTGAGTTAAATTACTGCATTAGGTTGATAGGAGTTGATTGTCACCTACTTGCTGCATTTACCTGCCTTGATATATTATCCGTGAAACCTGATTTAAAGGAAAATATTTATAAAATGCTTAGCCTTGCTTAATAGTTAAGCTTTTTATGAAAAAGATACTTTGTATGCTTTGGGTATACTACTATGAACTATTATAATTGCTTGGCAGGGCAGTAGACTTGCATTGAGAAAGGAGTCTCAATGTAGTGTCTCTGACTGTCTATTAAGAAAACGAAATGGAATCCATTAGGGACCATTCATTGTCGGCCTGATGGATCGAGACTTTGCAACTACCCACATACTACGGAAAGCCTCTGACTCCGGTCGCTCCTCTTCTTGAACCGACAACCACGCACTGGGAGTGGAGAGATGGCGAGAGTAACATGTACCCTCGTGGCCGTCGTGCCTGGAGACGAGAGGAGTACTGTGCTCTCGGGTGGCGCAGGACCGGTTCAAGTTTTGGAAAAGCCGTGGTAGGCGGGGTTGGCATATGCAAGCTTAAGTGCTACATATGCAGTGTGGATAGGGATCCCCAGCTGGGTACTTAATCGATTCGAATCGTCGTTGCTCCTCGGTCAATGGAGACTTGATCCACTAACTTACAGCGAAGAGTGGTTCGGAACTAGGTGAAAGATGTGGGAAATGGGTGAATATTGAGATTATCTTAATGAATCGATCTAGATTCAGGATTAAGTTTTAAGCTGTCTAGAGAGCTTTTCTGCAAAACTTTTTGATTCTTGCTAAAGCCTCTCCTTGATTCCCCTTAGCCTGCATTCCTGAGTCTCCTTTCCAATTTTTAGTCGGGTAAGTCTTGCGGAGTACCCCTCGTACTCAGGGTTTGTTAACCCCATGTTGCAGGCAATCAACAACCCAAGGTCTGTGTTGGACCTTGCTGTATGACAGTGTTCGAGGAAATGGTCCAAGAAGATAGTGATAGTGAGTGAGTATTTGATCCCTGGGCAGGGATGTTATGTAATATAAGTGTTGTATAAGCTACTTACCTACTGCCACTACTCATATTTTGGTTTGTAATAATCGCACTTAATGTATAATTAAGAACACGGGTTTGTAATCCTATGTAATATTTTAAGTCTTCCGCTCTTGTACTCCGACTTGTAAAATTTATATGAAATGTTGTACTCTGTAATTTCTTCGCAATTAAGATCCTGTTCGGAGGAAACGGGTTTATTCGTAAACCCGGCAGACCCTTTTAGGTTATACGGGTCACCTGCACGGCTGTCAGAGGTCTTTGGGACGACGACAGGTGCATGTGGGCCATATAGCTTAGGAGGTTCTGTCACAGCTGGTATCGGAGCTTAATTTTCAAAGACTTGCAGGGTCTTTTTGCAAACTTTCAAAATGATTTGGATCCATTATTAATTTGTAATTTGGTCCAAATTGCTTATTATCTTGTCTTAATCATTTTAATAAAGGCAAAAACTGATGAGTATTGGCATAGTAGGGAAATAGCATTTATGATATATTAGCCCTATGTTAAAAAGTTATTATCAAGTCAATTTATTGTTTTGTTTGTGATTGTTTCGTAAGTACGTGCATGCATCATAATTGTTAACTTGATAATAATTACCTTCCTTCTTAAAGGGGTATGGGATTAGTAGAAACCAAACCTATTCTTGCTGACCTGTAATTTTGTTAAACTAATCCTAACTCACCTTCTTCAGATGGCTCGTACCAAGCGTACCGCTCGTAAGATGGTTGGACCTCAAGGTGTGCCACATCATCAAATCGCACCAAGGGTCACTCCCAACAGCAGTCAAGCTGAGCTGTGGGCAGAGATCGAGAGGCTGCATGAGCGTCTTGACAGGATGTTTGACAACCACTGCAGGGGCCAAATCGAGGTGCGTCAACTGAAGACTCATCTGCGGGAGGTGATGACTGAACGTGAACTTGCGGGACAGCAGGAGAGCCGCGCTCTGACTCGAGTTCGCGAGTTAGAGGTTTATGCAAGAGACCTCGAGCGCCAGAATGAGGAGGTGCGCGAGGAGATGTACCGCCTGTATCATCAGCTGCATCCTCACGGCGCGTCTGATGAAGCGGACCAGGACGAACAGGACGCGGAATCCAACGAGGGCAGCAACATGCCAGCATCCTCCAGCACTACCTAGGATAGCTTAAACCTTAGGTTGGGTGTGTAAAATAAGTATCTAAGCTAGACTAACCACTAAGCTATGTCGTGCTAGGAGCGCGACAAATTTTGGTATTGTAATCCGTAAAACGCTATGTACTGCTAAGGTTTGGAATAATCATGTGTGAATATGGCTTGCTTGTATATACAGATGCCGATGCGTACTCGCGCTTCTGATGAGGCTGGAACCTCTCATGGCGGTGATGAGCTTCCTAACCCGCCACCGATTCCACCAACATTAGCGGATGCTATCGCCGCACTGGCAAATGCTACTGCTCATCTGGTACAAAATCAAAGTCAGAATAATCAGGAAAACCGTCATGGGCGTAATAACCGGGATGAAACCACTTATGTGGATTTCACAGATACTCGTCCACCAGTTTTCACCAAAGCTGATGAGCCGTTGGAGGCAGACGATTGGCTCCGCACTATGGAGCAAAAGTTTAGTCTTATTCAGTGCACCGACTATCAGAAGCCTCTGTTCGCAGCACAACAGCTTCGGGGAGCTGCCAGCAGCTGGTAGGCGAACTTTGTTGCCGCCCAGCCAGAAGGTCACCGTGTGACATGGGCCGAGTTCCGTGAAGGTTTTCGTGCCCATTATATTCCAGCTGGAGTAATGAAGCTGAAGTTAGACGAGTTTCTAGCACTTCGCCAGAGGGAGGACACCGTGATGCAGTATGTGTCCAAATTCAACCACCTTTCTCAATATGCACCTGATCATGTGAGCACTGATCACAAAAAGAAAGACTGCTTTGAGAGGGGTTTGAACTCAAAAATTCAGAGAGCATTGACCTCCAATCCAGATGCTACGTATCATCAGGCGGTCAACATAGCAATAGCTTTTGAAGCTAAGAATTTTGCTCATCAGGCGGAGAAACGAAAGACGAAGATTGTGTCGACCGGACCTTCTGGTGGTAAGAAGCGCCAGAAGATTGTGTTCCATCCTATTCAACACCAACGTACCTAGTATCCACAGCCGCAATATCCACCTCGGCAACAGGTTTATATTCGCCCTGCTGCCGCACCACAGAATATTAATAAGCCAAATCCCACTCAGCCGAACGCCCCTGGTGTTCGTATCCAAGCTCCACCACCAAACTACAACGCTCCATGCTTTAACTGTGGAAAGCCTGGGCATTACTCTCGTGATTGCCCGTTTCCAAGACAGTATAATCAGAATGTTCCGAGAGTTGTTGGTGGTCAACAGCAGCAACAGAATCAGAACCTTAACAACCAGCAGAACCAGAAGGGTAAGGCCGTGAAGAAATTTGGACAAGTCCACTATACTCAGGTCAATGAGATCCCGGAAGGAGAACCCGTCATGCTTGGTAGGTTTCCTGTTGCAAATCATCCTGCTGTTATGCTTTTTGATTCTGGTGCATCTCATACTTTTATCAATCGTACCTTCGTCATTGAGCATGATATTCCAATTGGGGAAGCTAAGGAAAGTATTATAGTACAGTCGCCTGGGGGACGACTGAGTACCAAGGAAATGGTATATCAGGTACCTATAGACTTAGGTGGTCATCTTTTCCCCACATCCATGATAGTGTTAAAGGATCAAGATATAGATGTGATCCTAGGTATGAATTGGATGTACCAGAGAGGAGCTATTATTGATACTTTGAATAGAACCATAACGGTGAACTTACCTAATAGTACTTCTCAACTTCTTATCCAACTTCCAACACCACAGAGGGCTGTTGAAAGAGTTAATGCCACCTCAGTAAAAGAAGTTCAGGACATTCCGGTAGTTTGCGAGTTTCCAGACGTGTTTCCTGAAGATCTGCCTGGATTACCTCCTGACCGGGATGTAGAGTTTACCATCGAGTTGAAGCCGGGAACAGCTCCAATTTCCCGAAGATCTTATAGAATGCCTCCGAATGAGTTGGCAGAACTGAAGATTCAGTTGCAAGAGTTGCTTGATAAGGGATTTATCAGACCAAGCTCTTCTCCTTGGGGTTGTCCTGCTATTTTTGTAAAGAAGAAGGACAAAACTCTAAGGTTATGTGTGGACTATAGACCATTGAATGAAGTCACTATCAAGAACAAGTACCCTTTGCCCCGAATTGATCTTCTTTTTTATCAGCTTTCTGGAGCAAAAGTGTTTTCAGAGATTGACCTTCGCTCGGGTTATCATCAAATAAAGATTTGTCCCGAGGATATCCCTAAGACAGCTTTCACTACTCGTTATGGGTTATATGAATATTTGGTCATGTCCTTTGGTCTGACCAATGCTCCTGCTCATTTCATGTATCTGATGAATTCTATGTTCATGCCAGAGTTGGACAAGTTTGTAGTAGTGTTCATAGATGATATCTTGATATATTCAAGGAGCGAGGAGGAGCATGCGGAACATCTTCGTATTGTTCTAACTCGATTAAGGGAGCATAAGTTGTATGCCAAGTTCAGCAAGTGTGCATTTTGGTTGAAGGAAATCCAATTTCTGGGACACATTCTATCAGCTGAAGGCGTAGCTGTTGATCCTAGCAAGGTTGAGGAAGTCTTGAATTGGCAACCGCCAACCACTGTTCATCAAGTTAGAAGTTCTCTGGGAATGGCAGGATATTATCGTCGATTCATCCCTAACTTCTCTAGAATAGCTAAGCCAATCACTGAGTTGCTTAAGAATGATGTGAAGTTTAAATGGTCAGCTGAATGTGAGGAAGCTTTCCAAACTCTAAAGAAACTCTTGACCACTGCTCCTGTCTTAGCTCAGCCTGACATCGTAAAGCCGTTCGATGTGTATTGTGATGCCTCAGGTATTGGTATTGGTTGCGTGCTGATGCAAGAAGGCCGAGTCATTGAATATGCATCTCGTCAGCTGAAGCGACATGAAGAGCACTATCCCACTCATGATTTGGAATTAGCCGCTGTTGTTCATGCTCTAAAGATCTGGCGTCATTATTTGCTGGGCAACACTTGTCATATATACACAGATCACAAGAGTTTGAAGTATATTTTCACTCAATCTGAGTTAAATATGAGGCAAAGAAGATGGCTTGAACTGATAAAGGATTATGATCTGGAAGTGCACTACCATCCTGGTAAGGCAAACGTGGTTGCCGATGCACTTAGTAGAAAGGCTCACTGCCATTGTCTGACAGTGAGGCCGTTGGACCTTTCTTTGTGTTTTGAGCTTGAAAGGTTAAACATTGAAATGGGTCGACGAGGTAATTTAACCAACCTTAGTATTGAGTCGACTATCCGAGAAGAGATTATTGGTACCCAGAAAAAGAATAAAGGTATTAAACACATCAAGGAAAAAGTGTTCGCTAGAAAAGCCGACTGCTTCCGAATTGATGGTGATGGTGTCGTATGGTTCAAGAATCGCTTAGTAGTTCCAAAGGTTCCTGAGTTACGTCGAAAAAATCCTTGATGAAGCGCACTTAACAAGATTTTCTATTCATCCAGGAAGCAATAAGATGTATCAGGATCTGAAACAGAGATTCTGGTGGACCAAAATGAAGATCGAGATTGCCCAATATGTGGCTGAGTGTGACACCTGCCAGAGAGTAAAAGCGGTGCATATGAAATCAGCAGGTGAACTCAACCCACTGCCTATTCCTGGAGGCAAGTGGGAGGACATTAGTATGGACTTTATAGTGGGTTTGCCCAAGACATCCCGAGGGTTTGATTCCATTTGGGTTATTGTTGATCGCCTCACTAAACAAGCCCACTTCCTACCTGTTAAGCTCGCGTATCCCACGGCAAAGTATGCCAGCTTATACATTAATCACATTATGAAACTTCACGGGGTGCCAAAGACTATTGTATCTGACAGAGGTACACAGTTTGTCTCTAATTTTTGGAAATCTTTCCATGAGTCCTTGGGTACTAAGCTTTTGCACAGTACGGCTTATCATCCTTAGACTAGGGGTCAAACGGAGAGAGTCAATCAGATTCTCGAGGATATGTTGAGAGCTTGTGTTCTCAATTATTCGACTAGTTGGGATGAATGTTTGCCCTTAATAGAATTTTTGTATAATAACAGCTATCAGGAAAGCATCAAGATGGCACCATTCGAAGCGGTATATGGTCGCAGATGTCGAACTCCGTTGAATTGGGCCGAACCTGGGGAACGATGGTTCTTTGGAGTTGACATGGTTAAAGAGGCCGAAGAGAAAGTTCGAATTATTCGAGCTAACATGAAAGCGGCCCAATCTCGCCAAAAGTGTTATGCTGACAAAAGACGTCGACCTCTAGCATTCCAAGTAGGAGAATATGTATATCTGAAAGTCTCACCTATGAAAGGAGTCAGTCGTTTTGGAGTTAAGGGAAAGTTATCCCCGCGCTACATTGGCCCGTTCCAAATCGTACAGAGATGTGGACCGGTAGCGTATAAGCTGAAATTGCCTGAGCAATTGTCAGAAGTTCACAATGTGTTTCATGTGTCACAGTTGAAGAAATGCCTTCGAGTGCCTGATCGAATCATTTGACCTGGAAGGGGTAGAACTTAAGTCAGACTTGACCTATCCAGAGTACCCGATCAGAGTCTTGGATCAAAGAGATCGAGTCACACGAAGGACGACCACGAAGTGGTATAAAGTTCAGTGGAGTCAGCATTCTGAAGAAGAGGCTACTTGGGAATCTGAGGATTTTCTATCTGAAAATTTTCCTGAGTTCTATGCTTCCCTGTAGTCTACTCTATTTCTTCTGTTTTGTAAAATACTACTTCCCCACCTGTTCCATAGTATGAAAAGAAGTGTGTTTGTGTGAGACATTTTCTTTTCCATTATTTAACCCAGGGTTTTTAGTGCACTAAATCTCGGGACGAGATTTCTTTAAGGGGGAAGGGCTGTAACACTCCTGTGTTACGGAACATTTAAAATTGAGCATGTCATCATGAGCATTGTACAATATGTATGAATTTTTATCAAACTTGACCTGCATCAACTGAGAATAAGTTTACTTTTCTCTTATGGCTTGTGCTTAGGGCAATAGAGTGGCTTTTACTAGTAATTTAATTCTTAAAGCCCTAAATCGGACTAAAAATCTAGTTTCAAAACTAAGTAGAATTGGACATTGGTCCCAAAAGCAAATAGAGCAACTCTGGTATTCAAAGTTTTTCAAGTTTCCATTGGGAAATTCAAATTAAACTCGAATTACTATATTCAAATTTGAATTCAAAACTTTAATTCAAAAATTATATGGAATATGAAGATGATCTTTAAACAAAAGTTGTAAAGCTCTCTGAGTTGAACAACTTTGATGTTCATAGATTTTGAACTTATTCAATAAAAATTTGAAATTTAAACTGAATTGAAAAAGGGCCATTTACCCCCTTTTCTATAATTTCAAAAATATTTGAAATCTGAAAATACTTAAAATACAAAAGTTGTTCAGAATTTAATTTCCCACATATCTTATTTTGGGATATTTTCGGATTGTTATATAAAAACAAAAGTAATTTAGGGAATAGTCTCGGGAGGGGGTTAATTGCAAAAATTTCATCAAGATTCGAACAGAGTATTCGCTCGCTGCCACGCAGCTGCTTGCCAACGAGCCGCCGCCGCCCTCGGCGAAGCAGCGCGCGTGGGCACGTCGTCCTGGGACGTGGCACGAGCGTGTGTCGTGGCAACGTCCTGAGCATCCTTATCGTTCTTAGAAGCCCGAAGCCGAGCTCGCCGTTTTCCTTTTTCCCGTTCGTGTTCGCCGCCGTCGATGCTCGGTCGCCGGCCGAATTCGCGGTCATCAATCCCTCATCACTCTTTTCGTTTTGCCACCAGCTCCGTAGTGTTGTTGCGCACCCGTAGAGCCTTTACCCACGTTGTCTTCGTCGCCGGAGTCGTCGTGCCCGGCCATCTTCTCGGGAGCCGGCCGAAACGCCGTCGAGCTTGACCTCGACGAAGCTAGCTCTAACCGGTGATGCTCGCTCCTTCTTAACTTTAGTTTTATGTTCTTTGTGGTCCTGTGAAGCTCACGAGCTCGGTGGTTTCTTCCTTGGAGGGTTGTAGTCGCCGGAACGCCGCTGTCACCGCCGGAGCGTACCGCCGAACCCACCATTGACGTCGTCAGAGCCGCTCCGCCCGTCTCCATCTTCAACTAACGTGACCAGTAGGGTTTGGTGATTCTCCTGGTGCTTATTTAGTGGTCGGAGAGGTCGTTTGGTCTTTGGCGTGGCCTGAACACGACTGCGCCGCCGGCGTCTGAGTTCGCCGGGCCGCCATGGCCGGCGGTAGCTCTGCTCTAGTGTCTTGAACGTGGGGTTTAGCTTCTAGATGTGTTCATTAGGTCGAATGGATCTCGTGGAAGCCTTCGCCCTCGCCGGAGTTGTCGCCGCCGGCGAGCCCCGCGGCGGGGAGCCCCCCCCCCGGCGCGCCTCTGCTCTGTTCGCTCTGCTCTGTTTGAGCAGAGGGAAGGAGAAGCCCGAGTGGGCTCTGCTGGGCCTGGCCGAGCCGGCCCAGTACCCCCTTCAAATGTTCTTTCCATTTTGTTTTTGAATTTTGGATGCTGAATTTTAGGAATTTTGAATGAATTAATTTATAGCTCCAAAAATTCTGAAATAAATTGTGGGGTCTCTCTGAGTAATGTAGAATTTATGAAAAATATGAAATTTGTATTTTGAGCACTTTCTGTAGACTGTAAAAATGCATATTTTAATTAATAAATAACACTTCTATGATTTTTATAGCTCAAAATATAAATCCAAAAATTATGAAATTAATTGGGTAGCTATTTTGACCAGTGAGCTACCTCCACAAAAATTTGTAGCTCTGTTGGATAAAGTTTTATTATTTGTGATTTATTCCTAATTAATCAATTAAATTAAAATGATGATCAGTGTTAATCACTCTAGGGTTTTTGTGTTATTTTGGCATTGGGTGAAGACTTAGGATCAGAAACCCTAATTGATCCTAACCACCTTTCTTAGCATTGAAGGTCGAGTTAGTTGCGGCTTTCTATAACTGTTAAAAATAATTAATGAATTAATTATGCAACAATAACACTGTAGGTGAGATTTTGATTACAACTTTACCGTGAAGGAAAGTTGTACTCAAGGTTATTAATTTAATGCTTTATTGTTAATCATGATATTTGCACTATCATTAAGCATGCATCATTATCACGTATAGTGACCGAAGGCGAGGAAGTGAAAAGTCGAAGCAAGTCGCCGCTGACGAACCTTCCGGAGTTATCGGTGGTTTTGACATTTGCGGTTCTGATCCTGACCCGTCCCTCGCCGAACAACAAGGCAAGCCCCGGTGCATTAGCCAATCCTTGTGTTTTACAAATCTTTATCACTTTGAGTTAAATTACTGCATTAGGTTGATAGGAGTTGATTGTCACCTACTTGCTGCATTTACCTGCCTTGATATATTATCCGTGAAACCTGATTTAAAGGCAAATAGTTTATAAAATGCTTAGCCATGCTTAATAGTTAAGCTTTTTATGAAAAAGATACTTTGTATGCTTTGGGTATACTACTATGAACTATTATAATTGCTTGGCAGGGCAGTAGACTTGCATTGAGAAAGGAGTCTCAATGTAGTGTCTCTGACTGTCTATTAAGAAAACGAAATGGAATCCATTAGGGACCATTCATTGTCGGCCTGATGGATCGAGACTTTGCAACTACCCACATACTACGGAAAGCCTCTGACTCCGGTCGCTCCTCTTACTTGAACCGACAACCACGCACTGGGAGTGGAGAGATGGCGAGAGTAAGCAGTGTACCCTCGTGGCCGTCGTGCCTGGAGACGAGAGGAGTACTGTGCTCTCGGGTGGCGCAGGACCGGTTCAAGTTTTGAAAAAGCCGTGGTAGGCGGGGTTGGCATATGCAAGCTTAAGTGCTACATATGCAGTGTGGATAGGGATCCCCAGCTGGGTACTTAATCGATTCGAATCGTCGTTGCTCCTCGGTCAATGGAGACTTGATCCACTGACTTACAGCGAAGAGTGGTTCGGAACTAGGTGAAAGATGTGGGAAATGGGTGAATATTGAGATTATCTTAATGAATCGATCTAGATTCAGGATTAAGTTTTAAGCTGTCTAGAGAGCTTTTCTGCAAAACTTTTTGATTCTTGCTAAAGCCTCTCCTTGATTCCCCTTAGCCTGCATTCCTGAGTCTCCTTTCCAATTTTTAGTCGGGTAAGTCTTGCGGAGTACCCCTCGTACTCAGGGTTTGTTAACCCCATGTTGCAGGCAATCAGCAACCCAAGGTCTGTGTTGGACCTTGCTGTATGACAGTGTTCGAGGAAATGGTCCAAGAAGATAGTGATAGTGAGTGAGTATTTGATCCCTGGGCAGGGATGTTATGTAATATAAGTGTTGTATAAGCTACTTACCTACTGCCACTACTCATATTTTGGTTTGTAATAATCGCACTTAATGTATAATTAAGAACACGGGTTTGTAATCCTATGTAATATTTTAAGTCTTCCGCTCTTGTACTCCGACTTGTAAAATTTTTATGAAATGTTGTACTCTGTAATTTCTTCGCAATTAAGATCCTGTTCGGAGGAAACGGGTTTATTCGTAAACCCGGCAGACCCTTTTAGGTTATACGGGTCACCTGCACAGCTGTCGGAGGTCTTTGGGACGACGACAGGTGCATGTGGGCCATATAGCTTAGGAGGTTCTGTCACAGCTGGTATCCGGAGCTTAATTTGCAAAGACTTGCAGGGTCTTTTTGCAAACTTTCAAAATGATTTGGATCCATTATTAATTTGTAATTTGGTCCAAATTGCTTATTATCTTGTCTTAATCATTTTAATAAAGGCAAAAACTGATGAGTATTGGCATAGTAGGGAAATAGCATTTATGATATATTAGCCCTATGTTAAAAAGTTATTATCAAGTCAATTTATTGTTTTGTTTGTGATTGTTTCGTAAGTACGTGCATGCATCATAATTGTTAACTTGATAATAATTACCTTCCTTCTTAAAGGGGTATGGGATTAGTAGAAACCAAACCTATTCTTGCTGACCTGTAATTTTGTTAAACTAATCCTAACTCACCTTCTTCAGATGGCTCGTACCAAGCGTACCGCTCGTAAGATGGTTGGACCTCAAGGTGTGCCACATCATCAAATCGCACCAAGGGTCACTCCCAACAGCAGTCAAGCTGAGCTGTGGGCAGGAGATCGAGAGGCTGCATGAGCGTCTTGACAGGATGTTTGACAACCAGCTGCAGGGGCCAAATCGAGGTGCGTCAACTGAAGACTCGTCTGCGGGAGGTGATGACTGAACGTGAACTTGCGGGACAGCAGGAGAGCCGCGCTCTGACTCGAGTTCGCGAGTTAGAGGTTTATGCAAGAGACCTCGAGCGCCAGAATGAGGAGGTGCGCGAGGAGATGTACCGCCTGTATCATCAGCTGCATCCTCACGGCGCGTCTGATGAAGCGGACCAGGACGAACAGGACGCGGAATCCAGCGAGGGCAGCAACATGCCAGCATCCTCCAGCACTACCTAGGATAGCTTAAACCTTAGGTTGGGTGTGTAAAATAAGTATCTAAGCTAGACTAACCACTAAGCTGTGTCGTGCTAGGAGCGCGACAAATTTTGGTATTGTAATCCGTAAAACGCTATGTACTGCTAAGGTTTGGAATAATCATGTGTGAATATGGCTTGCTTGTATATACAGATGCCGATGCGTACTCGCGCTTCTGATGAGGCTGGAACCTCTCATGGCGGTGATGAGCTTCCTAACCCGCCACCGATTCCACCAACATTAGCGGATGCTATCGCCGCACTGGCAAATGCTACTGCTCATCTGGTACAAAATCAAAGTCAGAATAATCAGGAAAACCGTCGTGGGCGTAATAACCGGGATGAAACCACTTATGTGGATTTCACAGATACTCGTCCACCGGTTTTCACCAAAGCTGATGAGCCGTTGGAAGCAGACGATTGGCTCCGCACTATGGAGCAAAAGTTTAGTCTTATTCAGTGCACCGACTATCAGAAGCCTCTGTTCGCAGCACAACAGCTTCGGGGAGCTGCCAGCAGCTGGTGGGCGAACTTTGTTGCCGCCCAGCCAGAAGGTCACCGTGTGACATGGGCCGAGTTCCGTGAAGGTTTTCGTGCCCATTATATTCCAGCTGGAGTAATGAAGCTGAAGTTAGACGAGTTTCTAGCACTTCGCCAGAGGGAGGACACCGTGATGCAGTATGTGTCCAAATTCAACCACCTTTCTCAATATGCACCTGATCATGTGAGCACTGATCACAAAAAGAAAGACTGCTTTGAGAGGGGTTTGAACTCAAAAATTCAGAGAGCATTGACCTCCAATCCAGATGCTACCTATCATCAGGCGGTCAACATAGCAATAGCTTTTGAAGCTAAGAATTTTGCTCATCAGGCGGAGAAACGAAAGACGAAGATTGTGTCGACCGGACCTTCTGGTGGTAAGAAGCGCCAGAAGATTGTGTTCCATCCTATTCAACACCAACGTACCCAGTATCCACAGCCGCAATATCCACCTCGGCAACAGGTTTATATTCGCCCTGCTGCCGCACCACAGAATATTAATAAGCCAAATCCCACTCAGCCGAACGCCCCTGGTGTTCGTATCCAAGCTCCACCACCAAACTACAACGCTCCATGCTTTAACTGTGGAAAGCCTGGGCATTACTCTCGTGATTGCCCGTTTCCAAGACAGTATAATCAGAATGTTCCGAGAGTTGTTGGTGGTCAACAGCAGCAACAGAATCAGAACCGTAACAACCAGCAGAACCAGAAGGGTAAGGCCGTGAAGAAAGTTGGACAAGTCCACTATACTCAGGTCAATGAGATCCCGGAAGGAGAACCCATCATGCTTGGTAGGTTTCCTGTTGCAAATCATCTTGCTGTTATGCTTTTTGATTCTGGTGCATCTCATACTTTTATCAATCGTACCTTCGTCATTGAGCATGATATTCCAATTGGGGAAGCTAAGGAAAGTATTATAGTACAGTCGCCTAGGGGACGACTGAGTACCAAGGAAATGGTATATCAGGTACCTATAGACTTAGGTGGTCATCTTTTCCCCACATCCATGATAGTGTTAAAGGATCAAGATATAGATGTGATCCTAGGTATGAATTGGATGTACCAGAGAGGAGCTATTATTGATACTTTGAATAGAACCATAAAGGTGAACTTACCTAATAGTACTTCTCAACTTCTTATCCAACTTCCAACACCACAGAGGGCTGTTGAAAGAGTTAATGCCACCTCAGTAAAAGAAGTTCAGGACATTCCGGTAGTTTGCGAGTTTCCAGACGTGTTTCTTGAAGATCTGCCTGGATTACCTCCTGACCGGGATGTAGAGTTTACCATCGAGTTGAAGCCGGGAACAGCTCCAATTTCCCGAAGATCTTATAGAATGCCTCCGAATGAGTTGGCAGAACTGAAGATTCAGTTGCAAGAGTTGCTTGATAAGGGATTTATCAGACCAAGCTCTTCTCCTTGGGGTTGTCCTGCTATTTTTGTAAAGAAGAAGGACAAAACTCTAAGGTTATGTGTGGACTATAGACCATTGAATGAAGTCACTATCAAGAACAAGTACCCTTTGCCCCGAATTGATCTTCTTTTTGATCAGCTTTCTGGAGCAAAAGTGTTTTCAGAGATTGACCTTCGCTCGGGTTATCATCAAATAAAGATTTGTCCCGAGGATATCCCTAAGACAGCTTTCACTACTCGTTATGGGTTATATGAATATTTGGTCATGTCCTTTGGTCTGACCAATGCTCCTGCTCATTTCATGTATCTGATGAATTCTGTGTTCATGCCAGAGTTGGACAAGTTTGTAGTAGTGTTCATAGATGATATCTTGATATATTCAAGGAGCGAGGAGGAGCATGCGGAACATCTTCGTATTGTTCTAACTCGATTAAGGGAGCATAAGTTGTATGCCAAGTTCAGCAAGTGTGCATTTTGGTTGAAGGAAATCCAATTTCTGGGACACATTCTATCAGCTAAAGGCGTAGCTGTCGATCCTAGCAAGGTTGAGGAAGTCTTGAATTGGCAACCGCCAACCACTGTTCATCAAGTTAGAAGTTTTCTGGGAATGGCAGGATATTATCGTCGATTCATCCCTAACTTCTCTAGAATAGCTAAGCCAATCACTGAGTTGCTTAAGAATGATGTGAAGTTTAAATGGTCAGCTGAATGTGAGGAAGCTTTCCAAACTCTAAAGAAACTCTTGACCACTGCTCCTGTCTTAGCTCAGCCTGACATCGTAAAGCCGTTCGATGTGTATTGTGATGCCTCAGGTATTGGTATTGGTTGCGTGCTGATGCAAGAAGGCCGAGTCATTGAATATGCATCTCGTCAGCTGAAGCGACATGAAGAGCACTATCCCACTCATGATTTGGAATTAGCCGCTGTTGTTCATGCTCTAAAGATCTGGCGTCATTATTTGCTGGGCAACACTTGTCATATATACACAGATCACAAGAGTTTGAAGTATATTTTCACTCAATCTGAGTTAAATATGAGGCAAAGAAGATGGCTTGAACTGATAAAGGATTATGATCTGGAAGTGCACTACCATCCTGGTAAGGCAAACGTGGTTGCCGATGCACTTAGTAGAAAGGCTCACTGCCATTGTCTGACAGTGAGGCCGTTGGACCTTTCTTTGTGTTTTGAGCTTGAAAGGTTAAACATTGAAATGGGTCGACGAGGTAATTTAACCAACCTTAGTATTGAGTCGACTATCCGAGAAGAGATTATTGGTACCCAGAAAAAGAATAAAGGTATTAAACACATCAAGGAAAAAGTGTTCGCTAGAAAAGCCGACTGCTTCCGAATTGATGGTGATGGTGTCGTATGGTTCAAGAATCGCTTAGTAGTTCCAAAGGTTCCTGAGTTACGTCGAAAAATCCTTGATGAAGCGCACTTAACAAGATTTTCTATTCATCCAGGAAGCAATAAGATGTATCAGGATCTGAAACAGAGATTCTGGTGGACCAAAATGAAGATCGAGATTGCCCAATATGTGGCTGAGTGTGACACCTGCCAGAGAGTAAAAGCGGTGCATATGAAATCAGCAGGTGAACTCAACCCACTGCCTATTCCTGGAGGCAAGTGGGAGGACATTAGTATGGACTTTATAGTGGGTTTGCCCAAGACATCCCGAGGGTTTGATTCCATTTGGGTTATTGTTGATCGCCTCACTAAACAAGCCCACTTCCTACCTGTTAAGCTCGCGTATCCCACGGCAAAGTATGCCAGCTTATACATTAATCACATTATGAAACTTCACGGGGTGCCAAAGACTATTGTATCTGACAGACGTACACAGTTTGTCTCTAATTTTTGGAAATCTTTCCATAAGTCCTTGGGTACTAAGCTTTTGCACAGTATGGCTTATCATCCTCAGACTAGGTGTCAAACGGAGAGAGTCAATCAGATTCTCGAGGATATGTTGAGAGCTTGTGTTCTCAATTATTCGACTAGTTGGGATGAATGTTTGCCCTTAATAGAATTTTCGTATAATAACAGCTATCAGGAAAGCATCAAGATGGCACCATTCGAAGCGGTATATGGTCGCAGATGTCGAACTCCGTTGAATTGGTCCGAACCTGGGGAACGATGGTTCTTTGGAGTTGACATGGTTAAAGAGGCCGAAGAGAAAGTTCGAATTATTCGAGCTAACATGAAAGCGGCCCAATCTCGCCAAAAGTGTTATGCTGACAAAAGACGTCGACCTCTAGCATTCCAAGTAGGAGAATATGTATATCTGAAAGTCTCACCTATGAAAGGAGTCAGTCGTTTTGGAGTTAAGGGAAAGTTATCCCCGCGCTACATTGGCCCGTTCCAAATCGTACAGAGATGTGGACCGGTAGCGTATAAGCTGAAATTGCCTGAGCAATTGTCAGAAGTTCACAATGTGTTTCATGTGTCACAGTTGAAGAAATGCCTTCGAGTGCCTGATCGAATCATTTGACCTGGAAGGGGTAGAACTTAAGTCAGACTTGACCTATCCAGAGTACCCGATCAGAGTCTTGGATCAAAGAGATCGAGTCACACGAAGGACGACCACGAAGTGGTATAAAGTTGAGTGGAGTCAGCATTCTGAAGAAGAGGCTACTTGGGAATCTGAGGATTTTCTATCTGAAAATTTTCCTGAGTTCTATGCTTCCCTGTAGTCTACTCTATTTCTTCTGTTTTGTAAAATACTACTTCCCCACCTGTTCCATAGTATGAAAAGAAGTGTGTTTGTGTGAGACATTTTCTTTTCCATTATTTAACCCAGGGTTTTTAGTGCACTAAATCTCGGGACGAGATTTCTTTAAGGGGGAAGGGCTGTAACACTCCTGTGTTACGGAACATTTAAAATTGAGCATGTCATCATGAGCATTGTACAATATGTATGAATTTTTATCAAACTTGACCTGCATCAACTGAGAATAAGTTTACTTTTCTCTTATGGCTTGTGCTTAGGGCAATAGAGTGGCTTTTACTAGTAATTTAATTCTTAAAGCCCTAAATCGGACTAAAAATCTAGTTTCAAAACTAAGTAGAATTGGACATTGGTCCCAAAAGCAAAGTTGTAGCTCTTTTTAAATAGAGCAACTTTGGTATTCAAAGTTTTTCAAGTTTCCATTGGGAAATTCAAATTAAACTCGAATTACTATATTCAAATTTGAATTCAAAACTTTAATTCAAAAATTATATGGAATATGAAGATGATCTTTAAACAAAAGTTGTAAAGCTCTCTGAGTTGAACAACTTTGATGTTCATAGATTTTGAACTTATTCAATAAAAATTTGAAATTTAAACTGAATTGAAAAAGGGCCATTTACCCCCTTTTCTATAATTTCAAAAATATTTGAAATCTGAAAATACTTAAAATACAAAAGTTGTTCAGAATTTAATTTCCCACATATCTTATTTTGGGATATTTTCGGATTGTTATATAAAAACAAAAGTAATTTAGGGAATAGTCTCGGGAGGGGGTTAATTGCAAAAATTTCATCAAGATTCGAACAGAGTATTCGCTCGCTGCCACGCAGCTGCTTGCCAACGAGCCGCCGCCGCCCTCGGCGAAGCAGCGCGCGTGGGCACGTCGTCCTGGGACGTGGCACGAGCGTGTGTCGTGGCAACGTCCTGAGCATCCTTATCGTTCTTAGAAGCCCGAAGCCGAGCTCGCCGTTTTCCTTTTTCCCGTTCGTGTTCGCCGCCGTCGATGCTCGATCGCCGGCCGAATTCGCGGTCATCAATCCCTCATCACTCTTTTCGTTTTGCCACCAGCTCCGTAGTGTTGTTGCGCACCCGTAGAGCCTTTACCCACGTTGTCTTCGTCGCCGGAGTCGTCGTGCCCGGCCATCTTCTCGGGAGCCGGCCGAAACGCCGTCGAGCTTGACCTCGACGAAGCTAGCTCTAACCGGTGATGCTCGCTCCTTCTTAACTTTAGTTTTATGTTCTTTGTGGTCCTGTGAAGCTCACGACCTCGGTGGTTTCTTCCTTGGAGGGTTGCTGTCGCCGGAACGCCGCTGTCACCGCCGGAGCGTACCGCCGAACCCACCATTGACGTCGTCAGAGCCGCTCCGCCCGTCTTCATCTTCAACTAACGTGAGCAGTAGGGTTTGATGATTCTCCTGGTGCTTATTTAGTGGTCGGAGAGGTCGTTTGGTCTTTGGCGTGGCCTGAACACGACTGCGCCGCCGGCGTCTGAGTTCGCCGGGCCGCCATGGCCGGCGGTAGCTCTGCTCTAGTGTCTTGAACGCGGGGTTTAGCTTCTAGATGTGTTCATTAGGTCGAATGGATCTCGTGGAAGCTTTCGCCCTCGCCGGAGTTGTCGCCGCCGACGAGCCCCGCGGCGGGGAGCCCCCCCCCCCGGCGCGCCTCTGCTCTGTTCGCTCTGCTCTGTTTGAGCAGAGGGAAGGAGAAGCCCGAGTGGGCTCTGCTGGGCCTGGCCGAGCCGGCCCAGTACCCCCTTCAAATGTTCTTTCCATTTTGTTTTTGAATTTTGGATGCTGAATTTTAGGAATTTTGAATGAATTAATTTATAGCTCCAAAAATTCTGAAATAAATTGTGGGGTCTCTCTGAGTAATGTAGAATTTATGAAAAATATGAAATTTGTATTTTGAGCACTTTCTGTAGACTGTAAAAATGCATATTTTAATTAATAAATAACACTTCTATGATTTTTATAGCTCAAAATATAAATCCAAAAATTATGAAATTAATTGGGTAGCTATTTTGACCAGTGAGCTACCTCCACAAAAATTTGTAGCTCTGTTGGATAAAGTTTTATTATTTGTGATTTATTCCTAATTAATCAATTAAATTAAAATGATGATCAGTGTTAATCACTCTAGGGTTTTTGTGTTATTTTGGCATTGGGTGAAGACTTAGGATCAGAAACCCTAATTGATCCTAAGCACCTTTCTTAGTGTTGAAGGTCGAGTTAGTTGCGGCTTTCTATGACTGTTAAAAATAATTAATGAATTAATTATGCAACAATAACACTGTAGGTGAGATTTTGATTACAACTTTACCGTGAAGGAAAGTTGTACTCAAGGTTATTAATTTAATGCTTGTTTATTGTTAATCATGATATTTGCACTATCATTAAGCATGCATCATTATCACGTATAGTGACCGAAGGCGAGGAAGTAAAAATCGAGCAAGTCGCCGCTGACGAACCTTCCGGAGTTATCGGTGGTTTTGACATTTGCGGTTCTGATCCTGACCCGTCCCTCGCCGAACAACAAGGCAAGCCCCGGTGCATTAGCCAATCCTTGTGTTTTACAAATCTTTATCACTTTGAGTTAAATTACTGCATTAGGTTGATAGGAGTTGATTGTCACCTACTTGCTGCATTTACCTGCCTTGATATATTATCCGTGAAACCTGATTTAAAGGAAAATATTTATAAAATGCTTAGCCTTGCTTAATAGTTAAGCTTTTTATGAAAAAGATACTTTGTATGCTTTGGGTATACTACTATGAACTATTATAATTGCTTGGCAGGGCAGTAGACTTGCATTGAGAAAGGAGTCTCAATGTAGTGTCTCTGACTGTCTATTAAGAAAACGAAATGGAATCCATTAGGGACCATTCGTTGTCGGCCTGATGGATCGAGACTTTGCAACTACCCACATACTACGGAAAGCCTCTGACTCCGGTCGCTCCTCTTCTTGAACCGACAACCACGCACTGGGAGTGGAGAGATGGCGAGAGTAACATGTACCCTCGTGGCCGTCGTGCCTGGAGACGAGAGGAGTACTGTGCTCTCGGGTGGCGCAGGACCGGTTCAAGTTTTGGAAAAGCCGTGGTAGGCGGGGTTGGCATATGCAAGCTTAAGTGCTACATATGCAGTGTGGATAGGGATCCCCAGCTGGGTACTTAATCGATTCGAATCGTCGTTGCTCCTCGGTCAATGGAGACTTGATCCACTGACTTACAGCGAAGAGTGGCTCGGAACTAGGTGAAAGATGTGGGAAATGGGTGAATATTGAGATTATCTTAATGAATCGATCTAGATTCAGGATTAAGTTTTAAGCTGTCTAGAGAGCTTTTCTGCAAAACTTTTTGATTCTTGCTAAAGCCTCTCCTTGATTCCCCTTAGCCTGCATTCCTGAGTCTCCTTTCCAATTTTTAGTCGGGTAAGTCTTGCGGAGTACCCCTCGTACTCAGGGTTTGTTAACCCCATGTTGCAGGCAATCAGCAACCCAAGGTCTGTGTTGGACCTTGCTGTATGACAGTGTTCGAGGAAATGGTCCAAGAAGATAGTGATAGTGAGTGAGTATTTGATCCCTGGGCAGGGATGTTATGTAATATAAGTGTTGTATAAGCTACTTACCTACTGCCACTACTCATATTTTGGTTTGTAATAATCGCACTTAATGTATAATTAAGAACACGGGTTTGTAATCCTATGTAATATTTTAAGTCTTCCGCTCTTGTACTCTGAGTTGTAAAATTTATATGAAATGTTGTACTCTGTAATTTCTTCGCAATTAAGATCCTGTTCGGAGGAAACGGGTTTATTCGTAAACCTGGCAGACCCTTTTAGGTTATACGGGTCACCTGCACGGCTGTCGGAGGTCTTTGGGACGACGACAGGTGCATGTGGGCCATATAGCTTAGGAGGTTCTGTCACATCAGCACTCCGAAGAAGAGGCTACATGGGAATCCGAAGATTTTCTATCTGAGAACTTTCCGGAGTTCTATGCTTCTTTGTAGTCTAATTTATTTCTTCTGTTTTGTAAAAATGCAAACTTCCCCACCTGTTCCCTAGTAAGAAAAGAAGTGTGTTTGTGTGACACAGTTTCTTTTCCATTACTTAACTCAGGGTATTTAGCATTACTAAATCTCGGGACGAGATTTCTTTAAGGGGGAAGGGCTGTAACACTCCTGTGTTACCGAACACTTAAAACTGAGCATGTCATCATGAGCATTGCACAATATGTATGAATTTTTGTCAATCTTGATCTACATCAACTAAGAACAAGTTTACTTTTCACTAAAGGCTTGTGCTTAGGACAATAGAGTGGATTTACTAGCAATTTAATTTTTAAAACCCTAAATCGGGCTAAAACCCTAATTTCAAAACTAAATAGAATTGGACTCTGGTCCCAAAAAAAAAGTTGTAGCTCCTTTTAAATAGACCCACTTTGGTATTCAAAGTCCTTCAAGTTTCCATTTGGAAATTCAAATTAAACTCGAATTACTACTTTCAAATTTGAATTTAAAACTCCAAATTAAAAAGTATTTGGAATCTGAAGTTAGTCATTAAACAAAAGTTGTAAAGCTCTCTGAGTTGAACAACTTTGATGTTTATAGATTTTGAATTTGTTCAATAAATAATTGAGATTTAACTTGAATTGGAAAAGGGATATTTACCCCCTTTTAAATAATTTCAAAATTTTTCAAAATTTGAGAAAGGTTTAAATACCAAAGCTGTTTAGTTTCAAATTCTACACATTTGATAAATTGGATATTTTTCGACTTATTGTACAAAATTGAAAGTAATTTTAAGAAAACAAAATTCAGGATATTTTCTAGCTACAGTAACCAGAAAGCAGGGCATCGACACCTAGCTGCTTGCCTGCTTCGGCCGTCGCCGCCCTCCACTGCCGCAGCACACGCGGGCACGCGGCCTGGGACGTGGCAAGGGCCGAGCCGCATGGCACGCGCCTAGGAACTAACCTACTCCTTTTGAAGCTCGAAGACAAGCTCGCTCTCTCCTTTTTGCCATCTCTGCTCGCCGCCGTCGAGCTCGGCTCGCCGGCCAAATTCGCCATCTCTACTCGCCTTCGTACCAAATCGAGGGAACCAGTGTGTTTGCTACCTCCTTGCGCACCTGCTAGACCGTCCTTGTAGTTTGTCGTTGCCGGAGTTGGCCGGAGCGAGGACTTCTTCCTCGCGGCCGATGAAAGCGCCGCCACGATCTGCTCAACGCCGCCAACTCGGTCCAGTGAGATTTGTGTCAATATGTAGCATGTTCTGTGCCTGCCTAGTTATCCCGAAGCTTATGCTTCCCACTGTTTCGGTTTTGATACACAAGACACACTGGAACAGTCCCCGTGCCGTTGGAGCTCGTCGCCGGAGCCGCTGCCACCATCAATCTCTAGCCTCCGGTCATCTTCTGTCTCAACCGACGCGTGCAGTGGAGTTTGGTGAGGTTTTTGAAGCTTGTGATTAGATCGCTTGGGCTTGGGGAGGTTCCGGCTGGCCGGAACACCGGCGCCGCCGCGGTCGAGCCCGCCATGGTCGCCATGACCATGCTGGAGCTCATGCCAGTGTCCAAAACATAGGATATAGGTCACTATCATTGTGCCGCGGGTCTGGAGAACATGGTGACCCGCTGCCGCCGGCCTGGCCACCGTCGGTCGCTCTCGGCCATGGCCGGAGCCGGCTCGACCGGCCAGCAGCCATGGCCGCCAAGGCTTGGGCTGGCCAGAGCTGGCCAGCGCCTGGCCGAGTCATGCTAGGCTCTGCTGGGCCCTATCGGGCCGGCCCTGTAACCCTAGCTGAATTACAGGAATGAAATTTTGTTATTTCTCCAAAAATGAATAGTCTCTATATTTGTGATTTTTGTAGGAATTAATCTACAGATCCAAAAATTATGAAATAAAATGTATAAGTTCTCTGTGGTATGAAGTATTTATGAAAAATATGATATAAGTATTTTAAGTAATTTCTGTGGACTGTAAAAATCTGTGAGTTAATTAATAAATAGCATTTCTATAATTTTTATACCTCAAAATATTAATCCAAAAATTATGAAATTAATTGTGTAGCTATTTTGACCAGTGAGTTACCTCCACAAAAATTTGTAGCTCAATTGGATGAAATTTAATTGTTTAGTAAATTACCCTAATTAAATAAATGAATAATAATGATATTTAAGGTTAATCACTTTAGGATTTTTGTGTTATTTTGGGATTGTGTGAAGACTTAGGATCAGCGAACACTAATTGGTCCTAAGCACTTTATTTAGTGTTGAAAGTCGTGTTAATTGCGGCTTTCTATGACTGTTAAAAATAATTAATGAACTAATTATGTAACAATAACTCTGTTAGGTGAAATCCTGATTACAACTTTACTGTGAAGGAAAGTTGTACTCAAGGTTATTAAATTAACTTTTGTTTATTTTTTAATCATGTCATTTGCACCATCATTAAAGCATGCATCATTATCACGTATAGTGACCGAAGGCGAGGAAGTGAAAGTCGAGCATGTCGCCGCTGACGAAGCCTCGGGAGTTGTCGGTGGTTTTGACATTTGCGGTTTTGACCCTGATCCGTCCCTCGCCGTGCAACAAGGCAAGCCCCGGTGCATTAGCCCCCCTTGTATTTACAAATTTTTATCACTTGAGTTAATCCACTGCATTAAGTTGATAGGAATTGATTATCGCCTACTTGCTGCATTTAGCTACCTTGATGAATTGATTATCATCTTTGATACCTGATTTTAAATGTAAATATTTATGAAATGCTTAGCCCTGCTTAATAGTTAAGCTTTTATGAAAAGATATTTTGTATGCTTGGGGTATACAATTATGTACTATTGTAATTAGTCGACAGGGCAACGGACTTGCATTGAGAAAGGAATCTCAATGTAGTGTCTCTGGCTGTCTAATAAGAAAACGAAATGGCATCCATTAGGGACCATTCGTTGTCGGCCTGCTGGATCAAGACTTTACAACTAGCCACATACTACGGAAAGCCTCTAACTCCGGTCGCTCCTCTACTTAAACCGACAAGCACGTACTGGGAGTGGAGAGATGGCAAGAGTAGCGTGTACCCTCGTGGCCGGCGTGCCTGGAGAGGAGAGGAGTACTGTGCTCTCGGGTGGCGCAGGACTGGTTCAAGTTTTGGAAAAGCCGTGGTAGGCGGGGTTGGTATATGTAAGCTTAAGTGGTACATATGCAGTGTGGATAGGGATCCCCAGCTGGGTACTTAATCGATTCGAATCGTCGTTGCTCCTCGATCAATGGAGACTTGATCCTTCAACTTACAGCGAAGAGTGGTTCGAAACTAGGTAAATGTGGGAAAGGGAGTTGATGATGAGATAATTAATGAATCAATCTAGCTTCGAGATTAAATGTTAAGCTGATTTAGAGAGCTTTTCTGCAAAACTCTTTGATTCTTGCTAAAGCCTCTCCTTGATTCCCCTCAGCCTGCATTCCTAAGTCTTCTCCCCAATTTTTAGTCGGGTAAGTCTTGCGGAGTACCCCTTGTACTCAGGGTTTGTTAACCCCATGTTGCAGGCAATCAGCAACCCAAGGTCTGCTTTGGACCTTGCTGTATGACGGTGTTCGAGGAAGTGGTAGAGGAGGATAGTGACAGTGAGTGAGTATTTGATGCCTTGGGCAGAGATGTTATGTAATATAAGTGTTGTATAAGCTACTTACCTACTGCCACTACTCATATTTTGGTTTTGTAATAATCGTACCTATGTTTAATTAAGGACTCTGGTATGTAATCATATGTAATATTTTAAGTCTTCCGCTCTTGTACTCCGAATTGTATAATTTGTATGAAATGTTGTACTCGGTAATCTCTTCGCAATTAAGATCCTGTTCGGAGGAAACGGGTTTACTTGTAAACCCGGCAGACCCTTTTAGGTTATACGGGTCACCTACACGGCTATCGAAGGTCTTTGAGATGACGACAGGTGCATGTAGGCCATATAGCTTTGGAAGTTCTGTTACAACTGACAGAATTCCACAGTTTTGATGAATCAGTGTTTTGCAGGGGGTTAATCAGAAAAGAACCAAGGGAGACCCACATGTCGGATTAAAATAACGAATTCCGCCGCGAAAGGAGAACAAGAATATTCTAGAGAACACCAGAGACTCGCCGGAGGAAGCGGGACCTACTTGGCATCCACAGGGGGTCGGCCGACCTCCCTGATAGGTCGGTCGACCTGTCAGGGAGTCCCTCCTGCTTGCGTTTCGATGTGGACCCACATCCCGATATTTCACGCAATCTCCACCATCCAACGAAGTCGGTTTTATCCAAGGGCTACGGTTCATCCCACCGGCCTATATAAGGACCCCCAGACCCCCCAGGGTTTCATACCAATTCATATCAATATACGTAAACCCTAATCGAGATGTGTCCCATGAAAGGATAACTTCTCATTAGGATCTAGGGACTAGATAGTAGAGAGATGGTAAGTGAGGGAAGAGTTAGGAGGAGTTGCCGGCCTGTCGGTGATCCCTCTACGGCTTGTATTTTGGTAGGATCTAGCTCTACTTGAACTAGCTCTTAAGATGTCTCGGGCAACCAACTTTGGATTAAAGTAAGTTTATGTTTATATTGTTCTTCTGGTTTACGAGTCTCTTTTGAGTGCTTTAATCTATCCGGCTTAGGTTAAAGTAATATTCGTAGTGTAAGCGTGGCGCTTAGACTCGGTATCTCGTAAATACACCCTACTGTTCCGGATCGGTGGTAGATCGCGGTAGACTTAGTCCTTGACGTAACCGTTGAGTTCTTTGTAGTCCACCTCCCGTTAGTAGTACCATGTAGGACTTGTTGCTAAGGAATAGCATCCTATGTTGATGTCTACTCCTTATGTTCATCCCTAGATGAAACAATAGAAGACGTAAGCTTGCCCAAGTTGGAAGTAGAAACCCCTAGTTATCCTCTTTACACTCCTATTATCTACAACCTAGATCACCATAGCCATATTATCAACACCCTTGACTACATTACAGGCATAACTTTAGTTGCAACACCACTATCCTTGATTACATCACCACCATCATTGACTACCACCTTTTGACTTAGTTTTTACCTTTACTTATTGACTACCCCTGGTTAAGTTAGATCGTAGTAAACCAAACCCATTTCCCTGTGGATACGATATTTAAAACCCTCCGGGTGAAAGCTACAATGGTGAAATCTTCAATGCCTATCATAGCACCTAGCTAATGACCCTTCTTGGGAGAAGGTAATGAAAACCCATACTCACACCTACGTGAGTTCTACCACATCTATGCATGCTTGCGCATTGCTGGCATGCCAAACGAGGCTTTACAATGGAAGCTCTTTCCATTTTCTTTGACTGGAAAAGCTAGACATTGGTACAACCAGACCGTAGGTAGTATGCAGGGAGATTGGGAAACACTTTGTTCAGAATTTTATTCAAAATTCTTTCCCATCTCTATGGTAGTCAGCCTTCGAAAGGAAATTTTATCCTTCAAACAAGGCAAGGATGAGTCTCTTGCTGAATCCTGGGAGCGTTTCAATGATCTTATGCTCACTGGCCCAGACCTTACTCTTCGAGACCATATATTTCTTCAACATTTTTATATGTGTCTTAGCAAGGATGATATGCAAGACCTTAACTATTGCCCTGAAGGATCATTTTCCCATTTGACTGCTATTGAAGCAAGGTCTATGCTTAATAGATTTACTAGAAAGACCTATTGCTTTAGCATCCATCCTACACTCTCGGAGAAGGAGGAGGAATCATCTCCTGATCAAAGAGAGGAGGTTCCGATAGCCAAATCACAACCTTTCCAATCCCAAGATTTGGCTATCTATCCCAAATCATCAACACTCCAAAATTCCCCAAGTGAAAAAGGAATTCCACCTTTGGAAAATCCTTTTGAATTTGACGGTAACCTCATTGATTCTGGGAGAACAAGTAACTCTCATCCGCATAAGAGATCTCCAAGTAATAATAGTTCAAATCCTCGGATGGAAGAGTCTCTTAGAAAGCGTCCTTACATAGGGCATTGGGAAGAACTCGAGGATGGCATGTCTTGTGATGCCATAGAAGGAGAGCCAAGCCAATTAGAAGCCAATCCTATCTTCTCCCCTTCTAGGTCCATAGTAGATGACTCATCTGAACTCGTCTTTACACCCATCCTTGACCCCAATGTATCCCCTTGTACTTTCTCTCCTAAGACTCGTGATGATCCTAGAACCCACTTAGTCATAGGAGTCATCAAAACCACAAGAAAGACCAAGAAGAGCTACAACAATGGCAGGAATGTGTTGAATGGATGGACAGATACGAAGCCTTATGGATGGAATCCATACTTGGTTCAGATCCAAATGATGAACTTATACCCCATCCAAGTATGGAGGCCCTAGGTGAGATCAAGACATTGTGGGGATATAGACCCCCAGTACCACAAGACAAAACATGGGCCACACCATCAAAGCTGGCCCGGCCCAGAAGATAAAGACGTGCGGCGCAAGGCAGTGCACCGCACGGTTATTGTACCAACTTGATTAGTTTACTTGTAACCTTGTCCCTTCAGACTATATAAAGAAGGGCAGGGATAGATCCCTCAACTCAACTCATAATAATACAAGACAGCAACACACAGGACGTAGGGTATTACGCCTCGCGGCGGCCTGAACCTGTATAAATCTCGTGTCTCGCGCTTACTGCGCAACGCTTGTTCGTCTCAGGCGCACCCTCACCGTCTCATCTACTACCTTGGGCATACCTCTCGGTAGACTATCGCTAGTATTCCGTCGACAGGTAGGGGGTGTGCTTCCTGATCCATGGCGAGTAAGATGGAAATTTCTTTCATCGTCGATCGATCACATCCGGCGGCGGCGAACCAGATGCAAATTTTCTTCAACAACATCATCCGTGGCGACCTCGTCGCGAACCTGCTGCTTGCGGCGGCATCGGCACTCATCGGCAAGATGAATCCACGAATCTGCATCTTTCCTAGCAAGATGGCGTCAGTCCATCACGAGACAGAACAAACAACCCATGATCCCAGGATCAATTACGTCAAGCTGTGACTATGGTGATCGCATCGGTCCCTGATCGGACCCTACTGGAGACAGATCGATCGGATCTACTAGTCCAACCTGCAGCAAGCTCAAGTCAAGACTTAACGGATCTAAGACAAACTCTACTCAAGTCGGAACTCAAGTCAAATTTGCTAAGAGCCGCACATCAAGATCCAAGATCCGATCCGATCTACTACAACCGCTAGCAGATGGCGGTGTATTGATGAACGACCTGCACCTGGAATCTGTGATCGACCACGCATCAAGATCAAAGTTGCCGAAGAGCCAGCATGAAGCGCCGGATCAATCCATGGACGTGCCAGCAACTACGTGCACCGACGCACCCTGCATGAGCACATATACGTAATATCTTGCTTGTGCCTATACGAGCACGTATATTACGCATGCATGCATGCATGTACGGTAGAGACGTTTTCATCCCAGATTCCAATGTCGCCGATCAACGAAGCTAAGTCAATTTGTTTATCTTAATTAAAATATTTTATTTATATCGTCTTCGGATTTCTCCACGAATCTATATGATATTTGTTGACAGCAAATCTATTACGTCTCTCATCGTCAACGCTCTGTGATAGCCTCGACAACAGCAGGCCTAGAGCCGCCACGCGGGCCACGTCAAGCGACTCCTCGGCACGCCGACCACTCCGCCCGACGTCAATCAAGTTAAGTCATATTTTTAATATTCTTCTACGAATTCTTCGACCTCCATATATTTCCGGAAATTATCTTCGTGTTCTTCGCCGCCGACCTCTCCAAAAGCCCGACAAAGCTCGGGCACTCACCGACAATTTCTCCATAAGCCCCGACAACGCTCGGGCACTCAAAAGATTTTATCCGCCGATGAGATACTAAGTATCTCTCCGTTTTCTTCTCTTAAGGGTTGTTTAACGTATCTTGGTAGCCACGCCTTAATCCGTGAAACCTGTCTTCGCCCCGTAAGCTGTCAAACCGAATGGTCATGTTAACAAACCTCTGAACCAGACGCTGGGTCAGGTGCTTAAATGTAACAGGCCAACTATCAGGGGAAATTATGTGACCTGATAAGAGCAAGAAACGGACAATCTTACCATTCATTCTACAATATCTGGATCTGCTCCAAAATATACATCATGTACTACCCATTGTACATATTTATTTTGCAGGAACTCGCCGCGGAGCTCTCGTCGCTTCTCGCCGTCCTCGCGCTGTTCAGACACTGTTTCCAACCACGCTGGGGACTCGTCGCTGGACTCGTCATCGCTTCTCGCCATCCTCGCACTGCTCGGACTACGTCTCCGACCACGCTGGGGACTCGTCGTCATTCCTCGCCGTCCTCGCACTGCTCGGAGATCATCTCCGACCACGCTGGGGACTCGTCGCCGCTTCTCGCCATCCTCGCGCTGCTCGGACACCACTTTCGACCATGTTGGGGACTCGTCGTCGTCGCTTCTCGCCGTCCTCGCGCTGCTCCGACACCGTTTTCGACCAGGCTGGGGACTCGTCGTCGTCATTCCTCGCCGTCCTCGCGCTGCTCGGACATCGTCTCCTACCACGCTGGGGACTCGTCGTCGCTGCTCGCCGTCCTCACGCTGCTCGGACTACGCTTCCGACTAGGCTGGGGACTCGTCGCCACTACTCACCATCTTCATGCTGCTCGGACATCATCTCCGACCACGCTGGGGACTCATCGCCGTCGCTCCTCACCATCCTCACGCTGCTCGGACATCGTCTCCGACCAGGCTGGGGATTTGTCGCCGTCGCTCCTCGCCATCCTCGCGCTGCTCGGAGATCATCTCCGACCACGCTGGGACTCGTCGTCGCTGCTCGCCGTCCTCGCGTTGCTCGGACTACGCCGGGGACTTCGTCGTCTTCATCAAGCATCTCCGAGCACCAAGCTGCTCGGGGACTTCGTCATCTTCGTCAAGCGTTTCCGAGTAATAGATCTGCTCGGCACTTCGCCGCCTCGTCAAGCGTTTCCGAGCACCAACCTGCTCGGGGATTTCGTCGTCTTCGTCAAGCGTTTTCGAGCACCAAGCTGCTCAGGGACTTCGTCGTCTCGCCAAGCGTTTCTGAGCAGTACAGCTGCTCGGGGATTTCGACGCCTCATCAAGCGTTTTCGACCAGTACAGCTGCTCGGGGACTTCGTCGCCAAGCTATCAAGTCACTCCATGCTGTTCGGATCAGGGTGCTGATCTTGGGTAGCACATCGGGGGTCTTGATATGTGCCTCGCCTCCTCAGAAAATTTTTTCCCGATCACTTGTTGTGCTCAGGGACTTCGTCGACACTTCACAAGATCAACAAGGATAAAGATTTTGACCCTGACACCACGTGACTGCGTCACCTACTATCAGGCTCGGGGACTAAGTGGATACACTTCACCTAACGGTGAAGGTATTGATTCTAGCGAACCAAAAGTGGATACACTTCACCAAAGAGAAGCTCTTTTCAAATTTTTTCTGAGCTCCTTACATCCGTCTGGTCAAGCAACTCTGAAGATCTGCATCTCCCAACGAATGCAAGGCGCTCGGGGACTAGCTGTGGAGATATAGACCCCCAGTACCACAAGACAAAACATGGGCCACACCATCAAAGCTGGCCCGGCCCAGAAGATAAAGACGTGCGGCGCAAGGCAGTGCACCGCACGGTTATTGTACCAACTTGATTAGTTTACTTGTAACCTTGTCCCTTCAGACTATATAAAGAAGGGCAGGGATAGATCCCCTCAACTCAACTCATAATAATACAAGACAGCAACACACAGAACGTAGGGTATTACGCCTCGCGGTGGCCTGAACCTGTATAAATCTCGTGTCTCGCGCTTACTGCGCAACGCTTGTTCGTCTCAGGCGCACCCTCACCGTCTCATCTACTACCTTGGGCATACCTCTCGGTAGACTATCGCCGGTATTCCGTCGACAGACGTCCATCCAATGGAGATCCTGGACAATCACATGTTCAATGACTGTCTTAGGCATGGGATGAAAGAGGCAATGTTTCTGCCAATAGACATTCATGAAGAGACACCCTTGGAGATTGAGATCGATGATGACATCAGTGAGCATGGAAGTTATTTCATGAGCACCCCATGAAATCCTTGCTTACAAGAGCAAACTCCTAAATCAATAGGTCTCTCTCACATTGCCATACATGAGATCTCCATCCCACTCACTTTACCTGTCCATGGAATCTTGTAGATGCATATGTTTATCATAAATATTGTAGATCTCGATGTGGGGATCTTGATATAGCCACTTGAAGGTTGGTGTTGGAGGGAAACCACTCCACCAACTTGAATGCAATTAGAAGGTTTCCCAAAGAACAACTTGCCCTTTTTCCTATGATGCCTTTGTAGAATAAGCATAAGTGTGAAAGTATTCCTTCGGGTATTATTGTCACTAACCATTTCAGGACTAAAGCAAAAATGTTGAAGGGTGACGTCTCTAGGGTATGTCCAACCAATTATTATGCAACATTGATCACATCCATCCAGACTTGATTATTGCCTTGCAAAATTCAAGCTTGGGGATGGACTTTTCTGAAAAATTCTATACCATGTTGCTAATTCATATTGGTTGTCACTACCCTTAAATCATGCTTTTCATCACCACTTAAGTAAATCTCTTTAGTGCTATCATGCTACCTTTATCTGTTATAGTATGCTAAGGTTTGGAGTAGTCTCATACATGTTTTAAATTAGGCATGGTGCTTAGTTTAACCTGTTTTCATGAATTAAATTAAACATGGTTTTTAGTCTAATTCTTGAACCAAAAGGGTGTGTTGATTTTACTTTCAAAGGCTTTTAAATTAAGCGCAATGCTTAGATTAAAATTCCTTCCTAAATCAAATTAGACATGGTGTCTAGGTTGATTTTTGAGCTGATAGTATGCTGTAGTAGATACTGGATATTTTGTTAGACTATCCCCTACAGGAAATTCTCAAATCAATCTAGGAAAGTCTAGAGATGAACCCACATCGGAGATAGAGCAAGACATGAACTTCAACAACATTGCACAAGGAAGACACAACTACTGAATCAGACGGTACAAAGAACATTTAAGAGAGAGGTCCTGCTCAACGGACCTAAGAACCAGGACCCACCGCTGTCCAGTTGAAGCATAAGGAAGGAAGGCCAAGTTCTTCTAAAGATAATTTGATCATAGTCTTCCTCCTTTCAAGCTCCCGTCGCTTCGGCACGCTGGTTTGCAATCCCTCTACTCACCATTATCTTACTTCTGTAAGTTTGATTAGTTCTACGAATGCCATATATAAAAATCAAACTTAAAGACAACATAACATCAATACCCCATAGAAGAAGTAATGGTGAATAATAAATATTCTATGCTAAAGTTTAAACAACTTCTCTACATCATAGAAAGTGACCTTTAGCTTTATGGCAACACTATCCCTATCATTACTTGTATATTACTTCGGGTATGTGTTGTCCACTAACGCTTTGCAGGAATAGAACAATGAGAGAAGCAAAAGGTCCGAACACATGAACAAAAGGATGTCATAGGAGACAAGCCACTCATGAACAAGACATTGTAAACTCCTATCCAAGTAGACACATGCTGAAGCAGTGAGGATGATCAACTCAGTTTAGGCTGAATACGATCACCTCCTTGCATCACCACACCTGCCAAAGCAAGATGATCCATTTGTGCCAACGATCTCGAGTGCACCAGAGAATCTTCCACAAGTCCTTCTGCAACACTGGATGGAGCGTCAACAACGTGGAAAGGATGATAGACCAGACATTCAGCTTCCCACACAGGATTCAAAATCATTATGTCCCCTTTGACTTGGTCCTAGACATGGAAGAGGAATAGTACGATCCACCCATTGTACTTGGAAGACCATTCCTCAACATCCCATGAGCAATCATCTATATGAGAGCAGGAGAGGTCTACTTCCAATTCCACATAGAAAAGGAGCGCTGCTACTCCAACAGTTACACAACTGTTGACGGTGGATAACGTCAACTTTTATTAGAACTTTAGACACCAAAGGATACATGAATACACACTAGTCTAGGGTTTTAACTGACAGTTTCCACGAGTTTTGCATGTTCTGCATTTTCCAGGGGCTATTCTAGAAAAGCATAAAAGAAGGGTTAAAGAGCATGATTACCATGTAACTTAACCGCCAAGGAAACAATCATCACGAGAACACTAGAAGCATCTGGAACACACCCGTGGCACCGGGACCCGAGACCCCCCAGGGTGGGGCCGGCCGGCGCCAAGGTGGGGCCGGCCGACGCCCTCCTGCTAGGGTTTCTACCCATCTTCTGGAGTCTTCTTCCACCGCCTCTATGGAGTCATCTTGGCCCTTGTTTCAAGTCGGTTTGATCTTACGGCGCACGTGCATCCCACCGGGCTATAAATAAAGGGGCAGACCCCCCTGGAGGCATCAACCCATCATTCATTCAAGGCATCAAGTTCTCAAGCCATCAAGAGCCTCCTAGTCCATCAATAGCCTCCTAGTTCATAGTTCTAGCCTAGTTAGATTAGATAGTAGAGGAGTTCTAGGTCTTCGGTGGATCTAGAGCCCCGGCGTCTGTCTGGAGCACGGAGTTCGGTATAATTCTAGTTCTTTCTCTATTATTGTATTCTTCATTATGATTAGGGGAACATTGTTCTTAATAGTTTATATATTCTTGATTGCAATAGTCTTTGTCTACTTTGATTATATGTCTAGTATAGTTGGTTTGATCTTATTGAATTCATGTAATTGCTCGTATAGTGTTTATCCATGCGTACGATGGATAGATGATGAACGATATGTAGACATGGTGTCTAGGTATTCTGTTTATCTGCGAGTGCACCCTGATGTACCGGGTCGTGTGGTAGATCGCGTAGGTGACAGCTGCGTTGAGTCCTCTGTAGTGCGCCCCCGTATGTAGGCCAGCAGGCACGGTCGCAAAGTTGGGTGATGACTCTGTTTCACACCTTTCCTAGATGATGCCCTTTGCATGTGATCATGATATAGGATTAGTCTAACAATGATTGCTAGATGTAATTGCACTAATTAGAGTTATTCATTGATGTAGTTATAGAATTACCTTTGATATTAACTCCTTAGTTTATCCATTGGCTAGCTATTACTATGACTAGAGAAGTGCTCTGATGATTATCTTTTATTTATGATGCTTGATCATACTTATCACCTTTATCTTTATTTACCTTGTGACCTCTGCCTGTTATGAGTAGAGTAAATGACATCGGTAATGTCACTTATCCATTGTATACCATCACTATCAATATAATAGATTGTAGTTTATCCTTAGTCCTTCCTAGTGGTATAAATATAAATCGACAACCTGGTAGAACTCCCTAGGTAAAATGCTATAATGGTATAATTATCTGTCCGCTTGCAGAATTGATCTTAGTTTATATTGTTTATATTTATTTCTGCCTAGTCACATAGATTAATATATGAAACCTTTATTTATTCTTAGCATTATTAATTAGGGATGACAACCTAGTTCTTGCATAAGAATGTTGGTAATAGAAAAGTGGCTAGTTGCTAATGACAAGTGAATTAATTACCATTCATCTTCTAATCTCGCCTCTCGCATTAAAAGTTAGATAGTTATATTTGGCGACGTTAGTAGATGTCAACAACCATTTTTGGCACCGTTGCCGGGGAAGGCACATAAACTTAGAAAATATTGATAGCATATGTATACATAATAGATAAGATTGTATTACCGATTGATCTCTAACTCAAACAGGTACACCCTTGTTTTTTTATCATTTGCTTATCTTATGCAGGGTGATGAACGAATGGTTTTTCTCTTCCAAATAATTATATTGACGGTCCAGAGAAACTCCTGAGAAGAAAGAAGTTTGTAGAGACGAGGGAAGATCCCGAATCACCATAAAAAACATCCATCGTTTCTCGAGCTAGTTTATCAAAGGAGCCAGACGCTGCGCGAGTTCTCTGCCCCAACAACAGAAAACATCCAGACTGGACCAGCAGTCAACACGGGGGAGAATGGATTCGAGCTCAAGCCTGCTCTTATCACCATGGTTCAAGCCAGCCAATTTTGTGGAAAAGCTCATGAAGATGCAAGTGCACACTTACAACACTTTTTAGAGATTTGCAGCACCTTCACGATTAGAGGAGTACCAAGAGATGCTATTTTACTCCGTCTTTTCCCATTTTCACTTTTAGGGAAAGCCAAGCAGTGGTTCTACGCCAATAAAGACAAGAACACTACATGGGACCGATGCTTAACTGCTTTCTTGGCAAAGTTCTTTCCTACAGGCAAGACAAATGCTCTGCGTGGGAAAATCTCAAGTTTTCAACAGCAATATGACGAATCATTCACTGAAGCATGGGAGAGATTCCAAGATTACATTGAAGACTGTCCTCATCATGGGATAGAGGATTGGCTACTATTGCAGACCTTCTACCATGGGCTTATCTCAAGCACCCGTGAGTCCATTGATGCTGCAGCTGGAGGAGCTTTCCTATCACTTAAGCTTCCAGAAGCTCTAGCACTTGTTGAGAAGATGGCCTCAAATTCAAGCTGTAATGAAGAACGTACTCAACCTCGCAAGAGAGGAGGAGGCATCCATCATCTGAAGGGGACTGACATGGTAACTGCCAAGCTAGACCTCATTATGAAGAAGCTCAACATAGAGAAGAAGGAAGTCATGCATATCAATGATTCTCGCATGACCTGTGAAGAATGTGGAGATTACGGGCATTCAGCTATCAACTGCCCTACATTGCAAGAGGATTTGAACTTCATCAACAACAAGACCTACTATCATCCTCAGCAAAACCAAAGATGGAACCAGCCAAACTAAGGATGGAATCAGCAACCTCGACAAGGTAATTACCAAGGTAATAATTACAACAATTATAATCTTCTTCCTTTAAGAGATTTAGTTGCTGGTCAATCTAAATTGTTAGATCAAATGTCTAGAAAGGTAGCCTCAAATGATAAAGCTTTAGAAAATATAAATACTAGAATGGATACCTTTGCTTCTGCTATAAAGAATCAGCACAGCTTTAACAAAATGTTAGAATCACGATTAGCTCAGCTTGCTGCTGCTGTCCCTCCATTTGAGAAAGGAAAGATTTCGGGCCAGCCAGAGGATTTAGAAACTGCTAACCTTGTTGATATTCACAATACAACACAATACCAAATTGAGCCTGCAGATATACAGTGGATAGATCACTCACTACCTGAAAAGATGGGAGACCCTAGAAGACTTGTGATTCCTATCTCTATAGGATGTCATAACTTTCCAGAGGCTATCTGCGATTTCGGCGTAAGTGTCAACATAATGCCTAAGATAATCTATGAGATAATTTTAGATGATCCTTTGTTGTACACAGATATGCGTTTGCAGCTTGCAGATAAATCCGTTTGCTACCCCGAGGGAGTACTAGAAGAAGCTGTTATTAGAGTGGGGCAATCATATGTCCCAATGGACTTTGTGATCATGGATACTGGAGGAGATGAGAAGGCACCCATTATCTTGGGACGACCATTCTTATGCACAACCAAAGCCATCATCTATGCGGAACATGCCAAGATTGTCCTCTCCATCAAAGACAAGAAGGAGAGATTTTGATTCAAGAACCGCATCCTCAAGAATCCTACAGTCCCTGTAACACCCTAGTGTTAGTTACTATTTTCACACTTGCATTTGCATGTCATCAAGCATAGATCATGTCATTTCATGCATTATTATCATTGCATTTGATTTGATTCCCTTTTATCGCTATATGTTTGTTTATATGTCCAAATTATGCAAAATGTGTTGACATGCAAATGTGATGCTTGTTTACAGTTCTAAATGCTTTATACATGTTTAGGATAACATTTGGAACAATGTTCATGTTGGTGAAATCCCCAAAATACCCCTCTAGCTCATAGTTGACTAGAGAGCCCTTTAAAAGCTATTCTGTTTGACCAAACAAGAAGGGCATTTTAGAGATTCTGCATGTCAGTGAACCCTTAATCAAAGTTGTGTAAAATTTTATAAGCAACAAACTTTATTTTTGGGTCAACTCATGAAAATGAGTGGAAGAAGGTCAAAAAGTTGAATTAGTGCAGATTTGGAGCTGTTTTGGAAGTTTTCAAATTTTCCTAAGTCTAAACCGGTTTTCAGTTTCGGTGTACCCCTGTTCATCGACTTGTATCTCTCAATCCAGGCCGAACTAGAGTAAAGTGCCTTAATATGAAATGATCTACTCGTATAGCTCTTCAAACCATATTAGTGAAGTTTTCGCTGAAACGCTCTGGATCGCGAGTTATAGATCGATGAAAATCGAGTTTCAGTCGGGTCCGCGGAAACTGAATCGGAGCCGATTCAGTTCGACCCTCGGGCGAATCGCGCGACCGCGTCAGGCCTCGGCCGCCAGATGGTGCCGTACGCCGTCGTTGCTGCCGCGCGGTCGGCTTACAAAGGGGAACACGCAATCCTGTCTCCCGCACGCTCGCCCTCACTCTCCCTGCTCTCTCGCCCTCTGCTCGCTCGCTGCTCTCCTCTTTCCCCTCCGCCGTCGCCATTTCCGCCGCGACCGCCGCGGTGAAATCCGCCGCCACCGAGCTGTCTCCGACCGCGCCACCCTCGGCGCAGCTGCGGCTTGCTCTGCTCTTCGTTTCCGACCCGTTGCCAACCTCAGCCGACCTAATGTCACACCCCAAAATTTCTGTTTTGGGATGTGACTAGAAAACACTTAAAACAAAACAAATGATTTTTACCATTTTCTAAAAATTCCAACATAGCTTAAGTTGTTGACATTCTGGATAATGGAAAATGTGAGTTTTCAAACATTTTGTGAACAATTTAAAGGTTTGTTGCATTCATGCCTTTGCATAGTGTTTTGTATGAAAAATGATTTCAAAAGTTTTCAAACACGCATAGGGTTTAATTGGAATCAAATTTCTCAAATCTTTGATCAAGTTCCCATTCATGATTAAATCCTTGGAACCATACACCTTGATCCTTATTCCAAAAACCTTGATGGCTCTTCAAATGTTCATCTTGCCATCACCCTAACACCTATTCTTTAAAGCTCTATTTAGTCATATCCTAATATGTTCTCTCTTTATCCCTTTTTCCTTATATTTGAGATTCCAATCCTTTTTAATTGACTCTTGTTCAAATATCAAAACATATGCTTAATGATCAATCATTGTATCCCATATGCAACTCTACCATCACTTTGTTCAAGTGAAATCAATCACATATTATGTACCCCTGTTAATCTCAGTTCCATCTTTCTTCTCGTTTCCTGACCTTTGGGCAATATATACATGGACTCTTTCTCCTCCACTCATTATCCTCTTGGTCAAACCCAAACATATTTTTGAACAATCCTTGAAAACCATACGGTCATGGTTTCACCATTTTGGAACGCTAAATTTCCCGAAACCTTATCGTGTCTCTACGAATTTAGCGAGCCGAGCTCAACACTATCATTCCATATTGTATTCTTGTTTTCATACAAGCACCTAAATCTATCCCATTAGTAAACCATATTCCCCATCTTTATTTCTATTGCTAATGGGTCAACCCAACTCATTGCGTCCTCCGACATCGCTTCGAACCGAATCCAGTTAAAACTTTGAGTTATCTTTCGCCGCGGGTCAAAGCTCAACCACCCTCCTCTCTTTTGTGGTTCAACATAGAGTCCAACCAGCCCTCTACCTCTTCCTATCACCTCTCCCACGTCACCCACCTGATGTCCTCTCCATCTTGCACAAAAATATCAACCAAGTCAAGAAAATATCAAGACAAGACCCTTTGCCTTCCAACCCTTTGGTCTCCCACCCTTTCCCCTTCAAGTATAACTCCCCCACAGCCCCCTCACGCCTCCCCCTTCAGTTCCCACGTCAAGAACAGAGGGGAGATGCCCCTCCTCTTCCTCATTCTCCCCCATGGCTGCCTCAACCAATCCCCAAATTTCCTCTCCATCCCGTCCATGGAAACGAAGTGTTTCGGCGATTGCAACCCATCTAAACACCTTGATTTCCTTCCCAAGCACCCAACAAGGATTTGGAGGAGTTCAACATCAACCTCCCTGCTCACCATGACGTGGTGGTTGCTTCTACCACCATGGATGTCGCCCCGATCAACCACATCGCGAGAAGGATGCACCGTTGAACCGCGTTGTCATCACCGGCAATCGTTGATGAGTTTTCCCGCTCCACCCCACCAATACCCATGGTGAGAACCCTAAATCATGTCCCGCATAATGTTTTTATAGTGTTCTGAATATCAAGTACCCTTGTTGATGTTTGGTTGATTCCCGATGAAATATACATGTTGTATGTCTTGCTGTCCTGGCGGCCAGCAGCGCTGCTGTTTTTGGGCAGCGGCGTTCCTCGCTGTTCCTTTGATCAAATCATCAAACCCTTTGGTGAAATTGTAGTTCATATCCTCGAACACGTCCCTGCAAAATGGTTTCTTCATAGGAGTTGAGAATTTAGAGATATGGTCATCACCGTGCCGCTGTCCCTGCTGTCTGGACAGATTGGCATCTCTGAGTGCTTTCGGCGTTCCCCGCTAATCTGCTGACCAAATCATAAATCCCTTTGACCTACATGTTCATGACATCCCTGCATATGATCCCACAAGTTGGTTCAGCTATCCAATCCATGATGGCCGAGATATAGAGACCGAATTGTCTGCCGCTCCTGCTGTCCAAACAGAAAAGACCCTATTTTTGTCAGTGGCGTTCCCGTTGATCCATTGAACCTCTTGATCAACCCTTTGGATATGTTATCCTTTATATAGTTGCACACACCTCTGAAAAGTTTCATGGCTATATGATAAAGTATGAAATATATATGCTCCTATCTTGTGGTCACTGTCCTGCTGTCCTGCTGTCCCGCAGCCGCACCACAGCGGGTTGGCACGAGCGTTCCCGTTGATTGACCACTCCGGTGATCAGCACCTTTGACCGTTGTGTGTATGATATACCTACACACATCCCTGCAAGTCAGCTTCATCATATGAATAATGACGCTTGAGTTATAATCATTGTCATGTCGCTGCCCTTGCCATGCCAAACAACCACATAGTCGCATCTTGCAATCATGTTCTCCTACCAACAGATGGTCAAAACATCACCTCCTTTTGCCATAACCTCCCTCATGCAGTACCTAGAAATCCCACAAAATATATTTCCATTTGTATTTGTTATAACCATGCAATCTATCATCATATTTCCCGCTGTCCTCCACCGGTTACGCTTAACCGATGCACAAATCGACATAACCTTGTTTTCCGTTGATCTAGCATCCACCTCAATGCATTTGTTGGTCATGACATGTTCCAAAGTAACCTATTCACTTATCCAAAATCATTCCCTCATATCTCTAAGGAATATTCAGAACATAAGCCATTTGTGTAACCTCTCTTCCCACCTTAAATCCCTGGTCTCCATGCGCATAACATGATCTACCCGTCCAAACCACCACCACCATATTTGTCATGTTATGTTCTATAACCAGAGATAAATCTTGTTATCAATGTCATATCATGTTATCCATTATTCAATCCCAGTCCTCCAATGGTGCCTAATAGCATACCACCAACTAGCAAATTTGTTTCGTCCTTAGTGCATCTCTGATTGACATGCCCTCTTCATGTGACATGCCCTTACATGTTGCATGCATATTCTCTATATTTTGGTCATCATTTAAATCATACAGGCAGAACCATGAGCTATATTTTAGTTAATCCTATCAAACCACATCACTCCACGATGATCTTGTGACCACTAAACATATTTCTCCTTTTCAAGTCGTGTTTTATCAAGTCTCATAAACTACATCCTCACCATAAATAAACATCTATCCTTACTATCAACCTTGATATGTCACTCCAGCTTAGTGATGGAAACATCATATCACTAATTATCATATATCCCTACGAGAATGCCACATGATGTATATCAATTCAATCTTATTCTCCAATGCACCAGTTTCTCTACCGCACACCATAACACATCATGCTCTACAAAGCCAAACCTTGTGCTTAAAACCTAATACATATTCAATCCTTTTTGTTATGTTAGATATGTTCTAATCCAAATTCCACCATGCTCATCTAATCCAATCCTTGCCACATATACCTTTCATCTCTCACATCATTTAATTGTGGTTCTTGTTTTGTTTAGTTTTCGTGCTCACACGATTATAGAACAAGCCATACGTTTTCAAACCTTTGTAATTTATTTTTATAATGCTTGGTGTACTGTTTTTAGGTTTGAATGTGAAGCTTGTGCTGGTTGTTCCGATCGTTAGAAGTGGAGCTATGCAAGGATGATCGTGAAGAAATTGGAGTGCCTAGAAAGCATTTGGAGGCAAGTGTAACATGAGTTTCCTTGTTGCCTAATAACCATTTAATCACATTTTCATATGCATGTGTCTAATATGATAAACCTATAAGGATTTTACCTAGAACTATTGATATCTTATATCCTTGTTACCTATGGGTTATTGCATATGGGTAGATTGGCTTAGTTGCTATCACCAACAATAATGATCTATAATATTGATTAATGATTATGCAACTATGGATGGAAGATGCTTTTAAGCAACATGGACAGAAGAGGGCTAGAGCATTGGGCCTTTTTGGTCGCTCTAGTCTGCCCTCCGTATGCATCTGAATCTTAAAGCGGCCACCCAGGATTTACCGTACAACCATGAGAATCACATGGCTCTGGTCTTAGATGAGTAACTAGATCTTCTCTATCTTGTTAGTAGTTACCGAAAGGCGCTAGAGGGGGGTCTAGGTTCAAGAATGGGTTCCGAGCCTGTCAAGATGTGTGCTGGGCTGCGGTCACATGGTGTGCCATTCTTGAAGGGGGCCTCCATTCGCCTTGCCGAAACCTTGCGTCTACTAACTTGTTAGAGTGACTAGTGAAAGGCTTCGTAGTGGTTCCCTGCCTGCTCACCTTGGAAGTGATAAGTGGTTGGCCGCCTCGGGGCATATGGGAATTCACGACTCATGGTGAAAGTGTACACACTCTGCAGAGTTTGATCAAACTGATATATCAGCCGTGCTCACGGACACGAGCGGCCTGGATCCTTTTCGAGACAGATGATTTTATGGATGGCTCGAGATGATGAAATGATATTGATGATAATTATTATAATCTCACTGGGGTGCTAAGCATAACTTAGTTACATAGACTCTTAATAAGTAAAATATGACCAACTAAAAGTGCTTACCGCAGTTCAGCCGTGTCAGCTTTTTGAGCCTTGCAACCCCCTCATGTTATATTTGCTGAGCATGGTGAGCTGACGCTTGTGGTTTCACCAATAAAAATCCTGGATGGGTACCAGATGGTGGATAAAGTGAGGAGCTTCCAAAGGAGTTCCATGAGTACTAGGCGAGTGCTCCCCCAGTCAACCGTCCCTGTGGAGTATGGTGCCCCGAAGATAGAAGATGAAGACTAGTTTCCGTTGTGCTTTCATATATTTGTAAGTCTTAATGTAAATATGTTTCGCTATGTATTTAAGCATTGCTTATGGTATTTACCATATTTGACACTATATGTGTTCTGTGGACATCCTGGGCACACATATAGTTAACGCTTGGTATTCTTCGGAAAACCAGGTGTTACACCTAAGGTACAGCTCCAGCAAGCTTCTCGCCGTCCGCCATTGCCGGAGCGCCGCCGAGCTCTCGGGTCGCCGTGACGAGGGCGATGCCGGGGTCGGCTTCCCTCTCTTTTGCTCGTCTAAGAGTCTCCGTTAGCCGTAGATCCTTTCCACATCGTCTGGTAAGTCTATCTCGACGTAGTTTCGCCGGAACCCGAGTTCGCCGCGAAACCGCTCGCCACCGTGCCGCCATGCGAGCGCGGTCAGTGAGTTTCCGTGCGCAATAGTTCGATTAGTCGCGCGCACAGGTCCGCTAGGGTTGCAGGAACACGGAACGAGGCCGAGCCGCGCGAGCAACGGCCGGAATCGGCCGGCGCAAGTTCGCCGGACCACCGCCGTCCGCCATTGCCGCCGTCGAGCTCGCTCCGGTGGAGTACGACCCTCGGAAGTTGGTCCATCGGGTTCGTCTCGTTGCCGCGAGTCGGTAGGTAGCCTCGGCGTCGCCGAAGACCTCGCCGTCGGCGAGCTCTCGCCGGTCAGCGCCGGCGGCTCTGTTTCCTCTCTCTGACGCGTGGGGTCGGGTCGACCCCGGGGCCCGCGAGTCAGCCGTTCGGGTGCGCCTCTGGTTCACTGAGCCGGGTGCACGTAGCAGTTCTATCGGGTTTAGGTTTTTGATTTTATAAAATGAATTTCCAGAAAATGTGTAAAACCTTCCAAAATTCATATCTGGAGCTAGGAATGTCCAATTGGGGTGAACCAAATTTTGTTGTGTTTGTATTTCTGAGCTCTATCAAGGAAAAATATAAAATGTACTTTTTGAATACTTTTTATGTGCAGTTATAATTAAATTGTTAATTGCTTGTAAACTTGATAAATGCATAAGTAATTGTAGGAATGTGCTAAAAATGTGATTCCACTTGCATTCATCTTGTTTAGGGAAGTAGAATCTATGAAAAATATGTTTGCTGGTGTTTCACTGTTATTTATATGATGTCTAGTATAATGTGCCTTTTATGCTTTAATCTTGCAAAAATCACCATGCCTAATGTGTTAAGGTTATGGACATGAATATTTTTCCTGGGCTATGTTATGTTGGAAAGAAGCTAAGAAAATTAGGAAATCTGTTGTTTGATACTTTTCACTGTGTTAAGTATTTTCCATTGCTTAAAAGGCTGGTTGCTTGTTATTTTTGTGTAGACTGTTATACTTGTCCAAATGACTTGAAATTTTGTCAGTAGGCTAATCTGGATGTGTAATAGCTACTGTAATTTCTTTGGATTTTTTTGGTCACAGTAAGCAGTAGGTCCAGTTATAGGCTAGGGTTTATTTAATTGTTTCTAAGCAAATATCTTTTGGTTGTGGTAGGTTAGTTGATGCATGTTAATTATTAAGTGCAGGTTGTAGACCTCTCACCCGGGACGAGAAATTGTTCTATGCTTTGCTTAAGAAGGGTGAGTATGAGTTGGTTGTCTAGGAAAGAAATAAATGAGTGTGGATTGTCAAACTGATTGCATATCATGGGTTAATTCGTGCATCTCTATCTTGCATTTCATGTGCATTCTCAGTTCTCATATATGCATATCATGCATACAGGATCGCCGGGAGGCGTGACGCTGCTGCAGTTCGATCCACCGGAGGAGGGAGTTCCGCCGGAGATTGAAGTGCCAGCGGTTTCCGAAGGACAAGAAGAAGAGGCTGAACTTCCGGAGTGCCCGGATCACCAACCCGCTAACTTTGTGAAAGGCAAGCCCCGGAGCATTCCTAAGTCTCCACCTACTCTTTTTACAAATACACTGGTCTTTATTAAATCGTATGATTGTGCACTTAAGTATAGGAGTTGATATGATACCGTTGCTGCATTTATTCCTTGTCCACTTATACTTGATCCTGAAGTTATTACTAGACAAGGGGATGGGTTCGATCTTATGCTTAGCCATGCTTAGACCGGTAGAAGTCGAGGGATTTCCTGTCCTTCGCGAGCATAGGTGGTTACTAATGATGATGGGGTTGGATTCCACATGATGGACTATATGTGCCACCATGCCACAGTGTCTAATGAGAGAATCAAGGCTAGGTAGCGGGGAGCCGCATGACATGGTTGAGGTCATGCCGTCTTCGGTGCTGCTTGCGGCCGACTAGGACTGAGGCCACCAGACATCAGTTGAGATTGAAAGACGTCGTCACATAGCTGGCCAGATAAGTCGTTCTGACCGCGAAGCCGAGTATTTCTTTCTGAGCCGGGAATTGGGCGTGATAAGGCAGACATATTCTGGAGGTAGGAAGGATGTGCGGAGACACCATCTTACCAAGGGCAGGTCAGGGACCTGATGCATCCTGGAAGTGGGTTTGTCTCTGAGAATATGGACCCCTCCAAGCCCGCGATACATATTATGTCTCAGAAAGATTTAACGGTGGCCCAAGAAGCCAGTGGCTCGGCTGACAGGGTTTGTGATTGGCATATTTGCCAGCTGGTACAATCGATTCGAATCGCCATCTCTCCTGGTTAGTGAGAAACTGAACTGATCTTCTGGTGAGGTAGAGGCTAATAACTTGAACATAATGATTATGGTGAGATGAGGTTGATATCTGTGGATATCAGAAATCATATGGTTTTATTGATTGCTACAATATTCAGTGAATGCTTAGTATAGTGGCTAATCCTAGTAAATAGTTTAACTGAAATCGAAGCTTATCACAATTTAAATGAATAAGTTGAGGTTCTACTGTAGTAATGCTTTTGATGCAAAATGATGCTACCCTCTGAGCTCCACCAAACAAGCCTTGCATATCCTTGAGAGTCTTTTTATTTACTCCCTGTCGGGTAAGTCTAGCTGAGTACAATTGAGTACTCAGGGTTTTATTCCCATTGTTGCAGATGGTGTAGTTTTCTACGCGTATTGCAGGAACTGCTTCACCCCCGCGGGCGAAGAAGACTAGACCCGAGGGCAAGGTCATTATCTATCTTTAGTTGTTGTAAGAATGCTGTGACGGGGTCATGTGATGGTACTCGTATTCGAACTCTGTGGTGTAAAACTATGTTGACTTCCGCTACTACCCTATTTGTGTAAAAGACTATGTTGTACTCTGATGTTTAAATTCGGTTGCGAACTTATGTGTCATGTGATCGGGTATTGCTGAATGAATGATCCTTGGGGTATGAAATGTTTGAAATCCTTCGAGATTTCCGGACTACTGGGTTTATATTGGCTCAAGTGCGACTGGATTGCGGCGAAAATGCGATCGTTGTACTTGTGCTCGTATAAATTGGTCGGTTCTGTGACAGCTGGTACCAAAGCATAATTCAGCATATACCGTCACTTGACTATTTAAAAACTAAAAGAGTTTTGAGTTTTACAGACTAATTGCCAACTGATAGTGTGTATAGGTGATTTAAACCAAGTGTTTGCAAAACTGATGAGTACCAATGACCAAGTCCTATAGCCCTATGTATATGTGGTAATTAGGTGGCTTATGTAAGTACTGACTTGGGGGAAATTGCATCATATTTCTATTTGTGGTTCATTTGGTTTTATCGTGCGGATAATCATGAACTGTCGGTTTCTTATTGCTTCTTATGGGTCAATGTACCACGTCGCCTAAGGTAAGGTGAGATGTGAGTGTAAGATCGAACAACCATCGATCGATGGTGAGTGTATGATTACTGAAGTGAGTACATGTTATCCATATATGTACTTATGGAAGTAAGGTGGAGTAATTAATTTTTGGGGTCGCAAATGTTCATGGGAACATTTCCGGCAAAAAGTGCTTCTTGTTGCCCTGCATACATTGGGATTGGGCTGAAATGAATCTTCTGCAGGTACACTAACCACGCAAAACGTATAGCACGGTTAGTTACGTATATGAGAGCACGTGGTATGCCACCGACTATAACGTTAGTTAAAATATATTATGTGTGAGGTCGTTGGCACGTGCATGCATCATGATCATGAAATTAATTTAAGCTATTTGTACTATTTCCTTCCCTATGGTAAAATTTGTGCTGTCCTATCTTATTCTAAATGCTGAAAGATGTTGTAATGTACCAGATGGCAGCTGAAGGTGAGCCGCAGAGTTGTCAGTTTCTGGAGCAGTTTGGCACACCCACTGTGCTATGGAGGTTGTTGAAGTCGGTGGGATATGCAGAGCCACCACTGTATTTCTGGAAGCCAGCGAAAACCATGGTGCAGCCTTGGTTTGATGTTTGGGTGACTATCCCTGTGTTTGAAAGGGGTTGACCGTTTCCAGGAATAAAGGTGGAAGTTGACATGAGGACGCCATGGGATGGTGCGCAGCTTGCAGCTTTCAAGGTGTTGACGGATATTTGCAGCCGGTTCAACAAGAGAGCTGATTTGGGGCCAGCAAATGTTTTTCCTAGGGTGGATGCTTCTCAGGGTGAGTGGGCTCAGTCTAGCCAAGCTTCTTTGGAGCGAGGCAGGGACGAGCGTGCTCATAGCACGGGTGCTTCTATGAGTGCTATGTTTGCTGTCCTGAGGATGCATTATTCCACTAGGGATGGTTGGATGAAGTGCATTGAAGCCCTGCATGATGCTGTGGAGAAGAAGTTAGAAGCTGAAGAGTGGGCACATATGGCTCGTCGTAGCTCAGATGACTTGGTGGTTGCTCTCACTGCCTGTCGCAATGAGTTGTTACGATGCACTGGCGCCTTGTTGGCAGCTGATCGCCGTGTCGAGGTGCTTGAGAGCGAGAATGCAGATCTTCGCCACCAGCTTGACAATCGCAATATGAGTTTGACACGTCAGTGCACTGAGTTTCTGCAGGAGTTGCGTGCTAGTCAGCAGCAGGTTTGGGAGTTGCAGCAGGATGTTCATCGTCTGAACAACCGTGCTGATCCGTTTCATCCTCCGGGGGCAGCGGAGTTTGCTCCTGAGATCTTCATTGCAGCTGATGATGGTGAAGCAAGTGAGGAAGAAGAGGAAGAAGACCCCGAGGAGATCGTGCCTATTGACGAGAGTGATGACCATGGTGGGAACGTGTCCGGCGTGGACAGTGACCACGATGACTAGGCTTTTTCTAGTGATCTTGCCATGATCGGCACCCTTTTGTATTGAGAAAACCTTTAATGTCATGTAATGGGTAGAACCTGAATTGTAATGAGAGAACCCTGTGTGTTCAGGGCTGGAACCATCAAACTTTTAATTAAGTAATGGTAACTTATGCAGCTTGGAAACCCTTTTTGGTTGCGCCTTGTTATTGTGCGGTTGTGTGATGATTATTGAATTATTGTGCCATTTGTTGGTTATCAAAAAAATGATCATTGATATCTTTTGGGCATAATCTTTCGGTTATCTTTGACATAACTGACACTTAACAATGGTTGTTGCGTGTTGCTACAGATGGCACCTCATACCCGTCGTCATGGGTCAACCAGTGGTGGTGGGAACGAACATGAAGATGAGGAGTTGCCGCCTCCTCCACCGCGTACCCAGGAACAAATGTTTGCTCAGTTCTTGGACACCCAGCAAGCGATTTTGCAGCAGATGGTTGCTAGTAACAACCACAATCGCAATCGAGGTGGACGCCGCGGAAACGATGAGGACCAATACAGTAACTATAAGGACTTCATGGACACTAAGCCTCCGGTATTCAAGCAGGCCGTAGAGCCGCTGGAAGCTGATGAGTGGTTAAACACTATTGAACAGTCATTCTCTGTGCTGCGATTGACTGAAACCATGAAGGCTAGCTTTGCTGCTATGTTACTGCAAGGCCAATCTAGAATATGGTGGGCCAATCGTAAGACCGCCTACCCTGTGGTCGCTGATATCACCTGGGAGCAGTTCACCGGGGATTTCAGGGGGCATTTCATTCCAGCAGGCTTGATCAAGATGAAGGTCAATGAATTCATGCAGCTTACTCAGGGTACCAAGACCCTCACTCAGTATCATCATGCCTTTAACAATCTGTCGAGGTATGCCCCGTGGATGGTAGATACAGATGAAAAGATGATTGAAACCTTCAAGAGAGGTCTTAGTACCAAGCTTATGAAGACTCTGGCGAACAACGCTCGTACAACTTTTAACGAGTTCATCAGTGAAGCTTATATCCAAGAGAAACAGAACAACTTGCACACTGCTTCCAAGGGAGGCAAAAGGCCATTTGAAGGAAGCTCTTCTCAGTCAAGGACTCCAGCAGCTAGTCGTGCGGTGGCAAATCGCCCGGCTTACCGTCCGGCTGTTCCTGGAGCAAAATTCAGACCCCCTCCAAAGAAGCAGCCAGCGCCTCAGCGCTACAAGAAAGGTTTCACAGTGCCTTTGAACAAGAACAACGCTCCTCCAAGCAACGCCGTTCCAGTGAGGACCAACCAAGGTCTGGGGCCATGCTTTAACTGCGGTCAACAGGGGCACCTTGCTCGCTATTGCCCTCATCCAAAGCAGGCTCGAGTGCATCACACCACTATTGAAGAAATTCCAGAAGGTGAACCAGTCACCGCGGGTATGTTTTCTGTGAATCAGCATCCTGCTATTGTTTTGTTCGATTCTGGATCATCGCATTCTTTCATAAGTCAAGCATTTGCACAAAGGCATGCCTTTCAGATCGTTGATTTGGGCTGTAATTTCCGGATAACCTCAGCTGGGGCTGAAATATGCACACGTGAGGGTATCAAGCAGGCGAGTATTGAGATTAATGATAGGAGTTTTATCAGTCATCTCATTGTGTTGCCTGGGCTAGGTCTGGATGTAATTCTAGGGGTTAGCTGGATGAACAAATGGGGTGCGATATTGGACGTTGCTAACCGAACTTTGACGTTGAAGGCGCCCCAGGGTGGGGGTACCTTTCAAGTTTCCTTACCTCGAAGAGGGGATCTTTTTAATCTCTCTTTCGCAGTTGAGGGCAAGACCGTCCAAGGTATTCCGGTAGTGTGTGAGTTTCCTGATGTCTTTCCTGATGATCTACCTGGACTTCCTCCTGATCGAGATGTGGAGTTTGCAATAGAACTTATTCCCGGTACGGCGCCTATTTCTCGAAGGCCATATAGAATGCCTCCTCATGAATTAGCTGAACTCAAGAAACAACTCCAGGAGTTATTGGACAAAGGGTTCATTCGCCCTAGTTCTTCTCCGTGGGGCTGTCCTGCAATCTTTGTTAAGAAGAAGGATGAAACTTTACGTATGTGTGTGGACTATAGGCCACTAAATGCTGTGACAATTAAGAACAAGTATCCTCTACCTCGTATTGATATCTTGTTTGATCAATTGTCCAAGGCCAAGGTTTTCTCCAAAATTGATCTGAGATCTGGGTATCACCAAATTAAGATCAGACCACAAGATATTCCCAAGACGGCTTTCTCCACTCGGTATGGCTTGTATGAGTATTTGGTTATGTCTTTTGGATTAACCAATGCTCCTGCACATTTCATGTATCTAATGAATTCGGTATTCATGCCTGAGTTGGATAAGTTCGTGGTAGTCTTTATTGACGATATTCTGGTGTACTCTGAGAGCATGGAGGATCATGCCGAACACTTGAGGATAGTCTTGACTAGACTCAGGGAGCATAAGCTGTATGCTAAGTTCAGCAAGTGTGAATTTTGGTTGACTAAGGTACCTTTTCTGGGCCATATCTTATCTGCTGAAGGTATTTCTGTAGATCCGTCAAAAGTTCAGCAGGTGTTGGATTGGCAGTCACCAACAAATGTGTCTGAGGTTCGTAGCTTTCTGGGATTAGCTGGGTATTATCGCCGCTTTATTCAGGATTTCTCTAAAATAGCTAAACCTATGACCAAGCTATTGCACAAAGATACCAAGTTTGTGTGGAGTGGGGAGTGTGAAACAGCTTTTCGCACCTTGCAAACGTTGTTGACCACTGCTCCAGTTCTTGCACAACCTGATATTAGAAGGCCGAGTCATTGCTTATGCCTCGCGTCAACTGAGAAAACATGAGCAAAACTATCCTACTCATGATTTGGAACTTGCCGCTGTAGTTCATGCATTGAAGATTTGGCGCCACTATTTGATGGGTCACAAATGTCATATCTATTCCGATCACAAGAGTCTCAAGTACATTTTCACTCAGCCTGAGTTGAACATGAGGCAAAGAAGGTGGTTGGAGTTAATCAAAGACTATGATCTAGAAGTACACTATCATCCGGGCAAGGCCAATGTCGTAGCCGATGCCTTGAGCCGAAAGTCTCATTGCAATGTATTGCAGCCTTTGCTAGCAGACGGGTTCAATCTTGTGCTTCCAGTGGTGTTGAATAATATTACTCTCAGTTGTACTTTGGAAAGCAAGATTATTGAAGGTCAGAAAACAGATCCCGGCATATATCATATCAAGAGGAAGATGAAAGAACAAGAAATGCTTCATTTCCGAGTAGATGAAAAAGGTATATTGTGGTTCAAGGATCGATTGGTAGTACCGAAAGACCGTGAGTTGAGGAATCAGATTATGGATGAGGCTCATTTGTCCAAGTTGTCTATCCATCCTGGTAGTAGTAAGATGTATCAAGACTTGAAACCTAGGTTCTGGTGGACCAAAATGAAGAAGGAAATTGCAGCCTATGTGGCCAGGTGTGATACCTGTTGTCGCGTGAAGGCTATTCATCTTAAGCCAGCAGGCCTATTGCAACCCTTACCAGTTCCAGGTTGGAAATGGGATGAGATAACCATGGATTTCATATCTGGGTTACCTCTAACGCAAAAAGGCCACGATTCTATTTGGGTGATCGTAGATCGATTGACTAAGATTGCACATTTCTTACCAGTTCGAACTACAGATCGTCCTCATCAGTTGGCACAGCTCTACTTTGCTCAGATACTTCGGTTACATGGTGTGCCGAGGACGATAGTTTCCGACAGAGGCCCGCAATTTATTGCATGCTTCTGGGAGCATCTACACAAGTGTTTGGGAACCAATTTGGTTCGCAGCTCAGCTTATCATCCTCAAACTTCTGGTCAAACTGAAAGGGTGAATCAAATTCTTGAAGATACGTTGAGAGCTTGTGTTCTATCGTCTAAAGGTTCGTGGGAAGAATGGTTGCCTTTGGCCGAGTTCTCATACAACAATAGCTATCAAGAGAGTATTCAAATGGCTCCTTTTGAAGCTTTGTATGGGCGCAAATGTAGAACTCCTCTCAATTGGGTTGAATCAGGCGAAAGGAGATATTACGGGATTGACTTTGTGAAAGAGGCCGAAGAGAGAGTGCATACCATTCAAACACATCTCAAAGCCGCTCAGACTCGTCAAAAGAGCTATGCGGACAAGCGAAGAAGGCCATTGGAATTTGAAGTGGGTGACTATGTATACTTGAAAGTGTCACCCATGAAAGGCGTGCAACGCTTCGGAGTGAAACAAAAGTTAGCTCCAAGGTTTGTAGGTCCTTTTCAAATTCTGGAAAGAAGTGGGAAGGTAGCATACAAGTTACAGTTGCCACCACACATGTCCACTATCTTCAATGTGTTTCATGTATCTCAACTCAAGAAATGTTTACGAGTACCGGAAGAGCAAGTGGATTTTGGTGATATCAAGTTGAAATCAGATTTGACCTATGAAGAAAAGCCTATTGAAGTAATAGATTACAAAGAAAGAATCACCCGTAGCCGAGTGATCAAGTTCTATAAGGTGGTGTGGAACAACCAAAGTTATTGGGATGTGACTTGGGAGCGAGAAGATTACCTCAAGGAAGTCTATCCGTCTTTCTTTAAACAATGGTAATTAACTCTAATCTCGGGGACGAGATTCTTTTAAGGGGGGAGGGCTGTAACACCCTAGTGTTAGTTACTATTTTCACACTTGCATTTGCATGTCATCAAGCATAGATCATGTCATTTCATGCATTATTATCATTGCATTTGATTTGATTCCCTTTTATCGCTATATGTTTGTTTATATGTCCATATTATGCAAAATGTGTTGACATGCAAATGTGATGCTTGTTTACAGTTCTAAATGCTTTATACATGTTTAGGATAACATTTGGAACAATGTTCATGTTGGTGAAATCCCCAAAATACCCCTCTAGCTCATAGTTGACTAGAGAGCCCTTTAAAAGCTATTCTGTTTGACCAAACAAGAAGGGCATTTTAGAGATTCTGCATGTCAGTGAACCCTTAATCAAAGTTGTGTAAAATTTTATAAGCAACAAACTTTATTTTTGGGTCAACTCATGAAAATGAGTGGAAGAAGGTCAAAAAGTTGAATTAGTGCAGATTTGGAGCTGTTTTGGAAGTTTTCAAATTTTCCTAAGTCTAAACCGGTTTTCAGTTTCGGTGTACCCCTGTTCATCGACTTGTATCTCTCAATCCAAGCCGAACTAGAGTAAAGTGCCTTAATATGAAATGATCTACTCGTATAGCTCTTCAACCCATATTAGTGAAGTTTTCGCTGAAACGCTCTGGATCGCGAGTTATAGATCGATGAAAATCGAGTTTCAGTCGGGTCCGCGGAAACTGAATCGGAGCCGATTCAGTTCGACCCTCGGGCGAATCGCGCGACCGCGTCAGGCCTCGGCCGCCAGATGGCGCCGTACGCCGTCGTTGCTGCCGCGCGGTCGGCTTACAAAGGGGAACACGCAATCCTGTCTCCCGCACGCTCGCCCTCACTCTCCCTGCTCTCTCGCCCTCTGCTCGCTCGCTGCTCTCCTCTTTCCCCTCCGCCGTCGCCATTTCTGCCGCGACCGCCGCGGTGAAATCCGCCGCCACCGAGCCGTCTCCGACCGCGCCACCCTCGGCGCAGCTGCGGCTTGCTCTGCTCTTCGTTTCCGACCCGTTGCCGACCTCAGCCGACCTAAGGTACAGCTCCAGCAAGCTTCTCGCCGTCTGCCATTGCCGGAGCGCCGCCGAGCTCTCGGGTCGCCGTGACGAGGGCGATGCCGGGGTCGGCTTCCCTCTCTTTTGCTCGTCTAAGAGTCTCCGTTAGCCGTAGATCCTTTCCACACCGTCGGGTAGGTCTATCTCGACGTAGTTTCGCCGGAACCCGAGTTCGCCGCGAAACCGCTCGCCACCGTGCCGCCATGCGAGCGCGGTCAGTGAGTTTCCGTGCGCAATAGTTCGATTAGTCGCGCGCACAGGTCCGCTAGGGTTGCAGGAACACGGAACGAGGCCGAGCCGCGCGAGCAACGGCCGGAATCGGCCGGCGCAAGTTCGCCGGACCACCGCCGTCCGCCATTGCCGCCGTCGAGCTCGCTCCGGTGGAGTACGACCCTCGGAAGTTGGTCCATCGGGTTCGTCTCGTTGCCGCGAGTCGGTAGGTAGCCTCGGCGTCGCCGGAGACCTCGCCGTCGGCGAGCTCTCGCCGGTCAGCGCCGGCGGCTCTGTTTCCTCTCTCTGACGCGTGGGGTCGGGTCGACCCCGGGGCCCGCGAGTCAGCCGTTCGGGTGCGCCTCTGGTTCACTAAGCCGGGTGCACGTAGCAGTTCTATCGGGTTTAGGTTTTTGATTTTATAAAATGAATTTCCAGAAAATGTGTAAAACCTTCCAAAATTCATATCTGGAGCTAGGAATGTCCAATTGGGGTGAACCAAATTTTGTTGTGTTTGTATTTCTGAGCTCTAGCAAGGAAAAATATAAAATGTACTTTTTGAATACTTTTTATGTGCAGTTATAATTAAATTGTTAATTGCTTGTAAACTTGATAAATGCATAAGTAATTGTAGGAATGTGCTAAAAATGTGATTCCACTTGCATTCATCTTGTTTAGGGAAGTAGAATCTATGAAAAACATGTTTGCTGGTGTTTCACTGTTATTTATATGATGTCTAGTATAATGTGCCTTTTATGCTTTAATCTTGCAAAAATCACCATGCTTAATGTGTTAAGGTTATGGACATGAATATTTTTCCTGGGCTATGTTATGTTGGAAAGAAGCTAAGAAAATTAGGAAATCTGTTGTTTGATACTTTTCACTGTGTTAAGTATTTTCCATTGCTTAAAAGGCTGGTTGCTTGTTATTTTTGTGTAGACTGTTATACTTGTCCAAATGACTTGAAATTTTGTCAGTAGGCTAATATGGATGTGTAATAGCTACTGTAATTTCTATGGATTTTTCTGGTCACAGTAAGCAGTAGGTCCAGTTATAGGCTAGGGTTTATTTAATTGTTTCTAAGCAAATATCTTTTGGTTGTGGTAGGTTAGTTGATGCATGTTAATTATTAAGTGCAGGTTGTAGACCTCTCACCCGGGACGAGAAATTGTTCTATGCTTTGCTTAAGAAGGGTGAGTATGAGTTGGTTGTCTAGGAAAGAAATAAATGAGTGTGGATTGTCAAACTGATTGCATATCATGGGTTAATTCGTGCATCTCTATCTTGCATTTCATGTGCATTCTCAGTTCTCATATATGCATATCATGCATACAGGATCGCCGGGAGGCGTGACGCTGCTGCAGTTCGATCCACCGGAGGAGGGAGTTCCGCCGGAGATTGAAGTGCCAGCGGTTTCCGAAGGACAAGAAGAAGAGGCTGAACTTCCGGAGTGCCCGGATCACCAACCCACTAACTTTGTGAAAGGCAAGCCCCGGAGCATTCCTAAGTCTCCACCTACTCTTTTTACAAATACACTGGTCTTTATTAAATCGTATGATTGTGCACTTAAGTATAGGAGTTGATATGATACCGTTGCTGCATTTATTCCTTGTCCACTTATACTTGATCCTGAAGTTATTACTAGACAAGGGGATGGGTTCGATCTTATGCTTAGCCATGCTTAGACCGGTAGAAGTCGAGGGATTTCCTGTCCTTCGCGAGCATAGGTGGTTACTAATGATGATGGGGTTGGATTCCACATGATGGACTATATGTGCCACCATGCCACAGTGTCTAATGAGAGAATCAAGGCTAGGTAGCGGGGAGCCGCATGACATGGTTGAGGTCATGCCGTCTTCGGTGCTACTTGCGGCCGACTAGGACTGAGGCCACCAGACATCAGTTGAGATTGAAAGACGTCGTCACATAGCTGGCCAGATAAGTCGTTCTGACCGCGAAGCCGAGTATTTCTTTCTGAGCCGGGAATTGGGCGTGATAAGGCAGACATATTCTGGAGGTAGGAAGGATGTGCGGAGACACCATCTTACCAAGGGCAGGTCAGGGACCTGATGCATCCTGGAAGTGGGTTTGTCTCTGAGAATATGGACCCCTCCAAGCCCGCGATACATATTATGTCTCAAAAAGATTTAACGGTGGCCCAAGAAGCCAGTGGCTCGGCTGACAGGGTTTGTGATTGGCATATTTGCCAGCTGGTACAATCGATTCGAATCGCCATCTCTCCTGGTTAGTGAGAAACTGAACTGATCTTCTGGTGAGGTAGAGGCTAATAACTTGAACATAATGATTATGGTGAGATGAGGTTGATATCTGTGGATATCGGAAATCATATGGTTTTATTGATTGCTACAATATTCAGTGAATGCTTAGTATAGTGGCTAATCCTAGTAAATAGTTTAACTGAAATCGAAGCTTATCACAATTTAAATGAATAAGTTGAGGTTCTACTGTAGTAATGCTTTTGATGCAAAATGATGCTACCCTCTGAGCTCCACCAAACAAGCCTTGCATATCCTTGAGAGTCTTTTTATTTACTCCCTATCGGGTAAGTCTAGCTGAGTACAATTGAGTACTCAGGGTTTTATTCCCATTGTTGCAGATGGTGTAGTTTTCTACGCGTATTGCAGGAACTGCTTCACCCCCGCGGGCGAAGAAGACTAGACCCGAGGGCAGGGTCATTATCTATCTTTAGTTGTTGTAAGAATGCTGTGACGGGGTCATGTGATGGTACTCGTATTCGAACTCTGTGGTGTAAAACTATGTTGACTTCCGCTACTACCCTATTTGTGTAAAAGACTATGTTGTACTCTGATGTTTAAATTCGGTTGCGAACTTATGTGTCATGTGATCGGGTATTGCTGAATGAATGATCCTTGGGGTATGAAATGTTTGAAATCCTTCGAGATTTCCGAACTACCGGGTTTATATTGGCTCAAGTGCGACTGGATTGCGGCGAAAATGCGATCGTTGTACTTGTGCTCGTATAAATTGGTCGGTTCTGTGACAGTCCCGAAGCAATTCCATCAACAAGAAGAGCAACAACAACAACCAGCACACAAGAAGAAGAACAAAAGGAGATGGAGGAAGAACAAGCCCCAGCATGTACCTGAAGGAACTGCTCAGCTAATCAATGCCATAAACACAGAAAATGATCATATGCTCCCGAAGCCATTTCCAACAAAGAAAGATGACCCAGGAGTACCAATCATTGAATGCACAATCAGAGACATCACTTTTCCCAACACCATCTGCGGCACTGGATCAGGCGTCAACGTAATGTCTAAAAAGGTATATGATGAATTATTTGATGATTTACCATTATACCCAACATATATTCAGTTGCAGATGGCGGACCAATCATTGAGATTCCCTGAAGGCGTAGTCAAGGATGTCATGGTAAGAATTCAAAATAAATATATACCCGCAGATTTTCTAGTTCTTGACACACAGGGAGACGATGAATTGCCTATTCTTTTGGGAAGACCGTTCCTCTACACTGCCCATGCTATCATCTACATCGGGTCTGGACAGATCCACTTCAACCTACCCATTGGAAAGTACGCTGTCAATTCAAAACACATCTTAACCATGAGCAGATCAGGAAGCAACGCAACAGAAAGAAACGCCAAGCCCGCCGTCAGGCTGCCCAGCCTCACTGTGGATGGGAGGAGTTCCCTGGAAGGATTGTTGTTGACACTTCTTAACGCAACCACCAGAGACAGGGTGTTAGGCTATCTCTAATAACGGCGCCAGAACTGCCTAAGGGGTATTTCTTATGTCTATTGGATAATTCCGCAAGCGCACAAAATATACCGCTGTAGCACTTCACCCGGGAGTATTTCAAGGTATCGTTATTTATTTTTATCCCAAGGAAAAGCGGTTGCTAGGAATAATAAATAAAAAAGAGAGATCCTTAAGTCTATACCAACTTAGTACCAGCTAGTGGTAGGGGTGTAAATCGATAGGTAGAGGAAAAGGTAATGACACCAACACACAACAAGTATTAAGATAACTAAAAGATAACTAGTAGAGTATAGCTAGGTGGGAGGACAATGAGTGAGTATAAGACTCCTATGACACTTACTTTACTCTTGTGACTTACCCTATCAAATAGATGAATTATACTAAGATAGTTACCTTACTACCGGTGTGCAGGGGGTAGTGCGAGACAATAGAGGAAAAAACCTCTACCCGAAGTGCCTACACTCTTATGGGAGCCTACCTTTTAAGAACTTGCCTAAAACACGTGGAGGGATTCTAAGACTAGACAGGGCTGTCACCACCTACTAGCACCCACAAACAATCCGTGCGACAAGCGGTAATCAAAGGCAAGATCTAGTCTAAGCACCACGCTTACACTAAGTCTCACTATTCTAGCTGCATACCAACAACTAGAACACCCTATGACAGGCGATGAACTAACACACATTGAGTTGGGACAAGATCACTATCAAGTATAAAACAACTATAGAAAAAGACAAGAAATAACAATACTATAAAGAATAGTAAATACTAAGTAAGAACTTAGTGAAGTAAAGATAATATATGTTGATAAGGATAAAGTCTTGCAGAAGGAAAGGTACAAGAGCTATACCAGACTCTCCAGTAGACGACTCTAGATACTCCGAGCATAGCTTGACTTTACAACATATGAATTGCAAGTATGCTTAAAACCTTGTTATTGCCACTCCTATGAGCTCCACTATAAATCCTTAGTTATAGGAAGGCATAACATTAATGCCTTAAGTGAGATCCACAAATACCATATATACTGAGAGACTTGAGGGTGTCATACAATTAAAGCTCTGAGTTTTATTGAAAACTTGCAAAACTCCGGGATATTAGTACTGTGAAGAATTTGCTACATGGTGCAAGACTTGATTGTTCTTTCTTTCAATTACTCAAGGCTAAGGCAAGAGCTGTAAAGCCCCATGGTTAAAGGTAAAATGGGTAAGTTTAAAAGTTAGAGCAGTTTTGTCTAATCCGGGGAGAATCTATGTTTGAAGCATGTGTACTTGGGAAGTATGAAAATATTGTAGCAACTCCTGATCCAATTGCATTACTAATTAGGCTTAGTTTGTTTGCCAAGGGACTGGCAAACAGGTAAGCTTGGGGGTATTGTTGACGGTGGATAACGTCAACTTTTATTAGAACTTTAGACACCAAAGGATACATGAATACACACTAGTCTAGGGTTTTAACTGACAGTTTCCACGAGTTTTGCATGTTCTGTATTTTCTCGGGGCTATTCAAGAAAAGCATAAAAGAAGGGTTAAAGAGCATGATTACCACGTAACTTAACCGCCAAGGAAACAATCATCACGAGAACACTAAAAGCATCTGGAACACACCTGAGGCACCGGGACCCGAGACCCCCTAGGGTGGGGCCGGCCGGCGCCCCCCTGCTAGGGTTTTGGCCCATCTTCTGGAGTCTTCTTCCACCACCTCTATGGAGTCATCTTGGCTCTTGTTTCAAGTCGGTTTGATCCTACGGCGCACGTGCATCCCGCCGGGCTATAAATAAAGGGGCAGACCCCCCTGGAGGCATCAACCCATCATTCATTCAAGGCATCAAGTCCTCAAGCCATCAAGAGCCTCCTAGTTCATAGTTCTAGCCTAGTTAGATTAGAGAGTAGAGGAGTTCTAGTTCTTCGGCGGATCTGGAGCCCCGGCGTCTGTCTGGAGCACGGAGTTCGGTATAATTCTAGTTCTTTCTCTATTATTGTATTCTTCATTATGATTAGGGAAACATTGTTCTTAATAGTTTATATGTTCTTGATTACAATAGTCTTTGTCTACTTTGATTATATGTCTAGTATAGTTGGTTTGATCTTATTGAATACATGTAATTGCTCGTATAGCGTTTATGCGTACGATGGATAGATGATGAACGATACGTAGATGTGGTGTCTAGGTATTCTGTTTATCTGCGAGTGCACCCTGATGTGCCGGGTCATGTGGTAGACCACGTAGGTGACAGCTGCATTGAGTCCTCTGTAGTCCACCCCCGTATGTAGGCCAGCAGGCACGGTCGCGAAGTTAGGTGATGACTCTGTTTCGCACCTTTCCTAAATGATGCCCTTTGCATGTGATCATGATATGGGATTAGTCTAATAATGATTGCTAGATGTAATTGCACTAATTAGAGTTATTCATTGATGTAGTTATAGAATTACCTTTGATATTAATTTCTTAGTTTATCCATTGGCTAGCTATTACTAGAGAAGTGCTCTGATGAATATCTTTTATTTATGATGCTTGATCATACTTATCACCTTTATCTTTATTTACCTTGTGATCTCTGTCTGTTATGAGTAGAGTAAATGACATCGGTAATGTCACTTATCCATTGTATACCATCACTATCAATATAATAGATTGTAGTTTATCCTTAGTCCTTCCCAGTGGTATAAATATAAATCGATAACCTGGTAGAACTCCCTAGGTAAAATGTTACAATGGTATAATTATCTGTCCGCTTGCAGAATTGATCTTAGTTTATATTATTTATATTTATTTCAGTCAAGTCACATAGATTAATATATGAAACCTTTATTTATTCTTAGCATTATTAATTAGGGATGACAACCTAGTTCTTGCATAAGAATGTTGGTAATAGAAAAGTGGCTAGTTGCTAATGACAAGTTAATTAATTACCATTCATCTTCTAATCTCGCCTCTCGCATTAAAAGTTAGATAGTTATATTTGGCGATGTTAGTAGATGTCAACAACACCCCTTGAGCAGCCAAAGAAGAACAGACCAAGGAGGAGACGTCATTCCTCCCAACACCTGAAGAACCAACCACTCAAGGATGGTTGGGCAGATTATGAATGAGAAGTTAAAAGGAGTGATTGCGAAGGAAAGAAGGATGAAGAGACTCCCAAGGATGAGCTCCCAGCTGCAACCTCACCAGCGACATCAACTTCACAACCAAGAAGGAATGGAGGAAAAAGGAGTCACCTTCCGGCTCATCATCAGAAGTGCAACCAGGGCCATCTCAACCAGACGATGTACCCGGCAAGAAATGAACAGACCGAGAGTCCTGTTCGGAGGACTATAAACCACCGAGCCTTCACCAAAAGGTAAAACTGGTACCTATCCATATTTATTTATGGCATTGCATTAATATCTTATTAGTTGCATATTTACTTTCCTGCATTAAAAAGAAAATAAAAATATTTATCGCCTTACTTGATAAACTCTAAGAGCCCCATGTGACTAATCTTGTGGCTGTTGATGCTCACTAAATGCACATTTTAACCATCAACAATGATAAAATTGAGCAAGAAAATGGCACATAGAGGCTAGGAATTTGGTTTAAATTAACAGAGTTCCACTTGTACTTGAAGAATTATGGTTGCAGGTGCAAAACAGGTGAAAATGAAGCAAACCAAGGCATATTTGAGCAGTACACGTGACAAGAGCCACGCTAAGGCCAAGACACAGGGCACTCGCCCTGTTGGACAGGGCGCCCGCCCCCCACTTGGAGACATTTGCACTCCACCACATCATGGATCCGTGTCACACCCTCTCAAACAGTGTGTGGTAGGTTGACTCAACATCAATGGCTCAAAAAATGACCTCACTTGGATCCGGTAGCCCTATTGGACTGGGCGCCCACCCTGTCAAAGTAGCCTGCCACGACCACAATCCGTAGGAGAGGCACTCAAACACTTGTGGCCGTCCATTTGAAGTCGGTTTTCATCCAAAGGAGACCAATTGAAGTGCCAAGGATTCATGGACCCACATGTCATCCTCCAAGGGCCACAAACCGCCTCTCCAACTGTCGAAACGTGCTCAACCGACCTTGCAATCGTCATTGGGGAGGATCCTGGAGTGTTGGATGGCGAGGCGGTGGATCTCATCGGGCGCCCGTCCTCCCTAGTAGGGCGCCCGCCCTGCACTTTCGGGCCACCGACCTCCGGCCACCTCTACAAGTACCGCAGGGGTCTCCAAGTGCTATAAATACCCCGCTTATGCTTCAATTGTAATCAGCTTAGGAAGAATAGAGAGATTTGGAGTTTAGTCCATCCTAGATCATCTAGTGAGAAGCCTCCTAGCAAGACTAGTAGTGAGAGTGTGAGTGAGAAGAGAAGCAGAAGAGTAGGAGAGCTCTGCGAAGATCTCTCTCGGGTGCTTCCTTTGTAAGGTACTCTTTCATTTGGTAATATAATTTCCTTTCTAGTACTTACATTTCCCACATTACTTTCAGTATTTACTTTTAGTATTTACTTCTAAGTATTTACTTTAAGTATTACTTTGAGTGCCCAAGTTGCGGTAGTACTAGGGGATTAATTATCGGCTTTCATACAATTAGTGCGGGATCTTCGCCGCTAGACGGTGCTCTAATGTTAGCGCGAGGTTAGAGTAGTGGCCTATATTGTAAGCGTGGTGCTTAGACTAGAAGTTACCTTGGATTGCGGCTAGACCCACAGATAGTAGTGGTCGGTCTTAGGTGGTGACAGCCCTAAGATCCTCTGGATTCCAGCACGTTTGGTCTGATTTTATCAGCGTAGGGCTTTTGGATGTGAGTAACCCCAATAATTTGGGATTGCACATTGTCCTAAAGTGCTAATTGGAGTTAACCTACCATGTTACCTTGCATTCCACTCTTGAGCTCATCACTATCTACGCTGTTGTTTGGCTATATCTCAGAACTAGATTATCTGGATTCGTTATCATTATACTAGTTCAGCCTTTATCATAAATCGTGACTATTCTTAGTTTACCATTGGATAACTCTAGCTATAAAAAGCTTCCCTGTGGAAATAAATACGGTTACTCCCAAGTGAAGTGCTGCATTGATAGATTCTGTATGCTTGCGGAATTCTACAATTGTCATAGGAATTATCAACAAGCTTTTCTGACGCCGTTATCAGGAATAACTCTGTTCTTGATAGTGACATTAGAATTGCCAACTAGCATTTCTAGCGCCATTACCGGGGAAGCAATTGGCCTAGATTTTCTTTTGTGTTTGCTATAGAACTAACCCTGTTCTTTGGCGGGATCACACCTGTCTGTCTTTTTGTGGTGACTGTTGAGCTAGAAAGCTAGAAAGGCTGGATTCAATCTACCCGATTATTTTCATGAAGACCCTGAGTCAATTCTTAGAAGAGCGAGAGCTAATCTCACTCCTCCAAGAATGACTTCTGGATCCCGTCCATCTTCATCGAGAGAACCGACATTGCAAGATCATCCATTAGATGAATCCGAGCATCCTAGTACTTCGGAGCCAACCAGTTCATTTACATCAAGAACAATCTGTGAGTATTCTACTCCATCTATTTCCAATATTGCTACTATGCCTAGCGCTGATAGCGGAAGTAGAGAATTCGAGCTTAAACCCACATTGATCTTGATGGTGCAAGCAATTGCATATCATGGCAACCCTTCATAGGATGCCAATGCTCACCTCCAGAACTTTCTGGAGATATGCAATACAATCTCTATTCTAGGAATTTCGCAGGATACAATCCGTTTGCGCCTGTTTCCTTTCTCATTACTTGAGAAAGCGAAACAGTGGTTCTACATCAACATGGGACCAATGAACACTTGGGAGAAGTGCTCCAACCACTTCTTGACGAAGTTCTTCCCTGTTGGTAAGACAAATCTTTTGCGTAGAAAGATTTCTAACTTTCAATAGGAGATTCGTGAATCTGTCCCCGAAGCATGGGAGCGCATGCAAGAGTACATTCAAGCCTGCCCTCGCCATGGCGTTGAAAATTGGCTATTAATCCAAAGCTTCTATCATGGACTCATGATGGAGTCTCGACAACACCTCGATGTTGCCGCAGGAGGCGCATTCTTGTGTCTCATGGTGGGTCAAGCAAAGAGGTTGATCGAGAAGATGGTGGACAATCAAGGATAGACCGCCGATTATCTCAAAGGTAATTCTAATACTTTCAAAGTTAATTCGTTATCTTTCGAATGCCTCTTGAAAAGTTAAAAGAAAGAGCTAATTGGAAAAGAGATCGTGCTGCTATAGAATATTATGCAAATGCTAAAACACCATGTGCATTATGTGGAGATAAAAACCACAACATAAATATCTGTCCAATAAAAGATGCTAAATCTCTTTTAAACGATGACGGATATGGTTCCCCACCAGTTTCACCTCACCAAATATGGAATCCACATAGGGAAGATAATGATTCTTTTTGTTCTAGCAATCATTCTCTCAAGGAGCTTGTTTTAAATCAAGCTAAAATAAACTCTGGTTTAAGTTTAGTGTTGATTAATCAAGACAAAATCCTAGGAGACATAAATGCTAGAGTAGATAAATTTCATGAGCTGTTAAGGGAACAACTTGACTTTAATAAAATGGTAGAAAAGCAATTACCCAAAATTCATGCAAAACTTTCATGCCATAATGAAAAAGTTAATGATGTGACCGCGAGAGGTGGTAAGACCACTCGTGATCCCCCTTATCCTAATTCTACGCCCAAGAAAAAAGGTAGTAGACGAAGAAGCTGAAAAAGAAGATTCCACTACACCTCAAGGAAAGGTAAGAACTTCCCTTCATGAATTTTATGACACCGAGGTATTGCCTTTCCCTGCCCTAACGGGAAACCAAAGGAGGATGAACAATTCCAGAGATTCGTGAAAGTAATACAAAAATTATATATACATATACCTCTAGTTGATGCGATGCAGGTACCTACCTACGCAAAATATTTGAAGGACATCCTCAATAGAAAGAAACCAATCCCGAGCACAGAAATGGTGAAATTGACAGAGCAATGTTGTGCTGCTATCCTCTCTAATTTCCCTGAGAAGAAGAAGGACCCCGGGAATCCTAATATCTCATGCTCTATCGGAACTCAACAATTTGATCAAACTCTGTGCGATCTTGGAGCAAGCGTTAGTATCATGGCCAAGGTAATATATGACAAACTTAATCATACATCTTTATCTCCAACTACTATGTGTTTGCAGTTGGCCGATCAATTGATACGATATCTGGCGGGAATAGCAGAAAATATCCTTGTTCAAAATAAAATTGTTTCGTTCCCGTGGATTTTGTGGTGTTAGATATAAATCCTGATTTTAGAACACCACTTATCCAAGGAAGACTATTTTTAAGTACTGCAAATGCAACCATTGATGTGGAGGCCGGAGAAATCCGACTCAACATCAATAGAAAAGAAGAAATCTTTCATTTCAGGCCACGTCCGGAGCAGTGCTCATCAGTGGAAGATGCACATGCTGACACTGCCTTGCATGATGAAGATTCTCTAGAGCATGAAGACAATACAAAGTGATGATCATCATGAGAGCATCCGATGTACCTAACCAAGGTAAGTTAAGCTAAGGTAAGTTCTAATCTTATTTATTTTCTTGAGTAATCTCACTTTTCTTTCATGAACTAGCTTAGTATCTCACTTAGGATAATAAAGTTAGCTAATAGGAGGGATTAGAGGGCCGGTGGCCCACTTTCATAGGGCGGCCACCCTGCCTCCCTTGGCCTCTAGCTCCACTAGCTACCCCACTCACTTGTCACATGAAAGTAGAAAGCAGAGCACCAAGTATTGGCAGACAAACCCATCCTTCCTTCACATTGCTTTCTTTCTTATCTTGTCCCAAGCCCTTCCAAACTCTCCTCTCATCTCTCTGGTTGATAGATGCACTTTTGAATAATGCAAGATGCTCTAGAGTGGAGACATTAGCATGTGAGAGAGCAAAGCTGAGATTTTGGCAGAGTAGTAGGGCGGGCGCCCTGGCCCCTGCCACCTTCTATCCCCTCTGCTGCCCACTTGGTCTATTTACACTCCAACATGGTCGAGCAAGTGCTTCACTAGGAATCCAAGCTCAAACTTTTACTTCACATTCATTTTCTTCCCCTGAGCAAACCTCGTAAGCGCTAGCCATTAATCACTAAGCAAAACAAAACAAGGAGAGGCACGGGAAGGTAGCACGAAAACTCCCGAGAGGAGTGGTTTGTTTTACTAACCTTAATCCTTGCCTTGTTAGTGTTGTGGTGTTTCATCATGTTGAATAACTTGTTCGGGAAGAAGAAGAAGAAGAGAAGACGGGAGAGAGCAGTGATGGAAGCAGTAGTGGAAGACTGAACCAACATCTACACTTCTTGTCCGGAAGCCATTCAAGTACAGAAAGCCAGCATTCATGAAGATGCAACATGTCAGTCGATCAATCAAGCCATGACGAACCTCCCGAAGAACAAGGCACTCAACAGCCACCCACTCATATTCTTGTGAGTGAAAACCAGATTATTTGGTTAAATAATTGGGAAAGTGAAGCCTTCTGCCTACTGCACGAGCACACATCATCCACACCCCGAGATTGACCGCGACTTGCTCAACTCTACAGGTATGTTTACCAAATTTCAAACCATATTTCATACCTTGGGGTGGGAAAATGCTTGGTTAGTTAATGAACTAGGGTGTAGAGAGCTTACATTAGAATTTTTATGCACCCTAGAAGTCACAAGTAGCCACTGCAACTTAAAGTGTGTGTTGACGGTAATTATTGTATGATTTTACCCATCAACTAAATATGAAATAAGGATGTAAATGCAAACACCACCATAGTATAGGGCTTTAACTGACAGAATTCCACAGTTTTGGTGAATCAGTGTTTTACAGGGGGTTATCCAGAAAAGAACCAAGGGCGGCCCACATGTTGGATTAAAATAACGAATTCCATCGCGAAAGGAGATCAAGAACATTCTAGAGAACACCAGAGACACGCCCGATGAAGTGGGGCCCACTTGGCAGAGACAGAGGGTCGTTCGACGCTCTGACATGGTCAGCCGACCCTGTCAGGAGGCCTTTCTGCGTGCGCTTCGACGTGGACCCACATCCCAAAATTTCACGTAATCTTAGCCGTCCGTCAAAGTCGGTTTGATCCAAGGGCTACGGTTCATCCCACCAGCCTATATAAGGACCCCCAGACCCCCCAGGGTTTCATATCAATTTAGTCATCAATCAGTTCAACCAGTTGTAGAGAGCCAGAAACCCTAAAATCATTAGAGCTTCACCATCTAGAGCATAGCTACATAGATTAGAAGTAGAAGGAGGCGAGTTCTACTCGAGTTCCGGATCTGTCTGGAGCTAGAAGGCTTCCCGGAGCCATTGTAAGCTCTCTCTTGTATCTTAAACCTCTTTTGAGTGCTTGAGATAAAGTTGATTGACATTATTCTACTATTGATTATGTTCTCAATTATGCTATTCATTGCTTATCTAGATTGTATACTTTGCTTAGTTAGGATGCATTCATATTCATACATAGGTTTGTATAGCGCTCATTCATTGATATCATGGGTGGGTGATGAACAGCATGTAAGCATGGTGCTAAGATGTGGTTTGTCTGCAAATGCGCCTTATATTCTGGGTTCTGTGGTAGATCACGGATGTGACACTCCCGTTGAGTCCTTTGTAGTCCACACTCCGAATGTAGGGAGAGTAGGAAGTTATTATTACTTTAGAAGGCTGCCTATGATCTTGATCTTCCTTAGTAATATTCCCTTAAGTATGAACATGAAGTGTCTTTGCCATGATTGCTAGTATAATTGCACCAATCTAATATGTCTTTGATAGTATAGTTAGGATGAATTAGGATATCCTTGTGCTTCAACCTAATCCATGCTAGTGCCTAGATAGGAAGTGCTCTAAGTGATCATCATTATTATATACTGATTGATTGGATTGATCATTATGCTTATCATATATATCATTATTATTGTGACATCACCCCTGTTCTGAAAATATGGGTCAAGCATGGTTATCTCCATATTTGCATATGCATACGACATCTGTCTATCTACTTACATCCTATTTATTGCCAACCATTCCAAGCGGTAAAATATAAATGACAACTTGGAATACCCTTGGGTAAAATGCTACAATGATATAATTAATCTGTGCGCTTGCAGATACTTTGAACTTAATATTTTATATCCTCTTTAGTCACTTGCATTCATAATAACTGCTTAGTATTATTCTGGGTAGTTTCCATACATGTCTCTTATATTCATGCTAGGAATGACAACTTAGTTATTGTAAGAGATATAGGTTTAAAAGAGGTGGCTAAGTAATTTACCAAGTGACACTTAATTAATACCAACAAGCATTTTTGGTGCCGTTGCCGGGGATAGAGTCTAACTCTATTTTTGTTGATGACGTTAGAAATGCCAACAGTGTGTTTAATGAAAATTATTCTTATACATGGAGACAACTTAGTGTGCTGATAGGATTTGACAAGAATTGTGCACTAGAGTTAGATAAGGCCTGTAAGGATTTTAATAAGAAAAAATTTTGGTATGAAATTTCGGACCACCAAGATGCAAAATATCCTAGAACTTCTCAGATTCATAACCCAACACTTAGGATGTTGCAGAGATTTATTGCCATAACTTTCTGTCCTGGACACAAAGGTTAGGACCGATGAAATGCAAATTTTGTTTGCTGCAATTAAAGGAATCTGTGTCTCACCGGTTAGAACTGTGATGGATTATTGGTCTAAGGTGTTTACACGTGTAACGGATGCATCCATTGAAATGACTTCATTTGTGACTAGGATAGTCAGTAACATGGGTTTGCTGGGTAATGCAAAAATTAATTTCATCATGTCACACCCAATTTTAAGGATAAAATGGGATGCATAATCTTATGTGCGCCCAGAGATCAGTCACACACATAAGCCAACAAATTGCATAAATTGTATCATAACCAATGTTTAATACATAGCGAATAATATCAAAGTCATTACACAGCGGAAAAATAAAGATAACTCTCGCGGTAGCTCCATAGCACAGGGACGTCGACTGGTGAAGCACAAGTCTAGTAGTCCTCTGGGAAGTCCTCATCACTATCACCATCTGTTACCCATCCGGGATTTTTAACCAAGTAATGAAAAATAAACAAGCATAAGTACATGTCGTACTCAACAAGACTAGCATGGGTTCATGAGGCTCAAAAGGGTTGACACGGTTTAACAGCAGGTTGCTTTTAATTAATCATCTTTTATGCAGTTGGATAGCAACAAGTTAATATGCCCATTCTCATGATCATAGAAAACACAATTAATGAGTAGCAACAAATAGATTAGCAACAAGTAAACATCACCCTGAAAGATAACTATTCCGTGAGTTTTCCGGGCCACTCGTGACCGTGAGCGCGGCTAGTATACCAGTTTTACACTCTGCAGAGGTTGTGCACTTTCACTATGAGCCGTGATTCCCATTTGCTCGGGTTAATTACTCCCATAACACTACCAAGGTGAGAGAGCAGGGTTTCACTATGAAGCCTTTCAAAGGTTCGCCTAACATGTTAGGGCCGCGAGGTTTCCTCGGCAAGCAGATGTAGAGCCCCCCTTCCATATGGCACAAGGTCACGCAGGTTATACACATATGGACAGAGGCCGCACTATACCCGAGTCGTCAAAGCCCCTCTTGCGCCTTTCGGTAACCTCTAACAAGCTAGAAAAGGTCCTCATACTGAGCTAAAACCAGAGCCATATAGCCCTCATAGTTGCACTGTAAGTCCCAGCTTTTGCTGACAGATCATTACCAAGGGGGAAGGATATGGTGCATCACAAAACTATGCTCCAATCCCCTAGTTCCATGTTGCTAAAAAGGCATCTTTTACTTCCTTATTGCATATTCAATTAATCAGTTTACATGATCATGATATCAATAACGCACTAGCATCAATTACCACATGCATAATCCCATAGGTTGCAAGGAACAGGATAACAAAACTAGGAAGTAACTATGGTTAACAAGGAAGACAAATGCAAATGCAATTATTTATTTGGTGAATAGGACAACAAGGATGATCCATGCTAATACTTGCCTTGATCAGCAAACTCCTGGTGATCCGGGTTGTCGCAGTACTGATCTTGATCACCCACGTAAGGCTCACCGTCTATACTCGATCCATCATAACAACACACACGCATACAGGGGCAATCATGCATACAAACAAGAGTTTTCATTAGAATAGTACACCAATAGAGAGAAAATAAATTAAAAGGTTATAAAACAAATCTACACGTGGCTACGATCACATCGATATAAAGTTTGCGCAAATCGGATTTAAAACGAGCAAGATATGAATTTTACAAGATTTATAATAGAATAATAATAGATTAAATATAATCTCGAATTTTAAGAGTGGAAAAATATATGAAACAGTGGTACCATCAGATAGATTATGAAATTATGAATCTAACGCAATTTGAATCGTTCAAATCGGAGCTAAAACGTGGAAATTATAAATGAAACAATTTTGAATTCAAATCTGAAAACACATTTTCATATATACCGAAAATAAATACGCCTTCAAACATAATCTACTGAATACGCTAAGGGCTGCAGGTTAAGCATTAAAAACTGTAGGGGGGTTATTCGCAAAAACGCCGGCCGAATCGGTATGGGCTGCTCTTCGGCCGTCCGATTCAAAATCGGTGGATCAGATTAACAGAGAGGAGGGGTGGCGGTGCTCTCAGCCGGAAAACAGAGGCCGACGGCGGTGCCATGGCCGGAGGGCCACCGGAGAAGGCGAACTCGGCCTTCGGTGCATGAAATAGGTCGGGAAGGGTACCCATAGATCGGGAAGAGCATCGCAAGCTCACCTAGGGTGGTGAGAAGGTCAGAAATCGACTCGGAGATAGCTCGTGGCGTGATCCGACGGACGGTGGATCTCTGCAACGGCGGCAGAGGCGTGTCAGTGCACAAATCGAAGGGGGAAAGTGCTCGGGAACTTCACAAGATCACAGCGAAGCTCCTCAAAGGCTTACCGAGAGGAAATTGGTGGCGAATCGAGCTAATTGCTCGCGGCGGCGGCTGCTCGGTTCTCGCGGGAGCTCGGCAATGGCGGCGAGAAGAGGCGGCTAGGGTTAGGTGACGGCTACGAGGGGGTGTGGCGCTGCTTAAATACTCCCGAGGTGTGGCGACAATCTCGGAGATTGAAACAAACTCGGCGAGCGGAGAAATCGGCTTCGGCCGTTTCTTCTCTGCTACGGACTCTCGGCGCGGCGACGAACTCGGCTTCGGCCGTTTCTTTCTTGCCCGCGTCGGACTCTCGGCGAGCAGCAGAGGGAAACAGGGGAGGGGCTGTTCTGTGGGTCCACAGGTCGGTAGCACCGAGCGCTAGGGTCGGGTTGGCAGTCACGGCAGAGGGACGCTCCGCGTGCGCGTGCTCGGCCGCGGCGGATGAACACGGCAGCGGCGTCTCTGTTCGCGCGGCGAGGGAGGTGGAGAAGGAAAGGCTGACCCATGGGTCCCACTCGTCAGTCAGATGGGGTAAGGGAGGGAGCAGGTCGGCTGAGCTGTCCTCGGGCCATCCGACCTGGGTCTGCTGGGGCCAGGGAGTGGAAAACAGGCCAAGCTGCTGCTCGGGCCAGAAAGGAGAGGGGAAGGGCTCTGCTCTATTTCCTTTTTCCATTTTCCAAAAGGATTTTCAAATTGGGTTTTGAAATATTTGAGAAATTCAAATAATCTACAAAAGTACAAAGAAGAAATGCTCCAGCATGAATGCATCATACGTGTGTATGACCTAGGTTTGATTTTTATATTTGAGAAAAATTATTATTTCCCTATATTGGAATGATCAATTAATTGTACAATTAAATAAATTTCTACTATTTAAAAGAATGCAATTTTTCGGGTGTTACACATCAACACTGAGAGGGCAATCTTAGACATCGAGCATTTCAGGCAAGCACAGATGATGAAATATGATGTGGAAAATGACAAATATATCATGATGTACCAAGGTTTTGTTAATGAAATTCCATTGCCTGACATAACTCTATGGTTAAGAAATGTGAACTCTTTGAAGTTATCCCTCGAGAACGAGGAACAGCATGCCACAAGGCTATCATAAGAACACACTGTGCAGGTTGCAGGAAGAAGAACCAGGGCCCAGACGAGAGCTGCGCTGGCTGCAGCACAAGAGCAAGCAGAGCGGGCGGCACAAGAAGCATTTCACCAAGGAGCCATGCCACATACTAGTCAGTGGGGTGCATGGCCGGCTCCTGGCTCTCAGCAAGCAGGAGGCTCCAACTGGTACCAGCCACCCCAAAAGCAGCAGCACCAAACATCTGACCCTTGGGACCCATATGGACAAGCATCCGCACACATCAGCAGTTCTGGGAGTACCCAACACTTGTGTGGCTCTAATAGATATACTGGTGCGCGAGGCTTGCACTCATCCAACACTGAAGGATACCTTCCACCTCAGTTTTAGTGCATGGATGGGAGCAAGAGCTTGGCTATGTACAACATCAGATAGAGGGCCTTCAGATTGGCCAAGACCAGCTTCATCAAGGGTTACAAGATTTGTCATATGAGTTCCGGCAATACAGGCAAGAGAATCAGGAGGAGACAAGGGATATGCACTACCTGGCTCGTCGCAATGACCGCCGCTGGGACGATTTCTATTGCCGCCAGGGGTGGGATTTCCAATGATGTTTGCAAAACCAGTTTGGGGGAGGTCCCCCGCGAAGGTAAGTATACATAGCCCCATCCATTCATTCACACGTTTATATTTTATTTCTAGTACTTAAAAAAATATATATCTATATATATAAATATATATAAATATAATAGTAGTAGTAATCATATAATGGTTATGTTAGTTTGAAAAATAAATAAACACCCACACTTTCATACTACTATAAAAAACAAGAGAATGAAAATGTTTATTGCTTATAATTACCTCAAGTTAGTAATGCGTTGATGATTTGACTATTAATGTGATTTTACTTATACCATGAACCTGAACTCCGTGGGTTGCAAATGCTAATACAACGATTGAAAAATTTGAGTAACATGATTTAGCAAAGAAATGAGTAAGTTTCTATCCTGTCATGAGCAAGGTTAATCTGTGGAGAATTTCTTTAAGAAAAAATAATGATAAAACTTGCTTAAGATCTTCTGTGGCAAAAGAGAACACCTACCAGAGCCATACTTGTTAGATAGGAAAACTCCACTTGCTGCCTATATTTATGTTGAGCCTTGTCAAACTTTTGTGAATCACAATAGAGAAACTTGTCATATTCTCATGACCGAGAACACGAAAACCCACCATCATATTGCTATTCTTACACTAAGAATGAGCAACAACATGCCTTTTATGTTAGGATCTACTCCATGGCATTATCATTTGTCCATTTGAAATATTCCTCAAAAAGAGGCATGGCTAGTTTCTAGTAAAAAAGAGAGAAAGAGAAAAGGAAGAACTAGCCATGTTTCTAAAAAAAGGGGGAAAAGCCATGAAAGGAGTAATTAGTACCACCACCATACACTTGCACATTCTTGGTCTAAGTCTATGACTTGTTGCTCCTTTGATACAATTGTTTGACTTAGCAATATTACATTATATAAGGTATGCCCCATTCTCCCGTAACCCTGAAACTCCACATAAGCTTTTAGAGATAGGAAGTGAGGGAATTACAAGATTTTTGATCAAGGTCCAAAATTTCACACTTATTAGAGAGACTGAGTGTACCACAGAAGAGTCTAGCGCATGATTATTACAAAATGTTCAAACCTCCATAAGATTTTACCGAGCAAAAGGGCATAGAGAACAAACCCTCTTTTTAGCTAGTCTGTGCTCTATTTTTAGGTTACGGGATAGATAAAAGCCCCATGGATGATGGTGATTGGATATGGGTAGTTACATTAACATGTTGAAGTCAAAAGTGAGTCACTAATAAGAAGTTAATTATAAGCATAACACCTTGTGTCTTTGCTCAGGGACGAGCAAAAGGTAAGTTTGGAGGAGTTTGCTAATTCTCACTAAATGCACATTTTAACCATCAACAATGAGAAAATTAAGCAAAGAAAATGGCACATAGAGGCTAGGAATTTGGTTTAAATTAACGGAGTTCCACTTGTACTTGAAGAATTTTGGTTGCAGGTGCAAAACAGGTGAAAATGAAGCAAACCAAAGCACATTTGAGTAGTACACGTGACAAGAGCCACGTTGGGGCCAAGTCACAGGGCGCCCGCCCTGTTGGACAGGGCGCCCACCCCCACTTAGCACCATTTGTGCTCTGCCATGTCATGGATCTGTGTCACAACCTCCAAAACAGAGTGTAGCACGTTGATTCAACATCAATGGCTCAGGATCACTTCACTTGGATCCGGTAGCCATGTTGGACAGGGCACCCGCCCTGTCAAAGTGGTCTGCCATGACCACAATCAGGAGGAGAGGCACCCAAGCATTTGTGGCCATCTATTTGAATTCGGTTTTCATCCAAGGAAGATCAAATGAAGTGCGAAGGATTCATGGACCCACATGTCATCCTCCGAGGGAAACAAACTGCCTCTCCAACTGCCGAAACGTGCTCAACCGACCTTGTAACTGTCATTGGGGAGGATCCTGGAGCGTTGGATGGCGAGGCGGCGGATCTCACCGGGCGCCCGCCCTACAAGTTGGGGCCACCGACCTCCGTCCACCTCTACAAGTACCCCGGGGGTCTCCAAGTGCTATAAATACCCCCCGTATGCTTCAGTTGTAATCAGGTTAGGAAGAAAAGCAGAAGAGTAGGAGAGCTCTGCGGAGGTCTCTCTCTCGGGTGCTTCCTTTGTAAGGTACTCTTTCATTCGGTAATATAATTTTCTTTCTAGTACTTACATTTCTCGCATTACTTTTAGTATTTACTTTTAGTATCTACTTCCAAGTATTTATTTTAAGTATTACTTTGAGTTCTCAAGTTGCAGTAGTACTAGGGGATTAATTATCATTTTCATACAATTAGTACGGGATCTTCGCCGCTAGACTGTGCTCTAATCTTAGCGTGAGGTTAGAGTAGTGGCCTATAGTGTAAGCGTGGTGCTTAAACTAGAAGTTACCTTGTATTGCGGCTAGACCCACGAATAGTAGTGATAGGTCTTAGGTGGTGACAGCCCTAAGGTCCTCTGGATTCCACCAGGTTCGGTCTGGTTTTCTCAGCATAGGGCTTTTTGGATGTGAGTAACCCCAATAATTTGGGATCGCGCATTGTCCCAAGTGCTAATTGGAGTTAACCTACTGTGTTACCTTGCATTCCACTCTTGAGCTCATCACTATCTACGTCGTTGCTTGGCTCTATCTCAGAACTAGATTATCTGGATTAGTTATCACTATACTAGTTCACCCTTTATCGTAAATCGTACTCATTCTTAGCATACCATTGGATAACTCTAGCCATAAAAAGCTTCCCTGTGGAAATAAACACGATACTTGGTCACTCCCAAGTGAAGTGCTACATCGAAAGATTATGTGCGCTTGCGAAATTCTGCAATAGTCATAGGAATTATCAACAAGCTTTTCTGACGCCATTATCAGGAATAACTCTATTCTTGGTAGTGACATTAGAATTGCCAACAGTACCAAGTTTACGTTTTGGCGAAGGATCGGTGGTTTATAGTCCTCCGAACAGACTCCTTGTTTTGTTCATTCCTTGTCGTGTGCATTGTCGGGATGCGATGGTGACCCTTGTTGCACTTCTGATGATGAGCTAGAAGTTGACTACTTCCTCCATTCCTTTCTGGTTGGTGAAGTTGATGGTGCTGGTGGGGTTGAAGCTGGGAGCTCATCTTTCACAGTCTCTTCATCCTTCTTCTCCTCGTAATCAATCCTTTTGACTTCTCCTTCATAATCTGCCCAACCATCCTTGAGTGGTTGGTTCTTTAGCTATTGGGAAGAACGACGCCTCCTCCTTGATCTATTCTTCTTCGGCTTCTCATAGGTTGTGTAACTATTGAAGCAACAGCGGACCTTCTCCTTGTGGAACTGGAAGTGGACCTCCCCTGATCTCATATAGATGATTGCTCTTGTAGTGTTGAGGTATGGTCTTCCAAGTACGAGCGGTGGATCATACTCTTCTTCTCCCATATCCAGGACCAAGAAGTAAGTGCGGACATAGTGATCTCAAATCTTTACCATAACATCTTTAGCAATCCCCTCTAGAAATCTGAATGTCTGGTCCGCCATCTGCAGCTGCGTGTAGGTAGAATACAAGGGTATCTTGCCAAATAGGAAGTCATAAGTTACCTTGGCCACTATGTTGACACTCGATCTTGTATTGCAGAAGGTCTCGTAGAAGATCGTCTGATTGATTGTGCAGTCGAGCATCGGTACTCCTGGATCTTCTAGCTTGGGCATGTGTGGTGAAACCAGAAGGTGCTCATCCTCAGCTCAAACTGAGTTGATATCCTCACAGCTTTAGTGTGAGTCTGCCTAGCTTTGTTCTTTCTTTTGCATGTCTTCTTTGCCCTGGTTTGTCTTCATAGATGTACGGCTTCTGTGGATTGGCAAGACTTTCTAGCGTCTTGTTCTTGAAGGTGAATCTTTCTTTACTCCCCCAGATAGTGAAACAGATCTTGGCACTATCGGCGTAGATGATAGCCTTGGCAGTGCTAAGGAATGGTTGTCCCAAAATGATTGGTGACTTCTCATCTCCTCCTGTCTCAACTACCACGAAGTCAGCAGGTACATACGAGTGCCCGACTCATACAGACATCTTCCATGATCCCCTTCAGATAGCAGAGTGACTGGTCTGCTAGCTACAATCACATGTTCGTGTATAGGAGTGCATCTCCATGGATCTTCTCGTAGATCACTTTGGGCATAATGTTGATGCTTGCGCCAAAGTCACAAATTGCCTACTCGAATGCGTGTTGACCAATGGCTATTGGTATAACAAGTCTTCTGGGGACTCCCTTCTTCTCTGGCAGAGAGTCATCATTCCATCCCTTGGACCGATGCTCTGCATAGTACCATCTTGAATTAAAGATATCCACCAGATTTGCAGTTTCTAGTTCTTCTAGTTGGCATGCGGTCTTTCCTTCATTGGTCAGATGGATAGAAGATGCCAGCTGAGGTATTTGAGATTCTAGCATTTTATTGAAATTGAGCTGGTTCTTGATAGTAGAGGCAAAACCGTCCATCCTTTTGTTGATGGTTTCTAGCAACTTGTCATTGGAGACTAGCTTCCTGGAAATCTGATCTAGCAGTTTGGTCTAGCCAGAAACTAGATCTCTGAATGGCATATTGAAGTGGTTACTTGGTAATTACCTGAGTAATTACCTTGGCAGTTGGGCCTCTGTTGCTGATTCCAACCTTGATTCTGATTCCAGTTCTGATTTTGAGGACGGTAGTTATTATTGTTGCTAACGTAGTTCACATCTTCCTGAATCTCCGGAGAGCTGTGGCCTGAGTGGCCTGTACCTCCACACTCTTCACAAGTCATGTAGACATCATGAATGTGGTTGACCTCTGTCTTATCATTCACTCGGTAATCAAGCTTCATCATCAAGTCCATCTTGGCTAAAATCATGTCAGTCTCCTTGACCTGGTGAATTCCTCCTCTCTTGCGGGTCGGAGCTCATTCTTCATTCCATCTCGGGTTCGACGCCATCTTCTCCACAAGAGTGGTAGCTTTCTCAATGGTAAGTGACAGAAAAGCTCCTCCAGCAGCAACATCCATCGTCTCATGGGTGCTGATAGTCAAACCATGGTAGAAGGTCTGCATAAGCAACCAATTCTCCATCTCATGGTAAGGACATTCTAAATATGTAGTCTTGAAAGTGTTCCCAAGCTTTGTTGACGGTGGATATACCATAAAATTTCACATTCAAACACCGTCAACATGCCTCGGATTCAAGGGAAGATAAACATATCATGAGCATATTTTATCAATAACGAGTTCCACTTGTACTCTTAGCTTGTGATTGCAGGGAACACCAAATCAGTGCAAAAGTGAGCAGCTAGGGGCTAACTACATGGTTCGGCCGAACCATGACATGTTGCCCTAGGCCACCACCTTTCAACACAGTGCAAACAACATCAAATGGAAGAGATCAGAGCCAAGGGTGGGCCTACCCATGGGTCGGCCAAACTGCCCATGGATCTGTGTGACACCCCAACCAAGTCATTTCATCCATCGGGTCAACTTGTGCTTTCATTCAATGGTGGAGATCAAAGGCACACGGATTGAGGCATGAAACAAAGCAATCAAGACAAAACCAACACATAGAAAGAGTCTATGACAGATGGGGGCCACGGTGGTGGGACCCACCCACTAGGGGTGGGTCGGCCGAACCACCAAAAGGGGAACCAAGCTACCTACACCATCACCGACTGGTGGGGACTCCTTCTAGATGCTCCTGGCTAGGCCCACCAGTCATGGGGGGTCGGCCGAACCCCCCTGGTGCCAGCCAGGTTGGTTGGCTTCCACCGCCTTCCTGCATGCTGTCCACATGATGAATTGCCCAGAACCGTCCATCTTATAGCGGTAATGAGGTCGGTTCATCCAAGGGTGGAGAGGCAAGGAGCACGCAGATCGCTGACGTGGCACTCCCTTGCTCTCCCCTATAAATAGAGGCTGCCCACTACTCTTCAAGACACACCATACAACACAAGAAGCAAGCTAGAGTGAACTTCTACTCTTTAGTAGTAGTATTAGTCTAGTGTGGGAGTTAGAGTCGAGTCGAGCTACGCTCGGAGTCTCCAGAGTCGTCTACTGGAGAGTCTGGTATAGCTCTTGTACCTTTCCTTCTGTAAGACTTTATCCTTTTCAATATATATTATCTTTACTTTACTTCACTAAGTTCTTACTTAGTCTTTACTATTCGCTATAGTATTGTTGTGTCTTGTCCTATTCTATAGTTGTCTTATACTAGTCCCAACTCAACGTGTGTTAGTTCATCACTTGTCATAGGGTATTCTAGTTGTTGGTACGCAGCTAGAATAGTGAGACTTAGTGTAAGCGTGGTGCTTAGGCTAGATCTTGCCTTTGATTACCGCTTCTCGCATGGATTGTTTGTGGGTGCCAGCAGGTGGTGACAGCCCTGTCTAGTCTTAGTATCCCTCCACGTGTTTTAGGCAAGTTCTTAAAAGGTAGGCTCCCATAAGAGTGTAGGTGCTTCGGGTAGAGGTTTTGTCCTCTATTGTCTCGCACTACCCCCTGCACACCGGTAGTAAGGTACTATTCTGGTATAAGTCATCTATTTGATAGGGTAAGTCACAAGAGTAAAGTAAGTGTCATAGGAGTCTTATACTCACTCATTGTCCTCCGACCTAGCTATACTCTACTAGTTATCTTTTAGTTATCTTAATACTTGTTGTGTGTTGGTGTCATTACCTTTTCCTCTACCTATCGATTTACCCCCTACACTAGCTGGTACTAAGTTGGTATATACTTAAGGTTCTCTCGTTCTTTTTATTAATTATTCCTAGCAACGGCATTCCCTTGGGATAAAAATAAATAATGATACCTTGGAATACTCCCGGGTGAAGTGCTACAGCGGTATATTCTGTGCGCTTACGGAATTATCCAATAGACATAAGAAATACCCCTCAGGCACTTCTGGCGCCGTTATCAGAGATAGCCTAACACCCTGTCTCTGGTGGTTGCGCTAAGAGGTGTCAACAAGCATTTTTGGCGCCGTTGCCGGGGAAAGCATCAGTCTAGAAATATTAATAGAAAAATTGAATCCAGAGTTTTTTATCAATTTAGTTATCGATTAGTGTTAGGGGCTTACCCCTGTCTGTGTTTCTCGTTATCGTGAAACTAGACAGTGCATGAACGATTTCCAATTGCCATCAAATTTCATTGAAGATCCTGAGCAATTGTTGAGGAGAACTAGACGCCGTCAAGTTCCACCTCAAAGGTTCATCTCAAACCTGAATCCGTTCGAGGGAAAAGGCTCCGCATTATCAATCAAGGAAGCTATGGCCCAAAAGACCATCTTTGAGTTCTCTACGCCGTCCGCTGACAACATTGCCACCGGACCGTAGCTCAACTTTGGAGATGCTACCTTTGAGCTCAAGGCTGCACTCATCAACATGGTGCAAGCTAATCCATTCTGTGGAAAGCCACACGAAGATGCCAATGCCTATCTCCAGCACTTTCTGGAGGTGTGTGGGACTTTCACCATCAAGAATGTCTCGGCTGACGCCATCCGTCTTCGCCTGTTCCCATTCTCACTGCTTGGGAAGACAAAGCAATGGTTCTATGCCAATAAGAGTGAAGTCACCACCTAGGAGAAGTGTGCCAACGCTTTTCTCAAGAAGTTCTTCCCAATGGGCAAAACAAGCGCTCTCCATGGCAAAATTTCAAGCTTCCAACAACAAGCGGACGAGACGATTCCCGAAGCATGGGAACGTCTCTAGGAGTACATTCGTGCCTGTCCTCATCATGGGATCGAAGAATGGCTCCTAATCCAAGGTTTCTACCATGGGCTAACTGGATTAGCCCGTAGTCACCTTGATGCTGCAGCCAGAGGAGCATTCCTGCAACACAATGTCATGGATGCTAAGGACCTCATTGAAAAGATTGTTATCAACCAAGGATGCAATGAGGAACATCTCCAGCCTAAGAAAAGGGGTATGCACACTGTTCATGAGGTGGACATGCTTTCAGCAAAAATGGACCTCTTGATGAAAAGGATCGAGGAAAGTTCCAAGAAGGAACAAGAGGCCATTAGACCCACTGCCCCCGCACGAGCAATCGAAGCTGATCCATGGTGCGAGGTATGTGGTGGAGAAGATCATTCGGGCGACAACTGTCCCGAGACGAAGGAGGAAGTGAGCTTCATCAACAACAGCAACAACAATGGGTATCGACCCCAGCAACAAGGAGGATGGAACTCACGCCCCTTCTACCAAGGAAATCAAGGTAATGGTTACAGTAATAATTTCAATAATTCTTATGGTAACCAACCTTCTCTTAAAGATCTTGTCTTAGGCCAATCTAAAATTAATGATAGCATAAACAAGAAAATCATGGCAAATGAATAAGATTCTTGAAAATCTTAGTGAGAAAATGGATAGCTTTAACACTGCTATGAAAAACCAATTGAGCTTTAATAAAATGTTAGAAACCTAATTAGCTCAAATAGCAGCAGCTGTCCCATCATTCGAGCAAGGTAAGATCCTAGGGAAACCTGAGGAACCAATTGAGGGTGCTAAGTTAATTTCCACGAGGTTTGGTAAGCCTCCGGTTAGGCAAAACCCAGGTTGTCTTCTTGATCCGCCATTCATGGCCAAGAAGAGTGACCCCGGCCATCCTACCATCACCTGCGAGATCGGGCCACACACCTTCAACAACGCCTTCTGCGACCTTGGATCTGGAGTGAACATCATGTCCAAGGTAATGTACGAGAACTTGCTAGGGGGACCCTTGTACCCCACTTTTGTCAAATTGCAGATGGCCGATCAATCAATCCGATTCCCCGAGGGATTGGCAAGGGACACCCTTGTCAAAGTTCAAGACGAGTACATCCCCACCGGCTTCATCATTCTTGACATGGGGGCCGATGCTGAAGTCCCTGTCATCCTAGGAAGGCCGTTCCTCAATACCGTGAATGCCATCATCTACGTGGGATCCGGCCAAGTTCTCTTCCAACTCCCAGGTAAGAGAATTAAATGTCCTTTCAATGGTTATAAATCAATGCAACAGGCTAGGAAGAATCTGTGGAGAAACAAGCCACAATATGCACCCCACCGAAAGAATCAACTGCCAAGGTCCAAAAAGGCCGAACTGGTAAGTAAGGCAGAGGTGATAAATAAGGCTGACTCCGCCGAATCACAAGCATCAACCAAGAAGGAATGGCGGAAGGAAGAGGTGCGATCGTCACGGTCCCCATCTCCGGGACCGATCGAAGCACCCGAAGAATGAACCCGAACTAGAGAGGTCCTGCTCTACGGACCTAAAACATGGAGCCCTTCCTGGTAAGGTAAATCAATACTTGTCTCATATCTAATTCTTGCATTTCAATTTTAAGTTTTTTTCATTACATTTCATGTTTAATTTTGGCAATATTTTATTTCGACAAAATAAAATAAGTAGATGAATAAAACTTGAAAAAGATCATTTCTGCTCACACCTGAGGTGGTGGGACCACCTAGGTGGGGTCGGCCGAGCCCACCATGGGGCCCACCCACCTCTGGTGGTGTTGGCCTGGTGTCCTGATCATGCTCCTAAAATTTGAACACCAGCTCCTTTTGAATTTTGGTCGACCATTCTTTTGACATGATCATTCTCATATGCTTCAAGGAGAATCCAACACCCACATCCATCCAAATTTTGAAAAATGGATACTTTGGCATGCTTGAGTGCTCCCATGGTCCATGCGAATCACTTTAAACGTGTCCTCACTTTTGTCATACACCTTTTACCTTCACAAAACACTAGACAAGGGAATCTCTGAAAATTTCAAAACTTTTGGTCCACCACTAGTCTCTACTTTCCTGGACACACTGTTTAAAGCTAAAAAGGGACAAACCCTGGTTCAGCCGAACCATGTTTTGGTTCCTTTCAAGAAAGTGGAGTTTGAATTTGAATAGATTCCCTATCCAAAGGTAAAAGCAACACTGAACCTGTCATAATGGGTTCGGCCGACCCATCAATAAAGCTCTATCGAAAAATTTGAATTTGAGATCACCTAGATTCCATGTCCAAAGGGGAAAACAACAAAGATCTGGCCAGGGGGGTCGGCCGAACTAGGCCTAGTGGCCTAGGGCACCAGCCCTTCTCTGCCTATAAATACCCTTCCAATGTGTGCTCAAATCCACACCCAAACCTGCTGAATCCTCTCGAGCACACAATCTCCCTTTTTCTCTCCATTTGAGCAAGATCTTTCTCAAATTTAGTTTGAGTTTAGCCACTCAAACCAAAAACCCAAAAATAATGACTGTCATCTAGATCTTGTTAATGCAACAAGAAGATTTGATAAAACTGAATTTTGGAAAGCTATAACAGCATCTAATGATTGCTCTGACCGTAAAACCGATGAAATTCATAATCCTACTTTGCGCTTGATCCGCTATTGGATGGCTATAACTTTTCTTCCTGGCTCTAATGTGCAAGTTCTTTATAATGATGAATTAAGACTGCTCTATGCCATGATAAAGAAAATAAAAGTTTCACCTGCTAAGATGTTAGTCCACTTTTGGGAGCCCATATTCTTCACTTCTTTTATCACGCGAATTGCTGAAACAATGGACTTGCTAGATGGAAAATATTACTTTGAATACATTGCCTCTCCTAGAGATATTGTAACCGAAGATTTCTTCATAAGCACTCAAGTCCTAAAAAGAGATGAAAATGGTGATATAAAAATGATTTATCCCGGCCATACAGCCGAAATCTCTCTCCCTTGTGAGAGGCGTCGGTTGTATGCGCTGCGCACGCTAACCTATAAATTGGGACCGAGAGGCAAGAAGCCAAAATGTTGCAGGACCAAGAAGGGTGACAAGGAGCATGTCACAAACCGCTCAATTTGAGCAAGGTGGCACGTCACGAGCTGCAGGGAGATATGAAAAAGAAGGCAATGAGGCAAGTTCCATGGACATTTCAAGGTCCACGGAATGGCCTCAACAGCACACTCCAAGAGTGCGCACTCTCCGTCCATCCACACGGGCGAGGGGCCGTCGAAGTCAAGGATCAGAAATGGACCAACTTATCAATGACATGGGCGTAATGCAAGTTGAGCAAGATGCAACTTTGAATATGGCAGAACAAAATGCTCAACTATTGCAAGCTATCCAAGATGAAGAAGCACAACGCTGGGTGGGATGGTTCCAATACTACCCGCCACCACAATGAGCAAAAGGACAAGCTTGGGGGAGATCCTCTCCCCCACCAAGATATCCTAACTATTTACATTATTTTAATTTATTGCATATAAAAAAAATTGCATAAGATAAAAATACCAAAAATATTTCCTTATTTCCATATGTCTCATGAATATTTAACTTCCTCATGGAAATGATGAATAGTTGCTCTGTTAATGTTTCTTTAATGCCTAGTTTACAACTTAGTATTTCTTTGAGTATGGATCACTTGGCTCATTTAAATCATCATGAACTTGAAAATTTTATGCATGCTAAGTGCTACAACTATGTCTAAGTTATTGTGAGATATGATATAGTGAAACAAGAGCTACTATAATATTGTTCTAAGCATACATGATTACTGGAGATTTATTTCTTAAACAAACAAAACATTATTGTTCCTCAATGGTGATAAATTCCTACCACAGCCATATATGTTACACATGTCTAAAACCTTCCACATAAGCTATTTGCTTTGTATTGAGTGTTGTCAAGTCTTGTTGACCCTTATTGAGAGTCTTATCATGCTCCCAAGATCAAGATCACGCACACACCATATATACATGCTGCTTCTCCACTGGAAGTACGCAACTACATGCCTTTCATTTCCACCAAATAAATGCTGCATGTGTTAAAGTCACAGAAAATCTCTCTTAGTCAGTATGGTAGTAGAGACAAAAGGCTATGCAAAATGAAAATAAAAAGAAAGAAAGACGGACACAAGAAAGTCCATAGAAAAGAAAAGAAAAATATTTGAGCAAGTCTAGGCTCATAAATAAGGAAAGGAAAAATGATAGCCATGTCTCTAAAATTTGTTAGAGAGAGATACAATTCAAATAGAGGAGCATTATATTCCATCATCATCCACACACTTGCACATCTTGATCTAAGGGCATGACATTTCTCTTTTTGGATCCAAGCTTTGACTCTACAAAATATGCAAAGTAAGTATGCTATATTCTTTCATTCCTACCTTAAGCTCCACATAAGCCATTTTTAGAAGTAGGATGATAAAGAGAAGGCAACATTTACTTTATGCCTTGATAAGGAAATCATACATCATTCGAGCGACATGAGAGAACCATATGAGGAACATTAAGTTTTCTTTTGCAAAACATTGCTAAAACCTCTAGTATGAAACCTGCAAAGAATGAGAAAAGTAGTGCTCAAGTTAAACTGTTATGTCTCCCAACCACCTAAGGCAAAGGGAAAGTCATTAGCCCCATAAAGGACTAAGGTAAAATGGGTGAATTTCTATAGCCAATTTTTCCATTCAAAAGAGAAGTACTTTGTTCTACACATGGTATTATTGAAATATAACATTGTAGCAACTCCTGATCCACCGAGGCTAAGTTTGATCATTTGCTCGGGATGAGCAAAGGTTAAGCTTGGGGGATCTTGTTGACGGTGGATATACCATAAAATTCCACATTCAAACACCGTCAACAGGCCTCAAATTCAAGGGAAGATAAACATATCATGAGCATATTTTATCAATAACGAGTTCGACTTGTACTCTTAGCTTGTGATTGTAGGGAACACCAAATCAGTGCAAAAGTGAGCAGCTAGGGGCTAACTACATGGTTCGGCCGAACCATGACATGTTGCCCCAGGCCACCACCTTTCAACACAGTGCAAATAACATCAAATGGAAGAGATCAGAGCGAAGGGTGGGCCCACCCATGGGTCGGCCGAACTGCCCATGGGGCCCACCTGGCTCTAGTGACATGGCAGGATCCGTGTGACACCCCAACCAAGTCATTTCATCCATCGGATCAACTTGTGCTTTCATTCAAGCGGTGGAGATCAAAAGCACACGGATTGAGGCATGAAACGAAGCAATCAAGACAGAACCAACACATAGGAAGAGTCTATGATAGATGGGGGCCACGGTGGTGAGACCCAACCACCAGGGGTGGGTCGGCCAAACCACCAAAAGGGGAACCAAGCCACCAACACCATCACTGACTGGTGGGGACTCCTTCTAGAAGCTCCTGGCTAGGCACACCAGTCATAGGGAGTGTTGGCGCTTCTTAGCGTCAGCAGAAAAGTTCGCAAGCGCACGGAAGTACCATTGTAGCCTTCACCGGAAGTATTCAGGGTATCGTAATTTCCTAGAGGAACGGTCTTTGTACTTAGTCTCTTAAACTAGTTTACTCAGAAGAGGCGGAAGGGATAGCTTGGGTAGAGAGGTTCTTCTAAGGTCAAACACATATAAGCGATGGAAACTTCCCCACTACTTGCTTGCTTCAGGCCTACTAACGCACCTGGTCTACCAGGCGATACCAGTATCAGCGCTATTCCGCGTCCAAACGTGGGGGATGCTGGTACGAGTGGACAGAGCTGTCACCACCTGCCACCTACCCCTCTGCCCGTGGGCGAGCGCAACATACGATGGTACACTTCGACCTAGACACCACGTCTACGAAGGCGACTACTACTCTAGCGGCGTACAGGAACATCCGTCTCTATCAGGAGTCCTCATACTAGAGCATCCGTCCAAAGGACGAATGACAATCCCACAAACAAGTAGCTTTATGAAAGTAACATGCTTAATGAATCAAACCAAAGTTGAACACGAACTTCTTACTTCAAGTAGCAAGACGATCGTAGAGGTACAAGTTGGATCGAGAGCCGACAAGCCCGGCACTTCGTCCACCCGGAGGTAGAACTACTTCGACTCCGCTCTTTCTCCAGCTCTTGTCCCTCTCTCACTCCCTATACTAAATTAGCTATAAGCTAATGGAATGGAGCTTGCTCTTCCTCTCTACATTGTGACCTCTTGTGTTGGTGAATCCATTGATGAATAGGTGTAGAGAGGAGGCCTCCTTTTATAGCTTGAGAGGAGGGGTTTCTATGCAAAAGGATCATCCTCACATGGAAAGATCCAAACCGACCTCCAAAGGGCGGTTTCAACTTGCCATCTGTGTTGATCGTAGGTGGGACTGTCCTTGGGGAACCGCCCTACACCTGTCAGAAGAAAACTGGGCCCGAGAGGCCCTACCAGGGGGCGGCTGGTCCCCTAGCTAGGCCTTCTGGCCACCGCCTTTTGGAAAGCACGTGGGCCTCGTCGATAGCTTCATTTTGATTGTTGATTCAGCCCAATCGGAGTTCGGATGAGTGAGTTATGGCCAAAATTCTCAAGCCTACTCGTGGAGTTCTAAATTGGATTCGAACTTATATATCTTTTTATTGGGAACTCCAAATAATGCAAATAATATATGTATTTTGATCAGCACGACAAGCTCTCCGCAATGGTGTAGTCCATTTTATTATTTGAGATACTTTTATGTTGTGAAAACTCGGATATTCCTGCAACATAGTGGAAAACACCAAAACTCGTGGAACTTGTTAATTAAAGAATATTTTTCTATGATGTTTTATATTATTATTGGCGGTATAAAATGTGACTTAAGGACCACCAACAAGACCCCCACACTTAGTCCTTTGCTCGTCCTCGAGTAAATGTTTAAAGGACTAAGATGGGTCATCTCCTTGATATATAACCTGCATACAAGATATTCCAAGCTTCATCTGTACTTGTGAACTTCAAAGTGTCTACCACATTTTCTTGGGTAATTGAATAATGGAACAACATGTATTCAAATCCCCTTGCATCAGTTAGCTCAGAAACTTGGGTTTTTATAGGATTTTTGAAAAAGAAAAGATAGCCTTGCTCCTCAAATGATACTCTCAAATCGCTCATATATGTGTCTGGTTCCTCACCACGGCATTTTGGAATTGCCTTCTTTCATAACCCATCTCTAAAGATTTTGAGTGGAGTTTTGGGTAGGTATGAAAGTGGGCATACTTGCATCACATATATTGTCAAGTCAAAAACCGAACCACACGGAAATACAAGTCATACACTAGATTGAGATGTGCAAGTGTGTGGCATGGAAGATGATTCCTAATTCTAACTGTTTTTGGTACTCCATGCATCATGACTCTCCTATTGGATAGATGGATGATTCTTTGAAAAGTATGGGCTATAAAAGGAAATATTCATATATGTATTTTTTTCTTGAACGGGGCTTTGGGCTTCCCCGTTTGTTTATTGCTAAAAAATTTTTTCTTTCTTTTCATGCCCCTTGGCATGTGTATATATATTTTTTTCTCTTTTTTTTGTCCCTTGGCATACTTTTTTTTAAACATAACCCATATCTCTTCTTAATGCAAACTTTGAATGGAGAGATATCATGATGGAATGCGAGGAGTAATTATATGGTGGAGGATGAATGCGCGACTCTTAGGGTAAGAGTCGACATTTTTATTTGGTGGAAGAGTGTACAACTCTTAGGGTAAGAGTTGGCATTTTTGGTGGATGACAGGATGCATGTTGTGCGCAACTCTTAGTGTAAGAGTCGGCATTTTATTGGTGGGTGCGTGTGAATCTCAATCATGGGTTCATGACCATAATCTCACATAGGTCACAACAATTTGACAAAACTCAATGATCTGACAAGCAGCGTATGACTAAAGGTTTGCAGAAGTTAAACATGTCATATGGCCTTGGTGGGAAATTCATTATCATTGAGGAGCATGCCATCTCATTTTGATTTTGTAAAATAAATCAGAAGTCCATCATAAAAAGAGCAAGGTTCAAATCATCCAGCTATATCACATACTCCAATTACTTAGACAACATGGGGTCCCTATGATAGTTGTTCACAAGTTATAGGAATGTTGGCGAGGAATAAGAAGTATGCAAATTTTGTCAATGGATAGCATTGTTGGCACTTCTTAGCGTCAGCAGAAAAGTCCGCAAGCGCACGGAAGTACCGTTGTAGCTTTCACCCGAAAGTATTCAGGGTGTCGTAATTTCTCAGAGGAACGGTCTTTGTACTTAGTCTCTTAAACTAGTTTACTCAGAAGAGATGGAAGGGATAGCTTGGGTAGAGAGGTTCTTCTAAGATCAAACGCAAATAAGCGATGGTAACTTCCCCACTACTTGTCTGCTTCAGGCCCACTGACGCTGCTGGTCTGCCAGCCGATACTAGTATCAGCACTACTCCACGGCCGAACGTGGGAGAGTTCAGATACGAGTGGACAGGGCTGTCACCACCTGCCACCTACCCCTCTGCCCGTGGGCGCGTGCAACATACGAAGGTAGACTCCGACCTAGACACCACGTCTACGAAGGCGACTACTACTCTAGCGGCGTACAGGAACATCCGTCTCTATCAGGAGTCCTCTTACTAGAGCATCCGTCCATAGGACGAACGACGATCCCACAAACAAGTAGCTTTATAGAAGTAACATGGTTAATGAATCAAACCAAAGTTGAACACGAACTTCTTACTTCAAGTAGCAAGAGATCGTAGAGGTACAAGTTGGATCGAGAGCCGAGAAGCCCGGCACTTCGTCCACCCGGAGGCACAACAGCTTCGACTCCGCTCTTTCTCCAGCTCTTGTCCCTCTCTCACTTCCCTATACTAAATTAGCTAGAAGCCAATGGAATGGAGCTTGCACTTCCTCTCTACATTCTGACCTATTGTGTTGGTGAATGAATTCATTCCTTCATCCATAGGTGTAGAGAGGAGGCCTCCTTTTATATCTTGAGAGGAGGGGGTTCTATGCAAAAGGTTCATCCCCACATGGAAAGACCCAAACCGACCTCCAAAGGGCGCTTTCCACTTTCCATCTGTGCTGATCGTAGGTGGGACCGACCTTGGGGAACCGCCCTACAACCGCCAGAGAAAACTGGGCCCGAGAGGCCCCACCAGGGGGCGGCCGCCCCCAGGACTTGTTGGTCCCCTGGTGGGCCCGTTTGGCCACCGCCTTCACATGGTTGGTTCTCCTCTGGGCCAAGACCTCTTCTATGGTTACGAATGGGCCCAGATTTGTAATAAAGGTGGGCTTCTTTGTTATTCTTGGTTGCGCATTCTCTGAATTCATATTTGTCCTTTACGCTTTCCAATTGGTGTTGTGCACTTCCACTTGTTTCTCCATAAATCCTTCAAAAAACATAAACACTAGGGATACAAGTGGAACTCTATTAATAGCATATGTCTATGTGTTAAAGTATGATAGTTTCTCTCCCTTTAGGCATAAGTTGGCGGTTAAAAATGATCTATAAGGACCGCCAACAAGACCCCCAAGCTTAACCTTTGCCTGCCCCGAGCAAATAGCTAAGTATGGTTGTTGATTAGGAGTTGCTACAATGTCGATCATATTTCAAATGTACCAAGTTTATAACAAAGTTTTCCACTATAATTTGAATAAATCAGCATGCTATCCACCCTGCTATTATCTTGAAACAAATGCGGCCTTTTAGCCATCTCAAGTCTTGGGTGATTGCAAGACCGAACAGATTCATAGACATTGCTTATCATTCATCCCAAGATGAACCATCTTTCCGGAGGTTTTGAAATTTTTTGCAAAGAAATGTAACTTCCTCAAACGATTCTCTCGATCGCTCAAAGTGTATGAATACCTCACCAAAGGCATTGTAATGTTGCCTTTCATATCCTACCACTAAGGCTTATGAGTGGAGTTTTGGGCAGGTATAAAGGTGGGCATACTTGCATCACATATATTGCTAAGTCAAAAACCGAACCACAAGGGGATACAAGTCATATACTTTGATTGAGATGTGCATGTGTGTGGAGTATGAAGATGGTGGAACCCTAATTTCTAAATATTTTGGCACTCCATGCATCATGAATTTCTCCTTTATTGGATGGAATGAAACATTTTTGAGGGATATGGGCTATAAGATTATATATCCATATTATTATTTTTTTCTTCTTCTTTTTTTTGAACGGGTACTTGGAACTTTTTTTTCGTTTGTTTATTGCATGCCCCTTGGCATTTTTTTAAGCATAACCCATATCTCTTGTTAGTATTTGAAGAACTCTAGCTGGAGAGATGTCATGATGGAATGCGAGGAGTAATTATATGGTGAAAAATGAATGCGCGGCTTCTCAGGGTAAGAGTCGGCATTTTTATTTGGAGGATAACAAATACGCGGCTCTCAAGGTAAGAGTCAGCATTTTTATTTGGTTGAAGAGTGCGCAACTCTCAGGGTAAGAGTTGGCATATTTTTGGTGGATGGATGGGTGCATGTTGTGCACAACTTTCGGGGTGAGAGTTGGCTTTATTTGGGGGTGCATGTGAATCTCAATCATGGGTGCATGACCATAATCTCACTTAGGTCACAATAATTTGGCCTAACTCAATGTTCCACAAGCAGCATATGACTAAAAGGTTCACATAATTGAAACATGTCATATGGCCTTGGTAGGTATTTCATAATCATTGAGGAACTTTTGTTTTTGAAAGTTTTTGAAAATAAAACTCCGGATGTCAAGTTTCTCTCAGAACAAAGTCATAGCGCAGCCCATGTCACCATATCATATCAGGCAATAACTTAGACAAGATTAAGCATGTGCAACCCATTAGCCCAAGTTCTTAGGATGAGACATTTTTAGCTGATAAACCCGAACCTTAGAGAAAGCTCGATTATAAAATGGGTACAGGTGAAATATAAGACAGAGCAACTGTTCATCATTTCAGCAAGAGTAGAAACTAACTCATAGTAACTCATATGAGAGAGGAGAACAGATCTCACCATTTTTTAAGTTGGAGAATTTTAAAAAGAAATATAAGATACAAGTTACCTTTGTAGGAGCCCTCCCCCAAGCTTGCTTTTGACTTACCAATGTGGTTCAGCTGGGGGTGCTGCTAATTGGTGCTGCCTCAGCTTGATGTGCAGTTCGTGGCCTCTCTTGAGCGTGCTAGGAAGCTCCCCCCAAGCTTGTTTTTATGGTGGTATTGAGATAACAAGACAACAAAACTTGGGGTTGAAAGATAAATTACTCTTTTTCTTCAAGATTTTATTTATCATTATATTTTTTTCTTTTCAAGGTTCACCTAAGAAATTCTTGTCTCTGCTGTCATCTCAAAGACTTACCCTCATGGAGTCGATAAATTTCTGCAAGGGGTTAGTCCATAAGATTAACCAAAATCTATACTAGCAGCTTTGGTTCCAAGATCAAACTAGACACCACGTATAATTTGTCAAGGTAGGCTTAAAAATCTAAGCACCATGCTTACATTAAAAATCCCATAGAGGCATGATCTCACATCCCAGCTTCAAACTAAACACTGTGCTTAGTTAAAAAGATGTAGGACCAACACTTCCAAACCAAAACTTACTAGCATAGAGAAAGGAAATATGACAAGATAACCAAGAATCATTCAACGGAGACAGATTTTTAAACAAAGGAACCTAGTCAGAAGTTTGCTCAGCCAATCTATTCAAACTCAAACAAGGCTAGGATAAGAGAGCAAAGAAAGACATGCCTTGCTTCATCTCCAACATGAATTTCTTCCATTATTCATGATAACAACTCAAAGTTCATTAATCAAAATGCAACACCATGTCACAATTTTGATTAAAGAAGGCTAGTTTAACCTAAGCACCATGCTTAAATTGAAAAGCCTATGGATGTACCACAAGTGTACTCATGTGAATACACCCAAACTCAGAGCATATGGCATGAACAGAGGAAGAGCATGATATTATATTTTCATGGAGACAAATATGAGTGAATGAGTTGGTCAACATTACCTTGACATACCTGAATGTGTGTACCAACAGCATGTATGGATGAAGCATCAGAGTTGTCGCTGTGGTGGCACGGTTTCCATCTCAGGTGACTACCATGGCGTGGGTTGGAGTCCATCACTTTTAGTAGCATGTCGTCGTGTAGCAAGTCGTTTATTGGTAACTCCTGTATATTAGTGACTCGCATACACGACAAATGTAGGAGGAACACTTCATGCAAGCTTCTAACTAAAAGGAATATTGCGACCATGACTCCCCTTTGTTGTATGTTTTTTATAATCTTTAAACAAAGTGTGATCCAAGATATGCATAGAGTCATGGTTGGTCAAAGGAGTGAGAGAGGTGTTGCACAAACCATCGGTGTAGAAGGAGTTCATGGAAGTCATGTGGCTTGTCCCTCTATATGATGGCCTGCTTGATGTTTGTGCAACATCCAGGGGAGATCTTGAAGGGCGTGTTCGTTGTACTTAAGAGATCTCCCCCACAAATTTTTTTACCTGTTTTTAATTTTAACAGTGAACAAGCAAGGGCTCTACTAGGTTGAACCCTAGCGAGCCTAAAGCTTATTATGATTTTTTTTTAAGCAAGGTAGAGCCAACATCTCTTTTTCTTTTGAACCAAGGTGATCTTGAGGTGAGACTCGCACCGTCCTCCCCCACACTTGGACTTTGTTGAAAGTCAAGTGTGCAAGGTCAGGGTCTCCTTTTGAGTTTGTTCCATCACCAAAGATCATCAATGTGTGTTATTGATGTTGCTCTTATGTTCTCAAGCTTCGTATGTCCTTTCTTTGTTAACCTGAAATGGTTAGTGACAAGAATACCCGAAGGTTCATACTAACTTGACAACATGTGCTTACATTTATTAAAAAAGGAATTTTTTTATTATTATTATTTTTTTCATTTCTTTTTTTTTGCAAGGTAACAAAAGGATATGAGAGGGATAGAGATACATGTTACCTTGTTATGGTCCTCCCCCAAGCTAACTCAAAGCCAAAGGATCAGGGTTGCACCCAGCATTTCTGGTTTTCCTGCATGGTTATGGTTCGGTAGATCACAAAGGATCTTACCTTTCCCTTGTGATCACCGAATTGGAAAAGATATGCAGGAAGCAAATTGAGCTAGTTGGTTTTTTTCAAAAATTTATCGAAACTTTATTATGCAAGGGAGGACGTTATTAACAAATTTCTTTTAATGAAGATTCATTTTTATTCTGTAAGAACAAAAAAAGAACTTATTTTAAAGATAAGTTTTTAAATTTTAGATTTTCAAAATATCTCTTTATTTTTTTAACCATTTTATAGAATATTTTCATTGATAAATAAAATAACTCAAATTTTTTTTATTTAAAGCCTACACCCAGCAGTTTTGGAACAATGATTAGACATGTCGTTTAATCAAGGTAGGCAATTTTAACCTAAGCTCCATGCTTAAATTAAAATGCTTATGAAGATATGATGATCAATCATACTTCAAACCAAAACATGCTGTATGTAAAACTTTGAAAGCAAACTAGCATTTATTAAAAACATTTTAGCAAAAATTTATTTATATTTAAGAGGACAACAACTTATAAATAATTTAATATATATATATTTTTAAAAATCCGGGGTATCTCCCGGTAGTGCTTTCTTTATGGTCATAAGTTTGACCGCCAACGCTAGGGCAAATATTGAAGCTAGAAGGTATGGTTGGCTTCGATGGTGGCTACAAGAACTCGTCCTTAGGAGAAATATTTTGATTTTGAATTTTAAAAGGGCATTACTGTAGAAAGAGAGAACAACAATAATAAAAACTATTTATTTTTTTAAATGTTTTTTTGAAAATAAGAGAAGATGATACGAGAGTGAATAGAAATCTTTTTGTCCATGTGCAAAAATTAGAACATGTAATTTTAAAAATAATAATGCCCTTTTTCTTTTTGAAAGATAGGCTTCATGAAGGAGGGTCATGAACATAGAAGAAATAATTTTTTTTTGATAAGACACAGGGACACATGAGTGAGCTAGGTTCGGAGCTAAATACGACAACCGTTCTCCGGCAACAGCACCAGAAAGCTTGTTGGCGCTTCTTAGCGTCAGCAGAAAAGTCCGTAAGCGCACGGAAGTACCATTGTAGGCTTCACCCGGAAGTATTCAAGGTATCGTAATTTCCCAGAGGAACGGTCTTTGTACTTAGTCTCTTAAACTAGTTTACTCAGAAGAGATGGAAGGGATAGCTTGGGAAGAAAGGTTCTTCTAAGGTCAGACGCAAATAAGCGATGGTAACTTCCCCACTACTTGTTTGCTTCAGGCCCACAAACGCAGCTGGTCTGCCGAACTTGGGGGAGTTCGGATATGAGTGGACAGGGCTATCACCACCTGCCACCTACCCCTCTGCCCGTGGGCGCGTGCAACATACGAAGGTAGACTCCGACCTAGACACCACGTTTACGATCGCGACTACTAGTATAGTGGCATACAGGAACATCCGTCTCTATCAGGAGTCCTCTTACTGGAGCATCCATCCAAAGGACGAACGACGATCCCACAAACAAGTAGCTTTATGGAAGTAACATGTTTAATGAATCAAACCAAAGTTGAACATGAACTTCTTACTTCAAGTAGCAAGACGATCGTAGAGGCACAAGTTGGATCGAGAGCCGACAAGCCCGGCACTTTGTCCAACCGGAGGCAGAACTGCTTCGACTCCGCTCTTTCTCCAGCTCTTGTCCCTCTCTCACTCCCTATACTAAATTAGCTATAAGCTAATGGAATGGAGCTTGCTCTTCCTCTCTACATTGTGACCTCTTGTGTTGGTGAATCAATTGATCCCTTTTATTCAATAGGTGTAGAGAGGAGGCCTCCTTTTATAGCTTGAGTGGAATGGGTTCTATGCAAAAGGTTCATCCCCACATGGAAAGACTCAAACCAACCTCCAAAGGGCGGTTTCCACTTTCCATCTGTGTTGATCGTAGGTGGGACCGTCCTTGGGGAACCGCCCTACAACCGCCAGAAGAAAACCGGGCCCGAGAGGCCCCACCATGGGGGCGGCCGCCCCCGGGACCGACCGGTCCCCTGGTGGGCCCGTTTGGCCACCGCCTTCGCGTGGTTGGTTCTCCTCTGGGCCTAGACCCCTCCTATGGTTACGAATGGGCCCATGTTTGTAATAAAGGTGGGCTTCTTTGTTATTCTTGGTTGCGTATTTTCTGAATTCACATTTCTCCTTTACGCTTTCCAATTGGTGTTGTGCACTTCCACTTGTTTCACCATAAATCCTGCAAAAACATAAACACTAGGGGTACAAGTGGAACTCTGTTAATAGCATATGTCTATGTGTTAAAGTATGATAGTTTCTCTCCCTTTAGGCATAAGTTGGCGGTTAAAAATGATCTATAAGGACCGCCAACAAGCATGGAGATGGCATGTCAGAAGTTTTGCATTTTTAGATTATCAGATTTAAAACATCAGAACTTAGGGAGATGTGAGGGTAGAGGTGCACAAACCACCGTTGAAGATGAAGGAGGTTTATGGAAGTCATGTATCCTGTACTTGTTGCGTGATGAGTCACTCAGTGTTGTGCAACGTGCACGGGAGATCTTGAAGGTGTGTTAGGTATGTTTGAGAGATCTCCCCCACACTTATTCTTGTGCCTGCTTTATTTTGATAAAAAGAAAACAAAACAAGAGCAACAACAACAAGCAAGGACTCTATTGGCTATAAGACCAGAAAGCAAGAAAGATTTTATTATTATTTCTTTATTAGTTTTATTGAAAACTTGTTCACTCAACTTTTTATAAATAAGGCCAAGATAAAGATGCAGAGAAAGATATGCCTTGGTTTATCTCCATATTAGATTACTTTCATTGATTATGTCAACAACTCAAAGTTCATTGATCAAATGAAGACAGTTATAAGAAGTTGGTGAACATTTATTTACCTTCCCATACCTGAGTATATGTACCGGTAACATATATGTATGAGGCGTTGAAGTTGTTGTTGCGGCTAGCATGATGGTTCTGCTCAGGTGATCTCCGAAGCCAGGCCACACACACATCAATGCACATGGGCCATGGGCCTTGATGATACTAGCAAAGGTTCAGAAGAGGGAGACTCCCAATTTTTTTTCTTTTTTTCATAGTTTTCTTTCTTCTTCTTTTTTAGTCTCTCTCATCTCTCTTCTTTTTTTTCTTTCATTCATTTTTTCTTCTCTTTTTTTTAAAGGCAAGGCTGACATCTTCATCATCATTTTTTTAATGACCCTTTGGTGTGCATGGAACTTGGGTTTCTCACCGTCCTCCCTCACACTTGGACTTTTGCATAAAAGTCAAGTGCAGAGTTAGGGCCTTCTTACGAGTGTGTTCCATTACCTAGGAGTGCATCAAGCTTTTGTAGTTGATGTCGTTCCATGTCGTCAAGCATCATATGACTCGAGTTCTTCTTAATCTTTCCTGAAATGGTTAGCGACATACCCGAAGGTGCATACTAACTTGACAACATGCCCTCACCATTTAAAGAAGATATATATATTTTTGAAAATAACAATAGTAATAATAATAATAAAATATATATATATTTAAGGATAATCCGGGGTATCTCCCGGCAGTGCTTAAGTTATGGTCTTAAGCTTGACCGTGGGAACTTCTTCTTGCAGCAATCAATGGTGGTGTAGTTCCCAGCTTTACCACCAATCATAGGCATTAATATTCAAGCTGCAAGATACGCACCATCATACTACTACGGGATTTGCAATGTTCATGACAAACATAAGCATTCACAACCATTCTCTCAAAATGTTGAACAACTAGAATCAAGAGATGGTTGCGAGATCCTCGTAGAAGCAGGTGGTCCGAAGCGAAACAAACTCTGGAGACCTTGAGCATGAAACGTGAGGGACCTCAAAGCCATGCTTGTTAGTGGGCCCCTTCTTGGCTCCAGAGTTGTTGCTTCGGGCATGTCCGTGGCACGGAAGTTTTCATTCTCAAAAGATATATCATGGAGGATGATAACTTAACCTTGACCATTATCGAGAACAATGTTCTTGATGGCCAGAGGGACATGCACCTTGTTCGAGCACGGGCGCAGGAGAAGGATTCGCATGCTCGAACAAGTAGCTTTGCTTTGCCTTTAGGTTTTCGAGCAAGTGCTATGCTTGGCAGAAGCAAAACTTTCAAACTTCTCATCGGGGCTCCCTTCTTTTTTTTATATATATAAATGAGATTTTCAAGAGGGTGCCCTATGAGAAGATCAAAATCGAGGATGGCATAGATAAGGAAGTATAAGAAACTTCGATTTCGTTAATTTCCAATGGCACAACCCTAACAATCCCACAAAACTCAAAAATGAGTCCGGATGGACTTCTGAAAAGTTTGTCGGTCGGGACTAGCGGCATATCGCCCTAAAAGGGTTTCCGCTGGAATAAAAGTAGTCCCAACTGTGAGGTTGTGTAAGGCTTTCACGGACCCCCTTAATGAGCAAGACATGGTTGTGGGAAGTGAAAGAATCTGAATTTCTTCAGAAGAACGTTTCACTTCCAACAAGCAACAACCGTACTTTCGATGACTCCGCATTAGGGGAGACTTCCTAAGAAATGTCAGAATTTTGTGCCAAGAAATGTTTTGAAGTTCTGCCATTATCCTCGAATTTTGATAGCAAACTCCAAAGGATAAAGCATTCCTTCCTTCGGTGTTCGTGGTTCGGGCGAGGGCTCAATAGACGAATCGAAGGGTGGTAAGGGAAAAGATTCGGCTGCTGAGGGTTCTTCTGAACTTGACATGCCCTTGTATGGAGGGGTTTGGGTATGATGACGGGAGAAGCATGCTTCTCTAGGATGTAAACAAGGATTTTCCTCTATTCCGTCATGGTTTTTATGAAAACGGCCCTCCAACGGTTATGTCAAAGCATAGGGCAGCATCTATGTCTAGATCCGAACAAAGGATATGCAAAAGCACATTATTGGATAAAGACAAGTCTAGGTAAGCATGTATAAACATTGTAAACCTGGCCTAGGCTGCACCTATGGACTTCTTCTTTTTGCTCAAAATCGAGGTTTGCCCTTGGTAGAGCGGCGATACGAGACATGGGTAAGAATGGAAGATAAAACTTGATCTTAAGTTCATCCCATTCTCCATTCGTACTTTCTACAGCATCAGTGTACCATTGTTTTGCCTCCCATTGAGGGAGAACAGAAACAACTTCCACTTAAGAATTTCTTGTGTCATGTCAGGAATGCTTAGGCATGAACACAATTCCTCGAATTTTTGCAAATGGTCAAAAGAATTTTCATTGTCGTGACCAAAGAAGGGTTTTGTCCGAATCATAGCTTTGAATCTCGGGTGGAGTTCACAACTGGATGAAAATTTTGGTTTTGAAAAAGAATGTGGTTCAAAGAACTCCCCTTTTGAAGCAGAAGAATTTTGAATTTGGAGCTGGCTTCATGGTGAAGGGATCGGATAAAAAGGAATATTTTGTTTTTATAAAAAGAAAAGATAAAAGATTTTTTTTGATAAAACACAAGAATACACAGGTGAACTAGGTTCGGAGATCAATACGGCAACCGTTCCTCAGAAACGGCGCCAAAAAGCTTGTTGGCGCTTCTTAGCGTCAGCAGAAAAGTCTGCAAACGCACGGAAGTACCGTTGTAGCCTTCACCCGGAAGTATTCAGGGTATCGTAATTTCCCAGAGCAACGGTCTTTGTACTTAGTCTCTTAAACTAGTTTACTCAGAGACAGAAGGGATAGCTTGGGTAGAGAGGTTCTTCTAAGGTGAAACACATATAAGTGATGGAAACTTCCCCACTACTTGCTTGCTTCAGATCCACTGACGCACCTGGTCTGCCAGGCGATACCAGTATCAGCGCTATTCCGCGTCCGAACGTGGGAGGATGCTTGTACGAGTGGACAGGGCTGTCACCACCTGCCACCTACCCCTCTGCCCATGGGCGCGCGCAACATACGAAGGTAGACTCCGATCTAGACACCACATCTTCGAAGGCGACTACTACTCTAGCGGCGTACAGGAACATCCGTCTCTATCAGGAGTCCTCTTACTAGAGCATCCGTCCAAAGGATGAATGACGATCCCACAAGCAAGTAGTTTTATGAAAGTAACATGCTTAATGAATCAAACAAAAGTTGAACACGAACTTCTTACTTCAAGTAGCAAGACGATCGTAGAGGTACAAGTTGGATCGAGAGCCGACAAGCCCGGCACTTCGTCCACCCGGAGGCAGAACTGCTTTGACTCCGCTCTTTCTCCAGCTCTTGTCCCTCTCTCACTCCCTATACTAAATTAGCTATAAGCTAATGGAATGGAGCTTGCTCTTCCTCTCTACATTGTGACCTCTTGTGTTGGTGAATCCATTGATGAATAGGTGTAGAGAGGAGGCCTCCTTTTATAGCTTGAGAGGAGGGGGTTCTATGCAAAAGGATCATTCTCACATGGAAAGATCCAAACCGACCTTCAAAGGGCGGTTTCCACACGCTATCTGTGTTGATCGTAGGTGGGACCGTCCTTGGGGAACCGCCCTACACCTGTCAGAAGAAAACTGGGCCCGAGAGGCCCTACCACGGGGCGGCCGGTCCCGGGGGCCGACCGGTCCCCTGGCTGGGCCTTCTAGCCACTGCCTTTTGGGAGCACGTGGGCCTCATCGATAGCTTCGTTTTGACTGGTGATTCAGCCCAATCGGAGTTCGGATGAGTGAGTTATAGCTAAAATACTCAAGCCTACTCGTGGAGTTCTAAATTAGATTCGAACTTATATATCTTTTTATTGGGAACTCCAAATAATGCAAATAATATATGCATTTCGATCAGTGCGATGAGCTCTCCGCAATGGTGTAGTCCATTTTTTATTTGAGATACTTTTATGTTGTGAAAACTCGGATATTCCTGCAACATAGTGGAAAACACCAAAACTCGTGGAACTTGTTAATTAAAGAATATTTTTCTATGATGTTCCACGGATTTATATTATTATTGGTGGTATAAAATGTGACTTAAGGACTGCCAACAGGGGGGTCGGCTGAACCCCCCTGGTGCCCAGCCAGGTCGGTTGGCTTCCACCGCCTTCCTGCATGCTGTCCACATGATGAATTGCCCAGAACCGTCTATCTTATGGCGGTAATAAGGTCGGTTCATCCAATGGTGGAGAGGCAAGGAGCACATGGATCGCTGACGTGGCACCCCCTTGCTCTCCCCTATAAATAGACAGCTGCCCACTCCTCTTCAAGACACACCATACAACACAAGAAGCAAGCTAGAGTGAAGTTCTACTCTTTAGTAGTAGTATTAGTCTAGTGTGGGAGTTAGAGTCGAGTCGAGCTACGCTCGGAGTCTCCGGAATCATCTACTGGAGAGTCTGGTATAGCTCTTGTACCTTTCCTTCTATAAGACTTTATCCTTTTCAATATATATTATCTTTACTTTACTTCACTAAGTTCTTACTTAGTCTTTACTATTCGCTATAGTATTGTTATGTCTTGTCTTATTTTATAGTTGTCTTATACTTGATAGTGATCTTGTCCCAACTCAACGTGTGTTAGTTCATCGCCTGTCATAGGGTGTTCTAATTGTTGGTACGCAGTTAGAATAGTGAGACTTAGTGTAAGCGTGGTGCTTAGGCTAGATCTTGCCTTTGATTACCGCTTGTCGCACGGATTGTTTATGGGTGCTAGCAGGTGGTGACAGCCCTGTCTAGTCTTAGTATCCCTCCACGTGTTTTAGGCAAGTTCTTTAAAGGTAGGCTCACATAAGAGTGTAGGCGCTTCGAGTAGAGGTTTTGTCCTCTATTGTCTCGCAGTACCCCCTGCACACCGGTAGTAAGGTACTATCCTAGTATAAGTCATCTATTTGATAGGGTAAGTCACAAGAGTAAAGTAAGTGTCATAGGAGTCTTATACTCACTCGTTGTCCTCCCACCTAGCTATACTCTGCTAGTTATCTTTTAGTTATCTTAATACTTGTTGTGTATTGGTGTCATTACCTTTTCCTCTACCTATCAATTTACCCCCCTACACTAGCTGGTACTAAGTTTGTATAGACTTAAGGATCTCTCTTTCTTTTTATTAATTATTCCTAGCAACCGCTTTCCCTTGGGATAAAAATAAATAACGATACCTTGGAATACTCCCGGGTGAAGTGCTACAGCGGTATATTCTGTGCGCTTGCGGAATTATCCAATAGACATAAGAAATACCCCTAAGGCACTTCTGGCGCCGTTATCAGAGATAGCCTAACACCCTATCTCTGGTGGTTGCGCTAAGAGGTGTCAACATGCTTCTAGGACAAATTCATCGTGCTGTTGCTGAAAGCTGATGATCTTCCCTCTGAGAGCATTCGTCTTGCCCACAGGGAAGAACTTTGCTAGGAAGGCAGTGGAGCAGGTATCCCATGTAGTGTTCTTGTCTTTGTTTGCATAGAACCACTGTTTTGCTCTTCCCAACAGTGATAATGAAAGTGCTGCATATCTCTAGAAAGTGTTGGAGATGTGCACTCGCATCCTCATGTGCCTTTCCACAAAACTGACTAGCTTACACCATGTTGATGAGCGCAGGCTTGAGCTCCAATCCATTGTCTCCAACATCAGTAGGTGGTCCAATATGGATGTTAGCAGTGGTTGGAGCATAGAACTGGCGAAGGCTTTTGTTAGCCATGGCCTCAAACTCTTGTGTCAAACTTCTTCTTGTACGGATGTCTTATGGTGAAGGATCTTGGGTCTTCCTGATCAAAGCTTCTGGTTTTCAACAAAATTCTGTGGAAGGTCAAATTCGTTCATACATCACCCTGTATAAGCTACACAAGAATAAACAAGGATAGGGTGAGCCTGTTTGAGTATGGTTTTGTATGGTTTCTCGACATATTGGTGTGGTGCATATGACCTATCTACATCTTCTGTACAGCCTTCCCCAGCAACAGCGCCAAAAATGCTTGTTGACATTTCTTAACGAAATGCTGAGAGGTATAAATTAATGTGCCACCTGATTAGCCTACAGATCACTTGAACTCTTATCCTCTATCTCTTAGAAATAACTAGGTTATTGTTGACGGTGGATAACGTAAACATTTATTAGAACTTTAGACACAAAAGGATACACGAATACACACTAGTCTAGGGTTTTAACTAACAATTTCCATGAGTTTTGCATATTCTGTATTTTCCAGGGATTATTCTAGAAAAGCATAAAAGAGGGATTAAAGTGCTTAAACATCACAAAACTTAATAGGGAAACATTGTTCTCAATAGTTCATATGATCTTATTTACAATAGTCATTGTCTACTTTGATTATATGTCTAGCATAGTTGGTTTGATCTTATTGAATTCATGTAATTGCTCGTATAGCGTTTATCGATGGGTAGATGATGAACAATATGTAGACATGGTGTTTAGATATTCTTTTTATCTGCGAGTGCACTCTGATGTGCCGAGTCGTGTGGTAGTTCACGTAGGTGGCAGCTACGTTGATTCCACTGTAGTCCACCCCCCGTATGTAGGCAAGCAGGCATGGTCGCGAAGTTGGATGATGACTCTGTTTCACATCCTTCCTAGATGACGTCCTTTACATGTGATCACGATGTAGGACTAATCTAACAATGATTGCTAGATGTAATTGCACTAATTAGAGTTATTCATTGACATAGTAATAGAATTACCTTTGATATTAATTCCTCAGTTTATCCAGTGGCTAGCTATTACTATGACTAGAAAGTGCTATGATGTTTATCCATTATTTATGATGCTTGTTCATACTTATCACTTGTACTTATCTTTATTATCTTGTGACCTCTACCTGTTATGAGTAGAGTGAATGACATCGGTAACACCGCTTATTCATTGTATATAGTTGTTATCAATATAATAGATTATAGTTTATCCAGTCCTTCCCAGTGGTATAAATATAAATCGATAACCTGGTAGAACTCTTGGTAAAATGCTACAATGGTATAATTATCTGTCCGCTTGCAGAATTGATCTTAGTTTATATTTATATATTTCTGCCTAGTCACATGGAATAATATTTGAAACCTTTAATTATTCTTAGCATTTATAATTAGGGATGACAACCTAGTTCATGCCTAAGAATGTTGGTGACAGATAAGTGGCTAGTTGCTAATGACCAGTTAATTAATTACCATACATCTCTAATCTCATCTCTAGTATTAAAAGTTATGTAGTTATATTTGGCGACGTTAGTAGATGTCAACAAGCATTTTTGGTGCCGTTGCTGGGGATGGCACATTAAACTTAGGAAATATTGATAACATATATGCATAATGGATAAGATTGTATTACCGATTGATCTCTAACTCAAACAAGCACACCCTTGTTTTTATCATTTTCTTATCTTTTGCAGGGTGATGAATGAATGGTTTTTCTCTCCAAAGAACTTCACTGATGATCCAGAAAACTCCATAGAAGGAAGAAGTTTGTAGAGGCGAGGGACAATTTCGAGTCACCATCAAGAACACCCATCGCTGCTCAAGCAAGTGCATCAGAGGAGCCAGCTCCAATACAGGAAGAATAACACTTAGGAGAAGATTTAGCTCCTGGGTTTGAAGACATGCTGAGAAGACACTACGTGACTTCTCTGCCCCAACAACAGCAAACATCCAGAATGGACCAGCAGTCAACACTGGGGAGAATGGATTCAAGCTCAAACCTGCTCTTATCACCATGGTTCAAGCCAGTCAATTTTGTGGAAAAGCTCATGAAGATGCAAGTGCACACTTACAACACTTTCTAGAGATCTGCAGCACCTTCACGATCAGAGAAGTACCAAGAGATGCTATTTTACTTCGTCTTTTCCTATTTTCACTTTTGGGGAAAGCTAAGCAGTGGTTCTACACCAACAAAGAGAAGAACACTACATGGGACCGATGCTCAACTGCTTTCCTGGCAAAGTTCTTTCCTACAGGCAAGACAAATACTCTGCGTGGGAAAATTTCAAGCTTTCAACAGCAACATGATGAATCATTCATTGAAGCATTGGAAAGATTTCAAGATTATATTGAAGACCGTCCTCATCATGGGATAGAGGATTGGCTATTGATGCAGACCTTCTACCACGGGCTTATCTCTAGCACCCATGAGTCCATAGATGCTGCAGGTGGAGGAGATTTCTTGTCACTTAAGCTTCCAGATGCTAAAGCACTTGTTGAGAAGATGGCCTCAAATCCAAGCTGTAATGAAGAACGTATTCAACCTCGCAAGAGAGGAGGAGGCATCCATCATCTCAAAGAAACTGACATGGTCACTGCCAAGCTAGACCCCATCATGAAGAAGCTCGATATAGAGAAGAAGGAAGTCATGCATATTGATGATTCTCGCATGACCTATGAAGAATGTGGAGATTACGGGCATTCAGCTGTCAACTGCCCTATGCTGCAATAGGATGTGAACTTCATCAACAATAACACCTACTATCATCCTCAGCAAGGTCAAGGATGGAACCAGCCAAACCAAGGATGGAATCAACAAGCTCGACAAGGTAACTACCAAGGTAACAACCAAGATAATAATTACAATAATTACAATCTTCCACATTTAAGAGATTTAGTTGCTGGTCAATCTAAATTGTTAGATCAAATGTCTAGAAAGGTATCCTCTAATGATTAAGCTTTAGAAAACATTAATACTAGAATGGATACCATTGGTTCTGCTATAAAGAATCATCACAGCCTTAATAAAATGTTAGAATGACAATTAGCTCAGCTAGCTTCTACTGTCCCTCTATATGAGAAAGGTAAGATTCCGGGCCAGCCGGAAGATTTAGAAGCTGCTAACCTTGTTGATATTCACAATGCAACCCAATACCATATTGAGCTTGCAGATGTACATTGGATTGAACACTCACTACCTAAGAAGATGGGAGACCCTGGAAGACCTATCATTCCTATCTCCATAGGATGTCACAGCTTTTCAAAAGCTATCTGTGATTTTGACGCAAGTGTCAACATAATGCCTAAGGTAATTTAAGAGAAAATATTAGGTGATCCTTTGTTGTACACAGACATGCATTTGCAGCTTGCAGATCAGTCCATTTGCTACGCTGAGGGAGTGCTAGAAGAAGCTGTCATCAGAGTGGGGCAATCATATGTCCCAGTTGACTTCGTGATCATTGAGACAAGAGGAGATGAGAAGGCACCCATTATCTTGGGAAGACCATTCTTGTGCACAACCAAAGCCATCATCTATGCGGAACATGCCAAGATTGTCCTCTCCATCAAGGACAAGAAAGAGAGATTCTCATTCAAGTACTGCATCTTAAAGACTCCTGCAGTCTCGAAGCAATTTCATCAACAAGAAGAGCGACAACAACCAGTAATGCCCAAGAAGAAGAACAATAGAAGATAGAGGAAGAACAAGCCCCAGCATGTACCTGAAGAGACTGCTCAACTAATCACTGCTCTCGACACAGAAAATGATCATATGCTCCCCCAACCATTCCCAACAAAGAGAGGTGACCCAAGTATACCAATCATTGAATGCACAATCAGCTTTTGCCGACACCACCTGTGACACTGGATCAGGCGTCAACGTAATGTCCAAAAAGGTATATGATGATTTATTTAATGATTTACCTCTATGCCCAATATATTTTCAGTTGTAGATGGCAGACCAATCACTAAGATTCCCTGAAGGCATGGTTAAGGACGTCATGGTAAGAATTCAAGATAAACATATACCCACAGATTTTCTAGTTCTTGACATACAAGGATACGATGAATCACCTATTCTTTTGGGAAGACCATTTCTCTACACCGCCAATGCTATTATCTACATCGGGTCTGGACAGATCCACTTCAACCTACCCACGGGAAAGGTACGCTGTCAATTTAGAACACTTGTTAACCGTGAGTAGATCAGGAAGCAACGCAACAGGAGAAGATGCCAAGCCCGTCGTCAGGTTGTCCAGCCTCACTGTGGATGGGAGGAATTCCCTAGCAAGACTGTAAAGTATGAAGACTGCTACAAGGAGCAAGAGGAAGCCGTACAAGCACCACACTGGAGTGAGTGGGAAGTGAAAGGTGAAAGGATGGATCAGATTGCTAAGGTAGAGAAAGCAGAGATCCACGCACAATTAGAAGAATGGATGAAGAGAGATGAAGAGTCAAGAGAAGCATACCTGAGGGAGTGTAACAAGGAAGAGCTGGAGCTAGAAAAGAGAGAAGCAGAAGAGACAAAAATGAAATGGAAGGAGAAAGAAGAAGCACCTACTACACCACCGCAAAGTAGGGAATTGACTGAGGTAACCTCAGACGATGAACCTACTGAGTAAGTACTCTCCTCTATCTAAGCACTCGGTAGACTTTAAATTCCGTATCCTAGCCATAAGGTTAGAATGGTAGTTATCTAATTAAGTTAGCAATTTTACTTTAACACATTTATTAGCACAATCATTATTGCACATTAAATATAAAACAACAAAAACATTTACTGCATTACTTACTGCATCATAAATACTAAAGCCCCATGTGAATGAACTTATGGTAAACCCGTAGGAGTATTTACTGTGGTGGCATAAAAATAAAAATAAAGAGCATTCATATTTATTTCTTGTTTTATAAAATCAAAAAATTTAAAAAGATAGAGAAACATGAAACCCTGCCATGATCTATTAAAATCAACTCATAAAGAGTAATCAATTGCTCATTAGCTGATCGCTAACCCCTTGATAAATTCATGCCTCGAGTTTTGGTTTTCTTGTTGGAGTACAATTATGCACGAACAACATTATGACTAAGGAGAGAGTCTATTAGTGGCACCCGCCAGGACTACTACTGGTTAGATCACTCTGAAGATCATTCAACACCAACTATTGCAAACATCTAGCTTGCGGGAGGAGCATCCCCTAGTTATCAGGTAATTATACCTAGGCGATTATTGAGTCTGTTTTTTATAGTCATAAAATACCAAAAATATGCGAGCACATGAAGGTTCACCATAGTATCATTGGAAAATCTAAAAATACCAAAAATATGTGGGCACATGAAGGTCCACAAGTCATAGAGTATTTTTTGAGTCCAATTAAAAATAACTAGAAAGATGTGTAATCATTAAAACCAAATAAACACTTAACTATATATTAGAAGGGAACATATCTAGTGCAAACCAACCACTTTGTGCAACCATGCAAACTTCTAATCTGGGCCATATGATGTTGATCCAAGGGACGCAGAGGGATTGGGTAATTTTGCGCTTAACCGTCTGCTCTTAATCACATATTTGTAAATCCCCCCTTCCACCTCTCCCCATGTCCCCCTTGGATCAACATCATGTGGCCCAGATTAGAAGTTTGCATGATTGCACGAAGTTTTGAAATCCGTTTTATTGCGAAATGGAGTTGCTTATAAATAGAAAACGAATCTTTTCAATCCAAAAGTAGGGAGGCAATTTTGAAAATGCATGGAGTTGAAAATTTGAAATCAATTTTCGAAATGGGGTGGTAAAGATATGCTGCTTGGTCCTGTACTTCCAACTGGTGGTCAGGGTTGCTCATTTAAGCATACAGCGGTCTTGGTTTTTAGCCAGCCAGGTTTTGATCCTGGGACCTGTGGGTTATGGGCGGTTCCTGGAGTCTCATGTATATAAAATTATTTCTATGGCCTACACTCAGGTAATATAAACGCAAGAACCATAAGAAGCATAAGATCCAGGCACTCAAGCAGCATTACAACTCCTATATGCATAGTGTTGACTTAAGGCGACTCCTAAGCCCTTATAGTCTTACACATCTATCGATCTAACGTGGGCAACAAAAAGGCAGTCCATTTCCTAGGGATCAACTTTTTAGAATAGGTAAGATCAGTTAGCAGAAGAATTCAAGGCACGGGGAAAGAATCAAGTGTTAGCTTCAAAACTCAAGGTGGAGAGGAAAAGTGTTTTCACAAATAGTTTCCAGACAGAGTTGTTGGCTCATACACTAGTATTTGGTCCTAATGGTCTCGTCCTAAGGTCAAGTATGGCTCCGATACCAACTGAAACATCCTCGATTTTCCACGATGGGAAAATCCACAAAATGAGATATAATGTGATAAAACCAAAGATTGATCTTATCGCATTATCTTATATCAGTTGATATAAAAGTCATACATCGAGATTACTTACAAAATATTACATCAACTGAGGGGACACCTATTACAGGGTTAATCTAGCGGAAGCATATCTAGTCGTCATCAGAGTTGGCGGAATATGTCATCGAGTGAAGGCTCCTCCTTCACGGGTACCATCAGAGTTATTCTTGGCGCAGCATAGTCTTCATCTCCTGAACCAAACTTGAGCGTAGGCACGAGACCTTCTAATGCTTCTTATCTCAATATCTCTGTTAGTCAGGTAATCTGCACACTGCCAAATATGTGCAGGCCATGGTCAGCACCGATGAGCTTTAGTGGAAAAGAGAAACAAAGGATCTGGCGATCCTAATATTTGGCTGTGGTTTGCATCCTAAGCGCATGCAAGGTAGTATCAAGTAATAATATCATAATAGTTTTGTCAAGTTTTAACCCATATCACACCATCCATCAGTCCATCCCATTTCCATTATCCCACCCATACACCTCCTCACACACACACCTCACGCTCAGTCGACAGGCCCAACTCCCTCTCGGGTCCTGCCTCAACGGCACACTGCCGCATCGGGCACACTGCCGGACAATCATCAACCAGGGGAAGAAAAGAATATCGCTCTCTACACTAGACAGAGCTTCATAAGAAAGGTCCATAGCCGATGAATCGGCATATGTATCGATCGATCAACCATAACACTCTGCAGAGGTTTTACCACTCACAAGATTAGCCATCATCGATGCTGTACAATCACCTAGGCAGAATTCCGGGTGCTTGCTTGCCTAGGTCGATGCCACCCTACCACTCAGCCCTGGGTATCTTCGGCCCTACGCCGAAACGCTGAGACTGGGAGACGCAGTACCGGGCCCAATCAGTGGTACCGCGCATCTAGAATGGTGTGGGAACTTCCTGCATCCGCCACCGCCCACCCTATCTCCTTACAACCTAGCAGTAGTGGCACCGCCCTACCAAGTAGTCCAGCCGTCTCCCACCCATCAGAAGCGAGTGAGCAGTAAGGGATTCCCATGAACCTGGGCTAGTCCTTCCTAGGTTTGACCAAGCAGGCATCTTCTCTTAGGGGATACTCTCCCCGTGCCACCATGGCACCTCCATTCACGGGACTTCGATGCAAATCCCGGAACCACCTTATAAGTCATTACCCGCCACAGTTATCTCTCGTGGGAATGCCCAGATGCATCTCCCGGCAAGACTTGCTTACACAGCTCGTCGTGTATCCCACTTGGTCGACTCGACCCTCACCACACACCCAAGACACACGCAGCACGCTCACATACCACCAGTCCGGCATCCCAAGCCAAACCATTCCCAGGGGTTCACCACCAGCATCACATCATAGATACAATGCGAGTGGAGTTAATAAATAAATATAGTGATGTAACATGCAAGCAAACAGGTAGATAGGAATATGTATAAAAGAGCGTGAGCGCGAAGCTGGGTGGTATAGTAGAGTGGTTGCAAGCGGGGTAGTAATGGCTTAGGTAGTAACATGCATCATATACTAGCAAAGGAGTAAATATAAAGCGCTAGCAGTTCTAGATTTGCAATGTCTAATAGGATTTTCTAAAAGGAGGTGCTGCCATGACACCAGCGTTGTCGAGGAAGTAGTGGTATGAGCACTCCTCAGTTAGTGTAGTCGTTCTGCTGGATCACCTCCTCCAGGGTGACTCTATTCTGCGGGTCCTTGCGCCGTCCACATTCTCTTCCAGCGGGTCTCGATCCGATCGTCGCTAATCCAGAAACGGCTACTCCGCGAAGCAATACTAGGCAATAAAACACCCAATTCACCAAAGATGACGGGATGCGGGGAGACCCATTAACAGCAAAGAAATAATAAAAGGTACACGGCTTAGCCCTCTCGGCGTATGTCCGATTTCATCAGGCCAAAGAAACAAGAGTGGTGGTTTGCTAAGCACAAGCATAAGTCACAGCCAAGCCAATATGGCTTTATAATAAATGGTTTTAGGCCAAAGCTTATCCATAGCAAACACCACGGCACAGATCTTCCGACCTAAACGCTATGGAGGAGACGGGGGTCGGAGGATGACCCAAGCAAGAGGGGAACAAGGGATTTATTGACAAGAAATGTTGCACGAGAAAGAGCGAGTGTTTAACCCACTTGTAGGGCACCAAGGCCATGATTCAAACGGGTACAATCATACAAGCGTTTAAACACCAAGAATCAAAAGAGAGAGAGAAGTTAGCTAGGCATATCCATATTATATTCTCAGTCACATCTTCGGTGAAGATGGTTTTAAGCGGTCGACTGAGTCAACCTACATAGGTCTGAGATCTTAATATAGACCACAGCTTCGCTAACAAAAGGTGTCAGTCCAGTCTTTGATCCAATCACTGTGAGTAAGACGGGATCGAACAGTGCGGGCTAAACGAACAGAGAGCGAGAAGCATAAAACAGTAGTGGTCCACTCTTTCCAACGCACACGCGACGCCACGGAATAGACGGGGCGTCAGAAGAGAGCGACATGTAAAAGACACAAGTGCGCAAGCCACTCGTAGGGTACCACGACCTAGGTGCACTGGCACTAAGTCATTACTCGGATCCATAGCGGTGCGGTAGTCACCGCAAGAATCAGAGGAATGCGGCGGTCGAGCAGGGTACGAGCATACGAGGGTCGGTGCACGAAAAGTCAGCGAGAGATAGCGTGAAGGCAGGTTACACTCAGTGTTACGGTCATGGCGGAACAGATCCCGCGATCGCAACGTCCGAACGAGATACGATCACACAGCCGGCTCGAAGGCATGGCACACAGACAAACAACACGACAACCAGCAATAAGAACCAATGACATGACTCAAAAGACTCATTATAAGACTGCGGAGTAGCACAATTCCATAGCATTATGATAGATGGATCCTGTATTACAGATTTAGATACAGACAGATCGTGAGGACAGGGTACAACAGATAGAATATAAGGATAGGGTACAACAGATATAGACATATCGTAAGGATAGGATACAGTATGATGGATAGATGTACAAGGAGTAAGAGCAGGGGTCCAATAGTCCAGCGTCGTATATCACTTTGGCTTTCCAACCGTCCAACATTATCTATGGGGCCTCAAGAGGTGGCAACGGGGCTATGGCACAAGGTCGGATAGGGCCATTGTTAAAGGAAAGTGATGAGGCTTGCTTCTACACGTCCTGGCTCCACTGGGCCAACTGCTGGTACCTTCTAGCCTGCTATGGCTTGCTACGGCTAGTCGTGGCCGGCTGCTGGCTGGTCGTGGCCTACTGCTGGCTGGTCATGCCTGGCTGTGGCCTGCTGCTGGCTGGTCGCGGCTGGCCACGGCTGGCCAGGCGGGGCTGATGACTAGCCGAACGAGGCTGTGGCTGGCCGGAGGTGGCGTCAAGTGGCCGGGGGGCGGCGGAGCATGGCCGGGTTCCAACGGTGTGCACGGTAGCTAAGGTGAAGCTTGGACTGGGCGTCGGTGCGCGTTTGGGCAATCAGGCAAGACTTCCAGAGATCTTCTCCTTTGTTGATCGACGTCCTTAGTGTCCTTCGGTGACATGAGTAGAGTGGCGACGGTCTCAATGTCCAAGGCACAAGGTAAATCCGGAACGGGATCACGGTGGTGGTTTGGGTAGACCTCGGCCACGCCGAGGTCCTTGGAACACCGGTGGTTCGATTTGGCTGAAAGAGTCCCGTGCCGTGTGTGCGAGTGTCCTGAGCCGGGAGAGGCTCGGCCTACGCGTCCCTGAGGTGGGACGCCATGGCTCATATGGCAGGTCCGATCATGGTGGCGGTGCTCACCATAGGGGAAAAGTCGTGGCTCACCGAGGATTTGCGGATGGAAGGTCGCTCGACGCGGGACGGGGTCGGTGCAGGCAGAATGTTCACGATGGCGGGCGAGATGTAGATCGTGCTTCGGCGCGGTGGTTTCGCCGTGGCGCCGGCTCGTGTTCACCAGCGACGAAGGTGTCAGCATGGTGACGGATGGGGTCGTGGGGGCTTGCTGCTTCCCTGCAAGACGTGAACCACGGCACGATGGCCGTTCACAGCGACACAACGGCATGACGGCCGATCTCAGCGACACAGTGGTGACAGCAAAAGGGAAAAGGACATGGGCTTGGTCATGGAAGCTCACTGGCGATGGGGAACGGTTCCGGCAAGGCGTTGCCGGCTCCGGTCGAGGCGCGGCATGGTCCATGTCTCCCTGTCGCAGTGGAAAAACGACGGCACGAAGGCCGGTTTCAGTACACAAGTCACTAGCAGGGTCACAGTGGAAAAGGAGAGGGCCTCAGGCATCAGCAGCTCACCGAGGAGATCGTGGCCGTGGAGGAAGTTCGTCCGGGGCGCGACGGTGATGACGTCGCGACGTGGATGCGTGAGTTGGTCATGGAAAGACCTTCTCGTCGGCAGAGCGAGCCGAGTTGCAGTGTCTAGGGGCACGGACGAGGTCGGCTTGATGGCGGCCTGCTGCGGCTAGTGTCGACGTGGCTGTGGCCTGCTCTGGCCGGCCAGGGCCACCTGCACGCGGCCAGTAGCCAGCCGTGGCCGGCCGGCAGCGGCTGCGGGCGGGCAGGGTGGCCAAGCGAGGTGGTTGGCGTGGCGCTCGGTGCCGTGGAAGACAGGGAAGACGCCGAGGCAGCTGCGGCTCATCGGAGTATGCAGGAGCATAGCGGAGAGGATTGGCGGCACTGAACCCGTCGCGGCCACCATGGACGGGGCATCGTCGGGTGAGAGGCTCTTGCTCTCGGTAGCGCTCCGGGCAACCGAGGCCGACGGCGCGAACGTCGGGCATAGGCGACCATGGTCGGAGGAGTGGCGCCGCGCGTGATGGCCATGGCGAGGCACGGAGGGTGCTGCGTGATGGAGCAACGACAACGGAGCGGCTCTGGCGTGAGGCAAACGCTACGGCCACGGCGGTTTCGGCTGCGAGGAAGCCGGCATGGCGGCGGCAGTGGAGGAAGAAGATGAACAGGGCACGGCGGCTGCGGTTCCTCTTATAGCGGGCTCGAGCTAGGGTTCTAGAGTGATGGACGGCCATCTTTGGCTTCCGTGCAGGCTCTGGGGCACGAGTCGACATCCGCGCGGAGGGAAGCAGGGGCACACCTGGGCGTGCGGCTCTGCCGCTGATGGCGGCGGCGGCTACCAGGAAGAGGGCAGTGCTGCCCTGCTAGGGTTAGGGCATGGGCGTGGGCCAACTGGGCCGCGAGAGAGGAGACACGAGTGGGCCGGCTTGCTAGGCTAGGTGGGCCGCGCGCGCGAGTTGGGCCAAAGTGGTGTGGGAGGAAAGGAGGCCGGCTGGAGGAGGGAGAGAGGGAGTTTTGGTCTTTTCCATTTTCTTGGATTTGATTCAAATGTTTTAGTGATGTAACTGGAATGAATTAGGAAGAATTCCATGAGGGAGAATCAATAAGAATTTAGTGGGAAATTTTTAGGTGATCAGAAAAAATCTAGTTACGGAGTTTTGACTAGGTACGAGGGGATGGTTTGAGTGGATCTCGAGGGAAAAACTCCAAAGGTTGAGATGGAATCAAAAGTGGGTGATGTAACGAGAAAGGGTTCATTAAGATTTGCTATGGACATGTGCTCTCCGACACAAAAACAGACTGACTCACGACTCAAGCACACATCTACAAACAATTCTATATGAATGCAATGATTCTTTAGTGGTTAGTCGCAGTTCGACCTAGAGGTTACATGCCTCACACACATTGCATGAAAAATTTTAGAAAGTTCGGATTTTTGGTTATCGGAAAAACCCGGGTTGTTACAGTCCACCCCCCTTACAGGAATCTCGTCCTCGAGATTTAGGAGTTAGTGTCAGTGGAAGGTATGTTCCCATGCATGGTTTGCAGGTAAAGATTTTGAAGAGGGGTTTTGGCAAAACAGTTTTCGTGAAATCCATTTTGAAATGAAGGGAATGATGATTTTACATAGAGGAGTAATTGTATAACTTATTTTTACAAAAGATCCTTGTAATTGTTTTGTAAATCATATTAACGTACAAGGTAAGTTTTGAAACAATAACTCTTATTTAGAAAACAAAGCTTTGTTTAAGATTAACTGTGGTGTTTGGAAACCGAATAGCTTGTAAAATTCATTTTGTATGTGTCGGAATCGCACGCAAAGGATTTTGAATGTCATTTTGCAATTCATTTTTATAAAAGAACTTTTGGAGCATAGTTTTCGTACGTCCCCGCTTTTATAAAGAGTTGTTTAGAAGATAAGAGCTTTCCCAAAATTTTAAAAGAGACCATGGAGTTTTTGAGAGACTTTGTTTTAAGTGGCACTTTGAAGTGGAAAAGGGGCGGTTCGTGGGTAAAAATATTGTTCTAGTTTTATAAACAAGGGAGATTCGCATTTCGTAGATGTTTGAAATGAGTTCTATCCTCTTTTTAAAACAAAGCGGTTGCTGATAGGGGGTTTTTATACTTTTTAAATCAAATTAGTTTTAGCAAATGTAGCTTTTCGCAAACTTGATTTTTCCTTCAAAAAGATTTTTAAAACAAACTGACTTGGAAATTCAATCATACCCAGGTACCATTTGGGGGCGGTCACGATCATGCCACGTTACCTGCACACGCCTGGCGGCAAGCCATGTGGATGCATCACACATGGGGCCCCAAGTTTCGTAGCGGTACCGTAGGTCGGAAACGACTTATCCCATCGAGGTAATAGGATCGGTTTGATATTCCAAGCTAGAGGGGAAAAAGAAAGAACCTTTGAGAAATCCTTTTTAACAATTTGGAGATTTTTCTTTTAAAACCTATTTTTAAATTCTTTTATTTCACAAATTTGTAGAGGAGAGGGATACAGCCTTGGATTTCGAAACCAACACAATTCTATTTAAAATAGGTGGTACCCCTTTCGCTCTTTGAAGCTTTGAAATATTGGCGACTTTTGAAAGGAAGAATTTTAGAAATTAAACCATTTTATAATCCTTTTTGCAATAGACTTTTGGTCAAAAGGTTTTGAAATGGTGATACGCGGGGTTGAAACCATTTTGAAGAATCCGTTTTACGATTGCCGAAAAGCTTTCAAAATAGTTGATTTGAAACCTTGTTTGGATATTTGGAGAACGATTTTGTGAAGCTTTAGAATCGGGAAATATTTTGGAAAGCATTTTGCAATCGATGCGAGTATTGAAAACAAAATCATTTAAATGTCTTATTTTCTGAAATAATTTTTCAAAGCTTGGTTTAGTTTCTGAATCAAAGCTTCACTCTGTTTTGTTAATTTTAAACAAAACTAGTTTTGGATTAAGAGTTGGAAATCATTTCTCAGTTTTGAAGTGCACAGCTTTTGCAATCAAATTGGTTTTCGAAATCCTGTTTTCTGGAAGTAGCCCTTTTGGAATAGAGTTCGGGAAACCTTTCTTTTTGTTTTTGCTAACTTCCTTTTTACAAGAGCTTTGAAAACAAACTTTTTCGCAAGCATTTGTTTAACAAATCAACCCCCGTCTATTTTGAAAACAGGGCTTACTTGAAAATAAATTGGGGTTTTGGGTGAAATCAAAAGCTTTTAAACAAAATTTCGAGTTTGTTTTGAAAGCATTCATGTGAAGAGTAAAACTTTTGCTTTTCGAAAGACGGGTCTTCAAATCATTTGTAAGTAGTTTTTTTTTAACACCAAATTGGTAGAGTAAATAACCGAAGTTGTTTTCTTTTGAATGTTCAGAAAGTTTTGAAATCGGTTTTATTGCGAAATGGAGTTGCTTATAAATAGAAAACGAATCTTTTCAATCCAAATGTAGGGAGGCAATTTTGAAAATGCATGGAGTTGAAAATCTGAAATCAATTTTCGAAATGGAGTGGTAAAGATATGCTGCTCGGTCCTGTACTTCCAACTGGTGGTCAGGGTTGCTCATTTAAGCATACAGCGGTCTTGGTTTTCAGCGAGCCAGGTTTCGATCCTGGGACCTGTGGGTTATGGACGGTTCCTGGAGTCTCATGTATATAAAATTATTTCTATGGCCTACACTCAGGTAATATAAACGCAAGAACCATAAGAAGCATAAGATCCAGGCACTCAAGCAGCATTACAACTCCTATATGCATAGTGTTGACTTAAGGCGACTCCTAAGCCCTTATAGTCTTACACATCTATCGATCTAACGTGGGCAACAAAAAGGCAGTCCATTTCCTAGGGATCAACTTTTTAGAATAGGTAAGATCAGTTAGCAGAAGAATTCAAGGCACGGGGAAAGAATCAAGTGTTAGCATCAAAACTCAAGGTGGAGAGGAAAAGTGTTTTCACAAATAGTTTCCAGACAGAGTTGTTGGCTCATACACTAGTATTTGGTCCTAATGGTCTCGTCCTAAGGTCAAATATGGCTCCGATACCAACTGAAACATCCTCGATTTTCCACGATGGGAAAATCCACAGAATGAGATATAATGTGGTAAAACCAAAGATTGATCTTATTGCATTATCATATATCAGTTGATATAAAAGTCATACATCGAGATTACTTACAAAATATTACATCAACTAAGGGGACACCTATTACAGGGTTAATCTAGCGGAAGCATATCTAGTCGTCATCAGAGTTGGCGGAATATGTCATCGAGTGAAGGCTCCTCCTTCACGGGTACCATCAGAGTTATTCTTGGCACAGCATAGTCTTCATCTCCTGAACCAAACTTGAGCGTAGGCACGAGACCTTCTAATGCTTCTTATCTCAATATCTCTGTTAGTCAGGTAATCTGCACACCGCCAGATATGTGCAGGCCATGGTCAGCACCGATGAGCCTTAGTGGAAAAGAGAAACAAAGGATCTGGCGATCCTAATATTTGGCTGTGGTTTGCATCCTAAGCGCATGCAAGGTAGTATCAAGTAACAATATCATAATAGTTTTGTCAAGTTTTAACCCATATCACACCATCCATCAGTCCATCCCATTTCCATTATCCCACCCATACACCACCTCACACACACACCTCACGCTCAGTCGACAGGCCCAACTCCCTCTCGGGTCCTGCCTCAACGGCACACTGCCGCATCGAGCACACTACCAGACAATCATCAACCAGGGGAAGAAAAGAATATCGCTCTCTACACTAGACAGAGCTTCACAAGAAAGGTCCATAGCCGACGAATCGGCATATGTATCGATCGATCAACCATAACACTCTGCAGAGGTTTTACCACTCACAAGATTAGCCATCATCGATGCTGTACAATCACCTAGGCAGAATTCCGGGTGCTTGCTTGCCTAGGTCGATGCCACCCTACCACTCAGCCCTGGGTATCTTTGGCCCTACGCCGAAACGCTGAGATTGGGAGACGCAGTACCGGGCCCAATCAGTGGTACTGCGCATCTAGAACGGTGCGGGAACTTCCTGCATCCGCCACTGCCCACCCTATCACCTTACAACCTAGCAGTAGTGGCACCGCCCTACCAAGTAGTCCAGCCGTCTCTCGCCCATCAGAAGCGAGTGAGCAGTAAGGGATTCCCATGAACCTGGGCTAGTCCTTCCTAGGTTTGACCAAGCAGGCATCTTCTCTTAGGGGATACTCTCCCCGTGCCACCATGGCACCTCCATTCACGGGACTTCGATGCAAATCCCGGAACCACCTTATAAGTCATTACCCGCCACAGGTATCTCTCGTGGGAATGCCCAGATGCATCTCCCGGCAAGACTTGCTTACACAGCTCGTCGTGTATCCCACTTGGTCGACTCGACCCTCACCACACACCCAAGACACACGTAGCACGCTCACATACCACCAGTCCGGCATCCCAAGCCAAACCATTCCCAGGGGTTCACCACCAGCATCACATCATAGATACAATGCGAGTGGAGTTAATAAATAAATATAGTGATGTAACATGCAAGCAAATAGGTAGATAGGAATATGTATAAAAGAGCGTGAGCGCGAAGCTGGGTGGTATAGTAGAGTGGTTGCAAGCGGGGTAGTAACGGCTTAGGTAGTAACATGCATCATATACTAGCAAAGGAGTAAATATAAAGCGCTAGCAGTTCTAGATTTGCAATGTCTAATAGGATTCTCTAAAAGGAGGTGCTGCCATGACACCTGCTTTGTCGAGGAAGTAGTGGTATGAGCGCTCCTCAGTTAGTGTAGTCATTCTGCTGGATCACCTCCTCCAGGGTGACTCTATTCTGCGGGTCCTTGCGCCATCCACGTTCTCTTCCAGCGGGTCTCGATCCGATCGTCGCTAATCTGGAAATGGCTACTCCGCGAAGCAATATTAGGCAATAAAACACCCAATTCACCAAAGACGACGGGATGCGGGAAGACCCATTAACAGCAAAGAAATAATAAAAGGTACACGGCTTAGCCCTCTCGGCGTATGTCCGATTTCATCAGGCCAAAGAAACAAGAGTGGTGGTTTGCTAAGCACAAGCATAAGTCACAGCCAAGCCAATATGACTTTATAATAAATGGTTTTAGGCCAAAGCTTATCCATAGCAAACACCACGGCACACGATCTTCCGACCCGAACGCTATGGTGGAGACGGGGGTCGGAGGATGAGCCAAGCAAGAGGGGAACGAGGGATTTATTGACAAGAAATGTTGCACGAGAAAGAGCGAGTGTTTAACCCACTTGTAGGGCACAAAGGCTGTGATTCAAACGGGTACAAATCATACAAGCGTTTAAACACCAAGAATCAAAAGAGAGAGAGAAGTTAGCTAGGCATATCCATATTATATTCTCAGTCACATCTTCGGTGAAGATGGTTTTAAGCGGTCGACTGAGTCGACCTACATAGGTCTGAGATCTTAATATAGACCACAGCTTCGCTAACAAAAGGTGTCAGTTCGGTCTTTGATCCAATCACTGTGAGTAAGACGGGATCGAACAGTGCGGGCTAAACGAACAGAGAGCGAGAAGCATAAAACAGTAGTGGTCTACTCTTTCCAACGCACACGCGACGCCACGGAATAGACGGGGCGTCAGAAGAGAGGGACATGTAAAAGACACAAATGCGCAAGCCACTCGTAGGGTACCACGACCTAGGTGCACTGGCACTAAGTCATTACTCGGATCCATAGCGGTGCGGTAGTCACCGCAAGAATCAGAGGAATGCGGCGGTCGAGCAGGGTACGAGCATACGAGGGTCGGTGCATGAAAAGTCAGCGAGAGATAGTGTGAAGGCAGGTTACACTCGGTGTTACGGTCATGGCGGAACAGATCCCGCGATCGCAACGTCCGAACGAGATACGATCACACAGCCGGCTCGAAGGCATGGCACACAGACAAACAACATGACAACCAGCAATAAGAACCAATGACATGACTCAAAAGACTCATTATAAGACTACGGAGTAGCACAATTCCATGGCATTATGATAGATGGATCCTGTATTACAGATTTAGATACAGACAGATCGTGAGGACAGGGTACAACAGATAGAATATAAGGATAGGGTACAACAGATATAGACATATCGTAAGGATAGGATACAGTATGATGGATAGATGTACAAGGAGTAAGAGCAGGGGTCCAATAGTCCAGCGTCGTATATCACTTTGCCTTTCCAACCGTCCAACATTATCTATGGGGCCTCAAGAGGTGGCAACGGGGCTATGGCACAAGGTCGGATAGGGCCATTGTTAAAGGAAAGTGACGAGGCTTGCTTCTACACATCCTGGCTCCACTGGGCCAACTGCTGGTACCTTCTAGCCTGCTATGGCTTGCTACGGCTAGTCGTGGCCGGCTGCTGGCTGGTCGTGGCCTACTGCTGGCTGGTCATGGCTGGCTGTGGCCTGCTGCTGGCTGGTCGCGGCTGGCCATGGTTGGCCAGGCGGGGCTGATGACTGGCCGAACGAGGCTGTGGCTGGCCGGAGGTGGCGTCAAGTGGCCGGGAGGCGGCGGAGCATGGCCGGGTTCCAACGGTGTGCACGGTAGCTAAGGTGAAGCTTGGACTGGGCGTCGATGCGCGTCGGGGCAATCAGGCAAGACTTCCAGAGATCTTCTCCTTTGTTGATCGACGTCCATAGTGTCCTTCGGTGACATGAGTAGAGTGGCGACGGTCTCAATGTCCAAGGCACAAGGTAAATCCGGAACGGGATCACGGTGGTGGTTTGGGTAGACCTCGGCCACGCCGACGTCCTTGGAACGCCGGTGGTTCGATTTGGCTGAAAGAGTCCCGTGCTGTGTGTGCGAGTGTCTTGAGCCGGGAGAGGCTCGGCCTACGCATCCCTGAGGTGGGACGCCATGGCTCATATGGCGGGTCCGGTCACGGTGGCGGTGCTCACCATAGGGGAAAATTCGTGGCTCACCGAGATGGAATCAAAAGTGGGTGATTTAACGAGAAAGGGTTCATTAAGATTTGCTATGGACATGTGCTCTCCGACACAAACACAGACTGACTCACGACTCAAGCAGACATCTACAAACAATTCTATATGAATGCAATGATTCTTTAGTGGTTAGTCGCAGTTCGACCTAGAGGTTACATGCCTCACACACATTGCATGAAAATTTTTAGAAAGTTTGGATTTTTGGTTATCGGAAAAACCCGGGTTGTTACAAGAATACAAATCAAGGACCGATTACACGTAGCCGAACAAAGAAGCTACAACAAGAGGTGAACACGCTACTTGATGAAGTTCATTCAAATATTAATGAGAATTATATACTGCCTAAGTCGTGTGTGTTGACATTGCTAAGGTTCACAAAGGAGGATGGCAAGAACACACAAGGAGATGGTTGCGGACCAGTACTTCTCTCGAGCCCATCCAGTCCGGTAGAACAGGCTGAAAGAAACGTTCATAACTCCACATTACCAGAAGCTATGAAGGCACATAAGGACTTGTTGGAAAGCATGTCAAGTCTACTTTCTAATGCATCTAGTCCTGATCAGTTTGGACATGCCATTTGGGCGCCCGACCAGTATTACTTATGACTGGTCGAAAGGTCAATAGTCAGCCTGATGTTCAAGATGACGTGCAAAACTATACCATCTAGAATAATTCGTGGTGCATGGCATACATGGTTGGAAAGCTCTTCAAGTCTACTTTCACACCCAACAAACCGTTCGTCATTTGGACTTTCCAATAAAGAGTTATTGACAAAACACTGAAGACTGTGCAGGAGGCCAACAGTCACACGAAAATAGCTCAGAGTCTATTTTGAAGAGGCATGTTCACACGCTCTACCTTTCTATTTCTATTGCGTGGTTCTACCTATCTAGGAGGGTTGTTCCTAGTATAAATACTTCTCTGAACCCAAGCAAATAATTTTTGATCATTTTAAGAACCCTATATGGTATTGCAACCGAGTTGCTGAGTGTATCTTACACACCATTGCTCTTCCATGTTTTTCTTGGACTTGTGAAGAAGATCTCTCTGAGGTCCCCTATTTCGTGCTCTACGGTTTCCGTTCGGCTGCGCCGTATTGTGTGGATTAGTCCCAGATTGTGGTTCTGCGATCGTTCGGAGATCGAGTCGAAGTCTTCTAGGTTTCGGTGTCTCTCTCCCCGTCGCTTGGTCGCATCCAACCTTGGTCAGGTATAAAGCTAGTTACCCGCTGATTCTACAGCAAGTTATCCTTTGTTTCCAAACCTACTGTCGTGAAGATCGGGCCAACTCCTTGCCGATTCATATCAATACATATCAACACCCGAAGCAACCGGGGCCTCGTACCCTGTTAGGTGGGGCCGGCCAGCGCTAGGGTGAGGCCAGGTGGTGCCCCCTGCTAGGGTTTGGCCCCGCCTTCTGGAATGTTCCTCCACCGCCTCCTACGATGCATCTTGGCCCTTGGTTAAGTCGGTTTGATCCTACGGGGCACGTTCATCCCACCGGGCTATAAATAAAGGGGCAGACCCCCCTCCCTGAAGGCAATCCCATTATTCATCCAAGGCATCAAGTCTTCGATCAAGCTATCAAGAGCCTTCTAGTTCATCAAGAGCCTTCTAGTTCATAGCTCTAGTATAGTTAGATTAGAAGTAGAGGAGTTCTAGTTCTTCAGCGGGATCTGGAGGCCCCGCGTCTGTCTGGAGCGTGGAGTTCGGTATAGTTCTACTTCTTTCTCTTTTATTTTATTCTTCATTGTGATTAGGGAAACATTGTTCTTAATAGTTCATATGTTCTTAATTATAATAGTCATTGTCTACTTTGATTATATGTCTAGCATAGTTGGTTTGATCTTATTGAATTCATGTAATTGCTCGTATTGCGTTTATCCAAACGATCGATGGGTAGATGATGAACAATATGTAGACATGGTGTTTAGATATTCTGTTTATCTGTGAGTGCACCCTGATGTGCCAGGTCATGTGGTAGTTCGCGTAGGTGACAGCTACATTGATTCCTCTGTAGTCCACCCCCTGTATATAGGCAAGCAGGCACGGTCTCAAAGTTGGATGATGACTCTATTTCACATCCTTCCTAGATGATGCCTTTTACATGTGATCATCATGTAGGACTAATCTAACAATGATTGCTAGATGTAATTGCACTAATTAGAGTTATTCATTGATGTAGTTATAGAATTACCTTAGATATTAATTCCTTAGTTTATCCATTGGCTAGCTATTACTATGACTAGAAAGTGCTCTGATGTTTATCCATTATTTATGATGCTTGATCATACTTATCACCTGTACTTATCTTTATTATCTTGTAGAGTAACCTGTTATGAGTAGAGTGAATGACATCGGTAACACCTGTTATTCATTGTATGTAGTTGTTATCAATATAATAGATTATAGTTTATCCAGTCCTTTCTAGTGGTATAAATATAAATCGACAACCTGGTAGAACTCTAGGTAAAATGCTACAATGGTATATTATCTGTCCGCTTGTGTTGACGGTCGATAACGTCAACTTTTATTAGAACTTTAGACACAAAAGGATACATGAAAACATACTAGTCTAGGGTTTTAACTGACAGTTTCCACGAGTTTTGCAAGTTCTGTATTTTCCTGGGACTATTCCAGAAAAGCATAAAAGAAAGGTTAAAGAGCATAAAAGACACGAAACGTAACCGCGAAGGAAACATCATCACGAGAATACTAGAAGCATCTGGAACACACCTGAGCAACCAGGGCCCGAACCCTGGCAAAGTGGGGCTAGCCGGCCCTGGGGTGGGGCCGGGCAGCGCCCCCTAGGGTTTCACCACCGCCTTCTGGAGTCTTCTTCCGCCGCCTCTTAGGAGTCATCTCAGCCCTATGTTTAAGTCGGTTTGATCCTACGACACACGTTCATCCCACTGGGCTATAAATAGAGGGGCAGACCCCCCTTGGATGCATCAATCAATCATTCATTGAAGGCAACAAGTTTTCAAGCCATCAAGAGCCTACTAGTTCATCAAGAGCCTTCTAGTTCATTGTTCTAGCCTAGTTAGATTGGAGAGTAGAGGAGATCTAATTCTTCGGCGGGATCTGGGGCCCCGGCGATCGTCTGGAGCGTAGAGTTCGGTATAGTTCTGGTTCTTTCTCTATTATTGTATTCTTTATTATAATTAGGGAAACATTGTTCTTAATAGTTCATATGTTCTTGATTACATTAGTCTTTGTCTACTTTAATTATATGTCTAGTATAGTTGGTTTGATCTTATGGAATTAATGTAATTGTTCGTATAGCGTTTATCCAATCGATCGTTGGGTAGATGATGAACAATGTGTAGACGTGGTGTCTGGATATTTCGTTTATCTGCGAGTGCACCCTGATGTTCCGGGTCATGTGGTAGTTCACGTAGGTGACAGCTACGTTGATTCCTCTGTAGTCCACCCCCCGTATGTGGGCAAGCAGGCACGGTCGCGAAGTTGGGTGATGACTCTGTTTCACACCTTTCCTAGATGATGCCCTTGGCATGTGATCATGATATAGGACTAATCTGACAATGATTGCTAGATGTAATTGCACTAGTTAGAGTTATTCATTGACGTAGTTATAGAATTACCTTAGATATTAATTCCTTAGTTTATCCATTGGCTAGCTATTACTGTGACTAGAAAGTGTCTGATGTTTATCTTTATTAATGATGCTTGATCATACTTATCACCTATTTATCTTTATTACCTTGTGACCTCTACCTGTTATGAGTAGAGTATATGACATTGGTAATTTCACTTATTCATTATATATGGTTGTTATCAATATAATAGATTGTAGTTTATCCAAGTCCTTCCCAGTGGTAAAAATATAAATCGACAACCTGGTAGCACTCCTAGGTAAAATGCTACAATGGTATAATTATCTGTCCGCTTGCAGAATTGTTCTTAGTTTATATTTATTTATATTTCTGCCTAATCACATGGAATAATATGTAAAACCTTTATTTATTCTTAGCATATATAATTAGGATTGACAACCCAGTTCATGCTAAAGAATGTTTGTAATAGATAATTGGCTAGTTGCTAATGATCAGTTAATTAATTACCATACATCTCCTAATCTCGTCTCTAGTGTTAAAGGTTATAGAGTTATATTTGGCGACGTTAGTAGATGTCAACAAGCATTTTTGGCACCGTTGCCGGGGAAGGCACATTAAACTTAGGAAATATTGATAACACATATGCATCATGGACAAGATTGTATTACCGATTGATCTCTAACTCAAACAGGCACACCCATATTTTTTATCATTTACTTATCTTATGCAGGGTGATGAATGAATTGTTTTTCTCTTCCAAACAAATTCACTGACGATCCAGAGAAACTCCAGAGAAGAAAGAAGTTTGTAGAGGCGAGGGACAATTTCAAGCTACCATCAAGAACACCCATCGCTGATCAAGTTAGTTCATCAAAGGAGCCAGCTCCAACATTGGAAGAAGAACACTTAGGAGAAGATTTATCTCCTGTGTTTGAAGACATGGCTAAGAAGACATTACTCGAGTTCTCTGCCCCAACAACAGAAAACATCTGGACTGGACCAGCAGTCAACACGGGGGAGAATGGATTCGAGCTCAAGCCTGCTCTCACCATGGTTCAAGCCAGCTAGTTTTGTGGAAAAGCTCATGAAGATGCAACTGCACACTTACAACACTTTTTAGAGATCTGCAGCACCTTCACGATTAGAGGAGTACCAAGAGATGCTATTTTACTCCGTCTTTTCCCATTTTCACTTTTGGGAAAAGCTAAGCAGTGGTTTTACACCAACAAAGACAAGAACACTACATGGGACCGATGCTCAACTGTTTTCCTAGCAAAGTTCTTTCCTACAGGCAAGACAAATGCTTTGCGTGGGAAAATCTCAAGTTTTCAACAGCAACATGATGAATCATTCACTGAAGCATGGGAGAGATTCCAAGATTACATTGAAGACTGTCCTCATGATGAAGAAACTCGACATAGAGAAGAAGGAAGTCATGCATTTTGATGATTCCCGCATAACCTGTGAAGAATGTGGAGATTACGGGCATTCAGCTGTCAAGTGCCCTACGTTGCAAGAGGATGTGAACTTCATCAACAACAACACCTACTATCATCCTCAGCAAGGTCAAGGATGGAACCAGCCCAACCAAGGATGGAATCAGCAACCTCAACAAGGTAATTACCAAGATAATAACCAAGGTAATAATTATAATAATTACAATCTTCCACCTTTGAGAGATTTAGTTGCTGGTCAATCTAAATTGATAGATCAAATGTCTAGAAAAGAATGGGTACCTTTGCTTCTGCTATAAAGAATCAGCACAGCTTTAATAAAATGTCAGAATCTCAATTAGCTCAACTTGCTGCTGCTGTCCCTCCATTTGAGAAATGTAAGATTCCGGGCCTGCCGGAAGATTTGGAAACTGCTAACCTTGTTGATATTCACAATGCAACACAATACCAAATTGAGCCTGCAGATATACAGTGGATAGATCACTCACTACCTGAGAAGATAGGAGACCCTAAAAGACCTGTCATTCCTATCTCCATAGGATGTCACCGCTTTCCAGAAGCTATCTGCGATTTCGGCGCAAGTGTCAACATAATGCCTAAGGTAATCTATGAGAGAATATTAGGTGATCCTTTGTTGTACACAGACATGCGTTTGCAGCTTGCAGATCAGTCTATTTACTACCCCGAGGGGGTGCTTGAAGAAGCTCTTATCAGAGTGGGGCAATCATATGTCCCAATTAACTTTGTGATCATGGATACCGGAGGAGATGAGAAGGCACCCATTATCTTGGGACGACCATTCTTATGCACAACCAAAGCCATCATCTATGCGGAACATGCCAAGATTGTCCTCTCCATCAAGGACAAGTAGGAGAGATTCTCATTGAAGAACCACATCCTGAAGAATCCGGCAGTCCCAAAGCAATTCCATCAACAAGAAAAGCAGCAACAACAAGTGCCCAAGAAGAACAATAGAAGATGGAGGAAGAACAAGCCCCAACATGTACCTGAAGAAACCGCTCAACTAATCAATGCTATCAACACAGAAAATGATCATATGCTCCCGAAACCATTCCCAATGAACAAAGGTGACCCAGGTGTACCAATCATTGAATGCACAATTAGGGACATCACTTTTCCCGACACCGTCTGCGACACTGGATCAGGCGTCAACGTAATGTCCAAAAAGGTATATGATGAACTATTTGATGATTTACCATTATACCCCACAGATATTCAGTTGCAGATGGCAGACCAATCATTGAGATTCCTTGAAGGCATAATCAAGGACGTCATGGTAAGAATTCAAGATAAATATATACCCGTAGATTTTATAGTTCTTGACATGCAGGAAGACAACGAATCACCTATTCTAGCTGGGCCCGCTGGCCACCGCCTTCGGGTGGTCGGTTGCTCCCTGGGCCTGGACCTCCCCCGTGGTTACGGATGGATCTAGTTTAGTTCTTAGGTGGGCTTTCTCGTTTGGTTTTGCGCCTTTTCTGAATACGCTTTCCGGTAGTGCGCTTTCTTGTGAATTTTATGTATTTCCATGTGTTAGTCCTGCAAGTTACATATACAACAAAACTCGTGAAAATGTTAGATAAAAGCCCTCCTTTCTATTTGTTTTAGTATTAAAATGATGTTGTATTTTAGTTGCTAAGGACCGCCAACAACTCCCCCATACTTGGTCCTTTGCTCGTCCTCGGGTAAAGTTCTAAAGACCAAATGGGTTTAACTTTCTTGTCAAAAGAGTCTGCATACAGGATATTCCAAGCTTCACCTGGATTTATGAACTTCAAAGTGTCTACCGAATTACCTTGAGTAATTGAAAAAATGGAATAGCTTGGAATCAAATCCTCTTACTCTTGTTCTTGCATAGAGACTTGGGTTTTTGCAAGATTTTGAAAACATAAAGATAGCTTGTGGTCCTTGAATGATTCTCTCAAGTCACTAATTTTTTTGTAAGTGGTTCCTCACCAAGGCATGAAAAAGTGATGCCTTCACCTTGATCATCCTACCTCTAAGGAGTCTTATCTGGAGTTTTAGGTAGGAATGAGAAATGATATGGCACACTTACCCGGCATCTGTTGTCAAGTCAAACCCTAGACCATACCGGAGGGAGTGCGCCATACTCCTAGATCAGAATGTGCATGTGTGTGGAAAGTATGAAGGTGGAAACCTAATTCTAAATCTTTTTGGTACTCCATGCATCATGATTCTCCTTGGATAAAACTTAAGAAGATATGGGCTATAAGATCTTGATATTTTTATTTTATTATTATTTTTTGAACGGGTATTTGAACTTTCCTTTCCCGTTTATTTTCTTCTGCCCTTTGGCATGATCTCTCTCTTTTTTTTAACATAGCCCTATATCTTTTATTGGCATATGAAAAACTTTTAAATAAGGAGATATCATGATGGTAGATGAATGGAGTAAAACTTTGTAGAAGGAATGCACATTTCTTAGGATGAGAACCAACATCTTTTTATTTGGTGGAGAAAGCTGCGCAACTCTCAATGTAAGAGTTGGCATATTTTTGGTGGATGGATGAAGTGCATGTTTTGCGCAACTCTCAGGGTGAGAATTGGCTTTATTTGGTGGGTGCAAGTGAATTCTGATCTTGGGAGCATGAAACATCTCTCAACAGCGGTCACAAAATTTGACGAAACACAACGCAAAATAAGTGGCATATGTGGAAGGTTTCATCAAATATAATCATATATGGCCTTGGTAGGTATTTGCCAATCATTCAAAGAGCATGCTATTGAGTTTTTATTTTTGTAAGATAAATCCCAAGTATTTTGCAACAATGAGCAAGCATCATGTCATCCTACTATATCTCATCCGTCAATTACTTAGATAGAAACGGGGTCCCTAAACAGTGTTCATAAATCTGTAGGAATTTTAGCACGGAATAAAAAGTATGCAAATATTTCGAATGTAGGAAGACATGTTTGATGGAGTATGAAGGGGACATCATTTTAAATTTTTATCAAACTTTTCAAAATACGAGAGGGGGAAGTTGCACAAACCGGATTTTTATTTTTGTTATTGTGCAATTGTCTTGGAGAGTCCTCCCCCACACTTGTTTTCTTTCCTGTCTTGGCTAGTCACAAAATATATATGTGATGAAAACAAGTGCTCAACATAAAAAAACTTTATTTCATTGATAACCTCAAATAGGCACATTTACATTGATGGTAAAGGATCGTGAAAAGGAGAAGTGTGCCTAATTATTCGTGCAGCAAGTGCATTCTAAAGATACTCAAAATGATGTTCAACACCTAGGGCTTTAGCGATTTTTCTTAGCTTAAGATTGAACTTAAAGCGAAAACTATTAACGTCATCGTTAAGGTCCCTAATCTCTGTGTTCTTGGTCTCTATGTCGTCTTCTAAAGTCCTTAGAAAAGCACGTAAGCTAGCATGTTTGGTTATGAGGTCATTGATGATACTAGAGTCATCTTCATTGTCACTGCTTTCGTACTGTCCTGCACGACGTTTGATGGATGGCTGTGGTAAATGCCTCCTAATTCTAGGAAAGGTGCTAGCGGATGCTGCCTTTTTGGCTAAAAGTGCAGGCTTGCTAGCCGACTTTTCACCAGTACGCTTGCTAGGCCCAATACCGCTAGGGGTCTTCCTCTTGAGGCCTAGAAAACTGGTAGGATGGATAGCAGCGGTCTTCTACTTGGCGCCACCTTCGAGTGCATGAGAGCGTGCTGGCAAGATCGCTAAAGGCTTCTCGTTCACAACACGGGCTTCTTCCCTTACTAATGAACTCTCTTGGTAAGGTGTTATGTCTAGGTTTGCTATGGCCTTTAGAGCATTGATTAGTGAAAGGGCGTAGATAGACATGATCGACACTTCAAGATGGGAGAGCTTAGCAAGCTTTGCAAGAGGGAGAAGAAAAAGGTTGGTGTGAGGAAAAGAGAGACCTAAAGGGGTTTAAATAGGTGCTACCGAGGTCTCTAGCAAGGAAATAACTTGATCGTAACCAAGGTCGTGATGCTAGAGTGATCAGAGGGAGGTACGAAAAAGATCGGCGCTGATTGGCCTAGTTAGGGGGGCGGCCGGTCCCCTAGGTCCACCAACCAGCCTCTGCTTTCTGACCAGGTGCTTTGCGGACTGTGTAGATCCCTATCCTGATTACGATCAGGCTTGATGTGCGGTGGATTCGTGTGATGATGTGTGATGGCATGTAAGATATGATTAATATTTATGAAAATATGTTTTAAGATCACACTTTCATGCATTTATGAAGGAATATTCTTATGATCTCAAAGATTCATGTTTATGAAAGGAAATAATCATAGGGTCATTTTAGTCAAAACATAAATGTAACACTAGCATCAAGCACGCATAAATTTATTATATATATGTATATTTTTACTTTTATTTTATTTTATTATTAGTATTATTTTGTTTTATATATATATTTTTCTTAGAAAATAAAGAGATTACTCAGGCATTTATTGAAAAACTTGCTAAATATTTATTTAAAGTAAAAATTAAGGATAACTTACCGATTTACCTTCGGCAAGGTCTCAGCTTTTTAAGTCCGTTTCTTCCCTCTTTTTAGGAGCCATTTTGTTTTTCTTCTCCTTATTTATATTTCTTTTAGGAGCCGCCTTTTCTTTTGGCTCCGGCTTTTTCTTTGATTCTTTTTAAATTTTTGATATGTTTTTCAAAACTTGAGGTTGAATCTATACCTCCTTAATGCCTTGGGGGTTCGGCCCATATCGGATGCGTATCATGTTGCATTCTTCCTGACGGCGAGGCCTGAATTTAAATTTTTCTTCTTGTCCATTGATATTGAAGCGGATTTCTCCAGCTCCAACATCAATTTGAGCTCCGGCCGTGCTCAAGAATGGTCTTCTTAGGATAAGTGGTGTTTCTTTGGTAAACTCCATGTTGAGCACCACAAAATCCACTGGGACATAATACCCTCTGATTTTGATAGGGACATGTTGTGCAATCCCCGCTGGATACCGAATTGAGGAGTCAGCCAACTGGAGTGTTATGTTGGTGGGATTCAATTTGGTGAAATTCAGTCAATCAATGACTGATTTCGGCATGACGCTTACACACGCCCCAAGATCGTATAAGGCGTGGTTAAATTGCTGGGTGCCAATGGAGCATGTGATCGTGGGGCACCCAGAGTCTTGTTTCTTTTCGGGTAGATGATTTGGTATAGCTGCGCTACACTCTTCTCTTCCGTCAGCTTGATAACTTCTGTGGACGACAGTGGTCGTTTGTTATTGATGATGTCTTTGATGAATTTAGCGTAGGATGGTATGTAAAGACATCCATCAGCGGAACGCTGACGTGTGTCTTTTCGACTAATTCCACGAATTGGAGGAACTGCTTGTGGGGATATAGACCCCCGGTACCACAAGACAAGACATGGGCCGCACCATCAAAGCTGGCCCGACCCAGAAGATAAAGACGTGTGGCGCAAGACTGCACCGCACGGTTATTGTACCAACTTGGATAGTTTACTTGTAACCTCTGTCCCTTCAGACTATATAAGGAGGGACAGGGATAGATCCCTCAATTCAAGGCAATTCAACTCATAATAATACAAGACAACAACACACAGGACGTAGGGTATTACGCCTCGCGGCGGCAAGAACCTGTATAAATCTCGTGTCTCGCGCTTACTGCGCAACGCTTGTTCGTCTCAGGCGCACCCTCACCGTCTCATCTACTACCTTGGGCATACCCCTCGGTAGACTATCGCCGGTATTTCGTCGACAATTGGCGCGCCAGGTAGGGGGTATACTTCCTGATCCCATGACGAACAAGATGGTTTTTTCTTCACGTCGTCGTCGATCACATCCGACGGCGGCGAACCAGATGAGAATCTTCTTCATCCACATGACGTCCTCTGCAAGATCGATCAATCAACAATCAGCTTCGGTTTTTTCGCCTGGGGATTTCTCCGTCAAGGCTATCCGTGGCAGCCTGGCTTCCGACGACAGCATCTTTTTCGGCAGCCAGATACGTTTTTGCATCTACTACACATCCGCTTCCCAGCGATCAAGCGACGGCGTAGCACGTCGTGACGCACGTATGAGAGCAGCAGTCTCGGCGTTCAAGCAGCCACAACGATCTGAACATGCATGGCAAAACCGGCGAGGTGCCATCCGACCGGGCAGTTGGCGCTTTACTACAAGTCTGCAAGGCCTGTCAAAGGATCGGACCACCTGGTGCGAAGTCAAAGAAGAGGAAAGCAATCTACTCCTACGTACCAACTGTATACATCACGGATGCATGTGCCTACTAGAAAATTCCGCTTGCTGTACATCTACGTCTTCACGACCAAAAAGCTAAGTCCTACTCTTATTTTAATTAAACTATTATATATATATATATATATATATATATATATATATATATATATATATATATATATATATATATATATATATATATATGACTTAACTTCGGATTTCTCCACGAATCTACATGATATTTATTGGCAGAAATTTAATTGCGATGTGATTTTTCTTTTCGTCGTCGTCGACCACATCCGGCGGCGGCGGACCAGATGGAATTTTTTGTCAGCACCATCGACGTCGTGGTCTACGGTGGCAGCGTCATCCGGTCGCGCTCGGCCTATCACGGCGTAGACCTTCAACAAATTGCTACGGCGACTGTGCGAGTATCATTCTTGCACATGTATGGCCACGTTCAATCTACAAGAAGGCTACGATCAAACGGATCTACAGCACAATGCAATCTGACGTTACATGCAAGCGACCCGTGATCCACGATAACCATCATGCAAAGCTAAGTTGTGCCGCCGACATAAGTCCCGACCTGACTCGGGCACCTACTTCGGGTATCATCACCAAGATTATCTCCAAGATTATTCGTCACCGACGCGTAAGCCCCGCATCTACTCGGGTAGCACAACTTCGCCAATACGTAAGCCCTGCAACTGCTCGGGCAGCACGTCTTCGCCAATGCGTAAGCCCCGCAACTGCTTGGGCAGCACGTCTTCACCAATGCGTAAGCCCCGCAACTGCTCGGACAGCATGTCTTCGCCAATGCATAAGCTCCACACCTGCTCGGGCAGCACGACTTCGCCAATGCGTAACCCCCGCACCCGCCGGGCAGCATCTAGCTCGACGCCGCATAAGCCCTACACATGATAGGCTGCCCAACTGCGCCACTTTACCAACTGCCCCGATATATCGGGTAGCTTTCGCCCACGATAAGCGTAAGCCCCGGGGACGCCTAGGCCGTTAAGTCTTCGCTAACACGTAAGCCCCGAGAACGCTTGAACATGTTAGCAGCGTCTCCAAAAGCCCCGGCAAAAGCACGGGCACCACGCAGGGCGTGGAGGACTCCTCGCCGACCTCTCAATAAGCCCCGATCTCGCTCGGGCACCTCATCACTCTCCAAGACATGCCAGCGCCACCATATTCTCCAGTCGATCTTTACGCTCGGGGACTTCGTCGAGACATCGGACTCCATAGCGTTCTCCAGTCAAACTCTACACCCGAGCTCTCCATCAACACATCGCCGAGCACTCCATTGACGTAGCGCCGACCATCCCATTAATACAGCGCTGAGCACTTAGTGCAATACTAAAGCACCCTGCAAAGGCCAATACACACATGAGGCCTGCAGGTAGGAGGAGCTGAGCCAGAACGTGCTTGATGAATTTCGTCATCACCGGGCAGCCACATGTGTAACGCTCGGCGACACCATGCATTACTCGGTGGATTTCACCAAGGCATCATACTTTGAAAATTATGAGGGCATGCAAGCTATTGAGGTCTTAGCTGGTGTACGTCAAGGCCATGTGCTTCGCCACCAGAACCACGTATTCCGATTGTAGCTTGGGATCACCGCTACTGCTCTGGATTTTATCTACGTCCGCGCGCATGGCGTATGTGCCAAGGAACCAGAAAAATTCATCGACTTGAAGGCACTCCGGTCTTGCGAATTCCGATTTATTCAGCACCAATACCGCCTGCTCCCAACCGCCTCACTTCTGATCGCCGTTAGCATTACTCAAACGCCAGGGCCGTGAACCAAGCTTATTTTTTAAACTCGGGAGACAAGCAAGCCAATAATTAAGATACGCACAAGCAAGTCAAGAAGCAAGAAAGTACGTGCCTTGGACTAGCACATATATGTTCGTGCAAGCCTCCAGCGACGCCTGGTTTCTGTGATCTGATTCCGCATCACTGACACATCGCCACTCGTTGCCGCTCCTCGTCAACATCAACCGCAGCGGCTCAGCTTCCTGCGGCGGACGTCCTTCGTCAACAACGCTGTCCGCAACAACTTGATCTGCTACGACAGCGACCGCTAACCACCTGATCAGACTTGATGCCGAATTTAAGGATCGATCTGCTACGCGGCAGAACAAGATCTATGCACGGCAACCAGGCAAACAAGCCTGACCAGATCCAATCGGACTCTTGCCGATTGACCAAGAGACCTGCAAGTCACATTTAGGCCCCGTTTAGATAGGAAAATTTGGGGGTGAAAAGATGAAAAGTTGCACTGTAGCACTTTCGTTTTTATTTGACAACTTTTATCTAATCATGGCCCAAGTAGACTCAAAAGATTCATCTCGAGGTTGCCACCCCTAAAGTATCAACATGCAACACATGCTACTTCATTTAGTGCTCCATGCAAAAGGAAAGTACAATCGATGTGATGGGGAGGGAAAAATATTTTTACGATCTAAACGCAGCCTTAATCTACACGGCCATGCAGAGCTAAGTGCTATTTATTTTTCTCATTAAATATCGCTCCTGGACACGAAGCAAGGCCATGCATGAGCAAGGTGCATGTGTGACTACGTAAGCAAAGGGAGTACACACCATGAATATTGGGCATCACGATCGCCGAGATCAAACACTTCCATCATCTGATCCTGCTCGGCGAGCCATTGGAGCTTCTGAGTTTCAACGCAACTTACCGGCTACTACATCGGGCGTCAACTAAGGAACTCTTCGCCGGACACTCGTCATCGCTCCTCGTTGTCCTCGCGCTGCTCGGAATCCGCCTCCGACCACACTGGGGACTCGCCGTCTCTCCTCGCCATCCTCGTGCTGCTCGGACGCCGTCTCCAACCACATTGGGGACTCGTCGCCGAACTCCTCGCCGTCCTCGCGCTGGTCGGAAAACGTCTTCGACCACGCTGGGGACTCGTCGCCGCTCCTCACCGTCGCTCCTCGTCGCTACCGACCACGTCGGGGTCTCGTCGCCGCGCTATCAAGTCACTCCACGCTGTTCGGATCAGGGTACTGATCTTGGGCGGCATATCAGGGTTCTTGATATGCGCCTCTCCATGCTCGGGGACTTCATCGTCGATCGCCTGCTCGGAAGATTTTTTCACGATTACTTGCTATGCTTGGGGACTTCGCCTACGTCAAGCATTTCCGATTAGCAAAAGCTGCTCGGGGACTTCGTCATGTTTGTCAAGTGTTTCCGATCAGCAAAAGCTGCTTGGGGACTTCGTCGCTTTCGTCCAGTGTTTCCGAGCAGCAAAGCTGCTCGGGGACTTCGTCGCCTTCGTCAAGTATTTCCGAGCAGCAAAGCTGCTTGGGGACTTCGTCGTCTTCGTCAAGTGTTTCTGAGCAGCAAAATTGCTCGGGGACTTCGTCGCCTCGTCAAGTGTTTCCGAGCAGCAAAACTGCTCGGGGATTTCGTCGTCTTCGTCAAGTATTTTCGAGCAGCAAAGCTGCTCGGGGATTTCGCCGCCTCGTCAAACGTTTCCGAGCAGCAAACTTGCTCGGGGATTTCGTCATCTTCATCAAGTGTTTTCGAGCACCAAAGCTGCTCGGGGACTTCGTCGACACTTTACATGATCAGAAGAATAAAGATTTTGACCCTGACACCACGTGACTACGTCACCTACTATCAGGCTCGGGGACTAAGTGGATACACTGAAGGTATTGATTCTGGCGAACCAAAAGTGGATACACTTCACCAAAGAGAATCTCTTTTCAAATTTTTTCTGAGCTCCTTACATCCGTCTGGTCAAGCAACTCTGAAAATCTGCATCTCCCGACGAATGCAAGGCGCTCGGGGACTAGCTGTGGGGATATAGACCCCCGGTACCACAAGACAAGACATGGACCGCACCATCAAAGCTGGCCCGACCCAGAAGATAAAGACGTGCGGCGCAAGACTGCACCGTACGATTATTGTATCAACTTGGATAGTTTACTTGTAACCTTTGTCCCTTCAGACTATATAAGGAGGGGTAGGGATAGATCCCCTCAATTCAAGGCAACTCAACTCATAATAATACAAGACAGCAACACACAGGACGTAGGGTATTACGCCTCGCGGCGGCCTGAACCTGTATAAATCTCGTGTCTCGCGCTTAGTGCGCAACGCTTGTTCGTCTCAGGCGCACCCTCACCGTCTCATCTACTACCTTGGGCATACCCCTCGGTCGATTATCGCCGGTATTCCGTCGACACTGCTCATCTCCGGCTTTCTTCTTCCTCCGTATTCTTGTGGGGAAAGGTAGCATCGTGGTGTCCACATAGCCTTCCGGTGTCGGTTCTTCTTCCGCGGATTCTTCTTGTGGTTCCGACTCTACTGGTACTTCCTGTTGATGTCTGGGTGCCGTGCCTGTTCTAAGGTTAGGGTGTGGTGGATCACGAGTGGTCTTACCCCCTCTCGTGGTCACCGAATTTATATTCTCAATAGAACTAGCAGGTTGCATGGCAGATTTAGCAGCAGAGGCAAGCTGGGCAATCTAAGTTTCTACTCTCTTATTAAAATTTATTTGGTTTTTAGCATATAAGGATAGGCTATCAAGCTTAGCATTTATGGTTTCAAACATTTTATCATTGAGAGAAAGCTTGTTTGTAAGGTTTTCATTTATTTTAGCCTGTCCTATTGTTGACGGTGGATATATCATAAAATTCCACATTCAGACACCGTCAATAGGCCTCGGATTCAAGGGAAGATAAACATATCATGAGCATATTTTATCAATAACGAGTTCCACTTGTACTCTTGGCTTGTGATTGAAGGGAACACCAAATCAGTGCAAAAGTAAGCAGCTAGGGGCTAACTACATGGTTCGGCCAAACCATGTCATGTTGCCCCAGGCCACCACCTTTCAACACAGTGCATACAACATCAAATGGAAGAGATCAGAGCCAAGGGTGGGCCCACCCATGGGTCGCCCGAACTGCCCATGGGGCCCACCTGGCTCTGGTGATGTGGCAGGATCCGTGTGACACTCCAACCAAGTCATTTCATCCATCGGACCAACTTGTGCTTTCATTCAACGGTGGAGATCAAAGGCACACGGATTGAGGCGTGAAACAAAGCAAACAAGACATAACAAAGACCAGGGGAGTCTCTATGAAAGGTGGGGACCACAGTGGTGGGCCCAGGTCACCTGCACCATCACTGACTGGTGGGGACACCTGCTAGAAGCTCCTGGCTGGGCCCACCAGTCATAGGGGGGTTGGCCAAACCCCGCCTGGTGCCCAGCCAGGTCGGTTGGCCTCCACCGCCTTCCTGCATGCTGTCCACGTGATGAATTGCCTAGAACTGTCCATCTTATGGTGGTAATGTGGTCGGTTCATCCAAGGGTGGAGAGGCAAGGAGCACGCGGATCGCTGACGTGGCACCCCCTCATCCTCCACTATAAATAGAGGCTGCCCACTCCTCTTCAAGACACACCATACAACACAAGAAGCAAGCTAGAGTGAAGTTCTACTCTTTAGTAATAGTATTAGTGTAGTTTGGGAGTTAGAGTCGAGTCGGGCTACGCTCGGAGTCTCCGGAGTCGTCTACTGGAGAGTCTGGTATAGCTCTTGTACCTTTCCTTCTGTAAGACTTTATCCTTGTCAATATATATTATCTTTACTTTACTTCACTAAGTTCTTACTTAGTCTTTACTATTCTTTATAGTATTGTTGTGTCTTGTCTTCTTCTATAGTTGTTTTATACTTGATAGTGATCTTGTCCCAACTCAACGTGTGTTAGTTCATCGCCTGTCATAGGGTGTTCTAGTTGTTGGTACGCAGCTAGAATAGTGAGACTTAGTGTAAGCGTGGTGCTTAGACTAGATCTTGCTTTTGATTACCGCTTGTCGCACGGATTGTTTGTGGGTGCTAGCAGGTGATGACAGCCCTGTCTAGTCTTAGTATCCCTCCATGTGTTTTAGGCAAGTTCTTAAAAGGTAGGCTCCCATAAGAGTGTAGGCACTTCGGGTAGAGATTTTGTCCTCTATTGTCTCGCACTACCCCCTGCACACCGGTAGTAAGGTAACTATCTTAGTGTAAGTCATCTATTTGATAGGATAAGTCACAAGAGTAAAGTAAGTGTCATAGGAGTCTTATACTCACTCGTTGTCCTCCCACTTAGCTATACTCTACTAGTTATTTTTAGTTATCTTAATACTTGTTATGTGTTGGTGTCATTACCTTTTCCTCTACCTATCGATTTACCCCCCTACCACTAGCCGGTACTAAGTTGGTATAGACTTAAGGATCTCTCTTTCTTTTTATTAATTATTTCTAGCAACCGTTTTCCCTTGGGATAAAAATAAATAATGATACCTTGGAATACTCCCGGGTGAAGTGCTACAACTGTATATTCTGTGCGCTTGCGGAATTATCCAATAGACATAAGAAATACCCTCAGGCACTTCTGGCGCCGTTATCAGAGATAGCCTAACACCCTGTCTCTGGTGGTTGCGCTAAGATGTGTCAACAAGCAATTCTGGCGCCATTGCCGGGGAAAGCATCAGTCTAGGAATATTAATAAAAAAATTGAATCCGGAGTCTATTATCAATTTAGTTATCGATTAGTGTTAGGGGCTTACCCCTGTCTGTGTTTTCTCGTTATCGTGAAGCTAGACAGTGCATGAACGGTTTCCATTTGCCGTCAAATTTCATTGAAGATCCTGAGCAATTGTTGAGGAGAACTAGACGCTGTCAAGTTCCACCTCAAAGGTTCATCTCAAACCTGAATCCGTTCGAGGAAAGAGGCTCCGCATTATCAATCAAGGAAGCTATGGCCCAAAAGACCATCTCTGAGTTCTCTGCGCCGTCCGCTGACAACATTGCCACTGGACCGCAGCTCAACTTTGGAGACGCTAGCTTTGGGCTCAACCCTGCACTCATCAGCATGGTGCAAGATAACCCATTATGTGGAAAGCCACACGAAGACGCCAATGCCCATCTCCAGCACTTTCTGGAGGTGGGTGGGACTTTCACCATCAAGAACATCTCGGCTGACGCCATTCGTCTTCGCCTGTTCCCATTCTCACTGCTTGGGAAGGCGAAGCAATGGTTTTATGCCAACAATAGTGAAGTCACCACCTGGGAGAAATGTGCCAACGTTTTTCTCAAGAAGTTCTTCCCAATGGGCAAAACAAGCGCTCTCCGTGGCAAAATTTCAAGCTTCCAACAACGAGCGGATGAGATGATTCCCGAAGCACGGGAATGTCTCCAGGAGTACATTCGTGCTGTCCTCATCATGAGATTGAAGAATGGCTCCTAATCCAAGATTTCTACCATGGGCTAACTGGATTAGCCCATAGTCACCTTGATGCTGCCGCTAGAGGAGCACTCCTGCAACATAATGTCAAGGATGCTAAGGACCTCATTGAGAAAATGGTTATCAACCAAGGATGGAATGAGGAACGCCTCCAACCCAAGAAAAGGGGTATGCACACCATTCATGAGGTGGACATGCTCTCAGCAAAAATGGACCTCTTGATGAAAAAGATTGAAGAAAGTTCCAAGAAGGAACAAGAGGCCATTGGACCCACTGCCACCGCGCGAGCAATTGAAGCTGATCTATGGTGTGAGGTATGTGGTGGAGAAGATCATTCGGGCAACAACTGTCCCGAGACGAAGGAGGAAGTGAGCTTCATCAACAACAGCAACAACAATGGGTATCGACCCCAGCAACAAGGAGGATGGAACTCGCGCCCCTTCTACCAAGGAAATCAAGGTAATGGTTACAGCAATAATTTCAGTAATTCTTATGGTAATCACCTTCTCTTAAAGATCTTGTCTTAGGCTAATGTAAAATTAATGATAGCATAAACAAGAAAATAATGGCTAATGATAAGATTTTTGAAAATCTTAGTGAGATAATGGATAGCTTTAACACTGCTATGAAAAACCAATTGAGCTTTAATAAAATGTTACAAACCCAATTAGTTCAAATAGCAGCAGCTGTCCCATCCTTCGAACAAGGTAAGATCCCAGGGAAACCTGAGGAATCAATTGAGGGTGTTAAGTTAATTTCCACGAGGTTTGGTACGCCTCCGGTGAGGCAAAACCTGGGTTGTCTTCTTGATCCGCCATTCATGGCCAAGAAGAGTGACCCCGGCCATCCTACCACCACCTACGAAATCGGGCCGCACACCTTCAACAATGCCTTCTGCGATCTTGGATCTGGAGTGAACATCATGTCCAAGGTAGTGTACGAGAACTTGCTAGGGGGACCTTTGTACCCCACTTTTGTCAAATTGCAGATGGCCGACCAATCAATCCGGTTCCCCGAGGGATTGGTAAGGGACATCCTTGTCAAAGTTCAAGATGAATACATCCCCGCCGACTTCATCATTCTTGACAGGGGGCTGATGACGAAGTCCCGGTCATCCTAGGAAGGCCGTTCCTCAACACCGTGAATGCCATCATCTACGTGAGATCCGGACAAGTCCACTTCCAACTCTCAGGTAAGAGAATTAAATGTCCTTTCAATGGTTATAAATCGATGCAACAGGCAAGGAAGAATCTGTGGAGAAACAAGCCCTGCCGAGAGAATCAACCGCCAAGGTCCAAAAAGGCCGAACTGGTAAGTAAGGCTGAGGTGATAAATAAGGCTGACTCCGCTGAATCACAAGCATCAACCAAGAAGGAATGATGGAAGAAAGTGGTGCGATCATCACGGTCCCCATCTCCGGGACCGATCGAAGCACCCGAAGAATAAACTTGAAATGGAGAGGTCCCGCTCTATGGACCTTAAACATGGAGCCCTTACTGGTAAGGTAAATCAGTACTTATCTCATATTTAATTCCTGCATTTCAATTTTTGCATTTTCTTCATTGCATTTCATGTTTAATTTTGGCAATAATTTATTTCGATAAAATAAAGTAAGTAGATGAATAAAACTTGAAAAAGATTATCTCTGCTCACACCTGAGGTGGTGGGACCACCTAGGTGGGGTCGGCCGACCCCACCATGGGGCCCACCCACCTCTGGTGGTGTTAGCCTGGTGTCCTGATCATGCTCCTAAAATGTAAACACCAGCTCCTTTTGAATTTTGGTCGACCATTCTTTTGTCATGACCACTCTCGTATGCTTCAAGGAGAATCCAACACCCACATCCATCCAAATTTTGCTCCCATGGTCCATGGGAATCACTTTAAACATGTCCCCACTTTTGTCATACACCTTTTTCCTTCACAAAACACTAGACAAGGGAATCTCTGAAAATTTCAAAACTTTTGGTCTACCACTAGTCTCTACTTTCCTGGACACACTGTTTAAAGCTGAAAGGGGACAAACCCTGGTTCGGCCAAACCATGTTTTGGCTCCTCCCAAGAAAGTGGTGTTTGAATTTAAATAGATTCCCTGTGAAAAGGTAAAAGCAACACTGAACCAATAATTTTTGGTTCGGCCGACCCACTATTTGGCTCCTCTCGGCAGAGTTGCATTTGAATTCAAATGAATTCTCTGTCCAAAGGCAAAAGCAACTCTGATCTTGTCATGATGGGTTCGGCCGACCCATAAATGGAGAGTTATCGGCAAGGTCAAGTTTGAATTCAAATAGATTCTCTGTCAAAAGTTGAAAACAACAAAAACCAGACTAGGGGGGTCGGCCGAACTGGGCCTAGTGGCCTGGCCACCAGCCCTTCTCCCCTTATAAATACCCTTGCATTGTGTGCTCAAATCCACACCCAATCCAGCTGAATCCTCTCGAGCACACAATCTCCCTTCTTCTCTCCATTTGAGCAAGAACTTTCTCAAGTTTAGTTTAAGTTTAGCCACTCAAACCAAAAACCCAAAAATATTTTAGTAGTAGAACCTTGTCTCACTCTCATCTTTGCTCTCAAAATCTTGTTTGTGGAGGTAACCATACCCCGCAAGAACTACTAACAGTGGGATAGCTAACGCTAATGCTAATCCCTGTTGTTGTAGTGTGTTCTTGTGTTTGCTCATTGTTGCAGGATGAAGAAGTTCTCCACCGCACTCAAGAAGGCCAAGAGTGTCGTAGGGAGTTCCTCCCGACGACCCTGCCATGATGAAGATGAAGGAAGAGAAGCTCCACCAAGACAAAGCTTTAGAGTGCCTTCCAGGAGGACGTTTCATCCCTAGAGCGGCCTCATGCTAAATCAAGAAGAGTACCAAAGGTACACCTCTATCCGACACCGAGGGTATGAACATACCGGCATCATCGACCCTGTCCTTTTGGACAGCACAGGTATGACCGCAGAATTCAATACTATTTTCAATACAATCGGTTGGGGAAGTTTTTGGGAAGTGCAAGAACTTGGAATAGAAAAGCTCACCATTGAATTTCTATTCTCTTTACAAGCCACTGAAAATAATGTCTACTTTCGCATGTTTAACCAAGACTATAATTTAACATGGGGAGTTTTTAGCAAGGCACTTGGTTTTGATAATGACTGTAACACCCCAGTGTTAGTCACGAGCTCGCCAGCGAGTGTGGACCCAACTAAGAAATGTCAATAAATGATCTTGATCACAATCTCACATTCATCTCCATCTACCTGGATCGTTGGAAAGGTTTCATGGGCATTGGAATTGAGTAATCACTTTAAATGACAAATCAATTGCTTGTTGGAATATTCTTGATTAAGTGAAAATGAGCATGCAAAGTCAACCAAGCCTTGCAACCTTGCCCAAACAACTCTATATGAAGTCTACAACAAAAGTCATGAAGGTTTCATGTTGAGCAAATTCCCAGAAAATACCTCAATTGGTCTAAACATCAATTTTGAGCTCTCTAATTGCATTACTTTGACCAAAGTGGAAATATTATTTATGGGCAAGATATGAAGTTTGACCTTAAATAAAAGTTATAGATATTTTAGAGTACAACAAATGTTATTTTTGGACCAAGTCGGGATTTGTAACACTTCTGTGTTACGGAACATTTAAAATTGAGCATGCCATCATGAGCATTGCACAACATGTATGAATTTTTGTCAAACTTGACCTGCATCAACTAAGAATGAGTTTATTTTTCTCTAAAGGCTTGTGCTTAGGGCAATAGAGTGGATTTACTAGCAATTTCATTTTTAAAACCCTAAATCGGACTAAAAATCTAGTTTCAAAACTAAGTAGAATTGGGCTTTGCTCCCAAAAGCAAAGTTGTAGCTCTTATTAGTTGGAGTAACTTTGGTATTCTAAGTTTTTCAAGTTTCTAGTTAGAAATTCAAATTAAACTTGAATTACTATATTCAAATTTGAATTTAAAACTTCAATTCAAAAATTATATGGAATCTGAAGATGGTCTTTAAACAAAAGTTGTAAAGCTCCCTAAGTTGAACAACTTTGATGTTCATAGATTTTGAACTTGTTCAATAAAAATTTGAGATTTAAACTGAATTGAAAAAGGTCCATTTACCCCCTTTTCTATAATTTCAAAAATATTTGAAATCTGAAAATGCTTTAAATACGAAAGTTGTTCAGAATTTAATTTCCCACGTATGTTATTTTGGGATATTTTTGACTTGTTACATAAAAACAAAAGTAATTTTGTAAAAACAGAAACCGGGATAATACCTAGCTACAGTTATGCGAAGCAGGGCATGCCACCGAGCTGCCTGCCTGCTTCGGCCACCGCCGCCCTCGGCGCCGCAGCGCGTGTGGGCACATTGCCCTGAGACGTGGCATGAGCGTGTTGTCGTGGCAATCGCCCGGTAGTCGACCTCCTTCTTTTAAGCTCGAAGGCGAGCTCGTTCTCTCCCTTTTCCCGTTTTGTTTCGCTACCGTTGAGCTCGGTCGCCGGCCGAATTCGCGGTCATCAATCCCTCTTCACCCTTTCCGTCTTGCCACCAGCTCCGTAGTGTTCTTGCGCACCGTTAGCACCCAACCTTGCTGCTTGCCATCGCGGGAGGTTCGCAAGTCCGGTCATCTTCCTCGGAGCCGGCAAAAACGCCGCCGCAAGCTGTTCGTTGGAGCTAGACCGATTCGGTGAGCTAGCAGTCATTTCCTTGCACGTTCTTGTTTTCTCATCGATCGGTGAAGCTTATACGACGGTCGGTTTACTTTTTGGGAGTTCAAAAGGATCGGAACAAGCTCGTGATCACGGGAGCACGCCGCCGAGGACACGGTCGTCATCAGGATCGTCACTCCAGCCATCTTCTGCTTCAACTAGTGTGCGCACGAGAATCTAGGTGAGCTCGGGGAGTTTCTAATGCGGTTGGGTTGGTCGGGGAGAGCTCCGGTTAGCCGGAACGCCGATGCCGCCACGACTGGGCCGCCATGGCCACCGGGATAGCCTCTGTTAGGGGCGTAGACTAGAGGTTGGGCTCGGGTCCAGTTCGGGTGGAGGAGGGGAGGACCCTGGTGCACTCGGTCTCATCGGAGGGTAGCCGCCGGCGAGCTCAGCGGCGGGCAGCCGCCGCGCGAGCGTGCTGCCCTGCCTGCCTGCTCTGTTTCGTGAAGAGGTGGCCAGAGGTGGAAGACAGGCCATGCTGGGCCCAATCGGGCCGGCCCAATACCCCGGCCACATACACAGAGATGTATTTCCTATTTTTCCTCAATATGAATAGGCTCTGTATTTGTGATTTTTGTGGGAATTAATTTACAGCTCCAAAAATTACGAAATAAATTACATAAGCTCTCTGTGATATGAAGAATTTATGAAAAATATGAAACTTGTATTTTGAGCACTTTCTGTGGACTGTAAAAATGCATATTTTAATTAATAAATAGCACTTTTATGATTTTTATAGCACAAAATATAAATCCAAAACTTATGAAATTAATTGGGTAGCTATTTTGACCAGTGAGCTACCTCCACAAAAATCCGTGGCTCAGTTGGATAAAGTTTTATTATTTGTGATTTATTCTTAATTAAGTAATTAAATAAAAATGATGATTAGTGTTAATCACTCTAGGATTTTTGTGTTATTTTGGCATTGTGTGAAGACTTAGGATCAGAAACCCTATTTGATCCTAAGCACCTTTCTTAGTGTTGAAGGTCGTGTTAGTTGCGGCTTTCTATGACTTAAAAATAATTAATGAATTAATTATGCAACAATAACACTGTTAGGTGAGATCTTGATTTCAACTTTATCGTGAAGGAAAGTTGTACTCAAGGTTATTAATTTAATACTTGTTAATTGTTAATCATGATATTTGCACCATCATTAAGCATGCATCATTATCACGTATAGTGACCGAAGGCGAGGAAGTAAAAGTCGAGCAAGTCACCGCTGACGAAGCCCCAGGAGTTTTCGGTGGTTTTGATATTTGCGGTTCTGATCCTGATCCGTCCCTCGCCGTGCAACAAGGCAAGCCCCGGTGCATTAGCCCCTCCTTGTGTTTTATAAATCTTTATCACCTTGAGTTAAATTGCTGCATTAGGTTGATAGGAGTTGATTGTCACCTACTTGCTGCATTTACCTGCCTTGATATATTATCCTTGAAACCTGATTTAAAGGAAAATGTTTATAAAATGCTTAGCCTTGCTTAATAGTTAAGCGTTTATGAAAAAGATATTTTGTATGCTTTGGGTATACTATTATGAACTATTATAATTGTTTGACAGGGCAGTAGACTTGTATTGAGAAAGGAATCTCAATGTAGTGTCTCTGACTGTCTATTAAGAAAACGAAATGGAATTCATTAGGGACCATTCGTTGTCGGCCTCCTGGATCAAGACTTTGCAATTAGCCACATACTACGGAAAGCTTCTGACTCCGGTCGCTTCTCTACTTGAACCGATAACCACGCACTGGGAGTGGAGAGATGGCGAGAGTAGCGTGTACCCTCGTGGCCGGCGTGCCTGGAGAGGAGAGGAGTACTGTGCTCTCGGGTGGCGCAGGACCGGTTCAAGTTTTGGAAAAGCCGTGGTAGGCGGGGTTGGTATATGCAAGCTTAGGTGCTACATATGCAGTGTGGATAGGGATCCCCAGCTGGGTTTTCAATCGATTCGAATCGTCGTTGCTCCTCGGTCAATGGAGACTCGATCCTTCGACTTACAGCGAAGAGTGGTTCGGAAGTAGGTAAATGTGGGAAAGGGAATTGATGACGAGATAACTGAATGAAACAATCTAGCTTGAGATTAAATGTTAAGCTGATTTAGTGAGCTTTTCTGCAAAACTCTTTGATTCTTGCTAAAGCCTCTCCTTGATTTCCCTTAGCTTGCATTCCTGAGTCTTCTCCCCAATTTTTAGTCGGGTAAGTCTTGCGGAGTACCCCTTGTACTCAGGGTTTGTTAACCCCATGTTGCAGGCAATCAGCAACCCAAGGTCTGCGTTGGACCTTGCTGTATGACGGTGTTCGAGGAAGTGGTCGAGGAGGATAGTGATAGTGAGTGAGTATTTGATCCCAGGGCGGGGATGTTATGTAATGTAAGTGTTGTATAAGCTACTTACCTACTGCCACTACTCATATTTTGGTTTGTAATAATCGTACTTAATGTATAATTAAGAACACGGGTTTGTAATCCTATGTAATATTTTAAGTCTTCCGCTCTTGTACTCCGAGTTGTAAAATTTGTATGAAATGTTGTACTCTGCAATTTCTTCGCAATTAAGATCCTGTTCGGAGGAAACGGGTTTACTCGTAAACCCGGCAAACCCTTTTAGGTTATACGGGTCACCTGCACGGCTGTCAGAGGTCTTTGGGACGACAACAGGTGCATGTGGGCCATATAGCTTAGGAGGTTCTGTCACAGCTGGTACCGGAGCCTTAATTGCAAAGACTTGCAGGGTCTTTTTGCAAAATTTCAAAATGATTTGGATCCATTGTTAATTTGTAATTTGGTCCAAATTGCTTATTATCTTGTCTTAATCATTTTAATAAAGGCAAAAACTGATGAGTATTGGCATAGTAGGGAAATAGCATTTATGATATACTAGCCCTATGTTAAAAAAGTTTATTATCAAGTCAATTTATTGTTTTGTTTGTGATTGTTTCGTAAGTACGTGCATGCATCATAATTGTTAACTTGATAATAATTACCTTCCTTCTTAAAGGGGTATGGGATTAGTAGAAACCAAACCTATTCTTGCTGACCTGTAATTTTGTTAAGCTAATCCTAACTCACCTTATTCAGATGGCTCGTACCAAGCGTACCGCTCGCAAGATGGTTGGACCTCAAGGTGTGCCACACCATCAAATCGCACCAAGGGTCACTCCCAACAGCAGTCAAGCCGAGCTGTAGGCGGAGATTGAGAGGCTGCATGAGCGTCTTGACAGGGTGTTTGACAACCGCTGCAGGGGCCAAATCGAGATGCGTCAACTGAAGACTCGTCTGCGGGAGGTGATGGCGGAACGTGAACTTGCGGGACAGCAGGAGGACCGCGCTCTGACTCGAGTTCGCGAGTTAGAGGTTTATGCAAGAGACCTCGAGCGCCAGAATGAGGAGGTGCGCGAGGAGATGTACCGACTGTATCATCAGCTCCATCCTCACGGTGCGTCTGACGAGGCGGACCAAGACGAACAGGATGGCGGAATCCAGTGAGGGCAGCAACATGCCTGCATCACCCAGCACTACCTAGGATAGCTTAAGCCTTGGGTTGGGTATGTAAAATAAGTATCTAAGCTAGACTAACCACTAAGCTATGTCGTGCTAGGAGCGCGACAAATTTTGGTATTGTAATCCGTAAAACGCTATGTACTGCTAAGATTTGGAATAATCATATGTGAATATGGCTTGCTTGTATATACAGATGCCGATGCGTACTCGTGCTTCTGATGAGGCTGGAACCTCTCATGGCGGTGATGAGCTTCCTAACCCGCCACCGATTCCGCCAACATTAGCTGATGCTATCGCCGCACTGGCGAATGCCACTGCTCATCTGGCACAGAATCAAAATCAGAATAATTAGGGAAACCGTCGTGGGCGTAACAACCGGGACGAAACCACTTATGTGGATTTCACAGATACTCGTCCACCGGTTTTCACCAAAGCTGATGAGCCGTTGGAGGCTGACGATTGGCTCCGCACTATGGAGCAAAAGTTTAGTCTTATTCAGTGCACCGACTATTAGAAGCCTCTGTTCGCAGCACAACAGCTTCGGGGAGCTGCCAGCAGCTGGTGGGCGAACTTTGTTGCCGCCCAGCCAGAAGGTCACCGTGTGACATGGGCCGAGTTCCGTGAAGGTTTTCGTGCCCATTATATTCCTGCTGGAGTAATGAAGCTGAAGTTAGACGAGTTTCTAGCGCTTCACCAGAGGGAGGACACCGTGATGTAGTATGTGTTCAAATTCAACCACCTTTCTCAATATGCACCTGATCATGTGGGCACTGATCACAAAATAGAAAGATTGCTTTGAGAGGGGTTTGAATTCAAAAATTCAGAGAGCATTGACCTCCAACCCAGATGCTACTTATCATCAGGCGGTCAACATAGCAATAGCATATGAAGCTAAGAATCTTGTTCATCAGGTGGAGAAACGAAAGACAAAGATTGTGTCGACCGGACCTTCTGGTGGTAAGAAGCGCCAGAAGATTGTGTTTCATCCTGTTCAACACCAACGTACCCATTATCCACAGCCGCAATATCCACCTCAGCAACAGGTTTTCATTCGCCCTGCTGCCGCACTGCAGAATATTAATAAGCCAAATACCACTCAGCCGAACGCCCCTAGTGTTCGTATCCAAGCTCCACCACCAAACTACAACGCTCCATGCTTTAACTGTGGAAAGCCCGGGCATTACTCTCGTGATTGCCCGTTTCCGAGACAGTATAATCAAAATGTTCCGAGGGTTGTTGGTGGTCAACAGCAGCAGCAGCAGAATCAGAACCGTAACAACCAGCAGAACCAGAAGGGTAAGGCCATGAAGAAAGTTGGACAAGTCCACTATACTCAGGTCAATGAGATCCCGGAAGGAGAACCCGTCATGCTTGGTAGGTTTCCTGTTGCAAATCATCCTACTGTTATGCTTTTTGATTCTGGTGCATCTCATACTTTTATCAATCATACATTCGTCATTGAGCATAATATTCCAATTGGGGAAGCTAAGGAAAGTATTATAGTGCAGTCGCCTGGGGGACGACTGAGTACCAAGGAAATGGTATATCAGGTACCTATAGACTTAGGTGGTCATCTTTTTCCCACATCCATGATAGTGTTAAAGGATCAAGATATAGATGTGATCCTAGGTATGAATTGGATGTACCAGAGAGGAGCTATTATTGATACTTTGAATAGAACCATAAAGGTGAACTTACCTAATAGTACTTCTCAACTTCTCATCCAACTTCCAACACCTCAGAGGGCTGTTGAAAGAGTTAATGCCACCTCAGTGAAAGAAGTTCAGGACACTCCGGTAGTTTGCGAGTTTCGAGACGTGTTTCCTGAAGATCTGCCTGGATTACCTCCTGACCGGGATGTAGAGTTTACCATTGAATTGAAGCCGGGAACAGCCCCAATTTCCCGAAGATCTTATAGAATGCCTCTGAATAAGTTGGCAGAACTGAAGATTCAGTTGCAAGAGTTGCTTGATAAGGGATTTATCAGACCAAGCTCTTCTCCTTGGGGTTGTCCTGCTATTTTTGTAAAGAAGAAGGACAAAACTCTAAGGTTGTGTGTTGACTATAGACCGTTGAATGAAGTCACTATCAAGAATAAGTACCCTCTGCCTCGGATTGATCTTCTTTTTGATCAGCTTGCTGGAGCAAAGGTGTTTTCTAAGATTAACCTTCGCTCGGGTTATCATCAAATAAAGATTCGCCCCGAGGATGTTCCTAAAACAGCTTTCACTACTCGTTATGGGTTATATGAGTATTTGGTCATGTCTTTCGGTCCGACCAATGCTCCTGCTCATTTCATGTATCTGATGAATTCTGTGTTCATGCCAGAGTTGGACAAGTTTGTAGTAGTGTTCATAGATGATATCTTGATATATTCAAGGAGCGAGGAGGAGCATGCAGAACATCTTCGCATTGTTCTAACTCGATTAAGGGAGCATAAGTTGTATGCCAAGTTCAGTAAGTGTGCATTTTGGTTGAAGGATATTCAATTTCTGGGACACATTCTATCAGCTGAAGGCGTAGCTATCGATCCTAGCAAGGTTGAGGAAGTCTTGAATTGGCAACCGCCGACCACTGTTCATCAAGTTAGAAGTTTTCTGGGAATGGCAGGATACTATCGCCGGTTCATCCCCAACTTCTCTAAGATAGCTAAGCCAATCACTGAGTTGCTTAAGAATGATGTGATGTTCAGATGGTCAGCTGAATGTGAAGAAGCTTTCCAAACTCTAAAGAAACTCTTGACCACTGCTCCTATTTTAGCTTAGCCTGACATCGAGAAAGCCGTTCGATGTGTATTGCGATGCCTCAGGTATTGGTATTGGTTGCGTGCTGATGCAAGAAGGCCGAGTCATTGCATATGCATCTCGTCAGCTGAAGCGACATGAAGAGCACTATCCAACTCATGATTTGGAATTAGCCGCTGTTGTTCACGCTCTAAAGATCTGGCGTCATTATTTGCTGGGCAACACTTGTCATATATACACAGATCACAAGAGTTTGAAGTATATTTTTACTCAATCTGAGTTAAATATGAGGCAAAGAAGATGGCTTGAACTGATAAAGGACTATGATCTGGAAGTGCACTACCATCCTGGTAAGGCAAACGTGGTTGCCGATGCACTTAGTAGAAAGACTCACTGCCATTGTCTGACAGTGAGGCCGTTAGACCTTTCCTTGTGTTATGAGCTTGAAAAGTTAAACATTGAAATGGGTCAGCGAGGCAGATTAACCAACCTTAGCATTGAGTTGACTATCCAAGAAGAGATTATTGCTGCCCAGAAAAAGAATAAAGGCATTAAACACATCAAGGAAAAAGTTTTAGCTAGAAAAGCCGACTGCTTCCGAATTGATGATGATGGTGTCGTATGGTTCAAGAATCGCTTAGTAGTTCCAAAGGTTCCTGAGTTACGTCAAAAAATCCTTGATGAAGCGCACTTAACAAGGTTTTCTATTCATCTAGGAAGTAATAAGATGTATCAGGACCTGAAACAGAGATTCTGGTGGACCAAAATGAAGATCGAGATTGCCCAATATGTTGCTGAGTGTGACACCTGCCAGAGAGTAAAAGCGGTGCATATGAAATCAGCAGGTGAACTCCACCCATTACCTGTTCCTAGAAGTAAGTGGGAGGATATTAGTATGGATTTTATAGTGGGTTTGCCCAAGACAACCCGAGGGTTTGATTCCATCTGGGTAATAGTGGATCGCCTCACCAAACAGGCTCATTTTATACCCGTCAAAATCCTTTATCCTGCATCAACATATGCGAAGTTATACATTAATAACATTATGAAACTTCATGGGGTGCCAAAGACTATTGTATCTGACAGAGGTACACAGTTTGTCTCCAATTTTTGGAAATCTTTTCATGAGTCCTTGGGTACTAAGCTTCTGCACAGTACTGCTTATCATCCTCAGACTGGGGGTCAAACGGAGAGAGTCAATCAGATTCTCGAGAATATGTTAAGTGCTTGTGTTCTCAATTATTCGGCTAGTTGGGATGAATGTTTGCCCTTGATAGAATTTTTGTATAATAACAGCTATCAGGAAAGCATCAAGATGGCACCATTCGAAGCGGTATATGGTTGTAGATGTCGAACTCCGTTGAATTGGTCCGAACCTGGGGAACGATGGTTCTTTGGAGTCGACATGGTTAAAGAAGCCGAAGAGAAAGTTCAAACTATTCGAGCTAATATGAAAGCGGCCCAATCTCGCCAAAAGAGTTATGCTGACAAAAGACGTCGACCTCTAGCATTCAAAGTAGGAGAATATGTATATCTGAAAGTCTCCCCTATGAAGGGAGTTAGTCATTTCGGGGTAAAGGGAAAGTTATCCCCGCGCTACACTGGCCCATTCCAAATCATGCAGAGGTGTGGACCTGTAGCGTATAAGCTAAAATTGCCTGAGCAATTGTCAGAAGTTCACAATGTGTTTCATGTGTCACAGTTGAAGAAATGTCTTCGAGTGCCTGATCGAATCATCGACCTGGAAGGGATAGAACTTAAGTCGGACTTGACCTATGCAGAGTACCCGATCAGAGTCTTGGATCAAAGAGATCGAGTCACACGAAGGACGACCACGAAGTGGTATAAGGTTTAGTGGAGTCAGCACTCTGAAGAAGAGGCTACCTGGGAATCCGAGGATTTTCTATGTGAAAATTTCCAAGAGTTCTATGCTTCCCTATAGTCTGATCCATTTCTTCTGTTTTGTAAAATACAACTTCCCCATCTGTTCCATAGTATGAAAAGAAGTGTGTTTGTGTGAGACGTTTTCTTTTCCATTACTTAACCCAGGGTTTTCAGCGTACTAAATCTCGGGACGAGATTTCTTTAAGGGGGAAGAGCTGTGACACTTCTGTGTTACGGAACATTTAAAATTGAGCAAGTCATCATGAGCATTGCACAACATGTATGAATTTTTGTCAAACTTGACCTGCATCAACTAAGAACAAGTTTACTTTTCTCTAAAGACTTGTGCTTAGGGCAATAGAGTGGATTTACTAGCAATTTAATTTTTAAAACCCTAAATCGGACTAAAAATCTAGTTTCAAAACTAAGTAGAACTGGGCTTTGGTCCCAAAAGCAAAGTTGTAGCTCTTATTATTTGGAGTAACTTTGGTATTCTAAGTTTTTCAAGCTTCCAGTTAGAAATTTAAATTAAACTTGAATTACTATATTCAAATTTGAATTCAAAACTTCAATTCAAAAATTATATGGAATCTGAAGATGGTCTTTAAACAAAAGTTGTAAAGCTCCCTGAGTTGAACAACTTTGATGTTCACAGATTTTGAACTTGTTCAATAAAAATTTGAGATTTAAACTGAATTGAAAAAGGGCCATTTACCCCCTTTTCTATAATTTCAAAAATATTTGAAATCTGAAAATTCTTTAAATACGAAAGTTGTTCAGAATTTAATTTCCCACATATCTTATTTTGGGATATTTTTCACTTGTTACATAAAAACAAAAGTAATTTTATAAAAACCAAAACTGGGATAATACCTAGCTACAGTGATGCGAAGCAGAGCATGCCACCGAGCTGTCTGCCTGCTTCGGCCACCGCCGCCCTCGGCGCCGCAGCGCGCACGGGCACGTTGCCCTGAGACGTGGCATGAGCGTGTTGTCGTGGCAATCGCCCGGTAGTCGACCTCCTCCTTTTAAGCTCGAAGGCGAGCTCGTTCTGTCCCTTTTCCCGTTTTGTTTCGCTGCCGTTAAGCTCGGTCGCCGGCCGAATTCGCGGTCATCAATCCCTCTTCACCCTTTCCGTCTTGCCACCAGCTCCGTAGTGTTCTTGCGCACCGTTAGCACCCAACCTTGCTGCTTGCCATCGCGGGAGGTTCGCAAGTCCGGTCATCTTCCTCGGAGCCGGCAAAAATGCCGCCGCAAGCTGTTCGTTGGAGCTAGACCGATTCGGTGAGCTAGCAGTCATTTCCTTGCACGTTCTTGTTTTCTCATCGATCGGTGAAGCTTATACGACGGTCGGCTTACTTTTTGGGAGTTCAAAAGGATCGGAACAAGCTTGTGATCGCCGGAGCACACCGCCGAGAACACGGTCGTCATTAAGATCGTCACTTCAGCCATCTTCTGCTTCAACTAGCGTGCGCACGAGAATCTAGGTGAGCTCGGGGAGTTTCTGATGCGGTTGGGTTGGTCGGGGAGAGCTCCGGTTAGCCGGAACGCCGATGCCGCCACGACCGGGCCGCCATGGCCACCGGGATAGCCTCTGTTAGGGGCGTAGACTAGAGGTTGGGCTCGGGTCCAGTTCGGGTGGAGGAGGGGAGGACCCTGGTGCGCTCGGTCTCATCGGAGGGTGGCCGCCGGCGAGCTCAGCGGCGGGCAGCCGCCGCGCGCGCGTGCTGCCCTGCCTGCCTGCTCTGTTTCGTGAAGAGGTGGCCAGAGGTGGAAGACAGGCCATGCTGGGCCCAATCGGGCCGGCCCAATACCCCGGCCACATATACAGAGATGTATTTCCTATTTTTCCTGAATATTAATAGTCTCTGTATTTGTGATTTTTGTGGGAATTAATCTACAGCTCCAAAAATTACAAAATAAATTAAATAAGGTCTCTGTGATGTGAAGAATTTATGAAAAATATGAAACTTGTATTTTGAGCACTTTCTGTGGACTGTAAAAATGCATATTTTAATTAATAAATAGCACTTTTATGATTTTTATAGCTCAAAATATAAATCCAAAAATTATGAAATTTATTGGGTAGCTATTTTGACCAGTGAGCTACCTCCACAAAAATCCGTGGCTCAGTTGGATAAAGTTTTATTATTTATGATTTATTCTTAATTAAGTAATTAAATAAAAATGATGATTAGTGTTAATCACTCTAGGATTTTTGTGTTATTTTGGCATTGTGTGAAGACTTAGGATCAGAAACCCTAATTGATCCTAAGAACCTTTCTTAGTGTTGAAGGTCGTGTTAGTTGCGGCTTTCTATGACTTAAAAATAATTAATGAATTAATTATGCAACAATAACACTGTTAGGTGAGATCTTGATTTCAACTTTACCGTGAAGGAAAGTTGTACTCAAGGTTATTAATTTAATACTTATTTATTGTTAATCATGATATTTGCACCATCATTAAGCATGCATCATTATCACCTATAGTGATCGAAGGCGAGGAAGTAAAAGTCGAGCATGTCACCGCTGACGAAGCCCCAGGAGTTTTCGGTGGTTTTGATATTTGCGGTTCTGATCCTTATCCGTCCCTCGCCGTGCAACAAGGCAAGCCCCGATGCATTAGCCCCTCCTTGTGTTTTATAAATCTTTATCAGCTTGAGTTAAATTGCTGCATTAGGTTGATAGGAGTTGATTGTCACCTACGTGCTGCATTTACCTGCGTTGATATATTATCCTTGAAACCTGATTTAAAGGAAAATGTTTATAAAATGCTTAGCCTTGCTTAATAGTTAAGCGTTTATGAAAAAGATATTTTGTATGCTTTGGGTATACTATTATGAACTATTATAATTGTTTGACAGGGCAGTAGACTTGCATTGAGAAAGGAATCTCAATGTAGTGTCTCTGACTGTCTATTAAGAAAACGAAATGGAATCCATTAGGGACCATTCGTTGTCGGCCTGCTGGATCAAGACTTTGCAACTAGCCACATACTACGGAAAGCCTCTGACTCCGGTCGCTCCTCTACCTGAACCGACAACCACGCACTGGGAGTGGAGAGATGGCGAGAGTAGCGTGTACCCTCGTGGCCGGCGTGCCTGGAGAGGAGAGGAGTACTGTGCTCTCGGGTGGCGCAGGACCGGTTCAAGTTTTGGAAAAGCCGTGGTAGGCGGGGTTGGTATATGCAAGCTTAGGTGCTACATATGCAGTGTGGATAGGGACCCCAGCTGGGTTTTCAATCGATTCAAATCTTCGTTGCCCCTCGGTCAATGGAGACTCGATCCTTCGACTTACAGCGAAGAGTGGTTCGGAACTAGGTAAATGTGGGAAAGGGAATTGATGACGAGATAACTGAATGAAACAATCTAGCTTGAGATTAAATGTTAAGCTGATTTAGTGAGCTTTTCTTCAAAACTCTTTGATTCTTGCTAAAGCCTCTCCTTGATTCCCCTTAGCTTGCATTCCTGAGTCTTCTCCCCAAATTTTAGTCGGGTAAGTCTTGCGGAGTACCCCTTGTACTCAGGGTTTGTTAACCCCATGTTGCAGGCAATCAGCAACCCAAGGTCTGCGTTGGACCTTGCTGTATGACGGTGTTCGAGGAAGTGGTCGAGGAGGATAGTGATAGTGAGTGAGTATTTGATCCCTGGGCAGGGATGTTATGTAATGTAAGTGTTGTATAAGCTACTTACCTACTGCCACTACTCATATTTTGGTTTGTAATAATCGTACTTAATGTATAATTAAGAACACGGGTTTGTAATCCTATGTAATATTTTAAGTCTTCCGCTCTTGTACTCCGAGTTGTAAAATTTGTATGAAATGTTGTACTCTACAATTTCTTCGCAATTAAGATCCTGTTCGGAGGAAACGGGTTTACTCGTAAACCCGGCAGACCCTTTTAGGTTATACGGGTCACCTGCACGGCTGTCAGAGGTCTTTGGGACGACGACAGGTGCATGTGGGCCATATAGCTTAGGAGGTTCTGTCACAGGATTAAAGTTCTAAGTGCCTCAAAAAGTGAGATCAAGTCAGAAAGAGAAATCTGATTTCAGCACTTAGAATAATTCTAGGTATGGAATTCATGCCGATTTCTTTGACATCCCATGTTCTCAAAATTTCCTTAAGCAACTCAAGTTGGACCAAAAATAAAAGTAGAAGAAAATTGGTCGAAGCACAGCATATCAAATATTGGCAGCAATCTGACGTCGTTTGACAAGTATGGATATTTGGTTTTCGTTCGTAATTAACTCCTTGATATCATCAGTTTTGGAGCTAATTACCTACTAACTCTTTTGTCAAAAAACCAAGCACCCTTAATCAACTTTGTAGAGCCAACTGAGGACTACAACTTTGACTCAGATTGTCCCAGCAGAATCTCCTCCGAATACGCTGAAAAACGGATCCAAAGTCGCTCCTGACAGTACCCGCCACGTGCTCGTTAAAATGCTGCAAAGGGAACACGTGGTCGCCGCGCACTGCTGGAGCTCTGCCATGGCTGCCCACCATGGCCAATCGCCTTGCTGCACCCTATCCACATCTCTGCCCGTCAAAGGCGACGCCAGAGCCTCCTCCTCTCCCCCATTCCGTTTACACTCTCTCCTTCACTCGCTGCTCCCTCTCCTTCGTTCCCTGCAGCTCGAGCCCAGCTCTGGCCGCCATGGCCAAGGCCACACCGACCGCAGCCAGCAGTAGCCAGCCACAGCCCCTGCAGCGCCGAGCGCAGTCACCTCTGGCTTCCCTCCGCCGCCTTCGACCAGCCAGGGTCGTCCACCGGCCTCTAGCGCGGCCACAAGCGGGACTGAACCCGCCGTGGCTCTGCTGCTCGCTGCTGGGCAGCACCGGCCTCTCCCAGTCACAGCTGGCCGGCTGTCTAGCCCTTCAGGCCACCAGCAGCCGCCCTGCTGTGGGATCCCGTCGGCCGGAGCCGGTTAGGGCAGGGCCGAGCCCCTCCCTCTGCCTCTCGGTGCTCTCCCTCCTTCTCTGTTTCTGTTTTGAACTGAGGATGAAGAAGGGAATAACCTGTGTGCATTCCTCCTTATGTGTGACAGGTGGGACCTACCAGGGAGCTGACCCGATGCGTCACCAACTCTGGAGGCTGAACTATGTGCAGCCGTGGGTAGATCTAGCAATATTCTAGGGTTTTGCTGGATTTCGGTTTATTCTCGCAGATCTGATGTTAAGCTTCAACAATCCATATCTCATGATTGGGAGCTCTAAAAAGGACGATGTTTGTTTTGTTAGTTTCCTTGTTAAGTTCTCTGCATGTTAGATCTAGTAAATGTGCTATGTTATCTACACTTTTGTGCTGTAGAAATTATTATTGAAAAGTGGTTTAGAGTTTTTATTAACTTGCTTTTGGTCATATTTTAAGAAATAGAAGTCCAACATGTGTAATTCCAATTTTGTTAGTCTTCTAATAACATGTACTAGCTAATAGGAATATAAAACATATAGGTTATTTACTGTTTTCATGATGTTTCACATTAATCTTGTTAAATAGAAAATAAATGGTTGAATTGCTTGTTATTTTTGTATCTGGAGTTTATTGCTCCAAATGGCATGCAAATTTAATTGTAGACTCTCTGTATGATGTGTGATGTCAGGTTAAATTTTCAAGATTTATGGTGCAAGTATGACTGAGTTGTTGATTTATCATCTTTGGTGCATATTAAGTAGATTTAAATACTTTATAAATAATATATTGTGGTAAAAATGGAAAATGGTGTTCCACTACCTTTGTATGATATTGTGCTATCCTGAGAATTAATAATATAGCCATGTATCTACTGAAAGTGTGATGTTTTAGATTTAACTTGCTCTCCAATGCTTTATTGCATTATAGATTTGTTTATTTTATAATAATTACATTATAATACCTGAGCACGTGAAATTTGAACCTTGTTCATGATTTGTAATTAACTAGCTCTCATAAAAATATCAGCTCCATTGGAGGTGTTTACCATATGACTTAAATAATTAAATAATAGGCTTTTATGTTATAGTTAATGAAAGTTTAGAGCAAAATGGGCACATGCATGTATTGTTATGATCCTCTTGTTGTGTTTTAACCGGAGCTAAGTATTGCATGATCATGTTATGATGGTTGGGGCTGTATCAAAAGCTCATGCGCACATGTATTCTTGGGTAGAAATCAAATAAAGACTCGCTTTGCATATGTGCTGAAATGGCTGCAGGAGCAGTCCCTGTTGTTGTGATGTTTTCTCCATTATAATGATGTTGTATGTAAATATATTCTATACAAAAGTTGTAGCTAACTTCATCTACTTGCTTGTCCTAGAATTTCATGATTGTAAGCCTGATAGTTTTAGAGTTATAGAATTTAGAAGTCTGCTGTCAGGTTTTGCCTGTTTTCTATGCAGACCTGAATGTTTGCTTTGTTTGACAAATTTATGCTTGAATCACCTCTTGGTGATAATATATAAGTTCTAGTATATTTCTTTGGCTTTCCAAATTGTCTAGGATCATCCCTTTTGATGGTCTAGATCCGTAGTTATGATTGTTTGAAGTGTGAGGACAGAATCTGTCCAAATCTGGACAGAGCTGCCTTCTTTGTGTTGTTTGACCTTTATATGTATTGAATCATCTTAAGATGATAATAAAAAAGTTATAGACAATTTCAATAGCTTTCCAGAAAGGCTTAGATCACCCTGGTTGGATGTGTATAGCTTGAGTTATGGTTAAATCTTGTGCTTGCTGTCCTGCTGCCCATAAACTATATGTGTGGGATTATGATTGCTTTGACTTTGCTTTGCTTGGTGTGATTGTTAGCTTATGGTTCAGTGATGGTAGATTAACATTCCTTGTATTACTTCCTTTTATTCATACATGTGCATTGTGCATCTTATTTAGGTACGATAGATGAACACATGGAGTGAAGGACATGATGATGGAACTAACCACAAGACGGTGTGGTGAACTAATCACGAAGATGGAAGGACTAATCGAGTGCTTGGATGGGAGATGCTCATCGAGCGAGTGTCATCTAACAAACGCTGACTTAATGTTGAATCCCAGGCAAGCCCCGGAGCATCCCTAAATCTCCACCTATCTCTTTTTATAAATGCACCGGTCTTTATTAAATCGTATGATTGTGCACTTAAGTATAGGAGTTGGTTGATACCGTTGTTACATAATTACCTTGTCCACTCTACTTATGATCCTGGTACTATTACTAGACAGGTGATCGATCTTATGCTTAGCCCTGCTTAGACCGGTAGAAGTCGGGTGATTTCCTGTCATCCGCGAGAAAGTCGGGTGATTTCCTGTCATCCGCGAGCATAGGTGGTGACTGATGAGATCCACATAGATGGCTATATGTGTCACCATGCCACAATGTTTAATGAGAGAATCAAGGCTAGGTAGTGGGGAGCTGCATGACGTGGGTCATGTTGACTTCGGTGCTACTTGCTGCCGATTAGGACTGAGGCCACCAGACATCAGTTGAGATTGAAGGACATCATCACATAGCTGGCCAGATAAGTCGTTCTGACCACGAAGCCGAGTAGTTCTTTCTGAGCCGAGAATTGGTGTGACATGGATAGACATATCCTGGAGGTAGGAAGGATGTGCGGAGACACCATTTTGCCGTAGTCAGGTCAGGGACCTGCACTTCCTGTGAGTGAGTTTGTCTCCGAGAATATGGCCCCCGCCAAGCTCGCAATATAGTATGACTCAGAAAGATCTAACGGTGACCCAAGAAGCCACTGATCAGGCTGACAGGGTTTGTGATTGGCATATTTGCCAGCTGGTACAATCGATTCGAATCGCCATCTCTCCTGGTTAGTGAGAAACTGAACTGATCTTCTAGTGAGGTAGAGGTTAACAACTTGAACGTGATTATTGGTGAGATGAGAAAGATATCTGTGGATATCAGAAATCGCTATGGTTTATTGATTGCTATAATATCAAGTGATTGCTTAGTATAGCTGCAAACCTTAGCTATAATAGCTGAACTGAAATCGCAGCTGAACAATATCTAAAATTGATAAGTTGAGGAATTATTGTAGTAATGCTTTTTATGCAAAAATGATACTATCTCCTGAGCTCCACCAAATAAGCCTTGCATATCCTTGAGAGTCTTTTTATTTTTTCCTGTCGGGTAAGTCTAGCTGAGTACATTTGAGTACTCAGAGTTTTATTTCCAATGTTGCAGGAGGAATACTTTGTTGTCTAAAAGAGCTACTTCTATCCTTCGGGAGAGGAAGACTAGACCTTGGGCAAGGTCATGTATCTATCTTATCTATGTTGCTGTGACTGGTCGGTACTTCGCACTTGTTAACAACAAATTTTGGGCTGGGAGCCGATAGCCGATACCGGAGGAGGATAACCGATCTCGGAAGCAGATTCCGTCCAGCGGAAGGAAGGAAAATAGCCGATTGAACGGTGAATCAGTTATCGGGCGAAGGTGATAGGAGGCGTGCAGCGTCAGTATTGATGACGTCGTCCAGAGTCCGCACTGCCAAGATGCGATCACGATCGGAGTCCGTTATGAAAGGGAAGTTGGGACTCTAAGTTACCTTAGATATAGGATAGTTTGTTGGTTTCCTTATCTATTAATGAGTTGTAATTCGATTAGGACTCTAGCTACGCTCAGGGTATAAATATAAGCCCTCAGCCATCGTAAAAGAAATCAACAACAATATCAATACAACACAACTTTCGGCTCCGGCCAACAAACCCTAGAGTCAGTCGAGTCCGGCGAGTTACTTCATCCAGGCTGGGTATCATCCGGTGGACACAGGCTTGCTTGTAAGTATCGTCAACCCCCTGTTAAACTATGTCTTTTTAGCGTCATCCGGTGGACGTGGAAGCATGGCAGACCAGGGTCCTTGCTAAGCTCTGTTTCTTTGGCGTCATCCGGTGGACGCGGGAAGCATAGTGAGTCAAGGATGATTCACGCTGGTTTACCTGATCAATCTGTGTTAACTGTCATCCGGTGGACGAGATACAGATTAGGACGGTTTTCACGCGCGGATTAGTTATCGATTCGTGTTTGTTTGCTTGATTAATCTATTAGTTAATGTCATCCGGTAGACAGGCTATAGATTGAGATGGTTTGCATGCATGGATTAGTTATCGGCTCTAGTTAAATTTGGCAGTTTAGCTGGATTCATTAAGTTACCGATGTTGCTTATGTTTATTGTTTATTATTTAAAGCAATCATCAATTTGCCCGTCTTGATCCATATGCGTCGGTTTATATCTAATAGATCTATATGTTCAACGAATTATGTTTGCCATTCGTTTTATATTGATAAGATAAAATGCTTTGCACCAGCCGGTTGTATTTTGGATCTAGATTAGATACGGGTCGCACTCAAGTAATAAAATAAACTTTGTCTAGATTCAAAGGTTAACGGATCTAAGTTGCAACTTCATCATGACTGCCTCGATCCGCTCGATCTCCACTGTTGCAAGATTGTGATTTAGATCTACTAGCCGGAGAGTTGAAACATTGTTTGCTTTATAGGCTTGTATGTTACTCGTATACACTAAATCGGCTGAAATAGCCGATTTCTTCCTGTTTTACATTAAGACATCTTATGATCATGTCAGCTTGCTGTGACTACATCTTTATAGCATATTCCCGTCTAATGCAAGTATATGTCATTGAATTCATGTCTGAATCGGTTAACTTGAGTTACAATGCATGTTTCGCTACAATCGGTTCATATCATAACGGAATCGGCTTTCTAGTCGATCTCCCATTACATCGGCTCTTTGAGCCATATAGTTGGAACTACCTGGACACACCGGTTAGTTCCGCCCTGTGATTACTGATTACTATCTTTTTCCTTGTCAATTGCAGGTCAAATTGACTGGCACGCTTGGGTGTTACTGACACTCTTAGACCGGGTTCGAAGCTAGCTGGATCTGCGAGAGCTTTACTGCCGCATGGGTCATTTCTGGCTTCGCTGGTGTGTTGGGCTTAGGGAACCACTTTTTGTGCCAACACACTTTTTGGCACGCCCAGTGGGACTGTTCACTGAAGACCATGGCAAAAGGGAAGGCTGCGGCGGACGGCCCCTCCAGGGATGACGGTGTCCTCAGGGTCAGGGTCGAAGATCTCAGTGAGGAGGACGCGGCAGTGCTGAACAAGATTGTTGAGGAATTCGCTGATGCCTGCCTGCTTTCATTCAGCAAGCAGCGTGATGGCTCTATAGTGAAGAAGAATGCATTCCCGAGATGGATCATGGACGGCCATTCTGATAAATCTGAAGAGGAGTGCAAGGCCGACCTCAAGCAGATGCTGGAAGAAGCGACCTGGGAGGCCGCCTATTCAGCAGTCGGCCATCACCATAAATCCTTCCTGCAGACATTCTATAACATCATGAAGACTGTTCTCAAACGGCAGGATTGGGAGTCTCTGGGTCCGGTTTACTTCAACATACCCGCAGAGGATGCAGATCCAAAAGCAGCGGCAAGGACCTCCAATTCCTCACCGCAACAGCTGAGCCAGCCGAAAACGCCAGTGCAGGGTGCCACTGCGGCCGGTTCGGCTCAAAAAATAGCAGCTTCTCCCAGATTATACAAAGATCATACTCCGGAGGAGCTCGCCGCTTTCATGCAGGCCACTGGACAGTCGGTGAACTCGATGAACTCATCAGCGGTGAACCTGACAGCTGGAAATACGCCGGCGGCAGACGTGGCCAACCCAACTCCTGGATACCATGAGGGGATCACATATCAAGACCTTCAGGCAGCGCTGCATCCGGGGTACGCCCTGTAACACCCTAGTGTTAGTTACTATTTTCACACTTGCATTTGCACGTCATCAAGCGCCTATCATGTCATTTCATGCATCATCAATATTCAAGTCAATTGCATTTCTTATATACTATATGTTTCCTTTATGCTTATGTGTGGTAGATATGTTAGCATGCAAATGTGATGCTTGTTTACTGTTCTAAATGCTTTAGACATGTTTGGGATAACATTTGGAACAATGTTCATGCTGGTGAAATCCCCGAAATAACCCTCTAGCTCATAGTTGACTAGAGAGCCCTCTAAAAGCTATTCTGTTTGACCAAACAAGAAGGGCATTTTAGAGATTTTGCATGTCAGTGCACCCCTAATCAAAGTTGTGTAGAAATTTATAAGCAACAAACTTTATTTTTGGGTCAACTCATGAAAATGGGTGGAAGGTGGTCAAAAAGTTGAATTAGTGCAGATTTGGAGTTGTTTTGAAGTTTCAAAAATTTGCTAAGTCTAAAACTGGTTTTCATTTTCGGTGTACCCATGTTCATCGACCTGTATCTCTCAATCCAGGCCGATCTAGAGTAAAGTGTCTTAATACCAAATGATCTACTCATGTAGCTCTTCAATCCATATTAGTGAAGTTTTCGCAGAAACGCCTTGGATCACGAGCTAGAGATCGATCAAAAGTCGAGTTTCAGTCGGTTTTTAGAACTGAATCAAAACCGATTCAAACTGAATCGGGCAGGGGCCGACGCGGCTCGCCGTCAGGCATCGGCCGCCAGGTGGCGCCGTACGCCGTCGTTGCCTTGCCGCGCCGGTCGGCTTTACAAAGGCGACAATCCATCCTGTCCCCCGCACGCTCCTTCACTCTCACTCGCTCGCTCTCGCCTCTCTGCTCTCCTCTTTCCCCTCCGCCGTCGCCATTTCTGCCGCGCCGTCGCCGCGGTGAAATCCGCCGCCACCGAGCCGTCTCCGACCGCTCCATCTTCGCCGTAGCTTCGCCTTGCTCTGCTCTTCATCCTCGACCCGTTGCCGACCTCAGCCGACCTAAGGTATAGCTCCAGCGAGCTTCTCGCCGCCGTGCCATTGCCGGAGCACCGCCGAGCTCTCGGGTCACCGCGACGAGGGTGATGCCGGGGTCGGCTTTTCTCTCCATTACTCGTCTAGGAGTCTCCGTTAGCCGTAGATCCATTCTAGGCCGTCGGATAGGTCGATCTCGCCGTAGGTTCGCCGGAACCCGAGCTCGCCGTGAACCCGCTCGCCGCCGTGCCGCCATGCGAGCGCGGTCAGTGAGCTCCCGTGCGCAATGGTTTGATTCGTTGCACGCATAGGTCCGCTAGGGTTCCAGGGACACGGAACGAAACTTAGCCGCGCGAGTAACGGCCGGAATCGGCCGGCGCAAGCTCGCCGGACCACCGCCGTCCGCCATTGCTGCCGTCGAGCTCGCTCCGGTGGGGTATGACCCTCGGCAGTTGGTCCATTGGGTTCGTCTCGTTGCAACGAGTCGGTAGGTAGCCTCGGCGTCGCGGGAGACCTCGCCGTCGGCGAGCTCTCGCCGGTCAGCGCCGGCGGCTCTGCTCCTCTCTCTGACGCGTGGGGTCAGGTTGACCCCGGGGCCCGCGAGTCAGCCGTTCGGGTGCGCCTCTGGTTCACTGAGCCGGGTGCACGTAGCAGTTTCTATCGGGTTTGGGTTTTATGATTTATAAAATGAATTTCCAGAAAATGTGTAAAATCTTCCAAAATTCATATCTGGAGTTAGGAGTGTCCATTTGGGGTGAACCAAATTTTGTTATGTTTGTATTTCTGAGCTATATCAGGAGAAAATATAAAATGTACTTTTGGAATACTTTTTCTGTGCAGTTATAATTAAATTGTTAATTGCTTGCAAACTTGATAAATGCATAAGTAATTGCAGGAATGTGCTAAAAATGTGATTCCACTTGCATTCATCTTGTTTAGGGAAGTAGAATCTATGAAAAATATGTTTGCTGGTGTTTCACTGTTATTTATATGATGTCTAGTATAATGTGCCTTTTATGCTTTAATCTTGCAAAAATCACCATGCTTAATGTGTTAAGGTTATGGTCATGAATATTTTTCCTGGACTATGTTATGTTGGAAAGAAGCTAATAAAATTAGGAAATCTATTGTTTGATACTTTTCACTGTGTTAAGTATTTTCCATTGTTTAAAAGGCTGGTTGCTTGTTATTTTTGTGTAGACTGTTATACTTGTCCAAATGACTTGAAATTTTGTCAGTAGGCTAGTCTAGATGTGTAATAGCTACTGTAATTTTTATGGATTTTTCTGGTCACAGTAAACAGTAGGTCCAGTTATAGGCTAGGGCTTATTTAATTGTTTTTAAGCAAATATCTTTTGGGTGGGGAATGTTTTTATGCATTTCTGTGATGCTCAGCATTACCACATGTGTTAAACAGTAGAGCTAATCCTACTTTGAGCTTAGGGCAGCAAGGTTAATATTTTGTTTATATGATGTTGCTCGCGCTTGTTAATTATAAGTTGGTTGTGGTAGGTTAGTTGATGCATGTTAATTATTAAGTGCAGGTTGTAGACCCCTCACCCGGGACGAGAAATTGTTCTATGCTTTGCTTAAGAAGGGTGAGTATGAGTTGGTTGTCTAGGGAAGAAATATGCACGTACTCAGTAAATGAGTATGGATTGTTAAACTGATTGCATATCATGGGTTAATTTGTGCATCTCTATCTTGCATTTCATGTGCATTCTCAGTTCTCATATATGCATATCATGCATAAAGGATCGCCGGGAGGCGTGACGCTGTTGCAGTTCGATCCACCGGAGGAGGGAGTTCCGCCGGAGATTGAAGTGCCAGAGGTTCCCGAAGGTCAGGAAGAAGAAGCTGAACTTCCAGAGTGCCCGGATCACCAACCTACTAACTTTGTGAAAGGCAAGCCCCGGAGCATCCCTAAGTCTCCACCTACTCTTTTTACAAATGCACTGGTCTTTATTAAATCGTATGATTGTGCACTTAAGTATAGGAGTTGATATGATACCGTTGCTGCATTTATACCTTGTCCACTTATACTTGATCCTGAAGTTATTACTAGACAAGGGGATGGGTTCGATCTTATGCTTAGCCATGCTTAGACCGGTAGAAGTCGAGGGATTTCCTGTCCTTCGCGAGCATAGGTGGTTACTAAGGATGATGGGGTTGAATTCCACATGATGGACTATATGTGCCACCATGCCACAGTGTCTAATGAGAGAATCAAGGCTAGGTAGCGGGGAGCCGCATGACATGGTTGAGGTCATGCTGTCTTCGGTGCTGCTTGCGGCCGACTAGGACTGAGGCCACCAGACATCAGTTGAGATTGAAAGACGTCGTCACATAGCTGGCCAGATAAGTCGTTCTGACCGTAAAGCCGAGTATTTCTTTCTGAGCCGGGAATTGGTGCGACTAGGCAGACATATTCTGGAGGTAGGAAGTATGTGCGGAGACACCATCTTACCAAGGGCAGGTCAGGGACCTGATGCATCCTGGAAGTGGGTTGGTCTCTAAGAATATGGTCCCCGCCAAACTCGCGACATATTGTGTCTCAGAAGGATTTAACGGTGGCCCAAGAAGCCAGTGGCTCGGCTGACAGGGTTTGTGATTGGCATATTTGCCAGCTGGTACAATCGATTCGAATCGCCATCTCTCCTGGTTAGTGAGAAACTGAACTGATCTTCTGGTGAGGTAGAGGCTAATAACTTGAACCTAATGATTATGGTGAGATGAGGTTGATATCTGTGGATATCGGAAATCATATGGTTTTATTGATTGCTACAATATTCAGTGAATGCTTATTATAGTGGCTAATCTTAGTAAATAGCTTAACTGAAATCGAAGCTTAACACAATTAAAATGAATAGGTTGAGGTTCTACTGTAGTAATGCTTTTGATGCAAAAATGATGCTACCCTCTGAGCTCCACCAAATAAGCCTTGCATATCCTTGAGAGTCTTTTTATTTACTCCCTGTCGGGTAAGTCTAGCTGAGTACAATTGAGTACTCAGGGTTTTATTCCCATTGTTGCAGATGGTGTAGTCTACTACGCGTATTGCAGGAATTGCTTCACCCCTGCGGGCGAAGAAGACTAGACCCGAGGGCAGGGTCATTATCTATTCTTAGATGTTGTAAGAATGCTGTGACAGGGTCATTTGATGGTACTCGTATTTGAACTCTGTGGTGTAAAACTATGTTGACTTCCGCTACTACTATATTTGTGTAAAAGATTATGTTGTACTCTGATGCTTAAATTCGGTTGCGAACTTATGTGTCATGTGATCGGGTATTGCTGAATGAATGATCCTTGGGGTATGAAATGTTTGAAATCCTTCGAGATTTCCGGACTACCGGGTTTATATTGGCTCAAGTGCGACTGGATTGCGATTTAAATGCGATCGTTGTACTTGTGCTCGTATAAATTGGTCGGTTCTGTGACAGCTGGTACCAGAGCATAATTCAGCATATACCGTCACTTGACTATTTAAAAATTAAAAGAGTTTTGAGTTTTACAAACTAATTGCCAACTGATAGTGTGTATAGGTGATTTAAACCAAGTGTTTGCGAAACTTATGAGTACCAATGACCAAGTCCTATAGCCCTATATATATATGTGGTAATTAGGTGGCTTATGTAAGTACTGACTTGGGGGGGGGGAATTGCATCATGTTTCTATTTGTGGTTCATTTGGTTTTATCGTGCGGATAATTATGAACTGTCGGTTTCTTATTGCTTCCTATGGGTCAATGTACCACGTCGCCTAAGGTAAGGTGAGATGTGAGTGTAAGATCGAACAACCATCGATCGATGGTGAGTGTATGGTTACTGAAGTGAGTACATGTGATCCATATGTGTACTTATGGAAGTAAGGTGGAGTAATTATTTTTGGGGTCGCAAATGTTCATGGGAACATTTCTGGCAAAAAGTGCTTCTTGTTGCCCTGCATACATTGGGATTTGGGCTGAAATAAATCTTCTGCAGGTACACTAACCACGCAAAACGTATAGCACGGTTAGTTACGTATATGAGAGCACGTGGTATGCCACCGACTATAACGTTAGTTAAAATATATTATGTGTGAGGTCGTTGGCACGTGCATGCATCATGATCATGAAATTAATTCAAGTTATTTGTACTATTTCCTTCCCTATGGTAAAATTTGTGCTGCCCTATCTTATTCTAAATGCTGAAAGATGTTGTAATGTACCAGATGGCAGCTGAAGGTGAGCCGCAGAGTGGTCAGTTTCTGGAGCAGTTTGGCACACCCACTGTGCTATGGAGGTGTTGAAGTCTGTGGGATATGCAGAGCCACCACTGTATTTCTAGAGGCCAGCGAAAACCATGGTGCAGCCTTGGTTTGATGTTTGGGTGACTATCCCTGTGCTTGAAAGGGGTTGGTCATTTCCAGGAATAAAGGTGGAAGTTGACATGAGGACGCCATGGGATGGTGCGCAGCTTGCAGCTTTCGAGGTGTTGACGGATATTTGCAGCCAGTTCAACAAGAGAGCTGATTTGGGGCCAGCAAATGTTTTTCTCAGGGTGGATGCTTCTCAGGGAGAGTGGGCTCAGTCTAGCCAAGCTTCTTTGGAGCGAGGCAGGGACGAGCGTGCTCATAGCACGGGTGCTTCTATGAGTGCTATGTTTGCTGTCCTGAGGATGCATTATTCCACTAGGGATGGTTGGATGAAGTGCGTTGAAGCCCTGCATGATGCTGTGGAGAAGAAGTTAGAAGCTGAAGAGTGGGCACGTATGGCTCGTCGTAGCTCAGATGATTTAGTGGTAGCTCTCACTGCCTGTCGCAATGAGTTGTTACGATGCACTGGCGCCTTGTTGGCAGCTGATCGCCGTGTCGAAGTGCTTGAGAGGGAGAATGCAGATCTTCGCCGCCAGCTTGACAATCGCAATATGAGCTTGACACGTCAGCGCGATGAGTTTCTGCAGGAGTTGCGTGTTAGTCAGCAGCAGGTTTGGGAGTTGCAGCAGGATGTTCATCGTCTGAACAACCGTGCTGATCCGTTTCATCCTCCGGGTGCAGCGGAGTTTGCTCCTGAGATCTTCATTGCAGCTGATGATGGTGAAGCAAGTGAGGAAGAAGAGGAAGAAGACCCCGAGGAGATCGTGCCTATTGACGAGAGTGATGACCATGGTGGGAACGTGTCCGGCATGGACAGTGACCACGATGACTAGGCTTTTTTCTAGTGATCTTTCCATGATCGGCACCCTTTTGTAGTGGAAGAACCTTTAATGTAATGTAATGGGTAGAACCTGAATTGTAATGAGAGAACCCTGTGTGTTCAGGGCTGGAACCATCAAACTTTTAATTAAGTAATGGTAACTTATGCAGTTTGGAAAACCCTTTTTGGTTGCGCCTTGTTATTGTGCGGTTGTGTGATGATTATTGAATTATTGTGCCGTTTGTTGGTTATCAAAAATGATCATTGATATCTTTTGGGCATAATCTTTCGGTTATCTTTGGCATAACTGACACTTAACAATGGTTGTTGTGTGTTGCTACAGATGGCACCTCATACCCGTCGTCATGGGTCAACCAGTGGTGGTGGGAACGAACATGAAGATGAGGAGTTGCCGCCTCCTCCACCGTGTACCCAGGAACAGATGTTTGCTCAGTTCTTGCACACTCAGCAAGCGATTCTGCAGTAGATGGTTGCTAGTAACACCCACAATCGCAATCGAGATGGACGCCGCGGAAACGATGAGGACCAGTACAGTAACTATAAGGACGTTATGGACACTAAGCCTCCGGTATTCAAGCAGGCCGTTGAACCGCTGGAAGCTGATGAGTGGTTAAACACTATTGAGCAGTCATTCTCTGTGCTGTGATTCACTGAAACCATGAAGGCTAGCTTTGCTGCAATGTTGCTGCAAGGCCAAGCTGGAATATGGTGGGCCAATCGCAAGATCGCCTACCCTGTAGTCGCTGATATCACCTGGGAGCAGTTCACCAGGGATTTCAGGGGACATTTCATTCCAGCAGGCTTGATCAAGATGAAGGTCAATGAATTCATGCAGCTTACTCAGGGCACCAAGACCCTCACTCAGTATCATCATGCCTTTAACAATCTGTCAAGGTATGCCCCGTGGATGGTGGATACAGATGAAAAGAAGATCGAAACTTTCAAGAGAGGTCTTAGTACCAAGCTTATGAAGACTCTGGCGAACAACGCTCGTACAACTTTTAACGAGTTCATCAGTGAAGCTTATATCCAAGAGAAACAGAATAACTTGCACACTGCTTCCAAGGGAGGCAAGAGGCCATTCGAAGGAAGCTCTTCTCAGTCAAGGACTCTAGCAGCTAGTCGTACGGTGACAAATCGCCCTGCTTACCGTCTGGCTGTTCCTGGAGCAAAATTCAGACCCCTTCCAAAGAAGCAGCCAGCGCCACAACGCTACAAGAAAGGCTTCACAGTGCCTTTGAACAAGAACAATGCTCCTCCAAGCAACGCCGTTCAAGTGAGGACCAACCAAGGTCTGGGGCCATGCTTTAACTGCGGTCAACAGGGGCATCTTGCTCGTTATTGTCCTCATCCCAGGCAGGGTCGTGTGCATCACACTACTGCGGAGGAACTTCCGGAAGGTGAACCAGTCACTGCGGGTATGTTTTCTGTGAATCAGCATCCTGCTATTGTTTTGTTCGACTCAGGATCGTCGCATTCTTTCGTGAGTCAAGCATTTGCACAAAAGCATGCATTACCAATTGTTGAGTTGAGCCATAGTTTCCGGATAACTTCAGCTGGGGCTGAAATTTGTACGCGTCATGGTGTCGGGGATGTGACCATTGAGATTGGTAATCGGGTTTTCGTCAGTAGTCTTATTGTGCTACCAGGGTTGGGTCTGGATGTTATTTTGGGAGTTAGTTGGATGGACAAGCGGGGTGCGGGGTTGGACGTCCCTAACCGGATGTTAACACTGAAGGAACCCCAAGGTGAAGGCACTTTTCAGGTTCATCTGCCCCATATGGGAGATCTTTTTAGTCTCTCTTTCTCAGTCGAGGCCGTGACACTTCAAAGCATCCCTGTAGTGTGTGAGTTCCCTGATGTCTTTCCTGATGATCTACCTAGACTTCCTTCTGATCGAGATGTGGAGTTTGCAATAGAACTTATTCCCGGTACGGCACCTATTTCTCGAAGGCCATATAGAATGCCTCCTCATGAATTAGCTGAACTCAAGAAACAACTCCAGGAGTTATTGTACAAAGGGTTTATTCGTCCTAGTTCTTCTCCGTGGGGCTGTCCTGCAATCTTTGTTAAGAAGAATGATGAAACTTTGCGTATGTGTGTGGACTACAGGCCACTAAATGCTGTGACAATTAAGAACAAGTATCCTCTACCTCGTATTGATATTTTGTTTGATCAATTGTCCAAGGCCAAGGTTTTCTCCAAAATTGATCTGAGATCTAGGTATCATCAAATTAAGATCAGACCACAAGATATTCCCAAGATGGCTTTCTCCACTCGGTATGGATTGTATGAGTATTTGGTTATGTCTTTTGGATTAACCAATGCTCCTGCACATTTCATGTATCTAATGAATTCGGTATTTATGCCTGAGTTGGATAAGTTCGTGGTAGTCTTTATTGACGATATTCTGGTGTACTCTGAAAACATGGAGGATCATGCTGAACACTTGAGAATAGTCTTGACTAGACTCAGGGAGCATAAGCTGTATGCTAAGTTCAGCAAGTGTGAGTTTTGGTTGACTAAGGTACCTTTTCTGGGCCATATCTTATCAGCTGAAGGTATTTCTGTAGATCCGTCAAAAGTTCAGCAGGTGTTGGATTGGGAGTCACCAACAAATGTGTCTGAGGTTCGTAGCTTTTTGGGATTAGCTGGGTATTATCACCGCTTTATCCAAAATTTCTCTAAGATAGCTAAACCTATGACCAAGTTATTGCCCAAGGATACCAAGTTTGTGTGGAGTGAGGAGTGTGAAACAGCTTTTCGCACCTTGCGAACGTTGTTGACCACTGCTCCAGTTCTCGCACAACCTGATATTGAAAAGCCTTTTGATGTGTACTGCGATGCTTGTGGCACTGAGTTAGGATGTGTTCTCATGCAAGAAGGCCGAGTCATTGCTTATGCCTCACGTCAACTGAGAAAACATGAGCAAAACTATCCTACTCATGATTTGGAACTTGCCGCTGTAGTTCATGCATTGAAGATTTGGCGCCACTATTTGATGGGTCACAAATGTCATATCTATTCCGATCACAAGAGTCTCAAGTACATTTTCACTCAGCCTGAGTTGAACATGAGGCAAAGAAGGTGGTTGGAGTTGATCAAAGACTATGATCTAGAAGTACACTATCATCCGGGCAAGGCCAATGTCGTAGCCGATGCTTTGAGCCGAAAGTCTCATTGCAATGTATTGCAGCCTTTGCTAGCAGACGGATTCAATCTTGTGCATCCAGTGGTGTTGAATAATATTACTCTCAGTTGTACTTTGGAAAGCAAGATTATTGAAGGTCAGAAAACAGATCCCGGCATATATCATATCAAAAGGAAGATGAAAGAACAAGAAATGCTTCATTTCCGAGTAGATGAAAAAGGTATATTGTGGTTCAAGGATCGATTGGTAGTACCGAAAGACCGTGAGTTGAGGAATCAGATTATGGACGAGGCTCATTTGTCCAAGTTGTCTATCCATCCTGGTAGTAGTAAGATGTATCAAGACTTGAAACCTAGGTTCTGGTGGACCAAAATGGAGAAGGAAATTGCAGCCTATGTGGCCAGGTGTGATACCTGTTGTCGCGTGAAGGCTATTCATCTTAAGCCAGCAGGTCTATTGCAACCTTTACCAGTTCCAGGTTGGAAATGGGATGAGATAACCATGGATTTCATATCTGGGTTACCTCTAACGCAAAAAGGCCATGATTCTATTTGGGTGATTGTGGATCGATTGACTAAGATTGCACATTTCTTACCAGTTCGAACTACAGATCGTCCTCATCAGTTGGCACAGCTCTACTTTGCTCAGATACTTCGGTTACATGGTGTGCCGAGGACGATAGTTTCCGACAGAGGCCCGCAATTTATTGCACGCTTCTGGGAGCATCTACACAAGTGTTTGGGAACCAATTTGGTTCGCAGCTCAGCTTATCATCCTCAAACTTCTGGTCAGACTGAAAGGGTAAATCAAATCCTCGAAGACATGTTGAGAGCTTGTGTTCTATCGTCTAAAGGTTCGTGGGAAGAATGGTTACCTTTGGCCGAGTTCTCATACAACAATAGCTATCAAGAGAGTATTCAAATGGCTCCTTTTGAAGCTTTGTATGGACACAAATGTAGAACTCCTCTCAATTGGGTTGAATCAGGCGAAAGGAGATATTACGGGATTGACTTTGTGAAAGAGGCCGAAGAGAGAGTGCATACCATTCAAACACATCTCAAAGCCACTCAGACTCGTCAAAAGAGCTATGCGGACAAGCGAAGAAGGCCATTGGAATTTGAAGTGGGTGACTATGTATACTTGAAGGTGTCACCTATGAAAGGCGTACAACGCTTCGGAGTGAAACGAAAGTTAGCTCCAAGGTTTGTAGGTCCTTTTCAAATTCTGGAAAGAAGTGGGAAAGTAGCATACAAGTTACGGTTGCCACCACACATGTCCACTATCTTCAATGTGTTTCATGTATCCCAACTCAAGAAATGTTTACGAGTACCGGAAGAACAAGTGGATTTTGGTGATATCAAGTTGAAATCAGATTTGACCTATGAAGAAAAGCCTATTGAAGTAATAGATTACAAAGAGAGAATCACCCGTAGCCGAGTGATCAAGTTCTATAAGGTGGTATGGAACAACCAAAGTTATTGGGATGCGACTTGGGAGCGAGAAGACTATCTCAAGGAAGTCTATCCTTCTTTCTATAAATAATGGTAATTAACTCTAATCTCGGGGACGAGATTCTTTTAAGGGGGAAGGGCTGTAACACCCTGGTGTTAGTTACTATTTTTCACACTTGCATTTGCACGTCATCAAGCACCTATCATGTCATTTCATGCATCATCAATATCCAAGTCAATTGCATTTCTTATATACTATATGTTTCCTTTATGCTTATGTGTGTTAGATATGTTAGCATGCAAATGTGATGCTTGTTTACTATTCTAAATGCCTTAGACATGTTTGGGATAACATTTGGAACAATGTTCATGACGGTGAAATCCCCAAAATAACCCTCTAGCTCATAGTTGACTAGAGAGCCCTCTAAAAGCTATTCTGTTTGACCAAACAAGAAGGGCATTTTGGAGATTTTGCATGTCAGTGCACCCTTAATCAAAGTTGTGTAGAAATTTATAAGCAACAAACTTTATTTTTGGGTCAACTCATGAAAATGGGTGGAAGGTGGTCAAAAAGTTGAATTAGTGCAGATTTGGAGTTGTTTTGAAGTTTCAAAAATTTGCTAAGTCTAAAACTGGTTTTCAGTTTCGGTGTACCCATGTTCATCGACCTGTATCTCTCAATCCAGGCCGATCTAGAGTAAAGTGTCTTAATACCAAATGATCTACTCATGTAGCTCTTCAATCCATATTAGTGAAGTTTTCGCAGAAACGCCCTGGATCACGAGCTAGAGATCGATCAAAAGTCGAGTTTCAGTCGGTTTTCAGAACTGAATCAAAACCGATTCAAACTGAATCGGGCAGGGGCCGACGCGGCTCGCCGTCAGGCATCGGCCGCCAGGTGGCGCCGTACGCCGTTGTTGCCCTGCCGCGCCGGTCGGCTTTACAAAGGCGATACTCCATCCTGTCCCCCGCACGCTCCTTCACTCTCACTCGCTCGCTCTCGCCTCTCTGCTCTCCTCTTTCCCCTCCGCCGTCGCCATTTCCGCCGCGCTGTCGCCGCGGTGAAATCCGCCGCCACCGAGCCGTCTCCGACCGCTCCATCTTCGCCGTAGCTTCGCCTTGCTCTGCTCTTCATCCTCGACCTGTTGCCGACCTCAGCCAACCTAAGGTATAGCTCCAGCGAGCTTCTCGCCGCCGCGCCATTGCCGGAGCACCGCCGAGCTCTCAGGTCGCGGCGATGAGGGCGATGCCGGGGTCGGCTTCTCTCTCCATTACTCGTCTAGGAGTCTCCGTTAGCCGTAGATCCATTCTAGGCCGTCGGATAGGTCGATCTCGCCGTAGGTTCGCCGGAACCCGAGCTCGCCGTGAACCCGCTCGCCGCCGTGCCGCCATGCGAGCGCGGTCAGTGAGCTCCCGTGCGCAATAGTTCGATTCGTCGCACGCATAGGTCCGCTAGGGTTCCAGGGACACGGAACGAAACTTAGCCGCGCGAGTAACGGCCGGAATCGGCCGGCGCAAGCTCGCCGGACCACCGCCGTCCGCCATTGCCGCCGTCGAGCTCGCTCCAGTGGGGTACGACCCTCGGCAGTTGGTCCATTGGGTTCGTCTCGTTGCAACAAGTCGGTAGGTAGCCTCGGCGTCGCCGGAGACCTCGCCGTCGGCGAGCTCTCGCCGGTCAGCGCCGGCGGCTCTGCTCCTCTCTCTGACGCGTGGGGTCGGGTTGACCCCGGGGCCCGCGAGTCAGCCGCTCGGGTGCGCCTCTGGTTCACTGAGCCGGGTGCACGTAGCAGTTTCTATCGGGTTTGGGTTTTATGATTTATAAAATGAATTTCCAGAAAATGTGTAAAATCTTCCAAAATTTATATCTGGAGTTAGGAGTGTCCATTTGGGGTGAACCAAATTTTGTTATGTTTGTATTTCTGAGTTCTATCAGGAGAAAATATAAAATGTACTTTTGGAATACTTTTTCTGTGCAGTTATAATTAAATTGTTAATTGCTTGCAAACTTGATAAATGCATAAGTAATTGCAGGAATGTGCTAAAAATGTGATTCCACTTGCATTCATCTTGTTTAGGGAAGTAGAATCTATGAAAAATATGTGTGCTGGTGTTTCACTGTTATTTATATGATGTCTAGTATGATGTGCCTTTTATGCTTTAATCTTGCAAAAATCACCATGCTTAATGTGTTAAGGTTATGGTCATGAATATTTTTCCTGGACTATGTTATCTTGGAAAGAAGCTAATAAAATTAGGAAATCTGTTGTTTGATACTTTTCACTGTGTTAAGTATTTTCCATTGTTTAAAAGGCTGGTTGCTTGTTATTTTTGTGTAGACTGTTATACTTGTCCAAATGACTTGAAATTTTGTCAGTAGGCTAGTCCGGATGTGTAATAGCTACTGTAATTTTTATGGATTTTTCTGGTCACAGTAAACTGTAGGTCCAGTTATAGGCTAGGGCTTATTTAATTGTTTTTAAGCAAATATCTTTTGGGTGGGGAATGTTTTTATGCATTTCTGTGATGCTCAGCATTACCACCTGTGTTAAACAGTAGAGCTAATCCTACTTTGAGCTTAGGGCAGCAAGGTTAATATTTTGTTTATATGATGTTGCTCGCGCTTGTTAATTATAAGTTGGTTGTGGTAGGTTAGTTGATGCATGTTAATTATTAAGTGCAGGTTGTAGACCCCTCACCCGGGACTAGAAATTGTTCTATGCTTTGCTTAAGAAGGGTGAGTATGAGTTGGTTGTCTAGGGAAGAAATGTCATGGGTTAATTTGTGCATCTCTATCTTGCATTTCATGTGTATTCTCAGTTCTCATATATGCATATCATGCATACAGGATCGCCGGGAGGCGTGACGCTGTTGCAGTTCGATCCATCGGAGGAGGGAGTTCCGCCGGAGATTGAAGTGCCAGAGGTTCCCGAAGGTCAGGAAGAAGAAGCTGAACTTCCAGAGTGCCCGGATCACCAACCTACTAACTTTGTGAAAGGCAAGCCCCGGAGCATCCCTAAGTCTCCACCTACTCTTTTTACAAATACACTGGTCTTTATTAAATCGTATGATTGTGCACTTAAGTATAGGAGTTGATATGATACCGTTGCTGCATTTATACCTTGTCCACTTATACTTGATCCTGAAGTTATTACTAGACAAGGAAATGGGTTCGATCTTATGCTTAGCCATGCTTAGACCGGTAGAAGTCGAGGGATTTCCTGTCCTTCGCGAGCATAGGTGGTTACTAAGGATGATGGGGTTGGATTCCACATGATGGACTATATGTGCCACCATGCCACAGTGTCTAATGAGAGAATCAAGGCTAGGTAGCGGGGAGCCGCATGACATGGTTGAGGTCATGCTGTCTTTGGTGCTGCTTGCGGCCGACTAGGACTGAGGCCACCAGACATCAGTTGAGATTGAAAGACGTCGTCACATAGCTAGCCAGATAAGTCATTCTGACCGCGAAGCCGAGTATTTCTTTCTGAGCCGGGAATTGGTGCGACTAGGCAGACATATTCTGGAGGTAGGAAGTATGTGCGGAGACACCATCTTACCAAGGGCAGGTCAGGGACCTGATGCATCCTGGAAGTGGGTTGGTCTCTGAGAATATGGTCCCCGCCAAACTCGCGACATATTGTGTCTCAGAAGGATTTAACGGTGGCCCAAGAAGCCAGTGGCTCGGCTGACAGGGTTTGTGATTGGCATATTTGCCAGCTGGTACAATCGATTCGAATCGCCATCTCTCCTGGTTAGTGAGAAACTGAACTGATCTTCTGGTGAGGTAGAGGCTAATAACTTGAACCTAATGATTATGGTGAGATGAGGTTGATATCTGTGGATATTGGAAATCATATGGTTTTATTGATTGCTACAATATTCAGTGAATGCTTAGTATAGTGGCTAATCTTAGTAAATAGCTTAACTGAAATCGAAGCTTAACACAATTAAAATGAATAGGTTGAGGTTCTACTGTAGTAATGCTTTTGATGCAAAAATGATGCTACCCTCTGAGCTCCACCAAATAAGCCTTGCATATCCTTGAGAGTCTTTTTATTTACTCCCTGTCGGGTAAGTCTAGCTGAGTACAATTGAGTACTCAGGGTTTTATTCCCATTGTTGCAGATGGTGTAGTCTACTACACGTATTGCAGGAATTGCTTCACCCATGCGGGCGAAGAAAACTAGACCCGAAGGCAGGGTCATTATCTATTCTTAGATGTTGTAAGAATGCTGTGACAGGGTCATTTGATGGTACTCGTATTTGAACTCTGTGGTGTAAAACTATGTTGACTTCCGCTACTACTATATTTGTGTAAAAGACTATGTTGTACTTTGATGCTTAAATTCGGTTGCGAACTTATGTGTCATGTGATCGGGTATTGCTGAATGAATGATCCTTGGGGTATGAAATGTTTGAAATCCTTTGAGATTTCCGGACTACCAGGTTTATATTGGCTCAAGTGCGACTGGATTGCGATTTAAATGTGATCGTTGTACTTGTGCTCGTATAAATTGGTCGGTTCTGTGACACGCCCAGACACCCAACAATCAGCTGCTGGAGCAGATGAGTGCCATGCTCCGGGATACGTTCGGTTTACAGCCGAAGACCGGGACTGGAATCAAATACAGGCGCCCTTACCCCGAGTTGTACGACCGAGTGACATTGCCGCCCAGGTATCGCTTACCCGACTTCTCCAAGTTCAGTGGGCAGGACAACATCACCACCATGGAACACATCAGCCGTTACCTGACCCAGCTCGGCGAAGCTTCGTATGAGGTTGCTCACAGGGTCCGGCTCTTTCCGCTATCACTGACAGGGCCGGCGTTTAGCTGGTTTGCATTTATGGAGCCTGGCTCGATTCAAGGCTGGGAAGATCTGGAGACTAAATTCCATAATTACTTCTTCTCTGGCACTGGGGAGAAAGACATCACAGATCTCACCAACATGCGCCAAAAGCCGAATGAACTTGGATCGGCTTTCATCAAGCGGTTCAGGGAGACCAGGAACATGTGTTACTCTTTGAACCTGAATGACAAGCAGCTCGCCAAGATAGTGGTCAGTGGGTTGCTCCCACACGTCCAAGAGAAGCTTGTGGGCACCAACTTCAACAGCATCAGCGAAGTGATGCAGAGGGTGGCCGCATTAGAACAGCAGGCCCAGAGTTTCAAGAAGGAATCAAAATACAAGCAGGCCTACGTCTGCAATTCCGACTCAGAGGATGGAGAAATGAAGAAGTGGCTGCTGTTGAGCTCAAATGGGGGACAAAGCCCATGGCCGTACCGAAGGGTTGGAGCGCGGAAGATCAATACGACTTTGACACGCGCAAGCTGGACAAGCTCTTCGACCTGTTAGTCAGTGCAGGCCACATCACCTTCCCAGCTTATTACGTCAAGCCATCTCCTGAAGATTTGCAGGGAAAACCGTTCTGCCAGTACCACGGCCTCACCTCACACTCTACAAACAACTGCCGCAATTTCAAAGCAGCAATCCAGAATGCTATTAGGCGTGGTTTGTTGAAATTTGAGGCTCCTCCCAAGGGGAAGATGAAGATCGACAAATTCCCATTCCCGAAAGGGCAGAACATGGTCCAGATCGCGAATCCTCTGACTAAAGTAAAGGTATTAACTTCCGAACGGGCCAAGAAGAACTCCTCAGTTGATACTGATGCACAAATCACAGCTGAGGAGCTGGCGCTGATCAAAGGAAGGAGGGAGCAGAATCAAAGGCAGCCGGAGCAAGGAGAATCCAGCGGCACCAAGAGCAGGAGGCCCACGCACCAGCACCTTCTGAACAAGTGGCGGCGACAGAAAGAGAAAGATCATCAGAGGCGGCTGCAGCGCAAAGAAGAGGAGTACCACAGGTGGCTCCGTGAAGAAGAAGAGGCGCGCTATCACGAAGAAATGGCCCGCCACCGGGGAGGTGAGGAGGATCATTGGCATTGCCCATTCTTCTGACACTGCTGGAATGAAGGCTTGAGACTGCCAACGCTGCGCAACTGCCCAGAATGCAGCGATCAGTACCGAGAGTACAAGCAGTCCTAGGTCAACCGCCGGTCTGTGCATCAGAGGCTGGGGAGCCCCCACAGCCCGCAGGATCGACATGAAAAAAGGAACTCGCGCGATCGGCTTGATGAAGCGGTAGTTGAACGCCGACAACCGGTTTGGCAAGAGAATCAGTGGTGCCCGGGGGATCTAACTAGGAGCCAAAGGCGCCGGGTGCAGCGGCTCAGAAACAGAGAGCTCCAAGCTGAGGGTTGTGCCAAACAGGTGTGGTGCGAGAAGCCTCCACAAAATAATGGAAAGGCTGTAGCCGATGCACAGATGGTGTTTGTGCTGCCTGTAGAGTTCAGAGCCAAGAAGTATGATAACGAGTCCGACTCCGACGATTCGGGATCAGAAGACGGAGTGGCCAAGTTAGTGCTCGCACAGCAAGCTACTTTTGATAAGCCAGCCAAGAATCAACATCTGAAGGCCCTCTATCTCAAAGGTTATGTCGACGGCATGCCCATGACGAAGATGTTGGTGGACGGTGGTGCCACTATCAATCTCATGCCCTACACTACATTCCGCAAGCTAGGCAAGGGTCCCGATGATCTAATAGAAACTGATCTGATGCTCAAGGATTTTGGGGGCAATTCTTCCAACACTCGAGGGGCAATCAACGTCGAGCTAACAGTGGGGAAGAAGACACTACTTACCACCTTTTTCGTGATCGACAGTAAAGGTGCCTACAGCTTGCTACTCGGACGTGACTGGATTCATGCCAACTGCTGTGTACCATCGACCATGCATCAGTGCCTCATTCAGTGGCATGGCGATGAGGTCGAAGTGGTCCCGGCCGATGACTCGGTCAGCGTGGCGACGGCGGATGCCACATACTGGGAAGCTGGGGATCATGACTGTTTCTCTGGCAAGGCTTGGGAAGGAGGCTCCATCAAGGTTAGCGATGAGAGTCAACAGCCGATCAGGGCAATCGGCTCTGAGTCTTTTTATTAAATGGAGAATCCGATCGATGGCACAGAGGGTACGTTGGGGCAAGGATTCACGTCGGCCGACAAGCTCGAAGAAGTGGATGTTGGACCCGGCGACAGACCAAGGCCGACGTTTATTGCCGCCAATTTAGACCCGGAATTCAGGCAGGAGCTGATTCAACTGTTGAAGGAGTACAAAGATTGTTTCGCCTGGGAATATTATGAGATGCCTGGATTGGACAAATCTATTGTTGAGCACAGGCTACCTATCAAGCCAGGGTTTTGGCCACACAAGCAGCCTCCACGTCGTTTTAGAGAGGGATTAAGGCCGAAATCACGAGGCTGTTAGAAGCCAAGTTCATTCGAGCTTGCTGATATGCCAAGTGGATATCGAACATCGTCCCCGTGTATAAGAAAAATGGTAAATTGCGAGTTTGTATTGACTTCAGGGATTTAAATAGAGCTACACCGATGGATGGCTACCCTATGCCAGTAGCAGATATGTTGGTAGACTCGGCTGCTGGACACCAAGTTATTAGCTTCATGGATGGCAATGCTGGTTATAATCAAATTTTTATGGTTGATGAAGACATCCCGAAGACCGCCTTCAGGTGCCCTGGTGCGCTTGGTTTGTTTGAATGGGTGGTCATGACGTTTGGTTTGAAGAATGCCGGTGCAACTTATCAGAGAGCTATGAATTATATATTTCACAAGTTGATCGGCAAAGTCGTTGAAATTTTTATAGATGATGTGGTGGTGAAATCCAAGAGCAATAAAGATCACCTGGCCGATTTGAGGACCACTTTGGAGTGCACAAGGCGACATGGTCTGAAGATGAATCCTAACAAGTGTGTGTTTGGCGTGTCAGCTGGCAAATTTCTGGGATTCATGGTCCACCGCAAAGGGATAGAGATCGGCAGCAAGAGTAGGAAGGCGATCGATGAACTCGTACCTCCAACCAACAAGAAGGAATTGCAGTCTTTACTTGGTAAAGTTAACTTTATCAGAAGGTTCATTGCCAACTTATCAGAAGGTGCTACTGTTGTCACCATTGTTGAAGCTCAAGAATGATCAAGAGTTCAAATGGGGTGACGTGCAACAGAAGGCTTTTGACGAAATCAGAGAATACATGAAGATTCCCCTTGTCTTAATACCGCCACAGACAGGGAAGCCTTTTAAGTTGTACGTGACGGCCGAAAGCCATACCATTGGATTGGCCCTTTTTCAAGAGTTTGAAGGGAAAGAGAGAGCAGTCTTCTACCTGAGCAGGCAGCTCCTTGACCCTGAGACAAGATACACAACGACCGAGAAGTTGTGCTTGTGCCTATTCTATTCATGCACCAAGTTGAGGCACTACCTGCTTGCCTCAGAATGTGTGGTGGTGTCCAAGGAGGATGTCATCAAGCACATGCTTTCGATGCCCATTTTAAATGGTCGGATCGGCAAATGGATCCTGGCGCTTCCAGAGTTTGACTTGAGGTTCGAATCGGCTAAGGCGGTCAAAGGTCAGGCGATAGCCGATTTCATTACACAGCATCACGGAGGATCGGTTAATGTAGCGGATATAGCGCCATGGACTATGTTTTTCGATGGTTCTTCGTCCAAGCAAGGTGGTGGCGCCGGAGTAGTGCTCATCTCACCGCGGGGTATGCGTTTTGAGTATGCTTTCCAGATAAGGCCGATTGTCACAAACAATCAGGCTGAATATGAAGCCGCGTGGAAAGGTTTTCAGCTTCTGCATGAAGCAAAAGCCGATGCAGTTGAAGTATCTGGCGATTCACAACTAGTCATCAACCAATTGCTCGGCTTGTATGAATGTAAAGACGAGATACTCAGAGGCTACTATGATCAGTGCCAGGCTCTCATCAAGAGGTTCATGACGGTATCTCTCTGTCACATCCCCAGGGCCCAGAACCAGGAAACTAATCGGCTGGCGCAGAACGCGTCGGGTTATCGGTCGATGCAAGAGATTTGTAACAGCGAGCAATCAGCTGATGACTGGAGGGGCGAGATAGCAGGTTACCTGGCAAATCCTTCACAATGGGTCAGCAAAAAGCTAAGGTACAAAGCCACCAAGTACGTGTTGTTGGATGGTCAGTTGTATTACAAGACTGTTGAAGGAGTGCTGCTCAAATGCCTGGGGGCAGAGGAATCAGTAAAGCTGATGAGCGAAGTACATGATGGAGTCTGCGGTGCACATCAATCAGCTCACAAGATGAAGTGGATCATCAGGAGGACTGGTTACTATTGGCCTATGATGCTGGAAGATTGTTTCAAATATTACAAAGGGTGTCAAGAATGCCAGAAGTTTGGAAATATACAAAAGTCTCCAGCCTCTGCTATGAATCCTATAATTAAACCGTGGCCGTTTAGGGGATGGGGTATTGATCTAATCAGCCAAATCTACCCACCATCGAGCAAGGGTCACAAATGGATCTTGGTGGCGACTGATTACTTCACCAAGTGGGTAGAAGCCATTCCTTTGAGGAACGCCACTTCAGCTGACGTGATCGAATTTGTGAAGGAGCATATTATTTACAGGTTCGGCATACCTCAGACGATCACAACCGATCAGGGGACAATGTTCACTTCAGAGGAGTTTATGACCTTCGCTGACGACATGGGTATCAAGATTTATAATTCATCGCCGTATTACGCCCAAGCCAACGGACAAGCAGAAGCCTCCAATAAAATTTTGATCAAGGTCATCAAGAAAAAGATTGAGCAAAACCCCAGAAAATGGTATTTGCATTTGAGCGAGGCACTGTGGGCATATCGCATGGCACGGCATGGGTCGATCAAGGCTTCACCTTATGAGCTAGTCTATGGACACGCTGCTGTCTTGCCATGGGAGATTCAGTCTAAGACACGGCATGTCACGTTGCAAAACAAGCTTACAGCCGGTGAATACAAGGACATTATGATGGACAGTTTAGAAGATATGCACTGTCATCGGCTTAGGGCTTTGGAATACAATGAAAAGAATAAGGTATGGGTGGCCGAGTATTACAACACCAAGGTAAAAAGCAAGAGGTTCACCGAATCAGAGCTAGTATGGAAAGTCATTCTACCTATTGGTACTAAAGATAGCCGATTCGGTAAATGGTCGCCAAACTGGGAAGGCCCGTATCGTGTGGTGGATTGAGCTCCGGGTAATGCTTATATCCTTGAAGACTTGGAAGGGCAGAGACTCGCCAGAGCCATCAACGGGAAGCATCTGAAGAAATACTACCCTAGCATCCCAGTAGGGGGATAATAGCCGATTCATGTGAATCTGGCTCTAACAGCCGATGCCGTGCAAGCGGATCGCCTTCAGGACAAAATGGCCGACATCGTATTAACGAGTCGCCCATAGCACAAAAAAAAGAGAAGAAAATAATAAAGGAAAATACATATATGTATCCGAACACATATGGAAATCAGATTGATGCTTTTGAAGGAAATTTTATTTCTGATTGTGCTTACAGGAGTCCTATTACATTCTAATCATGCGTGGCTTTATATATAATATCCTGGGCGTCGGTGACAGCCACGACCTCGTCGGCATGAGGGAAGAAGTTCGCCAGTTGGGCGCTGGCCTCCTCCATGTTCTGGCCCTCCGGGAACCCAGGCTCCACGGCTTCCAGAGCAATGCCGGAGCGGAGTCGCGCGGCTGTGAGAGCCCCAGTGGCGCCGTGATGAACGCCGGCCATGGCCACCTGGGAGACGCGGTGGTGAACATCCAGGAGACGTTCCGCCTGCGTGTTGCCATGCGCATTAACGGCATTGGCGGCGGCCTCGGTGGCCACACGTAATTCTTCAAGCTGAGCGGTCAGGACTGCAAAAGAAAGAAGTGTCAGCATAAGGGTGATTGTTAGCACGTCATAATTCAAGTTGTTACCGGCCACTGCAGCGTCCGATTCGGCGAGTTGGGCTTGCACCCTGGCCACCTCGGTTTCGGCGGCCGTAAGGGCAGCGGCTTGGGCTTCGGTGACGCCCTGCAGCCGGCCATTCTCCTTTGTAGCCTCTGAGTAGAGGTTACGGTACTCCACCATCTGGTGATGGAATTGGCGACCGTCGGTGGCAGTGTAGGACCCGTCAGAAGACCCCGATTCTGATCCAGCGCTCGGGGCCGGATTTTGAGGGGGTTCCTGAGGAGGCGCAGTTCTGAGAGGCCGGGTGTCCATGCCAATCGGTGCTCCTAGTGGGAAAGGAATCACGCGGGCCTGACTGAAGGTTGACAAAGAAGCAGATGTGTCAGAATCGGAAGAAAACCAATGTCTTGGGTACAAACTGATTTACCTGCTGTAGATGGCTAACTGCCGGGGCGTCACCCAGCGACGACGGCCGTGATGTGGGTCAGCAGCGGCATCCGAGCCAGGGGTGGCTCCAGTGGCTGCAGGGACGGCTTGAGACGGCCCGGCACTAGTTTCCGAACCTCCGACGCCGGCAGTGCCCGCATCGCTGCGCAGGACGGTGATGGTCAAGTTAGATCAAGTCGATCTATCAAGAAGTGAGCAGCAGCCTTACCCTAACCAGGCTTGCAGGCGATGCCTCTGTTCACCCATGGCTCGTAGGCTCCGGGTGAAGTTGTCACCTTCGGCGGAACTTGAGGCCGGCCGCTTGCCGTGGTTTCCGTCGCTAGCCATGGATTTGGGGGATTTTGTTTTCTCTGGTCTGAGGAGAGAAGGCCGGGAGAGCGAAGGCTTCGATGTTGCGGTTGCTTGTCCAGGCCGAGTGTGTATTTATAAAGATGTGGGTATTGAGACGGTTCCTCCTTGGAAGGCGAGACGACGTGGCGGATTTCAGGTTGCGGTTAATCCGCGTTTCTTGAATCCGGAACAGTTGCCGAATCGGGGAGACGAAGCGCCGCCATCAATGGTCGCACACCGATCGGCTTTTGTGGGTCAGGCTGTTTAGCCGATCCTATTGTGAGTACCCACAAGCCGATTCGTGATGGATCTAGCTGAGGGGTTAGTTCCAAAGGAAAGCCGGACAAAGCCGATACTAAGAAGTATGCCCGAAAGCCGATTCGTATGCAGAACAGGTCAGGCTATGTGATTTATTCTAAGGTACAAAGCAGTTCGAAAGCCGATTCGCATACAGAAGTATATCAGGCTGAACAAAGTCAGTGCGAGACAAGACAAAGTCGGTATTAAGGTGTAAAATCTAAATGCAGATCAGGCTAAGTTGTCAAATTCAGGGTGAACAGCACATGCCAAGCAGTATACCCATCATATTACAAAGATAATAAGGATCGAATCAGTTCTACTAATTCAGCACGGAGCGTGTGGCTAGCCTACAGTAGTTGTTGATCTCGGTTTTCAGTGAACTGCAACAAGTTTAGGCGTTGGCATGACTTTCTGTCTGCAACGATCAAGCTGCTGATTTCCTTCTTTTTCTGGGAGAGCTCGATCGTGCTGGTGGAGATGGTGATTTCGTGCTCACTGATAGCCGACTCAACTACTTCCAATTCTTTTCTCAGCTGGTCTCGTCTTGTTTTCAATGTCACCAATTCTGTTTCGGCCGTACTGATGGAGGACTTGAGCGACCTGGCTTGATCGGCTAATCCGGTGGCTTCTTGTCTGTTGGTCGATTTGTTGCTCCTTAGCTGTTCAAGCTCTGCCAGGTTCTTGTGAGCAGTGATGATCCCTGATGTTGTAACTTTAAGATCGTCAAGTCTTTGCAGGGACTTCAAGGCTGACAGATTGGGTTGCTGCTGGACGATTCGAGGCCAGAGTGACCAGATCACCCTCTAGATGGGGTAACAGTGCACTTAGCCGATTGTTGAAATCTGGCTCTGAAAGTCTCTCGGAGGAGGAGGCCAGTTCATCTTTATCACAGAACTCTTCTATGTCGAATGGAAAGCTAGGAGACAAAGGCTTCGGTGCCTGCAGTACATATATTCTCTCATCAAAAAAGGTACAATATAGATTAATTGTTTTCTGGCAGAGATGGGATACCTGAATGGGGCTTGAAGGTTGTAGAGTTGATGCCGATGCTGTTTGTTCGACTAAAGCGGTTGTATCTTTTGCGGCATGCGGATCCTCGGTTGTCACTGCCTCAGGTAGTTGGGTTTCTGCAAACCAGAAGTAAGAACAGTATGGAAGCAAGGATAATTGCTAACAGCCGATTAGGAGTTACCTGGATTCCTCTCAGGGGGCAACTCCTCTTCTTCAAGATTTGCCCAGATTTCTTCGGAAGGGCTGTTCGGCTGTATTTTTGAAAAGAAGATTTGGTCAATTAGGACATTTAAGAAAGAAGAACCCAGTGAGTAGTACCTGAGTTTTTGCTCCTTCTTCCCGGATCCCTTCTTCTTGAGCAGCTGATTCCTCATGGCCGGTAGATTCTGGTGGTTCTTCGGCCTGTTTCTCTCCCAAGGTACCTTGAGTTGGTTGGGGATTCACCTGGTAGAAAGCCGATTTAAGAGTCGGGGTGTACTGAAGTAAAAGAAAAATGCTACTGGGTACCTGAATTTTTCTTATCGATCGGCGTTTCTTGGGAGTTTGCTTTTGGAGCTGAGATGCAGCTGGTCGTTTTGAAGCAGAAGGGGAGGTCAGTACAGCAGGGCCTGCCATTAATTGTCTCAGCGTTGGCGCTCGGGAGCCTAGTCTTGCTGTTGGACAAGGTGGATAGTATTCCACTCGCTCTGGTGGATTGGATGATGGGTCCTGCGAGAAATATCTGTTAAGTAACATGTTTGAATAAAGCCGTTTTTTATTGGAATCGGCTGAGAACACTTACTGCTCGGGGAGATTGGAAGTTTGAATCCAGGGCTCTGCATTTGTCGTGGACGGTTTGGCAAAACAAGTGAGCGTGCCATTGTTGCCACCAATCGTCAAAACTCTGATGAGCGATGCAGATTTGATTCCACGGCTTCGGCGAGAATGTGGGCAGGTTTGCCCCAAGTTGAAACATTCTGACAGCCTGAAGGTGCTCTGTAATGTTCTCCCTGGGTTTCAGTGTATTCAAAAAGGGAGCCGAGGGGGCAATTGGCCGAAACCTAGCTGTCTTGCTGCTATGTTTGGATGATAGAATTCATAAGAAGGATAGCTAGTTTCCTTGCCGCTTGCGCTCCGAAGGTGCTTGAAGTCTGCTGGCAAGGCACAGGGTTTGATGATTGCGTTCAAGATACTGATAGCCTCGTCATCAGAGCACCCATTGTTGAATTTGAAGCTGGAGGGCGCTGGAAATTCATCTTCATCTTCATAAGGGAACCAAGTAGTAACATTTGGTCCCAAGCCCCTGTATAATGTTTCCACCATATTGCCCTTTGAGGTTGAGATGGTTATGGCAGAGGCAGCTCCACCAAAACTTTGACAGCCTCTGGTTTTTGGGTCTTCCTCCTCTGAATACTCGGTGGATGGAAAGTTGAGGCATTGGAGTTGTGTCCTTACCAGCTTATGCAGGTACAGGTTGAGCCATAGCTGTACTAGCCACCAAGGGCCTGTTATGCATTGCACTTCTTCACCTATGATCAAGGAACCGAATACCCGGCTCATAAGCCTGTATGCTGCACCCAACAAGAGTTTACCCAGGGGGATGGAGTGCCCTTGAACTAGTTTCTCTGCTAAGACCTGATAAGGATATGCTGGCCCGGCAGTGGCGCCACAGAACACGAATCTTTCAAGCCACATGGTCAAGAATACGTCATGTTCTTTCTCGCTGACAGAAGAAGAGCTTTTCTGGTGGTGTTGAATATAACCACTCCATCCTTTGTATGTGTCTAGCTTCGGGAAATACGGGTCCTTCTTGCCATTGGAACAAAGATCCCACAAAACATATGATCCAGTAATCTGAAGCCCGGTGAGCATATGGATATCGCCCAGGATAATGGTTTTTGGACCGTCTCCGAACACGAAAGCATTCAAGGAGTTGGACCAAAAATGACTGGCAGCGATCAGGAGGGGCTCATTCCTTGTCATCTCTGATAATGATAGGTCAAGACATTGGCTCAGGTGGTGCATCTCCCAGTCAGCGCGCTTCTTCGCCGCGACGCGACGGAACCAGTTCCTCCACCCAGCAGGTGCGCTTGGCCAGTTTCTAAAAGATTTGGCCCAAGAGGAGGCGCCCATCATGGAGCATTCGGAATGGGAGCTGGTTGGTTTCTTGAATGATGAAGTCTTTGGGGATCGGATCACCCATCGGGCCCAGATAGTAGGTATTGGGGATGTCCTTCAGTGGAATCAGAATATCATTCCTCAGCACCTGGATTTGAAACTCGTACTCAGTGAGGTTGAAGAGGGATTCACAAATTAGGGGGCGGATCGATGAAATTAATACCTCGGGGATCTCGGAAGGAGTCGCCATTAGCTCGGGAGTGATTTGACGGTGACGAATCGAAGCTGGCGGCGGCGAATCGAAACTAACAGCGGCGGATTGGAGCCCGTGGCGGAAGTTGCGACGGTTTAGGGTTTCGTTTTGGTGCGAAAGTTTGAAGTGCCGAGAGGGAAGCTGCGTTTTGGCTATTTGAAGGCTCAAGCGCTAATTTTGGAATAAACCAGTTTATTCCAAAATTGGGGGCATGTGTTAACACCAAATTTTGGGCTGGGAGCCGATAGCCGATACCGGAGGAGGATAACCGATCTCGGAAGCAGATTCCGTCCAGCGGAAGGAAGGAAAATAGCCGATTGAACGGTGAATCGGTTATCGGGCGAAGGTGACAGGAGGCGCGCAGCGTCGGTATTGATGACGTCGTCCAGAGTCCGCACTGCCAAGATGCGATCACGATCGGAGTCCGTTATGAAAGGGAAGTTGGGACTCCAAGTTACCTTAGATATAAGATAGTTTGTTGGTTTCCTTATCTATTAATGAGTTGTAATTCGATTAGGACTCTAGCTACGCTCAGGGTATAAATATAAGACCTCAGCCATTGTAAAAGAAATCAACAACAATATCAATACAACACAACTTTCGGCTCCGGCCAACAAACCCTAGAGTCAGTTGAGTCCGGCGAGTTACTTCATCCAGGCTGGGTGTCATCCGGTGGACACAGGCTTGCTTGTAAGTATCGTCAACCCCCTGTTAAACTATGTCTTTTTAGCATCATCCGGTGGACGTGGAAGCATGGCAGACCAGGGTCCTTGCTAAGCTCTGTTTCTTTGGCGTCATCCGGTGGACGCGGGAAGCACAGTGAGTCAAGGATGATTCACACTGGTTTACCCGATCAATCTATGTTAACCGTCATCCGGTGGACGAGATACAGATTAGGACGGTTTTCACGCGCGGATTAGTTATCGATTCATGTTTGTTTGCTTGATTAATCTATTAGTTAATGTCATCCGGTAGACAGGCTATAGATTGAGATGGTTTGCATGCATGGATTAGTTATCGGCTCTAGTTAAATTTGGCAGTTTAGCTGGATTCATTAAGTTACCGATGTTGCTTATGTTTATTGTTTATTATTTAAAGCAATCATCAATTTGCCCGTCTTGATCCATATGCGTCGGTTTATATCTAATAGATCTATATGTTCAACGAATTATGTTTGCCATTCATTTTATATTGATAAGATAAAATGCTTTGCACCAGCCAGTTGTATTTTGGATCTAGATTAGATACGGGTCGCACTCAAGTAATAAAATAAACTTTGTCTAGATTCAAAGGTTAACGGATCTAAGTTGCAACTTCATCATGACTGCCTCGATCCGCTCGATCTCCACTGTTGCAAGATTGTGATTTAGATCTACTAGCCGGAGAGTTGAAACATTGTTTGCTTTATAGGCTTGTATGTTACTCGTATACACTAAATCGGCTGAAATAGCCGATTTCTTCCTGTTTTACATTGAGACATCTTATGATCATGTCAGCTTGCTGTGACTACATCTTTATAGCATATTCCCGTCTAATGCAAGTATATGTCATTGAATTCATGTCTGAATCGGTTAACTTGAGTTATAATGCATGTTTCGCTACAATCGGTTCATATCATAACGGAATCGGCTTTCTAGTAGATCTCCCATTAAATCGGCTTTTCGAGCCATACAGTTGAAACTACCTGGACACACCGGTTAGTTCCGCCCTGTGATTACTGATTACTATCTTTTTCCTTGTCAATTGCAGGTCAAATTGACTGGCACGCTTGGGTGTTACTGACACTCTCAGACCGGGTTCGAAGCTAGCTGGATCTGCGAGAGCTTTACTGCCTCAAGGGTCGTTTCCGGCTTCGCTGGTGTGTTGGGCTTAGGGAACCACTTTTTGCGCCAACAGCACTGTATTATGAACTTAAGTGTGTGTAAATCTATTTCGTTTTGGCAACTGAACTTTTATGTAAAGTCTATCTTGTACTTTGATGTAATTGAACTATGTGCGAATCTATGTATCATGTGTATGTGTGCTACTGAGTTTCTGCGATCCTTGGGTAAGTGCTGTGTAAAAGTTTGAAATCCTTCGAGATTTCACGGACTACCGGGTTTATATTGGCTCAAGTGTGGCTTGATAGCTGGGTAAACAGCTGTCGCTGTACTTGTGCTCGTATAAATTAGTTGGTTCTGTTACAATGACTGTCATCTAGATCTTGTTAATGCAATAAGAAGATTTGATAAAGCTGAATTTTAGAAAACTATAACAGGATCTAATGATTGCTCTGACCCTAAAACCGATGAAATTCATAATCCTACCTTTCGCTTGATCCGATATTGGATGGCTATAACTTTTCTTCCTGGCTCTAACGTGCAAGTTCTTTACAATGATGAATTAAGACTGCTCTATGCCATGACAAAGAAAATAAAAGTTTCACCTGCTAAGATGTTGGTCCACTTTTGGCTTGGTATTTTCCATAGAAGCGAGATATTGTAAAGAAAATAAAAGTTTCACACGCATTGCTGAAACAATGAACTTGCTAGATTGAAAACATTACTTTGAATACATTGCCTCTCCTAGAGATATTGTGACCGAAGATTTCTTCATAAGCACTCAAGTCCTAAAAAGAGATGAAAATGGTGATATAAAAATGATTTATCCCGGCCATTGTTGGTATTTATTATGCTCATGTAGAATATTCCGCAAGCGCACAGAAATACCGTTGTAGCATTTCACCGAAGAGTATTACAGGGTATCAAATTTATCCTCAGGGAAGCAATGGTTAAAGAATATGATAGCTAACCATAATGATCTACTAACTAATATACCAACTAAACTAGAGTGGGGTAAATGATATATATGATAAGTGTAGCGACACACACAGGAGAAGTTCCAATGATAAAAGAGTAGGTTAGCGAGCGAGGAGGACAACAAGCGAGCATAAGGTTTCCAATTATCTATCTCTACTTGCGTGGTTCTAACTTAGCAAGACAAGTCATATCAAGCAAGTCAATGTTCATACACAATTACACTTCGGGCCACTAAACCGCTTAGCAACAGAAAGGGATGAGAAGGGCACTAAGCCGCCTAGCACAAGAAGGCCTACGCTTTAAGAACTAGCCCAAATGTGGTGGGATCAAAGCCTAGATAGGTCTGTCACCCCTACTAGGTACCACAAACAAACCGTTGGACAAGCCGCAGACACAGGCAAGCGTATAGTCTAGACACCACGTCTACACTATATCTCACTACTCTAATCCGATATCCAGTGAAATTGATTAGAGCACCAGGTTAAGGGCGGTGAACGAGTGCAAATGTATACTACCATTATCTTACTATCAAACAACTATGACTATACTAACAACCAATACAACATAACTAGTCATGTTGCAATAAAGTAAAGTACTAAGGCAAAGTAGAGAAGATAACTATAATAATAACTCAAGTCTTACAAAGAGAGAAGGAATACTAGAACCATACCAGACCTCCTGGAAGACTAGAGCTGAAGACCAGAGGCTCACTCTAACTCCTAACAACACTAACATTACTACTAGTGCTACATCTTGAGAGAGAGTGGAGAGCTCCTCCTTGTGGTGTCTTGAATGAGAGGTAGTGTGGGGTATTTATAGTAGAGAGATGCAGTAGGGGCTACTCCACCACCACGTCATCGATCCGTGTGATGATGGGTGAGAGCCCTTGGATTGTAACCACCTTTAGATCAATGGTGGAGAATAATTCAGCATGTGCTTCTTTAATTCAGCATGTGCTTCTTTGCATGGAGGCATGCAAATGGAGGTGGAGGAGGGAGGACGCCCCTAGGCCACCATGCAGGGGTTGGCCGACCTCCCTATGGCAGGTGGGGGCTCCCTCCTTCTTCTAGAAGCATGGCCCACCTGTCATAGAGTGTGGTGGAGCTTGGTTTGGTTTTGGGTTGGTCGGTTTGCTTCCTTTTTGGGCCCATGGATCCATGTGAGCTGAATATGAGTCGTTGAGAGGAAACACACACTCCATCCAAGGGTAGAGAACAACTCTAGAGTGTTTCCCACGGATCATGGCCAGTTTGGGAGGCTGGTGAGCCACATAGGGGGGTCGGGTGACCCCACTAGGTGGGTCCCACTGACCCATTTGTCTCCATTTCCTGTATGTCTGCATCAAATACTTTATGGACATGTGGAACTTTTTATTGGATAAAATATATTTATTTTGTGCCTATGTTCCTTTTAAACCGAGGCTGTTGACGGTGTTTTGAATGTGTAAATTTGTGTCATATCTACCGTCAACAAGATCCCCCAAGCTTAAATCTTTGCTCGTCCTCGAGTAAAGGTTAAAGTAAACATGAGCATAACACCTTAAGATGTATAGCTAACATAAAATTCATTCCAAAACATTTCTTAAACAAGTGGGATATGTGGCACTAGTTATCATATATCCTTGAGCAGTTGAGAAGTGGAACAATTCTTAAAGCAAAGTCATCTTCCCAATTCATGTCTTAGTAACTTGGAGTTTTTTATTTAAGTTTTTACAATAAAAAACATAGTTCACTTATACTCCTCAAATGCTACTCTCAGATCGCTCAATGGTGTATGATTCCTTACCAAGGCATAGCATTATTTTGCACTTCTTTTGTTGCATCCTACTTCTAAAAGGTTTATGTGGAGCTAAGGTAGGGATAAATATGATAGCATACTTGCATTGCATATATTGTAAAGACAAAACTAGGATCCAAGGAGAAAAATGTCATAATCCTAGATCAAGATGTGCAAGTGTGTGGAAAATGAAGGAATGTAGTGCTCCTCTATTTGATAGGATCTCTCTGTACTTTATTTGAGACATGGCTAGTATTTTTTTCATTTTTTTTACCAAGCAATGGATCTTCATGTGTCCACATATTTTTTTTCTTTCCTTTTGCATAGCCTTTGTGTCTCATCTACTAAGCCATACTTAGAGAGATATTCTAAAATTTTGAAACATGGAGCATCTATATGGTGGAAATTGATGGCATGTTTTTGCGTACTTCTAGTGTAGAAGCAGCATGGGTATATGTGTGTACGTGATCTTGATCTTGGGAATATGACAAAATTCTCAACAAGGGTCAACAAGGTTTGACCAAACTCAACACAAGTACAAGTAGCATATGTAGAAGGTTTTAAACATGTAAGATCATCATATGGCTTTGGTAGGAATTTCTCACCATTGAGAAGTATGTGACACTATGGTTTTATGACATTTTATCAAAAGTAAGATCTCCAAACACTTTAAATAGAAAAGGTAGGATTTCTAAGCTAGAATTATATCACAGTTCACAACAACTTAGTCAATATGAATTTTCTATCAAGATATTTTTCCCACTAGCATAAGTGTATGTGGATGGAACAAAATTTATGTAAACTAATATCTCAAGAGTGTCATAAGCATGTTACTTTTCAAAATTTTAATCTAGGAGTGATTTTAGTTCATTTTAGGTTCTATAAAATCATATCAACATATCACATATGTACCAAGAAGAGAAAAGGAAGTGTCAAACCAGCGTTTTGAAGTGAAGTACCGATAGTGGAGGCTGACTGGTGGGCCCAGGGCCCATGGTGGGGTCGGCCGACCCCACTAGGAGGTGCCTAGCCCTCCTAGGTGTGTCTCCTCTTTGTCCTCTATGCACACAACAAAATTGAGATTAATTGGCCACTTTTGGGACATCGGACGATGCCCATATGGTGGCCAAATAGGCTCAAATTTTGTGTAACATCTCATTCTTCACATGGTAGGGGACGGAAACTCCCCCAAGCTTGGTCTTTTGAGTGTCCTTCTTGCAACTTGTTACATCTTCTTGGACACCTACTTGAGTACATCAGCATTCCTGCAATAAGAGAGAGCAAACACAATCTGGGAAGCAAAGGATTAGCATTAGTGGTTAGCCTCTGTGTTTGCTACTCTTGCTGAGCATGGTTGCCACACCATGAGGATTATTGTGGGTTATTACACTCCACAAAATACTTCTATGGGATATAAAAATCTTAACAAATGTTTTAGGCAACTCATGAGAGATCAAAACAATCTTGTCAAAGGGAAACAAAAAGATGCCAAATACTTTTGATCTTTTCCCTTATGAACTTGAGAAAAAACAAGCACTTCAAAATTGAGAGAGGAGAATGGCTCAAGAGTAAGATAAAACTCCAAGGAATTGGTTCAAAGAAAATGAGTAATATAGCATGCCCTTTCATTGCCTTAAGGGGAGATGTGGTGGAGGTTCATAGGGGGGTCGGCTGACCCCCCCTCTTCCTACTTACTCCCACAAACTTCTAGTGCCCAACCACTTTTGATGGAAGACAAGGCCACATAATGAAGTGTGCAAAGAAAAGGGGAAGGATTAGGGGTCGGCCGACCAAGGTGCCACCCCTATCACTTCCAAACTTCCACTATGCTAACTTTATCAATTTTGTGACATAGAAAAAAATAAGTGGTGCAATTTAGGGTCGGGCGACCCCTCCTTGTTACCCAAAAACTCTCAAAAGTTGGTGAAAGATTTTCTCGAAGATTTATGCAGGAATGGAGGTTATGTTCTTGCAAATTCAAACATGGAGATCCAAGATGAAAAGGCAAAGTAAAAGAGTAATAGAGAAATCAAATGTGGGTCCGTACCGAGACCTTCTCCATTGACTCAAATCCAATAGACTAGAGTTGAAAGATTTCACTTGCTCTTCCTTTGTAAATCATGGCATTATGTTTGGATTCTTTTACTCCATTGTGTTTTTACTACTTGATTTGTCTCCAAGAATGATCTCATGACTTACCCATCAAAATTTTAGAGGTTTTCCTGCAGGGGTTAGACTAACTATACAACCAAATTCTATACAAGTATATTTTGATTCGATAATCAAACTTGACACCATGTCTTGTTTGATTAAGGCAGACTATTTAACCTAAGCACCATGCTTAATTTAAAAAGTCTATGGAAGCACCTCTAGCCAGTACAACCAAACCAAAGCATACTTATAACATAATAAGGAAGCATGAATGAACGAGATTCATTAATCGAGACAAGAATGTGAATGGTGAAGCAAAGGGCCAATTTTCTCTTTTTTTATTTTATTATGCAGATGGGGTCGGTGAAATGCATTCAATTAAACATGCTATAGTTTTGGGAAGGGAAATTGAATTAAACCATGGATATGCATGAATCTCTTGGCTTAGCAAAATGAAGCACTAGAGACATGATGATTTAAGCAAACATGCAGTGGTATAAAATAATGAAAAAGTGTGCAAGGATAATGCTGGGTTACCTCCTAGCAGGGTCTCACTTACCTTGAATTGATTCAGTTACCCACAATTTGAGACAGAATTGTGAGTGTTTTCGCTCCGTCACATGATGGTTGAGTTTGCTTTCGGACGGCGACCTTCTCTTTATATCTGCACAGGGTTAGAATAATGTATACATATACGCACCTGTGAGATGATAGGGATGAACTGTTGATTGTTCATGAATGATCAGACACCCTAGGCTCTTTTGCTGATTTTTTTCTTGTGGAAAGAAAATACCGGAAGGTCAAGACGGTTGATGTCCTGTTTATTCCACACTCAACAGAACAAGGGTAATCCCACACAACTAGTGGTAATATAGATTAGTAGAGATCAAAGTTAGTATCAAAATCTTTTGCCAATTGCTTTCCCAGCAACGGTGCTAGAAATGCTTGTTGGTATTTATTATGCTCATGTAGAATATTCTGCAAGCGCACAGAAATACCGTTGTAGCATTTCACCCAAGAGTATTACAAGGTATTGTATTTATCCTCAGGGAAGCAATGGTTAAAGAATATGATAGCTAACCATAATGATCTACTGACTAATATACCAACTAAACTAGAGTGCGGGTAAATGATATATATGATAAGTGTAGCAACACACACAGGAGAAGTTCCAATGATAAAAGAGTAGGTTAGTGAGCGAGGAGGACAACAAGCGAGCATAAGGTTTCCAATTATCTATCTCTACTTGCATGGTTCTAACTTAGCAAGACAAGTCATATCAAGCAAGTCAATGTTCATACACAATTGCACTTCGGGCCACTAAACCGCTTAGAAACAGAAAGGGATGAGAAGGGTACTAAGCCGCCTAGCACAAGAAGGCCTACGCTTTAAGAACTAGCCCAAACGTGGTGGAATCAAAGCCTACATAGGTCTGTCACCCCTACTAGGTACCACAAACAAACCGTTGGACAAGCCGCAGACACAGGCAAGCGTATAGTCTAGATACCACGTCTACACTATATCTCACTACTCTAATCCGATATCCGGTGAAATTGATTAGAGCACCGGGTTAAGGGCGGTGAACGAGTGCAAAGGTATACTACCATTATCTTACTATCAAACAACTATGACTATACTAACAACCAATACAACATAACTAGTCATGTTGCAATAAAGTAAAGTACTAAGGCAAAGTAGAGAAGATAACTATAATAATAACTCAAGTCTTACAAAGAGAGAAGGAATATTAGAACCATACTAGACCACCTAGAAGACTAGAGCTGAAGACCAGAGGCTCACTCTAACTCCTAACAACACTAACATTACTACTAGTGCTACATCTTGAGAGAGAGTGGAGAGCTCCTCCTTGTGGTGTCTTGAATGAGAGGGAGTGAGGGGGTATTTATAGTAGAGAGATGGAATAAGGGCTACTCCACCGCCACGTCATTAATCCGCGTGATGATGGGTAAGAAGCCTTGGATTGTAACCTCCTTTAGATCAATGGTGGAGAATAATTCAGCATGTGCTTCTTTAATTCAGCATGTGCTTCTTTGCATGGAGGCATGCAAATGGAGGTGGAGGAGGGAGGACACCCCTAGGCCACCATGCAGGGGTTGGCCGACCCCCCTATGGCAGGTGGGGCCTCCCTCCTTCTTCTAGAAGCATGGCCCACTTGTCATAGAGTGTGGTAGAGCTTGTTTGGTCTTGGGTTGGTCGGTTTGCTTCCTTTGTGGGCCCATGGATCCATGTGAGCTGAATATGAGCCGTTGAGAGGAAACACACACTCCATCCAAGGGTGCAGAACAACTCTAGAGTGTTTCCCACGGATCATGGCCAGTTTGGGAGGCTGGTGAGCCACATAGGGGGGTCGAGCAACCCCACTAGGTGGGTCCCACTGACCCATTTGTCTCCATTTCCTGTATGTCTGTATCAAATACTTTATGGACATGTGAAACTTATTATTGGATAAAATATATTTATTATGTGCCTATATTCCTTCCAAACCGAGGCTGTTGACGGTGTTTTGAAGGTGTAAATTTGTGTCATATCTACCGTCAACAGCCACACAGCCGAAATCTCTCTCCCTTGTGAGAGGCGTCGGTTGTACGCGCTGCGTACACTAACCATAAATTCGGACCGAGAGGAAAGAAGCCAAAATGTTGTAGGACCAAGAAGGGTGACAAGGAGCATGTCACAAGCCGCTCAATTTGAGCAAGGTGGCACATCACGAGCTGCAGGGAGATATGAAGAAGAAGGCGATGAGGCAAGTTCCTTGGACATTTCGAGGTCCACGGAACGGCCTCAACAGCACACTCTAAGAGTGCGCACTCCCCGTCCGTCCGCACGGGCGAGGGTCCGTCGAAGCCAAGGATCGGAAATGGACCAACTCATCAATGACATGGGTGCAATGCAAGTTGAGCAAGATGTAACTTTGAATATGGCACAACAAAACGCTCAACTATTGCGAGCTATCCAAGACGAAGAAGCACAATGTTGGGCAGGATGGTTCCAATACTACCCGCCACCACAATGAGCAAAAGGACAAGCTTGGGGGAGATGCTCTCCCCCGCCAAGGTAAGTATTCTATCCTAACTATTTGCATTATTTTAATTTATTGCATATATACAAAAAATGCATAAGATAAAATACTAAAAATATTTCCTTTATTTCCATATGTCTCATGAATATTTAACTTCCTCATGGAAATGATGAATAGTTGCTCTGTTAATGTTTCTTTGATGTCTAGTTTAGAACTTAATATTTCTTTGAGTATGGATCACTTGGCTCATTTAAATCATCATGAACCTGAAAACTTTATGGATGCTAAGTGCTAGAACTAAGTCTAAATTGTTGTGAGATATGATATAGTGAAACAAGAGCTACTATAATATTATTCTAAGCAAACCTTATTGAGAGTGTTGTTCCTCAACGGTGATAAATTATTGTTCCTCAACGGTGATAAATTCCTACCACAGCCATATATTTTACACATGTCTAAAACCTTCCACATAAGCTATTTGCTTTGTATTGAGTGTTGTCAAGCCTTGTTGACCCTTATTGAGAGTCTTATCATGCTCCCAAGATCAAGATCACGTACACACCACATATATATGCTGCTTCTACACTAGAAGTACGCAACAACATGCCTTTCATTCCCACCAAATAAATGCTCCATGTGTTAAAGTTTTAAAATATCTCTCTTAGTTAATTTGGTAGAAGAGACAAAAAGGCTATGCAAAATAAAAAGAAAGAAAAGTGGACACAAGAAAAGTCCATAGAAAAGAAGAGAAAAATTTGAGCAAGTCGAGGCTCATAAATAAAAGAGAAAAAAATGATAGCCATGTCTCTAAAATTTATCAGAGAGAGATACAATTCAAATAGAGGAGCATTATATTCCATCATCATCCACACACTTGCACATCTTGATCTAAGGGCATGACACTTCTCTCTTTGGATCCAAGCTTTGACTCTACAACATATGCAAAGTAAGTATGCTATATTCTTTCATTACTAGCTTAAGCTCCACATAAGCCATTTTTAGAAGTAGGATGATAAAGAGAGGGCAACATTTACTTTATGCCTTGGTAAGAAATCATACACCATTCGAGCGACATGAGAGAACCATATGAAGAACATTAAGTTTTCTTTTGCAAAACATTGCTAAAACCTCCAGTATGAAACTTGCAAAGAATGAGAAAAGTAGTGCTCAAGTTAGATTATTCTGTCTCGCAACCACCTAAGGCAAAGGGAAAGTCATTAGCTCTATAAAGAACTAAGGTGAAATGGACGAATTTCTATAGCCAAATTTTCCATTCAAAAGAGAAGTATTTAGTTGTACACATGGTATTATTGAAACATGAACATTGTAGCAACTCCTGATCCACCGAGGCTAAGTTTAATTATTTGCTCGGGACGAGCAAAGGTTAAGCTTGGGGGATCTTATTGACGGTGGATATACCATAAAATTCCACATTCAAACACTGTCAACAGGCCTCGGATTCAAGGGAAGATAAACATATCATGAGCATATTTTATCAATAACGAGTTCCACTTGTACTCTTAGTTTGTGATTGCAGGGAACACCAAATCAGTGCAAAAGTGAGCAGCTAGGGCCTAACTACATGGTTCGGCCGAATCATGCCATGTTGCCCCAGGTCACTACCTTTCAACAAAGTGCATACAACATCAAATGGAAGAGATCAGAGCCAAGGGTGGGCCCACCCATTGGTCGGCCGAACTGCCCATGGGGCCTACCTGGCTCTGGTGACGTGGCAGGATCCGTGCGACACTCCAACCAAGTCATTTCATCCATCGGATCAACTTGTGCTTTCATTCAACGGTGGAGATCAAAGGCACACGGATTGAGGCGTGAAACAAA